>CM065387.1:11917500-13345000 GCA_033060915.1 Euryodendron excelsum | reverse complement strand
AGAGGACTTGCATACTGTTTAAGGCTAATATTGTATCATATGCCGTCCTACGCACCAAAGTTCTTGCTGTTGACTATCAAATGGGTTTCATTCCACAGTCCTCTGCCATAACATGTTCCTTGCTGAATTTTTGAACTCTCGGAAATTTTAGTTCCACAAGGGTGATGTTGTCACTACTGGTTATGACTTGTGATCAATTGTTTTGCAGGTGCAACGAAGAAAGGGAATACCGATTATGAAGGGACAATAGACGAAGAATCAAGATTTAAGTAGGGACTTTCATGTTGTGATGAGTTGTAATGGTTGGTTTTGATTATGATTTTGAGTCTTGGTTAAATCCCTCTACAGGAAGGCTTGAGTAAGGTGAATATCTGTTAATAATAGTCAGAAATATGGTGGTTGTGGATTCTGAATAGTAAGAAGAGAAAAACTATGTTTGCCCAGATATAAATATCCTTCTTGTGTTTTGGTTATGATATAGTCCAAGACCTCAGATGTTGGATCTCATTTTGCTAAAATAATAGATCTTTATCTATTTGTCAAAACCATTACTAAGTGTTGTAGAATTTTATAGTTACAAATGCTTTTCAAGCCTATGTAAATTTAATTTAATTATCAAATTTGATGAAAATTTACATTTCATTGACAAAATCGTTATATACACAATCGTTATGGTTGTATTCACAGTCCATTTTTCTCAATTGTGAGTATTATCCCTATAATATAACAATTATGAACCTTAGATGTTTAGAGATATCATGTTTAAGAAAAAGGGCAAGAAATTCGAAGAGGAAAAAAATAAAGTCTGTGTTGTGCTCGTAAGGGGAATTGAGTGAAACTTCGAATACAAATAAAAAGAAAAAAAATGATGTGTTCGACCGGTACTCAAGTGAGTCTTGTAAGTCCCTGTTATTTATTCAAAAGTTAGGTCTTTTTAGTGTGCAGTGTGTACTATTTTGAATTTGAAATGTGTATGTCTGAATTTGTATTAGATAAAAAAGAAAAAGAAAAATTGTATTAGATAAAAAAAAAAAAAAGAAGAAAACGAAGTCAACTTCGATTGTTTATGAATTCTAGTTCTATTTCCCTTAGAAATTAAAAATTAACTGATTAGGAATTAGAAATAGAACTTTAAGACAGTTTCATTCTAAAGGCATACGGTATCGTATTATCAAAACTAAATATCCCTCCGCCAAAAATTCAAATGGTTTTATTTTTATATTTTTATATTTCTTTCTTTATTATTCCTTCAAATTAACTCCGAAATACTTGCATACTGAATTGGCAATTTGTTTCTATGGTCATATGCCCCCTACCCCGCCGTTGCTCTCTCCCTCTAGAAAACCATTATTCTATAATCCAAGTCCCTCTCTCTCTCTCTCCCTCTCTCTTAATCAACCATTTTTCGGATCAGAAATGATGCATGCTCTAAGGCAGTCAGGTACTATGATACATTCTCTCTATCATCTACTTCATTAACACTATATGAATCACGTCTCAACTTTTGAAAACCCAATTCATGAAGAACAACACAGAATTTTTACGAATCATTGGATTTGGTACTCCATTATTTCATAATCTAATGACTTGTGAACACAACTTCGGGTCACGTAGCTTGTAATTCTATTCATAAATACATAAGCATCTAACTTAGAAAGTAACAAATAAAATAAACATTGGCACTGGTCTCATTCATGTGGCATACTGTAGTTTTTTGAGAATTTTCATAGGACCCAGATAATCCTTCGTTAAATTGGAAATATTCGCATTTTTGTCAAAATACAGAAACTGATTTGAGAATATTTATAAACTAGAGAGAGTCAATTGTACACAGTCTTAGCTGTATGCAAAGTGGAATCATAAATACCCCTTATGGACTGTATTTGGAGTCAAAGCAATACACTTCTTGAATGGCTATATGATTTTTCCACTTTAGCTGTTAGCTCCAAAGAATTTAAAACCTACAAAACTGGGGTCATTGTGAGAAAAATTCCTGAAAATTTGAGATGACCTATTCTTCACTTACTTATATACCTAGATTTTGTAAAAGAAAATGATATTCTTCTAAAAAACTTTAATGCAATTTTGAATCAGAATGATGTGACAGTAGTAATTGTGCAATTATATGAGTGTCTTTGTGGGTTTTTTTGTTTGAAAGTCATAGGCCGCAACCAGACACCTCATTTTGCACAATTTTTCTGTATCCATAGAATTACCCATTTGTAAGTGCCAAGTTTTGGAGCACGTTCAATGAAATTGGCTTCAGACCTGTAGTTTTATGTTCCTGGAGATAGAGCTCTTTCTCATTTGGGTCCTTGCTATTAAAAGTTCTGGTATTAATCCCATTATCTGCTTGTTGCACATGGTTGCAATATTATTGTTCTTTTATTACGTGGAGTTTATTTGAGAAACTGCATCACATGATTTCTAATGCTAGTTAATGCACATTTTCTTCACATACATACATATCTTTATATGTAACTCTTATCTCATTTCTTCTTCCAGGCATGGTAAAAATAAATGTCTGAAACCAAAGCATTAGGCTAAAGAATGAGCGACATAATTTCTGAAAATGTTACTTCACTAGTTGATGGTAGAAGTAGTTTCAACACTAGTCAGATTGCAGAAGTAAAAGCTTGGCTTGTATCTCAATTTGATGCTGCTGGTAAAGATGTTCCGTGTTTCGAATACACTCCTCAGAGCATTTCTCACTTACATAACCTTGCCACCATCTCCCTAGCTAACACCCAGGCTGCTTTGATCGTTGCAAATGATCTCCACCAAAAAGCATCCGAGTATCGTTCCCAAGGTCATCTTTTGATTTTATTTTATTTTTTTTTTTGTGTGTGTGTGTTTGAAGTTTATACCTATATTTTTTTCTGGTGGTGATTGGTTTCATATTCCTATTCTGCAGCTTCAGGGATTAGAGAAATATTGGAGAATGTGGGATTGGCACAAGAGAGTTTTCCACCAAAAGCGGTTGAATCAACACAAGTTCTTGCGAGTGTGGCAAATTTGCTGAATATAAGAGATACTGAATTGAGTAGGTGGGTTGTTTTCCTGCATAAATATTGGTTTTTGAAGTTTTTGTTTTGATGTTGAGGTCTGATTTAGCGGACATTCAGTTTTCTTATAGCAATGGGAGATATATCTTTGAGGAAGACTGAAGTTAAGGAGAAGAGGATTCAAGTTCAGAGGGAATCCAAAATTCTTCTCGATCACACGCGAAAGGCAATAGGAAGGCTGACGTATTTCAAAAGGTATAGTCCAGCTTCAGTACTTTGGTGAATTATAATTTCAGAACTCCAAGTAGAAGTTTGTTACATAAATACATATATATATATACACATTTGCAAGGGATTATTCTTTTTCTTTTCTCTTTCTTGGATAGAACCCTTCAACAGCTGGAGGCTGATGCATCTCCCTGCGAGACTCGGATGGGAAAATGGAAGACAAACTTGGCAATTATGGCTGCCAAAGAACAACAATACCTGCAACAACATGCTAACTTCAAGGTATCACCATCTTTTGTTTTTGGTACAATATTTAATGGTTCTGTTTTGATTGTCTTGAGTATTCATTCTGCAACAACAGCAACAGTACTTAGTTTCATTCCATAGATTGATGGATTTACTTTTGACTCTGCTATTATGTGTTCGATTTTTCGACCTCTATTATTTTCTCATCCAATTCTAAATTGCGTATATTATTGATACAAAAGGATTATTTTGGTGCAGGAGTTAATAAATCGCGTGGGCTACACTCCGGAGATAAGCCACCGGGTTTTGGTTGAAATGGCTGAGCAGAGGGAGGAGTTGGAGAATGAAACAACTCCCATAATTGATAATTTGAGAAGCTACCAAGACTTGCCCCCTGTAATTCTGTTTCTTGATCTATATACGTAGGTGTTAATATATAGGCATCGGCCGGTCGATGTTTCTCTGCAATAATTTCTGGAATGTTTCTATTTTTTCCTTCGCGTGCAGGATAAAGCCTTGGCTGCTTTAGCCATCGAGGACAAAAGAAGGGACCATGCTGCTGCAGAGAAGTATCTTGAAGATGTATTGCTGTCAGCTCTTGACACAACAGAGTAATGTTTTGGCCATGTACTCTCTCTCTCTCTCTCTCTCTCTCTCTACATATATATATATATATATATTTCCACCAAGGATAAGTTTTGCCAAGCAAATGCCAGTCTCCACTATTGACAAAGTAAATGCAACATCCTGAGTTTATGCAAAATAAATTGTTCCCCTCTTCTTTTTCATAGAAACTTGTTTCTTTTTTTCCTGTCTTTCTCTCTTATGTTCATGTTGAAAAACTCACCACCTTCAGACATCGCCATTAGCGAAACTGTCCTCTCTAAATATGTAATTCCAAAAGCGTGGATTCTAAGCTCAGTTAAAAAGGAAAAAAGGGAAGAAAAAGGAAAAAGAGGACTCTACTTGAAAGATGGCTTCCCCAAACACCTACTTTTACAGCCGAAGATAGGGTCACACACCATTACGAGATGTAGAGAACACACAGAAAGACAAGCCCCCTTCCAACATTACAAAATTCTCACAATCACAAGGAAAATCAGAGACATATCAATAATGGAGCTTTTCATCTAAATAAATAAAAACAGCAGTATAAAAATGCCCTGGGAAAAAAAAATTAACATAGAAAAAGCATGCAGCTGGTGATGCTTTTTACCATCAGCATTAGGCAAAACCAACAAACTCAATTCGCTATTCCTTGCGAAGATCAATGCCAGCCTTCTTTGCAACAGCATCCAATCCATTCTTCTCTATGGTCTTTATTGCCTTGGTTGACAACCGCAGTTTGACATGGCGTTTGCCTGCCTCCCATCAGAGTCTTATGTACTGTAGGTTCACAAACTGCAACTTTTTCGTCTTGTGGTTTGAGTGAGAAACCTTGTTTGCCCTGTTGGCTTTCTTCCTGGTGAAAGGACAGATGCGACCTGAAAATAAATTTTATGAATGCCATCAATTTTCTACTTCAATTATGTCATGTTTATTGTACAACATAAATAATAAAGAGTGGTAATGGCTAAGGATGAAGACAAACATGTTATGTCACAGAGACATATAAAAAGCTTAAAAAATAAGGTCATCACCAATAAAATTTTTCATAATAATGGCTGTTTATCCATTGTTAAAAAAATTTCAGCACTTCTAATTTTAGTTGATCGTGAAACTAAAATGAAAAATAAAGAGAATGAAATCTAATTCATGTAGATAGCAGGCAAGGTTCCCCCATTTAAACAAAATGCATATGTCAAAAATATTGTTTCTGAACCCATTTATACCAAATAACACTGAAACTGAAAGATATAAATCAAACAGAAAACATGAAAAAAGTGAGCAAACATAGATTAAACTTTCAAAGACCTGGAGTATTGTCATCTACCAAATCTCAATCCCAGATTGATACATCCTCCTCTTTCTTTTTGTGCTCTTGTACCAATAGCAGAAAAAATTTACATTGTAAGATCTGTGCCTAATCCAAATCCTTTTTATCTACTCTATGATTTGTAAACCTGTTAATATCTACTCAAATAAATCTATCAACCATTCAAAAATTTGAATGTCAAAGGAGTGATTCAGATCCCCAATTTTGCAATTAACAAGTGGAAAAAAGTTGTGAAAGAAAAAAACTTCCTATCCAAATCTTCTCTATCGAAACCAAATCTGTTATCAACAAAGATGGACTTATCATACTTAATGCTTCATTTGGTTTGATGAATGGAAAAACTTACTATAAGGACAATGCAGGAGGAATGCAAAGGTGACAGAGGAAAGGAAACTATGCCCGTTTCTATCAATCCATTGAGATGAGTAAGAGAAAAGCAAATACACAGCATGCTCACTTTCCATTATTTCTTACTTTAACACACGCAAATATATACAAAATTAGAGATATATCGTCTTGTTCCAAGGGTTGCAATTTGAATGGCCAGAAGATAAAACTAGAAACTTTTCTCCAGTAATTCCTTTTCACCCTTTCTTGGCCAGACTGGTTTTGGTAATGCTAGAGGGATTTACTCCCCATTCCATTCCATGAAAAGAAGGATCACATATCCAGTGTCCCTTTCCTTCCAATTTGGTTCCTAGCAAACGAACTATCCTTTTCTTGAGCCTCAATTGTTAAATTGCATCCACCAAATTTTATCGTGTTTTTCTCAATAAAACTTAATCCATTATGAATATTACGTAGGCACAAACATATAGCATCCTTTAGTTCAGCTCTTCTCCTAATTGAATTCATTCCCTGTTTCCTCACTTGCGGACAATGGCAGACAGATGGTTCGAGGGCACCCCCACAGGCTTCATGAAATTCTACATTGACCGATATTAATATATTTGTCTAGGCTAATAATTCGTAAATAATACTGCAACCAGCACATCACCAAATTCTCTATAACTTTTGTTTGAACCAACCCTATAAGATAATTTTTCCTATTCCTTTCACCATTAACATGTTTAGACATTTTCTTTGATATTGTCATCTATGCCAAAAATTATACATGTATATTCGAGTAATATTAAAAGTAAGCATTGCATATATATTCCAAGTGTATGAAATTACTGTTCAATCAAAATGATATGAATCACTGAAAACATAAAATTTGTAATTAAATCAAGCAGGGAGCTATGTACCAGTTAACTTTTATATTTTGTCAATATCTAATTAAATTATTGTAGATGCCTCTCTAAATTAGCTGACATAATTTTTTAAATGTAACAAATTACTCGACATATAGAAATTTAGTATTACTCAAAATTAATGTGCAACAATTATAATTTTGACATTTGCTTTATTTTATTTTCCATCTTTTCTATAAAAAAATTTAATCATTAAAAATAAAATGCTTGGAAAATAATAGAAATTGCCATTAACTTTAATTTAATTAGTATGCAGTAAACCAAGATAATTGAAATTCTGGTCTACCATTTATTGAAATTGACATTTAGGTATGAACTAAGACTTTGCTCTTGTCCCCCAACAAAAAGAAAAACAAATCCACCATACAAATTATTTTTAGAGATATAATTCAGTTGATTCACATAAACCAATGAAAAACAAACCCAGATATGCACATTATACATATTAAGCTTACGAATCAGAAAAACACAGAACAATAAACACCTAAGAAGACGTTTGCTACATGTAGCGATAGTCTTCTGCAAAATTTAAGCAAACAATGTATGCATGTATACATATATACGTATATATATATATATAGAGAGAGAGAGAGAGAGAGAGTTTACGGGCCACAGGTTGAAATGGGGGATTGAATGGGGCAGAGATTGGTTTGGCCAATACATTGGTATGGTACGAAATTTTGATGCCACTCAACTGCGAAGTGACAAACCCTAGCTCTGAACACGCCTTCGTCCTCAACGTCGGTCTATTCGATGAGAACTGTGCTCTGGAGAAGCATCGACTGGAGGCGTGGCCCACGAACAAACCCGACGAAGATGATGCTGTAACTGCGGCCATTGTTTCTCTCTCTTATCTGCTTTCTAAATATGCTTCGAGAAAATACGGAGACAGCTCTGAGGTAGTGTTTGGATAATGATATAAAGTAGGCAATGTTTGGATGCAGCTTAATAAGTACCTTGCTTAGTAATTATTACACTATTAGCATTTTTTTTTTTTTTTGTCCTTCTAAAATTTTCTCAACCAAAAGAAAAAGTAGAAGCTGACAAACTTTTTATTTTCCTTTTTTTTTATACAGTGGACAGAATATCCGATCTTACAAAAAATAATATAGAGTTACAACATGTTTGAAACTTTGGGGAGAGAAGGAACGAGAAAGAGAGAAAGAAGGAAAATTATTTTTTCTTTTCTGTTCGGTTTTGTAAAGAAAAGAAGATAGTGATAGTTTTTTCTCTCACTTTTCTCCAACCACTCCCCCCCATATTCTTTTCCCTTTCCCTTTCCCTTTCAGGTTGGAAATTTTTTTTCATTTCCTTTCTTTCCCTCCCTCAAGTTCCAAACTGTTGGTCCAATAGGCAATCCAAGAGGGGGGGTGAATTGGGTTTTTCTGAATATTAATGCAAGTTAAGATTAATTAAAAGTAATCTAAACTATATAGCAATGGATAATCTATGTTTAAAGCAATGTTATCAAGAGAAGTAGAGAAAACAGAGCAATAGAAAAGAGACACAGATTTACCGAGGTTCAACCACAAACCGTGGTCTACGTCCTCACCCCAAGACCTTCTTGAAGCCTTCTTCCACTATGTAATCACCTATTACAAGATGGGCTGCTGATTGACAAAGTGCTTAGCTCACTCTTCAAGAACTCCTCACCGAACTCTTCAATTCCCAAGTGGTTTTGTCCAAGCTCCACTCAAACTTTACAAGAGTTTTGTTTTACACAAGAGAACTCTCAAACTCTCAGTTACAAGTGTATAGGAGTATACAACTCACAAACAAACTCTCTAGCAAGAGTAGATTTACAATCAAAGCTCACAGATGAAGGTAGGAAAAATATTCAGTGTATATCAGTGATTCTTGTCTCTAGTTGTTTCTTTCTCTTGATTCTTGTGTATAAATGTAGTTGGAGGCTAGTTTATATACCCTTGCATTCATTCCATTCGTCAGAGGTGGTTGGGTATCATTAATGTGCGTCTGATCCGTTATAACATTAAGAAAAATAGCCGTTATAACAGCGGGAGTCGGCTCCATTTTTTGTTGTTTCTACACTTCATGCTTCTACATTTACCAGACGATATTCACTGAGTTTATGAGTCCTGTCTTCTTGTTGATGAGGCGACTCCTTGTTCATCTGTCTTCTTCATATTAGGCTCTGCTGTCATGAGGCGACACTTCTGCTTCAGGTGTCCACTCATTGATCATTTAAACTTCCAGCCTTATGCTTTTGCTACCAGGAGGCGACACTTCATCTTCATGTGTCCGCTCATTGATCATTTAAACTTCCAGCCTTGGCGTCTGTCTTCATAAGGCGACACTTCATAACAATGTGTTCGCTCATTGATGATCTTATCTTCAAGCCTTGGCGTCTGTCTTCATGAGGTGACATTTCATAACAATATGTCCACCCATTGTCTATTTGGTCTCCAGACATTTTGCTATTGATATCAAGAGGCGACACATTATTTCCATAAGTCCCCTCATTGTTCAATATGTCTTCAGGCCTTTTACGTCCGTGACCAGGAGGCGACTCCTCATTTCCATGAGTCCCCTTATTACCTAGAATTCAGCCTTCAGATTTCTATTGATCAAGCTTATCAAAGCATTGGTATAAGTACTTCAAAGAGTATGTCTTTGGGGTATGATGATCAATCAAATCTTCCTAACTCATCAGAGTTAACTTCTATTCAATTTGGATTGAATCAATCATTGGATGTTGATCTTCTTCTTGAAACTCAAATTGTCAAAGCTTCATTAGATCAATGCTGAACTTTTCTTCTTCGTTTACAAAGCTTCTTCAATCATTGTAGAACATCTTCTTCAATGCCAAGCTTCCTCAATTGTGTAGAGTTTCACAATGCTTCAATTCTGATTTCTTCTCTTTGATAGCAATTCTTCATTTTTAATTAAAGATCACTTCACTGAGATCATTACAGATTTGATGAAATCTCTTCACACATCTAATCTTCATTGACTCTTTACACTATAGAAGAATTCTTCACTTGGATTCCATGTAGTGATCAGAAATTCATTGTGAGCCGTCTTCCAAGCAACTTCAATCATATTGTCTTGAATTGGTCTTAAGCATACCAGATGAGATCATCTCTTGAGCATTTTCCAAACTCTTCAACAACCAATTCATCTTCAACTGAGCATTGCACTTCTTTAACTGATGAAGTTTTCAATCTATCTTGCAAATCTATCTTCATCGAAACTATGCACACTTGAAAGAAACTTTAATTGAACACCTTCAATCTCTTCGAATGTAAAACATTTGCTTAAAGTAGAGATAGGTATCTTTTTCAGTTTGGTTCATTGCATAGCTCTTTGAATTCATTTCTTGCTTCTTGAACTTGTTGTGCATTCTCTTTGACATGTATTAGACTTAGGATTCAACTTTAAGTCTTAGTCATGAACTTTGTTAATCTGCACATTAAGTAGATTCATTAGTAACATAACACCAGGTGTAGTTATCATCAAAATCAACATGGGAATTAACCTTGAGTCAACAAGGATCAACCTTGACTCAACACAAACAAGCTCTTAGAGAAAAGAGATCAATTTATACATTGTATCGTGTTTTATACATCTCACCTATTACAACTCTTATTGTTGCGCCCCGGTTTTTGGGATGTCCAAGGTCCTTTCGGTTTGGAAACCTTAAAGCACGGAACTCTGTCACTAGAACTTATCCTTCTTGAAGGACAAGTGCAATTAGGTTTGAAAATTAATTTGACTAAGGGCTTTTTAGAAAGATAGGAGTCACCTCCTAACTTGATGAAGGTAAGTTAGGGCACCTAAAACTAAGCGTTAATCCAAAGGTTAAACTTAGAGTTTTTGAAAAGGTTTTTTGAAAACTCCCTCAAGAGAAGGTTTTTAAGAAAATAGGTTGTTTGGCAACCTTTTGAAATGTTTAAGCCCTTTTTGAAAATAACTCCATTTTGGTTTTTCGAAAACAGAAATCTAAGGTTCGGGGGTTGGTTACGTGTAGGGAAGATATCCTAAGATCATCACCCTACCCCGCTCTTTCGGTACCTACATGTTTATTCACCCTTGGTTCACTCACTAGGATAACCAGTTACCATTGTCCACTTAATATCCACCTTAGAACTTTGAAAAAGGGATTTAGTCATCACTTTTTGGATAAATGATGCATAATGCAAGTTTTGGAAGAAGTTTGAAAATAATGGAGGTTTTGAAAGAATTTGGAATAGAAACTTTGAATTGATTGGAATTTTTGAAAAAGGGATTGGGGTTGAAATAAAAGTTATGACCGCACCATTTTAGGTTGCCTACATATCTCATTTGGCGAGAATCAGGTCATTCGTAGTTCGGGCAAGAGCCCGATGAAAGATAGGCGTATTAGGGCCTTCGGAAGGTTTGAAGACACTTTGGGTCTTTGAAAGAGCTCAAGACACTTTGAGGTCTTTTGATAAGTTTAAGACACTTTAAGGTCTTTGGAAAAGTTGAAGACACTTTGTAGTCTTGAAAAAGTTGAAGACTCTTTGTGGTCTTGGAAGTCTTGACTTGAAATTGGAAGTGAAGTGTTTTGAAAACGCTTTTGGATTGACTCTAAGGGAGTTTTGGAAAAAGGATTTGGCATGACTCAAGAGAGCTTGAAAGTATTTTTGAAGTCTTGTTTTGAAATCCTAGGAGTTTTGACTTTAGAATGTTTGGATGAATTAGTTTTTGAAAGTGGTTTTTGAAAATGGCTAAATATTTGGAATCCTAACATGAACAACCTTAGAAGTTGTTCTTGATTTGTCACTTGTCCTTAGAATTCCTAACCATGGGAGGGCTAGGGACACCTTAAGTTTGTCACCTTTTAAAAATGTTTTTGAAAATGTCTTAAAGATGGAGCGTAGGAACATTAGAAAAGTGTATGGAGTTGGGTTTTTGAAGTCATGGGGATAAGAGGTTTTAGAGGAATAGGTTATGAGGATAATTTGAAAGTTTGAATAATCATTTAGGAAAGGGTTCAAGAGTTGGAACCTTTGAAGTTCACTTAACCTAGGTTGGGTTAGACTATGGTTAGGGGGAACCTAAGGTTAAGAAGACTACGAGTTAACTAACTAGGGTTGAGTCAACCTAGGGTTAGGCAACTAGGGTCAAGTTAACCTACGGTTAGGTAACTAGGGTCAAATTAACATAGGGTTAGGTAACTAGGGTCAAGTTAACCTAGGGTTAGGCAACTAGGGTCAAGTTAACCTACGGTTAGGTAACTAGGGTCAAATTAACCTAGGGTTAGGTTACTAGGGTCAAGTTAACATAGGGTTAGGCAACTAGGGTCAAGTTAACCTAGGGTTAGGTAACTAGGGTCAAGTTAACCTAAGGTTAGATTGGAGAATGGTCTTGAAAGTTGTTTTGATGTACTTTTGGAAAGAGTTTTGAAAACACAACATGGTATGCAATGGACTTTGGTTGGTAATCTTTATGAAGATCATTTCCATGAAAAATTTTTACTCTAGTCAAGAGTAAGGTTTGTATGGTTGGTGATTGGAAACCATTCCAAGGAAGGTTTCTTCATGGCCATAATAACCACCATATTGACAAGAATACAAGGGTTCAAAAATCAACATAATGATGGTAATTTTTAGAACATCATTTTTATGCAAAGATGGAGAGAATGCATTTTTGAAATCATCTTTGGGGAAGGATTTTGAAAACCATTTTTCAAGGGAACCATTCCATCAAGAGAGGGTTCATATGGCCAATAAAAAGGGAGACCACTCAAGAGAGGGTTCCATGGGGCCATTCCAACCACTAACTTAGAGAGAATGGAAACCTTGAAAATTAGAGGGTTTGAAAGCAACTTTTATGCAATGGTGTAAAAGAATGAATTAGGGGGTTGTGAGGGATTTTCTAAGGCATGACTCTTAAGGTCTCACCCTAAACTTCAAAGGGTCAACTCTTGGAACAATTTTTGAAGGACATGTAGAACTTGGAAATGTCATAAAATTAAGAGCAATGCAAGCATTGTGGAATATGGCAATAAACATAAAATGAAGCCAAGCATACAAGACATGATCAAAATAATAATATGCAAGGGGTCATGATTCACATACAAGGCTTTTAGGCTTCACCATACAAACAAGGGGCTCTTAGGCCATACCATCTTAAAGTAAGCTAGTGAGAGGTCCCCCTACATGGTGGCTCTCACTTGCTTTCCTCTAGGCATGATCTAAGAGCCCTCTTGGCTCAAGCATGCAAGAAAGGAGGGTTGAAGATGGAGGTTAAAATAGAGAATAGCCTAAGTAGGCTAGGAGGGAGAAGAGAAGAGTGGGGGAGAGCAAAAATGTAAAAAAGGATACCACCTTTTGCCTTCAACACATTATGTAGTCTTCAATGGATGTCTTGATTGGAGCTTGAGTGACTTCAAGAGGGCTTGAGAGGCTTGAGTGGAGTGTATAAGTGTGTATGAGGCTATGTATGTGAAATGGATAGGCTTATGAGGGGTGGAATCTAACCTAAGTGTTGGAGGGAGGGATATATTTAGAGATTCAAGTTTCTGGAGTGATTTCAGCAGAGTTTCGTATCAATTTCGGACCTGGAATATGCAAGGGGGGAGGCCTCTATTTATAGGCAATCTGGAACAAACCATGCGTATGTGCTACATGCGCATGGCCAAACTTTGGCCGTGCGTATGTAGGACATGCGCAGGTACTGTTCCATTGCCACAATAACATGTGGCACCCTATGTACTGGTTAAATCTCGACCGTTGATCGAAAGTCGGTCGATCTGAACAAAATTTGAGCGCATGTAGCATACGCTCCATCACTGGGAAGAATCGCCCAAACTTTGCCTCGATAATTGGGCCAACCGGGAAGGTTTCAGGGGAATCGATCGCACTCGGGGTGTTCTCCTAGTGCAACCGATGAACTTTCATGTTTTCGAAGAGTTTGAATTATGTTCAGAAGCGTGGGATATCGTCTTGGGAAGCATGCTAAAAAGGACACTTTTGGGGAGCGTCTATGATACACTCCGTGTGTGTTTGAAAGTAGCTGTTTTCATTTGATGTGATCGAGGCGTTCGAGAAGCGATCTATTCGATCGGATCGTTCCGATAGAAAGTACTCTGGAAATACTTTCTAGAATTTCCAAATTTACACATTTCTCAAGTCGTTTGACGGTGCGTTTTGATTAGGGAATCGAAGAAAAAGTCAATCTTGCCGGAGCGTCTGCGAGACGCTCCATGGGTTGCTAAAAGTTATAGTTTTCGCACCATACGATGGAGGGTTTCAGGAAGTGATCTATTCGATCGAACCGTATTGATGGAGAGATCTATGGACGAGTGTTCGAGAATTTCCTGATTTATGCATTTCTCAAGTTAGTTGACAATGTATTATAACCAGGGAATTGGGGGAAAAGACAATTTAGGCAGAGCGTCTGTGAGACGCTCCAGGGAACTTTTATCGCGTCGTGTGAGTTTAGTGTCGTAGGGCATTCCTTGGGTTAAATAAAGGTGTGTGGTGAAATCCTTCATTTGAAACCCTAATGCTAGTGCTGTCTCGGGGCATTTTTGGCTCCCAGGGGCAAAACGGTCATTTTAATCGAAGTTGGCTGAAAATGGTCAGGAATGGTCTGGTATATTGTGTTAGGCGTGTAGGGCAATTCAGGAATGGTTTTGAGGGAGTTTGTCGCCATTCAGCGGGGTTCGTGCCCTGCTAAGTCGTTCAGGGGCAAAATGGTCATTTTGACAAGAGTGAGCCGGAATAGGACCGGATTTGGACCCAATGGCGCGTGGAGGATGCCCGATAGTTTGACAACATTATGGAAGGATGGACTTATCGTTATGAGGGATTTTGAACTTTCCCAAAACGTGCCTGGAGGCCCAAGGGGCAAATTTGGTCATTTTTCACCAAATCGGGCTAGTAGGCATCAGTGTTGACTTAGGTGTTGGTTCCCGAGACCACCTGGTCTCGAAAAACTACCTGTGCAGTGTTGGTCTCTAAGAACGCTTGGTCTTAGAGAGCTACCTGTAGGATGGTGTTGGTTCCTAAGAACGCCTGATCCTAGAAAGCTACCTAGAAGGGTGGTGTTGGTCTCTGAGAACGCCTAGTCCCAGAGAATTACCGAATGACGGACATTCTACATTGGCGGGCTAGCAGGCGCCAGAAGTGAACCGTCTGGAATCTTTAATGAGGTGTTGGTCCCCGAGATCGCCTGATCTCGGGAAACTACCTGGATGGCGTTGGTTTCTGGGGCCGCCTGGTTCGGAAAACTGCCTGGAATAATGGTGCTTAATGCTTCAGCGGATCCTTGTGGGCCCGAGAAGCGACCAGCTGGTTGGATTGGAGATTGAAAGGCTCATCTTGAGCCTGCATGTGTTGTGATGTTGGAAATCGAATCCGGTCGGGCCGGAGATTGCCGAGTGGGCAAAAATAGGGTGCTTACACATGTGATATTGCATCTTCCTTAGGTGACATTCGTATCATATGTTAGAATGTAAGTGACTAGCGTATAAATGACATAGTTCTCAATCTCCTATCTTAGAATGTAAGTGACTAGCGTATGAATGACATAGTTCTCAATCTCCTATCAACCTGAAATTTGGCAAACATAAAAGATGACACAAGAGGATATCCAACAGTAACTTATGCTTGAGAAATATCAATGTTCAAGATGTAATAAACCGCTTTGGCAAATTAATTATCTCTTCTCTTTTCATCAAGTTACATATGAGGAGGAGGAAGGTTGATACTGTAGGGAAATTTTCTATACTATTATAAAAACTAACACCGAAGTTTGATGAGAATCTTTCATGCTTTTTAATCTTTCCAAACTATCTTGAAAAGTAAATTTGGTGAGATATGTCATATTTGACTAAAAAAAAAAAAAAAAGAAAAGAGAAACTAAATTGGTAATTTTATAGTCCCAAATAAGGAACAACTTAGGGGCTAATAGATTGATAAGAATTATGAGCACACAATGTGTGTCTCCACTTTTAGTTTTAATTATTATTTCACCAAATTATATGTTGTCCCCATGCCGGCCCACACGTGTTAGTCCTAGGCCCAATATGGCCCATGGGTCCAATAGAATTCACGCTCGTGCCCGTGCTAGCCTAGGCTTTAAACAATCCATGTTCGTAACTACCAACCCATTTGCTGGCCCAAGTTTTAAACAGTCCATGTTTGTGCCATCGCCGCCCATTTTACACTATTGTGGGCATAAACCTCTGTGCACAATCCAAAAGGCCCTAACTTTTGAAGGGGCAAATTAATTAATTATTTGTTTTTATACCGACTGCCCACTCAAGCTCATGTAAGATGATTGTTTATATAAATCATATAAATTTTATGCATTGCATGAATAATGACTAACCACAAGGAGCGTGTGGAGGGATCGGACTTGAGACTGGACCAGCCAACCCTTGGCAGATTAATTATCTTGCTTAACAGAAAAATTTGATCTACTAAAGTGTTCAAACCATGGACCATATATTCACATCAAATTGCAATTTGCTTCGCTTGATCAAGAATACAGATAAACCCCAACACAAAAGCAATAACCCAATCTTAAGATTGTGTTCAAGATGTTTCTAACAAAACTCTACCATTGTGCATAGGACTTGGTTAAACCAGTTCCCTATCTTTGCTTTTGTCAAGAGCATCCGAGTCCATTTCATCAGCTTGAGCTTCCTGTAGTTTTCCATTGGCTTCCTTAGATTTTAGTATTTCTTGAACCATTGATTTGTCTTCCATCTCAGCATCCCTTGTCACCACCATGGCACTCTGTCTGATCCTTCAAGTTCAGGTGGTCACCGTTCGAGTTCTAGAGAAATGGCATTGGAATTATTTTCGCAGCTTGAGTTTTCAGCAACCACTTTACTATCAAGTAGAGTTGGTTCATACATTTCATCTTCCATAAGATTAGTTATGAGTTTATCACCACAAATGCCATCACCTTCTACAACTTTTTTGAGTTCTTTTGTCACACCCCCAACCTAACTAGACATTAATTATGTTACATTAGACGAGGCGTGATCGCACAGGTCACCGTACTTGCGAACGACACCTTAACATCTCTCCAAAAAGAATGCAACGGAATATAATGACAATGAGAAAGAAATATAATAAACTCTCCATCAAGGAAACCATAAATTATAAATACATTACCAATTGGAAAATAATCCACAACCTTCCAAACTTCTTTACTGTCTACCATGTTAATACAAAATATAACATCGAGACCCAACATCCCATTAAAACACAACCAAAAAATTGAAAGTATGACAATGGAACTCTCCCAAGTGTCGAGACTCGACATCCTGACACTGGCATGAATGTCACCATGGCAAGGACCCAAACTACATTGAACTGAACTCCCTCATTTGCTCACCTATCAAAAAGTCTGTGTGGGTGTGAGCTAAAAGTCAACGTGCTCACAATAGATAATCAAACTTATAAAGAATGATAAATACAATCACAGAATCAGCCATCAATGAATAATCCATCAGCCAATGATACATACTCATTTATAAAATACCAACATCAACAATATATAAACATCATCTCATCACCACTAACAATGTAATATACTTCATGCGATACAATGTCTCTTGTGATGCAATATATGAAACACTCACATGTGCGTGCGATTTGGATAACGTTGTCCCAATATATCAATGACGCGTTATCAAGGAATGCCCACCGTGGCACTCCTAGGCTAGTCCACCATGACTAAGCCTTGGTTAACCCACCATGGTTAACTCTCTCCAGTGCAATGCAAGACATACAATATAGATGATATGCAATGCCACAATATATATATAATCATTAATGACTCCATATATATCAATACCAATTTCACCTCATAGATATAATCACCAACACCAATCATATCAACAATAAGCAATTCAATATGAATAAGATTATCATAAATCCCACAATCAACCCTAATATAGATAATATTACAAACAATATATTCATTCAATATAAATATGACTATCCTTATCCCACAATCAACACCAATATTCATAATATTACAAAAAATATATTCATTTAATATGAATGAGACTATCTTAAATCCCACAATTAAAAACAATATAGATAATATTACAAACAACACTAATATTTATACTAGTACAACAAATATAGTCATTCAATATCAATGAGACTATCTTAAATCCCACCTGTCACCACAGTCACATCACTGTATGATTAGTTTTTGGTTGATGTTAATGGCTCTTGTCCTTAGTGAGCCCCTATCACCTCAACCGTGTTAGTTTGGGAATGCCGGCAATAATAATCAATATAATGTATACATAACTTTAATTAAACTCTCAATGTAATGCAATAGCTAAAAAGTACAAAAATACATTAAGTCCTCTAATCTGCCAAACCTGACACAGGCCTCATAATCTGAACATAATTTCGTGAACTTATACTCAAAACTTTCCAAACTTTAGGAACACAAAATATACATATTTGAGAGTATCCATACCAAATTTTACATTTTTTGAACATGCCTACGTATTTATTTGGTAATTTCTAATACAGAGTAGTGCTGTAGAACCTCGAATTCAATAGTAGATGGTCTATCTTTGATAAATTAGTAACATAGGTAAACGAAATCTAAATGACCCAAAATTTGGTACATATTATCATCAACCTTTCTCCTAAATACAATAAAAATTTCATAATGTTTAAGCTACTCTACCTTGGTCGAATGCTCTGTCAAACTAGAGGTTACAAATCTGGATAGATCTGGGCATTAGACTTCTACGGTGGTAGCTTAACTTTGAAAAAATTACCATAATTCGAATGTTAAATATTTTTTGCTGAAACCAAAGCCTAAATTTCTCTAAGATCTCAAAGTTTAAGTGTATAAAAATTTGACTACAAATTAGATTATTGAATAGGCCAAACAGCTTCCGAAAGTGATTGTTTCTGCAGATTTTCATAGTAGAAATTCCTCCAAATTTGGACAGAGTTTTTTCTCTCAATTCGTAACCAAATTAGATGAATTTTATATCGAAATCGAGTAATTTTTTGAGATCTTTCGATATATGATCTTCGAATTTAGATCAGACCTTGTTAAAGTCTTGGAAATAGGGTTTGAAAGTTGCTGCTCTTGCCTAGATTCTGGGCAGCAGCCATGGTTCTCTCACCCCCATCTTCCTCCTTCCATGACAAGGATGCATATACAACATATAACATATATACATCATACAAGAAACAAATATGGAAGTCACCTTGATAATTGCAACCAATCCTTACCTAGGGTTTTCCCTCTCTTCTCTTCTATTTTCTTCTATTTTCTTGTTTCTTTTGTTTCTTTTGGTTGCACCATGGCAGCCCCTCCTCCATCATCTTTGTGTACTTGCCTTGCTTGAAGCAAGGTGTGAGAGACCCATGATCGAGTGGCCTCCTCCTTGGATTGACAAACCATCTACCACTTGTTTGATTGCATGAAGAGAAGCCTTAGTGCCTTAATACGACAAACCATCTACCACTTGTTTGTTTGCATGAAGAGAAGCCATAATGCCTATAGCACACTTGTTAGCCTTGATGGCACTTCCAAGTCATTATACTCCAATTGAAGTCCACGTATGCCACTAATAGATATAGTAGATGTCCATTAATTGATATAATACATGTAAACCTAAGACACCAAGCAACCCACGTGCACTTCTTAAGCTATTACACCAAGTCACAATTAATTTTCTAGAAGTTATCTATGTGGCTTGTGTAAATCTCCGAGTCTTTACATGAGTATCAGTTATTTAAGCCCTCCTTTGTACACGAAGTCATCAAATTGATTTACTTTTTTTTGTATTAGAAAAAAATACTGGATATTACATCTTTGGCATTATTTAGAGGCTCTGGTCTGCAGATTTTCTTATGAATCATAATCCATATGTGCTGGGGACTGCATAATTTCTCACAACCTGGCTATTGCATATGCATAATGCCAAAAATTCAAATTTGATTAGCATAGTCTAATCTACGTGATTAGTATCATACCTTCGAGATCTCTCTAGTTTGATCCCAAATAACAAATAACAGCAATAAGCACGAATCAACTACTCGAACTCAACCTTCGGACTTCTGTTGTATTTCTTGTACACGCATTACTCCAAAGAGAGTGAGCTCATAACTGTTAGAGTTTCTCTTCCTTACAAAAATGTGTGTCTCTCAATTATGAGTTAGTATAACCCTAGAAGCTCTTAGAGTGTGTATATATAGAGGTTATAGCAGGGATCATAAGATTAGTATAACTAGGGCTTCCTACGCAAATAAGAATTCCTAATTCAACCAGGATTAATCCCTATTTACATAAATTATAATTTATACCACTGATGAATTATAATTGCACTCCCTGTCATACTAGGAATTATATTTCGAGCTTCATATTATTAAATGCTTATTTATCTCCACACGTTAAGATTACAGATACCCGTCTATTAAATTAAATTACTGATAATTAAATTTAATAGACTTATTTAATTCCTTGAGACCTTCCACTTAGCTTATTTGATATGTCGGATTCATAATCCACTTATAGGGTTTGACATAATCAAAACTTATAAGCTTCCTTAAGGGGGTATCATCAATCCCTATACCGGGATGTAGATTTCATCAATAATTAATATTCACCATACATGTGATGTTATTGTCCAACTCACTGAGTTTATTGACTCACAAAGAATCTCACTCTTCTGTGAATCAAAACAATAAACACTACACGCACGTGTTTATTTATTATATTAGGATTAAGAGCCTAAGCACTCATAATAATCATGAGATATTAATTATTTTATATAGTCAATATAAAAATAATTACCTCAACAAGGTCCTATTCAATACACACAAAGTGTACTAGTGCAAGAAGTTAGAACTATACTGTTCCCCATAGTCAAGACAGACTTATTAAAACCTTATGCTACAGTCCTACTAATGGTATGTCCAGTTCCATCTAAGATTGTGAACTATAAGCTTATATTCCATAAGAATCGATGATCTAATCTTTCGTGTGTAAGCCGTACTCTACACATCAAATCATCTACTATATAGAATAAGAGACACACATGCATAATTATTAAATAGATAACGCAATGCAAACATTGCTCCCATAGATTCTCATTAAAATAGAATAACTAATTTACTAATAAATACCAAAGCCATTACACAAAGTATGTTTTTTAGTATAAATCCCTAACAATATGTTCCCCAGAGATTTCTGTTTTCGTGTTCTTGTTACAATTCAAGTCTTGGTTGTTCTCGTTACAATTCAATGCTCGGTGGCGTTGGGAACAATGTTTGGTGATCGATCGCAGGCCGCATTTTTCGTCTCGACAGTTTCCTATTAAATGGCCCCCAATCCAGTTAGGCTGGACCATGTTGGGGACAGAGGGGTGTTGGAGCCAATATGGCCATTCTGCATGGTACAGATGGTTTCCATGAGGGCCTGTTAGGCTGTCATGAGGGTGAGAACATTGTTGTTGAAAGCATGGATCTGCTCTCCTTGAGTTTGGGTGGAGGTAAGTACCTGGAGATTTGAGTCTTCAATTTGAACACTTTCATCGAACTCCATATTCTCCTGGTTGGTTTGAGCTGTGATTTTCTTTAGAGCCATGACGTCACGACCACTAGTCTTCCCCAGTGGAGTATTGTGGGATTGAGTGGACCAAGGGGTATAGAGTTGACTAACTTGGGGCCCTCAGAATTTCGGCAATTGTTGATGTCGCTCAGGCCTCTCGAAGGTGGCAAGGAAAGAACCAAAGGCAACTAAGAGAGAGAGAAAAAGGATCACGAGCGTGAGCCTAGGAGGTTGAGAGCAATCAATTCTGCTTGTTGAGCCATAAATGAGTCAGCTATTTATAGTGAATATGATGACTGATGTGGCTGACACGCGACATCTCCTAATTGAACGGGTTCTGGCATCATTATGGCCTGAGTGGCCATATCAATGCCGCTGCCGTCTGATGGGATGTGGGGATAGGCCCAATCATCAAGCCCTTATTCAATTAGGCCACGCCACGTGTCCACTTCATTAAATGTGGATTAGGTCTATATTTAATGCTTGATATGCTCATTTAATGTAGGGATCTTGCACTCGAGTGCGTTTTAAGGGTGAAGCTCTCTTTCTTAGCTGGTTGATTAAACAGGTTCCTGCGAGCTTGAGGGGCGAGTGGCTCAATGATTCCCTTTGGTTCTGGCCTCCAATCCACAATTCGTGTGAGGTCCCGAGCAGGAGCGAGAGGAAGGATGTTGAGGTATAGGCCTATATTTAGCGAGCCTTAAAGGCTGCTTTTATGAAGGCAGTCGGAGCCATACAGGCGCAGAGCATGGCTTAGAGAATGACTGAAGTAGTGTAGGCGCAGGGCTTGGCTTAGAGAATGGCCGGGGCCATACAAGCACAGAGCTTGGCACATGGAAGCCCTTGAGACCACCTTCACAAGGCTGGGCTGAGGGGCTCCAGTGGAGTGCCAAGCTGCTACAACAACGAGGGGGCACAAGGGGCATCGACCTGCTGCTAAAGTGAGGCACGCGAGGAGAGGCATCGACCTGCTGCAAAAGCGAGGTGCGAAAGGCACTGACCTGCCACAAGAGAAAGGAGCGCTTTTGACGTTATGTTGACTTTGAGGTACCCTGAGAGTCCACTTGATTTGCCAACTGGACGAGTAGGTCAACCAAGTGGTGCCCATAAATGTGGGTACCTACATTAATTAAACAACCAATGAAGCAAAGATTAAGAATTTATGTGCAAGGACATTAGGACAGGTGCCACTGTGCAAATATCTAATTACTAGTGTCCTTGATACACAACAGGGACCATGAGAAGTTTAAACTGGTCTGCTAAATATTTTTAGTAGACTGATAACTCATATGAAATTGTCCTCCATATTGGACTACAAACCAAATGAAGCTAATAACAACAACATGCAGAATGATAACATAACTTTACATAGTTCTTCAGTATAAGCATTCCACAATCTACTCCTCTCAAATCTATTTGGTTCTGAATAATTCCCATACAATTCTAGAATTCAGGGACAAAAGAAATTATGAGGATAGTTCTCAAAAACAATATTGGTGTGTAATAGCAAGCATTAATGAACCAATATTCACATGCTTACAAAGATCAAGTTAAAAGCCAGGGCAAAAGAATAAGTATATTTTGTTCATGAGGAAAATCTCATGCATATTACTTCGAAATCTAATTATCACAGCAATAGCCTAAATAATGGAGTTTCATTTTTTAAGTCAATAAACACAAAAATTAATAGTCCTTGGCCCTTGGCTCAAGTAGTAAATGGGTGGCCTAGGGTTGATTAGTTCTAAGGTTTAGAACTTGCCTTGAAAAAAAAAAGAAGAAAAGTTGCAACAATTCATGATGTTACAATATCCTAACATCCAAGTTTCAATATATTTCAGCTTAATGCAATACGCAGATATGTTAAGACGATCAGACAAGACCCTAATTCTATTATTCAGAATCTAAGTCATGGATATGTTTGAATATTCAGACACGTATTGCCAAATCTAAGGTGCCAAGACTTTGTGGACAACCCAAGACTTATCAAATATCAAAGGGACAATGATTTAGAAAGGAACAGTACTATAGTAATCAGGAAAGGATACACATATAACACTGCAACATCAACCCAAACCCAAAAGAAAGCATAAACTTGTGTATGAACACATGAAGCCCCCTGAATTCAAAATATAGGATCAATAAACTTGACCTATGAGTTCTGTTGACTCAAGGTTGATCCCCATATTGATTTTGATGATAACCAAACCTTGTATTATTTTATTAATGCATTTACTTAGTGTGTAGATTAATAAAGTTTATAATTTAGACTTAAAGTTCAATCTTAAGTTTAATACATGTCAAAGTGAATGCACAACAAGTTCAGGATCAAACAATGGACTATAAAAGTTATGAAATGAACTCTAAGAGCTATGCAATGAAACAAACAGAGTATTGACGCCTGTATCTACTTCAAACAAATGATTTGCATTCGAAGAGATTGAAGGTATTCAAATAAGGCTATCATCAAGTGTGCATAGACTTAATGAAGTTGTATTACACTCAGAAAGATTGAAGATTTCATCAGAGTGGGCAAATGTCAATTGAAGATGATTTGAATATGAAGATATTGAAAATGCTTAAAAGAAGACTTTATCAAGTGTGCAAAGATTGATTCAGGATAATGTGATTGAAAGTTGTTTGAGAAGAAGATTCATATTAATTGCCTAATCTTTACATGGAATCCAAGTGAAGAATTCTTCTGAGATATAAAGAATCAATAAAGACGATATGTTTGAATATACTTCATTAAGTTTACAAAAGTCTCATTGAGGTAATTCCAAAGAAGAAAGAAGAATTGCTAGCAAAAAGAAGAAATTGGCAATGAAAGCAATAGCTTGGCAGTGAAAGAAATAGCTCGGCAACGAAAGAAAGAGCACGGTAATAAAAAAGAAAGATCGGCAAAAGAACTCAACATTGAGAGAGTGAAGCCCTGACAGTTTGAAAGTCAAGAAAAGATGAATGTCAAATGATTGATTCAATCCAAATTGAATAGAAGTTAACTCTGATGAGTTAAAAGAGTTTTGATTGATCATCATACCCCAAAGAGAAGACTCGTTGAAGATCTTATAATATTGCTGAAAAAGAATTTAATCATTGCAAGACAGAATACAGATTTCTGAACAATGAGCCGACTCATGAAAATGAAGAGTCCCCTCATGAATACAGAAGCAAAAGCTTGAAAACCAAATGATCAATGAGTCGACCCTTGAACATAAAGAATCGACTCATAAAGACTGAAACAAGATTTTTGTGCAAAGAGCCGACTCATAAAATTGAAGAGTCGCCTCATAAAGACAAAAGCAAAATGCCGTGAAGACAGAATGATGAATGAGTCGACTCATGGATATGGAGAGTTGATACTTGGAGACAGTGGACAACATTTGGAAAATACAGACACCTTTTAAGCCTAAGAGTCGACCCCTGGGATATAACGGCTAGTTTTTCTAACGTTATAACGGACTGGACGTGCATTAAATGAACCCCAACAACCTCCAACAGATAAAATCAATGCAGGGGTTTATATACAAGTTTCCAACTGCATTTATACAAGGAAGAGAGAAGAAACAAACATCCACTGACTGATCAATTGAATATTCTGAACATTCTTCTTGTCTTCACTGTGTGAGCTTTGATTATTCAATCCACTCTTGTTAGAAATTTTGTAAATCGATTGTATACCTTTATACATTTGTAAGTGAGAGTTTGAAAGTACACTTGTGAAAGAAAAACTCTTGTAAGTTTGAGTGGAGCTTGGATAAAACCACTTGGTGGCTGAAGAATTTGGGAAGAAGTTGTTGTGTATATAGTGAGCTAAGCACTTGGTCAATCAACACCCATTTATAATTGGAGATTACATAGTGGAGGAAGACTTCAAGGGGATCTTGAGGTGAGGACGTAGACCACGGTTTGTGGTTGAACCTTGGTAACTCTTTGTGTTCTTTCTATTGCTCTGTTTTCCGTTCTTCTTTGATTACATTGCATTACATATAGATTTGATCACTGTTACATTATTTAGATTAATTTTAATTGTCATTATTCTTTGAAAAACTCAAATTTTCCTCCCTCTTGGGTTGCCTTTTGGGCCAACAAGTTCAAGTTTCTTGCTCAGCATCCAATATTGGATTTGATGATAAATGAATTTCTTCTACTCTCTGCACCTATACAAGGTCTATTCAATTTAAAAAGCCATAAGTCAAAAATTTAAGCTAGTTCTACAAAGTCACTTTTTTAAATGGCTTTTTGAAGGTTAAGCTAATTCTAAAAGTGACTTTTTTAAGAGGGGGAGCCAAATACAATTTAAAAAAGCCATTAACTACTAAAAAAATCACATCCAAACAACCCTCTATATTTCCTTTTTGTGACAGCCTCCTAGATGTTATACATATATACCTGTACATATATTATCTATTGAAGATTTATTCTACGACATCTTCCATAATTTAAAGAGTTTAATTGTAATCCACTGACTGTAAAATGCAACTTGTTATGAATATTGTTTTTCATATTGTTCGTAAATGCTTTTATGGCTTTTCATGTTGCCGTACGTGTCATATTTTTCATCAGTTGACAGTGTAATTTCTGTTGACATATGCAGACATTGAACTCCTTTATTACTTTTCATGTTGAAGTGTCAAATTTAAAATGTTGTTTAAAGCTAGCTCAATAAAATATTAAAATTTTTTATTGAAGATATAGTACTGCCTAACCGGTTCTTGTATAGTAAACTGGGGTGAAAAATTAAATTTTAGCACCTAAAAATAAAATCTCAAGTTCCTACCTATCGTGCATTTTGTCACCACCTTCTCATTTTCTACTTCAAGAACTATTCATGTGTGTGATGAAAGCTCATACAATTCTTGATGAAAGCTTTTACAATGCCTACAAAATCTATACTAGCTCAAAGAAGGATTAATTACAAACACAACTCTTGAACTATAACTCAGTATCATTATGTCTCCCTAAACCCTAAAACATAATAAATTGACCCCATAAATTACCAATTTGTATCAATCAACCCTCTTGTTAGCAATTCACTAGGAAAATAAATGAAAAATTACTGTCTAACTTATACATATTAACAAAAGCATAATGTTATACCTAAATTAACCTTTTCTTGTTAAGATAATTAGTTAATGACTGAAATGTCTCTTGAATTGACATGTAAATATATGGACAAAATAAAGAGTATTTCAGTTATTATACAATTATTACAAAAAGATAATGTAATTAAGGTATAAAATGAATTTTTTTATCTGTGAACATGTCCAAGTTATGTGATAAATTTTCATCTACTCTCCTACCTGATTGCTAGTATATTTCTAACATAAATGGTTGATTAATATAAATTGATAGTTTTGGAAGTAAACTTGTTATGTTTTAGAGTTTATAAGGGTATAGTGATACTGAGTTATAATTCAAGGGGTGTACTTGTAATTAATCCCTCAGAGAATACATAATTTGGATGACCATTGCTGCTCCTTCTATGGGGTGGAGGAAGAATCTGTGAGCCATTTGTTCTTTTGCTATAAAATTACAAAATGATTTAGTATAATTGTTGAAATTTCAAAACAAATCTAGTTGGTGCAAACAATATATCTGAATGTGTTGGCAATTCTCGAGTAATTTGGTCAGTATGAATGATAGAAAAATAATAATAAAATAAATTAAAGTACACAAAAGAAAAGTGACACTAATATTTATGGTGGTTCGGCAGGATTGCCTACGTCCATAGGGCGTGCTCCGGTCTCTTTCTTTACTATTGAGAAAAATTAAAAACTATGGTACAAGTATACACTTAAGTTTAATAACCCAAACACAAGTTCTTAAACCCTTGTACTCCCGTCTCAACTAAACCTCTCAAATCCAGTAAAGAAAACCAAAGTGCTTATCAATTATAACAATTTGTTCGCTCACTTTTCTCTGTATCAAACAAAGAATTTGGTTGGCTATTTCTAGGAGAATTAATACAAATGACTCAGCGTGTAAATAAGTTGAAAGACAAGAATAAATAGTTAAATGAATTAGTTACTATTTATTTACTATTCATGGTATTGTTTATGGGTTCCATCCTATTTGTTTTTATCTTCTAATTTCTTTATGCGTTTTCAGCGTTTTCGTCCATTTTTTCATTTTACCATTGAATGAAGACTTTTGGGTTTCAAATTTTTGTAACTTTTGGTAGTTGGCGCCAATTGAAGTCTTTTGGTTGAATTAATAACCACACCCTCTAGAAAATCTGGGATATCAAATTCTGATCTGGGATATCAAATTCTGAACCATATTAAATCCTCCATAAATTTTTTTCAAATTTGAAGCCATTTTCAACAATTCTCTACCTTGACAAAAATTCAATTTTCTCCACCTAAAATTTTAGGTCCACTTCTTGGGAAAATGCCCATCCCTACGCCTTGGGATGCTTTACCAATCTTTAACAATGCGAAAGTTTGATCAAGTCCAAGCAATGCTTGAACTTTTGTGTAGTCGCTGCCTTTGTTAAAATATTCACTGCATTATTCTCAGTATGAACCTTTTTCAAATTTATCTTGCCTTTTTCTTCCCATTCTATGACTGCGTTATACCTCACGTCGATGTGTTTTGTCCTAGCATGACAAACTTGATTCTTCTCCGAATGAATGGCACTTTGACTGTAGCAATACAGCTCCAAGGCTTGCTGCTTCAACCTCAAATCCTTGACCAAACCTATCAACCACAAAGCCTCCTTGGCAGCTTCTATCGTTGCAATATATTCCACTTCAATTGTAGATAAAGCAAGAGTTGATTGAAGCATAATTTTCCAACTGACTACATAGCCCACAACTTGTCCTGTTTCATCTTGTTTCTGATACAAGATACCGAAATTCACCATATCGCTCAAGTATCTAAATATCCATTTAACTACATTCTAGTGCTCCTTTCCTAGATTATCCATGTACTTACTAACAACACTGGCTACATGTGACATATCTGGTTGACTGCAAACCATGGCATATTAAGCTTCTCACTGCACTAGCGTACGACACTCGGGACATTTCCTCCATCTCATCATCTGTAGAAGGATATGATCTAGCAGATAAGTTAAAGTGGTTAGCTAGAGGAGCACTGAGCGGTTTTGCATTTGTCATATTAAGTCTCTCTAGCACCTTCTCCACATATTTCTTTTGTAATACCCAAAGTTTGTCTTTTTCTTTGCTAGATTTTTTTTATGTAAAAATTGTGCGCCTCATGTGATTGTTTATTACTTTTGTTGCATGCGATTTTAATTTGTTTAGATGGATTAATTAGGTCAAGTCCTCACAAATCTCCGCCATCTAAACAGGTTTTTCATAATTTTATGCTTTGGGAGGATGGATAACGTTTAACTAGTATGTACATATAAAATTTAAAGTGTTATATATGAAAGTTATTATATACGAATGTCTCTTCAAACAAAAAAAAAGTTCCAATTTTACACCAAAAAGAGAAATACATACTAAAACCTTATTATGTACAAAAATTCTATAATTGTCAATTCCGTACTAGTATGTAGTCAACGTACCATTTTCTAGTGTTTTTATGGTATGTATTGGTACCGATACAATCAATAATGAACCTATAATTTGTGTTGAGGGGGTACAGAGGTAAAAAATTTTAAGTTTTGTTGGGACCAAAGTAAAACTTTTTAAATTTTAATGGGCCAAGGTAAAAATTGATACACCGATACCTCCTCATGAAGTTAATTTTCGTACTTGAATATGATGCATAAGGGCACACCTAAGTAACAACTTTGCAACGTGGGTACGAGAGGGTAGAGTGTAATTATTTATACTTTAAGATAATTAAAAATTTTAATTATTGTTTATTTAAAAAAATTTATACTGTAATTTGTATTATATGATTTTGATACCAACTAAGTATATTCAATATTTGTTACTTAGGTCTAGGGCATGAGTGCATTTTGCCTTTTACTTTTTTGGTACACAACATAGATATGTAGGAGTATTGCTCTTCAGCGTTATACAGTTATTTATGAGAGACTCTACACCACCTATATCAATTCAAAACTTAGATCACACTATGCGTTCTAAAATTTGACAAATAAAATTTAATCTAACCAAACGGTTATAGAGGCTCAAACCCAACTATTGAGGAAAAAAATCAGAGTTTTTACTCACATACCAAGTACATGGTGGTATTGCTGCCCTTTACTAGTCCCTGGTTCGGATCCTCTTCCACTTACTCTTCTGTGATAAAGAAGCTTGGGTGAGGATACGACAGCCAATGGTTGCTTGATAATAAAGCCTGATGATAATATAGGGGACACGTGTCATTAATCTACATAGGGGCAAACGCCACCTCTCATTTTGACTCTACATGTTAATGGACGGTTTAGTAGTTGCATGCACAACAAATATCATTTGAAAGGGCGTTTTTGTTCTTCTATACTAAGATTCAAAATTTTTATATATGGGCATTTTAGTGTGTTTTAACTTCTTTTTACTAGTGAAATACAAAGAGTAAGTAAAAATGTCAAAGACTACTTAAATAACAAAAAAATAACTGTGTACTTTATAAGTAGTTTTTGATTGCTTTAATTGCTTTTTTTTTGGTGGTATTTTCGGTAAAAAAGTTCAAAATACTGCCTTAAACCTAGTTAATAAATTCGCATATAATACATGTCCATACGTCTCACACACTCTCTCTCTCTCATCATGAGTCAAAGGCATGTAAGAAGTTAAGAACTAACCATAGCTTCTTCTTCTTCTTCTTCTCTCTCTCTCTCTCTCTCTCTCTCTCTCTCTGTTTTTTGTTTTTTCCATGGCTAAAAAGCTAGCCTATTTTGGTAAATTACACGTATATGAGATATTAGATGGTTATACTGTGTATTGGGTATAAATTGTTTTTATTGTCTTGTCAATATGTTATTAACAAATTATCTTTCTTTTAATTGATTATCTTATATGTTTATGTTTTCTATGATTTAGTACAATTACAATGTATTATAATTGGCTTGGAATACTTTCATTCATATATTTAATGATTCAAGTAGTTGACAAGCTACTTGATTTCCTTTAACCCATTCTATGGATGTATAAATTGAATATCTTAGTTATTAATCTATCAAGTATGTTATATTACATGATGTAGATGCATGTGTATATTTTTTCCGAAGTTTTCGTTCCGCACCTTTGACTAAGATACGTATTATACCGTGAATATTATTATGCGAACTATTTCAATTCTAATTTTTTATAGCGAATTTTTGTAATTAAAAAGAAAAAATAGAAATAAGCTAGTAAAAAAGTTGCTTAAAATGGCTGATAAATAGTCCCTAAAATGAGAGAATTTTTGTAATTAAAAAGAAATAAGCTAGTAAAAAAGTTGCTTAAAATGGCTGATAAATAGTCCCTAAAATGAGAGAATTTTTGTAATTAAAAAGAAAACAGATAGTAAAAAGTTGCTTAAAATGGCTGATCAATAGTCCCTAAAATAAGAGATTATTCAGTGTTGAGAGCCACCTAGCTACTTGAGAAACCCACTGCATTTTTTAAAAGTGAAACAAGGTTGACATGACCCCTTAAAAACACTAAATAATCTTTCCTAAAAGGGACTTACATTCTAGGTTGGGTGTCATGGAGAGGAGAAAAAGAATAATATTAAAATTTAGTGGCATCTGCAACTGCAACTAGCTTTTTCCACTGCAACTATTTAATAATGCGTTGAACTTTTGGTGCATTAAAAGTCTTATGCTCTTATGATCCGAAATACGACCACATCAAGAGTTATTGTTTTAGAAAGAGCTCGTGGCCAAATTATATGATAAATGCTCCTCCAGATAAAATTGTACAAAAAATTTCACCAAAGTGACATGGCAACTACATTTTTGTAGGATAATGCTATACAATTTTGTAAAAAAGGATGTAGGTGAATGAGAGTCTTCATATGATAATTTTTAATTAAAAAAATGCTACTCCCACTTATTCTAGTGAGATTTCTCTATAAATTTTGTAAAAGATTAATATATTCTTTTTGTAACTAAGAGTCGTCACCATCAGTGTTTTGATTTTGATATGATTTTTTTGATTTTATAGTGTTATATAAAAATAATATTTTATAATCCAAACATTCATATATAATTTATAATCAAAATGTGGGGTTGAATGAGAGGTATTCACTTTAAGACAAAAAACACCCTACATGATGACTTTTAATTCTAAAAATACTAATGTCAAATTATTTTAATAGTAATTTCTGTACAAAATTTTTAAAAGAGTGGTATTTTCTTCCTTATATCCAAAATATATAAGGGTGTGGGAGTCTTGTGCTCACACGTCCGGATAAGATTGTTTTTCTTGGATGGGTAGACCAACAAATTAATAATGCAGATGTGAGATAAAACTTTGACATCTGTTGACATTTTATAATAAATTTCAAACCCCCAAGTTGTGGGCTTTTGGAAATTAAATCATTTGTATTCAGTCATTCAAAGTTTCTTTATGACACAGCTAGTTGAGAATATTATAACGGTGACAGTTTGTATCATTTGGTATACATATATATATATAGGTGGATCCGTGGGTGAATCGCGTGCACTAAATGGAGGCATTGTGTTGGCCCTTCACAATTTAATATTTTCATTGCGTAACCATTTGAACGCTGCTTTGACTCGACCGCAATAAACACTCTCACACATGGATAGTTATGCGCTAGAGCTGTTCTGGAGCTCCTCCCTTGTTTCTACAATCCTTCGTCATTTAATGTTTCTGTGCGTGTATCTTTTTCTTTTTGAGATTTTCTTCACCACTTGACCTAAAAGTTGGATATGTTAAATAAGAGTTCAAACAATGTATATCAAGCTGTCCAACATACACTTATAAAGAATTGATAGTTGAATCTTGAAAAATGGATAATCATTAACCTATTACACTGAATCAAGTACTCGTGATTGAAAAATGTGATTACTTGTGTTATGACTCCCTAATTTTTGTTGGACCCTCCTATATATCATGTAATGTATAATGGTCTAACAAAATTGTGTTGTATCTGCACCCTACACAATTTAAAACCTTTTTTAAGCTCCATAATCAAATAAAACGTCAAAATTTTTGCATAATAAAATGTCGGTCATATCCTTTTTAATCTAAGAAACAATTAATTGGTATTTTTTTCCCAATATTTTGAAAGCTTATTTTATATATTTTCATATAGAAATTAAGTCTTTCGTGCTAATATATTTCTTATACGTGAACTTAGAAATATATATAAAGAAAACCTACAAATAATAGTTATATGAATCAATTAACATTTGCATTTCAAGTTTTAGCAACTCCAAAACAAACTCCTTCCCCGGTTTCTAAGCAACAATAGGGGGCCAACATGTACAAGTTGATATAAGGTGTTTTTTTTTTTTAATTGCTGAGAAGTTGATAGAACAAGTTGATGCAGAGTTATCGTCCTTACAAGTTGCCACATTTGGTAACTATAATCTCCTTACAAGTTGTATTGGGTGCATGTATTAATCTCAAGGCTTGAAGTCAAGGCACGCATTCAAAGCCCGAGATCGTCTATAAAAGGGCTAGGTTTGAAGTTCATTTGCCACAACAACCCAAGAAAAACAATAGCTATGGAAGATCAAAGACTTAACGAGTACGCACAGGATGGAACCGTGGATCTCAAAGGCAACCCTGTCCTAAGATCCAAGAGAGGTTCATGGAGGGCATGCTCCTTTGTTGTCGGTATATATATCTATATATCTCTCATTATCTCTCTCATTATGTGCGTGTCGGGTTCTACATTGACTCGATGAATCTTGAAAGCCTTGAAGTGTTCTTATATTTACTACTTCTGGTTTGATTTTTGCAGTGTATGGAGTGTTTGAACGCATGGCTTACTATGGTATCTCAGCAAATTTGATCTTGTACTTAACCAAAAACCTCCATCAAGGCACCTTGACCTCAGCCCACAATGTCACTAACTGGGTTGGCACTGTTTGGATAACTCCCATCTTGGGTGCCTACGTCGCCGACGCTCTTCTGGGTCGTTACTGGACTTTTGTGATCGGCTCTGCAATTTATCTCTTGGTAAGTCTCATAAACTAAATTCTTATCTTGAGCATGTAATTAATAACACCACCTAACAGAATATCACGCATTTTAATATGCAGGAGACTGTTGGAATATTTTATTAAAGGTTCAAAACATCAATTATATTATATAATTATTAGTTGCAGATTTCATTATCTGTTTGTTACAAACACTAATTATATTATGATTGCATCATCATCAACATCAGCATCACCTTCTTCTTTTCTTTCTTCTTCTTAAAGTGATTTTTAATTTTAAGTTGCTTTCCGAAGCTCGGGTTAGAGCTACCTCATCCACTAGCTCAGACTTATGCTTGATTAGGGTATAACACAGGAAGAAAACTATGATATAAACATAGAAATGTATATGTATATGTATATATATGCATTCACCTTATTGACAAAATGGGTCATCTTGAGTGCAGGGGATGTCACTACTAACACTAGCAGTTTCAGTCCCTGGACTAAGACCACCTCACTGCTCGGACCCTGATCCTGCCAACTGCAAGAAGGCCTCAACATTGCAACTAGCTGTGTTCTATAGTGCACTCTACACATTAGCAATTGGGATCGGCGCTACAAAGCCGAACATCTCTACCATTGGTGCAGACCAATTTGATGATTTCTACCCCAAGGAAAAGGCTCACAAGCTTTGCTTCTTCAACTGGTGGATGTTCAGTACCTTCTTTGGGACACTCTTTGCCGAGACAATCCTTGTTTACGTACAAGACAACGTGGGTTGGACACCAGGCTATGGGATTTCAACCGCGGCTCTCGCAATGTCCATTTTGATCTTTTTGGCAGGCACTCGATTTTATAGGCATAGGGTACCTACAGGGAGTCCCTTCGCAAGAATGTCTGGAGTTTTAGTAGCTGCCCTAAGGAAGTGGAGGGTATCCATCCCTAGTGACCCTAAAGAACTCTATGAACTCGACTTGGAAGAGTACACCAGGAAAGGGAAGTTCAGGATTGAATCCACACCCACCCTCAGGTTTGTATTAATTTGATTACACTAAGGGTACTCTTGGTTCAGTTTTTTTTTTTTTTTTTTTCGCTTTTGGGATATTTTTTTTTTAACTTTTATAAGCTAAGACAAAGTGAAGGAAAAAAAAAAAAAAAAGCAAGAAAACTGAAATTTATTGATTTCTTCTTAGCCCAAAAACAGTTTGAAAAAGACTGCAAAACGGGTCTTAAGTTTCTTTTTACCTTTCGGCTTAAATTGGGCCTATAGATATGCTAGTTTGAGGCAATCTTTGAGCTTATACAAGGCTAACTTTCCTATCATGCATGTATTTATGTAGGTTCCTCAACAAAGCTAGTGTGAAAACAGTTTCTACTAGTCCATGGATGCTATGCTCAGTTACCCAGGTGGAGGAAACCAAACAAATGCTAAGAATGATACCAATCTTGATTGCCACATTTGTTCCGAGCGCAATGGTTGCACAGATCAACACCTTCTTTGTCAAGCAAGGCACTACTCTCAAGAGAAATGTTGGCGGCTTCAATATGCCCCCGGCCAGTTTAGCTGCATTTGGGACCATATCCATGCTTGTCTGTGTGCTGATATATGACCGTTACTTCGTCAAGATAATGAGGAGGTGGACGAAGGACCCTAGAGGCATCACTCTCCTTCAAAGAATGGGAATTGGCTTTGTTCTCCATATCTTTATTATGTTAATCGCGTCCCTAACCGAGAGGTATAGACTTAGTGTGGCCAAGGATCATGGTTTAGTTGAAAGTGGAGGACAAGTACCCCTAACTATATTCATCCTAGTCCCTCAATTTGTGCTTATGGGAATGGCAAATGCTTTTGTTGAGGTTGCGAAGATGGAGTTTTTCTATGACCAAGCGCCCGAAATCATGAAGAGTCTTGGGTCATCCTATTCGATGGCTAGTCTAGGAATCGGACACTTTCTTAGTAGCTTTCTTCTTTCGACAGTTTCTGATATCACCAAGGGGCATGGTGACATAGGGTGGATTTTGGACAACCTCAATGCTTCTCATCTCGACTATTACTACGCATTTTTCTGCATATTGAACGTCTTGAACTTCATTTTCTTTTTAGTCATGACTAAGTTCTATGTCTATAAGGCTGAAGTTTCGGATTCAATGGAAGTTGTTAGACAGGATTTGGGTGGACGAGTAGGTAGCGCATCTATCGTACCAGAGCCAGCCGAGGACATAGTATTATCAATAATCGATACGGCAAGATGAGAAGATTAAACGCAGCAGTTAGCCTTCTTTCTTGATGAGCAGTTAGTGGGGTGCCAGATCAATTGTTTTCATTTGAGAACGACATTTTTTGAGTACAGATTATGTTGGATTTTTCTTTAGCTCAGTTAGGATAATGTACTCAGGAAGTAAAAATGTACATGCAATTATATTGAATTCAAAAGGAAAAAAACTATTGATTAAAGTTTTCCTCTCTATAAAATGCTTTGCAGGATATGGAAATCAAGAATCTTCCACATTCCATTGTTTGGGACATCTAGGAAGAGTTGGTGGATGTACTAAGCGTACATAGAACTGATAATATGTATGGCTATCAAAATTTAGCTGCAGAAAGGCTGCTTCTACTTAAAAGAAAAAGGTATATAAGACTAACGCAAGCAGAATGGTTGAATTGTTTTTACAGAAATTAGTAAATACTCGTATTGTTTGGGTATAGTATAGGCTAACACTCATATTAAATGTTTCTCTTATTATACTTCATGAATAAATACTTATCCAGATCAAAAGTAACAATATAGACTAATATATGTTGATATATAGGTAATATAATGACATAAATAGTGATCACTAAATTACTTTGATCTAAGCAATTGTAGAAAAAATTGTATAGATCATGGCTTGTGAATCATTACTATTTGTTTGTTAGCGATGTGTTCAAAAAAACTACCAAATATGAAATACACTATATAAAAAAATAGTTTATAAATGTCAATGTATGTTTTTGTCTTGACTTTTTAATCAACATATACATATATATATTGGAGTTTGCGTATTTTTGTCTCCAAATTTTTTTTTTTTTAAGAAAATCGTATTAAACTCCTATGAATAAGACTCGCTATACTTTTCAACAACCAAAATTGTATTAACCCGTTTGTATAAAGTATCGGTCTTTTATTATCCTGTATTTCACAAATTATGATTTTCACATAATGAGCAAAGATATTCCAAAATAAATTGCTGAACTATATATAGCATAAAGTCGTCTTCATTCGTGATGCTATTCTATTCCACAATCAACAGAGATTATCTGTATAAGATATATTTAAGAGACGTCAACTATAAAATTGCAAATGTGCCTCAAAAAGTAAAAAAAAAAAAAAAAACCATCCATTGATTATATTTTATTTCGATGTGCGCTTGTCAACTATTATCAAAGCCAAGATGGCAAATTTTGATTTTCTATAGGCCGTTGTCAACATGACCATCCTTTTTAAGGCAAGTTTGAATTTTTTAGCTGTATTTGGTGTGAATTTGTCTCCTCCTCCATTTTTGTTGTTAAATTGAATTGTGATGGAGCCTTCAGACACTCAAATTCTAAGGTTGGATCTTCCAAAAACTAGAGGTGTAAATGAGTCGGGTTTATGTTAGACTTAGAACCAACTTGATGTTGCTTGGCTTCATATTTTTAGACTTAGAACCAACTTGATATTGCTTGGCTTCGTATTTTTAGACTTAGAACCAAACTAATCCTCCAATGTAACTGAACTGAAGCAACCCAAGTCGGTTCAGATTGGTTCAGTTCAGTTCCATGCCTTTCGAGTTAAAAATGGGCGCCTATTCGGGTCTATATACTTTTATTATACTAAACATGCTTTATTCATCTAAAAATTAAAAAAAAAAGACTAATCTTGTATCTTTAATGTTACAAAAAAATTAAAAATAACATACAAATACATACACATTTTATATAGACTTTTATAGTAATAAAAAATCGAATCTCGATTTGGTTCTTGGGTTAGGTTAGTTTGGTTCAAGTAAAAAAATGTGAACTCGAAAACCAAATCAAATTAATCAGGTAACCTTTTTAGACCCAAACCCAAACCAAACCCACCCACAGAGGCAGGGCTGGTTGGTTCTTGGTTTTTCGGTCCTTTTTGGCGCCTCTATCAAAAACTTCCAAACTGAGGCTGCATTTGCAGTCATAGCCAGGAACTCATGAAGGGAAGTTGTAGCTGTTAATTTTGGCTTCGTATTAATTATATGCATTCATCTTCAGCTCTCTTATAAGAAGTTTGGGTTCTCAGGTTTGCTTGTAACACGGCCGAAGCCAAGAATTGTGGTACAGTCATCTTCCTCTAGAAGCAATTGACATGGGATCATAAAGAGATTTCACTGCAATAGTATAGCCTGTATAGAACACATTGCAATTTGCAAGACTGTAAGTGCAGACGTAATTCGTTATGAGTAAATTGAACAGAAGTTCAAATGTTCTTAACAAGGCAAAAATAGCAGGGCAGATACCAACAGCTCGGGAACGAACTACAAGTCGAAAAGAACATGAAGTTTTTGTACTAGTCGAAGAAACTTCCAGTGCTAGCCGAAGAGTGGTGCTGTTCTTAATTTTCATATAATTATACTCCAAAAGTGTAATACTATTGCCCAATTTAGTTGGTTGTTAGTCCTATATTAGATTTAATACTGTTTTATTTGTTAGATTATTCCTAAATTGCCCTATTAAACTTTGTGCAGGAAATGGAGTGGCCCAAACTCAAGTTAGAGATTTAGAAAGCTCGAATCAAGTTGGGAATTGAGCTTTTTAAGAAGCATTAGTAAACCCCTCACCTCATGCTTATGTAGCACCTCATACATAACCGAACCTCTGCTGGATTTAAGACACGCGCTCCAATTTCAAAAACAGAAAGGAAAAGGCGATCGCTTTACCTTCCCTTACTTTTTGTCCAGTTTAACTGTTTTAATTCCTACTATTACACTGCTTGTACATTTTCCTTTTATGTACAAATGCCATACTATTCATCCATCTCTCAACATCATAACTATTCATACATCCATTATCCATTCCAAGACAAGAGTTTCAACGTAATTCAAATCATTGCATTTCATACACATAATCAACCTGAAGAGACTAGTCTAAAACCACTCTCATTCAACTCAAGTCAATCAAAACTCCTAAGGGTACCAAGTAATCCTAAGGACTCATAGTATGCATCAAAATCATCTAATAAAAAGGTGCCATAATCCCTCTTTGCTCACGGAGATAGGGCTGTCAAGAAGACAAGGAGCAATCTAGAATTAAGGTTTCTCACTGACCTCCATCAAAGAAGGAGAATCTGAAGACTCAATAGTAGTTTAGGATTTCAAATCTAAAAATAGAATAGGCAAAAGTTCCAAGACAAATGTTCCCATTCCCCTTCAAATGTACTTTCAATTCCATGTATAATAAAAAAAAGAATAAAAAGCAATAAAACTATCATTCCTATTTTCATCGAATGAATGTATGAATGTGTGAATGAATGAATGAACGAACTTGCTTGTATAGGTACAGTACTACATACAGGGGCAACCACTTATCTCTAAAAGTGAGTCAACACATCATGCTTAATCCCCCTTGAATAGCAGGGGCACCTTTAAAGCATGCATTGCATAAAAACTTTTAAATTAAGGCACTAAAATTTTCCTTTTCCTTGTTTTTCACTCTCTTTTTACCTCCTCCCTCATTTCACAGAAAGGAAAGAAAGGGCAAAGCCCACATTTGCAGAAAAATTTCTCGTATAGGTCAACATCCCAAAAAGAAGTAGTTGCTCATTTCAGAGCATATAACATCCATGGAGCCATTCAATATGTCGCCAAGCTCGGCCCTTAAGCAAGGCTAGGCTCAGCAATTGGAATAAATAAAAGGACTTGGGAATAGGATGACCAAAATAGAAACAATGGTCTTTTTGCTCCTATCCCATGCAGGTATAACGCTTGATGAGCAAGCGGAGGCTCTCCAGGTCCAAACACATAAAGAACATATTATCCTCCAAAAAAGGACCAAGGGAAAAGATTGGGATTACACCCCGTTGGCTTGCCTTCTAACCACCGCCTATCAACGATTTTGCTAAGCCAGTCATCTAGTTCTGATACCTCCCATGCCTATCTTCAACCGGACCCCCTAATCATATAATCCCAATCTATCATGTGAATATCATTCCAACTCACCTAGCCTTGACATAGAAAATTATCCCACTTTGAAACACAAAATCCAAAACTTCCTCGATTTCTGAGAACCTGATCCCTGGCCTTCAGAAACATCTAAAACACCCTTCTATCCTAGGAGAGCGAGTTGGAGAAACTGAGTTTTTACTAAACTTGCTTGCACACAAACCACAGCTTATTATGGCCTCCTAGCAGCAGGACACATGAAGCCTATACCCTCTCAGCCTCTACCCAATCTCTTACCACCCAACTTTAACTCAAAAGCAACTTGCGAATATCATTCAGGTGGCCAATGTTATGACACTAAGGAGTACTCCTCTCTGAAGTATAAAATTCAGGACTTAACTGACTCAAAAGTTATTGGCACACAAAAAGCCAACCTAACTCTTGTCGCTTCCTTTCCATTACCAGATCACACCATCAATCTTATCGCGGAAAACAAGGCTGATCCAGAAACTCCCAACAATGGAAATGATAACATTGAGAAACTACAAGTTTTTGGGGGTAGTCGGGGCACCACATCTGAAGCAAAAAAAGGAAAGAAAAAAGAGGTCCACCACTACACCATCACCACTGGCACCTTGAGTGTTGTATATAACAACTCGATCCGCCTCGCCCGACCTAACAAGACACCTGGCAAGTGGAGCGTGGAGAAGTTTGGAGTAATCCCGAAGCCGGTCTGAGAGGCTTATCAATTCCAAAAAGAAAAGAGATGTTTTTTGGATTCATCCACTTTTCTTCCTATCTCTTACTTTTCCTATCCTTATTCCTGCCTTGTGCTTATGCTTTGAATTAAGGCCATGCCATGTAAAAAAACCTGTGTAAATGAGAATGAAGGACTCTAGTTCATTCCCTTTGACTCATACTCTTGTGGATAATGATTGCTTTTAGGGATTCTTTCTCAATCTGTAATGACTCAACTTGAAGGATGGGATAGTATAGACAATCCATTCAACAGAGATTAAAACCTTTGAGAGAAAGATAGGAAGAAGGTAGATTCAACAAAGAAATGCAAAGCTTATTGAAGAGGCGAGACTTGAACGATATCCTAGCTAAGCGATGGATAGCTGAGCTCTCAAAATGAACAGAAGCCATCGTTCAATTCTTCCAAAAGAAATAAACACTTCCCTTTGCTTAGCCTATTGGAGCTGTAAGTGATTTTTATTCAGATATCCCCAAACCAAGAACCATCCCCCATGTTGAGGTAAGCTCACGGTGGTTGATTCGATAGAAAGTATATGGATTTATTTAGGAATATTGTCTAAATTTTGTAAAAAGGTTTTATGGACTAAGCAATTCAATCTAAAATGAAAAGAGGCCCTCAATTCTATTACCATGCAGTTGGAGACATCCCCTTACAAAACCACTTGAGCTGGTCATGTCCTTTGAAAAAAATATAACCGAACTGATGATCACTGCCCATACTAAGTTAGCACGCAATGAAGATGGTGATTCCCAAGAGGATACGACATAGACAACATCTCTAAAAACAAGCGTAGTAGTAAGTTTTTCGGCGCAGAGAAGAGTCTCGGATGACAAGAAAAAGAAAAAAGGAAATGCGTTAGTTGTGGCTTTCAAGAAAAGATAATGTCATCCCAAAATAGGAATGAAAAAGTCGGCACCTCTAAAAGTCGATATAAGAACAACTTTCCATGAAGAGTTCTAATCAGAAGGGAGAAAAAAGTTCAAAAGAACAAAAAAAGGTAAGAAGGAAAGAAGGGAGAAGGAAATGGAAGTTAAATTGCCAAAGATGATCATAGGTCTTTCGTAACCCCACAAGTGATAATGTTTGAGTCTTTATATCTCTTTATTCATAAACCCCTTAACCTAGCCTATGCTACAGTCCAAATCAAAGTACTCTTTGATTAAAAAAAATTGCTTAGTCCAAATAAGTCTTATCAATACCAAGACAAGTATTTAAAAAAAAAAAAATTTACGAGAAGGAATGCGGGGGCAATCTCATGCTCCAAGGCGTGCTAAGATGATTTTGGTTTAAACAACCCACTAAAAGAAAATCATTGAGCCTAAATATACCTTCATTTCTTACATCGCTAAATGGTGTGCTGTCGCGGACATCCAAAAATAAAACTGATACCCCAAAGACAAATATGTAGTAGTGTGAGTAAGGATCGTTCCCACGGAGAGTGTTTAGCCTAGTTTTATGCTATGTGAAATTTGACGGGAGGTTTTGGATATAATGAAAATAATTTTGATAATAACTAACTGCAGAACAATTCAGATTAAAGTATTGAAATCAATCAAAAGAACAAACTTTAGTCTAAGTCAACATCCACCATCGGAATTTTACAACTGATTATCGATGCAAGCATATCAAGTCACACATTGAATATTCACTGTCGGAATTATTTTCTTATCTCCCCTTAGTCGTAGTTAATTAGAAACAAGCGATCTCGTTAACCCTAACTATTAAATTACCCAGGATAAACACTCAAGGTTTAATCTAGCAGCAGCCTTAACAATTAGAGATATGGATGAAACTAAACAACACAAGCTTGAAGTCAAGGCATGCATTAAAAGGACTAGGTTGGAAGTTCATTTGCCACAACAACCCAAGAAAAACAATAGCTATGGAAGACCGAAGACTTAATGAGTACGCACAGGATGGAACTGTGGATCTCAAAGGGAACCCTGTCCTAAGATCCAAGAGAGGTTCATGGAGGGCATGCTCTTTTGTTGTCGGTATATATATCTATATATCTCTCATTATGTCTCTCATTATGTGCGTGTCGGGTTCTGCATTGGCTCGATGAATCTTGAAAGCCTTGAAGTGTTCTTATATTTACCATTTCTGGTTTTATTTGCAGTGTATGGGGTGTTTGAACGTATGGCTTACTATGGTATCTCAGCAAATTTGATCTTGTACTTGACCAAAAACCTCCATCAAGGCACCTTGACCTCAGCCCACAATGTCACTAACTGGGTTGGCACTGTTTGGATAACTCCCATCTTGGGTGCCTACGTCGCCGACGCTCTTCTGGGTCGTTACTGGACTTTTGTGATCGGCTCTGCAATTTATCTCTTGGTACGTCTAATAAAACTTAATCAATATTATCTTCAGCATGTAATTAATAACACCACCTAACAGAATATCACCCATTTTAATATGCAGGACACTATTGGAATATTTTATTAAAGCTTCAAAACATCAATTAAATTATAAAATTATTGGTTGCAGATTTCATTATATGTTTGATACAAACACTAATTATATTATGATTGCATCATCATCAACATCAGCATCACCTTCTTCTTTTCTTTCTTCTTCTTAACGTGAGTTTTAATTTTAAGTTGCTTTCCCAAGCTCGGGTTAGAGCTACCTCATCTACGAGTTCAGACTTGTGCTTGATTAGGGTATAACAAAGGGAGAAAACTATGATATGAACATATAAATGTGTATGTATATGTATATATATGCTTTCATCTTATTGACAAAATGGGTCATCTTGATTGCAGGGGATGTCACTACTAACACTAGCAGTTTCAGTCCCTGGACTAAGACCGCCTCACTGCTCGGACCCTGATCCTGCCAACTGCAAGAAGCCTCAACATTGCAATCAGCTGTGTTCTATAGTGCACTCTACACATTAGCAATTGGGGTCGGCGCTACAAGGCCGAACATCTCTACCATTGGTGCAGACCAATTTGATGATTTCTACCCCAAGGAAAAGGCTCACAAGCTTTACTTCTTCAACTGGTGGGTACCTTCTTTGGGACACTCTTTGCCGAGACAATCCTTGTTTACGTACAAGAAAACGTGGGTTGGACACCAGGCTATGGGATTTCAACTGCGACTCTCGCAATGTCCATTTTGATCTTTTTGGCTGGCACTCGATTTTATAGGCATAGGGTACCCACAGGGAGTCCCTTCGCAAGAATGTCTGGAGTTTTAGTGGCTGCCCTAAGGTAGTGGAGGGTATCCATCCCTAGTGACCCTAAAGAACTCTATGAACTCGACTTGGAAGAGTACACCAGGAAAGGGAAGTTCAGGATTGAATCCACATACACCCTCAGCTTTGTATTAATTTGATTACACTAAGGCTAGTTTTGGTACTGTTTTTTCTCTTTTTTTTTTATTTTGTTTTTTGGCTTATATGCAAAAAAGTCTTCTTCTTTTTTTTCACTTTTATAAGCTAAGACAAACAAAAAAAGTGAAAAAAAAAAAGCAAAAAAACTGAAATTTTTTGAAATTTTACTTAGTCCAAAAAAACTTGACAAAGACTGTACAAAACGGGTCTTCAGTACAAAACGGGTCTTCAGTTTCTTTTTATCTTTCGGGTTAAATTGGCCCTGTAGATATGCTAGTTTGAGGCAATCTTTGAGCTTATCCAAGGCTAACCTTCCTATCATGCATTTATTTATGTAGTTTCCTCAACAAAGCTAGTGTGAAAACAGTTTCCACTAGTCCATCGATGCTATGCTCAGTTACCCAGGTGGAGGAGACCAAACAAATGCTAAGAATGATACCAATCTTGATTGCCACATTTGTTCCGAGCGCAATGGTTGCACAGATCAACACCTTCTTTGTCAAGCAAGGCACTACTCTTAAGAGAAATGTTGGTGGCTTCAATATGCCCCCGGCCAGTTTAGCTGCATTGGGACCATATCCATGCTTGTCTGTGTGCTAATATATGACCGTTACTTCGTCAAGATAATGAGGAGGTGGACGAAGAACCCTAGAGGCATCACTCTCCTTCAAAGAATGGGAATTGGCTTTGTTCTCCATATCCTTATTATGTTAATCGCGTCCCTAACCGAGAGGTATAGACTTAGTGCGGCCAAGGATCATGGTTTAATTGAAAGTGGAGGACAAGTACCGCTAACTATGTTCATCTTAGTCCCCCAATTTGTGCTTATGGGAATGGCAAATGCTTTTGTTGAGGTTGCGAAGATGGAGTTTTTCTATGACCAAGCGACCGAAATCACGAAGAGTCTTGGGTCATCCTATTCGATGGCGAGTCTAGGAATCGGACACTTCCTTAGTAGCTTTCTTCTTTCGACAGTTTCTGATATCACCAAGGGGCATGGTGACGAAGGGTGGATTCTGGACAACCTCAATGCTTCTCATCTCGACTATTACTACGCATTTTTCTGCATATTGAACGTCTTGAACTTCATTTTCTTTTTAGTCATGACTAAGTTCTATGTCTATAAGGCTGAAGTTTCGGATTCAATGGAAGTTGTTAGACAGGATTTGGGTGGACGAGTAGGTAGCGCATCTATCGTACCAGAGCCAGCCGAGGACATAGTATTATCAATAATCGATACGGCAAGATGAGAAGATTAAACGCAGCAGTTAGCCTTCTTTCTTGATGAGCAGTTAGTGGGGTGCCAGATCAATTGTTTTCATTTGAGAACGACATTTTTTGAGTACAGATTATGTCGGATTTTTCTTTAGCTCAGTTAGGATAATGTACCCAGGAAGTAAAAATGTACATGCAATTATATTGAATTCAAAAGGAAAAAAACGATTGATTAAATTCCCTATAAAGTTTTCCTCTCTATAAAATGCTTTGCAGGATATGGAAATCAAGAATCTTCCACATTCCATTGTTTGGGACATCTAGGAAGAGTTGGTGGATGTACTAAGCGTACATAGAACTGATAATATGTATGGCTATCAAAATTTAGCAGCAGAAAGGCTGCTTCACCTTAAAAAAAAAAGATATATAAGACTAACGCAAGCAGAATGGTTGAATTGTTTTTACAGAAATTAGTAAATACTCGTATTGTTTGGGTATAGTATAGGCTAACACTAATATATGTTGATATATAGGTAATAATGACATAAATAGTGATCACTAAATTACTTTGATCTAATCAATTGTAGAAAAAATTGTACTTGTGAATCATTACTATTTTTTTTTTCAGCGACGTGTTCTAAAAAACTACCAAATATGAAATACACTATAAAAAAAAATAGCTTATAAATGTCACTATATTTTTTTGTCTTGACTTTTTAATCAACATCTACATTATATATACATATATTTTTTTTGGAGTTTGCTTATTTTTGTCTCCAATTTTTCACTGTACATTTTAAAAAAAAAATCGAATTAAACTCCTATGAATAAGACTGGCTGTACTTTTCAACAACCAAAATCGTATTAACCCGTATGTATGAAGTATTGGTCTTTTATTATCCCTTATTTCACTAATTATGATTTTCACATAATGAGCAAAGATATTCCAAAATAAATTGCTGAACTACATATAGCATAAAGTCGTCTTCATTCGTGATGCTATTCTATTGCACAATCAACAGACAGATTGTCTGTATAAGATATATTTAAGAGACGTCAACTATAAAATTGCAAATGTGCCTCAGAGAGTGGCATTGAAAAAAAAGAAAAAGCTATCCATTGATCATATTTTATTTCGATGTGCGCTTGTCAACTATTATCAAAGCCAAGATGGCAAATTTTGATTTTCTATAGGCCGCTGTCAACATGACCCTCCTTTTTAAGGCAAGTTTGAATTTTTTTTAGCTCAATTTGGTGTGAATTTGTCTCCTCCTCCATTTTTGTTATTAAATTGAATTGTGACGGAGCCTTTAGACACTCGAATTCTGAGCTTGGATCTTTCAAAAACTAGAGGTGTCTATGAGTCGGGTCTATGCTAGATTTAGAACCGACTTGATCATGATTGGTTTCATATTTTTAGACTTAGAACCGAACTAATCCTCCAATGTAACTGAATCGAAGCAACCCGAGTCAGTTCGGATTGATTCAGTTCGGTTCTATGCCTCGGGTTATTCCGGGTCAAAATGGCCTATTCGGGTCTATATACTTTTATTATATTAAACATGCTTTATTCATCTAAAAATTAAAAAAAGAATATTAATCTTGTATCTTCAATGCTTAAAAAAATTTTAAAAATAACATACAAATACAAATTAACAATAATTATGTAGAAATAATGTAATTTATAGACATACACATTACATATAGACTTTTATAATAATAAAAAATCGGGTTTCGATTCAGTTCTTGCTTTAGGTCAATTCGGTTTAGGTCCAAAAATATGAACCCGAGAACCAAACCAAATTAATCAGGTTGCCTTTTTAGACCCAAACCCAAACCAAACCCACCCATAGAGGTAGGGTTGGTTTGGTTCTTAGATTTTCAGTCCTTTTTGGCGCCCCTATCAAAAACTTCAATCCTGAGGCTGCATTTGCAGTCATAGCCAGAAACTCTTGAAGAGAGGTTGTAGCTGTTAATTTTGGCTGCGTATTATATGCATTCATCTTCAGCTCTCTTATCAGAAGTTTGGGCTCTCAGGGTTGCTTGTAACATGGCCGAAGCCATGAATTGTGGTACGGTCATCTTCCTCTAGAAGCAATTGACATGGGATCATAAAGAGATTTCACTGCAATAGTATAGTCTGTATAGAACACATTGCAATTTGCAAGACTGTAAGTGCAGAAGTAATTCATTATGAGTAAATTGACCAAAAGTTCAAATGTTCTTAACAAGGTAAAAATAGCAGGGCAGATACCAACAACTCGGGAACGAACTACAAGTCGAAAAGAACAGGAAGTTTTTGTACTAGCCGAAGAAGCTTCCAGTGCTAGCGGAAGAGTGGTGCTGTTCTTAATTTCCATATGATTACACTCCAAAAGTGTAATCCTATTACCTAATTTAGTTATTTGTTAGTCCTAGATTAGATTTAATTCTATTTTATTAGTTAAATTTATTCCTAAATTGCCCTGTTGAACTTTGTGTAGAAAATGGAGCAGTCCAAACTCAAGTTGGAGATTCAGAGAGCTCAAATCACCGTTCGAATCAGGTTCAATGGTGTGCAAAAGAATTGAGGAGATTCAGAGAGATCGTTTCATCGTTCGCTAGTGTTCGAATGGCCATTCGAATGGTCAACCGCGTCTGTTTCATACAGCTATTTAAAGCAAATTTGTGTGTATTGCAGAAACTCTCTAGCAATTTTAGGGCATATAAAGTTCGATTTTAGGGTTTTAGCAAGTTTTGTATAGGGCTAAAGTGTTTATTTCTTGTATTTTCCTTGTATTTCTTATAATCAAACCCTTACATTTACTTTTTAATGCAATTTCTTTCCATTTTCATGCTATTGTCCAAGGCTTCTAGTAGCTAAACTTCATCTTGGATGCAAATGTGAAGATTAGCCTAGGGTTTTCAAGCTTTCGTGGAGGTATAATATTTTTCATTGATTTTATTCTTCACTACTTGTATTCATTACAACAGAAACCTAGATTAGTTAGAAAACTTAGATTCAAGGTTTTGTTTGGTAATTTCTATGTACAAGCTTAAGGTTCGTATAGAACTTACACAAGTCAATGAATTAAATCTATGAAACTTTGATTAGTTTCAAATCTAGACCCTATTGCTAATGAACCATAATTTCCATAGTCAAAATCTTTCGAATCAAAGGTCCACGAAGAGACTTTTAGTTTGAGTTATATGTATGCATCCATTGAAATTTTGTGAAGTATTGGCCAATTGAAACATTTGCATTCAAGCCCCTTTCCAATTTATCAATCACATTTAGTTTAATTGCTTATTAATTACGTTCGAAAAGTTTAGTTAATCCAATTTTCCAAAACCTCAAAAGATTTTTGATTTATTTTAATTCAATTTGTCAATTGCTAGTCAAAACCTAGTTTAGTTTAGTGTGAGTAGAGTGTTATTCTTACATTGAGATCGATCATTGAAGAAAACGATAGTCGGGCTTCCCAGATAAACTACAACCGTTAACCATGCACTTGTGGAACAACAACGCACCTTTGAGGGCAAATCAAGTTTTGATGTCGTTGTCGGGGATCAAAAGCATGAAGCAAAGTACTAACGGACTTTGGGTTGAAGAGTAATTGATGAATTGGATCTCCATTATCCACCAAGACGGAGGAATTTTTAGTTAAGGCCATAGGTAACTTCATTATGCCCTTTATGTGAAGGGATTGTGTATGTTGTGTTGCTTAAGACTCGGATTGTCTCTTATGTATGCATTGCATTTGCATGTCATTATACACTAGGGACATTCTCAAATGTCTAGTGAGAATTGATCAGGAGTGCACCCCTTCTCCGGTTAGAAGTCCTTACCGCGGTCTACCCTTAGTTGTTGATTTAGGCTCAATTCCAATGGCTATCCTGAACGACTAAAATAACCCCAATCTTAACCCCATTCCTAATTTGAATCCCAACCCTAATGGAGGTGTTGGTGGTGACTTTGAGAGAGGGAGCAACCATGGTGACATGGGTGCTCCCCAAGGTAGGAACTTTTGGGATTATTTGAATCCAACAAGACAAACACCTACTTCATGCATAGTTTTTTCGGCCCATCACAACACGTTAAATCTCAAGCCGGGCTTGATGCTATTGATAACCCAATTTTATGATATAGAATCCAAATGACCCTACTCTTTTATTAAGGAATTTGAGGATGTGTGCTATATGTTTATGGATAACACATGTCCACGGGAGGTTTTTCTCTTGAAACTTTTCTCGTTTGCTTTCAAGGACAAGGTTAAGACATGGTTTAATTCATTGAGACCTATGTCTATACATTCTTGGGCTTCACTACAAAGGAAACTTTTTAAACATTTTTTCTCCGAACATAGGACCGAGGTGATTAGACACCAAATCTCACAATTCTCTCCAATGATGGGTGAATCTTTCTTCCAATGCTGGGAGAGGTTCAAAGAGTTGCTACATTCGTGTCCACACCATGGTTTTGCTGATTGGCATGTCATCAGTACTTTCTATTCATTGTTAATCCCATAATTGAAACAATTTGTTGAGTCAATGTGTGTTAGGACCCTTTTCGATAAGGATCCCCAAGAGGCTTATACCTATTTTGACTACTTAGAAAATTTGGCGAAAGATTGGGCTACCACTGGGACTTAAAATCTCGAATCTAGACCAAGCCAACAAGCAGTTGGAAAATTTCAACTTACGGAAGTTGATGACATGAACGCTAGGCTAGTCACATCAACAAGGAAGTTAGAAGCCCTAAAGGCTAAAAAGGTTCATGCGGTTGAGAGTGAGGTGATTAAAGAGATGAGTTATTTGGTTTGTGAGACCATGGACCATGATATCACTTTATGTCCGGTCATTCCGGAAATAAATGAGGCATTGCATGGCCAAGTTAATGCGATTGGCCAACTCCAAAGAGAAGGGAGCAAGCCCTACTCTAACACTTATGACCCGGGATGGAGGAATCATCCCAATTTTGAGTAGAGGAATGAGGGTACTTTAAACTCTTAAGCATATCACGTAGGGTCTCAAAACCCTCAAGTTTATCAAGCTCCACCTCCACCTTTCCAACCACAACCACAACCATTCCAACCACAACCAGTAGCACCTTTCCAAGCTCAACCTAATGTGTACCAACCTCCTCACAAGAGACCAATAGAAGATAATGTTTATCAACTTTCAAATGATATGAGAGGGGTGAACACAAGGGTAGATAAGTAAGAGAAGGTTTTAGATCAACACACTAGGTTGTTAGAAGACATAGCAAAGCAAATGTCTACATTGACATAAGCTTTGACTTAAAGTGTTACGGGAAGATTCCCGACCCAACCTCAACGTAACCCGGTTCTTAGGCAAGTACACATCATTAAGGGAAAAAGTGACCCTCAAAGTAGTCATGATCAAGTACAAGCCATCACCACCCTTAGAAGTGGTAAGGTCATAGACAAAACTAGTTCACTTAGGGAAGAACCGTCAAAGGTGTGTGTTGAGAAGGATGAGAGAGAAAAAGAGAAAGTGAGAGAATCTGAAGAGTTAGGAGAAGAGCAAGTGAGAAAGTCTAAAGAGTTAGAAGAGAAAGAGAAGGAAGAGAAGAACTTAGAGGAACCCCTTGAGATTCCAAGTGCCCCAAAAGAAAAGGAAAGGGACATGTTAAAACATGCCCCCTTTTTTCAAAGGTTGATCAAGCCCAAAAATAAACTTCTAAATGTCAAAATTTATGAAATTTTCAAGCAAGTTAAGGTCAATATTCCTATTCTTGATACTATTAAACAAATTCCTTCTTATTGTTGGCCAAAGTAGGCAACCTAAGAGGGGGGGTAAATTAGGTTTTACAAAATTAATAACAAACAATCCAATTAAAAACTTATCAAGTAATGTAGCTGTTGATAATCAAACCAGGTAAGCAAATAATAGGATACAATGCAAGCAAGTGTTATAAGTAAGGAAGAAAAATAAAGCAAGAAATGAAGAATGAAGGCACAAGAATTTTACAGAGATTCGGCCAATCCTTGCCTATGTCCTCTCTTTCTCAATCCACACGAAAGTATTTCACTACGTAAAATTCCCTTACACAGTTGCTGGTTTTGCTTTAAGTGCCCAGCTCATTCTTACAAGAGCTTTTCCCAAGCTCTCAAAATTTCGAGTGATTTTATCCAAGCTTCACTCAAACTTACAAGTGATTTTGTCCAAGCTTCATTCAAACTTACAAGTTTACAAATCCACCCAACAATAGATGAATGTTGTGCAATGAATAACTCTCTCTCAAAGAGTAAATAAATAAAATTTCAGCACACTCAAGAACCCTCCAAATGAATAAAAACAGAGTATAAGATGTAAGAGATTAAATCTCACTTTCTAGCACTTGATCTTGTGTTCTTCTTATTTATATATGTGTTGGGGATCTTTTATATATAGCCTTGAGTTGATTATGGCCATTGGTGGTAGATGGGAGACCATTTGATGTAAGATCATACTATTATAACGGTAAAAAATATCGTCGTTAGAGCTCAGGTGTCAACACTTGACTTTATATGTTAACACATCAAGTCTGCATTTCTCATATTTTGTTTACTGCCTCCATGTGTTGACACCTAACTTTCATGTATCGACACATGACCATTCATTCTACAGATTTTGGCCACTGTTTTCATGTGTTGACACCTCAAATCCATGTGTCGACACATCGGCCCAGAAAACTTGATTTTTGCATATTTTGTTCAATCTTCTCCATTGTTTTCAAGTTCTTCGAGGGTCATCCAAATAAGCTTTTTAAGACTTGAAAACACTTCTTCAATGTATGTTGACTTCAAGAACCCCTTCAATCTTTTCGAGATGAATTCATTCCATTTTGATTACTTGTAGAGTTCTTCAATCAACATCACTTCTTCCATTGATCTAAGTCTTCTTCAAAATCTTCAAGAGAGCTTCCAAGACTTGAGATCTCTTTTCTTCAACTGATCTTTTATTTTTCTTTGAACATCTTTAATATCTTTACTTGATCTACATCAACTTGATTTTTTCTAGGATTCTTCAATCAATATAACAAATCTCTTCAAGCTCTTCAAGAATCATCAATTTGAGACTTCTAAAGCTTGAAAGGTCTTCTTTAAAACATGTGGATCTTCAAGAATACTTTCAATCATTCATTCTTCCACGTCTTCATCAAATCTTCAATGGAACTTGTGATCTTTAACTTTACTTGAATCTTGACTCCTTTGAACACCTTTAATTTCTTCATACTTCCAAGTTTATATTCAAACTTTCAAGACTTGTAATGCATGAGCTTGTTGAATGTGTCAACTGTTGAGTCAAGGTTGATCCTTGTTGACTCAAGGTTAATTCCCATATTGATTTTGATGATAACTAAACCTTGTGTTATGTTACTAATGAATTTACTTAGTGTGCAGATTAACAAAGTTCATAACTTAGACTTAAAGTTAGATCTTAAGTCTAATACATATCAAGAAGAATGCACAACAAGTTCAAGATCAAGTAATGAACTTAAAGAGCTATGCAATGAATCAAGCTGAGAAATGATGCCTATCTCTACTTCAAGAAAATGACTTACATTCAATGAAGATTAATTTGCAAGATAGACTGAAGACTTCATTAATTGAGGAGATGCAATGATCTGTTAAAGATGAAGAATGGAAATGATGTTAATGCCTAAAGAAGATTTCATCAGAATATACAAAGATCAGTTGAAGAAGTGTAATGCTCAGTTGAAGATGTATTGTATGTTGAAGAATATGAAAAATGCTTAAGAGATGATCTCATCTGATATGCTAAAGACCAATTCAAGACATGTGATTGAAGTTGCTGAGAAGATGGCTCACAATGAATATCTAATCTCTACATGAAATCCAAGTGAAGTATTCTTCTACAATATAAAGGATCAATGAAGATTAGATATGTGAACAGATTTCATCTAGTCTGCAATGGTCTCAGTAAAGTGATCTTTAATGAAGAATGAAGAATTGCTAACAAAGAGAGAAAATCAGAATTGAAGCATTGTGAAGCTCTACACAATTTAGGAAGCTTGGCATTGAAGAAGATGTTCTACAATGATTGAAGAAGCTTTGTAAATGAAGAAGAAAAGTTCAGCATTGATCTAATGAAGCTTTGACAGTTTGAGATTCAAAAAGAAGATCAACATACAATGATTGATTCAATCCAAATTGAAAGAAGTTAACTCTGATGAGTTAGGAAGATTTGATTGATCATCATATCCCAAAGACATACTCCTTGAAGTTCTTATACCAATGCTTTGATAAGCTTGATCAATAGAAATCTGAAAGCTGAATTCTGGGTAATGAGGGGACTCATGGAAATGAGGAGTTGCCTCCTGATCACAGACGTAAAAGGCCTGAAGACATATTGAACAATGAGGGAACTCATGGAAATAATGTGTCGGCTCTTGACCTCAGTAGCAAAATGTCTGTAGACCAAATAGACAATGAGTGGACACATTGTAATGAAGTGTCGCCTCATGAAGACAGATGTCAAGACTTGAAGATAAGATGATCAATGAGAAGACACATTGTAATGAAGTGTCGCCTCATTAAGACAGACGCCAAGGCTTGAAGATAAGATGATCAATGAGCGGACACATGAAGATAAAGTGTCGCCTCCTGGTAGCAGAAGCAAAAGGCTGGAAGTTTAAATGATCAATGAGTGGACACTTGAAGCAAAAGTGTCGCCTCATGACAGCAGAAGCCTAACATGAAGAAGACGGATGAACAAGGAGTCGCCTCATCAATATGAAGAGGGGACTCATGAACTCAGTGAACATCGTCTGGTAAATGCAAAAGCAGGAAGTGTCGACACCACAAAAAATGGAGCCGACTCCCTCTGTTATAACGGCTATTTTTCTTAACGTTATAACGGATTGGACACACATTAATGATACCCAACCACCTCCAACGGATGGAATGAATGCAAGGGTATATATACTAGCCTCCAACTGCATTTATAGATAAGAATCAAGAGGAAGAAACAACAATAAACAAGAATCACTGATCAACCTGATATTCCTGAACATTCTTCCTGTTTTATTCTTGAGTGAGCTTTGATTGTAAATCTACTCTTACTAGAGAGTTTGTTTATGAGTTGTATACTCCTATACACTTGTAACTGAGAGTTTGAGAGTTCTCTTGTGTAAAGCAAAACTCTTGTAAGGTTTGAGTGGAGCTTGGACAAAACCACTTGGGAATTGAAGAGCTCGGTGAGGAGTTCTTGTAGAGTGAGCTTAGCACTTTGTCAATCAGCAACCCATCTTGTAATAGTTGATTACATGGTGGAAGAAGGCTTCAAGGAGGTTTTGGGGTGAGGACGTAGACCACGGTTTGTGGTTGAACCTCAGTAAATCTGTGTCTCTCTCCTATTGCTCTATTTTTTTTGCTTCTTATGTTAACATTGCTTTGCACATAGATTAACCATTGCTATATTATTTAGATTAATCTTAATTAATCTTAACTTGTATAAATATTCGAAAAACTCAATTCACCCCCTCTCTTAGGTTACCTATTGGACCAACATCAACCCATCATGTTCATCATCCTTCCATCCTTCTTGATTCTTTAATATGTTCCATTGTGATAAGCATAAACTTATTGAAACAAAAACTTGCTCCCCATTTCTTTTGTGCTTTATGCCTCAATGCATACAAACTTTTGTCCCCCCCCCTCCCCCTTTCTTATGCAATTAATGCTTCGGTGGATTGATATGGCCATAAGGATCAAGGCTCTTCATAGTGAATAAGTTCTTGAATTCTCATAAGATCTTTAGCTTTGAAACAAAGTTAATCCAATACGTTCCTCTATTAATCTTCAAATTCTTCTATCTATTGACTCAAGGTTGATCCTCATGTTGATTTTGATGATAACTAAACCTTATGTTATTTTACTAATGCATTTACTTAGTGTGCAGATTAATAAAGTTTATAATTTGGACTTAAGATTCAGTTTTAAGTCTAATACTTGTCAAAGTGAATGCACAACAAGCTCAAGAACAAGCAATGGATTCTGAGAGCTATGCAATGAATCAAACAGAGCATTAATACCTATTTCTACTTCAAACACATGATTTACATTCGCAGATATTGAAGGTGTTCAAATAAAACTTTTATCAAGTATGCATAAATTTAACGAAGATTGACTTACACTCAAAAATATTGAAGACTGCATCAGAGTGTGTGAAGATCACTTAAAGATGAATTGATTGTTGAAGAAATTGAAAATGCTTAAAAAGGAGACTTCATCTAGTATGCAAAGATCAATTCCAGATTAAGTGATTGGAAGTTGCTTGAGAAGAAGACTACTATTGATTGCCCAAATCTCTACATGGAATCCAAGTGAAGAATTATTCTGAGATATAAAGAATCAATGAAGACGATATGTTTGAAGAAATTTCATTAAACTTACAAAAGTCTCATTAAAGTGATTTTAAAGAAGAAAGAAGAATTACTAGCAAAAAGAAGAAATTGACAATGAAGCATTGTAAAGTTCTACATAATAGAGAAAGCTTGGCATTGAAAAAGATTGTTCTACAATGAAAGAGGAAGCTTTGCAAACAAAGAAGAAGAGATCAAAGTTGATTTAATGAAACTCTGACAGTTTGGAAATCAAGAAGAGTTGAATATCAAATGATTGATCCAATCCAAATTGAATAAAAAGATAACCTTGATGAGTTAAAGAGTCTGATTGATCATCATACCCCAAAGAGAAAACTCTTTGAAGATCTTATACTATTGGTGAGATGAATTGGATCATTGTAAGTCAGAAAGCAGATTTCTGGGTAATGAGCCAACTTATGGAAATAAAAAGTCACCTTATGAATACAGACGTAGAAGACTTGAAGACAAAATAATCAAAGAGTTGACTCGTGAAAATGAGGAGCCGACTCATAAAGATAGAAGCAGAAAACTTAAGGACCAAAAGAGCAAAGAGCCAACTCTTTAATGTAAAGAATCGACTCATGAAGTCAGAAGTAAGATTTTTGTGCAAAGAGCTGACTCATAGAATTGAAGAGTCGCCTCATAAAGGTAGAAGCAAAGTGACGTGAAGACAGAATGATCAATAAGCTGACTCATTAATATGAAGAGTAAACTCATGGAGACAGTGGACAATATCTGGCAAATGCAGAACTAAAAGAGTCGACTCTTTAAGCCTAGAGTCGACCCCTGGGATATAATGGTTAGTTTTTCTTATGTTATAATGGACTGGACGTGCATTAAATAAACCCCAACAACCTCCAACGGATGAAATCAATACAGGGGATTATATACAAGCTTCTAGCTGTATTTATAACAAGAAGAGAGACAAGAAACAAGAATCCACTGACTGATCACCTGAAATTCCTGAACATTCTTCTTGTCTTCACTTTGTGAGTTTTTATTGTATAATCTACTCTTGCTAGAGAGTTTGTGAGTTACTTATATATCTTTATACACTTGTAAGTAAAATTTTGAGAGTTCTCTTGAGAAAGAAAAACTCTTGTAAGTTTGAGTGGAGCTTGGACAAAACCACTTGGTGGCTGAAGAACTTGGGTAGAAGTTCTTGTGTATAGTAAGTTGATCACTTGGTCAATCAGTACCCATTTGTAATTGGAGATTACATAATGGAGGAAGACTTCAAGGGGATCTTAGGGTGAGGACGTAGACCACGGATTGTGATTGAACCTCGGTAAATCTTTGTGTTCTTTCTATTACTCTGTTTTCTTTTCTTTTGCTGATTACATTGCATTACATATAGATTAATCACTGTTACATTGTTTAGATTAATTTTAATTAATCTTAATTGTTATTAATCTTCAAAACACCCAATTCACCCCCTTCTTGGCTGTCTTTTGGGCCAACACTCTCAATATTCATGCTTCCAAAACAGATCATCATGATAGAATTCTAGAGCTTGCATTCTTATTCTCAATACTTGTTGAACTTTTTGAGCATCTTCAATCTCTTCAAGAATAAGATTACCTAAGTAATCTTGTTGTTGGGTACTCAACCAATTAACTCAAATATTTTCTTGTTGTCAAATAATTATGATATAATCTACACGCTCAATTAAAATTATTAGATAACAATCACATGATTTTGTTATCATTAAAATCAATATAGGGATCAACCTTGAGTCAACACTTATGCCAAGTTCTTGAAGGACTTGTGTACTTTATGATGAATGAGAACCAAAGTGCAATCTTGCAATGCAAGGCCATACCAAAATTCAAAGACCCCAGTTGCCCTACAATTTCTTACATAATTGGGGGAAACAGGATAGATCGTGCTCTTTTAGATTTAGGGGCTAATATCAATCTTCTGCCTTATTCAGTTTACAAAGAACTAGGATTAGATGAGTTGTGACCTACCTAAGTGACCCTCCAATTAGCGGATCGATCTATCAAAGTTATTAGGGGTATCATAGAAGATATTCTCATTCAAGTAGATAATTTCTACTTCCCAATTGACTTCATAGTCCTAGATATACAACCCATTGAAAGTACCATGGTTCACAACCAAATTCTCGTCATTCTAAGACGACCCTTCCTAGCTACATCTAATGCTATCATTCATTGCTGAAATGGGTTAGTAGAGTTATCCTTTAAAAATACTACCTTTAAGATGAACATTTTCTAGGTTATTAAATAATAAGGTGAGTATGAGGATATTAGGGAAGTGGATTTCATCGAGACCATTGTCCAAGAGCATTTTGAGAGCGAGTTTTTTTTAGGATTCCTTAGAGAGCATTGGTGAGAAGTGAGCCTCACGACTCACTTGAGAGTGACGTGGTGATGTTGGGGAGAAGTCTAGCCAAGGGGTAAAGAGTACTCATTGCATGTATGTGAGTCAATGGACTCTTTCATTTGAACCTCTACACCCTAGTGCCCTTAAGCCTATTTCTTTGGAAGAGAAACCTCCTAGTTCGGAAAAAAAACCGTTGCCTTCCACCTTAAAGTATGCATTTTTAGGAGAGGATGAGTCTTACCTTATTGTGACTTCCTCTAGCTTATCTTCAAGCCAAGAGAAGGGATTGATTGCTATGCTCAAGTGTCATAGAAAAGCTCTAGGGTGGATTGTAACGGACTTTCATGGCATTAGCCCTCTAGTATGCACACATTGCATTTATTTGGAAAAGAGTCTATGTCGATGCGTCAAATGCAAAAACGCTTGAATCCTAACATGAAGGAGGTAGTGGAAGGAGAGGTGTTGAAGCTCCTAGATGCAGATATCATTTACCCCATCTTCGACTCAAAATGGGTTAGTCCAACCCAAGTGGTTCCTAAGAAATTGGGGGTCATGGTAGTAAGGAATGAGGTGAATGAGTTAGTTCCTACTAGGATCCAAACTGGGTGGCGAATGTGCATTGACTATCGTAGGCTTAATGTGACGACAAGGAAGGACCATATTCCCCTTCCATTCTTGGACCAAGTCCTCGAGAGGGTCACTAGTAAAGCTTATTATTGTTTTTTAGATAGGTACTTCGGTCACAACCAAATTGAGATTGCCTTAGAAGATTAAGAGAAAACCACCTTTACATGTCCTTTTGGTACTTATGTATACAAGAGAATGCCATTTGACTTGTGCAATTCACTAGCCACTTTCCAAATATGTATGATGAGTATCTTTAGTAACATGGTTGAGAAGATTGTCGATGTCTTTATGGATGATTTTTAAATATACAAAGATACCTTTGAGAGTTGTTTGGAGCATCTAAAAAAGGTGTTGGAAAGATGTGAGAAAAGCCATCTTATGCTTAATTGGGAGAAATGCCATTTTATGGTCACTCAAGGTATAGTGTGTCAAGGATATTTGATCTTTCCTTGGCCATATCGTGTCCTCTAAGGGGATTAAGGTAGGCAGGGCTAAAATAGAGCTCATCCAAAAGTTGCCTAACCCTACGAATGTCAAGGATATCTGATCTTTCCTTGGGCGTGCCAGTTTTTATCAACTTTTCATTGAGGATTTTAAAGCTATCTCCTAGCCCATGTGCCAATTGTTATCTAATGATATTCCATTTGAATGGATGTCTTCATGCCAAGGAGGTTTTGAGAAGTTAAAAGGGCTTTTGACTACTGCCCCAATCATATGTTTGCCTGATTGGTCCCTACCTTTTGAGCTCATATATGCTGCTAGTGATTATGCCATAGGGGCAGTTTTGGGCCAAAGGGTAAATAAGAAGCCACATGTCATTTACTATGCTAGTAAGACCCTTAATGAAGCCCAACTCAACTACACCACTATTGAGAAAAAGCTTTTAGCCGTGGCGTTTGCCTTGGATAAGTTTAGGTCTTTCTTGATTGGCTTACTTGTTATCATTTACACCGATCATGCCGCTTTTAAGTACTTACTTACCAAGGCGGGCGCAAAACCACGCCTCATCTGGTGGATTCTTTTGTTACAAGAGTTCCACATTGAGATTAGAGACAAAAAAAAAAATAAATAAAAGGGAGTTGAAAATGTTGTTGTGGACCACTTGTCTAGGCTTTCCCTTGAAGGGAGAGCCACCAACTCACTCCCTATCAATAAACATTTTTCAAATGAGTATTTTTTTCAGGAACAAACTTTGAAGCACCCTTCAATCCTTTGGTTTGCGGACATAGCTAACTACTTAGCTACTGGTGAGATTCCTTCCCATTGGTCTTCTGTTGATAAACGCAAATTCTTTAGAAATGTGCAATGTTTTGCATGGGATGACCCTTACCTCTTCAAGTATTACCCCAATCATATTATTAGGAGATGCATTCCCGAAGAGGAGTTCCGAAGTGTCATGGACTTTTGTCACTCCCAAGAGTGTGGTGGACATTTTTTTGTCCAAAAAAACCATGGCCAAGATTCTTTAATGTGGGTTGTATTGGCCCTCGATATTTAAGGATGTCCATGCCTATTGCCTAGCTTGTGATAGATGCCAAAGATTAGCAAGCCTCTCTAGGCGGCACATGATGCCCTTTAACCCTGTTACCATTCTTAAGATATTCGATTGTTAGGAGATTGATTTCATGAGCCCATTTCCTAGTTCATTTGGTTATCTTTTCATTTTAGTAGCAATTGATTATGTGTCAAAATGGATAGAAGCCATAGCCACAAAGACAAATGACCACCAAGTCATGGTCAAATTTTTTAAAGAGAATGTATTTTCATGCTTTGGCATGCCCCGGGCCATTATTAGTGACGAGGCTCCCATTTTTGCAATTGACCATTTGCTACTTTGATGCACAAGTATGGCATAATGCACAATGTAGGACTTCCTTATCACCCTTAAACCCAAGGCCAAGTTGAGTTGACCAACCGTGAGATTAAGCGCATTCTAGAGAAGATGGTCAATCCTAATCGAACGGATTGGTCGCTTGGGTTGGTTGATGCTTTGTGGGCATACCACATAACTTATAAGACAGTTCTTGGTGCATCTCCCTATAGGGTAGTTTACGGGATAGCATGACACCTCTTGGTGGAAATAGAGCACAAAGCCTATTGGCCAATTCACTAATACAACTCTAGCATTGATGAAGACAGATCCCATAGAAAGCTCCAACTCAATGAGCTTGAAGAGCTTAGGAATGATGCCTATGAGAATGTTAAGTTCTCTAAGGCGCGGATGAAGGCCTTCCATGACCAACACATTCTCCAAAAATCCTTCAAGGTAGGCCAAAAATTTTTACTCTATCATTCACGCTTGCATCTATTTCAAAACAAACTAAAAAGTAAGTGGTCGAGGCCGTATGTTATGAATGAGGTGTTTCCTCATGGAGCGATGGAGGTTCAAAACTCCACCAATGGGAGCTCATTCAAGGTGAATGGCCAATGGTTGAAACCGTATTTGAGGCCTTCCAAGGTGACATCGATTGTGTGGATCTCATTAATCCAATAATGCTTGATTGATCAAACTAGGAAATTCCTTGTAACTTAGGTGTAGGATCTTTTATCTTAGTTTGGTATCTTTCTTATTGGTTGTTTTGTAGTTTTCTGGGATGGTGGTGTGGAGTGTGAGAGCCGAGAGGGGTTATAGAATTATTTTGTAGGTCTTAGGCTAGCTTTTGCTAGTTTGGCCTTTTTTGTGACTTGCATACCTCCTCCATTATTTGAATATTATTTGGACCTGGCACATTATTGGAGCTTGGAAAGGATCCTATGTGAAGTTGTGAGGAAGTTCTTTATATTCTCATGAGAGTGCATCCCTTTTTCTTCAGACTCGCCTCCTTTCGTTTGCCTTTCGATTCTTCATGTCTCCTTTCTGTCTCCACATTTTCCATGGTTTCTCAAGGTGGCGGCAAGACGAGCAACTCGACTGTTTTCGACACAAGTGAGGTTAATCCTGAATATGGGGTTGTCCTGAACACCTTTACTCATGTTATTGAGTCAGGTCTCCTAGAGGAGCAAGCCATAGAGGTGGCTTGCTTGGTGGCTCCGCATCTCCTTAATGAATCTTCCCATTCCACTCGTGCCCCCTTGAGAAATCTGTAAAGCCAAAGGGCAGCTCCTCTGGCATGAAAAAGAAGAAGTAATTTTGTGTCCTTTAAGAAAATGGTAGTTAGAGGTGGTTCTTGTTGCGGCTACTATTTCTACACCTCTGTTGTTCATGCCATTTTTCCTTTATCTTTGTGCTTCTTCTTTTTGTTGTAATAAAATGGAGGTCTTTTATGGTTACTCACTCAATCCTTGCATTCGCCTCCTCCCCTTTTTTCTTGCATAGCTTTATTCTATTGCAATAGGGACATTGCATTGTTTATGTTGCACGCCCGCCGCGGGGGGGGGGGGGGGGGGGGGGGGGGGGGGGGGGGGGGGGGGGGGGGGGGGGGGGGGGGGGGGGGGGGGGGGGGGGGGGGGGGGGGGGGGGGGGCTGGGCTTATCACCTTCTTGCGTAGGTTTCTGCCTTGTAGTTCTTAGGTTTTCTACTTTTTTGGTGTTTCTGGTAGCTTAGTGTTGAAAAATTTGAAAATTTTCAAAAAATTGCATTACCGTTAGAACAGCTTCTCTTAGCATTCGAATGGGCGTTCGCTTGGAATGAGAGAGAGTGTGAACAGTCGTGTGAATGGTGTTATCATCCGTTTGAACGGCCACGACAGAATAAGTTTTCATATTTTAACATTGTTGACTAATAACCTTGGCAGAGGGGAGCTAAGGGAAGAGAAAGGGAATGAAAAAGGGAGGAAAATTTTCAAATTTCTCTCTCTTTCTTTCCTTCTACTTTCTTTTAAAAACCAAACATGGAAGGAAAAACATTTTTCCTTCCTTTTTTTATTTCCTTTCCTTTCCTTTGCTTTGCTTTCCCTTCCCTTCACTCTCCCAAGTCCAAATAGGCTCCTAAAGTTTTTGCAGGGTTCAATAAATGGATTCAGGGGGTTCAAATACCTTCAAAATAAAATTAAAAAAATGCTATAGCCTTACCCAAATGAAACCTATAGCTACTAAAAAATAATAAAAAATTTGACACCGCTCAATCATGAGTGGCGTCGCCCTTAACTGAGAGAGATGGCAATTCTGGGAAAAAAAAAATTTCATTCCCATTCAATTATGTTTTATTGTGTTTATCTTTTTATTTTTTGGTATCTTTTAGTGGATTGATATGCATTTCGAAATGGGCTTTCTTGTTGTTTGACGGATTTGGTGACTAAAACTTCTAAGTATGTGTGTCTACATAAGGTTTTTTTTTTTTGGGGGGGTTTGAATTACAGTTAGCAAACTAAAACAGAACAAACCTTATACTATACAAAAAGATACACCAACTGTGCAATAAAAGGCTGAAAGTACCCGATACCACGAGGTGGGAAATCTCGATCCAATAACTCCTTCAGCTTTTGAGGAATAGTAAAAGACCGTAATGGGGGCAGATTGCATTTCTTTACTGACACAACAATCCAATTGGCTACTTTATGGCCATTCTAGGAGCATGTATAATTGAAGCCTGAGAAAAGGATCTAAGAGGTTGCTGAATGTCCTTGCATAGGCCCTGAATTTGCCTCGAAGGACAATTGCTAAATGAACTTCTAACACCTTCAACAACTTTAAGAGCATCCGTTTGAAATATAACATCTGAAATTCCAAGAGCTTGCGTCATCAAACAAGCCTCTTCAAGCACTAAAGCTTCCCAATTAACGGTGAATCACGAAAGGAAAATGCTGTTCTTACAAAAAATTCATACAAAATATGTATACAAAATAACGTGAAAGTGACTGTTTTGTAATTAAAAGTCATTATGGTGGATGTTTATTTTGAAGTGAAAGCCTCTCATTAAGACACATTATTTTGTATAAAAATTTTGTATAAATTTTTTGTTTGTATAACATTATCCATCACAGAAAATTTTTGAATGATTGCCAGCCACCATCCCACCTTTGTCATCTCTCACTAAAATACCAGAGAAACCAAATTTACCTTTCGTAGAAAAGGCAAAATCAGAATTTACTTTCAAAAAAGGAGGTGGGGGTGGAGTCCAAAAAGATAATTGAACAGCTCCAGCATCTTTGTAGTTGGGACTTGACAAATTTGCTGTAACTTGTACATTTCTGCAACAACTTTGAGAATTTACTTTCAAAGCATTGATGCATGCTTTCCAAAAAAAGGATTTGTGTTTGGTATGAACCTTCATAGACTGAAGTCTTGTCCACAATTCAGCATTCACCTAATAAGATGAACTACCTATGCTACAATATTTCTTCCTAAATTGCTTCCGACTACTCTGATAACCACTTTTAACAGAATAAGCCCCATTTGAAGATTTTGGCCATATAATTCTATCAGGTTCACTGGATAAAGGTAAGGGGATACATGCAATTTGAGCTGTAATAAATTGGATCAAAAAAAGTTTTAACAATTGCCATGTTCCAGGAGGCCTCCCAAGGATCAATTAGATCAACAACTTTTTGCACAAAGGCCATAGGGTTAGCACTTAAAACATCTCCCTCTGGAATCCATTTATCTTTCCAGATACAAATGCTCTTACCATCACCCACTTGCCATAGGCATTCGTTTTTTAGCAAATCGCGATCTATGATGAGACTTTTCCCACTCCAAGATGAGGCAGTACCTTTTTTTGCTTCCCAAAAAGAGCAATGCTCTAAGAAACTGATGTAATGCATTTCATTATAAGAGTTGGAATTGAGAGAAAGCTTTGACAGCAACAATTTTCGAATGGCCTTCAGTGCCAAATGATAATTAAGAATGAAGAATTAATGAATGCCTTCTGAAAAACCACACTAGTGTAACTGCTTCGATTCCACCATTAATATAAGCCATATATGATTTATAAGGATTATCTTTGACTGCTTCATTGTCTAACAACGATATTGGCAGGAATTTGAGACTTGCAGAGGAAACATTTCCCTTTAATCATGAATCCCTCACAAGAAGGAAAGGACATGCATTTCCCATCTATGCTTCTCTCTCTGTCTCTCTCTCTTTGTCTCTCTCTCTCTCTCTCTCTGTGATAGGGACAAGGTACTGCAACCAGAGTCTAATTGAGATGCTCATTTAGTCTGAGGGTGAACTACACTAAAATGATCAAAAAATATATATAGTAAGAAAGAACAAACTCAAGTTTTTTTTATTGGATGCATATTAAGCGTAAAATTGAAAACCATAATTTCTTTTGAACAAAATCATTTCATTAGTATTAAAATGCAAACTGTCTTTGGCTGATGTCTTTGGATAACCTATCCTTGTCAATATAGCAAACCTATTGAAAATTGGCTACTCTTTTCCTACTCTAAAAGCAACTCGAACAAGCTCGCTAAAAGCCATCTTTTATCTATTTTAAAAAGCCACCCACTTATTTGTTGCTCCAATAGGCTCGTCATTTGACTCACCTCGCTCGCTATTTGGCAGGCCAAAGTAGCGTTCGCTTCTCAAATGGTCATCTGACGTGGAGCTTGCTCTTCATTTCTCTCGCACAAAGCTTCAAGGGTAAGGGCACAAATCATCAGCGAAGAGCTAGGGCACAAATCAACGAAGCTTCATCTTCAATCTCTAGTTCTTCAACAGGTATGGAATCTCTCTCTCTCTCTCTCTCTCTCTCTCTCTCTCTCTCTCTCTCTCTCTCTCTCTCCCTTCGAAGGGGTCTTGTAGTTTAACATGTACTGACTTTTTACCTTTGATAACATACTCAGCTTTGGTTGAATGTTTGACTTGGGGAGTTTCTTTTGTTTTTCTTGAACTACTAGTAGTTTTGGGTTTAACCAATCTAAATTTTTTTGCTAGAGTGTCATCCATCCAAATTCAGGTTGTGGTTTCTTGGAAGACTTAGAAATCTGAATCACCCCTTCTCTTGGCTTTTGAAAACCCTTCCTTATAACCAAAGAACCCGAATCCCCCTCCCCACTTCATAAACCCCTCTTTTTCCCCTCTCCTTACCTTCCCTCTCATCTCTAAAAACCCTCATATACATTTATTTCGTCCCTTGTTTGTGATTATATTTTTTCCTTTTTCCTAAATCTTATTGTTGCCCTTTGGGATGTGTTATGTTAGTGTAATTGTCATATCATTTGAATCTGGTTCTTTTGAAGCATTTTGAAGTTACATTTTTATAAATTCTGATTATTTGTCAATGAGTTATTTGTTAAAATGTCAAGCTGAAGATGTTTTCTATTATACACAAGAAGTTATTGAATTGTTAGAATATACAAAAGTCCTAGAAGTCTGGAAGAGTATCCAATCCCAAAATAAATTTGGAATTCAATGAAACACTAAAGACACATAATCTAAATCATAAAACAAATTTAGCGAATAAACGTATTTGTTTCAATCTTTATCCTTCAAAGAACATTTTATACTTCTTAGTCTACCTGACTTATTCTGCAAATAGTGTCAACAAACTATAGATAAGATTTTCTTTCGAGAAATTAGGTGCACAATCAGCTTGATTAAGAAGTATCCTTTACAAGCAGCCTTTATACCCATGAAATGGGTTAGTTTTGAAAGCCTAAGACTTCTAAGTGTTTCTGCTAGGTGTACAATAATTAGTACAAGGGAAAGTACTTGCAGATATTCAAGCACTGCAAGGTTTTCCAATTCACTAGGAATGAATCCACTCAAGTAGTTACCCTACATCTATCTGTGAAAAAAGATAAGAGTTAAGAAGTTATGCAAAAATGAAACTCAAGCAGTTCACCCAGTAGAGAATTAAAGAAAACTTGGTTTCCCAGTTTACTAGTAATTAATACACTCAAGAATTATTCCTCACTATATATGTGGAGGAAGGTCATATTGACAAGACTTAATATTCAATTAAATAAGCTCATTTGGATTGTATTTTGTATTTTTATTAATTCTTCATGTAGGATCAATGTTGGTCTTGACTATTATGCTTATGATTAATTCCCGATTTAGTTCCTCATTTGATTCTATGTTATTATTGTGATTGTTAATTCTAAACTATTAATAGATGGACCCAACGCAAGATGGATATTACACCAATCTTTTGAATGATGGAACAAATCTTGAGTATGAGTTTAGCACTGAATATTTAGATCATGGTGGGCAATCTTCCCCAATTTCCCCTCAAATTGAATCCACTACCAAAAAATGAGGTGGCAACTTTACTGTAGATGAAGACAACCCTATCATATCTGTGTGGTTTAACATTAGCTTGGATTCGGTGCAAGAGAATGAGCAAAAATCAAGAACATATTGGCTAAGAGTGTGGGAGTACTTCCATCACCATAAAACATTTGCTTCCAATCATAGTCAAGTTTCTCTAATGAATCGTTGGTCAGGGATTCAACTTGCCACGAATAAATTTTGTGGTTGTTTTGCCCAGAGTAACAGGTTGAATCAAAGTGGTCTAACAGAGAAAGACAAGGTAAAAGCATTGAAATTTTTATTTCTAATTAGTATAAATTGTTTTTTTATGATAATTAGTGCTCTTATATCTATTTTTCAAATTTGTGATGCTAAAAAGTTACATAGAGAATTGAATAAATCCCAGTTTTCCTTTGAACATTGTTGGAATCCGTTAAAATCCCAACCAAAATGGATGGAAGATGGTCAGACAAAGAAACAAAAAGCTAAACATCCCTTGACTCCCGGCAGCTCTTATCCTTCTACACTAGAATCGATAAATCTAGGGGACAACATTGTCTCGCATGATAACTCTGTAGAGTTGGAATGACCCCCCGGTAGGAAGGCTGAAAAGGATCGACTAAATAAATGAAAAAGCAAAGATCATGAAAATGATGGTATGAGTTCACATTTTGTGAAATTTAGAAGAGATGAAAGAAGATAAAAAGACAATGAGCAAGAGAAAAATAGAATGGGCTGAAAGATCTTATGTTCAAGAACAAGAAAGACTTGCCTAGGAAAAAGAAAAGTTACAAATGGAACAGTTGAAAGAGGAAGAAAGGATAATGTCAATGGATACGAGTGGGATGTCTCCATTGCTAGCAGAATATATTAGTCGCCGCCAAATGAAAATTCTCGGGAACAAGATATAATTATTGTTTATTTAATTTTGTTTTCGAATTTTTTAGTGGGTTTGTTTTGAATTTGTGGGTTTTGATCAGAGAGATCCTAATGAATTTTGGAGGGTGTTTGTGATTGTTGTGGCTAATTTTGAATTTTCAATTTGTGACTAATTTTATCATTTTCTTCAGATGCTGTTGGTTTTCTTTGATTAGGTTTGGTTTTAGCCCAAGTTATCAATCTGGGTGTTCTTGATTATTCTCAGGAAATCTTGTAATCAACACCATATTCAGAGATATACTAGTTGTTCATTGCAGTATATACATATAATTGGTTTGAACCAAAACACCATCTTTGTGTTCTTGATCAATTAGATATATTAGTCATTGTGATTTTATTGAATTCAATTGATACAAAGTGTTCTCTACCCAAAAGTCAAATCTTTATTAAAAATTTGTTTATCTTTTCTTAATTTTGATGACATGGCATGTCTCGTCATCATTCCATGTCACCATTACAATAATGACATGGCATGGCATGTAACATTATTTCTTTAAAAATATGATAGGTAGTCGGAGGGCTAGCTAACATAAAGAGCAGTGTTGGAGTTGCTCTAAGGTGATAACCTTACCGCCCCCCCCCCAACCCCCAACCAAAAAAAAAAAAAAAAAAACTTAAATGAAACATTGTACTCAATGTGACAAATATAACAATAAAGCGCAAAAAAAAAGTAAGGTGTAGAAGGTATCTCAAAAGAAGAAAAATACTCTAAAACCTAGAAAACTGCAAAAACTGGTTAAAACAACCAAACAAAATCTAATAATAAAAAAATAACCTACATTAATATACAAAATACATAGTTGGGGAGAGATCACCCCACACCACGTCGTGAATGCTTGCTTACATGGACTTGTCGACCATTCACCATTAGTAATGATTTCAACATCCATAAATATACACATATAAAAATACTATTGAACCCAAAATTATGCAAAACAATCGTACAAGTTTTGAAAGGATAAAGAATGAAAAAAGTAAAAGGCATAATAGTGATGGTAAGGCTTAATCTATGATAGGGAGGAGTATGTGATAGCAATGCTTGATCACTATCTTCGTTTTAACTTTTTCTTTCTATCTTTCACTCTCCGTTATTCCTTCCTCATTCACCTCTTCTTTAGATACTACTTCCCTTAGTTCAAACACTTTAAGAAAGATAAATATCTCTTCTTTAAGCTCACTCTCATCCTCATTCTCATCCATCCTAAAAATTTCTTCCCTTAGTTCAGACACTTAGGGAAAGTTGATTTCGTCTAAAATTGTCTCACTCCTAGGGTTGGTGATGGATTGATCTTGTTTATTGTGGTGAGGAGGGGTTAAGTTAGTTTTGGTCTCTTGTTCGTGATATTCAAGGTTGGGTTATGGTTGAGGCAAAAATTCATCATCTTTTTGAACAACTAAGAATGGTGTTTAAAAAGCCAAGTTACTCTTTATTTTAACATTAAGCCTCTCGTGGATTTCTAAACTTTTCTTCCATGCTTATTCTTGAGCGATGGTCCGTTGTTCTTGATCTCGCTCTCATTGTTCTCGATCTCTCTCCCATTGTTTTAGAGTATCATCGAAATAGAGTACACACTTTTGATGTTATATAAATTGTGAATGTATGTTCTCTTGGCTTTTTATGGAAGGTTGGTAGGGTGAAGCAGGAGATGGCGTATAGTAAGGTGAAGTTATGTAAGGTGTGTAGGTGTAAGGTGAAGGAGGAGGTGGTGTTTGATAATATTGTGGTGTCGCGCCCAGATTTTTCGCAATTGAGGAATACTCACCCAAGCGGGAAAAATATTGTACTCTCTCGTTAGAACTCACCCTCCTAAAAGAATGAGTGCGACTAGGTTTGAATTGAAAACAGGTTTGAATAAAGGGCTTTTGAAAAAGGTTCGGAGTCGCCACCTAACTTGATTAAAGTGAGTTAGGTCACCTAAAAACTAAGTATAATCCGAAAACTACACTTAGGGTTTTTTGAAAAACGATTTGAAAATATCTCCTCGAGAGAGGGTTTTTAAGAAAACAGGTTGTTTGGCAACCTTTGGAAAACATTTAGCCCTTTTTTGAAAAATAACTCCGTTTAGTCTTTGAAAACAGTGATTCTAGGTTCGGAGGTTGGTTACATGTAGGGAAGACGCACTAAGCTATCACCCTACCCCGCCCTTTCGGTACCTACATGTCAATTTACCCTAGATTCACCTATGAGAGTCTTGAATTAACAAATGGTCGATCCTATTCACTTTAGAAAAACAATGTTTGAAAAATATGATGCATGATATGCAAGCAATAGAAAAGAATTGAAAAAAAATAGATTTAAAAAGAGATTGCTTTGATTTGAAAATAGATTTGAAAAGATGGAATTGAAATTGAAAATTTTGAAAACTTGGAAATAGAAATTTGAAAATAAGAATTTTGAAATTGGAATTTGAAAATTGATTGGAATTTGAAATTTGGAAAGATTTTGGAAACCACACCCATGAGGGTGGAATTGAAAGTTTGAAAAGTATTGTGACCGCACCTATGAAGGTTGCCTACGTATCCCTTTGGGGGAATCAGGTCAGTCGTAGTTCGGACCGGATTCCGATTGAAAATAGAAGAGTGGATTTGAAGAAGGAGATTGAATTGGAAATTGAATTCGATTTGGAATTGGAAGAGGAGATTGGAAATTGAAATTGAGAAAATTGGACTTTGATTTGAGAAGATAAATTTGCACTTGTTTTGAAAAAGAGAAAGATGAAGGTTTAGGAAACCTAGACTTAGGAAAAGCTTGACTCGACTTGGAAAGTTTAGGAGATTAGGAAAGGTTGGATTTAGGAAATGTTTGAATTAGGAAATGTTCGATTTAGGAAAGTTTCGAATTAGGAAAGTTTCATTTTTGGAAAGTTTTGAAATTAGGAAAGTTTGGAATTTAAGAAAGTTTTGGGTTTAGGAAAGTTTTGAAATTGGAAAGTTTCGAGTTTAGAAAGTTTTCGAAAAAGGAAAGGTTTTCAGATTAGGAAAGTTCCCAAATTAGGAAAGTTTTGAAAATCGGAAAGTTTTGAATTTAGAAATGTTTTGAAAAAAAAGGAAGTTTTGAATTTGGAAAGCTTCAATTTAAGGAAGGTTTTGAAAAAGGAAAGGTTTTGAAAATAAGGAAGTTTTGAAAGTAGGAAAGTTTTCAATTTAGGAAATGTTTGAATTAAGAAAATTTCAACTTAAGAAAGTCTTAAATTAAGAAAGTTTTGAATTTAGAAAAGTCTTAGATTTGGAAAGATTTGAAGTTTAAGAGAGTTTAGAATTTAGAAAGTTTTAGGTTTAGAAAGATTTAACTTAAGAAGGTTTTAAATTTAGAAAGTTTAAGATTTAGAAAGTTTTTAGAGTTTTAGAAAATCTTGAGATTAGGAAAGGTTTGAGTTTGGGAAAGATTTGAAGGCTTGGATTTGAAAAAGATGTTTGAAAGGGGTAGAATTAGGAAAGGGTTGAACTAGGAAAGATTTGAAAGTTGAGTTTTAAAGTTTAGGAAAGATTTTTATGTTCAAGTTTTGGAAACTTAAGATTTAGGAAAACGGAAGTTTGGGAAGGATTTGAATTAGGAAAGAGTTGGATTTTGAAATTTAAGGAAAGGTTTAAAGTTTGGGTTTAGGAAACTTATGGTTTAGGAAGGAATTGAATTAGGAAAGGTTTGGGATTATGAGGGGATTTGATTTAGTTTCTAAAAGAAAAGATTTGATTTTGTTTCCAAAAACGGAGGATTAGATTTGGTTTCCTAAAGGGAAGATAGGATTTGACAAGGATTTAGAAAGGGGGATTCTAGAAACCCTAGGTTTGGAAAATTATAGTTTTGACGTAGAAAAGAGGTTTTGGAAACATGAATAATTTGGATGTGAAAACTAGAGGTTTTGGAAACCTAGGTTTGGGGCAAAGTTTAAAAATCATGTTTTTGGAAAGAAAATTAGGGTTTCCTAATGGTTAGCTCCAGGGCTTGACTTGGACTCTAAGGAAAGAGATTTTTGGAAACGCGTTTTTGAAAACGAAGGTTTTCTAGAAGGGGATCCTAGGGAGGAGTTTTTGGAAAGTGTGTTTTTGAAAACATAGATTTTGGAAGGAAATCCTAGAGAGGAAATTTCTAGAAGGAAGATTTTGGAAAGAGAGTTTTTTTTTTTTTAGAAAGATTTCTAGAGAGCGTTTTTAGAAAGTGAATTTTGAGGAGAGAGAGAGTTTTGGAAAGGAGTTGGAAAAGGGAGTTTTGAAAAATAGATTTTGGGAGGGGAGTTTTTGAAAATAATTTCAGAGAGGAGAGTTTTAGGAAAGTATGTTGAAAAAGAGATTTTTAGGAAGAGATTTTTGAAAAGAGAGAGTTTGTAGAAGAAATAAAAACGTCTCACTTTCCTAAAGCAATTCTAGCCATAAGGGGGCTAGAACCACTTTAAGAAAGTGGTTTTGAAAACAAAGGTTTGAAAATATAGACCAAAAGGCCACTTTTAATATAACACTTTCCTAAAGCAACCCTAGCCATGGAAAGGCTAGAATCACCCTAGAATTGTGGTTTTGAAAACAAGTTTTTCAAAAAGAGATTTTGACGCAATTTTGAAAACAAGTTTGAAAACGATTTTTGAAAACAACTTTTTGAAAATGAATTTTGGAAGATGCAAGACTATGATATGCACAATGCAATTTGGGGTCGTGAACATACAAGGTTAAAGCTTCACCACATAATCAAGGGGGTTGGACCCACGTGGTCTTTGGTTAGACTAGAAGAAAGCCCCCGACACGGTGACTCTCCAATAGTCCAATCCTACACATGGACCGGGAATCCCCTTGTTTCAAGCATGCAAAGAAAGGGGGGGAAAGAGATGGGGGATTAAAATAGAGAAAACCCAAGTGGGTTGGAGAGAGAAGAGAGAGGGGGAAAGTGCGGAAATTTAAATAGGGAGCCTACCTTGTTTCTTATTTGTTTTGCGCGCCGTGCAGTCTTCGGTCTTCGATCTTCGTCTTAATCTTCTTCCTCAACCTTCAAGGATTGCCTTCAAGCTTTAGATGGCAGCTCTTCAAGTCTTCAAAGAATGGTTGGAGGCTAGTGTATGAGTGTATGGGGGAGTGTATGAGTGTATAGGAGGCTAGGGTTTGTGTATGATGGCTAGGGTTTAGTGTAGGGTGGCTAGGGTTTGGAGAACCTAAGGAAACTAGGGTTTTTGGAGGTGGTCGAGCTCTATATATCGAATTGTGTGATTTCTAGGTTAAGTTTGCAGACCCCTTTCACGTTGAACGAGGCTCTGTATTTATAGAGGGAAGACAAACCTGGTGCATGTTGCAGTGGCACCAGGCCAAATTATACACTGGCGCTAGTGGCGCCAGGCCATTTTTTGGCTTGGCGCCACTACTAGTGACGCCAGCCATTTAGGAAACAATTAAGGTCGGCAAGTAACGTATCTTTGACTAGATTTGGGCGCCTGTACTAATGACTACCATGCAATTTTTAGCCTGGCTTCACTAGGAGTGACTCCGAAAAGTCCGGGAATGATTTGAAGGAGCCAGGAGTGACCCGGAAGGCCGGAAAGGAGCAGGAACACTTAAAATAGTGTCCTGGAGGTATTTGACTTGAAAAGTGAGGATAAGATGTGTCGAAAAGGTTGACCGAGCCTTTAGGGGCAAAACGGTCAACCGGATCGGAAAACTGCCGGGAGAGACTCAAACTGTCCCGAAAGAAGACTTGGGATCTGGAAACATTATTTAGAATGTTCCTAGAGGTTTCCGGTTTGATTCCTAGGGCCGGAGTGGTCGAAAATGGAGACCGGCCCACTAGGGGCAAAACGGTCATTTTGTATCGGGTTTGCCGGAACTGACTTGGAATGATTCGGAAAGGTAAAGGAAGGTTAAGAATACTATAAAAATTGTTCTCGGGACATTACCGGTTTGATACCCAGAGCCGATGTGGTTGAAGAAGGAGACCGCCCTCTAGGGGCAAAACGGTCATTTTGTACCGGGTTGGCCGGAACTGACTCGGAATGGTCCGGAAAGGTAAAGAAAGGTTGAGAATACTATAAAAAGTATTCTCGGGACATTACCGATTTGATACCTAGAGCCGGTGTGGTCGAAGAAGAAGACCGGCCTTCTAGGGGCAAAACGGTCATTTTATACCCGGTTTGCCGGAACTAACTCAGAATGATCCGAAAAAGTAAAGGAAGATTGATAATACTATAAAAAGTGTTCTCGGGACATTACCGGTTTGATACCCAGAGCCGGTGTGGTTGAAGAAGGAGACCGGCCCTCCAAGGGCAAAACAGTCATTTTATACCGGGTTGGCCGGAACTGACTCGGAATGGTCCGGAAAGGTAAAGGAAGGTTGAGAATACTATAAAAAGTATTCTCGAGACATTACCGGTTTGATACCCAGAGCCGGTGTGGTCGAAGAAGGAGACCGGCCCTCCAGGGGCAAAACGGTCATTTTATACCCGATTTGCCGGAACTAACTCGGAATGATCTGGAAAAGTAAAGGAAGATTGAGAATACTATAAAAAGTATTCTCGAGAGGTTACTGGTTTGATACCCAGAGCCGGTGTGGTTCCCGGGGCATCTGAATGCCTAGGGGCAAAATGGTCATCTTGACCGGAAAAGGTCCAAAGGGTAATTTGGTCATTTTTCACCGGAGTGAGCTAACAGACACGGGTGTTGACCTAGGTTTTGAGTGTTTCCGCCACTCTAACGGTATGAGTATTTCCGCTACTCGGACGGGGTTGATGATTTGTGAGTATTTCCGTTACTCGGACGGGGTTGATGATTTGTGAGTATTTCCGCTACTCGGACGGGATTGAGTATTTCCGCTACTCTAACGGCTCTGTGAGTATTTTCGCTACTCTAACAGTTGAGTATTTCCGCTACTCTAACGATTCTGTGAGTATTTCCGCTACTCTAACGGTTTTGTGAGTAGTTTTGCTACTCGGACTGTCTCGAGGAATAAACTGTCTCGAGAGAGGGATTGGAAAGGGGTCTTACCGTCTCCGAAGAGACGTGCCTGGATTGGAACCGTCTCGAAGAATAAACTGTCTCGAGAGAGGGATTGGAAAGGGGTCTTACCGTCTCCAAAGAGACGTGCCTGGATTGGAACCGTCTCGAGGAATAAACTGTCTCGAGAGAGGGATTGGAAAGGGGTCTTCCCATCTCCAAAGAGACGTGCCTGGATTGTGAGTGTTTCCGCCACTCTAATGGTTTTGTGAGTACTTCCACTACTCTAACGGTTGTGTGAGTGTTTCCGCCACTCTAACGGTTTTGTGAGTAGTTTTGCTACTCGGACCGTCTCGAGGAATAAACTGTCTCGAGAGAGGGATTGGAATTGAAATAAGAAAGGACAATGCCCCTAAGGGCATTTTGGTCATTTTGCTTCTATTTGGGCCTAACAGGCCCGCGAAGCGATGGAAAGACGGAATTTGGAACTAGAGAATTGGATTCGATAGGAATATGCCCAAAATGACTTGAAAACAAGTCTGGACGGAGTGTAGACTGTCGAGCGGTCAAAAATGGGGCGCTTACATGTGGTGGTGGTTCATGGTATTGGAAAGAAGCTCGAGAATAACACCCCGAATAGTAGGTAGGTGGATAAGAGTTTGGTGGTTGTGCTAGGTATAAGTAGGGGTTGGATTTAGCAGCATTTATGTAGTCTCACATTGATCGACAAACAATTGCAGGCGCATCCCTCGTAGCATGCATGCTCAAATAATTATCCATAAATAATCCAAATTCAACCTCCAAATCTCTACATAACAAACTACCAATTCAAAAAATTCAAACAAACATATCCTCCAAATGTCTGCAAAATATACCACTAGTTAGCAAATAGCACCACTCCAACACAACTAAAAAAAAACAAAAAGAATTGCTCAAAAATAAATGATGGAACAAAATTATACAAGCGAGCTATTGAGTCTTCTTGTGGTCGTACAATGATGGTGAAGTGTTTTCGTCGGAATTAAATCTTCAAGGTTCGTCCATGGTTCATTCCTTTCAATGCACACGTCAGAGGCGTTTGTAATTTAAATGGAGGCATCCCCATTATTGTATTCACCCATAAGATTTGTACAAATCTAGCATTAGTAACAAGCATAATTTAAGAATTATTTGAATTCAAATTACAACACAAGGTTGGAAGTGAATATATGGGAACTAAAATTAAACTAAAAATCTTTATAGGTTTGTGGATTGTGTCGTGTCCCAATTTTTCACACTCGAAAAAATACAAGTGAGAAAAATACAGTACTTTCTTGTTAGAACTCATCCTCCTATAAGGACTAGTACGACTAGGTTTGAACTAGAAATTGATTTGATTAAGGGCTTTTGAAAAAGGTTTGGAGTCGCCACCTAACTTTGTTAAGGTGGGTTAGGTCACTCTAAACTAAATGCAATCTGAAGATTAAACTTATGATTTTTGAAAAGGTTTTGGAAAACTTCCTCAAGAGAGGGCTTTTGAAAAATGGGTCGTTTGGCAACCTTTAAAAAGATTTTAGCCCTTTTTGAAAAATAATTCCGTTTTGGTCTTTGAAAACAGTGATTCTAAGTTTGGAGGTTGATTATGTATAGGGAAGATATCCTAAGATCATCACCCTATCCTGCCATTACGGTACCTACTTGTCTATTCACTCCAAGTTCACTCACTTAGAATTTTTTATTATTCAATGTCCAATACTATCCACTTAGAAAAGAATTTTAGAAAAATGTTTGATATGATGCATGACATGCAAGCTTAAGAAAAAAGATCTGATTTTGAAAATAAATTTCAAGAAAAGACTTGAAGCTTGAAAAAGGTTATAGCAATTGGAACCTTGAAAAAGGTTTTAGAAATTTAAAAAAGGTTGTGGAATTGGAAACTTGAAAAAGGCTGTTGGAAATTGGAGATTTGAAAAAGGTTGTGACCGCATCTAAGATGGTTACCTACGTATCTTTTTGTTGAGAATCAGGTCAGTCGTAATTTAGACAAGAGTTCGATTGCAAATAGACACTTTGAGGTTTTTGAAAAGTTTAGCTTGAAAAGGTTTGATTTGAATTTTGATTTGAAATCAAACTTGGATTTGAAATTGGACTTGGAATTTACTTTAATTTGAAATTAATTTTGATTTGAAAATATTGAACCTTGAAGGAGAACTTGGACTTGATTTGGAAAAATTGAGTTGAGTTTGAAACCATCTTGACTTAGGTTGAAGTTTGAAATTCATATTGGTTTTAAAAAGAGTTTTGGAAAAAAGAGTTGAAACTTCCAAACTTAGAGTTAGGGGTTGAACTAAGGCTTAAACCTCATTGGGTTTAAGTAACCTAAGATTGAAGCATACAATTGAATTAGAAAGGTTTGATTTAGACTTTAAAAGTTTAATTTTAGAAAACTTAGAATTAGGAAAGATGGGATTTAGAAAAGATTGGAAAGGATTTGATTTATTTTAGAAACACTTGACTTGGAAAGGTTGAAAAAGATTTGAATTGAATATTTGATTTGAAAGAATTTAGAAAGTTGTGGCTTAGGAAAGATTGGACTCTGGAAAGCTTTGATTTAGGAAAGTTTCAAAATAAGAAAGTTTCATTTTAGGAAAGTGCCAAATTAAGATAGTTTTCATTTTAGGAAAGAACTGATTTTTGGAAAGATTTCAAATTAGGAAAGAGTTGGTTTTGGAAAGATTTGGAAGTTTAAATTTAAGAAAGATTTGAAAACTTAGATTTAGGAAAGATTTGATAAGTTGAATTTAGAAAGTTGAGATTTGGATATGTTTGAAATTAAAAAGTTTGAATTAGAAAAGATTTGATTTCTATTTCTTAAAATAGAAGATTGGATTTTGTCTCCAAAAATAGATGATTTGATTTTGTTTCCAAAATTAAAAGATTTGATTTGGTTTCCTAAATTGAAAAATTGGATTTGACATAGAATTAGAAAGGTTGAATTTTAGAAATCTTGGATTTGAAAACCTATGATTTGAAAGAAAAAGAGGTTTTGAAAATCTATGATTAGATATAGAAAATAGTTTTGGACATCTATGATTTGAGGCAAAATAGAAAGTCATGATTTTATGAAAAGGAACTACGGTTTCCTAACTATGGATTCTAAAGCTTGACTTAGACTCCACGAAAAGAGTTTTTGGAAAGTAGATCTTTGAAAAAATTTTAGAAAATAAATTTTTGAAAAGGGTTTTTAAAAAGTAAAGTTGCAAAACTATTTGGAAAGAGGTTTGAATATGGATTTTTTACAAGTCTCTTGAATATCTCAATTTCCTAAAACGATTCTAACCATGAAAAGATTGAAACCATTGTAGGGTTGTGATTTTGAAAACAACAAGGATTTGAAATATGGACCATAATGATCACATTAAATATCACACATTTCTAAAACAACCCTAACCATGTAATGTCTAGAATTATCCTAAGATTATGGTTTTATAAAAACAAATTAGGGTTACACTCAAAATATGGACCTTGATAGTCATATTGAATATAACACTTTCCTAAAGCAACCCTAACCATAGAATGGCTAGAATCACTTTAGGATTGTGATTTTGAAAAGAAAAGATTTTGAATGCAAATTTTGAAAACAACTTTAAAAATAATTTTTAATGGATATATGAATATGACATGCACAATGCTAGAGGGTCGTGAACGTACAAGGCCAGACTTTACCACATAATTAAGGAGGCCGAACCTACACTATCAAAGGTTGAACTAGAAGAAAGCACCCAGAACAGTGACCTTCAACAGTGTTTCCTAGGTATGAACCCGGAAACCTCTTATTTCAAGCATACAAGAAAGGCAGGTAGAAGATACGGATTAAAATAGAAGAAAACTCAAGTGGGTTAGGAGGGAGAAGAGGAAGGGGGGATTACATAAAAATAAATAGAAAACCAACCTCGTATTCTTCTTGTTTTGCTTACTTTGTTTGCTTTGCTTGCTTGAACCTTGTGCCTTGAGAGCTTTGAAGTTGCAGAACTTGAGTCTTCAAAAGATGATTTAGATGCTTGTGTTTTAGTATAGAAGGTGTATAGAGGTTAGGGTTTAAGTGTATAGAGGTTAGGGCGTGAAGAAACTTGAGAAAACTAGGGTTTGGAGAGACTTCGAGCTCTAATTTTAGAGAGACAGAGTTTCTGGACTGTGTTTACGGACCCTTTTTACGCAAGGGAAAGGTCTATATTTATAGACAACCGAAACAACCTTGGAGCCTGTTGCAGTGACACCAGCCACTTAGGAAAGATTTAAGGTGGCAAGAAACATATCTTTCAACCCTTTGTACGCAAGGCAAAAGATTTAAGCGACTGTCCTAGTAACTACCATGCAATTTTTGGCTTAGCTCCGCTGAGAGTGATTCCGAAAAGTCCAGGAATGATTTGGAAGGTTTCGAGTGACTAGACTCAGTTGGGAATGGACAGAAACCCTAGGGAGAGTGTCCTAGAAGTAACTGGCTTGAAAAATAATGTTAGAATAATTAAAAAGATCGACCGGTCCGCCAAGGACAAGATGGTCAATTGAACCTAGAAAACTTTGGAATGAACTCAGAGTGACCCGTAAGAAGGTTTGAATATTGAAAACACTATTAAGAGTGTTTCGAGGGATTGCTAGTTTGATACCCAGAGCCAGTGTGGTTGGAAAAGGCGACCGACCCACTAGAGGTAAGATGATCATTTTGTATCGGGCTTACCAGAATTAACTCGGAATGATCCGAAAAGGTGTTGGAATGTCAGGAATACTATTAGAAGCATCCTCGGGAGGTTACCAGCTTGATACCCAGAGCCAATGTGGTTCCCAGAGGATATCGAATGCCTAAGGGTAAAATGGTCATTTTAATCGGATGGTCTCGGAATTGATCCGGAGCCAACTGAAAGGCATTTGAACATGCTGGATTATCTTTGGGACAATCTTGGCAAGGTGAACTTACCGCTCTGAGGACTTAGGTACTTTCTTAAGAAGTGTGTCGAAAATGGCCCAATAAGCAATTTAGTCATTTTTCACTAAAGTGGACTAGCAGGCACTCGTATTGACCCGAGTTTTGAGTGTTTCTATCACTCTGACAGTGTATGATGAATTAGTTTCTAAAGGTATCTCATCCTTTGGCAAACGTGTCACGGCCAAAAGGCAAGTTCAGTCCCATGACATAGAGGTATTAATGGCAATTTCCAATATTGACCTGTTTGTAAGTGTTTTTGCCACTCTAACGGTTGCGATGTTTGCGAGTGTTTTCGTCAGTCTGACAGCGTGCGTTCATTCCGGAGACTACCTGATCTTGAGAAGCTGCTAGATGGACTTATCGTCTGAGGGATCAACTTTCTCTAAAGATGTGCCAAATAACGGACATTCTACAGTGGCGAGCTAGCAGGCACCAAAAGTAAACTGTTCTACCATCTTGGGGACTTGAATTTCATCCCAGTCCACAAGTTTGAAGGAACTTACCGTTCTGAGGAGTTTTCTCATTAAATGTGCCAGACTAGATGGACTTACCATCTGAGTGATGAGCTTTCTCGAAAGACGTGCATGTTTGAGTTTGATTGGTCTAGACTGGAACTAGATTTGAATTTGAAATAAGGACTTACCGTCTTTAAGATGACATGCCAATTAGAATTGGACCAAACAATGCCGCAAGGGCATTTTGGTCATTTTGCCTTTATTGGGCTCGGCAGGCCCGCAAAGCAATTGATTTGACTGGATTGAGTATAAAAAATTGGTTTGGACTTGGATGTGTTTGTATTGGTTTAAATGTGAGTCCGGTCAGATCGGAGATTGCCGAACAGGTAAAAATGGGGTGCTTACAGATTGATTTTTTTACTATCAACTAAGCAATTAATTGAAAATAACAAAATTTTATTTTGAACAATTGAAAATCTAACTAAAGCAATTTCATAGACTTGAAAATTCTACCACAACTAAAAGCAATTACAGCTAAATTAGTTTAAACTAATCAAAATTTGAGCAAAATGATTAGGGATTTAAATGAAATAAAAGGGGTTTGGATGCAATTAATCTAACCTACCAATTTTGGCATAGAATTTAAAGGAAAATTTTGGGTTAACTCAAATCAACGATCTCCCAATATATCCCTGATTCAGAATGTTTAGCTTTGAAATCTTGGGTTCTCTTTTAATTGGAATTATATTTAATTACATTTAAAAGATTCTTAGAAATAAACCACAACTTAATCAACGATGATTATAAATCTAAGTTTTCTACAATAATCAATTTCAAAAATAGAGAATAAACACAATATAGATATTCAATGAGATTTAGAAACTCCCCTTTCACTTCTCATACCTTCTTTGGTAGGCTTTCATATTTGCGCCCAAACAATGAGTTTAGCTAGAAAAATCTATGGAAGAAAATTTGTAAAAATGAACAACTAACATCTAAATTTATAAATTAAGAATTTATTGAACAAAATCTCTTGTTTAGATTACAAGGAAATTATGAGAAAGATAACAAGGAAAGAGACAAAAATCTAGCAATATTTTATCCCAAACATTCTGCTCAAAATCCTAATTACAAAATCCAAGACAAATACAAACAAAATAAACATTCTCCTAGATTCTCCTCCAGCCACCGCACTTCTCCAACAAAACAAAACTTGACCTAAAAACTGACTTTTACTAGTTTACATTCAATTTTGCGCCAACCGTTCGAAGAGCGTCTGACGTGCGTCCCGCGATGGCTCCAGAGGATGTAATTTACCGTTCGGACGATTGGCTTGACCATCTGGACGGTATTCGAATGCTAAAACACAACTCTGGAATGGCTTCAGATGTAAAAACTGGACTTTAGAAGTCCCTCGTTTGACGTAGCGTCTAGAAGGTATCCCATTCCGTCTGAAAAGCATTCGAACGGTGAAGTGACTGTCTCGACAGTGAATCTACCATCCGGACAATAGTACCACCGCCCGAACTGTCATTCTGTACTGTTGGCCCATTTTTGCCATCTTAGCCTAAAATACCTACAATACACAGAGAAAACCCATTTAGAATAATTTATTACTAAAAGCCTATTCTAAGAAACATATTGGGGTTAACAAACCACTAATCAGGGGATTAAGATTACATTTTTGGAGTACAATTAGTCCACCAATGCCAATCGCCAAAACTTTCCCAGCAACGGCACCAAAAATTGATCACCTAAAAAATGTGCGATAAAATCGCAAATGCACGGTTGCAATGTAGTAATAACTCAGTGAAATATGAGGTCGATCCACAGGGAAGAGGGTTAATGCATTAAAAAAAACTTACCTTGATTTAGAAACTCCAATAAAACACTCCAATAAAATGAAAGGAAAATAGTTTTGAGATAGAGTTTTGATTAATCTAAGCTAAACTATAAAAAATGATTTAGAATTAATAAAAGAAAGTCTCGAAACTAATTGTTTGAATCAATTGCTTCACTCGAAATTTCAATGGAGGTCTTTAATAACTCAAATCATGGACTGCGTTGTGAATCTTTGATTCGAAAGATTTAGCAATAAAAATTTATATTCTTTAACAATCAAATCAAGAATAAATTAGGTTTAGAATCATAGATGCATAGCATCAGCTTACGCAATAAATATACTAAATTAGGGTTTGTGCATAGATATTACCAAGTATAATCAAACATCTAAGTTTTTGTAAATATCTAGGGTTTGATCTCCAAAAATTAAGACAAACAAGATAATAACATTGAAACCTTAATTACCTCTATTGTTCATCCGAGATTTTCAATCGACCTTCACAATTGATCCCAAAATGAAATTTAGCTACTCAAAGTCATGTTAGATACGCAAATATATATATTAAAATTGTATTGAAAAACTGAAAATTTGATTACAGGAATTGAAAAGTAATGGAAAAATTTTAAAGTTCTACCGTATTATACTCCTAAAACACTCAAAGAAAATCTAAAACTCGTAAAAACTAACTACTCCCCAAAACAGGCTTCAACTCTGCCTTAAATAGGTTGCAGAAAGCTAGAATTTTCGTGACCCGTTCGAACAGGGTGAAGGCCGTTTGAATAGGCCTTCGAACGGGTGTCAAACGGGAAAAATAGCCTCAGTAATTTCAAATGGGGAGGAGGCCATTCGAACGGCCTAGGACCGTTAGAAGGCCATTTGAACGGCCTCAAAAATCGTTCAAACAGTTGTTCAAGTTACATAATCCAATTGATCTCGAAAAGTTACATTAAATAGATATACTATGAATCTCAATAACTCTTCTGATTTGAGAGATATGACCTTACAAAATTTCAGCTCTACGTACTTCAATAACTTGTACTATAACTTCAGTAACTTGTACTCTGATAGCATCCTCTTGAAAGATTTATCTGAATTGGAATTGAAGCAAAGACTCCCTTGATACCATTCAAAACATCAAATCTTTGATTCAGCCAAAAGAGGGTATCCAGCCAGATCGTTACACTCTTTTCCATGGTGGAAAGCTACTTGAAGATATATAATAGGACATTGGCCTCTCTTGAAATAAAGGCACTTTCTGTGCTTCATTTGGTCTTTAATCGAATACATGCGCTATTAGTTTTGGTGAAAATGCAAACCGAAGAGATTGTGAAACCTGAAATTAAGGTTCTGTACACAATTCGTGATCTAAAGGCAATAATTGGGAGTACAGTTGGTTTCTAGTTAGAGATTAGAGATTGGAATGTAATTCACCCAGGAAAGGAACTCGAGGATTTAAAGTCCTCCACTTGTTATAACATCAGAGAGAACTCCATCTTAGAGATGTTGCCTTCTACCTACCTACCAGATGTTTGTGAAGGACTACTGGAATGGGAAAACTGTAATTCTTGATGTGCACCAACGGGACAATGCAAGGGACGTGAAACATAAGATTTTCAAAAAGCTCCTTGTTCCAATTGAGGTCCAGAGTCTTGTCTTTGCTGGAAAATCACTTAAGGATGACCGTGATTTGGCTGGCTAGCTGCAATATCCAGAAACACTCCACTCTCCATGTGGTCTTTTGGCCTGCAACATTGGTCCGCAGGATGAAGTTTTCAGATGTTGGTTCTCGATGTGCCAGGGCTACCGTTGGGGGTTTGAAGGGTATAATTAACAAAATATTGGGAGAACCAGTGAGGAAGTATTAATCTCAGGCTGATTATGCTATTATGCTATTGAGAAAGGACACTACATTGACGATCGCATTGGAAGTGCGCTAAGCTTGCTTCAATATTTCATATTTGGTTGTCATATGGGTTGAAGGTGTCTAATCGATCGTTTGTACATAAAAACTCTGCAGTATACATTCCTTAAAATCCCTTTGTGACCATCTGCCTGTCTTGACTGGAATCCTTTTTGGACGTATTTTATGTATGTGGACATGAGAAAAGTAACTCCAATATGATTTTTTTTAGCGTTACTTCCGATAACCAGAAGACAATTCTGCAAGAACAACAAAAGAAAATCAAAATGGAAGTCCCATTCGTGAAACTATTTTCTTTCTATCACCACATTCAATATTCATTATAATGGCTTTTAATTATAAAAATACCATTGTCATATCATTTTGACGGAATTTTCTATACAAATTTTGTGAAAAAATAGTATTTTCCAAGCAGAATGTCTCAAAATGAACTACTTCAATCCTAGTTTTTCGTCAGCACTGATAGACTCGCAAGCATATGATAACAAAGTCTAAATTGTTGCATGTTGAAAGGCTTGGGGGCTTACTTCAAAGACTAGGTTAGGATGGCATGTATACTAAACAGAGTAAACTAAAAATGCTTCAGGAACAGCTATTTTACATATTAAATCAGTAGCTGATCAATTTGTGGCGCTAATGAACAAGAAAGTTCGAAGTTTGTGGTCTGAAGTTGATAGTCAAAGTTCCCTATCCTAAACCTGTTTTGTAGTCAAAAGAAAAGTCAGCTAGTTTACTTGGAGCCTCTCTCTTTGATTTGTGATACACTTGTGTCCATGCATAATTTATGAATTCTAGCAGAGCAAGAAATAAAAACAGAGGGTTCTCTGGAAACAGAAACAGAGATGTCCTTGAAGGCTCTGATACCATAGAGAAATCAAGAAATATATATGGGAATTGATCCTTATCAATCAATTGAGCAACAAAGGTCAGTGTTTAAAATGAAAGTATATAATTTACATAAGGAATGTTTCAATATAGAACATCTGTACAAATTAAAGATAAAGATACACAGAAAATAAAATAATGTCATACATAAAATCTTTGCCAAAGGAAGCCAAACTTTAGACGACTGATTGTTTGGTTGGCTTGATTATATCTTCAATCCAAGCAATATACAGCTGCTAACTTTAAAGCTTCCCTTCATGAAATGCTAGCTGACTTTTGACATCATATCCTTGCATTTGCATGATCAGCTTGAGAAATTGTCGCAAGTCACACAGTAATTCTCATCAAAAGACTCTGTATGTCACTGTGGGAAGTGCGAACACAAAAGAAACATGCAGCTTGTGCTGTGATCTCTCAATATCTGATCAAACATTCTACTTCTTGTTTGCATACTAAGCTCGGGTCTAGAATTCAATTGCTTTCTTCATGAATTCAGAGGACCAGCCTGCAATCCCGCCTTGCGGAACAACTCAGCTGCAAGTATCGTTTGGACTTCTGCTGGATATCCAGCAACAAGTAAAGGGAAAATTAGTAACATCATTGGATGTCCGATAGTTCAGAAAATGTGTCGTGCCGTTTTTAGTGTACTTATTAATAGAAAGATACACACACATACTGCTGATTGCCAAATGCATGGAAGAATACTATTCTGTTCATTTTAATGAAAAAAATAGTTGAAGTGCTTCAATAAATTCAAAAAAAAACACAGAATATTCAGACAATGCATCAGATGCAAGCAAGCTGAAAGTTTACACAATTCCATCAAAGGACGTTACAGCCAGTGTTAAATGCGATCACGTACTTTAGAGTCTCTGTAAAATACGATCAGGTGGATCTTATACTAACTAACCTAGAAAATGCTTTGACTAAATAATCAATCTATTCCTAATCATCGTTAATGAACACAGAGAGAGAGAGAGAGAATAAAACAATCACTTAAAAAATCAGTGCATCATAAATTAGTTGCTTTTTTGTTTAGGAGGTTTATACTCCCATAGTAACAAAAGTGTAAAATTTGGTCACGCCCATTGGTAGCCCCCTCTCACCCTTTTTGCTCAGCAAAAAAAAGAGTGTAAAATTTAAATGATACGGAAACGGAATGGGGCATACCTTTTGGGTGTTAAACCCAAGAAGGACCCAAGATCTTTGACCTCGAAGATGTTCTACATCCAACCTGTCAGAAGTCCTACGATACTTGCGATGGAATATAATCAAACTGCCAACTGTAATTACAATATTTACAACTCAAGTCCACACACACACACTCTCATGTCCATAGGAGAGATGATCTTCCGAAGCAGAAGAGTAGAGACCCAATCAACCTCTCTGTAATTTGTATCTATCTTAGATATGAGAATATGGGGTGTAACTTACCTATATGTTGCAAGTGGTGGTAGTTACTGTAACTACCATTCCCGTGGGTCATGGGTCTCGGTTTTCATGCCTATGGATGTCCGAATCCGACTGCATGCCAACGAAAAGCAAATGCTTGCTTTCATGAAGTGAAGAGACTATATAAAAGAGAATAAACATAATTTGCAAGGATCAAAATCTTTTTTCACTTAGAAGTAATTTTATGTTAATTTATTCTTTACTACATTATAATATACGCTCACATCTCTACCAAGAGTAAAAAAAGTGCAAATGCGCACACTAAACACCATATGTATGATGTATCTAACTCAAACATTACAAAACACATGGATATACGGAATGCCACATAGATTTACCCTTAGTAATAAAAGAAACATGGATATATGGATTGCCACATAGATTCATCCCTAAAAAGAAAAGAAATACGTGGGAAAATGAATTAATGTTAAATTAAAGAAACTTGAACTGAAATAGGGAGGTGATAATTCTCAAAAAAAGGTTTGAAAAGTAAGAAACGTATGGATTGAAAAAGAATTTTTGTACAAAATCTTAGATCAAAATAATGTTGCAGTGGTTGTTTTATAATTTAAAGGCCTCTCTCTGTACACATTTTTTGTATTTATATTATTAGTTAAAAATTAATAAAATGATAGGGCCACAACTTCTTTGGTGCTTCAAAGTTTATATGGCAGGGGATTGCCCAGTAAGAGTCGTTTAGAAAGTCTAAACAAAGTTTTTAAATAATTTGTTTTTCTATGTTGATGCAAATCTAAACGGCAACTGTATAATAACGATTTATATAAACAAACAAACAAAAATGCACACGAACGCAATGAGAAGTAACTGTTTCCAACTGGCTTTAGGCATCAACAATTTCGATCAACCATATGATGGTTGGTCTTAGGCCTATCTCGACTCCAAAAGCTAGCTCAATGAGTGAGGCTTTCCCTCATAATTATAAACTGACTACCAACCCCTTCCACAACCAATGTGGAAAACTCCCACTAATCTCCCCTCACACATCGGGCCTTGGGTTGGAGGCAGAAACAACCCGTATTTCTCATGGACTGTTGGGCCAAGATTATTGGTGAACCTGAGTTCTGATACCAGTAATAAGTGGTCTTGGGCCTATCTTGACTCCAAAAGCTAGCTCAAGGAGTGAGGCTTTTCCTCACAATTATGAACTGACAACCAGTTTCTTCTACAACCGATGTAAAAAACCCCAACACCATATGATGTAAGTGCAGCAGACCACGTATTGGTTGCTATGAAAAGAAAAGGAAAATTGGAACTTTTGACCAGCTTGGAGAATGACAAGGATAGAGATTAGAGAGTGACAGCAGATATTATAAATAGGACAAGGATTTACTCCAAGGAATTCCTCCTATCATGTTTGGCAGCACATTAAGCTGCCACTTGTTAAAACTATATTAAAAATATCATTAAACTCTTCTTAAATTTTAGTCATCATTTATGAAATTGCTATATTGTAAAAGATACCATAAAATTGCTATATGGTAAGCTACCACATAAATGAGGAAGAAGGAATTCCCCCAACCTATATTGAAGGAAATCCATATCGTTATAAATATATGATATATATCTATCTATGTATATATATCTATACTACTATAAAAGTCAACATTGGGGCTTTGGTGAGGGGATTTGAATTCTCTCCATTCCATAGATAGAATGGAGGTCTCTATTCCATTTATTGTGAAACTGACACCTCATAAATGAAAGAATGAACGTACAAGATCTCTTGTATCTTATGTAACTCACTAAACTACGTAATTTTGCTAACTAAATTAATAAAAGTCATTTAATATTTTTGTTTCTAACCTAATAGAGACTTCTGTTAGTTCCGTCCAAAGTTAGGAATTCCATTGGAGAGCCCATTTCAGCACCATCCATCATATTATAACTTGTGTATGTGTGCCAAACCTTTTACCAAATCAACTCACCAGTCCACTCCAGATTGCAAACCTATGAGAATGCCTATTGCACTACAGAAAGCTATGAGAATTCCTACACTACTCTAGCTGATTCTCTAAGGCACGAGATAGGGGATGACTTCAAACCAAAAGAGATGAATGCCAGAAAGGGCCGATACTGAAATGCAAGGCAGGAACCCTAAGCAATTGTTTTGTGTTGTTTTAGCAGAAAATCTATACAAGACAGAAAATGAAAGGTGTTAGTTTTGAAAATTATTAAATGACTTCTATTAATTTAATTAGCAAAACTACATAGTTTAGTGAGTTACATAAGATACAAGAGATCCTGTATGTTCATTTTTTCATTAATAAGGTGTCAGCCCCACAATAAATGAAATGAAGATCTCCATTCCATCCTTCGAATGGAGAGAATTGAAATCCTTTGCAAGGATGTGTAACGCTACTTAATTTTTTGAAATTGTCCTAAAAAGTTCAACAAAATTACTAATGTTGTACACATCTTATCTGACTCACAAGAACAAAACAGTAAAGTACTAATGTAGATTTCGTAATTACCCACAACTCACGCTCTATTTTTTTTCTCTACACTTGCACAAACTAATCTCACCCACATAGTGCTTCCTATTTTTTCTTCACTTGCACAAACTAATCTCACCCACATAGTGGGGGCACCCTTCAAATTTTATTATAAAGGTAGCACCTAAAATTGGTCAGGGCCTAACAAGTTTTCACATATCTAAACTATCCCTTTAAACTATAACTGCTTTAAACCGTTTATCTATAGTGAGTGGGTAAAAAAAATTGTGTATTTTTTTATCATGTGATAACGTGCGCACACATAGCGTGTACCACATTCTAGTATTATAAATATAAAGAGAAACGTGGAAGAAGCATACGTGTTCTTATTTGCAACCTCATACTTGACAGTTTGATGGAAGGAACATGGCGGACTTTATAAAAATCCTCTCCTTCTTTCCAATCTAGCCTGTCAAAGAATACTTCAGGCATTGAACGAACTATCAATTCTTTGAGGGTAGTGACAAATCTCAGTCCATCAGGAACCATTTTCAATTTGCTGCAGCCTGAGATTTCTAAAGTAGAAAGACTGGGCATGGCTCCTTCTTCGACCGTCCACTTTTCTAAGTTGGGCAAATTCACAAGTTCTAAAGTTTTTAAGTGAGCAAAACCTTTGGCTGAGCAAATCATCTCCTTACCCACAAAGGACTCGTTGAGTAAGGAAAGGCTAATCAAGTGGGGGAGCCACTCAAGTCTTGCGAATGGGTCATCCTTAAGTTCAGAACCCCTCAAGGTCAAGTGGGTGAGGCTGCTTGAATGAGAGCTGCCCTGTTGGTATTCTGGTAGCGCACGTATAACCCCTTCAATATACAACTTATGAACACGATGACATTCCAACAAAATTTGTCTCAAGAGAGTTAGCTCCTCCTCAGAACAAAAATTAAAGCCTCTAATGAAAACAGAAGAGTGCTGAAGGAGTCGTCTTTTTTGGGTGACGCTCTTGAGGTAGCAAATAATCTCCGCCAAATCCTGGTGTGTCATCTGAACTGATTCAACTATTAGCTCCCGAAGATTGGCTAATTTTTGGATCTCTTTAACATTGCAGCAATCCACAATGATGTTCTCTAGAGTCTCCAAGTTGTTCAAGCCATCCAATCTCAATTTGCCACTTGTTACAAAATAGCTTTTCGGTGAGTCAAGATCTATCAATGGAAAATAAAGGTGTCTCAATCGTTCCAACTTCCACAACACGTTTGGTACAGTCAAATCAAAATTTACGCGTAGATCGAGGGTTTGCAAGTATTTCAAGTTGCCTATAGATGATGGCAACTTGTTGAACTGAGAATCTCTCAAACTCAAGTACCTCAAATGGATTAGATTTCCAATTGCTTCCGGTAATGCTCTCTTGCTATCCGATAAGACAAATCCTTCAAGATCTAAAACTCTTGTCAATTTGAACTTCTTGGGCAAATTAGAGACCATTTGTTCGCAGAACGCATCAATAGGCATTACTATGTAGAAGAACAAAACTGACCGAATGTTTATTTCTTGGTCAAAACAAAGGTATCTTCTAGTATCCTCCAAAGCCTCATGCAGATCCCCATTCAAATAGATGGCTAATCTCTGTATTTTGCTGCTATGAGTTGATGATGTTGCCAAGAATGACGAAGAAGAAGAAGAGCACAGTTGTTGTTGATCATTCCAATGCCGAAAATCAACAACCTTAAGAAAATTTTCCTCTTTAGCCATTGACAAACACATCTCTCGCATGAGGTCATGAATCTGACAGGATTTGAACCTTCTACTGTTGCTTGTTGTTGAGTAGTCGTCATCCTCTATTTGCACTTGAACCATACATCTCTGTGCGAGTTCACCCAAGTAACGCTCTGCCACTTCCATCATTGCTTCTTTTTCTCCTCTTTCCTCCTCCTCCTCTACTGATATGAAACCTTCGGCCATCCATAGTAGGTACAATTTCTCTGTTTCTATCTCCTCATCTTCAGGATAATTTCCCAAATAAAGAAAACAAGGTTTCAACCAATATGGCAAGTCATGGTAACTTAAAGCTAATACCTCCGATACTCCCATAACTTGTTCTCTGTGACTTTTATCTCTCCTTAAATATGAATGTAAATTCTGATGCACTTTCTGCCACTCGTTCAATGGTTTCCTTACCAAAAGACCTCCCAGCACAACAATGGCTAATGGTAAACCCCCACAACGTTCCACTATTTTCCCCCCTAACTCCATTTTTTGGTCGATTGTTGCGTCTGCAACAAATAAGAAGCAAAAAAGTAAAAATCAATTAAATAGAACAATTTGCTTGGGTATATAGATAATCAATGTATAATGCCTTCACTTGGCAGTTTAAAGTTTACATTTTTTTTTTATATATGCAATATCTTACCACAAATACGACGATTTTTCAGTAACTTTTGCCTAAAATGTCAATTAATTTTCAGTAAACTGACTAGTTTTTAACTCATTATCACCTATATATAGTTCTTCAAATCGTCCATCTAGTACTTGAGGGATTATTGTGTTTTTTTACCTAGTGCTTGTGAAGTGAAGCACAGTTGCGTGCATTTTGATGCTATATAATTTACGTGGAAAGTTTTTTTTTTTTTTTTTTTTTTTCTGGAGAGGACTTGAGTAAATATAATTTATCAAAAAAGTGTTAGAAAACTTGGCTGTGTTTGTTGCTCCTTTTAGCTCTGACCACAAAAACAAAAACAAAAAAAAAAAAATACCCAAATACCTTCAAAGGCACGAAAAACTAAAGCAGCCATGGGACCCAAATACCTTCAATTTCATATGAAAACTTGGCATCAAAAATCATTTCAAGAACCCAAGGTGTTTCTTTCATTTAAAGTAAAAAATATAATTGAAAGAACATGAAAAATTAGCAAGAGAAATGAACGTACATTAAATTATAGTAATGCAAAATATTCACCATGTCATTATAGTGATGTGATACAACGGCACAATAAACTAAAGACACATAATTATTTAAATCCTAAATTTTTTTGTGTTATTTTTCTTAGTGGTATATTTTGACCTTGGATTTGTCAACGAAAAGGAAAACAAAAAGAAAATAAAGTTACTTATGCATATTCATTTTTTTATCAATCAGGGGAAATTATATTTGTTTTAACGAATGCTTATTCATTTTCATCCCATGTTCCTAACCCATTCAGACAAATCACGAAAATTAGCTTCTTTCACTTTGTTTTTTCTATATTTTCCGGTTATTTTTTTTCGTTCCCTTCACAAATTTAAAATCTAAACATACTGCATAAGTAGTATGCATAGCCAATAGTATGTTAAACATACGTATAATATACTATCAGACTCTTCACTAGATTAAGACGAGAAAATAAAATGGCCTTCAATTGACTCAAACCTCGATTTTGTTGTCAGTCCCACAACATGCTTTGTACCAGAAGCAATGGCATTTGCAATGAGATTGAGGAATCTTATAAAAGAAAGATTTTTTCTTTTTCTATTCTCGCTTCTACATAGGCAATTACTTTTAATTTTCCATTTTTTCTCCTAACATGGAAAAAATGTTTAATAGATTAAGACTAGAAAACAAAATGGCCTTCGATTGACTCAAACCTCCAAATTTGTTGTCAGTCCCACAAAATGCTTTGTTCTAGAAGCAATGGCATCTGCAATGAGATTGAGGAATCATAGAAACGAAAGGTTTTTTTTTTTCCATTTTCGCTTCTACATAGGCAATTGCTCTTAATTTTCCATTTTATTTTTCTAACATGGAATTGGTTAATACATAGTTGCATGCTGATTAGAACACTTAACTTCCCCACCTATTTAATGTTTGGCAAAATATTAGGGAAAACGCAGAATCAGTTCCATAATTAAAGAGTATAATGAAATTGGGGAGTTGGGGTGAAAACTAACCTGTATCGTCTCCTCCTAGAAATGCTTTCTTTCGAAACAATTCCCAACTCTCTTTATCATCCAACAGTCGTGTTTTGTGGAGGAAGCCAGATGGGTCAACGTGTTCAGCCACAACTTCATCACGGGTGGTAAGCAATATTTTGCTTCTTCCCGTCTTTCCAATTGGAAAGGCAGATCTTATGATGCCCCAATCAGCTGTGTACCATATATCGTCAAGAACCACCAGGCATTTTTTAGTTTCTTGGATTTGGGAGAGTTGTTTGACTAGCTCTTCGTCTCTCATCTTCACAATCTCTTCCCTCTTTTCCGGCATAAGGTTAATCAGGATCCTTTGCAGGACATCATCTTTTTTACATTGTTGCGATATGCAAGCCCATCCAAATGCATCGAAACGGCGCCTAACAGTTGGGTGATGATAGACCGTTGTGGCAAGGGTAGTCTTTCCCGAGCCACCCATCCCACAAATTGAAATAGCTCGAAATTGCTTGTCTTCCTCCACCAAAGCAGCCACCAGTTTAGTTATGTCTTCCTGGAACCCAACAAAATCCTCTTCAATAATGTCGTGGGAATAAGTCCGCCTAAGCAGCAGACGTTTCTCTTGCGCAGAACTTGAGGAGCCTCCTTCAGCACTAGGACTCAGATCTTTTATCCCATAACTCTGTAAACTTGAAGTGAGATTAGAGATCTCGACTTTGATGGTCTTCATCTCCGATCCTAACTTGTGTAGGGTTATAACTTCATTCAAGAAGCGAGCAGATCTTCTCATGAAGTTATGGCAGCCTCCTCCTTTTCTCTTCCTGGATGCTACTTCAAAGATGAAAGTTTCAACGGCATCCTCAGATCTGTAGGCAAGATCTCTAATTTCTGTAATCCAATTATGGACCCTCTTGTCCTTGTCTCGTATAGCATCTGCATCCTCCAAGAAGCATTTCATTCGGATCAGCTCCCTTTGAAGTTCCACAACTTGGTCTTTCACTCCATGTAAGAATTTTGCCTCCTCACTCAACAAATCACCAATTCTAGCTAAAACAGAAGAGACAACAGCCAGCGCCATATTTAGCGGCCAAAGGGAAATTTTCTGCTTCCTAAATTTTGTTCTGCAGCTTTTCTTGTTAGGATGCTTGGAGAGACAAAATTCAGTGCGAATTGGCAAGAGTAGGTGCGTGAAATTGATAGAAAGAGATGAGACGTGAGAGAACAATCCGAGGAGAGAGAGAGAGAGAGAGAGAGTGATGTAAAGAGAGCTTTCGTGATACTCTTTCTTCTGTATTGATTGTTGGTCGGCCCGCTACCGAAGGTGCTACCGAAGGTGTGATGGCTTTCATAGATAAGGTAATTTTTCAAAATTTCCTGAATTTAAAAAATTCATTACATCATTTCATTTTAAAACAAAAATCTTATCTCAATATCTCTTAATTACAAAATTGTTGAAAAATAAGCCTATTTTCTAATATTTCTAGTTAATGTTGTACATACGTTTATGCATGTGAAATTATATGTTTAGTCAATTATTCTATTATTAGGTAATATGAAATATTCATTATGTTAATTTTTTCAATTATTTGATACATGTACATTATGTATAAAGTTAGATACATATAAATGGAGTCTTATATATATTCGTGAAATCTAATAATTTATAAAAAGTACAAAAAAAGAAAGTATTTTATTAATTTTTAAAAAGATTCTAAAATATAAATAAATTTAAAGTTGAAACTAAACATTCATTCTTAATTTTATTTTGCTATATGAGTTTAGGCAATATGATGTATTAAGTATACATAATAAGAGGTGAGTAAGTGTGAAGGAAGTAGTGGGCCACACATTGTCCATAGAAATTTTTGCAGAGTGCAAATTCTCTGAAGGCCTGTGAGATGAAGAAAGGTTCATGTTTAACTATTGAAACTCTAAGTAAAGAATGATACAAAAACAACCCACGCGATTTTTGCTTGACATTTTGCCAAATGCCCCTCTCTCTCTATCTCTCTCATCTCTCATCACTCATCAGTCGCTTGCTTCACTGTAAAGGGGTAGAAAGGGGAGTAAAATACATTTTTTGTCCTTAAAATGGACATTTTTTGTATGTTTAAAAAACGATATTTAACGTATGAGTTACGTTGCTCTTTAACCAAAAGTACGAGTGATTGGCTGTAATAATTGAAAATACAGAAATTAAAGTAAAATTCTAGTAAAAATACAAGGATGTTAAGTGAATTTAATCCTTTATCACATCTTTACTCATTAATATTATATAAATAAAAAATTTATAGAGAATTATTTTGCTAGAATAATATGGTTAGGTAAAAATTATTCTCTTTAAAACAAAACAATATTATGATACTCTTAATGATAATAATACTATTGTCACATTATGCTAATAGAATTTTTTATACAATTTTTTTTTAAAGAAATGGCATTTTCTTTTTTGCGTTTATAGTATGCAAAAGGCAGTGGTCATACATAACCTAGGCAAAATAAACTTTGAGACTATTCTCTAGATTAAGACCAGAAAACAAAACGACATTATATTTGACTCTCTACTTAAAAAATTTATTTTTAAAATTAGCTTTCTCAATTCTTTTGATTTTCTTTCAAAGGTTTGCCATCTTCTTATAGTAAATTCTAAACTCAATTTAGGAGTATTTAGACATATTTTATTTTAGTTAGTTTATATCTTAAATTTATAACTTATAATTTATTTTTAAAAATTAATTGAATCACCTGAAAAAAAATTATTTAAAAAAATCACTTAAAAAACCTAAAAGGGCTCATAGGTGTTATTCATTTTTCTAAAAAGTTACTTATAATAGTCGTCGTTAAGAATAGTTTATGACTTTTACGCCGCTCGGCCAAACATCCTTACTAAAAGAAAACGTCCTTTACCATTGTTTTATATGAACTTTTGCTTTACAGCTGTTATTCACTCGCACAGGACAATTATTGGGCTTGTTTACTACCACCGGTGTTTTTTCAACTTTCGACCAAGGCAAGCGAGGTGGCAAAAATGTACCATTTTACAAAACTTCTCTCAAGTCTTTGAAATTAATAGCTCAGGTGGCTTGTACTGATAGAACATTAACGGTTAAGATTCAGCACGTCCTTTTGATTTCGGATTGTCAACCCTCAATTGCCGTGTGACGGTATGTGAAGCAATGCGATAGTTATATTCATTATTGCGCCAACCTCACCGTAAATTCGCTTTGAATTTTGTGAATGGGTTGACTTGTGGAATTCTCATGGCCTCGAATAAATGACCAGAGGAATTGGGAGCATCTAGTAGTGACGTTTTTCCGATCAGAGTAGAGGCCCTTTTAAACTTTTGATCAGCCCCGGCTAGAGCCTCACTTTGGCTTTCCTCAACTCTTGAATAGACCAGACCAGCCCATCGGGCTTTCCGTCCATTCTGTCCATTTTTCAGATCACATCGGTAGAACCTGTAATTGACATCGGATACTGTAGTGCGCACTCAGAGCGTGGGCATGGAGTGTGGAGGAACAATCGCCCTGCCCCTGACACAGTTCTGATACATGCCACAATAAAATGTGAAAGTGACCCCCTCAGGTGCCTGCCACAGACCTAACCCTCCAATGGAACACCGTCACGTGAAAAAGTCACCAACCACTCCCACCTATGCATACAAAGGGAAACAACAATCCTCTTCTCAAGGTACGCCTAAGAGAAAAAAAAACCCTAAAAAATTACATTCTCTGAGTAATATTATTCCCCTAAATCTAACTTAAACATTGAAGGGCTTTTAGTAGGCACCACACCGATATACTTGGAACGAAAGATCACCAATTAACGAGAGAGAGCTCATTGGAGGCCTGGAGACAAGATACTATGAGATAACTGCATCACCAGGTAAAGACCATAATGAAAGTACCATCCTAAAAACATTGGTGCTGCAAACATACTAAAATTTTCCCTATATAATATTGATATTTCGTATGTGATATTTTTACTATGACCCTTACCAAATCATAGTTTCACAATTTTAATTTTATGAAATATTAGGTTGCATTGCTAAAAAGTATCAAGGTGTGTGATCGGACAAGCCATGAACAACAAAGCCTTACCCGTCAGAACATTATCTGCGCGAGCATATATATATATATATATATATATATATAATGGAGTCACAATTTATTGGAATAGAAAGTTGTTACTTGTTTGGACTGTTGCAGGTAATGTGAACCCTTCATTTCTTTGGTTTCTGTACAGGGACAAACAAGTTTGTAATTAAAAAAGTCACTTGACTATTGACTTACTTACGTTGCATTGGATCAAGGTTTAGGGAAGAAAAAAAAAAAGGATAAAGATATGAAATAGTTATTAGAGAAAATTAATATTAAAAGAACATAAAAGAAAAATAAATAAAAATTTAAAATTTCTCAAATGTTTACATTTATTTTTCTTTTTTTTTCTTTTCATTTTATTTTCTGTTGATAAATTTAAATTCAAAACACATAAGGGGCAGAACAATAAATTTCTTTTCGGGCCAACTATATGGGCTTACACATAATTACAATTAAAATAGCATTGTGGATGGCAATAAGACTTCTTACATACAAATGACACAAGCTTAAATCAAAATCTTTATTCGTTGGCGTTATGAGTCGTAAAAATTAAATATAATTTCAATTATTATGTACTGTTTGGCTTCATGAAGTATATCGCAATACGTGAAACCACAAAAGAACAAAAACATAGTAGGTATGAAACCACAAAAGAACAAAAACATAGTAGGTAAGAATAGACGAGGAACGTAAACGTAGTATGCATGCGAGAATCGATGTATTTTATCTTTCTTTGAAATTGAAAATTAAAGCTAAAGACAGATAAAATAAGAGATGCGCTAGTTGACTTAATTGCTTCATCGAGATGAAGTATACAATGCTTATTCGCAGAGTTGCCGGTGGTATCAATGCATATGCAACCATGTGGGCTTTCTTACGTGGGGATATATAAATACTTATGTATGTATATATATAGGAATTAAGTCACATGATCAAGACTAATTAGATCGATTAGCTGTAATTCATGATGATGGACCATAGAGAGACATCTTCTAGTGATGATATTATGCGTTGATTTGTTTTAAATGTTAGATATATATAGCTGTTATTGCATGATCCATGCTTGTGTGCAGAGTTGCCATTAATGAAACCACGTGAGCTTAATTGTTTAATAGAGATATAATCATGATTTGTTTAGTTGAGTTTAGATTATAAATCACACAACTAAATATTTTTGTCAGCATGACGTTTCTTTAGTGGACAAAGCCAAGTAAAAGAAGCTTGTTTTTTTTTTTTTTTAAACTGTTGGGTTACCATGGAAATCCCATTGAAATGAGGCTAATTTTGTTAAAACTTTATCGATCGTTAAAAGTCAGGGTGTCTAAACGCTCTAAACTCAATACGGGTGGGATCAGTTTTATGAATACCAAAGATTGGTCTTTTAAGGATTGGATATAACACACGTAAGCTTTCTTTCATATGCAACCATGAGAGCTTTATTTGGAACCAGTTAAACTGAATATTGATAGAATCAGGTCGACTCAAGACAAGTTGAGACCTAAGGTAATAATTTTAATGTGGTTCTTTATTTTTTATTTAAAATTATTTATTTCATAAGTTGGTGTTTTTCCTTTTAAGTCCACTATTGTGCTGAGTATGCCCTTTTTTTTAACAGACATTTTTTTTTCATTTGAACTAAGGCCTCTTCTTTTAAAAGAAAACCTAGAAATTATGATAAGGCCACAAAACTATATAAAGGTTTTAAAATTTTCTGGGCCTTTAAAAAAATTTATTTGTACAATTGTTTGTTAAGTCAGTTTTTTTTCTTTCTAAAGTTCAGTTACGTTCCGTTTGGAATCCGAATTTTTGGTAAAAAAAAAGAAACGTGAAGAAAAATAGAACAAAATAAAAAAGTTATTTTGTTCTATTTTCCATCACATTTTTCTTTTCCTTTACTTTTCTAACTAAAATTTTGAGTTCCAAACGAATCATAATAAGGTAGTTGATTTTAGGTCTTCTTTATCTAATAAGACTTCTTTCTTTTCACGTGAATTACAAAATTCTCTAGAACAAAAAGATATAAAAACTACATAAGACGTTGACTATAACATTTAATGTTTAAAAAATTTAAGGCCTTAAAAAAATTTGTTTGGAAAATTTATTTATTTATTATTAAACTGGTTTTTTTTCTTTGAAGTTTATTAGTGTAATTGATTTTGAGCTTCATTTTTTAGCAGATAATTTTTTCTCATTTGAATTATGTCTTCTTTTAAAAAATAATCTAAAAACTATATAAAAATTTACTAAGTTTTAAAAATTTTGGGACCTTAAAAATCTTGGGCCTTAAGCGATCGCATAAGTGGCCCTAAGGGTGAGCCGGCCCTGGAAAGAACCATTGTCGTTCAAACTTTGCTTCAGATTTTAGTAATATCTCTCAATTTTAATTTTTACTATTTGAGCTCTCTAAATTTTAAAAGTAAGTCAATGCAGTTCAATATTTCATAAGTGATCCAATTAATATAGCAAGTTTTGTAACTTGTGTACCATAGTAAACTTAGGTTGGTGTTGTTAAAGAGTTTGTAGTTAAAAAAAACTCTTGATTATTGGCTTACACTGTGTTTGGATTAAGAATTTGGTAAAAAAAAAAAGGATAAGGATATGAAATTATATGGTTTATTTAGTTATTAGAGAAAATTGATGGTAAAAGAAGACAAAAGGAAAATAAGTAATAATTTGAAATAAGCTAACTATATGGTATATTTGGTTGTTATTGCATGATCCATGCTCATTCGCAGAGTTGTCATTAATGAAACCACGTGAGCTTAATTTGTTTCATAAAATATATGATCATGAAAGCCAAGTAAAATATTTCTGTCAGTATTTCTTTATTGGATAAAGGCAAGGAAGAAATTTTTTTTAACGGTTGGGTTAAAATGGAAATCTCATTTTGAAACGAGGCTAATTTTCTTAAAACTTCACTTTATCAATGCTATCAATGTACATTCCCACCTATAATTAAAATTAAAATAGTATATTGCATGATCATAATTACAGATCTTATATATAGGTAATATAGGTCAAATTAATTTTTTTATTATGTGGTGTTATGTGTCTCTAAAAAAGAAAATGCAATTTCAATGCTCATGAACTAGTAATACAAGGACCACAAAAGGACATAATCATAGTAGGTAAGAATGAAATTTTTAAAATAAAAGACAAAGACAAATAAAATAAGACACGTTCTTGTTGACTTAATTACTTCATTAATGAAGTATACAGGGAACTTAGTTAAACAACTATTTAAGGGAAAATAAATTTTAATGTTCATTATAATATTGTTGATCCAACTGTTCCCACTAAAGGTCGTATATTATAATGGGCAAGAAAATTTATTTTCCTTTAAACAGTTGTTTAACTTGGAAAAAATGGAAAAATAATATTAATTCAAGTAACAAAAAAAGAGAGAGAAAATAGAACAAGATTTGTGTTAGTTGAGTAGAGATTATAGGCACAAATAAAACATTTCTACCTGCATAGCATTTTCTATTGGAGACAAAGCCAAAGTAAGAGGAACTTCGTTTTTTTTTTTTTTTTTGAAAGGTTGATTACAATGGAAATCCCATTGATATGAGGCTAATTTTGTTAAAACTTTACAATCGCAATGCTCGAAGTCAAATTTGTACATGTGTCTAAACTAAATAAAGGGTGGGAACAATTTTAACTTTTTGAGTGTGACTACTAAAAATTAGGCTTTGTAAGTTCTATTAACAATCAAAAGCGGAGATAACAAATGTGATCTTTGTTTCATATGCGACCATGTGAGCTTTGTTTAAAACTACTTAGTGATTGGCATCTTGTGTTGACTTGTTTTATATATTAGATAAATAGTTGTAATTGCATGTTCCAATCATGTTCATGTGTAGTTTGCCATTAATGAAACCATGTGACCTTAATTTTTTTATGGAGATATGATCAAAGGCTGGGAATGTGTAAATAATAGGTCATGTTCTATATTTTATACCGGGGTGATATGGTGTTAACATTAGTGGGAATGATTCTGGTATGCAGCTAGAGCCCGTATTAGTGGCTGAAAGAATTCTCGTCAACATGGAGTTCTTGCGCATAGAACATGTAGAGCTAATAATTTGCAATTGATTAATGAAGCTGCATCGTGAGAAGAAATGTTTCAATCTTTTTGTAGATTAGGCTCAACTTGTCTAAACTTCTCAAAAGTTGTAGCTATTTATTTTTTCGAATTCTAAACTAATACTTGATTATTTTGTTTATCAAGTTCTATATATAAAATTTCTCGAATGTAGTTTTTATTATACACGCTTAGTTAGCATTTATGCTAGGAATTTGACCAAAAAAAAGTGAAGGTAAAATAACTTCAACATTGGAATTTGATGTATTTTATTAAATTTCAAATGTACATATGACACTTGGCTTTATATTTTGAAATTCAATTTCATTGACGTTGATGTTGTACATTAATCTATTTATATTAAAGGCTGTATATATAGTATTACCATCTAATTGATTCGAGTTTTAAATTAAAGACCAAGACATGCATGTCGATATCTATATATAAAGGTCATTGTCATCTCATAGGAAATTGTACTAAGTAGAATTAGCAAACAAATTTAACCATATTGAGAAAAGTGAAAAGCAAAAAGATGGCAAACAATAACAACAACAACAATGGTGGTGGTGTGACCAACAACAGCAACAATAACAACAACAACAACAACAACAACAATGACGGTAGTTGTGTGAACAACAACAATAACAATAATGGTGGCGGTGTGAACAACAACAACAACGATGATGGTGTGAACAACAAAAACAACAATCACTACAAGAAAAGACACTTTTTGCGACGGCTCAGTGTCGTCACAAATACTCAAAATGCCGTCACAAATACTTATTAGCGACGACTGAGTGACGGCATTTAGGGCGACACAAAAGCTGGGGTCGCAAATATTTTTAGCGACAGTTATGCGATGGCATAGGATACTATTTGCCACGGCAAGTAACCCGTCGCAAATACTAATCGACGGGAGCAATAAACTTTTGCGACGATTAGATTGCCGTCAAGAATAACCTTTTGCAACTGTTTAGAATGATGTCGGAAATACAATTTTATGTAACAAACTATTAAAAATGACGCCACTATAAGTGACGGTAAATGTCGTCGCTAATACTATTTGTAAATAAATCATCTAAAATGACAGCACTATTTACGACGGTTCTTGCCGTCGCAAATACTTTATTAAATGAAAAAAAATTTTTGATTCATATTGGAAATGATTTTTGTAATTTGTTATTTACCCTGATAAAATGTACATTTAATATGATTAAAACTACCAAATTCAAACATTAACTAAAACCAAAATGCTTAAATAAATACTTAACAAAATTAACATTTCATTTTAATATATATATCCAAACAAACAATATTGTCTTCCACCAAAATCCAAAACAAAACCAAAGTATATACATAGCTTCTTCCAAAAAGAACGACCTAAATCCAAAATTTATACAACGAAAGAGAGTTTTTAGTCTATTAGAAAATAAGCTAATACAAAAATACCATCCACCAATTCTTTATGAATAACCTGAAAAGAAGAAAATGTAAAAATATTAGATATGATAATGACACAATAAATAAAATTAATAAATATGTATGTAATATATGGGCTTATTGAAATAAAAATGTAATTTACATTACAAGAATGTCAAGCTACATGTCAGCTGACAAATTCTCTAACAATTGTAATACCTTTACGAGGTTGTTCTAATAAAACGTTAGGTTTTTAAGCATTTTAAACAAAAACTTTGTAGTAATTTGGACCCAATGGTTCTCCATCAATTTCTGTCAATGGATTCGTGCTAATAAGAACTCTTTCTGCTAATTCAAGTTTCAGAAGACCAAAATAAAGTAAATAAACCTCTACTCCTTCCTACAATAATAAATACAATATTTTAAAATCATAAATTGAAAAAATTTATACATAATTAATACAAGTATCCAATACGGTTATTCTCAAAAAAGTTAAAAGAAAATAAAGAAAAAAGTATTATATCTCTCAAATCGGGACTCTGGCGACCGTGCCGTTTATTCTCACACGTCACTCGTGCCCACACCTTACTACATGTCGAGTTTGACGGACTGCTGAGCTCGTTTAAGGGTTTTAGTACCCAAACGACTTGAAAAACATGTTACTCTCAAAAAAGTTAAGTAAAATAAAGAAAAAAGTGTTACATCTATCAAATTAGGACTCCGGCGACCTTGCTGTTTGTTTTCACACATCACTCCTGCCTAAATCTGACTAAGTGTCGAGTTTGATGAAGTTCCGAGCTGGTTTAGGATTTTTAGTACTTAAACGACTCCAAAAACATGTTATTCTAAAAAAAATAAGAAAAAAAATAGAAAAAAAGGGTTACATCTCTTAAACTGGGACTCTGGCGACTGTGCCATTTGTTCCCACACATCACTCGTGCCTAAATCTTACTATGCGTCCAGTTTGATGGAGATCCGAGCTGGTTTGAGGGTTTAAGTATCTAAACGACTCGGAAAACACGTTATTGTAAAAAAAGCTAAGGAAACGATAAGAAAAAATTGTTACATCTCTCAAATCAGGACTTTGGCGACTATGTCGTTAGTTTTCACACATCACTCGTGCCTAAATCTTACTACATGTCGAGTTTGACAGACTTCCGAGCTCGTTTAGAGGTTTTAATATCCAAACGGTTCGAAAAACAAGTTATTCTAAAAAAAGCTAAGTAATAGAGAGAAAAAAAGTATTACATCTCTCAAATCAGGACTCCGACGACTGTGTTGTTTGTTCCTGCATGTCATTTGTGCCTAAATCTTATTTCGTGTCGAGTTTGATGGACTCCTGAACTGGTTTGGGGGGTTTTAGTACCCAAACGACTCGAATAACATGTCATTTTTTTTAAAAAAAAAAAAGCTAAGAAAAAGAGAGAAAAAAGTGTTACATCTTTCAAACCAGGACTTCGGCGAACGTGCCGTTTGTTCCCACAGGTCACTCATGCCTAAATCTTACTACGTATCAAGTTTAACGGAGTTCCGAGCTGGTTTGGAGGTTTTAGTACCTAAACGGCTCGAAAAACACATTATTCTAAAAAAAACTAAGAACAAGAGAGGAAAAAAGTGTTACATCTCTTAAATCGGGACTCCGGCAACCGTGCCGTTTGTTCTTACACGTCACTCATGCCTAAATCTTACGACGTATTTAGTTTGATGAACTCCCGAGCTGGTTTGGGGGTTTTAGTACCCAAATGACTCGAAAATACGTTATTGTCTACAAAAAAAAAACTAAAGAAAAGAGAGAAAGAAAAAAGTGTTACATTTCTCAAACCGGGACTCCAAGGAACTTGCCGTTTGTTCTCATACGTCACTCGTGCCTACATCTTACTACGTGTCGAGTTTGATGATGTTCCGAGCTGGTTTGAGAGTTTTAGCACTCAAACGGCTCAAAAAATACGTTATTCTCAAAAAAGCTGAGGAAAAGAGAGGAAAAAAGTATTACATCTCTCCAACCGGAACTCCGGCAACTATACCGTTTGTTCCCACATGTCACTCGTGCCTAAATCTTACTACGTGTCGAGTTTAACAGACTCCCGATATAAAAAAATTGTGGACAGGTGGTCATTATCGATTTAAAAAAAATGTAGTAATTTTGTTGATTCCAAACTAACACAACTTTATTTCATGAATGAAGCTATTAATCTTATCAACTGTTGGACCTAAATTAGTAGCAGATCGAGGCATAACAATTTAGCCCTAAACAGGTACTACTCTCCTCATTTGTGATGTCCAAAGCGAGCAAAGAGATGCTAGTTGGATTTACTGGTTCTGCTATTTTGCTGCCCGACAACTTTTACATTCAAAATAAAAAGGAAAGAAAGAAATTTACAGTTTTAATACACTACTAGAAAATAGGCTATAAGTGTTGCACCTCAATATCACAAGACATGGTGCAACTATATTTTAGAAACCAATCCTGCCTTATAAGTGTTACACCTCAATGTAAAACCAAAACAAAATTGTTAGTACGAATCTTACAACAAAGAAAGGGACATTTAACGCGTATGCAGAGAAATAAATCAATCTATTGACCAGATTAGAATAAAGTTAAAGCTGAGTTGAATTAGCTGAAGATGTCACTGCAAGTGTCACATATTGTTTAGCTAAAAATGTTTAACCTTTTCAGAATATGCTTCCTAAGCTCAGACCATGACATTCACTAATCTCCTCTATAAACTTCAATATAATGCCTCAATTCAAGTGCTAAGATTATTCTGTTATGTTTGGTAGGATAGAAAGAAGAGAAGAGAATAAGAAATTAGGGGAGTGAAAAAAGGGGAGAAAATTCTTTTATATCTTTTGTTGGATAGAGAATAAAAAATGGAATATCACTTTAAATATTATTTAGGCACTTGTACCTTGTGCTTAACCTGTTTACCTAATAGAAAACCAACTCTCTCTTCTAAAATGGAGAACCAATTAAGAAAAAATAAGAGAAATCAAAATTTCTTCATCTCTTCTCTTCCTTTCTCATGTACCAAACAGCACACTCAAATTCAAATTTTCTTTTCCTTTTTAATTTTTTTTTTCTTCTGTTTCGTTTTGGGTGGAAGGGGATGTTTACTTTCATCAAGTATACTATGACCAATAAAACTTCAAACTTTCTAGCCATTAACTTCAACCTATAGCCATTAGACTTCCATGGCATCAAGATCCTTGAAACTCTTTGAACACTAATATTCTTAAACCCTAGGAAAACAAAGATAAGAAAGACACAACTTCCTACAAATTGCTACTGCTAAAGGTTTCCTAATAATACAGCTAAAGGTTTCCTGATAATATTTTAAAGGGAAAAAAGTTCATTAAAAGCAATTAAATTGTCATTTTGTAAATAACAATCGCATAATTTGTGCTAGTTGTGTGAGAATTACAGAAATAAGTATTAAATCAAGGCATGTCTAAGTTACCTTATTATCATCTGATTCATCTTCATCTTTATCTGATTCATCATCTTCATCAAACTCTATCATCTTTTCTTTTTTGGCTCCACAACACTCACCTTTGCCTTATCAAAAGATTCAGTTTTAACAGCTTTACCCTTACTTGCAGCTGGCTTTGCTTTAGATTCAATTTTCCCTAACAAAGTTCATAAACAAAAATCAATGGTTTAGAGTCTGAAGATATCAATAACTAGTATACCAGCTGATGACACAAATTCTACCATTCTTAGTGATGTGTAGGGGAATATCTTCATCCTTATATAAACCTTCTGGACCTTAAAAACAAAAAAACAAAAAAAATTAACAAGAATCATTAAACCAAAAGAATATGAGACTTGAGGACCATATCCATGCAAAAAAGGTCTAAACTCAGCAAGATCTTCTTCTTCTTCTTCTGTGAAAAGAGAGAACAACAGATGGTCGAGGAAACAGACGAAAAATATTCATATGATATATGGGTTTTAAGGAGGAATGCAAAAAGCTAAGCCTATGACCGTATGCACATTTTCAGCGTTAATAATTCTTTGGTGCCAAGTTCATCCATCCGTCTAGTCATAAATGGATCAACACAACACAAACGACATTGGTTTAAGCTAAATACACATTGAGCAAGGCAGTAAAATAGCCAAAAAATCAAATTCAAACACTTATATTATAAGTACCAGCAAACTAACAAAGAATGAAATGTATTTCTTTCTTCCTCAGTAGGCTTTTTCAAGCAGCTTCTCGATTTTGAGCCAGTCGACAAAGTGTTTGCAATACAGTGAGGAAAAAAAACCACAAGCTAAATATTCAAACACAAAAAACTAAAAATCATGTAACCAACTGCCACTAAAGTAACATCTAGTCAACAACCTTCTGCTCTCCTGTTCTTCCCCTCAATTGATCAATTGAATTCACACAACTATAAGTGCTCCATGTGGAACTCCATGAGGCTGTTACACAATAAAAAGCCGCCATCATAATTTATGCCCCCACTAGAACTTTGTGGGCAGTGAAAAAGATCAAATTAATGTCTTTAAGAGCTTATAAACTCATTCATCAACTATTATATGGCCACCAATATGACGAAACTGCATTATTACTCATTGAATCAGAATTTCTGTATTGAATGCAAAAATTGCATCATCAGCTTGTTAGTGCAGTATTTTCATTAATTCTGTTTGGCTACTGGGAATACGAAGGAAAGTAAATATAAAAAAAAAACTTGTAGAATTAGACAACCATACATGCAGGGACAGTATATAGGCTACAAACTGAACCAATCAATTGCACACCAACAATTTGCAAAATAACTAATCACTCCTATTTTTGAAACCTTACAACTGACTCCCTCTTATTATAGTTTCACAATATAGATTTTTCCATTCTAAATGGAAAATATTAGCAATTAAAACAGAGGAAGGACACATCTGGTTCTAAGTTACCGTTTCTACTCAAGTAAGAACAAAAGGCTTACAAGCACTTACAAAAGCCAGAATCGGAGAAGGAGAGAGTAAGAGAGAGCGCAAAATACTAACCTGGTTGGTAAGGGATTACGGTCGGCTAGGCGAGAGAGAAAGAGAGAAAGAAGCTTACCTAGTAAACGACGAGAAGCGTTGCGGCAGTGAAGGCTGAGAGAGGGAGATTGATTCAGTGCAACAGGGGAGAGAGAGAGAGAGAGAGAGAGAGAGACACACACACACACACACACACACAGAGTGGAGGCTTCGGCGTTGACAAGAAGAAGATAGAGGCTAAGGTTCCAAAATGTGCACGCAAGGGAAGAAAGAGGGAAAGGGCGAACAATATTTTTGGAAATGAGCAACTCAAAACGACGTCGTTTTGAACAAAATGACACCGTATAAGTTAAATACATTTGCGACGGCATTGACCCGTTGTAATAGCTGTCGTCGCATGAAAGGGGTCGCATTTGACAAATGAAATGATGTCGTTTTAAGTTAGTTTTTGCGACGGGAATAGCTGCCGTCGCAGCAATGTTGTCGCCAATGAAATATTTTTGCGACGGGAACAATGTTGTCGCATATGATGGTATTTACGACAGCAATGGAACCGTCGCAAAAAAATTCGTCACAAATAGAGCCTTTTTTTTGTAGTGAATGGTGGCGGTGTAAACAACAACAACAATAACAACAATGGTGGTGGTGCGAGCAACGACAACAGTGGTGTTGTGAACAACAACAACAGGAATAATCCCTAAAAATATGATTGACAACAATAATGTGATTGGTTGGATCGAATAAATTTTTGTCTTCTTCTAACTCAATAAAGACATTATGCATCATAGTAGCAGAATGTGTAATATTACCATTCCGTGAAGTAGAATAAACCTGGTGGGATTTGGCTTCCATGTCAACAATAAATCCCACTACAGGTATGTGTGTTACGGACGCAAAAGTGTTACACCCTTTTGCAACTACCTTTTTAAAGCTAATCATGTTTGTATGTGTATTAGATATATAATATCCATGTTCAATATCTATGAATTTTCAGTGTGTTTGATTTAATAACAATATCTCTTAGGTCCCCTTTGACCACTTGAACTTTTATTTTTATTTTTATTTTTATATATGATGGCATAACTGATGCATGAGAAAAATGAATGTGTAGTTGTGATACAACATGAATGTGAATATGGACAACTGCAACTGATACAAAATTGAACTTCTCTAATGAAATGAAAAACTAATACGTGAAGTAAATAAATGAATAAGGTAACTACAATTACGAAATCTTCCACTGATGTTCTGAGTAACTAAAATTATAAAATTATAAGTGAAATGCTTCATCTTTAGTACTATTGAAGTCTAATAAACTATATATATATATAAGCATATACAAGTGTAATATATCTACGTATATGCATCCTCTAGCCCTTACCACCACATTTCCACCACTACCACTACTAATCAAACCCCATCTCCCTTTCTCTGTGTGTGTAAACCACCGGTCTCCGTCATCGGAACCGTCCCACTAACTCACCCTTTGTTGCCACTCAACTAGAGTAAAATGACCGTTTTGCCCATACACAATCTAGCACGCTTTTTGAGGACCATCAAGTTCCCCAAAACAGAACAAACCACACTGGAACGATTGGTATACCTTTGTTCATGAAGAATTCAGCAAAAATCCTGAGCCTCACAATGCAAGCCTCACCTCAAAGAATGAAAAGAAATCAAGAACCCTTGAAAGCGCAAGGCTCACACTTCTTAGAGGCTTTTTTTTCCTCACTTCCCTCCACTTTTCACCATAACAAATAGTTGATTCAAGGCATGAGACTAGTACCATTTCAAAGAGTTTCTAGAGTACCTCAAAACCATTTGTTGGTTTTCTAAGATCATCACTTAAGTGGCATGATTATAGAATCAAAAAGCGTCCAAATGAAGAAACCTAGAAATGTAATTCTCATTCTTACAGAGTGCTATTTAGGAAGCTCACTTCGCGATGCATTTTCTCACTTTTGCGAACATCCAAGGCTCTAAACCAATACTATTTTGTAGAGAATTGCAAGCACAACATTGCTACAAAGTTAAAAAAATCAACATTGCTACTGAGGCTGGATTCTTTATATTCTTGTCTGTAATTTATGAATCTAGGATCAAAGTGAGCTAAAAAATTAACAGAATGAAAGCTTAAGTGAGTTGCATCTATTGCATGGTCAAGAAAAGGGAAAAAAATTTTGTTAGGATGAATTTGCTACGTGTCCAAAATTTTACCACGTGGTAGAATCTAGGGACTAGGCTGGATGCATGAGGGACTTGCGTATAGCCTAAAATTGATCAATTTTGCCTATAAGTAGAAGCTCACTCCTTTGAGCCCCAAGGTGGGAAAAATACACTATTATCCTACTGGTTTCATTCCAGAAACAAAACAGTTGAAAACACTCCCAGTGAACCTTGAAGCGGAAGGCTGAAGCATAAGAAGGAAGAACCAAATGTATAGCTCTCAAGCAACTTAACCCCCTTACTCATCATCTCTAAGCTTCTTCCATTTTATGCATCTTTTTTAACCCACCATTTTTGCATGCTTGGAACTTGAGGGTTCAAAGGGTATATCTGGGAGAGATCACCATAAGCATCATCATATTAGAGGTGTTTGTGGCCAAACCACAAGAGGTATGGAAAACCAGAAATGCTATAATCTTCCAACATTAGAGAAGTGAATGGGAAGAAATAGTTGAGTCCATTAAGCTTCAGGTTGCTCTATGGGTAAAGTTTGAAATCAAATCTGATTGTTTCTCAGTCTCTGATTTCTTCAATTGCATCCAAAGTGTTTGCAGCTTAGTAATTTAGTCCGTAGCAGTTTTGGCATTGGCTCGTTGCCAATTTCTTTTTGATTTTGGGTTATGTCTGTTCCAGTAGGCTTCTTGGCCCTATGTTATTCTGCCCCCCTCAATCAATAATACTTATTTTGCCTATAAAAAAAAACCACAAGAGGTATGGCTAAGTGTTAAAGGCCGGGTGCATCCCACCCATAAGGCTAAGCTATTAGATGGTACTGCTTACCCTTCTTATATGGGCCAAAACCTTCTTCCTCTTATCTGATATGGGATCATGACATACTTTTTTACCTGCGGTTGTCGCGAGTTGGACCACCCTGCCTACTTCACCTAAGCGCATGGCATAGAATCAAATCAGGAGTTGGACTGCTTTAATACCACTTGTCACGGGCCAAGCGCTTGCCATTTGATCCAAAAGCCTAAGGTATTAGGTGGTGTTACTTACTCCCCCTTATATGGCCCAAAACGTCTCTTCTCCTATCCGATGTGGGATCGTGACACTAAGACATCTCTCTTCCTATGTAGTGAAGTCCCTAAATCCCCTTTGTATCATGCTTGTATCTATTTTCAAAACCATTAAAAATGTTTTCCAAAAACATTTATGCAAAGCATTTTTCAAAGTGTTCTCAAAACCGTCTTTCGAGTTCTCTTGAACTCTATTTTCAAAGTTCAAAAACTCTTTTTTTCAAAAATATTTTTAAAAGGGTACTCTAAACTCTCTTTTCAAAGCACTCCAACTTGCCTTTCAAAAGCTAAAAAATGCATGCCAAAACTCTTTTCAAAAGCGTCTTAAAGTTCTTTTTCAAACCTCCACAAAAACTCTCTCCATCTGTCCTCGAATGACTTTCAAATGTCTCCCAAGACATTCCCTTAACACCTATCTTCAGGACCTCAAAAGTCACTCTCCAAAAATGTTTCCCAAAGTGTTTCTCTCTAAATCTTTTCTCTTAAGTTTTTCAAAAACAATCAGCCAACCCTCTTTTCAAGTTTTTTGAAAATCACACTTGAAGCTGTCAAAGTGATCTTCGCAAAACCCTCTCTCAAGTTTTTTGGAAAAAAAATAGCCACCCACTAAGCCATTTTTCAAGTTCTCTCAAAAACCCTCACAAAACTGTCTTCACAAATTCTCAAAAATGTTTAGGGTTCACATTGATTTTTAAGAACACTTTTCTATTTTCACATACTCTTTCTAAAAGTCATAAACCTTGAAGAGCAAACTTTCTTGATGGCTAGTTTCTTAGGGGTGATGAAATATCAAATTAGCCCAAACATGGCTCGTGGATGATTTTAACTTCTGCTTCTATTTTCAAACCCACTCTCTAAGACTTCTCATCTAAAGTTTGTAACCACCTTCTCAAAAATTTCAAAACCTTCCTTCAATCCAACAGCGAGCAAGTTTTTATCATTCCATGTCAAATCTCAAGTCCAAGCTTGAACACTTTTTCCAAACCATCTTTTCATGACTTCAAACAAGTTTTTCAAAACCTTTTTTCACTAAATTTTTCAAACTATTAAATCCGCTTTCAAAAATTTTCATGGCATGATTCTATGTGGTTTAACAAAGCCATATGTTTTTGAAAACTCATGGTCTCATTATATCGTCGCAAAAGAGGGATCGACCGGGGGCTAGTCGGGAGTGGAGCCGAGGGATGAGTAAGTCTTGTTACCAGCAAGCTTTGATTTCGTACTTTGGCGCTAAGTCGGCTTTGTCCAGGGGCTAACCACAAGACAACCAAGGGTAATGGGGACATCAAAAAATCCAAGCCTTCACTATCCAACGTGTAACCGACTTGGAAACCGGGGATTGAGTATACCAAGACCGACGACGTGATGAAACCTTAAAACCATAGTTTTGGCTATTGATGCAATCTCGGCAAGGGCGAAGGGTATACAATGAGTAAAACCGAAGAAGGAAAGAAGCCTTATAATAATAATTGGAATCTATCCTTGAGAAGGTTTTTTAAAATCAAAACCGTTATTTTCTATGAGATCTAGTCGTTGCCATGACTGTGGTCTTTGAGGAGAGATGAGACTTTTACAATGGTATACAAAAAGTGTAAACCATTTTTTAAAAAACACCTTTTCTAAACCACCCTTACCAAGTTCGGAAATCCTCCTCCACTCTAAAAATTGCAAAACCTTGTTTTAAACATTCCAATCAAGTCTCTTCAAGCTTCAAAATCTCGAAAATATATTTAAAAACTCTTTCAAGTCCCAAAATGGCTCTTCCAACTTTGTAGTTGAAACTTCGAATCTCATGTCATTTTTCCAAAATCCTGAGGTTCAAAACCCTCCTGCAAAGATCAATTTCAAAACTCTTTCAAACTCATTTCAAGATCACATAAGTTTCCATTTTTAAGTAAAATATACTCTTTCAAAACCATTACGAGCTCCCCGTAGCTCTTCCATTACAAGTTAAAAACTCTTTCAAAACCATTCCGAGCTCCATCATAGCTCCTCCATTTTCAAGTCAAAAACTCTTTCAAAAACATTCCGAGCTCTGCCGTAGAGCTTCCATTTTCAAGTGTTTTTTTCTCAAGTTCACTCCAGTCTTTGCTATAGCTCACCCACTTTTAAGTCAAAACCCCGTTTGTTTTTGTTTTTTGTTTTTGTTTTTTATTTTTTCAAAAATAAAAACATAAAAAAATACTAAAATAGATGTATTTTCTGATTCTAAAACATTGATATAATACTTTTAGCAGAACGGTAACCCATAAATGTCATCATTAGACCATAAAAAACAAAAAATAAAAATAAAAAACAGAAACATACAACAAAAAATAAAAACTGACAGCACTTCCAAACGGACCCTCAGTTTTTCAAGATTATGTCCAAAGAGTAGCAAACTTTTTCTTTTCAAAAGTATCTTCAAACTCCTTGTCCAAAGATGGCAAACTCCTTTTTTCAGAAGTATTTTCAAGCTTCTTGTCCAAAAAATGACAGTCCTTTTCAAAAGCGTTTTCAAATCTCTCGTCGAAAACATGACATCTCTATTTCCAAGCTCAAGCCATCTCCAAAAAGTGGCAACTCTATGGAAAGTATCCATATAAATTTTTTCTACGAATTACGATTAACTTCCAAATGTACATTTTTCTAACAAATCTTCTTCAATAGACAGTTTTCAAAAACTTTTTTCTAACTCAACACTTGCAAAATTTTCTAGATCATGCTTTGTAAAACTTCTATTCAAACTTTCCATTCTCGATACTCCACATACATGCATTATTCATCGCCAAATGATATAACCAAACCCCTCTCTAGAAAATATGAATGTAATTTCCAACTGAGAACTCCTGGGTAGATATGGGGTGGATAGACATGTAAGTACTAATTACATGGCAATATGGGTTGATGATTTGGTACCTCCCTACAAATAACAAATTCTCGAACCAAATTTATAGTTCACTAACCAACCCGAAGTCATTTTCAAAAATCAAAATTCATGTTCGAACTAAAAAAACCATTGTATAAAAACCTAAGGTGTGTTTTAGAATATGTCTATTTCTAGGTGATCTAATACATTTTTGTCAAAGTTAGGCAGTGACTCAAAAAACTTTCCAAAAAGTCCCTATGAAAATTCATTATCAAGAGATTAAACCGTTGCACTTCTTTCCTTTCTGAGAAGGGAGTTCTCTCCTCAGCAACCCAATAAAAAACTAGGGTGCGACGGTAAATAAACTAAAATTTATTTTGCTTTCAATTTTGCCGTTGAATTAATTACATCCATTATTACCTAGCATGTTTATGTTCCTTTGTGGTCCCTTGTATTAAAACTAACATAACATTTAATTGGTTTTTTTTTTTTGGGGGGGGGGGGGGGGCGGGCATAAAAATCTCTTTGTCAATTTCAACTGCTAAAATAATTGCTAAATTGTAGAATTAACACTAGTGACTACAAATTTCATGCGTAAAACTTGAAAAAATATTTTAGATTAATGTTATCCATTTACCACTTCATGCCATTTCCAAAATTACAACATATAACCAGAACCACCGGGTAGAAAGTTTCACGCAATAATATGAAGATGCAATCCCATTCCTTGACCTAAAAGAATCATAAGATTCCTTAGGAGTCTCAGTTTGGCAATACCACTCAAATTAGAAACAATAAAATTCTCCTAAATCGGAATGGTTTATGCCTAGAAATTGTCTCAATCATAACCAAATTCATCCAACATCAATGTCATAAACAAGATATAATTGACTTTAGGAAAAAAAAAAATATTATGCTTGAGGTTACCCGTGTCAGGATTGAAACAATTGTAAAAAACTTACTAGTTCATATTATATATAGCGTGGTTACACATTCTTCAATATATTTTTGAGAAATTTAACATGCCTCATAATTAATAAACATTAACAAGGAATTACTCTAAAAAACACATTCATAAGGCCATAAGTTGACAAATTTTGGACACTATTTGAAGGGGTGGGAATGGAATCCAACCCAAGTCCCCGCTGCATTCAAAAGAAAAAATAAATAAAATCATACATTGACAATTTTTGGTATTGCATAATTTTTTGGCCCATAAGATATATTTTAATACTGCTACGGCATCACAATATCTTATGTAAATCAAAATTAATTCTAACTTCAAATTAAAAAGAATTTGGATCATTAATCAGTACCCAAAAAAATGAAGCCTTTTGCATGGAATCTTTTGTGATTGCGCAAATGCCATTACAAAAAGCCGTTATTTGTGATGGTTTTTGCACCGTCGCAAATGTAGTCATGCAAAGAGTTATTTTACGACAATGTATGCCTACCATTGCAAATAAAGACCTTTTGCGACTACAAAAACTCAATCGCAATTGATAGCCTTTTACGAGGGCATTTGCCCCATTGCAAATAGATTTTTGAAAAAAAAATGACATGGTTTTGCCTGGTGTGTTGTACTCCTTACTTTTGCTCTTTTCTTCCGCTCGATTTGCAACCCTAACCCTGATACCTCTCTCTCTCTCTCTCTCAGCGTGCTCACCCAGCTACCGTCGCCCATTGCTGCCATCACCCCGGACACCATAATGACTGCCACTACTGTCACCTCTACGCAACTCACCGCCACCCACCACCGTACACCTACTTAGGCAAGCCAACTTTTGTTATAAAATCAATATATTATATATCTGGGTAGTAATTTTGGGTCGAGAGATATGATTTTTCAAGTTTTTGCTCTGCAGACTTTAGCAACTTATACTTCAGCTCTAGTCACTTATATTCGGACAACATCTAATTTGAAACGTATTTTTAATTGGCCAAAATACAACTTAAAACTCAGTTACAATCTAATTAAAAAAGGCTAACAATTTCAAACCTAATTAAAATTTATGAAATCGCAACAACCTCAAGACTTATTTGCATGATGCAATTTTATTAATAATGGCAACTAATTATGTTATGCATGTTCCATGCGCATGTACTCCACGGTCCTCACCATTAGTCTTTCGGCCACAAATTCAGCATGCCAAATTATTCCCATTATTGTTCACACCATTCCACTCCCACCATAAAATATAGAACACACTATGTTTATTGTCACACTCGCTCACGTGATGTCTCCATACTTGAAACAGAGCTCAAATGGTTAATGCATGTGGCTCGATATCTAGCACCGACTAGTCCACGCGTGCACGAGCATGTGGGACATGTGCAATTACAGCTATCTACTATGTTTATATCTATATCTATATACATACATACATACATATATATACATGTCTGAATCGCTCTCAAATGTGTAATGGACTTGAGCCTCTCGTAACGTTTACCGGTGTCGATCAAAGTAAAATCTAGACAAATACTAGTATCGTTCTCCCGAGGGATCAAACCCAATATAGGCAATACAGAAGGACAAAATAACCAACTAACTGAGATGAATTAGCAAATCACTTTGCAAATTGGAATTAACTACATATAAAACCGAAAATATTTGAATGGTAGGAGAGTGTAGACTGCTAAAGCAAGCTAATCACACTAAAAATTGAAAGCAATTATAACTAGATTTGATACGATTAATGAAAGACTTCGACACAATTGATCTAATCTATCAATTCTCTACAAGTGTCTCAATGGAGGGTTTGATTATTGAAATTAAGGAATCACTCTGCGGATTTTTTATTCGGAAGATTTAGACTGTAAAAACGGGAATTCATACTCAATTGGATGTAATTGATGATCAATTGTTAAGAATTTTAGATACAAATCATAATTTGCGCAATACCTATACCAATTAAGGAATTGTGCATAGAAATTACCAAAAGTGATTATGAATCTAGGTTTTCTAAAGAATTACAACACAATTGATAAGAATTTAAAGAATTTATAAGATAAATTATTAAAATGTATATACCTCCATTGAAGATCTTGAAGATCCTTGGTAGATCTTCACAATTGCATTCATGGAAGGGCTTAGCTACTTGATTCCATAAGAGAAAACATGAAGAATTGCGAATTTCTCATTAATTGATGAACAAAATGGTGTTTGATTACAAAGAAAGTATAAGAAAATGAAAGAAAATACAATGTAAACCCACTTTTTCTCTCTACAGTACGTCCTAACTAAAAATCTAGCCTAAAATAAAGATAGATACTAGAATTGAGTCATTTTTCGGAGATATAGTAGCAAAATAGGCACAGGGGGCGCCGGGACTGTACGTACGATCCAAAATACCATGCATACGGTCAAAATACCGTACGTACGGTCCAATATACGCTAAATACAGCTTGAAATTTTGGCCGACCGTACGTACGGTGAACAATACCGTATGTACGGTAGTTCAACCGTACGTACGGTAAGCCACCGTATGTACGGTTAGCTTATTTTGATAAATCTTTAAAAGTTATATAAAATTGATATAGTATGGACTCCGGCAACTTTTCTAGTTTGGGAGATATGACTCTTTAAAGTTTTAGCTCTACGTGCTTCAACTGGTTGTACCACAACTTTAACAGCTTGTACATTGACAGCATCCTTTTGAAAAACACACTCTTCCTTCATCTGAAATACGCCCGAAATCCTCCACATTAAGCTCAAAACCTATACAAAATATAATAACTTTAGTTGATACTAAAATCTAATTAAAAAAACATATAAACTCATAAATTAAAGCTAACAATTTATAAATGAAAGTGTTATAATTGCACTTTTAGAGTGCAATCAATGTCTATATATATATCTGTGATGATGTCTCTATGATACAACCTGGGTCTTAAAACAATTAAAAGCAATTTCCATGGCTAAATACAACATGGTTAATTTCATGAACTGTATTGCAATTAGAGGAACCACAAAAGATCAAAAACGTAGGAGGTAAGAGTGGACATAATTAATTCTTCGTCAATGGTCACATAGAAAATTGAAGACATGGCCAAATAAAATATGACATGTTCTAGTAGACAAGTAAATTCTAAAGTTAATTATAAAGTAAGTATTTAATTAGACCACATGTGCATCCACATTTTATGTAAGGTGGTCATTATCTTAAATGATTACAGTGGAGCATTAAAAGTAATAATTGTTACTAATGGTAAACCCGTGCTATTCACGGAGTTATAGATATTAGAATCATAAGACGATTTTTAGTAAAATTTTGACAATTTTTTTTTAGAGAACCATATGCTTTTAAATATCCTTCTAAATGAATTAGACATGTTGAAACACTTTCTTTGTTCTAACAATAAAAAAAATGTACAAAAAATAATTTGCATAAACTATTATAAGTTGTATTTTTAACATATCTACAAGTTTGGAAATCAATTTTATTTGGCCATAAAAGGGTGAAGATATGACACTATTAATGTCATTGCTTAAATTAACGTTGCTCAATTTGTAGCATAAAATTATCAACCATCTTAGACTTGTGGTCTTACATGTGTCTAATCACTATCTTGAAATGTTAATTCTTGAAATGTTAATTCAAATAAATAGAAAAAATTAAAATAGCATAAGCTGTTTAAGATAAATATGAACAAATATTTTAATTCACGCTTAAACCATAGATGTTTCCAAAATTAAAATGGCAAAAAAATGTTAACATGTTTTGATTCTATAAAAGGTCATTTACACTAAAAGTAAGGCCTAAAAGTTTATGATTACTATAAGCCACTTGACTTGTGCATATCTTATTAACTTTTATCATTATACTAATTTTGAAAATAACATGTTAGTATTTCTAAATGGGATTAACTCATTAAAGAAGCTTACTAAGCCCCTTTATTAAATAAAAGTATAAGATTTGAGTAAATATAATCCATCAAAAAATTTAGATGTATACGTATGTAAAAAATTTAGATGTACATGTATGTAAATTCAACCAAAACTTAGTTTCAAAGAAGCTAAAATGTTTTGGAAATATACTATTGTTTAGGAACTTAAAAAGACTATTAAATTCAATTACCATATTGATTTTAAAGAATCATTTATAACACATTTATATTTAGATCTCAGATAATATCGTGAGTGACTTTCAAAGTTTTTATAATGAAAAATATTACAATATTAATTAAAGGACCAATGGACTTATGACATGTGTATTTTTTTTATTTTCTAAATTCAAAAGATCGAGAAAAAGGAATTAATATTTTCAAGCTCAATGACCTAACAACCTATTGCTACAATATATTTATACTATATATTATAACAGAATGATAGGAGGTTATTGAGTTTGAAAGTCTTGATTTCGTCTCCTTAAGTTTTTGAATTTACAAAATAAAAAAAGTACACATGCTATGAACTCATTGGTCATTAAATTAATATGGCAATGTTTTTTCAATATGGAAACTTTGAACCTTGAAGATAATATTCACAATTTACATAAATGTTTTATTATTGATTTTTTAAAATCAATATGGTAACTAAATCTAACAGTCTTTCTAAATTCCTAAATATGGTGCCTTTCCAAGACATTCTAGCTTCCTTACAATTTAGATTTTGGCTGATTTTATATCTATGTACATTTGAATTTTTTAACAATACGTTATTAGAATTTTAAAGTTAAAAGACTTAATCTAATTTTCTTAATTTTTGAATTTTTAAGTATTAATATGACAAATGTTATAATAGTATTGGTTTAATTAGAAACTTTTATCTTTTATTCATGATTAGTAAATTTTTATCACAATTTAGTTAAATCTCCTATTATTTTAGAATTTCTTAACATAAATTAAATACTAGAATTCTATTTTAGATTTTATTAAAATTCTTCTTTTATACTTTTAGAAAGACCTTCCTTTAACTAATAAATATGGAGTTTGGTATTCAAATCCATTTAATTTATCTTTCTATAAGAACTAAAGTAATATTTGATATTTGCTAGGAGGTGTTTGATTTGATAGTTTCAATCCATTCTACTCAAAAAAAAAAAAAAATTAAAAATATAAAATACTTGTGTCATACTATTATTAATTTTAGCTAAATTTTTGTTTATTTCTTCTAAATTTCATATGAAAAAATCAATCAATTGATATAGTAGGATTGTCAAATTTCCTTTAATTATGAACCTTTCTTTAAAATCTTTCATTAAATTTCTAGAATAGAAAGGACACACATTGTTAACTTTTTTTTTAATAAAACAAATATTTTGAGTAAAACAAAATAAATAAACCTATAATAAAATTATTTATTCTTTTATTCTTATTTTTTAAATAAAATGTATAAGTATAAGTGACAATATATTAAGTGAGCCACGTGTTAAATTTTACATATCTACATGTGTCTATTAAAGTTATGTATCATTTTTGTTCCTTCCTTTGTATTGACGCTTTAGGCATAAATAATTTCAAAAATTGCCATGTGCCCAAACAAAAGGTTTTTGCTGTCCAATCTAAAGAAAAGGTTTTTTATTTTATTTTATGAGATCTAAAGGAAAGCTTTGGATATAATATTTTCAAGATATGTTTTAAAACTAAATTAGACATATGATAAATGCCTATTCATTTATGATCGAGTCATGTATGATTACACCCTAAAAGTGTAATCATAAGCCCTTAATTTGTACTTTGTTAGACTTATATTGTAACTAATTATCTTATTTTAGTAAGATATTTGTTTGAGTATGTTTTGTATGTATTTTGTAGGTTATATAAGCTAATAAAAGCAAAAAAAAAAAAGCAAGAATAATCAAAGCGGGTTCAAGGCAAATAATTTGTTCATAACAATTTAGACCTGTCTCGGTATTCTAGCCATAACTTTTTGCTCCAATGTCCAATTGAGCTGATTTTTGTGTCATTGGAAAGAAGACTTCAAGCTCTACAACTTTACGTCTAATATGCATCGGATGAATCAAACTCTAGGGTGGTCAAATAAAGTTTCAAAGTTTCTGCAGTTGAATAGTGTGAATAGTACCAGTCCGAGCGGTTACTGTTCACCGTTCGGACAGTTACTATTCATGAACAGTACCCGTCCGAACGGTGAACAGTACCGTCCGGACGATTACTGTTCACCGTCCGAACGGGCTTCAAACGGGCGTCGAACGGACCATCCGGACGGTATTCGGACGGTTACTATTCATCCAGAATGCATTTTTTGCGTCCGAAGCTGCGTTTTTTAGGATTTTTTGTATAGTTTTTGAGGAGTTAGGGTTTTTTGGAGCAAGGGGGCAGCGGGAGAAGCTCTCCAAGGTTAGATTTTTCCATTTTTCTTCATTTTTAGCTTAGATTAAGCTTTGTAATTGTAGTATAATGTAGAAACTTGTAATTTTCTTCATTGTATTGTATTTTCTTTCACTTTCTTACACTTTCTTGTATTTTCCTTGTATCCAAACACTCTTAATCTTCAAGTAAATTTTAGTTTAAATCTCTACATGCTTTGTTTCCATTTTTCATGCTTTTATTATGAGTTTAATTAGCTAGTTTTTACATTGGGTTTAAATGTGAAAATTACCCAAATAATCCAAGAAATTCAATTGGAGGTATCTCATGGATTAATTGTCATATTTTCTTAGAATTTGAATTTCTAGTATTAGGTGTGGAATTTTAAAAAACTTAGATTATTGACTAAATTTGGGAATTTTCATCACCCAAATCAATGGTATTATTTAGGACTCTTGACTAGGAAAATACTCCACAATTGCTAGAAATTCATTCCCAACAATTGATTGAAGATGCCTTAGAAAACCTAGGTTATTGACTATGTTTGGCTAATCAATGCACAAACCACAAATTTGGTATTGACTAAGTTAAATCGATGGTATTAACCTTTGATTCTCCATTGAACATGTATCTAATTTCAATTGCTTGAGAATAATTGATTTTCGAAGCTAAATCCTCCGAATCAAACACACTTAAATGTTGTGTTTGATTTGAGTTATAAACCCCATTGGAAACCTTAGATGAAATTGAGTGGTTGGATCATTTGAGCCCAATTCCTTTTTTTAATTGCTTTAATTCTATTTTCACTTTACTTTAATTTATTTGTCTGTGTTAATTCTCTTTATTTTCATTGCAATAGTTTAGGAATTCAAAACAACCATCAAAACCCAAAAGATTTTTGGTCTTTTTATTTTTCTTTTTATTTTAGATCTAATTCCCCACATAATTGCAATCTAATCCTAGGTTAGGTTAGTGTAAGTTGAGTGCTAGAGCCTATATTTGGCTAGGTCCTTTGGGAGAGAATGATATCGGATTACCGGTTTATACTTCATCGCGACCCCTATACTCTTGCGGGGTGCTAACTCCATTTTGTAGGAATACCGCATTACGGATGCAAGTCAATGTATAACCCATTTAACTGCTTTTCTATAATGTTAAATATTTTATGTCAACCATTTAATTAAGATTTATTTATCTACAATCGGGTTCAAATGAATTAATCTACTGTTAGATTTTATAGCAAATATTTTATAATTTAACATGTTCAATTTTTTTTTTTTTTTTTTTGCTATCCTCTTGAAAGAACTTAAGTTGATCACCTCATTATGAATAAGTTTTTGGCATCACTTCAATTTAAAGTATCAAGTATTTTTAATTTTTGGAGAAAAAGACCTATTCTTATGATTCCGCTCTAATATTATACTCTTGATCATAAATTTCTAATATTTTTATACTCTTGATCATAAAAAATGTTATAGCCACCGATTTTATTTATTGAATTTTCATCATAGATAGACACAAGTAAGTAAATATCACATGTATTAGACAAAGTGGACCCCATATCTTTGTGTCTATCCCTAATGAAAAGCCAGTAAAAATAGACGATGGTTCTAGCATTACACAATGCACCATGGGACTAACACACTAGATCTTATTAAATTATTTATTATTTCTTATTCCCGTATATAGCACAAGTTTACTGTTAGTAGCATAAATGCTATTTTACATAGTAAAAAATAAAAATTTTCTTAAATGATAAAAAAGAAATTTCTCTCTAATTGGCATCCCCTTCTCTCTCCTCTTTATCTCCTTCCCTCCTTCCCTGTTCTTTAATTTTGTTTCCTATCAATGGAGAAATTTATAATGAAACTTAGCTATTGACACCAAATGTTTGAACTTTAAATTTTAAATTTTGTATTTTGTCAAGCAATATCTAACTTGCAACTCAATGGATAAAACCATTTTGTTATTTTATAAGAAATTTCACCAAGTGATTTAAAGATGAATGATAATAGGCAATAACATAAACTTTTTTCTAGTAATCAACAGATTTTCCAGATGTAATATTTTTTAATTTCTATTAATACACTGCAGATAAAATGATTGTTATTGACCAATTAAAAGCTTACTTGACAATTAATTTCACAAATTAACTTTAGAGAAGCCAGACTCTTGACTTAATTGCATCTATACAAAGACAAAAAAAAAAAAAAGACTAACTTAATTGCTTCATCAATGACCTATATTGAGAAACAATTTCAACAATTTTGTGAGGGAATATAAATTCTCTTGTTCATTCTAATCTTGAGATGTTGACTTTTTCAAGAGCTTTTATTCATAGTGACACACATTCAAGAATCTTTTGCCTAATTTGCCCGTCCTATTTATACCAAGCAATAACATGAACATGACCAATACATTGAACAAATTAAGCTTTTGTTAGTCATGTGCATATAGAACGTGATAGTCAAGTGCTCATTTGGACTTGTTTGTAGACAACTTCGAAGTCTACGACCAACTAGAAATACTTCATTTTGACATATATATATATATATATATATTAAGCAATATCTTAAAGAGGAAAAGTTTTGGCTCACTTACTAAAATTTTGTCAATGAGATAGATGAGGGCTGGTTACTTGACCTTGAATACGGGTCCTCTAAGCGATCGACTACCTTGCAACTAGTCCAGATTTCTCTCTCTCTCTCCCCATTTTGTATTTACACTTGTAACGGTGGATCCAGAAATTTAATTCATCAGAAACTATAAGTCAAGATGTAATAAATTATTAAAAGAAATTAGCAGCCAAACAAGTTCATAATTTGTTCTAGCAAACTTGTACATAGAAAATGTAAATGTTTAAAAATAAATAAAGAGAAGTACCCAAAGAATTACACTATTGAAATTATGCCCAACGGTTTTTCAGAAAATAGAAAACATTTATTATCAAATCAGAGTCGATATTTTCACAAAATTATCTTTCAATATGGACAATCATAGAATTTGTAAAAAATTCATCCTCCATCTTATTTCAAAGGGTAGTTTTAATATGCTTCATAGCTAAAATGCTCGTTATGTAATTATCTTGGTAACAGGAAGAGTTACAACAAGGTGAATTAACCTTTCGATCAGATAGTAGTGTTGTGACTTATTTGTTTCGCATATACTTGACATAATTCAAAAATGGTGGACATATTCTGAAATTTCTGATGATGAGGTACATCAAGTTCAAAATGTTTCAATTGATTTATCAAAAATGCATTTCTTGTTTAATTAGTAAAATCACTAGGATAAAATTTCTCAGCAAGAGTACAAATCTAATCAATTTTATATGATTCAAAACCATTCTTCAGTTCTAAAGTCGAGCTGAGTATAGGGAGTTTCATTGCCCCCTCGCTAAAATTTCAAAACTGTTTGTATTGAAGTGACAGAATTTTAGTTGAAGGAATAGATAGCTCTTTATGTTTTCCCTATTCCTTCTTAAGGATTAAATTTTTTTCCAGATCTCAAATAAATTGAATAAAGAATAAGACTAATCAACTTAGAGATAAATTTAATTAATTTAACAATTATTTAGATAATTTTATGATTGTTGAAATGTAAACTTCCATTGCTATATTATTGGTTTTTATATTTGCTATGGTTGCTGCTTGAAGGTGGAAGGTTGTGGATAAGTTTTCTCGAAGTCCAATAGGTTAGTGATAATTTCTTTCATTTTCATTCTCTCTCCCATCCATGAACACAACCAAACCAAATTTGTCTTTCTTTATTTTCTCTTCCACAAGTTATTATCATAATACACATTTTCTGAAACTGATGTTCGAAAAAACAAGACTCATGTGTAATCGCAATGCGTTACAAAGCAAAAAGGATTACAAGAGAGAAGATTGAAGTAGTAAGAGAAGAGGTGAGTTAAGTTATATAGGTTAAGCCTCTATTTATAGAATAAGAGAAGAGTCTAGTTCTCTATCCCAACCGATGTGGGATAAAGAATTTCTTGACTTTAACATCTCCCCTCAAACTCAAATAAGGAAAACAGAGAGCTATTTGAGTTTAGAGAAGATATGATAGAAACGCTGGAGGGACGTCGGAGGATGGCCTGAGAGACGCCAGAGATTGGACGAAGGGAGGCCGCAAGATAGCTGGAAGGACACCGGAGATCGGCCCGAAGGTTGGCCAGAAGGATGCCGGAGGATTGATTGTACTCTAAAAGTGCAATCTACATGTCTTAATTAGCTAATTGTTAGTTTTATATTGTGTTCAATTATATTATTTTAATCCTAATTCGTCACTAACTTAGTTTGGTGTTAATTTTCAGGATTCCTAGCTTAAAAGGGATTAATTGGCGTTGAAACAGAATAGGCGTTCAAAGTGCGTTCAAACGGTCCTCAAGGGCATTCAAACGATGCACAGTAGTGTTCGAACGCTATGTCGAACGGTGTCACGTTAAGACTAGGTTCGAAGTGCATTCGATAGATTCAGAGAGCAGGTTTTTCCATTCGAAGTGCGTTCAAGGCAACGTTCGAACAGTTGTCCGTAGCGTTCGAACGGTGACCCAAGCGTTCAAAAGGTTTTAAGCTTAAATGGAATGATTTCGAAGGTAATTTAATCATAGGTTTCAAGAGGTTGTTGTCAAGGTACAAGCTGCTGAAGCTGTGGCACAAACTACTGAAGAACGCAGAACTGAAACTTTGGTAGCCCATATCTCTTAAACCAAAAAGGCTATTCAGGCCCATAATATGTTAATTTCATATAACTTTCCGAGACCTACAACTTTTGTGAAGGGACCCAACCCATTTGAGCACTCAGTGGGAACATCATACGACTGACGACGGGATTTATATATTGACTCACTTTTTAGTTATGCATAGAGGAGTAGGTAGTAGAATAGATTTAGGGTTTGGATGTTTTAGAGGCTAATATTAGGGTTGAAGTTTTTCTAGGGTTTTAGGAGTAGATTATGGTAGTTTATTCATACTTTTCATTCAGTTTTCAATTCCTATAATCAGATTATTCAGTCTTTCAATTTATTTTCAATACAACTTTGCATGTCTATGATTATGATGAGTAACTAGATTTCATCTTGAGATCAATTGTGAAGATCAATTGAATATTTTGGATGAACGAAAGAGGTACGTTCTTGGTTTTAAAGTTAAATCTTTTGGTTTTCTTTTTTCTTCTTCTTCGTTCTAGAAACCTTCGAAAACCTAGATGTTTGATTATGTTCGGTAACGCTTATGCGTGAATATCACACTTAGTATATACGTTGCCTTGTAACGTTTATGCGTGAATTGGGTTCAGTATATGCGCTGCACGAATCGATGGTACTCGTCCTTGATTCTAACAACCCGATTTATTCTAGAAGTTGTAGTTTTGAAGAACCCTTGGTTTTATTGTTAAATCTTCCGAATCCGAGGCTTGCGACGTAGTCGAAGGATTTGAGTTATTAAATTATCTCTTTCAGAATTTCAAGAGATGCAATTGATTAAATCGATTGACCCCAGAACTTTTTCTTTATTTCTTAGTGTAAATTAGATAACAAATATTTTCTCAGCCTAAAATCAGATTTTCATTTATTGGAGTGTTTTTCCTAAGATTTTTGATCCACGGTAAGTTTTCCTATTTACGTAAACCATCTTACTTGTGGGATCGACTTCGTACTTACGAGAAATTATTACTACATCGCGGTCGTGCACTTGCAGTTAAATATCACCTTTTTAGGGAGCGATCAAGGATGGCAAGAGATATGCTGGAGGATGGTCAAAGGGATACCACAGAATGGCCGGAGAGATGCTGGAGGTCGGTCAGAGCATAGACGGAAGGACACCGGAGATTGACAGGGGGATGACTGAAGGGATGCCGAAGGGACGCCACAAAATGGCTAAAGACAAGCTGGAGGTCTTCCGCAAGATGGCTAGAGGGACAGCAGTCATAGTAGAAGGAGAAGACAGGGCAATTGTCACCGTTGAAAAAGAAGACGGGCAACAATAGTAATAGTAGAATGGGACGAAGGACAACAATAGTAGCAGAAGGCGAAAAAGGGGCAGTAATAACAGTAAAAAGGGAAGCAGGGACAACAATGGCAGAAGACAAGCAATAGTAGTAACAGTAGAAAGGGAAGCATGGACAACATTGACAGTAGTAAAAGGGACAGTAGTAGCAGTAGAGAAAGGAGAGCAGTAGTAGCAGTAGAGAAAGGAGAGCAGTAGTAGCAGTAGAAAGGAAAACATGGACAACATTGACAGTAGTAGAAGGGGCAACAGTAACAGCAGAGAAAAAAGAGCAGTAATAGTAGTAGAAATGAAAGTAGGGACAATAATGATAGCAATAGAAGGGGAAGTAGGAGCAACAGTAACAGCAAAGAAAAGAGAGCAGTAGCAGTAGAAAGGGAAGTAGGGACAACAATGGTAGCAGTAGAAGTGGAAGAAGGGGTAACAGTAGCAGCAGAGAAAAGAGTGAAAGAAATCAGGTCGGCCGGAGGATGGCCAGAGGTCGGCCAGAAGATGACTAAAGGGACACTGGAGGTCGGCCAAAGGATGGCTAGAAGGACACCAGAGGTCCACCAAAGGATGGCCGGAGAGACTGATGAGCAAGAAGCTGTATTACCCGAGTAGAACGACAAACAATGGGGGCATCAGAAGAAGATGGCAGAGAAAGATTATACAAGGAAGAGCCAACAGGTGGAGCAGGATTAGCAGACATGATCTCCTTAAGATAGACAACAATAAGAGACACAACAAAAGAAGATGGCAGAGAAACAGCAGAAACGGAATAGAACCAGTGGAAAGAAAGGTCAGAATCAGATTCAGAAGGCCCAAATTACTCAAGAGTTAGACAGAAATGGCTGGAGAACGGTCGGAGATACGTCAGAGGGGCATCGGAAGTTGTTGGAAGTTGCCAAAAGATGGCCATAAAGTCACCAGAAGTTGACAAGAAGTTGGTCAGAAGTCGCCGGAAGTTGACGTAAGTTGTCAAAAGTCGTCGAAAGTTCACCAAAAGTTGCTCGGAAGTCTTTGAAAGGTGGCCGAAAGTTGCCAGAGGTCACTGGAAGATGGTCGAAAGTCACCGGAAGATGGCCCAAAGGTTGCTAGAGGACGGCCCACCCGAAGGTGGTCAGAGGATGGCCAGAGAGGAGGAAGAAAACCTTAGGAGTTTTGATATTGAAGATCACTCGAAAGACAATCACAAAGCATACTTTCCTTTGGCATTGATACCATGTTAGAAAAGACAAGACTCATGTGTAATCACAATACATTACAAAGCAAAGAAAAATTACAAGAGAGAAGATTGAAGTAATAAGTCAAGAGGTGAATTAAGTTACATAAGCCTCTATTTATAGAATGAGAGATGAGTCTAGTTCTCTATCCTAACCGATGTAGGATAGAGAACTTCTTAACTTTAACCACTTACATACTACTTGATCAAAGCCACATAATCCATGGTTTGCTTCCTTTCTCACAAGAATCTCTCAATATTGATTAAGGTTTGAAACTTTGAATACTTAAAATAAGTGACTTGATTGCTAGTTCTGTGCTTCTTAGTCTTTTTTTTTTTTTTCCCTGGACTTGATTCAGTTAGTCCCTAACCTCTTTGGTTCTAGAGTTTCCTTTAACAAACTTTCCTTTGTGACAAAATAACATACGAGAAATCAGATGGAAGGGATCAAGTGCTACTCTGCTTCAACATTCATTGACACGTGGACCAATTAGATTTTTACTTTACAAATTACTGCACCAATTACTTTAGAGAAGCCAGACTCAAAATATAAAGAGAAATAGAAAACAGAAAACAATTGGAAAACTTAATAGTAATCGTATTAAGAAGCTTTTATAAAATTTAAATGAGACTTTTGCGAAACTTAGTGAAAAACTTTAAAAAATTAGTAGAAACTTGCATGAATAACTCCAAAGATACTTAGTTAAAACTCAAGAAATAAAATATAAAAAATTAATATTTCAAGTTTTCACAACGTTTTTCCTTAATTTTTGAAGAGTTTTCATTCAGTTTCCTAGATGTATCCAGATTTGTTTTTTAAGAATTTGAAACGTTTTTCTCATTTTTTCAGAATATTTTTTCAAAATTTTCAAACGAGTTTTATACTTGTACTAGAAGCGCTTTTTAGGGAAGATGCACTTGCCTCTTTCAAATTAGTTTCGCAGCAACTATGAGCCAAACATCGGAGAATAAAATAAATGTAACTTTTTTATGATGAAATATGTTTTTTAATGTAAAACATTTTACTTCAAAAACAAACAGAGCCTTGGTAGAAAAATAACATCTTCATCACTGATTAGTGTTCATTAGTGCTCTTAGAGTGCCATATTATCCTTGCTCTACCTCTTATAAATGCAATGAGTTTTTCCTATTAGGTAAGTTGAAGCACACTTATCAGACGTATCTTAGTGGCACCTATTGTACTTGCACAAAGTAAAGTAAAAATAATATGGTGCTCGAAACACGTTAAATAATTTCACCTGCTTTTCACAAGTACCTGGGCGCAAATGATGGATGTATTGATTGTTCATATGTTATGTTTCAAATCGAACCAAATCATTCTTGTAATTTGTCCTTTTAGTGGTACAAATGGCACTTTACTCGGCTCTTGTTGGTGTGAGTTTTGGAAAGATCAAGCGTGCGCAATTTTCTCTCTCACATACAAAAATATTGTTTTTGTATTTGAAGCCTTTGAGGCGTATATCACAATGGAGCAATCAAAGTTTATTAAATAGACACAAGACACAATCCATGTAATAACTTATGTATTTTGCTCATTAGAATTCAATTATGAGTCTTTTCTAATAATATTATTTTCTTTTCTTATCAGTATGTTTTTTTCAGGTAATAAGAATAAAATCTGAAAATTTTTACTTGCTGCAATACATGGTAGGTAGGATCGTACGATCAGCTTTAGGCAAATTAAATTTGCATGGCTTTTATTAAATTACCAGGGTAATCATATATATATATATATATAAAATTTGTGTTCGTCCTTATATTTTGTCTCTCTCTTACATAGCGTTTTAAATATTGTGATACTTTTAAAATGTCATATCATAGGGATAATTGGATAGATAACTACTAATTTGTTCAGATATATAACCCACTCTATTATGTTGTAATCCAATATAGTTCCCCATTTAAGTATAAAGTGTTATCCGATTAAGTCTCTACAAAATATATCATAAAATATAATAAGTACATAGTACTATCCAATCAAGTCTCAATTCATATTATAATTCAATAAGATTTTTATTTTAAATACAAAATCTTATTTATAAATTTTTACACTTTGTCTCATGAAATATAATACATAATATGATTTTTTAGGAACATAATCTTATCTAATTAAATTTTTATAAATTATTACAATTCATACTATAGTCTAATAAAGTTTTCTACTTGGATACAAAGTCCTATCCACTTAAGTTTCTACACATTATCTCATGAAATATAATATGTAATATGATTTTAGATATAAAGTTCTATCTAATTAAATCTCGATAAATTATAACATTGCAATACGATAGGTAAAATATTTATAACATTTTCTCAAATTTAAATTTTTTAAAATAAATAAATAGTATTAAATATGATGCATATAGAAAACTTTATATATTACCAAAAAAAAAAAAAAAAAAAAGGATTACAATAAGAGCATAACTATGTAGGTCTGGAATTAAATTAAATTATTTTATACTTATTTAGTTTCTTGACTAATTTTTTAACAAATATGTGTATTTCTTTTTTCTTTTATACGTGCATTGTGTGGGTTCACTACTAATTGACTAAAAATTACGACCTCAATAGAGATAGGGAGAGGTTCCCTATAAATCTCTATGTCTAGAATTTTCTAAACTTATTTTTCTTTTTACTAATTACACTTTATTTCTTGTGATTCGAGCCAAAACAACGGCCCAATTGAATTTAACAGTGCACATTTGGTAGAAAATAATATTCAACACTGTGGAGAATGGTTCTGCAATTCTTCCACTATTAAATGGTTAAGAGGGCATGTCTCAGTCTTTGTTCAATTCAGTTGGCAAAGCCATCTTTGGTCTAACGGTAGGAATATTTTATTTATTTATTTATTTAAAAAAATTTGATGCAAAATCTTAATAGAAGATATGCTATGCGTGTTCAATACCAAAGCAATATATGTGGTAACTAAATATTGGTAAAAAAAATAGAATTTGATTAAACTGAAGAATTTGACAATTTGAATTCAAGAATTTGATCAGTATTTACTGTCAATTTGCCGATTCAATAATTGAATTGTGTTTCGTCCACCTTGGTAAAACAAGGACTATGTTACTTCAGAGTTAGGATCATGGTAACCAGTAAACTTTGTTAGTGTAGGAAAACGGGCTTCTACGCCATGTTTGCGATTCTAGTACGAAAGCCTTTTATAAATTTTAAGAAAAAACGTTTCAAATACTTTTGGCATATCAAAAGGAAACTCCAAAAACATTAAAAAGAAACTGGTAACAAACTCTGTAAAACTACAAGAAAACTTGAAATTTTGACAGTGTTTTCTTAAATTTCTATCTAACCATTTTTTTATTTTACAAGTATCTATTAAAATATTTATATAGGTTTCTATTAAATTTTTTTAAATATTTTTGTTCTTGTTTTGCAACAATTTCTTATGAAGTTTCTTATTTGATTTTTTTATTTTTTCCCATTTTTGGAACCCTTTTATATTTTTTGGCTGCATTTTTTTGTTTCGGTTTTCTTATAATTTCCCACTTTTTATTCTGGTAATTATGGTTTTAAAATGACACCAATACCCTTATATAAATCAAACTTTTTCTTGATACAAAAAGGAAGCCAACCAAAGCAGTTGTATTATACTTACAAGCGACAAGTGTCAAAAGTGTGTCAAACATGATGAAAATTGGACAAACAGTCACTCTCATTGATAATTTTGTCTTTTCAGATATAGATATAAGTTGAAGTCACGGCCAGTTATGATCTTTTTGAATTATATTTTAACATATATTATGGTGGGAGGTGTGTATTAACTATAGAAATAAGTAAAAAAGTACATCAGTAGTGCAAAATGGATAGTGGCAGCAGTTGTGTTTGATATCAATGCAATTTTCAAAATAGTGAACCTCTTCTTAGTCTGCATCATAAAGAGATGTGTTTTAACCCACTTGTAATTCTTGACATAATTTTTTTTTATAGTTTTTTGTTGCAAAGGTGAAATTGGTAAGTTTGATGTTATAAAGTTATTATAATCATTATAATGGGGTTTGAGTCTCTGAATTGAATTTTTTTAGGAGGTACAGTGCTTCTCTTTAAGCTTAAGCCTCATGTTGACTGGCTCAAATAAACTTTTTTAGTATATTTCATTGCTGAGAAAAGATTAGGAATAAGAAGGGTAGAACATAAAAATTTAAAAACAAAAATTTTAGAGTCTGTTTGGAAGTGCTGTCAGTTTTTATTTTTTATTGTATGTTTCTATTTTTTATTATTCTTTTTTATTTTTTATGGCCTAATAATGAAATTTATAAGTTACCGTTCTGCTAAAAGTACTATATCAATGTTATAAAATCAAAAAATACATTTATTTTAATATTTTTTTTACATTTTTATTTTTAAAAAAATAAAAAACACTTCCAAACAGACTCTATCAACTATGCGCAAACATGTAAAATCTGTTTTGTTTCCTTACCTGTCTTAAGCCGATTACTTACTTAAAAGTCATGCAAGACAATATTATAAACTCTATGAACTTTATGCAATTTATTTAAATAATAAAATTTGACAACTCATGTTTACTTTATTATAAAATTAGCATATACAATTTATTTAGAAAGAGTATAAAAGATTATTTTCTATAACAATAAAAGAGTTACATACGCATTACATGCCTCTTACTCTCTAGACAGATTTATTTTACTACAATAGTTAAAACTATTAAGAATAATTCGGAACATTCAAATTTCTTCTCCAACTAAATGTCAGTTTTTATTTCCCTTACGTTTCTATTTTTTCTTCTCTTGAGTTTCTATTGACGGCTGTAAGTGAGAGCGTGTGCCATCTGCCGAAATTTTGAAAAGCAGAGATTTCCAACGGTTGAGTGCCATCTGCCGAAATTCCCAAGGTGGGTGTTGGCACTGTTGGTAGTTTTGGGACCCCCGCGGCTACTCTCTAGCCGCCACTTTCATCAGATTCAATTAACAGCAGCCATCCCCAATTTTCTCAGCAGAGTCGGCGATATGAATAGCATCAAACCATAGTTTTCATCAGATTCAAGCAGCACAACCAGACCGCAAAACTCACAAGAAGAACCCGTCAATGGCTTCCTCTGCTATGGCATCAAGCTCCGCACGTTTCATCAACAAGGTACTGTCAACAACTTTCTCAATATCTCGTCTTTCCAAAAATTTATCGGGGAAATTTTGCTAACTCATTTCTGAATTCTGATCTCCCTTTTTTTTTGCTTTTTTTTTTTCTTCTGTTCCCCCTTTTTTGAGGCTCAGGACAAAGTGGGTCTCTCTGCTTTCTCTTCACCTCCCTCATTTTCCGTTCTGAATGCCAAGAAAAGGGTTTCCAGGAATATTGTGTCCGTCATGGAGCCACTGCAATCTGAACGCAAGCCCGCCACCACGGGTTCAGTTGGGTTCTGTTCATTTTTGTTAGAGTGATGTTTTTGCAAGATGGGTTAGAAATTGTTCTGAATTTTAATGGTGGGTTTGTCTGTTTGTTATTGATTAGGTCAAGACAGCGATGACGATGACTGAGAAGATATTGGCTAGGGCTTCTGAGAAACCCCAGCTGAGCCCAGGTGATAATGTCTGGGTCAATGTTGATATCTTGATGACTCATGATGTTTGTGCACCCGGCACATTTGGAACCTTCAAGAGAGAGTTTGGTCAGAATGCAAAGGTGCAGAGTTTTGTAGTACTTGACAGAGTTTTTGTTTTGGTTTGTTTTTCAAAACTTTGTATTGTACATTTGGTAACTGTTTTGAAGCTTTCGAATGACCTGCATACTTTGAATTAAGCAGTATTATTTTACCCAAGTTGTGATGTATGAGGATGCAATAGTTTGATCATCAAACAGAAAGATTTTGAGGTCTGACATTGAAAATCTAAAGTGCCATTTCATTAAACAGAAAACAAATGTATTACTGCTAGAGAAGAAGTTAGTTATTTCATTTATAATTCCTCTTTACAAATGATGAACTGATTCAATACCTATCAACATTTTAAATTTTAAACTTGTATTGAGCTTAACTTCATCGTTGAAAAAGTTTGTGTAGTATTATGGGAGCTTGCACTAGTTGAATCCATAACATCCATTGAAGTCGCATGATTTTTGAAAGCTAGAATGTTAACAACTTCGAAAGTGGTATTAATTCTTTGAATATCCTTAAATAGTAAATCTGTGGTAGTTATGGAACCGGCAAATGTCTGGTTTATATAGTAACTCGTTTTCATAATTATAACTGTCACTTAGCTGTTCCAAAGGAAATGTTATGTACTATTACTGTCATAATCTTTGATATTTACATCTGCCCTAGCCCTGCCTTGAGTTTTAGAGTTTATTCAGTTCAGGATCTAGTCAATTTTCTCCCTTTTTTTTCCTTTGAAGAAGATTTTTTTTTTTTTTTTTGGCAAAAGGTCTAAATCTATGGAGCTGCTTATCTCTTTCAACATTGCAGGTTTGGGACCATGAGAAGATTGTGGCCATACCTGACCACTATATATTCACAAGTGATGAACGAGCAAATCGTAACGTTGATATCTTGAGGGATTTCTGCATAGAACAAAATATTAAGTACTTCTATGATATTAATGATCTTGGGAATTTCAAGGTACAGCTTTTGGTCTTTCTTGATGTGAACTGCTATGATATCTTGCTAAAAAGCTTTTTGTCTATTGTATCTTTGTAAATTAACAAAATTTATCTACTGATTTTACAGGCTAACCCTGATTATAAAGGTGTATGCCATGTTGCTCTTGCCCAAGAAGGTCATTGCAGGCCTGGAGAGGTGCCTCTCTCTCTCTCTCTCTCTCTCTCTCTCTCTCTCTCTCTCTCTCTCGATGAATTAAGAAAAAATTATTCAAATTTCTGCACTTTTATGTCAACACTTATTGTTGCACTCTAATTTCAGGTCCTGCTAGGAACAGACTCCCACACATGTACTGCAGGAGCATTTGGCCAATTTGCTACTGGAATTGGCATTACTGATGCCGGTTTTGTGTTAGGCACCGGAAAGCTTTTGCTTAAGGTTTGCAGACCTTCTTTTTCTAATATCTGATGTTCCAATTGATTGAGTATTCTGCAATTTTTCTTCTTTTTAGCTTATTTTTTGTGATTGGGTAAATGGCAATCAGGTTTTCCTTCTTACTCTTAGATATTGTGAATCTTCTATTTCTATATTTCTTTGGTGCCACTTATGCTGTGGGTACTTGGGTGCTTTTGAATGGTGTACTTTCATAATGTCTTCTTTACTTTGCAACCAATAATGGACATGCTTTACCCAATAAGTTTTGCTTAGCTGATCATACCTTCCAAATATGAGCCATATGGACACTGGAGTTACACATTCTCCACAGATTCTTTGTTGTCAATATATTGTGCATAAAATGATTGCTTGCAAACTATGGAATTTATGCATGTGCTTGTAAGCTTATGCGTGCTTGATGGTGCATGGATGAGAGGGTTTTTGTTTTAATTTTTATGTTTTTATTATCTTGGATTTATTTATTCTTTTGGGGTGAGGGTTGTGTGTGTGTGTAGGAGGGGGGTAGGTATTCACTGCCCCTTTTTGAAGATTTGAAAGGAGAAGACTGGTACCAACTCAAATCAAGTGGAAATACTTCCTTAGTTTAATGGGATTTCTACTGATCTTTTTGTTTTACCCCCATTTTACATGGAGTGGAGGTGGGTAAATTGATTCATGTGGTTGTTGTATTCATTAATTTTCTTATTTTACCTGAGATCTGAAATGAAAAGTTTTTGTTGGCCACAGTTGAATTAGATTCTATGTACAGTCTCCAACTGAGATTTGAATGTTCAAGCAAAATATTTTTTAATGAAGGCATTTATTTTTGCTGTTCGTGTTGAAACTTCAGCTGGCTTTACTTTTCCCCTTGTTTTCTGGGAATATTCTGTGAGTTCCTTCTGCCTTTTTTGGCCATTTGGAGTTTCTCTGTTTCAACAACTTGTGGATCTTTAGTTCTCATTATATGGGTGATGTAAGCTAATTACTGAAATGACTATAACCAGGTATCTGGTGGCGAGCCTGTCGTAGATCATTGGCACAAATTTGTTGAAATCAACTCACCATTGCACATTTTCTACGCTATTAATTGTAAATAGTCCTGAGCCTTAATACACAAACACAGACAGAAAACTGATATCCATAAACAAATATAGCACCAGTAAACGAATAAGATTTTGCTGCACCATCCTTTGCCAATTTTTAATCTGCTGTATGTGTTCAGCCAACTTTCTTAAGGGCACATATCTGTCTGACTTTTTACAGCTTCTTTGATATTTCACATTGCTCTAGTTACATCTTTTCATGCTTACCTGTATTGATTGCTTGCAATTTGCTTACATGTTTGAATTTCAGGTTCCTCCAACTCTGAGATTTGTGATGGATGGTGAAATGCCAAATTATCTGCTTGCAAAGGATTTGATTTTGCAGGTAAGTTTTTAGGGTCTTGAAGTGTTTGTTTCTTTTGCATGGGCATAATTTTCTCAGCTCTAATTGGTTATTTGGTTGTCAAAGCATCTAATTTCTATTGGTTTGCTTAATTGTTTTGACATTGCAGGTTATTGGTGAGATTTCTGTGTCTGGTGCAACTTATAAAGCTATGGAGTTTGTCGGCTCTACTGTTGAAAGTTTAACTGTAAGTTTACTTTATCTTCCAATGCGAGTATCTGAAACCATCCCATATCTTCTTCTCAAGTTGGTTAGTCACACTACTTCAATCATGTGACAATTATTTTATTGTTCTGTGCTGCAAAGATGGAAGAAAGGATGACCTTATGCAACATGGTTATTGAAGCTGGGGGAAAGAATGGCGTTGTACCAGCTGATAGTACAACACATAAGTATCTTGAGGTTGACGATCTGCCATCGGATCTGTTCATTTTCTCTCTCTCTGGCTGCTTGTTACACAACAATATATTGTCTGGATGCTCTTTATTTAAATTCATAGTTTTCCAAAAAGTGGTTATTCTGTGTCTTAATTCCTTTATATAAAAACTATAATCCTGATTTTCTTGTTTAGACATTTTAAAATTATTTCATATGGTCAGAAGTCAATGATTATTTATAATAAAATTTGGCACTTCAGCAGGGCTACTTTTAGAATTTGAATTACCAGTTATAGACCAAACAGCATTAATTGAATATGGTCCACTTTCATTATTGTAAAAAACGGAATGCTAAGTTACAATTATAGTTGTGTACACCGGAATTGATTTCCTAAACAATTGCAAAAAATGCTTTTTCATGGTCGGCAGTAATTTTAGGACAGGGATGGTTTTACCTGATTAGCTTGCATTGTCAAGACATAATAGTTTTGTCTTTTGCTTTGTGCAGGATAAGACATCGGTGCCCTATGAAGCAGTTTACAGCGATGAGAAAGCAAGGTAGTCAAGAGTTGAATCCTTTACCTACGTTCATTATTTATGGTGCTAAAAATAAAATTCCCTCTGCTCTATACAAAATCCTATATCGTCCTTGTATTAATTGGACTTGTAAAACATAAGTACATCTCCTGTGAGAATCATTAATCATGCCTAAGATATTGATCAGTTTACTTTTGTCTCCATTGCATTAGATGGCAAAATTCCATCCTTGGACTTGGAGCCATTCAGAACTCGAGCATCAGCACTGATGTTAATAATGAAAAAATCAATCACAATCCTTAATGTAAAATCTGACAAGAGGTTGAGTTTACAAGATGCTTTAGAATGCCGTCTTTTAAAATGCTAAATAAATGACCTTCTGCCAGATTACCAGTGGGTTCAATTCTTGCAAGATTTAGTCTGATACCATTCTTTTCAACAGACATTGCTCCACTGTTGGCTCACATCATTAAGAAATCTGAGTCTCTAATATCATAACATTCATGACTATCGGGGCAGGCATGGCCTGGTAGTGCTTGTGTAAGTTCATGTAATTGACAAATTTTGTGACATTTCAAGTTTATTGTATTTTGTATGTTAATCACAATGTATTAGGATGATCCTTATTGCTATTTCATGCAAGCTCGTGCTAAGAAGAGTTTGAATGAAGCTTCAAAGTATACTACGGAACTTCGACAAGCATTGATGGACTTCGAAACAAGTCGTGGGATGTGTGGATATACATGGAAACTCATACTAACCCTCGTAGGAGCCCTCATAGGATTTCGCAGCACCTCGTGAAAAGAAACAATGTGCAAATTCTTCCAGGAGATTTCGCGAGACACTTTGTTGGATCTCGTGAGACCTCATGGGAAGATATAGAGAGGGTGCAGTTCACAGAGGACTTCGCGGGATTTCACGGGACAGCTCGCTTGGAAGGTACAGAGAGCATGTCATTTTCAGGATGGACCTCGCGGGACACCGTGTGGGACACCTCGCCCCCGCGAGATCCACTTATGGGCGACCTAGGATTATGTGCCGTGAAATTTTTGAAGCTCTATAAATACCTACACTTATCCCAAAGTTCTAGATCTGAGCCGTCATTAAGAAAGCAACTTTCTAAAGTGTTTTCCATTGTTTCTAAAGCTCAGAAACAGTTTCTTAGCATCTAATCTTTCAACGCCGTTGAAGAGATTGATCGTCTTGAAGGAGTTTGAGACACAAATCCGTTCTAAGGGAATTAAGTGGTGATCATGCACTGGCAACGGTGAATCGTGGAATTGAGCAAGTACAAATCAACCTAGAGATTGAGGATTCAATTGGGAATTTAGGTTGTAAGTGTCTTGTAACTGTTGAATGTTATTACAGTGTAGATCTTTGTCCGGCAAAGTGGACACGTGGTTTTCTCCCTAGCTTGGGTTTTCACGGGAAAAAGTTTCTTGTGGTATTGGGTTCTTTTTACTCTATGTTCTATCACTTTGCACTCAAGTAAGTATACTTAACTCGTGATAGTTCTAGCATTGATTTAGGTTAATATCTTCTAAATACCAATAAATAGAGTGGGCTAGGTTTTTCAGCTTGGTTTATGCAAATAACCGACCACAGTCTTTGCCACACCCATTCTAGATATGTTAGGGGTTTTGTTTGTACCTCTTCAGATCTGCAAGTTGATATCCTTTCTTCCCAAACCTACTTCTATGACACTTTTAACTCTAGTGTGATGCAGCCAATGCTGTATCATGGGCTACCTACACATCTTATGTTATATTTTATATACCCCTTCTCATGCAGACGTGACATATCTTGGATAACTGGGAAAATCTAACAGGATCAGAGTTGATCATCCTTTTAAAGAAATGTAACCTATCCGAAAGTTGGCACTTGGGAGCTTGTTGGTTAGCAAATTTTTAAGAAATAGGTTCTTATAATTTTTACAAGAAATTTTTTCCCTCATTAGGGAGGAGAACTGGAACATCCTACTGGCGGTTTAGCATGAGTTGTGTCTGCCAAGATCATGACCGTGTCCATTTAAGTTAGTTTCTGCCACTGTGCTTTTGACAAAATTCACTTTAATCCCGATGTCCTATAAATTTATATATATCTATGAACAATCGAGATGAGATTCTTCCCATGTTTTATCTAATGGAGGATGGTATTAACTTCAAATCGTAATTATAAGATTTTCAGTGGTTTTTTTGCCGCCTTCAAGAGACTTTCTTCTGCTCCATGAATGATCCTGTGAAGAATATCTGTTTCCAAAGGAACTGAATAACTGAAGAGTGGTTTGTCTTCCTAAATTGTTTTGCAAACCCATTAACCCCATTGACATAAACACCCTTAATCCAACACCCTTGCTCTGAAACCTTAGATCAAGAATGTAATCCAAGAAACCTAGTTCTGATCATCCTACCATTTGCATGTGTGTTTAGCTGAACCATTGATGCATTGCATATTAAACATCAAAGTACTAATGCTCCAGATAATATTGGTGCTATTTTCTTTGATAGTTGTATCCCTTTCATGTTTATCCATATGGCAGAAACCCTTTTTAATCTATGTGCACTTTTACTGAGAGACTGTAATTGCTTGTTGCTGCATAAGAGCTCTGTCGAGCTAGATTATTGTCATTGTACTAGGTAAAAGAATAAGGAAAGCTCTAATAAGCAAACTTTAGTATGTAAAAATAATCTATGTTGCTCCAAAAGTCCTATTTGAAATCCTAAATACTTCTTCTGTTACCATATTGACCTCTTTGTGGTCGTACTTAAAACAGCTTTACAACCTCTGTTCTATAAAAAGCTTTAGAAGTTGGACCTTCTGGAAAGCTGTCTTCTGATTCCAGCATGAATTTCCAAGCCTTGAAGTTCCATCTTGAAACCCCTCTATATTCCGTTTAAATGTGTTTGCGGGGCAAATACACCCACAATTACCATGTGGAATATCCATTGTTAAAAAAGTCACAGTTTTTGTCCGTGTAATTCCTCTCATGAACTTTAATTGTTATACATAACTTCTGGCTCCTGTTTATCTCTGAGGGTGGGGTCACTTAGCCATCCAATAGCTATTCACCCTTCCATGCACGAGCTTACATTGTGTACGCCTTTATGCTGAACTACAATTAAAATTTAAGACATATGAAAACCTAAGTATACTAATAGTTATACAATTTGATATTTGGCTTGATAACACCAATTTCTCATTAATTTTTTTGCTGAAATACTCTTAATTGCCTCGATTTGGATAGGACCATAAAATGATGACAAGCTGTTAAAATTAATTATGCATATTTATGGCCCGCTTAATAGTGTGTTTACACATGAAGTTACATTGTCTCTTTCAGCTGAAGCTTGTGGGGTAACTGGTCACCTAACAGTCATCTTCAGACTCAGTTCATTTCCAGTGTTGCTATAGAGTTAAAAAAATTTCGTTGCGCTATTTGATGTCAGATTTACTTGATAAACTTGGGGAGTACTTATGTAGATATGATAAAAATTAATGATGTGTCATCATTATAGGTGCTGTATTTAAAAGGCTAAATTGCCATTTATTTGCTTTATGCATTTTCAAGACCTCTCTCATATTAGTTTCTTCATTGTTTTGCTTTAGGATGTAAGTTAAACTGATGAGTTTTTTTTTTTTGTTTTTTGGTGTCTTCCAGATTTATTTCAGAGTATAGATTTGATGTCTCAAAACTGGAGCCATTGGTGGCTAAGGCGAGTTTAGAGAGATAATTTGACCTCTAGTCTCTTAGAGAAAACAAGGAAGGATGAAAAGAAGCTAATAATTTTTCCTTTGCCTTCCCTATTCTTTATGAAAATAAAACAAAACCTAAGTGTATACATGGTTTTGTAAGGAATAGAATAGCAGGGAAGATTTGACTAATGTTTGAAATATTGGTATTTCCGTCCATCCTAGTGAGTAATATATTACATAAACTTTTGCAGCCTCATTCTCCTGATAATCGAGCTTTAGCAAGGGAATGCAAAGATGTAAAAATTGATAGAGTCTATATTGGATCTTGTACTGGAGGAAAAACTGAAGACTTTCTTGCTGCTGCCAAGGTTTTCCTAGCTTCAGTAAGACATCGAATACCTATATTGCTTGTTTTGCTTGTCATCAGAGTTATGTTTGTTTTATGCTTACAAGCATCTGAACATCATTTCACTTCTCCAATAATAACTTTCCTGGTAGGGAGAGCAATTAAATTTTATCTACTTGTGTTTCTTGAATAGGCAAATGATTCTTTTCTTGCTGTAGTTGCAGTATGCCTTTTTTGCATCTTTTATTTCTTTTGGCATTGTATTAATTTGGAGGGTTGGTCTAGGTACAACTCTAACCGCCGGCACCCAGATTGATGGGACCAACAGTGCCATATATATGTATATTGCTTATATTCCATTTCCCATCTCCGGGTATATGGACAAGTGTCGTATGTCTTGGGTGTACTATTGCATACATACTCATGGCCAAGCCAAGCAAAAGGGGAGTTTACCCATTGATGGTCTCGAGGCATCCTTTGGATGGCAGGAATGGAAGGTTGGGAATAGGTCTGTCATTCCTCGGAATCACACTTCTAGTAACGAGATTCACATGTCAATTCCATTCAAGCATTTGAAGCAGTCAGCATGCTACACAAGAAAATGATATAGTAAAAATTTTGGGGGCCCCTTTGTTTTTTATTTCAGCAATACAGTAATGCGATATTCCCATATGTAAAATTATTTATATGTACATTTATATGTTTTTTTTTTTTTTGGTTGGGCGGGGGTGAGGATGAGATTCCCCCTTGGTTTTGCAATCGCATCCTGCCTCAGATGAGTTCTCCAGAATGTCTGTGTTATAAACATCCAAAAAATAGACTGAAGTAGACCTAGAAACAGGGTCCCATTCTTTTTCTTGATTCCATCTATCCAGTTGGGGCCTAGGGGATAGCCTAAGGGTATGAACCCTTTCTACACTTGTTCACTTTTGACACCATAGATGCTGAGCATCCCTCTTAACCTCAAATTGGTCCTTATTATTTACATGCTATTTTTGGTAAACACAGAGCGTAGACACCATAAGTATATTTGCTTCTGCCATTCTTGTCTTTCTTGGGCTAAAAGACTATATTTTGTGCAGGGCAAGAAGGTCCGAGTTCCAACTTTCCTTGTTCCTGCTACGCAAAAGGTTGGTGATGTTAGGCCTTGTGGTGCTGAATAGTTGTTAACTATGTTCAAATAGCTGAAAAAATAAATATGGTGTATTCATGTGATTAACTTTTCAGGTGTGGATGGACGTATACAGTCTACCAGTTCCAGGATCTGGTGGCAAGACCTGCTCCCAGATATTCGAGGAAGCTGGTTGTGATACACCCGCGAGTCCTACTTGTGGCGCTTGCATGGGTGGCCCTAGAGACACCTATGCTCGCCTGAATGAACCTCAGGCAAGTTATACTATTTTACATTGGAACGCAGTTGACTGATCATGGTAAAAGATTGCAGTTTAATGTACTAAATTATGGGACTTGCCTACAGCTCTCACCCCCAACTGCCATTGCTTCCATTCCTGGGACCTCCAAAATAAATTAATATAAAGAAAGAAAGAAGGAAAGAAAGAAAGAAAGAAAAAGAATGTTCTGAAGCCAATTTTTCTTAGGTGTTTCTAAGGAGGATGAGACCCTAGATACCATGGCATGTTTTAACAGTATATTAGTGCTCTGTTGCAAACTCTTAGTGAATGCTCCATGTTAGCAACTCTGGATCTGGGCTATCACCCAGTTCAACCCACTTCATTATTTTGAGTTTCAAGAAGTATCAGAGTATTTGATATGGTTATATGGATATGGCTCTTCGTTAGAAGTATCTGTGCCATCTAGTTGGTAAACGAGTAAATTCAATTTTGCCTCAACAAAATATGGACAGAAAAAAATAATTCCTAGTTTATTTTGAACTCAAATCATCTGATAAGTGAACTCAACATTCTATCAAATTTGAAAGTTATTTATGATTGATATTATGTTATACTTCAAAGCAGTTGGTTTTTTAATGTAGAAAAACAAACAATTTGTGAAAAAATAATCTTTAATTTTATTACAAAGTCTAGTTTCGACAATATTCATGGTGGAAAAAAATCATTCTGTAATTATAGTAAAACTAAAAATGTAAGCATCAGCACAATTACTGTAGAAACACACTGATTGTGAATTTTATCAGGTTAGGATGTACACGTTTGTAACTCCTGAGAAGGGTTCGTTTTTGCAGGTCTGTGTCTCAACAACAAATAGAAACTTCCCTGGTCGAATGGGGCACAAAGAAGGCCAAATTTATCTAGCTTCTCCATACACAGCAGCAGCTTCTGCTTTGACTGGCTTTGTCACTGATCCAAGAGAGTTTTTGTAGTAGGCCATTTCAGCACCCAGTGTTGTGATTGCTCTATTCTCAACCGGTTGAACTATTATCAAGGAGCTGAAGCAAAATCTCAGGATCGACATATCTATATATATATATATGATAGACTGATGCTCAAAAACCTTTCTGTATGTTATGATTATGTAGAAGTTTTTACTGGATGATCTTTGAGTATCTTACTGGTTAATGAAGGCTGAATCTTATCGGGCTGACAACCCATGGGAGGTGAGCTTGTCCAAGGTTTTCTCTAATCTCTTGTCCCTGAAACGCAAAGCCCACCCACCTCACCGTCCCAGGCCTCTAAAGAAAATTCAAAATTCAGTTAACCTGATTGGGGTGCATGATGAAGGAAAGGAGGAGCCAGAACCTGTTGAAGAAAATCTATCATCCCTGATCTTTATTAACTCAATCAAAGAGAAGAAGAGGCCTTTGGGGTCTATCAGCAACAGGAAGTTGATAAAGAAAGAGACTATCTTCCAAAGAAAGGGACAGGAACTTTGTCTGGTTTAATGTTGAGATTTCACAAAATCTTTCAGTTTCTCAAGATAGTGTTGGTATTGTGGAGGTAGCTTTAATAGACGATTTGGAGATCATACCCAGCACTTATCCTGAAGAAAACGAAGTTGTTTCCCCTGAATGGGCTGTGGTGGCTGGCCCCAATCAGTCATATGGTCCATGTTAGTCCTATCATGGAATTGTCAAGGAGTTGGGCAATCATTGACAGTTCAAGCTCTGCGAGAGATCATTAATGCTCATCGCCTTTCCATCGTCTTTTTTATGGAAACAAAGAATGCTCATCGCCTTTCCATCGTCTTTTTTTATGGAAACAAAGAATAAAGCAAGGAAAGTCGATAACATGCCTAGATCGTTAAAATTCGATAATGGTATAAATGTGTGCTCAAAAGGTTTGTCTGGAGGGCTGACACTGTGGTGGATGAATGAAATGGATATGAAAGTTGAAAAGAAAAGTAAGAACCTTATTCATGCAAACTGCTCGACACCAAAAAATTCTTTAAAATGGGCTATCTCATTTGTGTACGGTTGCCCATCAGTTAAAGGGGAAACGGCTATATGGGACTGTCTTAGAGATGTTGCTAGGTGGGAATTATGTTCATGGCTATGTATTGGAGATTTTAATGAAGTGGCAAATGTAGAAGAAAAACAGGGAGGCAAAGCCCCTAAGGTGTCCAGAATCTCTACCTTTAATAGTATGTTGTATGACTGCGAATTGATGGATCTTAAGTTTAAAGGGCAAAGTTTTACATGGAGACATAAAAAAAAAAGATGGTCAAGTCAAGATTAGAGCACGTCTGGATAGAGCCTGTGCTAATGCAAATTAGCGTAGTCTCTTTGCCCAGGCTTTGGTAGTCCACAGTCCTGCTATAGGATATGACCATTACCCTATAATTCTTAATACTTCCTATCCAGTGCATAAAGTTAAAAGACCCTTTAGATTCGAGTCCATGTGGATTTCAGAAACTCAATGTAAAGAAGTCATCAATAAGAGCTGGAGTGCTAATGTTCTAGGATCAGATTAGTTTAAAGTAGCTAGAAAGCTAAAGAATTGTCAATCCAGTTTGACTTTATGGCACAAAGACAACTTTGGTTCAGTTAAACTCAAAATTGCAGAAACTATGGAAAAGATCAACAATTTGCAATTCTACTCTAACTCAACGGAGTCTACAAAAGGAGTAGATTTGCTTGTCAAGACTTTGAATACGCTATGGGCAAAAGAAGAAATGCTTTGGCACCAGAGATCTAGGTTGCAGTATCCAAAATTTGGGGACCGCAACACTAAATTTTTTCACATTACTGCAACTCAAAGGCGGCAGAGGAACCAGGTCATTAGGCTAAAAGATCATTTCGGAACTCGGAAGATGAAGTCAGAGATTTTTCTAAAGTCTTAAGGGCCATTGAACCAATAGTTTCACCGAATATGAACTTAATGTTGTGCAAGCAGATATCAGACGGAGAAATTAGGGAGGTTGCATTCCAACTTGGACCCCTGAAAGCCCTGGGTCCTAATGGCTTTCCTGGTCTTTTCTTCCAAAAATATTGGAACTCTATAAGTAAGGATTTATGTCAGGTCATTCAAGCGTTCTTTAACAGTGGTTTCTTACTTAAGGAGCTCAACCAAACCAATCTTATCATTATTCCAAAAGTTCAAAACCCTAAAACGATTGGTCAATTTCGACCAATTAGCCTATGTAATTATTATTATAAGATTATCTCTAAAGTTTTATCTAACAAGCTAAAACCCTTCATGAGCTCTCTTATTTCACAAGAACTGGATACATTTGTGCAAGGGAGGCAAATCCAAGACAATATCATCATCGCACATGAAGCTTTTCACTTTCTAAAATATAAGAAAAGAGGTGTTAATGCTGCTATGGTAGTCAAACTAGACTTGAATAAAGCCTATGATAGAGTAAGCTGGCAATTTTGGAAACTATAATGAAGAAAATGGGGTTTGCTACTCAATTGATTGGCTAGGTCATGCAATGTGTACGGTGACTTATTCAGTGATGGTTAATGAGGGAAAGATAAGTGTTATTCAGCCGCAACAAGGTCTTAGGCAAGGCGATCCTCTTTCCCCTTAACTATTCCTACTGCTTTTTGAAGCTTTTTCAGCTCTGATTCACCAAATAATGGCTTCTAAAGAGATATATGGTATTAGAATCCGAAGGAGGTGCCCTATTTTATCCCATCTGTTATTTGCAGATGATTCCCTTATTTTCCTTAAAGCTAGAGTGGAGAAGTGTTTGAGGTTTAAAGAGTTGTTAAACTTCTTTTGCAAAGCTTCTGGGCAAAGTATCAATTACCAAAAGTCAGAGATTTTTTTCTCCCCTAACACATCATCAGAAATCAAAGACCAGATCACTCGGTTTATAAAAATGAAAGCTATGGATCCTAAAGCCAAATATCTTGGTCTCCCAGTTCTCTGGGGTCGATCGAAAAAAGAGGCCTTGGCCTTTATTAGAGACAAGATATTCTCGAAGCTTCAAGGATGGAAACATAAGCTTCTTTCTCAAGCAGGTAAAGAAGTCCTTATCAAGGTGATGACTCAAGCTATTTCTACCTATGCAATGATATGCTCTAAGGTCCCGGAATCCCTCTGTAATCGGTTTAATTCTTTGGTCAATCATTTTTGGTGGGGTGAGGATGGTGATGATAGGAAAATTCACTGAAAAAATTGGGATTCCCTATCAACTCCCAAAGGTAAGGGAGGTATGGGGTTTAGAAACTTCTCTTGTTTTAACAAAGCTCTCCTAGCTAAACAATTTTGGAGGCTAATCCAAAATCCAAACCAGTTTTGGGCAAAATTTTTGAAAGGACTCTACTTTCATGCGACTTTTCCTCTACAGGCCAAGAAAGGAGCTTCCCCTTCATGGTTATGGTCCAATTTACGTGCAGGAAAGGATTTGCTTATACAAGGTACTTGGTGGAATGTTTCTTCAGGATCAATAATCAATGTTTGGAATGACAAATGGGTGCCAAGATTGAGTAATTTTAAAATCAGGACAAATAGGCCGTTGAATTGTTCTGTGAACAAGGTGAAAAATCTTATTCATCCTAATTTAAAGTTTGGAAGGAAGATGTAATTCAAATACTATTTGATGTTGAGGAAGCCAAAGGGATTCTTAACATTCCTATTAGTCTTACAGACAATGAAGATTCTTTGGTTTGGGACCTTCATTCCTCAGACATCTATAATGTTAAATCTAGATATTCTCTAGCTTACTCTTTAGCAATTAAATCCGAGAAACAGAGGCCTAGTTCATCCAAGCAGATCCCAGTCGATGTGTGGAAAAAGGTATGACATGTCTGGGTTCTCCCAAAAGTCCGACAGTTTTTATGAAAAGTGTTGTGTAACGCCATGGCTACTAGAGGCAATCTTGCGAGGCATAAATGCTCCATTGATGCCACATGTGCCATCAATAAAGAGGAAAATGAATTTGTAGAACATATGTTGTTTTGATGTAGGTGGACTACTCCAGTATGGTTCAGAAGTGACCTAACTTATAAGATTGATAGAGGTTTCATTGGATCGATGGTCGAATGGTTTCAATCTATTCTCTCAAATCCCTCCTTTGATATGAACTCTTTGGCACTTATTGCTAAGATTTTATGGTCCATTTGGATTGCTCGAAATGATTTATGTTTCAATGGTGTCCCAGTTGATCCAATGACTACTATTTTTAGAGCTAAAGGGGCAACTCATGACTTTCTTAATGTTGCTTATTGTCCTTCGAACAAGGAAGATAGAAGGGACAGGGAGTCTCACTGCAAGTGATCTCCTCCCCCAGCTCATTCGATTAAGATAAACTGTGACGGGGCTTTTCGTAAGTCAGCCAGCTTGGGTGCATTTGTGGTTGTGGCTAGAGACGCTAAAGGGAAGGTGCTCAATGTTCATTTTGGTCGTTCTCGAGTCTCATCAGCTCTAGCAGCAGAAGCATGGGCTACCCGTATCGTTTGTGTTATGGCCCAGAGATATTGATGACAGCAAATTTGTATCAAGTCAGACTTAGAAATTTTGATTAACTTGTTAAATACCAGTACTGCTGAGAAACGATGGAAGATTCAGCCAATGATAGATAATATCCGTCATATGATTGATCAAACTTCATGATCTTTTGTCTGGTGCCGATGCCAAGCTAATGAATGCACTCAGTGGTTAGCCTCTCAAGCATTGGCAGGTTCCCTAAGCCCCCTTTATCTTTTATGCCGGAAAATTTTTGTAATTTGATTTAGCTCGATCTTTTGTAGTTTGTTGCTTATATAATATTTTCAAAAAAAAAAGATACTAGACATTTTGTGGTTGTGTAAGTCTATGCTGTAATACTTAAGAGAAAATGCTTGTGTAGTAAATTGCCTGAGGCAACGGGTTGTAAAATATGCTATCTTGTATACAATTGATGATCAGGTTCTGGCAGATTTATTGTTTTTTAGTTTTTTCTTTGGGGTTAGCCTTTAATGTTGCTGGAAAAAGAAAAAAAGAAAAAAAAAACTTGAAACCTGGGAGAATAGTCGAGGGGTCAAATGGCCAGTGCTTGGCCAATTTAAATTTTGGCCTGTCAATGCCAGGCCCAGCAAGCCCAGCTGTGGTGCCCACGACTGGCACGGCCGGCTTTCTTGGGCCGTGCCAGGCCTGGCTAGGGCCTTGGGGAACATTAGATATTGATCACAACCAGCACATATTGCCAGGAAAAAATATTGGAAAGTGGGGCCATTAGGCCCAAGTGAAAATATTTAGTTTGGCCACACCCTGGGCCTTTTTATCATTGAGATGATGGTGCTTTTGAAGTATGATGTATCAGGAGGGTAATAATTGAGAAGTTCTTTTTTAACCAGACGCCATGGTTTGGAAACTTATTTGCCAAACTCAAATGGTTTGTATTTATCACACCTACATAGTTTTTTAAAAGCTGTGTTTTGAAAACATGTCTTTGAAATTGAAATTTTCACCTATACGGATACGTTATACGTATATAAGTGATAAAAGAAATAAGAAAAGGAAAGAGTGGAAGGCCTTTGGCACCAAATACATAATTTTTGTCAAAACTCTCGTTGGAAATAACTGATTTAACTTTTGAGCTACCATTAATATTATAAACTTTGGGGTTTACACCAGATTGTCTGCTAACACATATCTCCACATTTCACTAACTACACTATAAAATGCAGATCTCCATCCTCCGCCAACCTACAAACACTCTCTACATATTTGTATAGAAATCATGTACAAATATAGTAAGGCAATACTGTTTAAAGCTGCTGCTATTAGATCCATTACAACACCCAACATAGTATCCCATGTACTTCCAACTATATATACATGTAGATTGTAGAGTAAGGATCCATCAAATTATGCCAAGCCCAAAACAAAATCGCCTAAGAAACCTTTAAAATACATATGACCAAAGGAGAACGTGTGATCACCAACACAATGAATAGAATTAAATTAAAAAAACAACACAAGCCATTCCATTGTCAAACTACACAAAAAATACACTTAAAACATAAAACAAATAACAAAAATAAGAGAAATCCACTCGATGGCAACAAACTCAGGACGCTAAATATGAAGCATTCCCATATTTACAGTACGAGAATAAAGTGGCATCAGTGAAGTATGAGGTTGTATGTGGCACTAGAAAGAGCGATTAAAAATTCTAGATTGAATAAGGCCTAAAAGAGACGTAAGAAAAGGGGGAGGAACATAAAATGGGTGAGAATGAAAAAAAAAAGAGGCAATCTTAGCAAAATGCTCGGACTGTTCAACTTCTCTACTTTCCTTTGATTTTCCTTTTCAAACTGTGGCGTTTCTTCATCATCTTAGGCTTGCTAAATAGGCTTGCTTCTTTGTCTCTCATTCCTCTCTTGGAATCTTGGAGCTGTGAGCAAATGATCAAACATAAATTACAAGCAAAAGAAAAGCAAAAGAAACAAAAGTCTGAAAGCTAGATATATACTGAATTGAAAAGACAATATATGCATAAACATACCAAGTCCATTAGCCTCAGAGGTCCTCATGATTCTAAGCCTCTTTACAGTGCTCAGAAACATCCTATATAATAAGAAACAGAAGGCATAATGTAAGCATAGAACAGAACAAATGGATAAATTCATCAGCAGTAGAGAGTAAAGACTCAAAAGTCTCTCATTCTCTCATCCCTGTGATTATTATAACTATAATTTACTGAACTTAAGATGCATACCCCCAAGGAACATCACCCACAAGCATCCAATCTCCTTCTTTATCTTCATATGTGAGCACAAACTCAGACGATCCATCCAGAAGCTTAGAGGGTTTGGTTGCTTTTTCCGTCTCTCCACCTGACGATAATTATGCAAATGCATTCAGTATCACATTATGACAACAGCAAAAACCGAATAAGAGTGATTAGTCCCTCAATAAACATAGAAAGTCATGCAACATGGCCAAAGCAACCATTTTCTCATGGCTAATCAAATTGGTCAAACATGGCATGAAACGGTTTTGAGTCAGCTTGCACATAACTAAATCACGAGTAATGCTACACAAACTGAGAAATTATACAGAATGATGTAGCTGAATGAGGGCGTTTCACATCAAAATAGAACAAAAATGCATCAGAGCCACTACATTGACGAAGTGTATGATCTCGAATGAAGTTACATGGCAAACACGCATACACATTGGAATCTAAGGCTTTGTTGAGTCGCTTGCTGGAGAATAAATACACGGATGAAGAAGACTTACGAATCGTTGTAGTTGATCCGAAGAACATCTCCTCTAGTGCTTGAGCTAAAGTCTCATAGCAAGCATGAGAATTCAAATCCACCTTCCTTCCTATTGGCAATCCATCTATATTCACTTTCACAAACCCAAGATGCCCTTTGATTTCTTTATCTGTAGTGTTAGGTTTGTTGCTTCCATGGTTAACTTTCCTTTTCAATGTATCCTTAGTTTTTTCATCCCCGCCGACCACCTTATCTTCTTCAGCATTTGGAGCCTTTGCTTGGTTAACCAAACTATTCATCCTATAAGCCCTTATGGGTGGCCATCCCACAACCTGGCTGCTTCCAATAATCAATACATACAAAAAATAAATAATCCAAGCTTATCAAGGGAGAAAATGGGAACTAATAATAATGCAAATTACACACGATCAATCTCACAAAAACACAAACAATCAGTGAAATAATCAAAGCACCCCAAATCAGTGAAACAAACATAGAACAATAGGACGTGATAGAGAAAAAGGGGGGAGGAACCAAGACCTATGGAAGCAAAAAATAAATAAATAAATAGAATTCAAATCATTATACATAGTATATATATACACATACGCACAATAACAAGTGTAGAGTGACGAAATGATTATGAAAACCACTTTTTGTTTTTTTTTGGGGGGGGGGGGGGGGGGGGGGGGGGGGGGGGGGGGGGGGGGGAATGAAGGTTAAAGATGAAAGATAAACATTTTCAAGACCCAGTAATAGATGAAAAATGAATTTAAGAACACATTTTAGACCAACAAATCGTGAAATTCAAACTAGCCACTAATACAAACTACACTGGTAAAAATTAAATTAGAACAAATTTGTAAATTTACCTGGAGAATAAAATAACTAATAAAAAACACCAAAAAAAAATTCAAAATAACAAAAGACAAAGCAAACAAGAAGCGCGATGATTAGGATACCCAAAAGAGAAAATAGCCCAAATGGAGAAAATAAAGCCCCAGTATACCAAAACCCGTTCAGAAAGGGGTGACAAAATAAGCAGAACTAAAGCAGAAAAATCAGACTAGAACAAGAAACAGAGCACAGCCTAAAATAAGGGGATGCAAGCAAATATTTATATACATATATATGTGTGTGTGTGTGTGTGTATAGAAGTCTAACCTGACACCAGTAGCACTAGCAGATCCAACCTCTGGAGAAGCAACAGAGTTAGCAGCTCTTTTTGTTCCAGAAATAGGGCCAACACAAGTAGCTCTGCCAGAGAAACCATTTGGGAAGTCCTTGGCCGTCAATATCCTACCATACTCACCCCATGGAGACCCCTTACCCTTCACAAAAGAACCGCCGCCGAAACCACCACCACCACCACCGAGGCTAAGACCCAGACCCAACTCGAGCCCGGTTTCATTTTGGTAAGATGAAATCTCCGCGGACATGCCCGCGTAGTCCTGCTCCGCCTTTGAGACAGTGGAAGCCGCCTCTTTTGCAGAGGTTCCTGACAAGCCGCCGCCACCGCCACCACCGCCACCACCAGCAAGTAAGCCTAAAGTGGCATCCATGAGAAGAAGAGATGGATAGTTTCTGAGGTTTAGTAGAGTTCAAGAAAGGGTAGGAAAGCAACTGTATTGAGAGAGAGAGAGAGAGAGAGAGAGAGAGAGAGAAGTAATGGTTTTTTGAAGCAAAAAGCAGGGGGAGGAAGGCAGGAAGGAGTAGGTTGAAGTGTTGGATGGTGGAGGGAGTGATTGGTGATGGGACCCATATGTCTGGTAGTGCGCCTAGCACTGTCCTCATGTTTCTTACTTTTTTCAATCCCCACCATTTTCTCTCACATCAAAAGCAGAACCCCCATTTTCTCGAACTCTTTTGCTTCTTTCTCAGGTGTTTCTTGAATACATGTAATATATTCTCATATGTATGCTTGTGTACAGGATATATATATGTATTATATTTTTACCATATATGGTCATGTATCAAACAATTTGGTTATTTTTTTACCAGCTTCTTTAATTTGTTTTTTTCATTTTTTTGTAAATGTTTAGCTGAAGTTGTTTTTTTTAATGGACTTTTAATTTAAGTTCTCACTTTTTTTCATCGAAAAAATCACAACTAAAAAGTTAGTTAAAAAAACCAATAAAAAAATTGATTCAAACCAGGATAACATTACTATTTACTAATCAAATGTAACCGTGTTGTTGTAGCAAAGTTTAGCAACTTGACAATAAAACTGCTCTGTGTAGCATACACATTCACAAAACCTACCTCTCTCTCTCTCTCTCTCTCTCTCTCTCTCTCTCAACATATATGTATCTGCATAGATATATATCACAAAATAATAGAAAATGTTTGCAGTTACATAAAACAGAATATAAAATTATTCCCATAAAAGGTTAGTTTGTAAAGCAAAGGAGCCTCATGCAGGTACTATCACTTTGTACAACATATTGAGGCTGCAGCTGTTGTAAGAGTATTTCATGTTGTTAAGACAGAATTGATAGATTTTTTGCCATTTTTCTTAGGTAAATCTATTTTTAACCTACTAATATTAACTGATATTTGATGTTATTTATAGGTAATTTTTTTAATTTTTTTTGAAACTCGTTCCACCATTGATAAAGACATCAAACAAACTTAAATTGGTTCAAGTCCATTCAAGACTTGTGGAATTATGAAGTTACTTTGAAAATGGAGAGACCTAATTCTATATATGAGTGAATGATGTCAAATTTCAAGGTTAACCAGAATGTACATGTTTTTTGCTAACAAATATTTCTTTTCTTTTTTTTTTTTGCCTTTCACTATAACTAGAAATAGTTCCTACAAAAATTTTAATAGAAATGCATAAAGGATGTGACTTTACAAAAGCATTTCAATTCTTGAGAGGTATTGTCTTTCAACTACAAATTCTCAAGAATTACTAGAATCTTGCTTTTATTGTATTAGAGTGTTATACTATAGGGTAAAGGTTGTTCTTATTGTTTAGCTCAGCACCATAGTTTGAGTCATTTTAGATATCAACTCTTATCTTGTAACTATAAAATGCGCAATATATATATATATATATATATATGTATATATATTCAAATAACTAAGATTTATTCAATAATATATCACAATTAAGCCATATTCTCTTTGCCAGCATGTGCCAAACTTGATTGACTACAAAAATCAAGCTTGAGATAATTAATTGTTTCTTGAGGATTGCTAAATCAATATACACTTACAAATTGTAGAAAGAGGTTGCTCCAAGCACATGAAAGTGTAATCCTTATGAGCTTCAAGAAAAGTAAGATGTTTGAGGACAAATAACTGGCAATGAATCAGTATGTTCCCGACAAACCTCCATGCATGAGGAGAAAAGGATTTTGATGTTTAATTATAGACTTTTTACTTTGGCATTGATAGCAAGGATGACAAAGAATCTTTTTTGAGGCCTACAAAAAAATAAGCGAATCGCACTGCGATTTCTTTAATCATGCCAATGGTACTAAGTCTAAATAAATGTTTAGAAAGATAATGAACCATCAAGACTTCTAATTTGTTTTTCATTTCATTTCTTAATGACTTGAGCAACTTGATATTTCACTTTAGCTTAGGAATGTGTTGGCTCAAAAAGGAATTTGCCGGAGGTAGGATTAATCCTAAGAGGGTGCTCGCATCAACCGACCATGACGCTTAGTCGCCGGCTGGTGCTAGCATTTCTTGTAATTCCAATTAAAGGAAAACATGTTATGTGGCAAATATGCAACACAACCCTAGTTTGTGCACAAGAAATTACGGAAAGCGTAAGAGACTTTGCCCCAAAGCCCCAAACTAGAAGGACTATTTAGTATTAAGTTACTTAATAAAAGACCTTTAATTCAACCTTGGGTGTCTTAGCTTTAGCATAAAAAGCAAAGGTTAAAGTCTAAAGTTTGAGTCTTTTTACAAGCAAAAGCATATTCTAAGCCTACTTATCTATGCTTCCTCTCTATCTTTCTATGTGCTGTCTATCATTTGGAAGACAAACAGCACAAACCCTTGTTTTGGAAAGTAGAGACCTAAACATATGGCTCAACAATGACCTATGGGCCTACCAAAAAAAGGGAAAAATATAGCAAGGAAATAAGAAAAGAATAAAATATATGTACATTGTAAGTGTAGTTCTCAAGTATCCAAATGAGGGACCACAAATGAAACAAATTTGTTCCACAAAACATCTTGCATTTTGATTGTTTTGTGAAAGAGAGGAATAAAGAATAAGAAAATGTTACACAGTTTTATTTACCACTGCATTTTTTTCATTCCTAAAAATAAGTGGGTGAATTCCGTATATATTTATTAATATCGGTTACACAGATTTGTCTCTGAAATAAAAAAATGGGTTGAAAAATGAGTAATTCATTTTGAAAAAATTAGATGTGCTTGCATCTGTAAATAACTTGTGAACAATTATTAACACTATAAAGCTTTGACTTATATAAGATGTGTATGTGTCCTAATTGTAACTTCAGGATATTAGGTCTTGAATTGTATGCTCCGTTAAAAAGTGTCAAAAGCAAAATATCAGTTTTTTTATTAATGTCAAGTTGTGTACTGTATGTCTCAAACACTATGCTTTCAGGAAGAGGTTAAAAAATCAAAATAAACTTCAGAAAAATAAGAACTAGGTTATAAGGACCCCTTTTTGGTAAGTTTTTCTAAATATATACACTTGGGTTTTTCTTAAAAAAATTTCAAAGGAATGGAACATGCTAGTTAATGTAGATAGAACTATCAAATATTTTATTATTGTTATTTTTTTTTTTTTTTGAAAGTTTGGTTTCAACTCCTCTAATACAATCTATTTATATACAAATTGTAAAAGGAGTTCATTTCGTTGAGCTTTAAGTGATCATAGGGATTGTCATAAAATTAAAAAAAAAAAAAGTGACCATAGAGATATTGATCAATTAAATAGTTTTCCAAAAAAAAATAATTATTCTCATTCTTTTTCTTTTGTCGTATTATTTCCGCAAGAATCTTTTTTCATTATACATCTCATTTCAACAACAATATGCATCTATGATAACATTTTTCAATAAAATCCCTTGAGAAAAATTATCCTAAATAATCAACATCCATATATATATATATATATATATTCCAATTGATAAGGGATTGTTTGATTGTTTTAAAGGTAAAAGAAAAATAATAGCATTAGTGCTCGCACTGTGCGACAGTCGCCATTGGATGGCAGGACTTCACTCCTGGTAGTGACTCCCAACTGAGGTACTCGCACTGTGCGACAATTGCCATTACGTGTATTTATTTAATTCTAAGTTACAAAGTATGTTTTGCCTCACTAAATTTGTAAACATTTGTATTTTCATCCCTCTAAATTTATTAATATTTATATTTACCCTAGCTGAATACACTAAACTTGTAGCAAAAAATATATATTTTTTATTAATTATTTATTATTTAACTAAATAAATAATACAATTTTATATATATTTTTAGGCTCTTTGTTACTTAAATTTTTAAAAAAAAAATTAAAAATTTTGAATCTCAATTAGTCAAATTTAAATTAAAATTTTAGATATAACTTTTGCATAAAGGCATATTATCAATTAAAAAAATTTTATGTATAATTCTTTATAAATTTTATCCTATTAAATAAAAATTCTGAATCTATCCCGAGTGAGGCGGCTAGAATTCATTGGCAAATGTTGCACTGTCGCGAGTGATTCTAGCACTCCCTAATGTAAAATTGCTGTCAAAATCTCGAGTGGGAGTGGGGGAGAGATACGCGAGATATTGGAAAATAGTTATCATAGGATTCAAATGTAAAGTAGTGAACAGTGAGAGGTTGGGGCATCGAGCGACAAGCCGACATAGGTTTTTGGGGAGCAAAGCCACGTGCCTTCAACCAAAGGTAGAGCGCCACGTAGGCCGACAAGGTACGCGGCTGACCGGGCGATCTGGGGACCACTCTCCTCGATAATTGCTACTTGGGTGTTTTTAGTTCGAGACAGCTAAGCCAAATGCACAAACCCTTTCTTCTTTGATCATTTCTTTTCCCCTACGCGCGCTGTTCGTCACGCTCTCCCACGCACCCAACCATCTCTCGATATATGTATGCACTATAAGTGGAGGCCCAATATTAAAAAAATAATAATAAACAATTGGCTAAAGTTTGTGATAGAGGAAGGGTTTAGGTAACTGTTTAGAATAAGTATTGTAAAATTAAGTTACTTCACCTCAACTAGCGTTTCAATTTTTAATTAACTCATTATGTATATAGTTTAAGCTTATGTATATTTTGAAATTTATTAATTTTTTTTTCGGCTTGATGTGTTGCACTAAAAAAATTAAATTACTTGATATCAGATTAATAAGTTTTCAAGTCAAACTTAAACAACTAACTATTTAGCTTGGCTTGTCTTATTTAGAGCCTTATGTGATCCTCAATTTATTGATATTTATTAAATTTCTTTATCATACTTCTTTAGAGTGAAAGCAGTTATATATGACATGTAGTAATCTGAAATTACAAGTTTAAGCATCTGGTATTCAGTAAGTATTGATGCAAATTTTGTCAAAGGTGCATAATTGGATTCGTTTTGAACAATTTCGAGAAGAGAAAACTTGACACAATTTTAGGCATTAAATTAGTGTTCTCTCTTTTATAATATAATAATATAAATAAATAGAAAGACATTATTTGGAGACTACTAAACCTACAATCAAGTTTAATACTTCTACATTCCATTTGACAAAAGCTTAGGGCATATGTTAAATACATTTTGTCAAACTGTACATGACATTGGAGATTGAGTTTTCACAATATTCAGTCAATGATAAAAATTTAATTTTTAATATTTTATACAGCTAAACAAAATATGTTCAAAATGTATTCTTAGGATACATGTTACTAAAACATTTCTCTATTGCATATAAATTTTAGGGGACGATGGTACAAAATTTCAGTCTCTCAAATTTAAGTATTATATATAGTGGGGACTTATTCATTACATGGAAATTAAATATCATAATAAGCTACATTTCCACATAATGTTTTTTTCTTCCCTTTCACGAGTGGGCCTCACTCATGTGAAATGGAGGGTTATGAAAGCTTAAGTCTAGTCATGTAAGTATTGCTTTTCTAAAGTTAAATGGTTTGAACCAAATTCTTGTTTTTCTTCTTTTCCTTTGTTTTTCGCCTTTTAGAGTTAAGATCTTGCACTCTGTAGTCAAATTAGAAGTTATAACTTGAAAAAATTGACAATATTACACTGACATAACAATCCAATTCTCTTAAAAATTTACTTGCTTTTAGGTACTTTTGCTTGAATGAGAAAAGTTGAACTGTACATCGAAGATTTAGCTCTTTTTTTTTTTTTTTTTTTTTAATAAAGGAGTTTAACTTACATTACTTTATACAAAGATTTAGCTGTTTTTGTATAAAGGAGTTTAACCTACATTACTTTATACCAAGAGTAGGAAAGTAGAAACACAATTTGGATAAATGAGTTTAACCTACATTACTTTATACCAAGAGTAGGAACGTAGAAACACAATTTGGATAAATGAGTTTAAGAGCTTTGCTAGCCATACTCGCGGCTGTGCGAGTGAGGCCGCTGGATGTGCGACACATTAGCGCAGCCCCACTTGCAGTAGGTGGGCTCGCGTTGATGTGTCGCACATTCAGCGGTCTCACTCGCGCGCTCGCAAGTGCTACTAGACTTTTTCATGAGTTTAAATTTAAGTTACTGACAATGTAACATTTATTTATACAAATGCGCACGAAAATATGATCTGTTACCATGATTATTGTTTTCTGTATTATGTGTAAACTCTTTTATTGATTTTCATTACAGCATATCATATCTTGATGCTATGTTTGTGTAAATAAATTTTCAAACTAGTTGATTAGAATTAAACTCTTAAATGAAATGGCTTGTGGAAGATCGGGCAAATTCATATTTATTTTTTGTATTTTTGTAAATTCTCCCAATAAAGAACTATTAACAAAACAAAAGAAGAAAAAAAGTTTTGGTCTTCTTATCCTTTTCTTTTGTGGACGTTTTGATATCCGGAATTGAGAAAGGCCTCAAGACCATCTTCTTTTTAAAAAAGAAAACACCATCTTTTGGTTACAATTTTGGAGCATGAAAAGAGATAGAGTTTAATACCACATGTTTAGCGTAAGAACAAGCTAACTATTAAGCTACCCCTTTGATTATATTATAATACTAGATATAATCCCGTGCCAACAGCACTCTTAACAAAATATTTTATTTAACTTTTGATAAATTAAATATGAAAAATACGTCACAACATTTGAATGTTAATATAAAAAAGGCATGAAATTCACATAAATGTGAAAAATTGCCCAAACAATAATAAAAAACTTTAAAAGATTTTTATAAACTAAGAGACTCACATAATTTATTTGAACGGAATTTGGGTTTGGAACAAAATATTTAACTAATTTCAATCATTGAATGCAATTCAAAATTGAATTTGAGCCGTTAAGTATAAATGTGAGAGAGACATATTCAAAAACAAATTATGTTTTATTTTATATATATATATATATATATATATATGTAGCATACGAGTGCTATATATATTGCTGATGGTACGGAAATGGCTTCCTTTAACCAGGCCCTACAAAGAAGTGGGGGGATGTTAATGGGGTTTGGGGAGGATATTCCTCATAATTAGACTGCTGAAATGTTTTGGATACGTTCCATCATTATGTCCTCTTCACTCCACTGGCCGCCTCACTTTTACTCTCTTTCTGGCCCTTTGTTGCCGCCTCACACGCTGCCCAAACCCTAATTCTTCCTAATTAATCAAATTCGTGTGGATGCTTTGTGCTCCAATTCTTGAATTGACAAATTGAGAGTAGATTCTTCTTATGGTCAAATCATTGAATTGATCAACATTTGGAGATTTAATTTCAACTAACAGTTAATTGTTACTACAATGTTATGGTATTAAAGTACGAAATGATATATGTTTTATTAATATACCATAAATTTAGGTATCTTTTGAATAAATTGATGCATATAAAAATTAAAAGTCATATAAACAAATATGTGTTTATATTTAGATATATTAATATGTACATGTATATGCACTTTAGAGATACTCCTAATCTCAAGATATTTTTACAAAGAGTCTGTATTCTTGCTCATGCTCACACTTTTTCTTGCCGAGTCAATTATTTAGCTGAAGGCATTCTATTTTGGTTATGCAACTTTTTGACAACTTAGTAAAGAAAAAGTTTTGGATATGTAAAATTTCGTTAAAATAATGTCACAATATTATTATTGAAATTATGAGCCAAATTAATAGTGTGTATTTTGGTCTGAAATGAATAGATCACAAATGATGATATCGAATATTTTGTACAAAAATTTTGTTTGTATGAAATTACTCATTGATAAAACACCCCCTTAATTAATAGTATGTTTGGAACTTGTACAAGAAAAGAGAAACAAAATGAGAGGTAAGCATTATACATAGTATAGTATTTTTCTTTATGTTTATGTGCAAAGAAACAGGAAAAAAAAAAAAGTATTTTGTTTGATTTTAAAGAAAAGACGAAAGAAAATACTGAAATAACTAAATTTTCCTTTCAACTTTTTAATTAAAAAATGGACGTTGCAACCTGCTTTGAAACCTTTGTTTTTCATCCAAAATCAAGAACCAAACATAGAAATGAAGGAAAAATAAACAGTAATTTTGTTTACTTTCTCTTCCTTTCTACATATATATATAAAAGTTCCATACATAACATAAATTTCAAGATGGTGTGCATACCAATTGGAAAGGATGGATTAGAAGTTTGATTAGCATATCACTTTCGCATGCATTTTCCTCTTCTTGTTATTCATCTTCTTCTTGTTCTTCTTATGTATTTTTTCCCCAGACTAAACTTTTGATAAGGGTATAAAACAAACTGCTTTTAAGTATTATATTGTCTAGAACTGTTGGAGAAAAAGAGAGGGATTGTTGACAATTATACGTATAGTGTTTTAAAAGTGGATCACTAAGAAGGCATCATCAAAAAAATCTATGCCAAATCATTATCTTTGAAACATATATTATGGGAGTTATATATTGGTTGATTTTGTTGCTCAATGTTAGCTATTATCATTACCCAATACTCATTTCGGTTTCTAATAATGGTATTGACCAAATAAGAAGACTCAATTTCATTAAATCTTTGTCAAATAGGTTAGTGTGACAATAATGAGCACACTTTTTAGACACTTCATGGAGGGAGTTTTTTTAGTGATAGTGGGCCCCTATGTTTGCGGACATGAGTTTGACTCCTCCTATCTTGTCTAGAGTTTTAACCTTTTAATGTACCAAAAAAAAAAAGTCCATGGCTAAAAACTAAAAACAAAAACACTTAAAATCAAAAGATTATGCCTTTTATGATGTGGTATGAATTATTTTCTTGTGTAAAAGTAGAATTTTGTGTTGACTACTATGAGAATGTTTTCTTGCTAGAAGTGTATGCATTTGAAAAATAATTAACACCATATCTTTCTGTCATTGCTCATATTCCAAAATACTAAACCTTCAAAGTTCAAAGATACTAAAAAATAATAAATAAAAAAAAAGAAAACAAAACAAAATGTTTGAAGACCCATTTAGAAGGAAAATAAAGGTCTAGGTCGAGGAATCTTGATACTGCTATCAACTGTATGAAAGACATAATATTTTTATGACCAAAACTACCCTAGTTGTGCGATCATGGAATAAAATATGATGATAACATCCCCAGTTCATTATAACAATATTTTTACTAGCACTTTTCCTATTTCACTTTTCATATTTCGTATTAATCCAACAATTACTAATTACCTAATATATCCTAATAATTAAAATAATTAATACTTATCATATATAATTAATACATATTAACATTGTTTGCATAGTCATAATCCTAAAAACTTGCAATTCCTCTTCTCCTAACATATCTGTTTATCACACATTCCTTGTTATAACGTTTGCTATTAACTAGCAATTGAGCAGCATTAATGTGACAGCCCTTTAATATTTTTTTTCAAGGTGTGATGTAAGTTGACAACAGGAGAGAGAGAGAGAGAGAGAGAGAGAGAGAGAGAGAGAGAGAGAGACGAGAGAGAGAGAGAGAGAGAGAGAGAGAGAGAGAGAGAGAGAACTCCATTGCTCATAGGGTTTGATGTAAGGCAACAAAAAGGATGAAGAAGATTGCCATATGTAGTACATTTGTGATTTTAGGAAAAGGAAGAGGTCTATTTGAAATTAAAACGTGCACTGCGAGTGAATGAAATAATATATCAAAGAAAAAGCTCAAGTTTATTTGATGGATCCACATGATCAGCCATGAACCAGCTCGATCATTATAGCTTGGAATTTAGAGAAATTGGCAAGAATAGGCCTCTTGACTTTTTATTTTTCAAACATTTGGGAAATTATTGTTAATACTTTACCCAAAAACATAATAATCGAAATTACTAAATTCAGTTCAATTGCCCTTAATAATTTTTTAAAAATGATTTTACCTTTTTCACTCAACCCAAAATCCCCATTTTGAAAGCAACCTGAATTTTGGTTTCATATTTATGCTTCTCTTTTGGCATTTAATCTACTTTCTCTTCAACCAATTAGTTCTTTACTGTTCAAAGAAGTTCAACAAGCCATGAGCTGATTAAACAATTTCTGTACAATTAACAGAGATATATTCTGTCCATAGCAGGAGATTAGGTCTAGACTCATCTTTCTTACTAAAAATTATATGACCTTGAGGCTTTATTCTGTGCCATATATGTGGAATCAAGTTATATATCAATTTGACAAGACCTAGTTACAAGTTCAACAATGGTATGAGGGAATAAATATAATTAAAAAAAAGAAAAAAAAAAAAGAAACTAACCCTCAATGCAAAGCTTGTGGCTAGAAAGACTTGAGCTACCACTATATTCTTCATGAGTAACAAAAAGCATATCAGAACCCTTATATTCTTTTTTTTTTTTTTTTTTTTTTTTTTGGCCAAAAACATAAACCAAAACAGAGATAACAAAAAAAAACAGAAACTGAGAAACAACAAAACTAAGCTCAACCAGCATCTTGACCTTCAGCCCAGAAAACTCTAAGGACCGACAATGGAAGATCAGGAGGATTGATATTGCCAGAGAAAGAATTCCTAAATGTCCAGTTTGCCAACTCTATCTTGTTAAACCAACTCTATCTTGTCAGTGATCAAGTATAAGTAATAATGCATAAATGGAATGCAAAAAAATACCCCATCACATGAGGTATTTTGAACATATCACGAGGTCTTTTTAATATCCATCACACCATCAAGTGCTACTTAATACCCCAAAAGAACACAATGGGGGAAGAGGTCAGATTATCCAATATGTTGCCTTAGTCAGATGGGAAAGTTCTAGGACCCTTTAAGAAGATGTTAATCCTGTTCTCGAAGATAATAAGTGTTTTTGAAGATTGTTAATGAGCACATCTGACTAGAAAGATAGGCATAATCAAATGGAATGTTATAATGGAATTTGCAACCAAGCAAGATCACAACTTGCTGTAATTGAAATGCTGATTAGTGCAAGGAACAAAATTTTCGTTTGTATCCATCGAAACGGTCGAAATGTTTCCATTTTCTAAGAGGCTAAAACAATACACTAGAGGAATAACGAAGCTCTAATGTTTCTGTCAAAACACATTGGAGCATAGAGAAATACACTAAAACATAATGCTATGTACCGAAACAATAAGTTTGCGTCAGCAAGAATTTAGAACTTTGCATAAATGTTCTACAATGTTTATTGAGAAAAATAAAAAAATACTCTATTTTACTATATTAATATTCCTTACTTCTGAAATATTTTCGAAACATCTCGACACATTGTTGAGACGTTTTTGAAACATTTTCGTTTACACCCCAATCGAAACATCATGCCCAAACAAAATTTTGATCCGTAGATCAGTGTTCTATTACAGTTTTAATAGTATAGAAATATGGACATTGTTATGCAATCATGCTCTTGCTTTCACAAGTCATAGATAAGAAATGCTTCAAGTTTCCACAAGTCATAGATAAGAAAAGCTTCATGAGCATTTCCCCTATGCAAGAGTCAGAATAACTGTTCAAAAGCAGCACTGAAGTACAGTGCAGAACCTTGGAGTGAAAACCCCTTTGCAAGGATGTGGCTAATCACTCATTCCTATAATTCAATACAAATTGTTCCTTCCATTAATGGGACAATTTAACCAACTCATTCAACTAGCTAGGCAGCAATGAAGCAGGTTATATATATATACATACATATGTATACATATGCACACACTTATGACGTATGAGGAAATCTCAAGCTGCATGCATGGTATGTCACTTTCCAATGTCCGCTAATCTCATGGAATTCATTCATACAATGAAATTATTCTTGATGTATTAAATTCCCCCCAATGTAACAGCCAAGAAACACCATTTCCGAATCAGAGAAGATATATATATGAATTTACAGGTGCAATACAAATTAAAATCCTAGCTCTCAACACATCATCAATGGAAAAAAGGAAGAAGGTTCAAGATTTCTGCAAACACCAAACTAACATCTTCTTCTTGTATGACAAATATTGCTTAATATCATTCTTTGTATTCTCAAAGACAAATAAAGCATATGTTCATAATAAAATGACCAAAAAAAAAAAAAAATGTTTTTATTGATTCACCATTTTTTCTACTCACTTGATTGTTCACAACCAACCAGAGATCATTCAGTTGGGTCGATAGGAGTCGAATTCGATTTGGGTTTTGTTCAAGGATAGGATCGCCCGGCACTAGCCGATGGGCTCTGAAACCGATTACTCATGCTTCTCCTTCCTCCCGGCGGCTTCCCGCAGATGCATTGGCATTCGTATCCATAAATGTTGCCAAAGCAAGAAAACAAGCCGCTTCCATCTTCGTCGCTGTGCCTCCGTACGTGTTGACTAGTCGATCTGTAACTACTGCCGCCGAATCCTCCTCTGTCGTACAGCGGTGGCAGCTCCGTCCGCCACCTCTCGAGCTTCGATCGGAGCCCTTCGACGCTTTCGTCTAAGCTCCACCCGTCCAACACCGAGCTCTGGTTGTCGTCAATCGGGTACCGCTCCCTCGCCATTGCAGCCGCAACTTCCGACGGCGAGGGACCCACTTCGGAATCGGACCAGAAGGAATGAGCTTTGCCTCTCGGAGGTCCGCCGTATATGTATTTTCCGTTCACTATGGATGACCCTTTTGGGCCTCCGTATTCGTACCCGTTGAATTTGGAAATGGGTGGCTTTGCAATTGATTGTGCTCTCGGTGGCGACACCTCTTTAGCTGGAGCCGCGACCGCCGCCGCAGGAGGCGGAGGAGGAGGTGGCTTTTCATCGGCCTGCTTCTCTGTTTTTGGGTCATTTAGTTTTTCATTGGGGAGCTTCTCTTTGGGTGGATTTTCTTTGGGTTTTGGTGGATCAGGACTAGGCTTTTCCTTATCGGGTTTGAAATTTTCTTTATTCTGCGAATCTTTACTACCGATTGAACCATTGATTACAGAGCTTGCCTTACCTCTTTTCCCCTTCTCTTTCGGTTTTTCTCTGAGTTCTGCGCCGCTGATTACCGAACTTGCCTTGCCTTTCCTGCTCCTCTTTGAAAGATTGGTGGATTCTGAACCACTAAGCATCGAACTGGCCTTTCCACGCTTCTTCTCCGGTACTGCAACAATCGAATTGGCGTTTGAGAGATCGTCGAAGGTAACCCGTTCGCTTCTTTCACTCTTCGTGCGACGCAATATGGGCTTCGGTGGATTATCGCTGGGAATTACAGGATTTTGATTGTCGTTGTTATGGTTATGGCCGCCGTGGGGGTGATCTTCTTCCATCAAATCACGGTATCCGACGGCGGAGGCGCTGAGTTGGGTATAAAGAGGCATGCTCCGCATGGAGCTGTCGAGAACCGCCACGCCGATGTTGAGTATCCCCTGGGGACGGCCCGACGGGCGGCGTACTTGAAGCGCGACGAATCGCATCCCGAATTGGTGGTGGTTGTGGTGGCCACTGGGCCGAGTCGTCGGAGGCGGGACGAGATTGCCGACGAGGACGCGGACTGTTCCAACGAGGACGTCGCGGAACCAGTGGACGGCGTAGATCTCGATCATGACCGCCGACGTGTCGAGGCGGAGGAACTCCTCGTCGACGCGGAACACGAACTTGTCGTTCCAGGTGGGGTGATTATGGCCCCGAGAATCCACGCTTGTCGAGAGCTTCCGCTTCGGGTTAACCCACGCGGTGGCGTAAGTCCTCATGTTCTTCGACACCATCTCCAAATCCTGGCCGGATATGATGTTGATTTCCAGAAGCTGGAACGGCTTCAAAGTTAGATGAGACATTGGTGGTGGTGGTGGACGGCGACAATGGGCGTTTTTTTAACAATTTTGAAACCGCCTTAGAGGTGGGCGACGGTGGTGATGGAAGATTCCGCCCGCCGTCCGAGAATAGGACGACGAGGGAGGGGGTGGCATCAACGTAAGGAAGAAGTCGAGCGAAATGGGGAGGGAGAGAGAGCCCTCTCCATAGGACATTAACATTGACCAGCGATTCCAAAGAAAGGAGACCGTTAATAATATATTAGTTTGACCCGTTTATAATTGATACAAAACCTGAAGTTGCCTAATTTAGGAAGGGGGGGGGTTAGGTACTAGTGTTATTTTGCAAATTTTCAGATAACAAATTTGTAATCTGAAAAAATTTTAATGGTATAATAACAATTCAAATACAAGTTTTACATACAAGCAACGAAAGGTAAAAATTGTAATGAAAGTAGCACTCGTAATCTAATCAGACAAATCTACAATTGTAAGTTAATACTTATTACTATGATACAAATTTAAGTTTTGCAGTGACAGACCAGTCAAATTCATGAAAGGTACACACTAAAAATCATTGTGGAAGCAGGAGAAATTATTATAAGTGAGTATTACATTATTTTAACTTCCATCACAATCTTAAACATTAAAAGTACGTCCCATAAGGTGGTACTTAAGTGAGGGTAGTATGGAAGAAATTACACTTGCCTTTTCCCTCACAGATAGTTGCGAGGACAAATTTACTTACGGTAATAGTTATAGTCATGTGAATCAAATGTTGTGTATGCATTATTTTAGCCTACTTACACCTTGTCTTTCTGCTCACACGTGGTTGTGAGGGCAAATAAAATTTGCTTGTAGTAATATTATGCGAACCCAATGCTTTGCACAGGACATTTTAGTCTATTTGCACCTTGGATGGGACTTGACTTTCTCTTTTTAAAAAGTATAGCGGGTAGAAATTACTATAATCACGTCTTAGGCAGGGATGCTATCTTGGTTGCTCTCCCACTACCCTTTTGGCCTAGAAAAAAAAAATCCAATCTAAATGTGCAAATACTTAAATAATAGTTGAAATCACATGCATGTAAAAGTCATTTATAATAATTTTCTTTCAAGTAGGACACAAATTAACTAACAATTCTTTTCCGGGGATACTCTAGGTGGCATTTTGTGAGAGGATTGTTCTTAGTTATAGTAACAAGGTTGTTGCAAGAGTACTAGTACTAAAAGTAGTAATGTGTAACATTCTTTGCTATTAATAGCTTCTCAGAATGAGTTCATATAGATGAGTCCTCTGACTTTGTGTTGGCGGGACAAAAACTAAGGAAAGCTAATTCAAACAACGGTTTTATTATGGAATAAACTAAATTTCATTTTAGTCAAATTTCAAGTCAACTTCACGTGGGTCTTACAAATTTTGAAATCAAATGAAAGAATCATCTTAATACTATGCCTTAAACTTGGATTTGTGGGGGAGAAATGGAAAATTACATTACTTAATCATTCTTATGGGTAATTAAATAAAAAATAAATTTTTTAAATAAAAATATCTATTTATTTTCTTCTCATTTTTCTAATCTCATCAAATAATAAAAATAATTTAACTTCTTTCTCTTTTTTTTTACCTATCTTTTTCTTTCCTTCCATGAATCCAAGATCGAAACGTAGACTAATTGTTATATTCGACAGTTGAAAATAATGGATAAAATAAAATATTCAAAATTGTAGAAGTAGGATTGATATGTCTTACCAATAGGTATATTCCTTTCTTATAATTCATGACTTTTGCCAAATCAGATAATTATTATCTTTTATAAGTTCTCCCGACTACTCAAATCATGCACATGTTTCTAGAGTTTTTCTGATAAAAAATATTAATATTTCTAAATAAATTTTAGTATTGGTCAAACAAAATTGGATTGTGTGGGCTAGTGACCCTGTATAAATATGACGAGACCCATGGAGAGGGTCAAGTCATGAGCTCTAGAAACATTTTATTTTCAATGAAATGAATGAAGCTGCTTTACAACTCCCCTCCACCAATTAAATAAAAACAATGAAAAGAAGCTATTTATTTGGTAAATAAAAGTTACATGGTAAGAAAGTAATTATTTCCTTCTATTTGGGGTTTTACAAAAAAAATTGAAAAAAAAAAAATAACTTTCCTTTATTTAAAATTCAAAGAGAAGAGAAACTAAAATAATAAAAAAACTATTAGAATGAAAAAATGAAAGAAAATGATAGAAAATGAAAACGCAAAAGAAAAATAGTATATTTTTTTTCTTTAAACAATTGCCGCTTCCCTCCTAAACTAATGGTTAGGTAGCAGTGGATTATCACTAGTCATTCTCATGAATTTGTGACCCTTAAGTTAACAGTATGTTTGGAACTTGGGAGAAGGGAAAAAAGGAAAGAAATTGTTTAATTCTACCTAAAAAAACAAAAATGATAAAAAAAAAAAAAAGGAAGAAAAAAACACACACTTTCTCTCTTTCTCTCTCTTCTTTTTTTTTTTTTTTATTTTATTTACAAAATCAAACAAAAATTTTTTCTCTCTTTCATTTCCTTCCTTCCCCAAATTTCAAAGAGGCAGTAAATGGTAAATGAAGCAGTAAATTCAGTGAAACACGTAGGGGATGTGCCATGTCCCAAGGCTTGTGAAAGTGTAAAGCGGCACCCAAAAAAGTGACACGTTTCATGTGATACTACACGTGGCGTGTGAAGTGTCCATGTCTTTCAATGATATAAAAAAAGACAACTGAATACATTATATTACACGTACATGCATTATATATATATACACACGCATTTATATAGTATGATCCTACATCTCATTCTCTTCCTATACGCATCCTAATTTTCTCATTTAGTATAAGGTAAGAACCCATGTCTCATTCATTCCCTTCATATACAACATCCAAAGTTTCTTTCTCGTTCTTTTCATTTCAAGATGTTAAAGCTCTCTTGGAGAAGCAAATACATATGCAGCTAAAGACAATAGAAGGTATGCCCATCCTTGAATTTCATTTCTTTGCTTTTGAACATTTAAAAAATGTGATGTTTGAAAAAAGAAAACAAAGAAGCGAGAAAAATTCATTCCTATTCATAGAGAATGTAAAGAGCTTCAAAAAAATTTTGACTAAATTTCTCTTTGTCCCACGGCAATGGGTAAAATTTTCATGAAGTTATGCTATACAATCCTAGGTTTTAACAGTTAATTTCATACTTCATTTCTAACTGAAACACCTACTCTTTTAGATCATCATGTTAAAAATGATGACATCATTTTTTAAAGTTTTTTTTTACTGCCTTCGACCAAATTAATGAGTAATTCCAATCCATCCAATTCGTCTCGACTCCCTATTTTAAAATTTGAACTTCCACTGATGTTAACTGATTTTTGTCTAACCTTAGGCCCGTTGCCGGATATGGCAAGGGAATTAGATTGCTTGTCCTCTGAGTCCCACTTGTGAAGTGTTTGAATAACAAATGAGGTTCAAATTATATCTTTTTACTTATCCTCTCCATTTGAGACCAGCTCAAAAATAATATTTTTACCCTTTTTTTATTATTATAATAGATTAATATAATATTAAATAACTATATTATAATTAAAATTAAAATTTTTATTAGTTTTTTATTTTTAATGTGATATTTTAACAAAATAATATTATTTATTTCATCATAATCCCATCTAACTAAATGTAGTATAAGTAACTCCCATTACATCAAGTATTACTTATCACTCATCACCATCTTTTTAATTCTACAATATTACTTATCCTCTTTTCTTTTTTTTTTTATCTCGTAAACAAATAGGCCTAGTGGTTTATTAGGGGTATCTCAGCATGTACCAATTGTCCAATTCCATAGGTGGTAAAATTAGGCCTTCCAAATGAGTGTGACAAGCCTTGCATGGGAAAAAAAGTTACCCGTATGTGTGATTTTTGCTTGCAGTCGTTGCACTTATACGAGAGAGCATTTTTTATTTGGTTATTACATTATAGTGATCGTCACACGGTGTGACAGTCGTACTGAAAATTTGTCCCTTGCACGACTGCCTTTATAGTTGAGATTCGAGTTCTATGACTTGTATTGTACACAAAAAATAAAAAATAAAAAAATTCACCCAAATGCTGGGATTATATAATCAAAAGCCTCATTTATTTTCTGCATCCTTGCTGTAATAGAAGCCTGAAAATTTAAAGAATGGTTGGTAGATGCTGATACAAGAGTTGCCTTACCATCTTGTGATGGCAAAAACACATAAATTACACTTGAATTTGATGAAGGGGGAAGTTGGGTTTTACTTAAAATTAAAGGAATTCACATGCAAGTTTTGCTACTTTTGGCTTCTTCAACAATGCATGTGACTGATGTGAGGGTATCAAGATGCATCTTGTGATGATTTCAAGACTAGACACATACCGCCTTAAATTCGCCCATACTTCCACTCCAAAGATAGAGATGGGTTCACGTGGCTCATTGCCTCCTGTACTTAAAAGTGAGTTGATTGGTTATATAGCATTTTACACGTAATATTTACATCACAAAAATAAAATATTAAAAAACAGAATAAAATCATATATATAAACTAATTGTCTAAAAAATTAATGCTGAATAAATATTTCTTTTGAGTATGTTCTTTGTTCTTATTTTATTGTGGATTGGGATCTTCCTTATTCACAGGTGACGCAGCTTTTACTATCTCAAGCAAGAAATAGATCGCAAATGCTACTCAAAAGCTCATCAAATCCAGTTCTACAAACCCTCTTCTTCTCAGACAGTCCCAACAGAGATTTTGACACCAATCACCACCATTGCTACCCACATCCCCATGATCACTGCTCCATTCACGGTGGCCACCGCCGCTACTTCAGTTTGAGCTCATTCTCTTGCAACTCTTCACCGATCTCTCACTCGGCTTCTGGGTCCTCCGAATTCAATAAAAAAAACAAGAATAGTGTTCGCCACAAAGCCTTTCGAAGAGCTCGATCCGCAGGCAACTTAGAAGGACTAGCATCAACTTCTTTTGATTTAAATAGGTTGACGAGATCTTTTCATAAGCACAGCAAATCAATGTTGCATACGTCTCCATCGTTTTCAATATATACTGCAAAAGATGGAATTGGAGAGGAGAATGAGAAAGAAGAGTTGGAGGTAGAGAAGTTGGTGAAAAGTGATGAGGGTTTGGAGAGGTCTGTTACAATTGGAGAGAGCATAGAGGCTATGGGTAGTGGCGAATTCAGTTTTGGGAAGAAGAGTATGGCCTTGATCGATGAGAATGATGAAGAAGAGGTTTTGAATGAATTCCAGAATGTGGGTATTGAAGAAGAAGTTGAATTACCAGCAAGCCCTCTTATGTATCTAGCCACAGGTCTTGGGATTGATGGCAATAGTATTGGTGGAGTTGGTGGTGGTGGTGGTGGTGATTTTACTTTGGCAAGTATCGATGAGGGTGGCGATGTTGAGGAGTATTACAAGAGGATGGTTGGTGAAGATCCTTCTAACCCTTTGTTTTTAAGAAATTATGCTCAGCTTTTGGAGGTGAGTTTCATTCTCCCTTGTTTTTATGTAACAGTCTGTGCTGTTCTGTTCTGTGTTTTTTAATAATTGTGGTATTGATACTTGCAATCACTTTAATTTCTTCGTAATTTATGTAGTGCATCATTACTTTACCCACTCCTCTAGGAGGATCACTGTTAGCTAGTTCTCAGATTGGCCATGCTAGAATAGAAATTTGCTTTCTGGAATATGGAATGTTGGCTTTTAATTGGACTGATTATGATCTCCTTGCTAGTCCTGTTCCTGTGGTTTTCTGTGAATTCAATGCATCAAGCTAGGAGAGAGGTGATATTAGCCTCTGAATGATTGTTCTAAGCAATGTTCGAGCCTCTTTTTTAGTAGTTTCGGTTGTTGTAATTCTATACTTGACCTAACCATTGGATGGAATGCACACCCAAATCGATGCTTAAAATGGCAGTTGTTGTCTTGTGACCATATATTAGGCCTGACCAGAGGCAAGGTTGCACGCCAATCTGAACCTTGCCTAAGAAGGTTTCACCAGTACATTATCAGAGCAGAAGAGCCTTTGAGCAAGAGAACCCACACGCCTAATGATTGAAATGTGCTTCAAAAGAAAAAACTATCCGGACAATAAGAAAGGCAACCACCAATTGAACAATCTAAAACTATTTGAATTGATTGTCCTTCTTTTTATTTTTCTGGATTTTTGGTGGGATTGTGAGTTGCATATAGACTTATAGAGTTCTTCCTCTCCCATATAATTTAAGAGGTTATGGATTATGAGAAAAATGTGTAATAGAAAGAACAGGAAATCCTTCACAATAAGTTCTATGAGTACTATGGACTTGGTAAGATTTATGAGTGGTGCAGTGTGCACAAGCTTTGATAAGATATTTCACGTTTGTTGCATTGTGCATTTCCCCCAAGCTCCATTAATTTGTTTGGAAATGAAGTTTTTTTGCACTTCAATGTGTTTTTAGTAATGACAGTGAGGATTATTTCTCTTCTAGTGAGTAACTGACTCCAACAATTTATTGACAGTCTAAAGGAGACCTCCATGGAGCCGAGGAATACTACTTCCGTGCTACATTAGCAGACCCTAAAGATGGAGAAATCTTGTTGCTCTATGCTAAGTTGGTGTGGGAGCTCCATCATGACCAAGATAGAGCCCTGAATTACTTTGAACGAGCAGCTCGAGCTGCTCCTGAAGATAGGTTAGTACTTTGTTGCCTTTATCTTACATTTTTCTTAAAGGAAATCGGGTTCTAGTTTTGAATTTCACATGATTAAAAGTACCCCTGCAATGAGTTTGGTTGATTTCTAGACCTGATATGGTTCATATGAACATCTACAAATCGGATGTCCTGGAGCTGCCAAAGCAGCCAATTTGTTCAACAAAGTGGTTAACTTAGGTCTTCACTACCACCTCTTAAATAATGTTTAACATGAATATGAGGCACACTGATTCATCACAAAGTCACCAACTGGATTGCTTGACCTCTACTTCCTCGTTGACCAGTTCAAAGTCGACCCATTTGAAACAGTTTCTTTATAGTGTCCCGAAATTAACATTCATTTCTTGTCTTCAGCCATGTTCTTGCAGCATATGCTTGTTTCCTTTGGGAAATAGAGGTAGACAAGGAAGAAGATTTTGCAGGGAATGATCATAATCAGGTGCTTTTCTACAGACTCGTTTTGAATTGCTATGACACATTTTTTAATGAGACTAATGCTTCTTGGAGATAACACAGATTGAAGGAGACAAATGTGTTCTTGGACTTCAGAACTCAGCTTTTGAGGAAGGAAAAGAGCCTGTTAGCGCGACCTTATGTCTTGCTGCAGGACAAGGGATTCACGTGGCTGGTGTTGGTGGTAGCATTGGCAGTGTTGATAGTATAACAGCAGACGCTGGTGAGGGTGGCAATATTGAGGAGTATTATAAGAGGATGGTCGAGGAAAATCCTTCCAACCCATTGTTCCTGAGAAATTATGCGCAGTTCCTCTATCAGGTCAGATCCATATTTCTGGCCTTCTGTCTCACCTTATAGTCTGAGTTAACCCCTTGTTTCCCATCATTTTCATTGCAAGCAGCTCTCATGTACAATTAACTGATTGACTATTGTTCTATTGATTAGCTGCCTAAGACTGAAGCATGATGGATAAACTCAGACTGCCTCTAATTCTGACAAGTATTATAGACGGATCTCTTAGCCTTAGATTTCACTGATAAGATTTGACCATTCAACTACTTAAACTACAGAAATCTCCTTCATATGTTATCAATAGTTCTAAAGCTTGACCTGTTTGATCTTTCACAAAATGAGCAACTTTTGATGGATGCAGACATGAATTTGTGAAGTGAAGCATGATTATAACACCAGTATGCACATAGCCCAAGAACTAATTATATGTCTATGTTTCACAGAATGTATGCAGGGTGCACAATGGTTTAGACAAGGTTCAAATTTTATATTGAAATGATGATTGATTACAGAATCTCAACCCTGTATTTTGCTTTAAATTTGAATGGGTATTAAACTGGGAGTTCCAATATGGTTTGGACAGGGTTCAAAATTGATCTTGAAATATATTTGAACTTGACTCTGAAATAGTAGAAGGAATCCACTCTATTTTCTAACATTAACCTGTGGTATCTCTCACCAAAACAACCACAGAACACATGGAATACTGTGTGTACTGTACAATGTATTTAACTCGGTAGACTTTTCTACCTTAAATGATGCATGTGGATTTAATCTTCTTGTTCACCTTAAAGTTCTGAGATTGGAGTTTAATCAAATTGGTGAGTTTGAAGCTTGTTTGATTCTTTTGTTTCTTGTTGTGCAATAAATGACAATTTGGCTGACAGTCCAAGGGAGACCTTAAGGAAGCTGAGGAATACTACTCACGTGCAGTACTAGCCGATCCTGGGGATGGTGAAATAATTTCTCAATATGCTAAATTGGTGTGGGAACTTCATCATGACCATGGTAAAGCATCGTCTTACTTTGAGCTAGCAGTTCAAGCTGCTCCAGAAGATAGGTATGCATCAGTTGGCCATCTCCACAATCGATTGTTCATATTCAATACTGAAGCTTAAGCACTGTGAAGTAGGTTTGGATGGTGCTGATACCATTTAGTACTCATGTCCACATAAGCCCCTCTCCCTTCTCAGGGAATTAGGCTGCTCTAAAATAATCGTCACTGGCCAATACTGACTGTCTCCAATGCAGAGAGGAATTTTGAACACACTTTCCAATCTTGTGCCTATTCCCTTGTTATGGGTTTACAAGAATAAGCCAGTTGTAGAGATTTTGGATGTCTGAATAACCAATATTATAGATTCCTAATGTTCCATTCTTGATATATATTCTTTTTGTCTATTTGTTTCTGTGTTTTCAGCCATGTTCTCGCTGCATATGCTAATTTCCTCTGGGAAACAGAGGAGGATGACGAGGAAGATAGCGCAGGGCATGATGTTCAAGCACCACTTTTCATAGGAGCAATGGCCTCTTCGAGTGCCTAACTTTTACAGTACTTTGACAGATTTGCAGTTCACTCTCTAATGTTTCATAAGTGCCAATGCCCGGAAAGAAATAAGCACAAATTTTCTTAGTGACATGTATCAATTAGAAGGAAACATGATTTCCAGTGCCTTTAGGCTGGTCTGATAAACTGTTTCATGATTGTTGTAAAAAACAGTTCATACATTACTAGAAGCAGAAATATTCTCAGATAATATCATACTTCCGACTCCTCCCCCGTTGAGAGGGAATCCTTGAGATATTTGAGGTGGTATCAAGGTGCCGAGAGTTACACGTTATTGGGTAAAGGATCACGTAACCTTCTTATTCCTCTCACATACCTCCGGTCCTTTGAAAAGAGGAGTGAACAATTTTCTGGGTGGAATGCGGGTTAAAGGTAGTTTGGTAAAGCCATTTGGGCCATTGCAATGGAAGATGACTAAAATATAGAGAGGTCAGTTAAATCTCACTGTGCCTATAATGGGTCACTATTTCATTTAAAAATTGTGTCCAAGGAGTCCATCTTACCAGGAAGAATTAGAGGGCAGAGACTTGGAACAGGATGAACTGTGCAGGTCTAGGCAGAACTTAGTGCCAAGGCATTCCATGGCTGATGTTTCAACTACTACATAATCCATGTAATACCTATATGGTTCAATGGCATTCCGTTGTTTGGTTTAGATTCAAGTCTCATGTGTTTGTCATTTGGTTTAGATTCAAGTCTCATGTGTCTAGATAAAAATTTTGGTGATGAAAAAGGAAAAGAAAGAGGATATGAAATTATGCTATATGTTCAATTGTTAGATAAAATGGAGTAAAATAGCATAAAAAGACAAGGATTTGAAATCTTTCAATTTATTCTCTATATCCTTACTTTTTTCTTTTCTTCTCTTTTGCCTTGATAAATTTAAATTCTAAACACAACATAAACGAAATGAAGCAAAGCTCTAGGTTGGCTCTATAGTCATAGACCCAAGGTGTATAGCCAAAAAGTGGCTGACTTTTCAGGATTTGGTTGCCCCCTGGGCCACTTTACAATGCGAAACTTAAGGGTTGAGTTTAAAGCACAGTTCCGAGGCTCAACAACATTTTCTCAGAGACTGCAGTCACAACTGCTTCCAAAACCTCCCTATTATAAGAGAAATCAACCAAAAGCAAAAAGGAAGTTTAAATACTTTTGACAAATGCAATTACATACCGGTTTCTGTTCATCGGAGATTAAGAACACAAACACACAAAAACAAGGGAGATTAAATCTGCAAACACAAGGACATTAAATAGGCTAAAACAGAAAAAATTTCAACTTACCCAAGTGTTGAAGAGCTAAAAATTGCAAAATCATTACCTCTTCAATTAGAAAATCCACAAAGGGAAAAAATTTGATATTCCAAAGACATTCCCCCCAACAAAATTATTATGCATCTTCCTAGAAACATATTGAGATCTCGAGACCCATAAAGGTGAATGTGCTTTATCCAAATAACTAACGCAAAACTTTTTTCCCGTTGCTTGAAAAGACTTGAATAGTTCACTCTGATTGGTTTTGTCCACTTCTAGACACTTGGTTGCCCAAAAGCCCTCTGTCTTGCCGGGGAGCTGGTCGGTAGAAACCATTTCCTCTCAGTCTGTTGTAGTCCCGATCACCTCCTTCCTGGCCATTTCCCCTACCAAAACTCCGAGAACCAAAACGTCCCCGTGGAGCCTCTGTTAGGTAGCTGCCCCTGGCTCTACCCCGCCCTGGTCAAAACCACAAATTAGTTAAAGAACTTCATCAAAGGATAAAAATCCTTGGGTATTTCTTTGAAGCAAGATGGAGAGCACCAGTTGTTTGGTGATACTACAGAACTTATATAAGGGGGAAACGGACTTGAAATTGACAAATCAGTGACCAGTTCTTCTAGGAATATTATGATTTGTTTAAGATAACTTGGTCACTGGTAGAATCAGAGGATAATCTAATGTGACTTTTCTTTATTTTAACACAAGAAATTCTTGCAGAACATGCAAAAGGTGACATGTCCAGCCCATCTGTAACTAAAAGGAGAGAAAAATACAAGAAGTTCCAAGGAGTGTTGATCAAAACACTGCTAGATGCTGGGTGGGATTGACAAGGTGAAGAGATCTAAACAATGGCTTCATTTCCACGAAGTGTAGATCAAAACAATACTAATTTTTTCCAATTAATAAGAAAAAGACAGACAAAAGGGAAAGAAAGAGCACAAAGTTAAATATACACATACATATATATATACATATATATCTGTATGTTGGGTGTGTATAATAAATGCTAAATCAATTACCTCAAGCCAAGACCCAGTAATCAAGGTTGATGTGTGTCAACCCATAGTTGCCAAATGGACATTCAAATTGCAAATCAAGATTCCATTTCTCCAAATTTTGAAATCATATCTTGAATCTAAAGATTTAGTGACAAGTTCAAAATGGATAGGAAAACATATGCAGACGTGTAGGCTGTAGAAGTTAAAGAGTATATTGTGGAAATGAAGGATTTAGACGTAGGAAAACTTCATTGTTAGGTTTTTATTTGATAACAAGTAGTTTTGAAATGAAAAGGAGGATTAAATTTCTTACTTCCTTTGACGTAGGAAAACTTCATCGTTAGCTTTTTATTGGATAACAGGTAGTTTTGAAATGAAAAGGAGGATTAAATTACTTACTTCCTCCTCGAGATACATTGATTCTGTTTGCTCTCCGCCCTTCAATGAATACTTGTTGTCCAGCTATCTGAACCGTCGAAGCCTACAGAAAGAATCAGAGGAACCCAAGGGCCAACTTTACATCAGAATCCAGGCTAGGAAACATAACTCGAGGGATCGCATTAAGCGTGAGTGTAGTCCACAACACCAAAATTTAGTAGTACAAAAAGATCAACACAAAATTAAAAATGGAAATGGGAAAAAAAAAACGGGAATTCAAATCCTGAACTTTAGCACCCATTATGGAAAGACAACTTTAATGTGAAACCTGGAAAATGATGGCATGAACTCGAAAATTTTGGAAATTGCCAGAACTTGTTTAGAACTCGACAGAACTTCAAGACCCAGATGCAAAATTAAAGCTCGCAAACAGAACCATAAGATCAAATGGCAATTGATGAAACATGGGAGAATGGAAAAGAAAATGCATTCATAACTAGAATGTACAACAACAAAGTTTCCATTAGCCAACAGATAGAAAAAAAGGTTGATACAAGGACAATCTGGAATAGCTAGCTAAAGAGCAGAACCAATGAGTTTTGAATAACAAATTTTAAATTTTTATGAATAAACTCAATTACAAAGGAATGCAATGAAGTTCTAGGATACATATTCAGACCTTGATTGCATGTTGAACCCCAACAATATCTTCAAATTCAACAAACGCATAGCAAACACCAATATCCTGCCAATCAGTGTGAGCACAAATCACATATTAGTTTCCTCTGACAAAGTGCAGAGACACATACAAGAGGGAAGCTAAAAGAACGAACCTTTCTGTTTCTAATGGCCACGGCATCAGCCTTGAGTTTACCAAACTTCTTAAATTCCTCCTCTATTTCAGAAGCAGACACAGTAGATGGCAAGTTTCTCACATAAACTGACTTTATTTCACCTGAAAACATTCAAACACATAGGAAAAATCAAGGAATAGCATCCAACACTATGATTGAGGAAAAGTGTGAATAACAAACTCATCACATAATTTGCTCAATCAATATTTCATTAACTAAATCATCTGGTTTTAAAAGGACTATTAGTTATGTTTATGACAGCAGGATATACGTAATATATGTAGCACATGGAGCAAAAGTCAACCTTCATCTTCAAAAGCTGAAAACTCCTCTGCAGCCTCAGCCCCCGAACTTTCTACAGCAATTGATGATGCTACAGACTGCTGAGTAGGTGGTTCTGGTACATAATCCCACTCTGAAACAGGAGGCATGGACTTGTTGAAAGAGGGCTGAGGAGGTGCTGACGTTGCAGATTGTCCTTTAGAAACCTGCAACTTCCAATGACAAAGCAAACAGAAAGTCAGTCACTAGATGTAATGCATTTATGGGTCCTGTTAACCTATGCATACGGGTAAGTTTAACTGTATGCAGTAATAGATGCTTGGATGGGCGTAAGATGATCTGTGAGAATGATGATGAGAGCAAAAAGTAACTGGCTACTGATTTCCATAATAATAATAATAAATATAAAACATAAGGGGGAGGGGGAGAGAGAGATGAAAACAGGAGAATGGAAAAGGAAGATGAGACGAGAGGGACAGGTGGGTGACCTGTTAGTTGAAGGAAAACAGTATGGAAGGGAGGAATAAGTTACCGTTCCAGCGCATGGTTGTGTAGGGGTGGGGTGGGGAGGAATAAAGAATAGAAGTTTCCTCTCCTTATGTAGATTATTAGCCTACCATTATCAGAATCCTTTGGAATATTGCAAGAACTACTTGGTGGGACTTAGCTTACGTACAATAGAAGCATAGGTGTGCTTTTGGGGCTCCCCAATAGGTTCCTCAACAGAAGCAGACAGATGGTCTGATACAGGGCTCACTGAATTTTGAAGAGAACCATTAGATTGTGCAAAATTGTCCTCAAGAATGCTTTCCGTCTCAGGAGTATGCTGCAGCTGTTGCTCTGAGAAATTGTAAGTGTCAACCGGACCATTTTCTTCGATATCAGCAGAAGCCACAAACTCCCTTGCTGGGGTTTCCCCACCTAGCATGTAGTTGGATACTGCAAAAGCCATGACTTCTTTACCAAAAATCTAAAAAACAAAGAACATTTTTCCAGTATGCATATGAAAAACAATGAATTACACAATAGAGCTGCAAAATTGACAATCCATCCTAGAAGCCAGTCATCTTATAACCAAATTACATAGAAGGGCATTGCATGATCAGTTATGTTATATCTGATCCATTCATCAGTTGTTTTTTCCTTGTTTCTGTTAGCCCGTTCTTCTTTATTTCTGTGATTGAGTTGCATCTCCCCCACCCCCCAACCTCAACCCCAACAAAAAAAAAAACGAACAAAAGAAAATAAGTGTTCATTAGAGGAAATCCATTTGTTTAACTGATCAAAGCACTTGTATTGATTTGTGAATATCTAGTAATAGAGATTTAACATTGTTTTCTTCCCTTATAAGATTAATAATAGCAACATTAATACTTCACTACCAATGACAAAAATCTTGTGAAGCTTCTAGGGCAGGTAATTGTGGTAAATTGGCAATACTCCAGGAATACAGGTTCAATCATAATACCTGGTTCTCGAATGGTAGCTGAAGCATTTAGTTTGGAATCAAGATTGCTCTGGGCTAAATAGGCTACAGGATGGTGGTGAATTGGTTCCTCCTCAATAAAGTGAAAGATATCATTGAGAACAAAGAAGCCTTTTTCCTGAGGTGCAAGGAAAAAAGTTTGCACAAATTTCCTCCTGCCACCGAAGTCCTTTGTATGCACAGAACCCGAAGCCATCACAAGAACACCTCCATTCCATGACTCAAGTGAATGCGCTGTCATGATTTCTATTCCCGTGTAATTGAGAGACATGACAAGTGTATGGATTTGCTGCCAGAAAGAAAGGGGAAACAAATAAACCCAAAATGCTTGTTACTTGCTACCATTTAGAAACAACGATAAAAGCTGAAAAAACATTTTCTTTGGTATCAAATGGTTATACATTAAGCGGGGAAAATCTTGGAAGGAAAATTTTAAAAAGCAGGACAAAAACAATGAAATTATGAAGCATATTACTCCTCCTCAGACCATTATGCGAAGAAGTAAAATGGCTATATTTAAGCTTCGGGCTGATTAAATTTATAATAGTTTACAATTACAAAACTTAATTAGAATTCCGATATTGAAATCATCACCTCAAAAGAATCTGTACATACTCACCAAAAAAAAAAAGCATTAGTACATGTCTTCCTTTGACAAGCACATAAAATTGAAGATTAAATGGAAAGTAATCCGACATTACCAAGCTCCATGTAGACATTCCGGAACGAATCTAAGGCCTATGGACTCCTCTAAATGTGTGAAGTACCTGTGTCGGAAACCTAACACTGGTATGAGATGTGCCCAACATGTTTGGTTATACATCTACCCGACAAGTATGTCTAGTAATCAAGTCTACTATATGAAGATGCATAAAACTCTCATATTACGCTGCATGAAATTTTCTCAGACACCTCGTAAATAGATTTTACCTTAGAAAATAAAAGAGAAATATTAAGAAATATGAATCTTTTGTTGTATACTTGTATTCTTGGACATGGGAATTAGATAAATTCAACACTCAATACACATACTCACATTCGACATCCTTACTCAAATCTCATGCTATGGCTTCTACTTCATAATTAAGAGGTCCATTCTTTATTTACTGGACGATGGTCCCTCCTACTGCCTATAGCTTCCATGGACTGGTCATTATAATCTGGTATAATCTAGTCAAAACAAGTAACTTTTGCAATTATTAATGTAGCATAAGCAATTCTAACCAGTGCAATGAGGTATATCATAAGATGGCATTCAGCTAGAAATTGGGAACAATCGACTCCCAAAGTTGTAATCACCATGCTATAATAAGTACAGAAACAATCTCAACAAATAAGAACTAGTTCACATGAAGAGTGCGACATAATTGAGTTCACATACTAGACAAAAGAGCACCAAGAATATATCTAGTAGTTCTTTTCAAAAACAATGTGTGCATTTTTTGAGCATTTCACGCTGCAAACCAAATTCAGAGTTCTTTGAACCTGGTTAATTAACAGGGCGCAAGAATAAAAAGTTCGTACTTAAACAACAAAAATCATACAATTAACACAAGTAGTCAACAGGGTCTTCTTATTGATATTAACAGTGGCCGTACTCATGAAATTTCTTTCTAACTGGCTACCACAATTGATATTTTCTTTTTAGACACGCACATCCAGTGATGCATTTTAAGAACTAATTAGGTACCCATACTGATAAGTGAAATGTCCTCCCACCATGTCTCACTTATTTAAGAGACAAAATCCTTAGTCTACATTAAGCCAAATAAGCCCTATATGATTTTAATATATGCTACATATTGTAAAAGGAAACTAAATAACGAAAATTTCCACAAATTTTTTAGAACTCAGTATAATACGGGTGAAATAGGTACCAAAATTTCATTTCATACAGCAGTCTAACAATAACATGAGAAACAAAAATCTTAACTCATTTGACATGACAGACACAACAAAAAACACAAGTGAAATTCTCATCATTTGATTGTCGGAAATCTGCCATCAATTCTATTTCAAAATTTTAAATTCAATACTAGAATTACAAAAAAAAAAATTTACATGTATAAAAATACTCTCTCTCTCTGTCTCTCTCTCTCTCTCTCTCAGACGTGCAGGTAGAATCTTAATATACAATACCAGCATTGCCGTGGCCGTCTCTCTTGTGTTCCCATCAATACGAAGCATAGTGCTGGCGTCGCTGTAAAACTGGTGAACAAAATCTGGTTGGTGCTGAAGTACTTGGTAATATTGCCCAACAAAGTATGTTCCAACCTGAAACCATACGAAAACGAAAATTTTAGAGATAGTAGATACAGAAAACAGTAACATACAAATATATATATATATAGAGAGAGAGAGAGAGAGAGACAGAGAGGACCTGAGCAGCAGTCACGGGCAAGTGAAAAGGAGTCGCCATGAGCAGTCTCGAGAGGAACAAACCCCAAATCTGCAATGCGACTCAAGATCTGAAAAAAACAAAACCTATAGATTAAAAGATGGCATCTACAAGCACAAAACGAGTGTGGTCTTTCTAGAGAGAGAAAGCAAGGAATCTAGAACTAGAAAGAGGAGTTTTCTGAGAAAATATCTTAGATTCTGATAATGAGATTTGGAGAGAGAGCGAAAATGAAGATATATAGAGATAGAGAGAGAGAGAGACCCAAAAAACCCTAAAACAGATTCGGAGACGAACGGTATGTACGTATATGTGTATGTATATATGCTGCTACTAGGCTTCTTCGCCACTGGTTTTTAGCTGCCCTTTTACGGCTGTGTTTCGGCGGCGCACCTTACCCTGAGAATGGCTCTTCTCTACGTGGCTTCACGCTAACGTGCGCTCACGTTTAGCATTCCCTCGTTTCGTTTTCGTGACCGTTCGATCTGTGAGTGGGAGAGCCTAACTTTTGAGTTTTTTGAGGTTTTATTATGTACAGTCGGTTTTATTGTTTCTTGCAGTGGGGTGGTTTGATTGATGCGATTTGAACCGTTGGCTTTTTTGATGGTGTGGGACCATTGGAGAAATTGATAGGATGGACCATTCTAACGTGGAACAGTGGTGGCTGATCACCTAGGTGGGGAATCTGGGATAAACTTGAGCTATGTGTGTGATCCCATTCAAATTTGTTTCGAAAAGTTAATTGACTTTTAAATTGTATTTAAGTTTTTTTATTTTAAATAAATTATAATCGAACCGATCACGAATCAAATTATTTAGCTCAAATAACTTAGACTTATATATAATTTTAAAGTAAATATAATTTTATGGAACCGAGCTCGAACTAAGTTTAAAAAAGTAACAAGTTTCAAAATATATTTAAGCTCGACTTTTTTAGTTGACAAGTCAATCTTCTATTATTTTCCAAATGATTTTAAATTGTGCAATTGTGTGATTTGTTAAATTTATTTTCAAATGCTAAATTTACCTGTTAGAATTAAAATCCATTGATGAAAGATATCTGTATTTTCAAATTCACTAAAGCCTGGAGAGAACTTGAAATCTCTAAATTTTTTTTTTTTTTTTGTCTATAGGCTTTATGTGTTTGGACAAGGTGAGTTGTAAAAATTTTAAGTTTTCAAATATTATTTATTTTTATTTTTTTTGGAAGTGCGAAAATGTAAAAGATGTAGAAAATACATTTGGTCGAAGTATTTTGAAAAATTTTTCAACAGAAATTTATAAAACATTTTTCAGAAATCATTTAAATTATTTACATATTTTGAAAATTAAGTTTATACAAAAATGGAAAGGACAATCGTATTGTCTATTTTACTTTTTTGTCCTTTCTATACTGAAGCTCAAAAAATTAAAAACAAACAATAAAATGGAAATGACACAGATAGGTCCTTAATTATTATGGAATTATCAACTTCCTATTCTAGCAATCTGGACCTCTTTTACAACTATCTTTTTGGTCAGGATAGAAATGCCTGCTAGCTTAATTGGTAAATTCTTTTTTGGTGTGGTATATGTTTGGAACTTGTGGAAGCAAATGAGAAAGGAAGTGAGACAGAAAACATTCGGAAAAGTGTTTCTTTCTTTTGATTGGATTTACAAAATAAATAGAGGAAAATTGAAAGACAAATTTCCTTCTTTGGAATTCAAAAGAAAGCGCAAGAAAAATGACAGAAAAGTAAAAAGAACAACTTTTACTGGTATTTCTTCTCCCTTTCATACTCATCCTTCCTAAATTAGAAACCAAAAAAGGAAAGGAAATAAAATTAATACCTTCGCTCCCCTCTTTCGCTCATTTCTTAAGTTCCAAACAGGCTTTCATCCAAGATTAGGGGTTTTGAATATAGGAGGATGGGAGGATTACCCCCGTTGTGTAGTCCATAGCCATCAAATAAAAAAAAAATAAAAAAAATAGGGAGAGATTTAATTGCCAATTACAGTCAACTTAAAAAACTTTATAACAAAAATGTGGCAATAACTAACAGGGAAAAAAGGCAATTCAACGGGAGGTTTGAGACTTGACATCAAGGATGGCTTCCAACCATTGTCAAGAACACAAACAAAGGGGGAAAAAAAAAAACAAAGAAGATAAAAATAAAGTTGAAGTGTTAAGAATTAAATATCCACTAAAAAGGATTTTAATGATGAACATGCACGGTCGAAGCTAATTTAGAAGAGTTCCAATGGTTCAGCTGCATGACCAATGAAGCAATGCTCCAAAGTTAGGGGCGGCAAATGGACGGATTTAGGCAAGTTTGGGCGGTCTTGTATGAGTTTGAGTTTAAATGGGTTCAATTTAAACTTGTCCAATAAATAAACAGGTTAAATATGAGCGGGTCACTAACGGGTCAATATAAGCCCCTGAACTCAAATTTAATCCGTTTATATATTGCCTAAATTTATGTAATTAATATAAAAGTTTATATTATTTTTATTATTTGCGTAATTTAAGCTCATTTAGTGTCTATTTCAATTTAATTTTATTCATATAAAAATTATCATACATTTTTTTTTGTTGGATATTATGACTATTAATCTAATCTTATAATCCGATCATGTAAACCCCTATTCACGGTAGGATTCTAATTTTTTACAACCTAGGTTTGGCTACAATAATTTCGTGCATGGCTAATTAATCGTGAAAAAAACGTCGTGTCTTTCAGCATCTGCCATCTGAATTATTGTGGTCTGGAAATCCAAACATTTAAGGATCAGACGATATATGTTACATATACAGATACGTTACTTACAGAAAACTAGAAGCATATAGATTTTGTAGAGCTCATTAAAATGCTATCGTCCTGTAGAGATGACATTTGCAAAAAAAGAAATGAGAGAAGCATGACATTGATTCCAATTTCATCTTGCAAAAGGAGAGAGAGAGAGAGAGAGATCAACTAAAATTCTGTTTGCTTTTAGCTTTAAGAAATTTTTTTTTATATTTCAAATGTGGTGGCGGGTGGGTGTTGTGGTGATGGTCGGCCATGGGTGGAGTGGCAGTGGTGGTTGGCGGCGGTGGGTGGCCGTTGCGATTGGGTGGTGGTGGTGGGCGTTGGAAAGAGAATAAGGAAGGAAGATTTGTTTTAAAAATAAATAATTAAAAAAAAAACAATTTTGTGGGTAACAACTTTTTTTTGCATTTCTTTTAACAAACCTATTGGATACTCATATCCAACACATTTAAACTCACTTTTAATTGGGTTTGCATGATGCAACCTAATTAAACCCATTTACAAATTTGGCAGTTTTAGATGGGCTTTAAATGGATGAAATTGGGCAAATTTATGGACATAGATTGAGTTAGCCAGGTCTACTTCAAAGCAATACTTATACATATATATATATATATATATATTGGGCTTATTTTCACTTTATTTTTTATAGTAGTCAATAAGGTATCTCCCAATGCTTCTGTTGTTTCTTTTTTTTTTTTTTGGGGTAAAGATTAGCTCAATGCACGAGACTCTGCCACTGCAGATTATCCCGCTTTGGTTTGATCATAAAACAAAGTTAAACATGACAACTCTGCCACTTTATACATCACCTAAATGAGATGCAATATGTTGTCAAAGCAAATCTCAGTGATAATAACATCTAGGCTGTCGAAATTATCAAATCCATATGGTTTCTCAATGAACTGCCATCACCATTACCAAGCACAATTACTGAATTTTCTACAAAGAGTGGTCCACTCAAAAAGATACGAAAATGGAAAGTGAGTTATAAACAACGAGAAGGGGGAGGAATTGCCTGTGAGTAATTGAATATGTAGCAGCTAAAGAACAGTCTTTCATTTCTTCAATGCCATTGACACCCAGCTTCAGTATGTCTCAAATGAATATACACTTCCTGTTTTCGTGTTATTGTCGTTTTCCTTCTGCTGGGCTAACACGCATTGCCCGCCCTTCTAATTCCTGGAAAACCAAAAAATGTAAAAGACAATTAACTATCCATCCTATAAACTAATATATATATACATATATGTGAGAATGTTCGTGTTTGAGAGAGAGAGAGAGAGAGGTAATACCACTCCGTTAAGAGACTCGATGGCAGTATCCATCTCTGATTTCGTCGCGTAGCACACAAAACCATAGCCACGAGACCGTCCTGTTTCGCCATCATACAGGACTCTAGCTCCAACCACATTTCCGTACTCTTGAAATGCTTGCATCAAGCTTTCGGATGTGACTGACCAGGCTAAATTCCCAACAAAGAGTTTGAATTCAGTTTCTGGATATAAAGCCTCTCTTGGCTTAGGTTTATCTGCAAAATTCACCCTCAAGGTTCGACCACCATATTCCTACAATAACCAAGTTTTATTTAGTACAGAGGCCTTACAAAAGAATTCAGTGATACTAGCATAGGTACATGCAAGAAAGGAAAATTTGAAGAGTCAAAACAAATTTGCATCAATAAATGATTTACCAAATCACTCATACAGGTGCATATACACTCGTGCATAATGCAAATGCGCATGCACAAAGAGGGAGAGAGGGAAAGAGAGTTTCTTACACTTCCATCAAGATTTTGGATGACTGCATTGCAATCTTCGATGCTACTCATCGTCACAAAGGCAAATCCTCTGCTTCTTCCAGTGTCTCTATTGTAAAGAACCTACAACCATTTGAGTTGATGAGTTACGGAATCTGCTTTAGAGATAAAGAAGAAAACAGCAATAATATGCCAAAAATCGAACCTAGAAGGTGACAAGGTAGAGGTCTACCACAGTTAGATTATTAAGTCCAATAAATTTATTATACTAAATCTCATTGAATTAACAAATAGAAGTAGACTAAACTCCTTCATTTGTTTACATCCTTTGTTGACAAATTTTTTTGTTGATAAAAGTTAGAAGAAAGCAATTTAAAAGATACAGGGTTATAGTCTACTGTGCTGCAAAAAAACAGTAATGCCTAAGAATATAATTGTCCAGTACCTACCATAATTTGCTCGGCATTACTAAATGTTTGAACCCAAATCTTAAGTGAGCCAAGAATTCATCATGAGGTTTACGCCAAGTTTTGAAATTTTTATTCAAATTCCAGGCATCCCAATTTAAGAGCATGCTATTTCTTGAACCCTGGATCTTGTTTAATCCATTAAATTATGGGCACTGAATGAGAACAGATTACCCCATTACTCTGGTTCTTTTTCACTTCTGTTTCTTTTTCCCCTTGCAGGAAAGAGGGGGGAGGGGGGATTATATACATAAGCAAAAGCCGACCATAAGTTTACCAACCAATTTCCCCAACACTAGATAACCTTCTTAGATCCAAGGAACTCTCTGAAATACTCCCCCATGCCCCCACCTCTTAGTTTGCCATTTTTGTTCAACCAAAAAAATTGTCCTCGCCATTGTGATTGTCAAGGCCCGAATTTCAATCACATTAAGACATTTAGATCACCATATGTGAGGCAATTATTTTGCCTGCTCATATTGTACAACACTCCTACTACTAATCAACTTTTAGCGTGGATAAATAACGAGACGCTCAAAACCTTTGAGGCCTTTTAGAGACAATTGCTAGTGCTACAATTCGTGTTTTAACACTTTAATTGGTTACTCACATCCAAGATTCTGATAATCAACACATTGTTAACGAATACTGTTCCAACCAAATTACAAAATATGCATCTGAAAAGATTTTGTACAAATTAGTTTAAGCACTCTATCAAACTAGTGATTTTCCTCTCAATTGATTGCCAAGTAAAGAATATGATAAACGAAAAGGGGGTATGATAACAGTGGAAAACGAACTTCAATCTCGAAGTGGGATGTTGAAATTTGAGATTTTTTGAGTCGTAACAATGTTTGGATGGCTTTTTTTTTTTTTTAATGTTAAGTAAGGAATTTTGGGCACTTACAGCAGTGTGACATGCACCTCAACAGAACCGAATGTTATTCCAAGCTTGGCTATTTAACCTAATATTCATGCAACTACAAAATCCATTCATCACTATTCAGTAATGCTATGTTTGAAATCATAATTTATTAACGGAAAACAAAATGAGTAGGAAAATAAAAATAAGAGGAAAAATAGAAGAAAATGAGATTCTAAATTCTTATTTATTTTTATTTTTATGTTCTTTTACTCTCCATTTTCTTTAAAAATCAATTATATAATATAATTTTATATACTTTTTTATTTCTTTTTCCTACACTAAATCTTTGATCCAAACACCGCGTAAGTAAAGCATAGCCTGAAATTTAAACATCCAGACCAACTCATTGATCTGGACTGTCCAACTGAGGCCCCAAGTGCTAATATATCATAACAATATTATGGATCAAACTCCCAATAAACCTGATATTATAATAACTAATCCATGAATTGGACAGCCTAAATCAATCAACCAATCAATCACTCTCCTAATATGAACTGACTCCAGAAAACCACATAATATAAAATAATAATAAAAACAATACACCCACCCATAAATTTCCCAATCCTCCGGTTCACTACTTGGCACTCTTGCAGTTGCCAATGCAATACATAAATACACAAAAGATATATACGTATGAGCCTATGTATGCACACACACACACACACACACACACACATATATATAGGTTTTTGTTTTTCAACACCAAAATTATAAGGGGATTGTAGATACCTCAACAAGCTCTGGACTACCATAGTCTTGAATTATCCCAGCAAGCTGTGCACTGTCACAATGGTAGGGCAAATTTCCAAAGTAAAGCTTAGTATTCACAGGAGTAATCTCATCAGCCTCTCCTCCACCTGACACTTGCTCCACTTCCTCCTCCTCCGGCGGCGGTGCCTCCTCCACGGAGGCAGTGACCGCCGCCTCTTCTTGCGCAACCGCAGCGGATATCCTCGGGATCCGCCACTTCTGGGAGACGGGTCCGATCGAAATCGCTTCGGTGGCATGAATATGTGACATTAATCCTACTTGCAATAACATCCTTGTGGATGATGCCACTCTAAGGAGAGGATCAGGTGACCAGTTCTTGGATCGGATACACTTGAGGGTCTGCATGGATGTGGAGAATGAAGAGCCTACTGCGGCGGCGGTGGCGGCCATGTCGCCGGAATGTGCTTGCAGAGTGGTGGATGAGTTGAGTTTTACAGTTGAAATGGGTATGTCGGAGTTGAAAGTTGGTTTGGTGTGTAGACGAATACAGAGATATTTTGGGGGAAGCCTTAAGCTATCCGAGCTGATGTGGCGAGATTGTGTCCAAAAGAGATTGGTAGAGACAGAAGAGAGAGATAAGGTTTGAAGTCCAACTAGGACACTAGTATATACTTTATTGGAGGCCTTAGCTATGGTGGTTCCATAAATTGGGCACTTTCTTAATTCACACTTCTAGTCTTGGCTTTTTTTTTATTTTTATTTTATGCTGTTGTTCAATATAATTTGTTCTAAAATTTTTATTAGGATAATGAGATAATGATATTTTTATAATTAAAAATTATCTTGATCAATATTTTATTTTAAAGGAAAAAACTTTCCATTCAATCACAATAATTTATTGATTACATAGTATTTATTTTTTATACATCAAAGAACCAATGCCCTGTCTATAAAAAGATAAGTCAAACTAATAACTATAAGTACAAGTGGGAGTATTAGTGTAATATACCACTTAGCCAACCTGGCTCATCTTAGGCATTTCTCTTTGTGAGTCATGTTATGTAAACATAAAATAATATACATTAAAACTTAGTTAAATTATAATTTATTACTTTACAATGAAGAGCCTATTAAGATACTGCCCCATTATTATAATGAAGCATTTAATAAGAAAATAATTTTCCTTCCCTTGTTCCCTTATCGTATATCGCAATTTTATGCTTTGGAGAAAAAGACAAAAAGGGAAGGAGTTGGGGGCAAACAATTTCTAGCGATAGTTTTGTAATATGGTATTCAAAATTATAAAAGAATTCCTACCTTTGAAAAGATCGAGAGAAATGTGCAAGGATGAAATCTGTAAAGTAAATAACATGCCACTCAATAATAGCCAATGCGATGTATTTTCTCCACTAATATTAATGACTAAAAAGGAATCGTTTATATTAGGGTAAATCGTCTGACCAAAAAAAAAATATTAGGGTAAATCGATCTATTGCATATAAATGTTATATTGATCAGATTATGACGATATTAGTATTTGTTACCTGAAGTTTGTATCCAAATTTGGTTGTTATGCAATAGTTATAAATTAGGGGATGTGGGACTAAATATTGTAATTTAAAAATGTTTCAATTGAGTTTCTTTTGCTAGTTACTTTTCACCCTTTAAATTGAGAAAAAAGGTTCAACTTAGGCTAGTTGCCGATAAACTTTGGGCTAATAGTCATAGCTAGGACTAGGATTGTTTGCGGACAAGATGGGGATCCGTATTAGAGGGTGTGATCCGAATTTGATCCAATTACATGCTCTATTCAGTTGGATTTGGATTCCGATTAATTGGCTGAGGAACGATTGAAAATTGACCTTTTAACATTTGGGTATTTTTTTTTTAAAATGAGTTGACTTGAAGGGGGGTGACTCTTGCATTTTTTTTTTTTTTGAAATAACAAATTGCTGATAGAAGATATTAATTGATGTAAATTAAGAGTTTATGAGCATTTACTGATATTGAATCATAATTTAGAAAGTTTTGTTGTACTTGCTCGTTTCTTTTTTTCATTTTTCTCTTTTTTTTAACTCAAGAGTGTTATGTGTTTTGAGGCTATAATTAAGAGGGTGTTTAAATAAATTTTTTCAAAAAGGGTAATTAAATACTCTCTAAACTATGATTCAGTATTATTAAATTTCTTAAATTTTAAAATGTGACATATTGACATATTAAACTACTAATTTGTATTAATTAACACTTATGTTAGCAATCTGTTAGGAGAATGGAGAGAAAATTATCATATGACTTATACATATTTACAAAAGTAAGATTTTATATCGAAACTAACATTTTTTTATGTAATAATTGTGTGCAAATCACAATAACCTCCCTTGAGGTTACTGACAATAACAGACGGTTTCCTTTAAGTTTCTAAAATAATATTACCCTCCTTTACTTTATCTAACAATATGCAATAACTTTCACTCTATTAGTTAAACATTAAACACATGCATGGAAAATACAAAATTTTCCATTCTAAAAATTTTTAATGTTAATATTGCCCTTTGTCCAATTAAAATAATCTAAAATTATTTATAAAAATTTTATTAAAAGTAATACTAAATAAGGAATCAATTTTTATTTTCTAATAATATATCGCCACATCATCCTTCCACTAAGGAATAGCTTAGCCCATAATACTTGATCTCCCGCCATCACATTCAGTGACAGAACTAGGAAATTAATCCAGGGACAATTATTAGAATTTTTTTTCTTTTTTAATCAACATTGGAACATTTTATTTCATATATTTTTATATATTAATTTTTATAAATATATCAATGCATCTTTAAAGTAAAATAACTATTTAAGGTGGGCATTTATATATTTTCATAAGAGAAAATTGAAAAACATTTCTAAAGCTATTGGTAAAATTAAATTTTTTTAAAAATTTACGGGGACAAATTAAAAATTATTTCTAAATTTGAGAAAAAAAGAGGTGATTTTTCAAAATTTAAGGGGTAAAAGGAAAACTATTTTTAAAACAGGCGTTAAAATGGAATTTTTTAAAATTCTAAGGGAGGCATTTAAAAAATTTTAAAGGATAAAACTAAATTTTATTTTAAAAACTATCAGTAAAAATGAAATTTTTAAAAGCTGAGAAGGGGCAAGTGCCTCTAGCTGGCTCCGCCTCTGATCACGTCCACCCCGGAGCCTCCTGTCACGTCCACCCCCTGTTACCCAACTACCACAACTTTCTGCAACCTCTACCAGCTGCCAACAACCCACCGCCACCTCTTTTCTCTATCTGCAAACAGATCTCTTTATGAAACATTACACCAAATTACAAACTTAATTAGTATATAAACATAATGTAGGTATATGTGTATATATTTATATCAGTTCCTTTCTGTTCACGAAGTACAAACACACACATGTATATGCATATATATATTGCTCTGTAAGAACAAAATTTATTCTTTCTAGAGTCCCATCTTTACAAACTACAAACACACACACGAGTATATACATATATATCACTATGTAAGAACAAATTTTGTTTTTTCCTAGAGTCCCAACCATGCATATATACAGGGTGTCGCCATATTTTAGACGAGTTTTGAGGGATTGTGGGCCGGGGGAGGTTGTGGAGAGGTCGGAACTGATGGGAGGAGTGGAGAATCAAAGAGGAGTGAGGGTTGGTGAGTTGAGTTTTTGGGTTTTGGGGGTTGAGCCTGTGTTTGGTAAGGCTTAAAAGTCAAGTTTTTTCTGAACTTGTTAGTAAAAAAGTTAAATTTTTCTAGCTTTTTTGTTATTCTGATTTTAGTTTAGATACAAATAAAGAAAAAAAACAAAAGATAAAAATAAAAAAATTAATTTTTATTGACTTTTTAACCTTATAAACTTGCAAAAAAGCTAACCAAGAAACCATACCAAACACACCCTGAATATGGTTTTGAGATATGGGCATTTGGAGGTGAGATCTATGGTAGGGTTTTGAAGGGATTGGAGTAGAGGGGTTATTTTCCAAGGTGGAGGGAGAGAATGAAAAAGAAAAAAGAAGAAGAAGAAGAAGAAGTTGGGCAAGTGACGGCAGCCATGGTGGATGGTGGGTAGGGGAAACTTAGGGTTGTCCTACAATAGTCCTACTCTGTGACATGTGACAGGATTTCTTGGTTTGTAGCAGGGTTGAAAATGGAAAATGGGTGTGTTTGGTTAAAAAATATCATGAGGTGAAAATGTAATTATTGACAAGAGTGATAAAGTAAAAACACATTTTTGGCGACGTTAGCTCGTAACTCTGACAGTGAGCAAAGTGTCATTTCATAAATCACAAAACAGCTGTCCGGAAAAAGTGTCATTTTAAAAATTATAAAAATATTATTTATTTTTTAGTAATCATTTAATAATATTTAATGACTTAAATATTTCTTAAATTAATGTTGTGTACTTGTTATTTTAAAAGATATTTTGGTTATTAAATAATTATTATAATAAAATAAAGTTATTTTAAATATAAAATTATATATTTTATAAATATGCCTAAGTTATATAATAATTTTTTATTTATTTTTTAAAAAATTATTAATAAAAAATATTAATTAATATAAATTAACAGTTAACTAGTAAAGGTTTTATATTTAACCCTATATTTTTGACATGACATGAAATTTCATAATCACGTGATAACGGCCCATGACCGTTTGTCTCCGTTTTAACTTCAACGGCCGTAAAACTAATGGAGAATGTTCTTCACCATTTGTGCCACTCAAGCATTCAAATTCACCAAAACCCTTTTTCTGAAACTATCAGCAAGGAACTACGTTGCGTCGGCTTCTCCCAAGCTAAAGCTTCTCAACTCAAAGATCACAAACCATATGAGAAATGGGTTAGTTGAAGAAGCCCAGAAGCTGTTCGACGAAATGCCTCAAAGAAACACTGTAACCTGGAATGCCATGATTCGCGGGTACTTCCAAAATGGGCTATTACATGAAGCATTGCATTCATATAACCAAATGCCCAGCCGGGATATTTATTCCTATAACACAGTTATTGCGGGGTTAATGCAAGGCGGTGATGTGAACGGTGCGAAGGAAGTTTTTGATTCTATGCCATTTGGTGATGTTGTGACTTGGAATTCCATGATTTCAGGCTATGTTAGCAATGGGCTGGTGGATGAAGCTATTTGGATGTTTGATATGATGCCTTTGAAAAATGTGATTTCTTGGAACTTGGTGATTGCAGGTTTACTGAATTGTGGAGAATTAGATTTGGCTGAAGAGTTGTTTAAAGAAATGGGTACTCGGGATGTTGTCTCTTGGACTGTTATGATGTCTGGGTTTGTGAGTGCCGGACAGATTGTTGAAGCTCGGCAACTTTTTGAAGACATGCCTGTAAGGGATGTCCAAGCATGGAATACGATGATAGCCGGTTATATTGATAAAGGGTATCTTGAAATCGCGGAAGTTTTATTTCACAAGATGCCTGAGAGAAACTGGAATTCTTGGAATGGCATGATAACTGGGTTGGTGAATGGTCTGCGAATTAGTGATGCTATGAGGCTTTTTAATGAAATGCCACAGAAATGCCAAAAATTGTGGAATTCAATCTTGATGGGATTGGTAAGGAATGGGCTAGTGAAAGAAGCTCATGCAGTTCTTGAGAAAAACCCACTTGGTGATGTTGTGTCCAGGACAATTATGACCATTGGATATTTTGATATAGGTGAGGTTCAGACTGCAGTTAAACTTTTTGAATTGATGCCTACTCAAGATACGACAGCATGGAATGCTACAATATTCGGATTAGGAGTAAACGATCATGGTGAGGATGGCTTGAAATTGTTCATGAGAATGGAACTACTAGGTTTTCCTGTGGATGAAACTACATTTACTAGTGTACTTACAATATGTTCAAATCTGCCAACCTTGAATCTAGGCAAACAGACTCACACACAAGTTGTCAAGATGGGTTTTGATTGTTTTCATGCAGTTTGTAATGCGATGGTTACTATGTATGCTAGATGTGGAAACATGCATTCTGCCTTGCTGGAATTCTCTTCCATGCAAAGTCATGATGTCATTTCTTGGAATTCTATAATCTGTGGATTTGCCCACCATGGACATGGAGAGGAAGCCCTTCACATGTTCAACAAAATGAGATTTACAGACATTAAACCCAATCAAATAACCTTTATAGGAGTTCTTTCTGCCTGTAGCCATGCAGGATTAGTAGGACAAGGTAAGTACTACTTTGACTTCATGAAATATAAGTGTTTTCTTCGGCCTATGACTGAGCATTATACTTGTATTGTTGATCTTCTGGGTAGATTTGGATTTATAGATGAAGCAGTGAAATTTTTGGATCAAATGAGAGAGGATGGAATTGAAGTTTCTGCAAGTGTTTGGGGGGCCTTGCTTGGAGCGTGTAGAATTCACAAGAATATTAAGGTAGGTGAGATTGCAGGGGAGAGGGTTCTGGAGTTAGAGCCTCATAATTCTGGTGCATATATGATTTTGGCTGAAATGTATCTCAATAATGGGAGTAAAAAAGATGCTGAGAAGATACGGGGTCGAATGAAAGAGTTGGGAGTGAAGAAACAACCTGGTTGTAGTTGGATTGAAGTAAAAAGCAGAGGGCATGTATTTCTTGCAGGATCCAGCTTGCACCCTGAGTTTTATAGCATCTGCTGTATTTTAGACTTGCTGCTAATAGAGATGGAGATTGAAGTATTGAAACCAAATGCTAGCTCATGTCAAGATATACATGCCATGTATGGATGACATACAATTGATCACTATATTTCCTCTTTGTGTGTTTGGCTTCGCCAAGTTCGGGGGGGCATAGAAGCTGAAATTGTCAGGTCTTGAGCTGTCATCTTGGCCTTTAGTCTGAAAGATTTTGGATGTCTATTCATGATTTTGAAACTCAGGCTGGAGAAGTGATTAAAGGGCTGTCATACAGCAACTTGAAGATGAGCTTTACATTGGCCAAGGTGCTCAAGAAAATGGGAGAAGCTTATTGAGAGATGGAAAACAGTGGGAATGCTGCATAAATTTGTATCAATGGAAGTCATAGAGCAGAATGTTAGAAAATTAAGTGCCTAGCTATCTTTTAAGTATTTGCAAAGTTTTTGTTGAAAGATGTTGGAACCTTGTACAGTGGCTGAGGGCATGTCACTGGCAAGTATGATTTAAATCTCGAAGTTAATGAAAGGGTAAATTATATTTTACACCTCAGAGTTGGGGGGGAGCTTCAATTTCAACTTTCTAATTTGTTTCAAATTGGTCTAGCTGTCGCACATTGTTAGGGTTTTGGACAAAATAAAGACCCTCAGTGCCACATGGGTTCCACGTATGATCCACTCAAGCTCCATGTTTTATCAACAAACAAAAAAAAAAGCACCTGGCATTTGACTTTGTGTGTTTTTCCATTAAAATCTCTAACAAAAGGTGACCGATGGTCCAAATTGAAACTAACTAGAACTGTAATGTCCAAAGTTAATTTCACTTTTTATCAAGGATAAATTAGGTCCAAATCTCTTTTATTTTCATTTTTCTCGACAAATTCAATATACAAACATAGCATAAATGTATCATTCTCAAATTATTTGGTTAGAATTATATATTTTTAAAGACTAAAAATATAGACAAAAAAAAAAAGAAGCCACAATTACCTATTTGGTTTCCTCTCATTTCCTAACCAAAGCAAACAAAAGAACGAAATTAACACAGCACTGGGACACATCTCTTCCTTAATGGTGCCTTGTCATCACTGGCCTATCCATTTAGTTAAAGATTTTCCAGACTATCAATGAAATAACATTTTCATCCATGTCATATGCTTAAAACCTATATTAAGATGTGCTCTAGGAAATTTGTCCAATAAAACTTCACCGTTATTGGTAATGCTCAGTAACCTTGTTTGTGTTATTTCATAGATTACTTGATCCTGAACAAAGCATATGTGTGTCAAATGGATGGCCATAGTTCCAGACCAATGAAAACAAACCAATAGTTATCAACGGCGTAAAATTTTCTTAATTTCTAAATCGGCAAATTCCCTGCAAATTAAGGAGCAATTCATATTTATCGAAAAACCATAATTCGATTATTTGATATAAAATGCTCAAACATTTATCCCTTACAATTACGGGGGAAAAGAGGAAAAGAAAAATGTTAAACATGTCACTAGAATCATAACACAGTAAGTTACATATGTAGAACCTCCTCAATGATTCTTTGTAAGAGGAAGGTATTTATGACAAAGCTATATTTCTTGAAGTTCATATAAGTCAACAATGGCATTGATGTAGAATAAGAATGCATGAAGTATTTTGAGAAAATAAACCTCTGAGCATGTGAGAGTTCACTCAAAAGGGTTGAACACTAATCTAATTTCAAAACTTTTAAATTATGTTTGGATCCCAGATTTATCAAGAAAAAAGAAAAGAAAAAGGAAAAGGACAAGAAAAAGAGAAGGAAACGAGAGATTCCAAATTCTTATCTATATCCTTTTCATGTTTTTTTACTGTCCACTTTTTGACACAGAGCGAAAATTATTACCGTCAATCTCAAAATCATGTGAAACTTGGTGATCTGATTGGAAACGTGCTGGAGATTAAGATTCATAGTATACTATGGACCTTGCTAGATTTTGCCCGAATTTCATTGTTTAGGTCTTCAATTTTTGCATTTTTGCTATTTTAAAATTTTTTTATTTTGGTTATAACTTTGTCTAGAAGATTTTGATTTTGTCTATGTTTGTTTTAGAATATTTTTTTAGGTCTTTAGTATCCAAATTTGGGCTTAACTCGAATTTGCTATTTTTGATAATTTTTTGTATTTTTTCAATTTTAGTATTAATGAGAGTCAATTAGGATTTTGAGTATTTTTCTTATATATTTAGATGTAAGGGCTTTGCCCCCAAACAGTTTATGAGCTTTTGATGAATAACAATTGAGAGAGTTCTCTTATTTTTCGACTTTGGTATTCTTTATGAATCAACTAATGATTGATAACTTTTTTTTCTATTATTTTGCTGAATCAACATATTAAAGAAGAGCTTAATTTTTGGTATTTGTGAGCGAATCAACGAACCCTAACTTGTTTATCAACTTTCTACACGCTTTCTTACATCAGTTGGTATTAGAACTTAGTATTTTATATTCGTGCACGAATCAACGAACTATACCTTTATTTATCACTTTTTTTATACACTTCCCTGTATCAATTAGTAACAGAGCTAACTATGTTCTTGCCATCATGTCACTGAGTAAATGTGCTTGGAAGAGAAGTTTGCAACTCAATACGCAAACTCTGTTTCGATTACATTCTTTGAGGTTGAGTGGCCTTTCACGTCAACAATCACTCCAGATGCGATTGTTGATTGGAGCAAACCATTGATTTTCGATGAATAACCATTGATTGTTGAAGAAATTCCAAATATCACCATTGATGGAGATATGCTTCCCATGGTTTTCCTTAAAAACTTTCAAGATGACCACTATTATGAAGATCCTTTTAATTCTACTTGTTTCAAATCTACTTCTTTAATGTATATTAACAAGTTAATTACGATCACTTTGTTTTGACTCACTGAACTAATTGGATGAATATTGCTGTAAAGATTGGAAAGTTTAGAGTCCTTCATTAGAATCTAGGCATGAAGAATAAGTTCTGTAAAAAAAGAAGTATAAAAGAAATTGTTTATCTCATATTAAAATTCGAGTACGAATTTTCTCCAACTTGAGGAGAATGATGCAGTGCGAAAATCATAACTATCAATCTCGAAATCACGCAAAACTTGGTGGTCTGAGTGGAAACGTACTGGAAATCGAGATCCATAGTATACTATGGACCTTGCCACATTTTTCCCGAATTCCATTGTTTAGGTTTTCAATTTTGCATTTTTTCTATTTTAGGAAACTTTTATTTTGGTTATAACTTTGTTTAGAAGATTTTGATTTTGTCTAAGTCTGTTTTATAATGTTTTTTTAGGTCTATAGTATCCAAATTTGAGCTTAACTCGAATTTGTTATTTTTAGTAATTTTTTCTATTTTCTTAATTTTAGTATTCATGAGAGTCAATTAGGGTTTTGAGTATGTTTCTTATATATTAATATGTAAGGGCTTCGCCCAAAATCAATTTATGAGCTTTTGATGAATAACAATTGAGAGTTATCTTATTTTATGACTATGGATATTCGTTATGAATAAAAAGGTAGTTGATGCATTTTTTCTGATATACTGCAAAATTAACACATTAGAGAAGAGTTTAGTATTCAGTATTCGTGAGTGAATTAACGAACTCTAACTTATTTATCACATTTCTACACGCTTCCCTGCATCTAGGGGCAGAGCTACTATGGGCTTGTTGGGGGGGGGGAGTGCCCCCCTCAACTTTTAAAAATTTATTTTTTAACCTACGACTTGAGAAATATTTCTCTTTTTACCCTCCTAAAAATGATAAATGCCCCCTGAAAAGTTATAAATGCCCCTATAGAGGTTGTGATTTGTATTTTTCCCCTAAATATATTTTCTGGCTTCGCCATTGCCTGCATCAATTGGTATCAGAGCTCAGTGTTCAATATTCATGAGCGAATCAAATAACCATAGCCTGTTTATTACCTTTTTTATATGCTTCCCTGTATCACTTTCTCTCACAACCAAATATAAGATTTAATTTCATATCTTTTGTCATTTCCCTTCCGTTAATAAATTCGGACTCCAAACACAACATTAAGTACTTAGATTCAGACGGACTCGGGTTTTCCTTTTCTGGGCTGTGCTTTCCGACTTGGATTGGCTATGACTGCTCCTCTTTTCTCTTTGAGATAACTTTTATTATAAGCAGCCTCCTTGGACTCTCTTCTCGTGGTTGGAGGAGTTTCAGCAGTGTTTCGTCTTGGGATTATCTTGCATCGGGTGTGACTGTTTTGACTCAAATTATGATTCTTCAAACCTGAAAGTAGTTCTGCTTTAGCCTTGTTTCTGCTTCCAATCATCCCATCATTATCTGAACACAGAATAACCATATAACTTGAGTTGGCAAAATGGACTATTAGCAAGAATGTATAGTCTAATTCTAAAACATTGCACCTTTAAGAGAGTAAGAGTCTACTCAAAAAATTACAGGGTCTGTTTGGAGGTTGTGGAAGGGAAAGGATAAGGAAGGGAAAGGAAGTGAGAGAGAAACTGTAGGGAAAGTGGTTTCTTTCCTCTGTTTGGTTTTGAAAAGAAAATGAAAGTAAAGTGGAAGGAAAATCACTTTCTCAAATTGGAAGAAAAATCACTTTCTCAAATTGGAAGAAAAATACTAGGATAACTATTGAAAAAGAAAGAGGAAAGAGAATGAAAGGAAAGTCAGAAGAAAAACAACTTTCTCTTGCTTTTCTTCTCCCTTTCTTGCTCTTTCCTCCTAAGTTAGAAATCGAACAAGGAAGGGAAGGAAAATAATAATTCTCCCTTCCTTGCCCGTCTTTCCTCAAGTTCCAAACAGGGTGGTTGTCAAACAACAGAAGAACCATATACAACTCAATTAAGCTGCTTACCAATTCAACAACAAATTTCAGCTTCACCATATACTACAACTTGACACAATAATTCTAAAATGTGAAGTCTAATAAACTTTTCCCTCTACTGCTGGAAATTAACAGCTCAAATTGTATAAGTAAATGTGTTTAATAAGATTCCACCTGAACGTCCGAAACTGTTGACAGTAGAACTCCCTAGTGATGGCTGCAAATGTTTATTGCTTATTCCTGTGTGTCTTTCTAGTTTCAATGGCAGAAGAAATCAAGGAGAAAGACCATATAGGTTAAACTGGATGATATTTGTCTCATACATCATACATTGCAAAGTATGCATGATTCCATAACCACATGAATGCAAATATATATATACACACACACTCCAGGGGCCAATAAATCAATTACCATTCATATGAAGTTTTTGGCTTACATAGTTGCATCAAAATCTATATAGGCATATATGACAACCTTAATTGAAAAAAAAAAAATTGGTTTATATGAAACAGCTATTCAAGTTCATAATAATAATAATAACAATAAAAAAAAACATGAGTGAAAAGTGACTAAATTGGACGTACTGGGGCTTGATAAGACAGCACGTGGCCGTTGGATTGAATTAGCTCTGTTGTCTGGTTTACTGTCCTCAACAGCTTTCTCTTTATTGCTGTTCTTGCCTTCTCCTGTTAATTAAAAGGATAGTCCACTTGAGTATAATACTATGTGAAAGTTATGCCAGGACTCATATGGATTGAAAATTAAACCTTTGGATAAAGGAACCACAGGAATGGCTGGATTAGAGACATAAGACTTCGGAATTCTCACAATGGATGGTTGTGAATCATCTTCACAGTCCCCAACTGGAAATCACAAGGAAGTCGGTAAAAGAATATAAGGGCCAAGCGGCCAAGTACAAATTAAAGCACCAACAGACAAGCAAGTAGTACATAATATCCATCCAGCATTAAAAAGTTGGAGAAATGGCCTTGCCAAATGCCATAGCTACTTTAGTTATGTAGCATTGGAAACACTTGAAGACCTTTATCTTACTTAAGTTTACATATTTAAAGAATTGACTATATAAACTTTCATTCCTTAAGCTGGAATTGACAAAATCAAAGGCAAATTTGAACTCCAATAAGCCTTAGATTGTTTCAAGGACAATAAATAATGAGAATATATGAACTAATCTAATCAAACCCAATGGTCCACCTAAAAGTGTTACTCAAACAAGGGGACTTCCTAATGCCACAATGCCCTTCAAGAAATACCCAAGGGTCCTACTCCTCTTAATGCCCTAGATTAAGAGCAGACCTTGAAATTTCCACTCTTATCAATCCCTGCTAAGACGAATACCCTGTTTCCCTTTGCTGAGCTGATTTGAGTAGGGTTTCACCAAACAGTTGGAATAAAGTACAGAATGAAACAATCTGACCAGAAGCATATCACTTACAATTGACCAGAAGCATATCACTTACAATAGAGAAATAATCAAACGAAACCAAGCTTTTAGAACAGCAAATCAACAATACGTAGTATTAAAAAACCCCAAATACCTAGAGATTTCAATCAGTCATCCTAGCCAAATGACAGAGTTTTCAAGCTCTAACGGGCAATAGAAAAGTAAAACTTAACAAAAAGGAATAAAAATGAAGTTCCATGTAGTTCAAAAACGACAAGAAAAAAAAAAAAAAACTGAGAGATGTACCTGAAGAATTAAGGTCATGTATGGAGAGAGATTCAAAAGCCAACAAGGGCGGCCAAGGTCTTGTCTCATGATCTTCTTCTTGCTCCCTCACCTTTACCTTTGGATACACTTCAAAAAATACACCAACCAGAGCAACAACAAAATCAGTTTCAGAGAAGAAAATTAAATGAAAGCATATCCAAGAACAGAATCAAAAACCCAAATCAAAATAGCTCACTTTGTTATGTTCTTGCAGATACTTCAGGTTTTAGAGAAACAACAATCTGAAGAGGTTTTGGGTTTCTGAGTCAGAGATGTTTGAATGGAAAGCAAATGAAAACACCATGAACATGTGTTGGAAGTTGTGAATATTCAATGGTGGGTGACACCGATTTTTGGAGCCATAAAGTTGTTTCCTTTGCTGACATAAATGAGATTGTGGGAAGGAATCAATATGTATTGTTTGGGGGAACTTGGCAGTAGTGGGTCGCATGGAGACACTTGCTGTGGCAAATCAGCAATCAATTTGGAATCAGATACGGTTTCAAAACGGCAGTGTCAACGGTTTCATTTGGACTTTGTCCTCTCTCTTTTTCTTTTCTTTTCTTTTCTTTTCTGTTTGGTATTTACTTGTTTTGGATATTGTCCATCACCGGACTCCTTCTAAGGTCCCTCGCACATGCAAGGGACAAATTGCTGCAAAACCTTCTCCCCACGCATTATCAAAGAATCTCCTTAAATCAGTTTAGAACTTGAGGAAAGAAAAGGAAAAGAAAGAAAGAGGAGGAGTATGAAGCAAAGGAAAAGAAAATACAACCAAGAGGAAAATTTGAAAAAAGATGGGTCAACCTCTAAGTGTTTTTCTTGTACCTTTTTTGTTTTTTCCATTTTCTTTCAAAATCAAATAAAGAAAATAAATCACTTTGTTTACCACATCTCCATCATTTCACTTTCTTTTCTTTCCACGAGTTTCAAATAGTTTGTTAAGCATAATGCTTTTACTTTTTTTATCTTATCTTTTTATCTTTTTCCAAAATTGATTTTATGCTAGATTTTGTTTGTTGAAGTCACTTATATAAAAATGAGTTGAAGAAAAAGTCAAAAAAATTTACCAATAAACTTAGTACGTATCCATTTTTTTTGTGATGAGATTTCACCTAATCCGCTTCTTGATATTCCAAATAAGTACTTGGTAATAGCCAATAAACTTGTATGAAAGAAAGTTCTAGCTTATTTCCTCTAGCTGTTTCTTTCCTTTTTCTCTTTTCTTTTATGAGTCTGATTTTAAATCAAAATGAAATTATATTTATTTCATTTTCAAATAACTTTGGAATAGAATATTGAAATTTTCAATGCTAAAATCGTATTGAGACTACTTCCCATTTATTGTGCTTTACATTACGATAAATTTGTCTATTAACATCAAAATTTAAGATTACTTTTCAATAAGTATGTGTTCTTTTAATGATAAGTCATCTATAACTTAAAGCCATATATTTTTAAATCCCCCTCATTTACACGATAGAAAGCTCTTTATCAAGAGGGCTCCATAAAGACATTTGCTAACAATTATTAAATATGTTTTTTTTTTTTTTAAAGTACCAAATTCATCCAACCCGTAAATGGAACAAACATACGCATTACTTCCCGAAGTGGGAAGCCATTTCCACCAAAATTAGATTAGGTCTCCTTTGCCTAGTTAGCAAGGAAATAATAAAAAATGCAAAGTAAAGCTATTAGCATCCATAATTTATAACTTATTTGGAACTTATGAAACGAACAAAAAAAAAAAAAAAACAATGGAAAGGAAGTACATACATAAGATAGTGTGCATGAACTTAGGGGTGTTTGGGTTACCTGGTTATAAATCATAAATTGTAAGTTATAAGTTATTTTAAAAAAATTACCATTAAAAATAATTTTTCTCAGAAAACGTAATTAAGCATAAACTACTTTTTTAAGTTACTCATCCAAACATATTTTAAAAAAGTCATAAACTACTAAATAAGTTATAACCAAACACCCCCTTATAAGTGATTACCAACTTTCTTTTAAAACAAAAAGTTGAGTAATCCACTATTATTCAAAAAAAAAAAAGTGCATAAGAGAGAAATAATTTATTACATTTTGCAAAGTATATTATCAAGTTCCAAACAAGTTGTTAGAGCAGGAAAGAGAAATGAAAGAAAAAATAATAGAAATTTGTAAAAATCTCTCTCTCTCTCTCATTTTCTTCTGTCCTCCTTCTATTTTTTTACAAAATTAAACAAAGAAAAAAAATAATTTTCTTTATTTTCCTTTTCCCTCCCTCCTCGAGTTCCATACAGGCTATTAGTCTATCCAGGACAGAGCTATCCTGAGCCCGAAGGAAATAGCGTTTACAATTCTCCTTCTATAAAGAGCCGTTACTTTTGAAGTCTTCAGGGTTTTTGGGTTTTAAGAAGAATTGGGTCTTTTTTTTCTAGGGTTTTGGAGGATGTGGAGGAAAGCGAGGGTGTGCTTTGGGGTGAGTCTTCGGCGGTTCTCTACAGCGATTCGACGTCGTGTTGAAGACGAAGGTGACTGGTATTACTCCTCGGAATGGTGGGGGACCGAATCCGATGGCCACACCGTTCTCCGATCAACTTCTGATCAAGGAAACGGCGTCGTCTCCGTCATTGCTTACCCTTCTTCCAGACCGCTCTATCTCTCTCCCTCTCTCTCGTATAACTGCTCTCTCTCTCTCTCTCTCTCTACGCATATTATACATGTCTGTGTACTTATGTGTTTGTTTGTATAGTGTATGTATATCCTATGCGGGTTTATCGTACTAAACTAATTGAATGGATTCATGTGTTTGTGTGTCTGACTTTATTACATGTTACATGTTTATTAGAGATGGTGATGGTTATATTTCTTTTGGGTATTTATGGGTGTCGGTTGAGCCTATTCGGGGTCATTGCACCTTTGGTGTGAGATCTCAAATCTGCTATGTTTTGCATTGTTTTCAACTTTTCATTTTTGGTTTTCGTCTTTTCAAACTTAGAAAAACTGAAAAGTTTGAAAACACTGTAATTTTTATATTGTTTTTGTATGCATATGAAAACAGTTTTTTGAGAGTTTATCAATATTTTAAAATTGTTTCCTAAAGTTGGGTGTTCTAGGAAAGTTGCCCAACCAATTTTTGGTATCAATTTTCCTTTTTTTTTTTTTTTTTTTTTAAATACTTTATAATAGAAAACAATTGAAAAAAGTGAAACCATTCCAAGTTTTGCATTGACTTTGCTTTCCTAGAAGGATTAATAATTATAAAATAAAAAGAGTAGGTAATTTCATAACACAAGTGAAATGTTGCCATTTTTTTTTTGGTTTTAATAAGTGTTGATATTTTTTAATATATGAATAATTCAAAGCAAAATCACTCCTGAATGATTTGCTTGCAAACATTTAGGCCTTGTTTGAAACTTGGAACTGGTAAGGGAAAAAAAAGAGGAAATGAGATTGTAAGGAAATTTTGTGTTTACTCTCCTACTTTTGAAAGTGTTACTTTAGAAAATGATGAAATGACAAAACCAATAATGAAAAAGAGGAGAAGAAACGATATCCAAAACTAAAATAATTCTGTCATACTTTCATCATAGTTTCTTCTGCTTATTATTTTCCATGGCAATCAAATGGGGAATACTGATTCTGTTTGCATTTTCTTTTCCCTTTTCCTTACCAAATTCATGAACGAAACATAGTATTAGGGTTTCTTCGGAACTGAAATTTATGAGGGAAAAGGAGGAGGAAAGGAAAGTGAGAAGAAAAAATTGTCTTCCTTCGTGATTTATGTCCTATGTTAGAAGGGTTAAATGAATGAGCTGACGAGAAATCATGTAAAAGAGGGGGAGAAATGATATCTAGAACTAACTTCTCACATACTTTCATCACTATTTATTTCCCTCATTTTATTTATTCTACAACCAAATAAGGAACAATGATTTGCTTTTCTTTGGTTTTCCTTTTAAGTGACATGTAGTTGCTGTGATGTCAAATCACCTGATTTATAGGTGTCGATTCCAACCAAGGATTTCTTCAGATTCCAATTCTGCATTGTAAAGTATTTTTATCGTACAGCCTAGGATTTGGCGGGTCAAGTCTACATGACCCAATGACACAAGCCTATATCATCATGACAAATGGTACACAGGAGGATGGAATTACTCTGAATAGAAGTCAGGAACTCTTTTATACTCCCACTACTCAGGGTTTCTTTACAAGCTACAAATATTGCCCTCCACCATTTGTTGGCAATGAAATTTTGATGTCACAATTAGGTTCCATAAGAATGATATGAACTGCAATACCACTAATATCCATCCAACTTATTCCTTCAATTCTTGTTGGTCATGGCAACACTGAGTCAGATATATTTAAAGGTATACTTTACTGCATGCATCTCAATGCACTTAAAAATTGTCCAGTGTGCTCATGGATTTTACAAGAATATGTTGCAAAACATACAAACTGGTATGTGTAGTTGTATATCGTGCTTGATACCTTGGTCCTAAACAACTATTTGGCATTATCAAGTTCAGATATCATTTTTGTTTGGACAAACATCAGAAAGGCATGAGATTAGAACAAATATTCTTTTTTTTTCCCCTCCGTTTTCTTAACAATTTAACGGAGGATTAAATCATTTATCAAATCATCAATAACTAAAGAAAATGATTTCATATGTAATAAAAATTAGTTTTATATTATAGATAACATGTCTTATAGGGAGCAAATCTTTTGTTTGCCACTTTTGGGATTTAATGAGAGCTTTCATTATCATAATTCCGAAGTTCCAGATAATCCCTAGTATCAACATCCTTTTGTTGACATTATCATCTTTCCCTCTTACATTCCATTTGTGTTCCAAGTTTTCTGCCAATTTTTGGATTCCTTACCTTTTCCCTTTTTGCAATATTTTCCTGATTAATTCAGAATTTCCGAGTTCTCTTGGGCGCCGACACTTTTTCAAGCCCAGGGTGTGGTCACTATCTTGTAAGCACACTTCACTGGTTGATATTTGTCATAATTGGTGCAGAGTAAAGTTCACTGGCCAGGAACACAGAAATGGCTTCAGCAAAGGTACTGTGAGATACATCCAGATTATGAACAGAATGAACATTTTAGAATCCTTGGTTATCAATGGCGCACTCTTCGGTTCAATGATATTACTCGTCAAAGTACAGTTAAAATAATGGCTGCTTATAGAGAATCAGATCCTAGCTCTATATGCTTTATGCAGCAGGCACATTGTCTGGCTGTTCCATGTAAGTTCCTTCACCTCTTCTTTTCCCTATAAAATACTCCTTGACATTATCTTAGTAGAGAAAACCATATAAATGTTTATATAACTCTATCAATTCGGAACCACAAGAATCTTGATCCTTCTTCAACTTTTGTTTTAAAATAGCATATTTGGATTACATTGCAATATATCATTTATTGTTTTTATAACCACAACTTATGAGGAAAAGAAAAGAGGAGGACTTAGAAATCGCAAGTAAAAAGAGAAATATAAATGGCCCTACACGACTTAAGTAATTTGGTAAAAACATTCATCTTCCCAATTTATCTGGTATAAAAGAAAACTTGTTTTGGTCATTTATCAATTGAAGCCACAACTTCTATATTCTTACATCGGGATTCGAAAAAGAGGAAAGATATGTTCCTTAACCTCTCATAAATTTAAAGCTTGCTAGTGCCAATTGTATATGTGTCATTGTTAGTTTTTGTTAAGTTCTAGCTTTATATGTGCTTTCATGCTGAGAAGTAATGACAGTGACATGGACATGGGACCCGGATATGACACAATACGGACATGTGGACACTGCAATTTTTTTAGAAACATCAACACACGACATATAAAAAATAAATGTGGCATATGAAAATAAAAATTTTCTCCATTTTTTAACATTACAAATATATTTATATTTCATAATATCACAATAGTAGAGATCATCTCCTACGTTCTACATATTAAGATAAAGTGTGGACAATAAGCCCTAATATTTATCATAAAACGCTCTGTTAATAAACATGTGGAAAATTTTGAGCTTTTAGAACTTTTAATCAAAGAGTGTAAAGGAGGAGAGATTAATAGGTAAAAATACACATTCTTTTTATTTTATCATTGAAGTCCATGTTATTTTTTTGAAACTTCTAATGTATGTTATGTGTGTCTAAGCAACGAACAATGTATCCCCCAAAGTGTTCAAAGTGGGTCTAGTTCTAAGAAAAATTAAAAAATAATAGGACACATTTGAATGTGTGTCCGGCATGTGTTGAGGGTTCTTCCACAGGTGTCCATGTCTGATAACCATCCTACACAGACGTGGAATCTTTTTAGAAGTATCCGTGCTGCGTAGCCTTAATGTATAATGATATGAAATAAATGAAGTTTCAAAACTTTGAGTTTGGAAAAACAATCTAGGGTTGTGTATAATGAAGATGCTAATGGTACAGCTTTCTGTTCTAATGGTTAGGAGCATTTGGCAGTTTGATGTGTTGTTTTCAGTGTGAAGTCTTTATTATTCAAAAGATGTACTCCTTTCTTTGAAGACATTAGAATTTGGAATTGTTGCTATAGTATGCAGATAATTGTCTTATCTTTGGTTATAATATCTCCTATGTATTTTATAATTTGTTCTTTTGGAGACATGGTATCTTGTACCTCAGTATTTGTCAATGTTGGTAGTCGGTATAGCTTTCTAGATTAGCTGATCACTTTATTCAAATCTTAAGCTTGTAATCATCTTGTACTCTCATCTGCAGATCTGAAGAGTATGGTATCAGCTGGGTTGGCTACCTTAGCTTCTTGTAATTATGATCTCAAGATGGCTGTACACGGGAAGAAAGTTATGAATGTTTTGTGCATCGGGCATGGCGGGGGAAGCCTACCGTTATTTTTGGCTAGTAAGATTCCAGGTTGGAGAACTGTACTTGTTTCCGTATATGCTTTCGTATTGGCATCTTTATGTCATTGAGAAAATGCGATATAATAGCCATTGCTTTCTGAAGGAAAAATTCAAGATTATCAAGCAAGGAATTTTACTCCTAGGTTCGTACTAAGAGTATTGATTCAAAATTAGCGTGCTTTTTAAAAATGGATTGTTATTTTTCTTTCTGTTCATTTGCTCCTCTTAAGAGGAACTTGACTAAATATATCTCTTGTGCCATGCAAAATTAGACATTGGCATACTGTAGGACTGCTTGTTTCAAATTTTGTGCTTTTCTTACCCAGTATAGAGTGCAAGGCCAGAAGTATGCATTTATGTAGTCCCTTTTGTTTGCATCTAACAAGCTGCTGTAATGTCATGTTCTCATATGGTTACAAGAATCTAAACGAGTATAGCTTGGACTATTTTTCAAGTTAACATTTCTCTCCCTTTCTCTCTCATTGATATCCTATTGGTAGTTCACCTAACATTTGAGATAAAGAGTGGTTGAACCCTATGTTTTCTCTCTCGTAACCAGAATCCTGACAAAATGTGCTTGAATCCCTCCATAAAACATGAAGAGTTACGGTTGTTGGGTTATAATACAGTAGAATTTTGGGTTGCTTTTGGGACTAAATGAGTAATTTTGCTTTTTGTTATTTTGTGTTTCTAGAAGTAAGGCTTTGATGAAGGGAAGGATTGGGCTTATCAAAGTGAAATTTATAAGGTTGAAACAATGGTGTTTAAGGTCTGGCTGCGGACATTTAAGTTAAAGAACTAAAGAAAGAAAAAGAATAGAGGAATCTCATCTTGAATTCCTTAGCCTTCACTGCTAGAGTTGGAGTTGCATCATACATCAAACAATCTACTATTTCTCAAGACTCAAACCTCATTGGATGGAAAGGTTAAATGGTTGTTTGGAGATTGATGAACTTTTCCTACTTCTATTTGGGTTGAGTGTAAAATAGGAAACTTTGCCATGTTGGTTATTAGGGCTAATCTAGACCTATGATAGACCACATGTCAGGACCAAAAAATATAGCTTAGACTACGTGATGTGACTCATCGGTAACTTTAATTGCCCATGTCTAGCAAGATTGAAATTCCTAAAATATTATGGTTGAAGGTAAACCTACAGAAGTCAGCTTTGCTTCTAGGAGGAGACATTTCTAATGTTGAAGTTCTAGCTTCCATTTTGGGATGCAAGGTGGAAATCTTGTCCTCCTCTTGTATGGGTCTTGCATTGGGTGCTTTTTTTAAGTCAAGCATGTTTGTGATTTTGTTATTGGGAGATTTAACAGAAGGTTGGCAGGTTGGAGTAGACATTATTTGTCTAAAGGGGGCATGCTTACTTTGATTAATAGCCTCTCTTTAGTTTGCAACTTACTTTATGTCTTTGATCATCATTCCTTCCTCTACGGTTAAGAGTCTTGAAAAGATGCAAAGAGGCTTTTTGTGGGGGTTATGGTTGAGTTTAAATATCATTTGGTAGATTGAGATATTGTGTGCACTCCTATTAGAGGAGGAGGTTGGGGATTCAGAGGCCTGAGATTTTCAATCAAGCTCTTTTGGGAGAGGTTGTCATGTGAAATGGGTGTATTTGGGAGAAGGGTTGAGGAGCATGTGGGAAGATTGGGCTTCGCTGGAAGTTTCTTTGTCCCATGATGCGTGGCATTGGAAGGGGATTCAGAGGAGGTGGACTGGTTTTTGGAGTTATACCCTGTTTGTAGTTGGCAATGGTGAGAAGGTTTGATTTTGGAGTCACCTCCGGTGTGGGGAAGAGAAATTGGAGATAGCTTTCCATAACCTGGTGAGCATTGTGGTTAGTAGGTGTGCTTCATTGAAGGAGTATCGAGGAAGAGATCTGGGTTTTAGGACATTGCTTTTGGACAGAGTCTTAAGTGATTGAGTGGTGTAGTCTTTGAGCTTGTTAGATACGTTTTAGCATATTCCTCATGTTGGAGAAGAAGGCATTCTAAGATGGAGGAGATCGAGTACTGAAAATTTGAGATGAGAACTTTTTATACAATTTGGGTGGGAAATAATGGAGTCATCTTTTCAATAGAAAGGAGTTTGGGAGTTGAAGGTTTATCCTAGATCGCTTTTTTTTTTTGTGCGGACAGCGGTGCATGGCACAATTGTAACTCTTAATAATTTATTAGGAGGAAAATCTATGTTAATTAGTGTTGTATGTGTAAGCAAGATGGGGAGTTGTTAGTCACCTCATTTGTTGTGCAATAGCTAGGGATCATGGTCTCAGGTTCTTTTCATGTTTGGCATCGACAGGGTGTTTCTGATATGTGTTGAAGCTTATGCATTTTTTGAGAGGGCCTAGAGTGGGAAAGAGGCTTGGCTTCGAGTGCCTTTGGCTTTGATGTGGTTTTGAGAGAGAGAGAGGAGGAGGGGGTGCGGGTGGGTGTGGGGGGGAAGACGTTACCAAAGATCTTTTGATGGGGAAGAAGTTCCTATCGATAGACTTAAGATTAGTTTTTTGACTTTTTTGTATATCGGAGAGTATCGAGTCTCTTGACCCGTCCTTTACTCAATTTCTGAATTTTGTAGACACACTGAGTAGATGGATGTTTAGATTTCTATAGGTTTTCTTTTTGGCTTTTGATCCTTGTACATGGGTGGCACTCCTATGGTGCCTGTGCCTTAACAGATTTCTTACATTATTTATAAAAAATAGGTGTTTGGTTGTATAATCTTATTTATTAAGATTACTTACAAATATGTAATTAAAAATTCTCCATAGAAATCTTTCCAATTTAGTTATTTGGCTTTGATGATAATTTAACAAGAACTCTATGAAATGGACAAGTATTCCACCTTCATTGTATTAAAACCTTCCTTTGATTATACCAATTAAAAATTTTGTGGGCTTGTGAGGACTTGAATATTTGATAAGTAGTATTTTTTTTGTTTTACTTGTCACATGAATTTGCAAAATAGCAATTGCAATGAATCATAATCATGCTTGAAAGAGTTTTAAAATTTATGTCTTTCTATGAAGCATGGTATAGCGTGACTGACAACCGACAAGCCAGTAAACAAACCGATATGATGACATTGCCTTACGAACAAAAATGTGGTTTACTTAGTACAACGGTAGAATGTACTAATCCTTATAATCAAAATATGATGCCTTCTATGATAGACAATGTTGTGAATATGTTTTCTTTTTCTTTCAAGATGGATCATGATACAAGGGGATTATCTATACTCTCAGATAAATATCCTAATGATTTTAGACTTAGTCAAGCTTAATCTGTGAAGCTGGGATTCGGATTGGAAAAACTCAGCTTTGAAATCTTGCAAGAAAAGCCCATCTTTATCGTTCATGAAATTATGCCAAGTGAAACGAAAGTTAAAGACTTCACCTTGTCCAAATCAGAGATTAAGCAAAGGAAAATTAAATCTGATTTGGTTCCTAATTGACCATAAACCTGTAACTTCAACTCCTCTCTTATAAGAGGGATTGGTGTTTCATTGACCAGGCCTCTTTGCTAGGACCATATGTAGAAGCATGGTCCTTTTTTCACTTTTTATTGATTATTATCAATCTGTACCACTTTCGTCTTTATTAATTATTGGAGTAATCCCACTTGTCAGTCTGACTTGGAAAATTTTGTCCTTTCAGGTGCTATTGTTCACATTGTCGAAATTGACCCCATTGTTATCTTGGCCTCAATCCAAGCAATGGGATTCCCATCTTGGTCAGTTATGACCCCATCTGGTGAGCGTGCACTCTCAAAACCCGATTTGATGAATGAAGTGTTGTGGAAAGGCATTCATGAGAGGCTCTTCCTTTATGAATCAGATGCTGAGAAGTTCATTCTTAACACTGCCAATCTTTATGACATCATCTTCATAGATGCCTATGATGGTGAAGATATTTTTCCTCACAAGCTGTGGGACCCACATTCACCATTCCTCAAAGCTCTGGAAAAACAACTTCACCCTGAGCATGGAACGGTTGTGGTGAACCTTCACTCAGATTCTGATGTCTTGAGCCCTGACGGCTCTGTTTCATCTGTTCTTCACCAGATCTTGCCAATGGGAAAGTATGTTTCAGGAGTCTGCCGAGCATACAAGGATGTGCTAGTAGAAAAAGGGAGCTCTTCCAATAGAACAGGTTCTGGTTTTGCATTTACTGTTTCTGTGCCTTGGGTCTGTAATTCATCTCTTGTTGTGTGTAGAAGTTCTAGAATCGGTAGCGGGATTTTAGACAGGGATTTGGTCCTGAACACTCTTACATCCAAATCCCAGGAAGTTGAGAACATACTTAACCTGCCATTCTCTTTTTTGCAATATATAAAGAGAGATTTTATTCTTGTTGATTAAATTTTGAAAAGCCCACCTCAGTATTTCACCTCCTGTTAAAAGCTGAGAGTTCAAAGGTGTTGATTATGGAGATTTTCCCTTTTCAGCCTGCCTTATGTTTTACAGTGAACTATTTGGGCAGGGGAGGACAACAGGGGTTGGCTGTTGAAGCATTACGCCCATCTTTGGAAAATGCTAGATCATCTCTCGTCTGAAACAATGTGGAACTGACTTGTACAATCTTTCTGATAATCTTTGTTATAGGAATAGAGTAGATTAACTGTTCGGTTCGTGACAGCTTGAAAAGTTTCATGTTCATTTTATCTGTTTATTTTTTGTTGGGAAACAGAAAATTGATTAAAGATCTGCTTTTGTGGCGCTTGATCTTCTTTTTGCTCTTATAGTTTGAAAATTTGGTTGCTTTAAGTGAGTTGATTCAGTGGGGTTGGAGGAGCCAAGTTGGATTTGATGCATTATTTTGAATGTTGGTAAGCATTCTTGCTGATTAATCCTTGATGAGACCAATCCACTGCCTGTTTTTCAGCAGAGTATTAACAAAGTTTGAGCCCTTCGATCAGATTCTGAAACAATTATCTGGGTGCCTGTCTTGCTCAGGGCTATGCTTGGTCCCAATAATTGGTAGCACAGAACGGTGCTGGGCCTTTGCCAGCCTTGGGGGAGCTTGGTACGGCATGGCAGCATATTACAGATGGGCAGGGGCTTTATATGTCTAACAGCTTGTTTGGAACTTTTGGAAGGGAAACGAAGTGAGAAAAATTTTAGAGAAATTGTTATTTTCCTATTTTTTGGTTTTGCAAAGAAAGTAAAAAAAAAAAAAAAAGAAGGAAAATAAATTTTCATTGTTTGGAATTCAAAGAAAAGAGGAAATAAACTAATAGGGTAACTATTAACAAGAAAAAGGAATAAATAAAAAGAAAAATGAAAAGGAAAATCTTTTTTTTTTTACATTTTTCTTGAGTGTTTTTCTCTTCCCTCCCAAAAGTAGAAAGCAAACAGAGTAAAGAATGAATTACTATTTTCTTTTCCTTTTATTTTTTTCTTCTCAAATTCCAAACAGGCTGTAAATTATAGCCATTGGCAAGTGCTTGAGATTCAATATATCTTATGCTACTTTTGAGAATCTATAGATCCTACAAACTATTGTTGATTTGGCTGAGTGACTAGTTATTTTCCTATAAATGCTTGTTGAGAATCTAAGCCTTTGAGTTGGAATTTTGATGTCATCTTAATTTAAAAGATCACTTCCCTTGTGGTCACTGTTGCCAAGTCACTTCCTATATACACATCATTCATGCTGTCTCTCCCTCTCTCCCTTGAAGATAATTGAGTGTATAGACTACATAATAGAGTGTTTGGTCTGCCTTGGTCGAGGCGCTTTGAACCCATTCCTCCTATTGCCTTCTATCCAAATATATATATATATATATATATAAATATATAAAAGTGATACTCCACCATTTAAGCATCCTTCTAAAACAGTTAAACACATTGACAAAACCAATTAGATATTTGTGGTATCTCATTATTGAGTTTCGATCTTCTAAAGAACTTGACGTACATTTAATTAGAGACATGGAAAACTTCCAGGCACAATGCAAAAAGAAAGTGCTAGCTTTTGAACCACGAATAATTAAGAAAGATTAATTCCCACAAATTCAAACTATTCCTTTATTACAATATACATATAAAATATCTATACACTACATAAAATGGCCACACCCCATGGCTGGGTTTCTCTTTAACCATTCTACAATCAACAAAATAAACTTTCGCACTTTCTTTTGGAGGACGAATCATGCCTTCGCTATCGCCCCTCGCTACTGCTCAACCTCACTATCGCAATGATTCTTTCCGGTCCTTCCAAATTCCAATTCCTTATTGAGATCGAGATCTTGTTCCATTAGATCCAGTTCATGGTCAAATATTCAATATGATTCCACAAAATCTAGTTTCGTTCAAGTGACGGATTCTGATAAGCTGAGAAGGTCGGGCAGGCAGTCGAAACCAAACCCCAAGTATCAGGGATAAGGTTGGATGAGGGAGTGCCGTTGCATGGGCGTGGGAATGGGTGTGTCGTTGCATGGAATGTGGGTGCCGTTGCATGGGCGTGGGAGTAGGTGTGTCGTTGCATGGAACGTGGGTGTGCCGTTGCATGGACGTTGGAATGTCGTTGCATGTGGAAGTGGAACACGTTGCATGCGGAAGTGGAGAACGAGTCACGTTGCTTGCGGAAGCGGGGAATGAGTCACCAGTCAACTCGTTGTTTATGTTTCTTCATTACGTTTCTTGTATTGTTTTTCTATTAGTAGTAGTAGCTTTATTTTCGGCAACCGTTGGGCTTTTGTTTATTTAAACAGAGCTGAGAAATGAATGAAAACATCAAGCAAATCATTTAACTTGTGGTTCATTCTTGCCCTAAAAGAGAGTATCGTTACTATCGCCACTGCTTGCTGGCTTTGACTGGGACCATCATTTGGTATCAGAGCAAGGTTGCAATGGTATCAAACAAAGAAAGACTCGAGCATCTGGAGGTAGGACTCGGTGAGCTTCAAGACGGGATGAATCGCATGGAGCTCGGAATGACCGACAAACTACACCAGCTAGAAGACACCATTAACAGATTGTCCGAAGCTTTGATCTCCGTCAAAGAAGGCTCCAACAACAACATTAATGACCGAGCTGGTCATTCTCGAGCCAACTGAGAGGAGAGCCGCGACGAGACGGAAGGATACTGGCAGGTGTTTTCATCTAAGATGGTGAAGTTAGAATTTCCAAAGTTCGCAGGAGACGACCCAATGGAATGGTTTGATCGTGTGAACCAATTTTTTGAGTTCCAGGGCATTCTTGACGCCAAGAAGGTGCCATTAGCTTAATTCCATTTGGAGGGTGAGGCTAACCAATGGTGGCAGTGGGTTCAAAGGGCTCTTCAGCAAGAGGGACAACCACTAACCTGGGAGGTTTTCTAGAAGGAGCTCTGGGCACGTTTTGGACCCTCAGATTGCGAGGACTTTGACGAGGCCCTCTCACGGGTCAGGCAGGTGGGTTCTCTGAGGGATTATCAGCGCGAGTTCGAGAGGCTAGGGAACCGAGTCAAGGGTTGGACTTAAAAGGCACTCGTGGGGACGTTCATGGGCGGGTTGAAGGTCGAGATTGCCGATGGAATTTGGATGTTCAAACCACACACACTGAAAGATGCCATTAGTTTGGCAAGAATGCGGGATGACCAACTCAAACGACAGCGAAGGTTCATGCGATCCCCACCGCCTATGCGAGCTCTACCCACTCTTCCACCACCAGTTCGAGTGGCCCCCATTACACCTACTGCTCTAGTCAGGAGGTTAACATGGGACGAGATGCAGCGCCGTCGGGCGCAAGGACTCTGCTTCAACTGTAATGAGCGGTTCATGGCAGGGCACCGATGCCAACAACCCCAACTCCTGCTGCTTGAAGGACACATCGGTGCAACAAATATTGGGTGTGAAGAGATCACTGACCAGCAAGCCGTGGAAGAGGACCAGGGTGAGTTGCTGGAGTGTGAATCAAAGCCGGAAATCACTCTTCATACGTTGACAGGGTGGACCGCGCCCACGAAGTTGTGGTGCTGATCAACAGTGGATCAACACACAACTTTATCAGTGAATGGGTCGCTAGCACGCTTCAATTAACAGTGGTACCAACAGAGGCATTTACGGTCCGTGTGGCAAACAGAGAGAAGTTATGCTGCCAAGGGCGATATGAGAAGGTATTGATTAATTTACAAGGCACTGAGTTTTCTCTCACCCTCTATTCGTTGCCTCTATCAAGCCTAGATCTTGTGCTGGGGGTACAGTGGCTTAAAATGTTGGGCTCGGTGGTATGTAACTGGAAACAGTTGACCATGGAATTTATTTGGGAGGATCAAGCACAAAGATTGCAGGGACTTGATGCCCAAGATATTCAAGCCATTTCAATGAAGGAACTTTCCAAGGAATGCCGCCAAGGGCACGAGATATTTGCTGTGTGTTTCTAGGTGGCAATCGACGTGGCATTACAGGAGAACATGTAGCCAAGCTTGCAGACAGTTCTAAACGTATATGCTGAAATCTTTAAGGAACCTACTAGTTTGCCACTGACTCGAGAAGTTGACCATGGTATTCCGCTAAGGGAAGGGACCAAGCCCATTAACGTCTGCCCTTACAGATTTGCTCATTTTTAGAAAGCCGAAATAGAGAAGCAGTTTCAGGAGATGCTTGACTCGGGGCTCATCCGCCCTAGTACCAGTCCATTTTCTTCATCGGTACTGTTGGTGAAAAAAAAAGATGGGAGTTGGCGATTTTGCACCGATTACCGCGCCCTTAACGCCGCCACCATCAAGGATCGATTCCCCATTCCCATAGTGGACGATATGTTGGATGAGTTATATGGCGCTGCTTATTTCACCAAGCTCTATCTAAGAGCTGGCTATCACCAAGTAAGAGTAAACCCACCTGATATTCTTAAAACAGCTTTCCGCACTCATAATGGCCACTATGAATACTTGGTAATGCCTTTTGGTCTCTGTAATGCACCTTCCACATTTCAGTCCATCATGAATTCAATTTTTTGCCCGCATCTTCGAAAATTCATTTTGGTTTTCTTTGATGATATTTTAGTCTATAGCCCCACATGGGAGGAACATTTGATGCATGTAACACAAACTTTAGAAATTTTGAAGTAGCATCATTTCTTCGTCAAGATGAGTAAATGTGCATTCAAGCAGCAAGAATTGGAGTATCTGGGGCATATTATCTCCAGCCATGGGGTGAAGGTCGACAACAACAAAATTGAAACTATGGTGTCATGGCCGCGGCCTACTAACATTTCTGCTTTACATGGTTTTCTAGGCTTAACAGGGTATTACCGAAAGTTTGTCCGAAACTACGGCATTATCGCACGGCCTCTTACCAATCTTCTCAAAAAGGGGCAATTTGGATGGCAAGATGAAGCGGAAGCAACTTTCATAGCTCTAAAAAAAGCTATGACATCCACACCTACCTTGGCCATGCCCAATTTTAACGACTCCTTTACCATTGAGACTGATGCTTCTGGAGAAGGGATTGGCGTCGTCCTATCTCAACAAGGCCAGCCCATTGCCTTCATGAGTCGAGCTCTTGGAGTGGCAAAACAGTCTTGGTCTACCTACGCCAAGGAAATGCTAGCAATCATTGAAGCAATTCGTGCATGGCGACCATACCTACTTTCATTCAAACTGACCAATGAAGCCTAAGGTATTTTTTGGAGCAAAGGGTAGAAACGCCAAAGCAGCAAAAGTGGGTGGCCAGGCTTTTGGGCTACGACTATGGGATTATCTACTGTCCGGGCCGTGAAAATTCAGCTGTCGACGCCCTCTCACGCAAGCCTGACATCCCAATTCTCCATCATCTCCAGGTGTCCAAAGTGGACATCTGGGAAGCAATCAAGCAAGCCTCCAAAGATGATCAATACGTGTAGTCCATGGGCCGCCTAGCTATGGATCAACTTGACAGACCCTACAAATGGCACAATGGCTTACTAGTGTTTAAAGGTAGAGTGGTCATTCCTTGCAATTCAACCATTCGGGCCAAGTTATTACATGAATTGCATAATACCAATTTAGGGGGACATTCAGGGATTCTACGCACGTTTAAGAAGTTGGCCAAGCAATTTTATTGGCCAAAAATGTACAAATCAGTTCAGGAGTATGTGCAAAGCTGTGAAGTGTGCCAGCGAGTAAAATTCGAAACGCAGGTGCCTGCAGGACTGCTACAACCCTTACCCATTCCCTGCCAGGTTTGGGATGACATTACGATGGATTTTATCGAAGGTTTACCAACCTCCAATGGGAAGGATACAATTCTGGTTGTCGTTGACAGGTTAAATAAGTTTGCTCATTTCCTGACATTAGCACATCCTTTCACGGCTAAAATGGTGGCAGAAAAATTTGTGGAGGGCGTGATTAAGCTGCATGGTCTTCCTCAATCCATTGTGAGCGATCGAGACCCACTTTTTATCAGCAATTTTTGGCAGGAATTTTTCAAAATGTCGGGTACCAAGATGCGGCTTAGCTCCGCCTATCATCCGCAAACCGATGGCCAATCGGAGGTAGTCAATCGGTGTGTGGAACAATATTTGAGGAGCTTTGTCCATCAATGGCCGCGAAAATGGAGCAACTACCTTCCATCAGCAAAGCTGTGGTTTGCTCTAGCAAAGTGGTTGCCGTCCGCATAGGAAGCATGTGAGCTTGGGTTTTGTCACCACTCCTCTAACACAACATATCACGCATCTACAGGGATGACCCCGTTTCAGGCATTATACGGGCGTCTTCCACCGCTTATTCCAGCTTACAAAGAGGGTTTGTCACCAGTCAACGAGGTGGACCAAAGCCTAGTCACGAGAGATGAGCTGTTGAAACAATTGAAGAGCAACTTAGAAGTGTTTGTTAATAGGATGAAGCAAACAGCCGATCTCAAGAGAAGGGACGTTAACTTTAAAGTAAGAGATATGGTATTTCTTAAGCTGCATCTATATCGACAACAGTCCGCTTTCAAACGTGCCCATCAGAAGCTCGCAACTCGGTTTTATGGGCCATACCGTATTTTACAGAAGATTGGAGTCGTTGCCTATAAGCTTCAGTTGCCGGAAGGAGCCCGCGTACACGCTGTTTTTCATGTTTCATTGCTAAAGAAATTTGTTAGCGAACGTGAGGCACCTTCTACAGAGCTTCCGCCTGTTTCGGATGAGGGGGTTATCATCCTAGTGTCTCAGCACATCCTTGATACTCGTTGGGTCAAGCAGGGCGACACATTTGTGGAAGAGAGTTTGGTCCAATGGAAACACTTGCTTGTGGAAGAGGCAACGTGGGAGACAACTCAAATGCTTATGGACCAGTTTTCCAGCGTGGACCTTGAGGGCAAGAGTCCACTTGGAGGAGGGCGTATTGATGAGCCGAGAAGGTCGAGCAGGCAGTCGAAACCAAACCCCAAGTATCAGGGATAAGGTTGGATGAGGGAGTGCCATTGCATGGGCGTGGGAATGGGTGTGTCGTTGCATGGAATGTGGGTGCCCTTGCATGGGCGTGGGAGTGGGTGTGTCGTTGTATGGAACGTGGGTGTGCCGTTGCATGGATGTTGGAATGTCGTTGCATGTGGAAGTGGAACACGTTGCATGCGGAGGTGGAGAACGAGTCACGTTGCTTGCGGAAGCGGGGAACGAATCACGAGTCAACTCGTTATTTATGTTTCTTCATTACGTTTCTTGTATTGTTTTTCTGTTAGTAGCAGTAGCTTTATTTTCGGCAACCGTTAGGCTTTTGTTTATTTAAACAGAGCTGCATCAAGCAAATTATCTAACTTGTGGTTCATTCTCGCCCTAAAAGAGAGTATCGTTACTATTGCCACTGCTTGCTGGCTTTGATTGGGACCATCATTTAACAGTACTGTTATTGTCCTTCTAGGCCAATTAATCATGGTTAATTGGTTCTTAACTTAAAAGTTAGGGATTAACGTAGGGATTGTAAACGTCGAGCTCATTAGTAGCTTGTTCATACTTAGTTTGAAACTTAATGAGTTTCAAAATTAATTGAAGTTTGGTTTGTATTATCTTTCAAGCCAATCTCAAACTAGATTCAATCAAGTTGGTCATAAACCGAGGTCAAATAGCTATATTTTTTGTACAATCTTATAGTGTATATAAACTTATTAAGCTGAGTTCGAGCCAACTTTAAAAAATTAATAAGCTTCAATATGTGTTTAAGCTTAGCTTATTAATGAGTTTTCCTTTATGAAAAGTCATTGCTTACAAAGCTTTTAGCAAATTCCTAAAGAACTCTTTCTATGATTCCACAAAAAACAAAAAAAAAAAAACCAAAGCAAATACTGGCCATGTTTAGTAATAATAAAGAAATAGATGACCTTACTGCAACTACCTATGTAATCTTAATTGGCATTCGCAATCAACTGAGTGAAATATTAATTAAATATCTTTTTTTCAAATTCTAATTATGAAATTTGCTAAATACAGTGTTAATTACACGTTAGACATGCAATACCTTTGTTGTTGAATTTGACAATTAGTTTTTATTTGCCTCTCGCTTGAGGGCATTCATGCTACATAATTTGATGGATCAACCAATTTTTTTTTTTAAAATACCAATAGGTCCAATACAATGAGTGACAAACGAACAAAAACATAGCAGGTAAGAATGGGATTAGAATTCCTCTTCATTCCAGAGATGGAATGAAGATGGAGTTCTCCATTTTATTAATGGAAAGCTAACATGTTGCTAAAACTGTAAATTAATAGACAAGAAGAGGCCAAATTAGCTATGTTCAAACATTTCATTTTATGGTAAAAATGTTCTCTTATTTATCTAGAAAAACAATTATTTAGAAGGTTTAAGATCTCCTAGCTGAGTTAAATGATGTATATCAAGAACCAATTTCATAAATTTTTTGGAGGAAAACCGATTGACGTATTAAATTATAATCATAAGATTGTAGATCTAGCTGTTCACATTAAAGGTAGTAAGATGAGAAGAGAACATACATTAATGTGCATTAATGCAAAATAAGAACACATATAATAATATATAGTTCATTTGAAGTTATAAACCTTGATATAGAGAAAAATAAAATTAATTTCATTAACCAAAAATAATTAATAAACGATTTATTTAGCTGTGTCGTGGTTGTAGACAATATTGAAACACATATATATATTTCGAAATTTTATTTCTTTTCGAGACGATTAGAGTTGTTTAAGTCATGTGCCGAGTTTGCAGACAATGCTTAAACATTTTTTTTTTGTGGTCAAAATTGTATTTCTTTTGAAAACTACTAAACCCACAAACCAAATTAATGGCTCTACAACCCTCCATCGCACATAAGTAGGTCCCACTGTTATAGGATGGAGGACTCTGAAAAAATCAAAATTTACTGTGAGTTTGTCATTTCCCTTTCTTTAATATATCTCCAATTTGAGTTGTCAATTTCTCACCTATTTTTCTCTTCTAAGATTCACTCTCCTTATATCATTTTTGCCAAGTCACTACCAATTACATTGCTGTCTCTCCCTCTCCACCATTTAATCACCCTCTCAAAATAATTACGTACATGGAAGCTAATATTGGTGGTACAGCATTCTTGAATTTCTATCTTCTGAAGAGCTTGAAGTACATTTAATTAAAGACATGAAAAATTGTTACACACCATGGTAACATAAAATGCTAGCTTTTGAACCAAAAATAAAGTAAGAAATTTAATTCTCACAAGTTCAGATGCCCCTTGCATACATTACCATTCAACAAATTCCTTAATTCTGGGGTAGTACTGAATTTTCGGTAGTAATTTTTATCAAATGAGAACACGTGGCGTGTGTGTACATCAACAATTTGAGTTTGTAGAGTAGTGGAGAGATTTTTAAAAAAAAATACCACTTGGCAAAATTTGATAGGATATTCCTTTAAAAGTCTTTCCACTACTCCACAAACTTAGGTTGTTGATGTATGTACATGTCACGTGTTATTATTTAATAAGAATTATCACCGAATGCTCAATATTACTTGACCACTGAACTATTTTCCTTTCTTGAGAGAGTTGTTTGGAATCACAATGTGTCCCTATAGCAAGGATTGACCTGATGTTTGAGCAAATTACTCACAAGCGAGTGTTTCTCTACTAGAAAAGAAAATACTCGTCCGTCGATTTTAAAAATAAAAAAAATCATGATCATTATTAGTAATCATAAAGAAAGAGATTACCTTTCTGCAACTACCTACTTAATATTAATTGGCTTTGGCAATTACACTTATTGGTATGTTAATCAAACTACTTTTTTCAAGCTCTAATTACATGTTAGACATGCGAAACCTTTATGGCCGAATTTGAAAATTAGATTTTATTTGCACTCATGACTAAAATGTATTTATTTATTTTTGGATCTAATCAATATGATTAAGATTTCAACATCAAGACTTTAAGGGCATTCATGTTACATAATTTGATCGATCAACCAACTTCAATAGCATAGATCATTGCAATTTCACTTCATGAATTTAATTAGGTTTGAGATGTTGCACTTGGCTTTGTGAACTGAATGACAAAAGAACAAAAACATAGTTGGTAGGAATGAGATTAGGATCCTCTCCAATTGAGGGATGGAATGGTGTTCTCTATTTCATTCATGGAAAGATAACAAGTTGCTAAAACCAAAAATCAATAGATAAAAGAAGGCCAAATCATCTGTGTGCAAAAGCTACATTATTCTACAATAAAAATTAAAGTTTTTTGTACATAACAACAAACATTTAGCAGGTTTAAGATCCCCAAACTGAATTGGCTTCATCTCATCCCTTTATTTCTTTTCTTTTCTTTTTTTTTTTTTTTCCGTTGGGACTGACTAACTTATAATTCCATCATAAATTAATGATGTATATCTGAAACCAATTTCATTAATTTTTTAAAGAAAACAAGTTGATTTATATGCTTATGATCATAAGATTGTAGACTAACTATGTTCACATTAAAGGTAATATATACTAACGAAAACATACATTAATGCAATATGGAAACATATAATAACATAGAAAATTCTATACTTACATAATTTATATTCTATCTATTCTACCATAATGATGTAAGAATGACTTTTTTTTTAAATATTTCTTTTTATAACAAAACCATTTTAGTGGCTTCTTTATTTTAAAGTGGAAGGTCTCAACTCAAGCACATTATTTTTATGCAATTTTTGTAATTTCTTTATTGGCGTAGCGTTATACTAGTTAATAATATATAGTTCATTTGATGTTTATCAACCTTGACATAATGAAAAAATAAAATTGATCACTGTGAGAAAAAAAATAATTACGACAATTTTTTTTTTTTCCAGTCGAGGTTGCAGACACTACTAAAACTTTTCTGTCAACATGGCATTTCTTTTGGAAACAACTAAATCCACAAACTAAAGTTGATGATTCCACCCTTCTTCTCACATAAGTAGGCCCAGTCACATAAGGGAGAGGGCTCTGAAAAATCAAGTTTGGTTGTAGATTTAATTTACCAATTCCCTTTGTGTGACCAGTCACTTACTAACCTATCTTTCTCTTCCAACACCACTCCCCCTTGTGTCATTTTTGCCAACTCAGTCGCTATATATACATCACCTGTGTGCTGTCTCTGTCTCCCTTGAAGATAATTGAGTGTAAGAACTACATATATATATATATATATATATATGTGACCACTCCACCATCTAATCATCCTCCTAATATAGTTACATACACTGAAAATACCAATTAACTTAGTCAATAAATTATGACATTGGTAGTACATAAAATACAATTATTACACATTCAATAGTGCTTCTTATAGTGGCCCATTCCAGTGTTTAGGGTTACTAATAAGCCCTTTTGTTTTTGTGCATCAATAGCAATGAGTTTCTCTTTCTTTAACCATTCTATAACCAACAAAAGGTAATATTCACCCTTCTAGGCCAAGGGATATCATGGCTGGTTCTTAAACTACATGTCAATGGTTAAAGTCACGGCTGTAACCTTGTCAAGTTGAATAGAATAGTGGCTTCTTCATGCTTAGTTTGAAACTTAACGCGTTTCAAAATGTATTTAAGTTTGGTTAGATTTCAAACGAGCTTCTATTGAGCCGATCATGAGCCAACCTCAAGTAACTTAATTTTTTATACAATGTTGAAGTACATATAAGCTTAGTGTATTGAGTTCGAAGAGGAGCTTAGACAATTAGCTAGTTTCAAAATGCGTTCAAGCATAACTTGTTATTAGCACTCACTTTCTTTCTTTGTCTCTTTTGTTTCCTTTTACTTTCTTTTCATTTTATTTACAAAACCAAATAGGAAAAAAAATATATATTTTTGTTCTTTTTCTCTTTCCCTTCCTTCCCCCAAGTTTCAAATAGGCTGTAAGTCAATCTATTTTCCTTTTAAATTTTAATGAAATTGGTTCTAGATATACATCATTTATGATGTCATATATTATAAGTTAGATGGTGCCAAAAAGGGAAAATAAATAAAGGGATAGAAATGAAATCAACTCAGCTAGGGAATCTTAAAACCTTCTAAATATTTGTTTGATACATATATATATATTATACAAAAGAATATTTTGTTTTAAAATGATGCAGTTTTTGCACATAGCTAATTTGGCCTCTTCTTGGCTATTAATTTTTAGTTTTAACGACATGTTAGCTTTTCATTAATAAAATGGAGATCTCCCTTCATCCCTGGAATGGATAGGGATACTAATCCCATTCTTGCCTAATATGTTTTTGTTCATTGTTTATTTCAGCGACCTGTGTTATTAAAGTTGTTTGATCCATCAAATTATCTAACATGAATGCCCTCAAAGTCTTGATTTTGAAATCATAATCGAATTGATCAGAACAAATGAAAAAATAAAAAAATTTGCGAGGGGCCAATAAAATCTAGGGGTTATTATACCTTATCCCCCTGTTATCTGAGCAAAAATCACATGACCTCCCTGTGATTTAAAAGTGAACATATAACTCACTGGTGGTTTGGACTGAATTGTAAAATGGATAAAAATTGTTAGAATTAACAGCAATTATCTCATAGGGGTATTTTGTAATTTCATCTCTTCAAAATGGAATATCAAAAAGATGAATTTTCCTTTCATGTCAAAATAAAAGTTTTTCCTTCTTAGGGGCATTTTTGTTATTTTACCAAATCTATCACAGTTCCTTCCGTTTTGCAGATGAGTCCAAATCATAAGAGAGTTATGTGCTTGCTTTTAAACCACAGGAGGGTCATTTGATTTTTGCTCAAATTATGAGGGGGTAAAGTATAATTATTCCTAAAATCTAATTGCCAAATTCAACAACAAATGTTTTGCATGTCTAACGTGTAATTAACTGTATTTAGCAAATTTCATAATTAGAATTTGATCACAGACATTTGATTAAAATGTCACTAAGTTGATTGCCAATGCCAATTAAGATCACTTAGGTAGTTGCAGTAAGTTAACATATTTCTTTATGATTACTAAACATGACCAGGACTGTTCTGTTTTGTTTTGTTTTTTTTGTTTTTTTTGTGGGAATCATAGAAAGAGTTTTTCTTTAGGAACTTGCTGAAAGCTTTGTAAGAAATGACCACTTACAAAAGTATTTTGTTTTTAGTAGAGAGAAACACTTGTTTGTGAGTAATTTGCTAAAATATTTTATCACTTTATGCTATATGCACACATGATGATTCAAAACAAGCTCTCTTACGCACTTTATTTAATAGTCATGTATGCAAGGAGCACCTGAAAAATGAATGCAGATTCCTATTCTTCAAAAAAAATATAGCTCAACATTGATCTTTTAAATAATTCAGAACAAAATTCTGTAAGAATAGAATTTTCTATATTACAGAATTCTGTAAGAATGGAGAATCCTCGTTTCATTAATTCACGTTAATGTGAACAGTTGGATCTACAAATCTATTTATTTTCTTGTAAGAAATTAATGAAATTGGTTCTGTATATACATAATCGATGATGGAATTAAGTTAGCTAGTGTTGTCAAAAAGAAAAAGAGAAGAAGTAAAAGGATGAGATCATGCCAAATTAGTTAGGGGATCTTAAACCTCCTAAATGTTTATTATTACTAGTGGTAGAGCGTGCTTTGCACGTGGTATATTTTATATAAATGGTGCCTGGAATTAAATTTTGGAGAAGCTCGTAGCATGCTATGCAAGAAGAGATTGTGTCATTTATGGCAGTTTTCAAATCTTCACATGTTCTATTTAAAGATGTGTCGTTCATTTAGTTCCTTGGGCATATTGAAATGTTCACTGGAGAATAAATCAAGAAGCCACACATTGTTTGATCCTTAAACGGCTTTTAGTTTTTGAAAACTAAATCACATTAAGGAACTTCTTAAGCCAGTACAAGCTTAAAAAAAATCAACGTATCAATTTGTGTAATTATGTATGTTGCTTAATATCCACACACTTCTCACTTCTTCCAATGGTACTGCCTATACTATTTTTTGTCCTGTCTTAATAATTTCAGAAGAATTGCAAGAAGTATATAAAGTAATATAATATACCTGAGATCCCTCCTACCAAAAATTATTGAGCAATTATACAATAAATAGTCTTACATGCCAAAATAGTTCAAATCAGTAACACTATTAAAAATGTAACAACATAATAATGTAATTAAAATGAGGCAAATGGAAAGTGTTTTGAAGCTGTCTTCCAATTCACTGACCTGCAAAGGCAACATTATTCATAAGCGTTATGTTCATCAGAAATTTGTTAAATTTTTTACTAAGTACTTGAACTTGTACCTCAACTTCTTGATCCATATAGAAATTCCATAAGTATTTTTATGGAGCTCACGGATTCACATGTATGAGCGACTTTGGCTTGTATCTCATATGGCTGTTAGTTGAGAAAATCAATTATGTTTATTTTAAGATATAGTATGTCCACAATTTTGAAATAATTTACTTAAGAGGGCTGCACTTACCATTCGGAGAGTTAGGTTGTTTCGAATATCTTTGCTTATTATTTGTTTCTTTGGCTTCGAACTGACTAATATGTGTGCACAAGGATAGTCGTTTTTCTTGAACTTGACAACATGAACTTGTATACCCTTTGTGGTAGACAACACTTGATTTAGATCTTCTAATTTTGCCTCTAAATTTTTTCACAGCACTTGTGTTTCACCTCATGATTTTCCTCCTTTGAATTCATCCTTAGTAATTTCGCACTCACCATGACAACTCATTGACATAAAAGTACTTTGTTGGGCAATACCCACAGCTGATGGCATATCGTAAAGGGATTTGAAGCATCTCCTTCTTGAATAAGGTGAATTCATTTTCTGTAAACAATAAGATTTAAAAATTAAAGGCATTTTGCAATAAAGGTCACATAAGAATAATAAGGAAAATAGGAAAACTAAAGAAATCCACTGACGTCATGACCAAGAATAATATTTAAACTATGAAAGTTGACCACATTTTTCAAGAAAATTCACATAAGAATGGGAAGTTAAATAAGAAAGCTTGCATGCTGCATGAAAGATTAGACTTGAATGCCAAAAGGCACTGTAGATAGGCAGATAGAAATAAATCACAAACAAATGAAAAACAAAACACAATATACATGATGGTAATCAAACACATTTTATGCTGCATTCTCAAACACAATGTATTCAAACTCTCAAAGCAGTGCATAAAGCTCAGTCTACATTTATGTGGCTTCTGAGTTGGAATTCCCATTTTCCCATTCTACAACTATTAACTCCATTATCTGATTGGTTCAACATTTTTTCAGTAATACTTATTTTTCCTCCCTTCCTTTCTTTGTTGGTGTCTACAGCAAAAGCTCATGCAGCAAAAAACTGTTGGTGGCTCATCTATTTTGTAGAATCCCATAGTGTTATGATACTCTCTCTCTCAAAATAAAGATATAATACAATTTGGGCAAAATAAATAACTAATAATAGTTGAGTTTCCATGATAATTTGCATGGAGGTCTAGACTATAGGTAGAGTAGATATAATGGAAAGAGAATGGTTTTGTATTACACTAGGGATCCAAGTTGCCACCACTTTTACAAAAAAAGGACATTAAACAAATGGAGAGTGGTCTATAATTTATATTCAACACGCTTTAACCTTCAAAGGTTTCTAGATTTATCTACTCACAGAGATGGAAACCAATCGAAAACTAATTATGTAAAGCATTAAAAACCCCTAAATACAGCATAAAAAGTTAGATAAATATTGGGAATGCCATCTTTGTTTATGCACTCGGTATAGTTTATACTTAAATGTGAATGACAAAATATGTTAAAAGATTTCCCATTGATAAATAGTACATAACACTATGGAGTTGAATGCTGGACTTTAATGACCCCTTGAATAATTGTTCAAAAAAGATTTGGAAAAAAAATTGGAGAGAGTTAATAACATTGCAATTGGAATCATGATCAACACAATTCCATTCAACTGCCACGCCTTTCAAACACACTGGCATGCTCCTTATCCACAACTCGTCCAATTAATGCAATCTAGGCTGCTAGTTTCAAGGTGTAAACTGTTGCACATGACTACAAAATGGTTTGCCATCAACAAGGAAACTATATGTGCCATATAGAGTGACATAATCTCGCAAATCCATTGCCCACCTTAACGGAAAAAGAAGGGCACTATTTAAAGAAGACTTACGATCACTGTATTTCAATGGAAGGAAAGGAGAAAAAAAAATGAAACAAAAAAACAATGTTCATCTTATACACATCATGAGGGGTAATGTTCAAGCCAGTATAGAGAAATAAGAAGGTACTGCAAGGCTAATAGGAGGACCACAACACTACTCTGTTGTCACTGAATTTTAAAAATAAAAACTAATTGATGTTCATAGTCATTGTACAATCCAATGGTTTTTTCAATCTTTGGTTGAGCCACTAAAAGAATCGACATATCTCATACGATGTTTTAACAGCATCCATATTTCTATTATTTGTCCCATATGAACAATTCAATAAATTTAAAAACACCATCAAAGAATAGTTGACAATCTCATTGGATGACCCGTTTCATCAAACACTTTATGTTCAACCCTTAAAGCAAGAAAACAGGTTCAGGACCATAGACCAGAGATAGGTTTTTCGTTTCATGAAGCACAAAATGAAAAATCACACGGAGAATGAACAATGTTTGAGCAGCGTGGGCCTAACCTTGGTAGCGTTTGATTAGTGCACAACTATCTGAGTTTTGGCGGTCCGAAAATCGCAACAGAGCACTTGTATAATCTTTTGAAACTCAACCATTGCGATGCAAACTAAATATAGAGCCATGCGGTGGACGTTACTGCAAAACTCATAGTTGGTTACTCTGGGAACGGCGAAACGGTTGAGCTAAAAAGTTGTGTTGTTTGGGACAGGAGAGTTTGAAGAGTTACAGGTTGAGCTTGAGAAGTCCGGGGGCGAAACGGTTGGTTTAAAGGGTTGCGTTGTTTGGGACAGAAGAGTGTTTGAAGAGTTTTATGTGGGATGTCATTTCGTTTTCTTTTAGGGAAATTTCTGGAACAAAAAGTGTGGAAAACACTCTCGAAGCTTCCAGTCTTTTAAAGTAGTGGAGATGTGTAAAAAATAAAAACCTTTTGTAAGACGATGTAATTTTTTTTGCATATAGCGGCTTAGCCTGTTCTTGTAAAATTGACTTTCAATTTTTAGCAAAGTGTACAGTCACAACTCAACCATGTCATCCTGTATGCAGTTTTTTTATTTTATATTTGAATATCATTACTCTAATTACATGTAGTACATTTGAAGTTATAGACCTTGATATAAAGAAAAATAAAATTAATCTAACTAACTAAAATTAATTAATAAAAGATTTGTTTAGCCGTGTCCAATACTGAAACATTTTTGTCAAAATTGTATTTCTTTTGTAAAATTCTAGAGTTGTTTAAGTGTGTCGGGTTTTGTGGACAATACTAAAACATTAATTTTTGTCAAAATTGCATTTATCTTGAAAAAGACTAAAACCCACAAACCAAAATTGATAACTCGATCTCACATAAGTGTGCCCCACTCATATAAGATGGAGGAGACTGAAAAATCAAAATCCACTGCAAGTTTGTCATTTCCCTTTCTTTTAATATATCTTCAATGTGACTAGTCACTTTCTCACCTATCTTTCACGTTCATTGATTTAAAAGTAAAGAAGCCACGATCATTATTAGTAATTATAAACAGTGGCAGATTTAGAATTTGTGGAGAATTTGTGGTGAAAAGGGGTCAAGGTAAAAATTTAAAATTTTGTAAGAATATACCAAGCTAAAATTTTAAAAATTTGAAGGACCAATACTTATATTTTATTAAAAATACTTAAAAATTTATAAGGGTTTGACAAATTTTAAAATTTTTGAAAGGGCCATGGGCCTCCTGCCCGCCCCCTTTTGGTCTGCCTCTGATCATAAAGAAAGGGATTACCTTTCTGCAACTACCTACTTTAATCTTAATTGGCTTTTGAAATCAACTTTGTGACATGTTAATTGAACAAATTTTTTCAAAGTTCTACTTGTGAAATTTGTTGAACGTAGTGTTAATTACATGCTAGACATGCAAAACCTTTGTGGTCGAATTTGAAAATAGATTTTTTATTTGAACTGACTAAGAAGTAGTTTATTTGTTTACTTTTTGGTTCTAATCAATATGATTAAGATTTCAACATCAACACTGTGAGGGCATTCATGTTACATAATTTGATGGATCGATCAGCCAGCTTTGATATCAAAGGTCATTGCAATTTCACTTCATGAATTTAATTAGGTTTGAAGTGTTGCACTTGGCTTCGTGAACAAAATAGCAGTACAATGAATGGCAAAAGAGCGAAATCATAATACGTGAGGAAGGAATTAGGATCCTCTACAATCTGAGGACAAAATGGTGATCTGTATTTCATTCGTGGAAAGTTAAAAAGTTGCTAAAACTGAAAATCAATGCACAGGAAGAGGCTACATCAGCTGTGTGCAAAAGCTACATCATTTTACAATGAAAATATGTTATTTCTTTATACATAACAACCAACATTTAGCAGGTTTAGCCTCTTCTATTGTTAGACGATGTAATTTTTGCATATAGCTGTTTTAGACCCTTAACTAAATTTGACTTTCAATTTTAGCAAAGTGTCAAGTCACAAATCAACCATGTCATCCTGTATGTAGTTTTTTAATGTTTTTTATTTGAATATTATTACTCTAATGACATATAGTCCATTTGAAGTTATAAACCATGATATAAAGAAAAAATAAAATTAATCTAATTAACTAAAACTAATTAATAAAGATTTGTTTAGCTGTGTTGATGTTGTAGACAATACTAAAACATGTTTGTCAAAATTGTATTTGTTTTGGAAAAGGCTAGAGTTGTTTAAGTGTTTCGAGTTTTGTGGACAATACATAAACATTTTTGTCAAAACTGTATTTCTTTTGGAAAAGGCTAGAGTTGTTTAAGTGTGTCGAGTTTTGTGGACACTACATAAACATTTTTGTCAAAACTGTATTTCTTTTGGAAAAGGCTAGAGTTGTTTAAGTGTTTCGAGTTTTGTAGACAATACATAAACATTTTTTTTAAAATTGTATTTCTTTTGGAAAAGGCTAGAGTTGTTTAAGTGTGTCGAGTTTTGTGGACACTACATAAACATTTTTGTCAAAACTGTATTTCTTTTGGAAAAGGCTAGAGTTGTTTAAGTGTTTCGAGTTTTGTAGACAATACATAAACATTTTTTTTAAAATTGTATTTCTTTTGGAAAAGGCTAGAGTTGTTTAAGTGTGTCGAGTTTTGTGGACACTACATAAATATTTTTGTCAAAATTGTATTTCTTTTGGAAAAGGCTAGAGTTGTTTGTGTGGATAATACTAAAACATTTTTGTCAAAAATTACATTTCTTTTGAAAAAGACTTAAACCCACAAATCAAAATTGATGACTCCACAAACCTCGATCTCCCATAAGTGGGCCTCACTCATATAAGATTGGGGACTTTGAAAAATCAAAATCCACTGCAAGTTTGTCATTTCCCTTTCTTTTAATATATCTCAAATATGACTAGTCACTTTCTTACTTATCTTTCATGTTCATTGATTTAAAAGTAAAGAAGCCATGATCATTATTAGTTATCATAAATAAAGGATTGACCTTTCTGCAACTACCTACTCACAAAACCTTTGTGGGCGAATTTGAAAGTAAAATTTTATTTGAATATATTAATCACTCAGAAGTATCTTATTAATTTACTTTTTGGTTCTAATCAATATGATTAAGATTTCAACATCAAGACTTTGAGGGCATTCATGTCACATAATGTGATGGATCAACCTGCTTCGATAATATAGATCATTGCAATTTCACTTCATGAATTTAATTAGGTTTCAAATGTTGCTGTCACGACCTATGGTGCAATATTATTTGTTTTGAGTCTTCGTTCACACGACTTTAAAATGGGTTGTACCAAAGAGATACAAGTGCCTACATATATAACACTTTTCCTCTTCTTTTCCAAGCGATTTGGGATCGCATCACATAACTTTGTAGCCAGCTTGTCATTACCGTAGCCTACTAAAATCTCTTCCCCGCCCATGTGCAGCTACCCGAGTCTCACACTTCACTATCCTAAAGAGCAATGCATCCTCGCATTGGATTGGATCTGCACACCTCCGATTGGGATTGACTCTGATACCATTTTATCACGACTCAGGATTCACATGGTATAATATTGTCCGCTTTAAACCTTAACCCACACGGCTTTAAAATGCGTTGTACCAAGGAGATACAAGTGCTACATATATAGGAGTTTCTCTCTCATTTCCTAGGTGATGTGGGATTGCAACACATAATCTTAGAGCTAGCCTGCCACTACCTAACTTGCCAAGATCTCGTCCTTGCTCACGTGCAGCTGCTCGAGTTTCACAGTTGCACTTGACTTTGTGAACAAAATAACAGTACAATGAATGGCAAAAGAACAAAAAACATAGTAGGTAAGGACGGGATTAGGATCCTCTCCAATCTGGGAATGGAGTGGTGATCTACATTTCATTCATGGAAAGATAAAAAGTTACTAAAATTGAAAAACAATGGACAAGAAAAGACTAAACCAGCCGTGTGCAAAAGCTACATCGTTTTACAATAAAAATTGGTTATTCCTTGATATACATAACAACCAACATTTAGCAAGTTTAGCCTCTTCTATTGTAAGGCGATGTAAGTTTTGCATATAAGCCTCTTTTTGTAAATTTGACTTTCAATTTTAGCAAAGTGTTAACAAATCAACCATGTCATCATGTATACAGTTTTTTAATTTTTTTAATTTGAATATTATTACTGTAATGACATATAGTCCATTTGAAGTTATAAACCTTGATATAAAGAAAATTAAAATTAATCTAATAACTAAAACTAATTAATAAAGATTTGTTTAGCTGTGTCGATGTTGTAGACAATACTGAAACATTTTTGTCAAAATTGTATTTGTTTTGGAAAAGGCTAGAGTTGTTTAAGTGTGTTGGGTTTTGTCAACGATACCGGTACATTTTTGTCAAATTGTATATTTTTTTGGAAAAGGCTGGAGTTGTTTGTGTGGATAATACTAAAATATTTTTGTCAAAAATTGCATTTCTTTTAAAAAAGACTAAACCCACAAACCAAAATTGATGATTCCAATCTCACATAAGTGGGCCTCACTCGTATAAGATTGAGGACTCTGAAAAATCAAAATCCACTGCAACTTTGTCATTTCCCTTCGTTTTAATATATCTTAAATGAGACTAGTCACTTTCTCACGTATCTTTCATGTTCATTGATTTAAAAGGAAAGTAGCCATGATCATTATTAGTTATCATAAAGAAAGGAATCACCTTTCTGCAACTACCTACCTACTCACAAAACCTTTGTGGGCGAATTTGAAAATTAGATTTTATTGGAATATATTGATCACTCAGAAGTATCTTATTAATTTACTGTTTGGTTCTAATCAATATGATTAAGATTTCAACATCAAGACTTTGAGGGCATTCATGTCACATAATGTGATGGATCAACCAGCTTCGATAACATAGATCATTGCAATTTCAAGAATTTAATTAGGTTTGAAATGTTGCACATGGCTTTGTGAATAAAATAGCAGTACAATAAATGGCAAAAGAACAAAAACATAATAGGTAAGGACGGGATTAGGATCCTCTCAATTATGAGGAAGGAATAGTGATCTACATTTCGTCCGTGGAAAGATAAATAGTTGCTAAAACTGAAAATCAAGGACAAGAAGAGACTAAATCAGCTGTGCAAAAGCTACATTGTTTTACAATAAAAATTGGTTATTTCTTGATACATAACAACCAACATTTTGCAGGTTAACGATCCCCTATTTGAGTTAGGCAGTTAGCTTCATCTCAACCCTTTATTTCTTTTCTTCTTTCTTTTTGTTGGCACTAACGAACTTATAATTTCATCATAAATGATGCATCTTTAGAATGAATTTCATTAATTTTTAAAAGGAAGTAATTTGTTTTATTCAGTTATAATCATCAGACTCTAGATCCAGCTTATTCACATTAAAAGGTAATATATATTGAAGAAAGCATACATTAATTTCCGTTAATGCAATAAGGAAACATCTATACTATATATTATAGCAATAGGTTGTTGGGTATTTGATGTTGAAAGACTTAATCTAATTTTTTTAATTTTTTGAATTTTTAAATTACTATATTACTTGTATCATAATAGCATTGGTTTAACTATAAATCATAAAAACTTTTACTTTCTATTAAGAATTAGTAAATCTTTGCTAAAACTAAAGTAATCTATTGCTATAATATATAGTAAATCTTTGCTAAAACTAAAGTAAATCTTTACTTTCTATTTTTTGCATTTCATCCTTACATCAGTAGAGATTTTACTTTGTTAGCTTTAGAGCATTTATCGCCTTTCGGAGTGATTACATTTACTTAAGAATTAATTTTTCACCCTCATTTTCTTTAATAATTTCATTATGTTTGCATTTGATTCATAAGTTGAGTATTGATCTTGATATTGACATTTATACTTTATGAAATGATTCGGTTGAGTACTTTGGGATACGATTCTAGGCCCTTATTATTCTTCATAGCCATGAGTCTCCCATTATAAGGCCATATGTTCCTTTGACCATTTTTTTTATCCCTTTTTCTTCATTCTTTTATTGTTATAATACAAATGATACTTCCTCTCTCTTATTTCTTGCAAAAGGGACACCTATGTAGGAAAAAGAATGTGTTGTGTTGAAATATAATAAAAAAAAGGAAAAGAAAGAGATTGATTGGGGAGTTCAATAATAAGAATAGAGCATATTGTGAAGTTGAAAATGTTAAATGCAAAAAGAGGCACATCAAAATGATGGAAACAAAAGAAGCAAAATAAACAAAGAAAAGAGAAAGAAAAGTTATCAAGTTGAGAAGTTTGAAGAGAAGAGCAAAATGCTTAAAAGAATGTTTTGGAATTGAAAAGAGAAAAAGTTAGAATTGCTTAGCCATTCATCATTTCATGCCGTGATCACATAACCCTAATCTCTTGTACACCTCTCTACCCAAAAAATGCCTAGTTGATCCTAGTTGTGCTTGATTAAGGTTTTCATTAGAGTATAAGTCATTTCTTGTCAACTTCTTTGAATCAATGTTTAACTGGGAATGATCTCTTATGAAGCTATGGTAGGTTGATACATTTATATCTTCTCAGTTTTTATAATTGGTATATTCACTTGCTTTCGTTTTATATTTACTCCATTATTGAATATGCCATTGTGAGAATCATGTGGGTCATTATTTGTGAGTGTATTCCCGATGAGGTGTTGAATCAAAACTTAAAGGTTTGGGATTGCATAAGTGTGCTACATTTGAGTTATTTAGCATGATTCTTCACCCACACATTTGAATCTCTCTTTTGTATGAATGATTGTATATCATTACATGTGTTAGGGGATAAGAACGATATCTAATGTTAGCTTGAGTTGGATTAGGCATATTGTGAGACCTCAATCTCATAATTCCTTTTCTTTGATGTATCTTGGACAGTTTATTATATTTTTCTCACTGTTATTATATTTCACTGCGTTTTTTTCGGATATGTGTTAAGGTGTCGTTCACAGGTACAATGACTTGTGTGATCACACCTCACCTAATATGATATAATTAATGTCTAATTGGGTTGGGGGTGTGACACATATTTTCCTTATTCTTATCTCTAATTGTAATTCATAAAGGGATGTTTGTGAATATCATCATTAGAAACCATTGCGAGACACCACTAGTCCACTAGGGGTTACTTAGGGGTTTAAAGGCTTGGTGCATATATTGAATGCACCTATGATCCCTGCAGAAATGGAATTTATCTTTTGTATATACTTCTTCTTTGTACAGATATTACTAGGGACTAGCTGTTAGGGATTTATACTAAAAGACATGCTTTGTGTAATGGTTTTAGTATTTATTAATAAATTAGTTATTCCATTTTAATGAGAATCTGTGTGAGCAATGTTTGCGTTATTTATTGATTACGCATGCGTGTCTTTTATTCTATATAGTAGATGATTTGATGTGTAGAGTACGGCCTACACATGGTAGATCTTATCATCGGTTCTTATAGAATATAAGCTTATAATTTACAGCCTTAGATGGAATTGGACACACCATCAGTAGGACTGTAGCACAGGATCTTAATAGGTCTTTCTTGACTATGGAGAACAATATAGTTTCAACTCCTTGCACTAGTTCACTTTGTGTGTATTGAACAGGACCGTGTTGAGGTAATTGCTTTTATATTGACTATATAAAATAATAAATACCTTATGATTATTATGAGTGCTTATTCTTTTAATCCTCTCTTAATCCGAATATAATAAATAGACACATGCATATAGTGTTTATTGTTTTGATTTACAGAAGATGAAGATTCTTTGTGGGTCAATAAATTCAGTGAGTTGGACAATAACATTAGGTGTATGGTAAATATTAATTATTGATGGAATTCACGTCCCGGTATAGGGATTGATGATACCCCATTAAAGAAACTTATAAGTTTTGATAATGTCAAACCCTGTAGGTGGATTATGAATTTGACATATCAAATAAGTTAAGTAAAATGTCTTAAGGAATTAAATAAGTTTATTAAATTTAATTGTCAGTAATTTAATTTAATAGACAAGTATTTGTAATCTTAACGTGACGAGATAAATAAGCATTTAATAATATGGAGCTTGAAATATAATTTTTAGTATGACAGATAGTGCCGTTATAATTCATTAGTGGCATAATTACAATTTACATAAATAGGGATTAATTCTGGTTAGATTAGGAATTCTTATTTACGTAGGAAGCCCTAGTTATACTAATCCTATGGTCCCTGCTGTAGCTTCTATATATATGGGCACTCTAAGAGTAGCTAGGGTTACACTTACTCATAATTGAGAGATACACATTTTTGTGAGGAAGAGAAACCCTAGCAGCTGTGTGTGTCGCTCCCAGATTTTTTGCACTGGAGGAATACACACACAAGCAGAAAAAATACTGTACTCTCTCGTTAGAACTCACCCTCCTAGAAGAATGAGTGCGACTAGGTTTGAATTGAAAATTGAGTTGAATAAAGGGCTTTTGGAAAACATTTGGAGTCGCTACCTAACTTGATTAAGGTGAGTTAGGTCACCTAAAAACTAAGCATAATCTGAAGACTACACTTAGGGTTTTTGAAAACGATTTTGGAAAACATCTCCTCAAGCGAGGGTTTTCAAGAAAACAGGTTGTTTTGTAATCTTTAAAAAATATTAAGCCTTTTTTTGAAAAATAACTCCATTTTAGTCTATCGAAAGCGGTGATCCTAGGTTCGGAGGTTGGTTATGTGTAGGAAAGACGCACTAAGCCATCACCCTACCCCGCCCTTGCGGTACCTACATGTTTATTTACCCTAGATTCACCTATGAGAGTCTTCAACTAACAAATGTTCAATCCTATCCACTTTAGAAAAAGAATGTTTAAAAAGACATGATGCATAATATGCAAGTGCAAGAAAAGAGAGTTGGAAATAGATTTGAAAATGAATTGACTTGATTTGAAAAGAAATTTGAAAGATACATTTGATTTCGAAAGAAAGTTTTGGAGATTGGAAATAGAGATTTGAAAATAGAAATTTTGAATTGGAAAATTAGAAATAGATCATGGAATTTGAGATTTGAAAAAGGTTGTGATCGCACCCATGAGGGTTGCCTACGTATCCTTTTTGAGGAATCAGGTTAGTCGTAGTTCGGACAAGAATTCGATAGAAAATAGAAGGTATGAATGGAAGAAAGAGATTTTGATTGGAATTTAGATTAGAAAATTGAGAGATTGAACTTTGATTGGAAGATTTGAAAAGATTTGATTTTGGGAAAGCTTGGTTTTAGGAAACCTAGACTTAAGAAAGACTTGAGACTTAGGAAAGATTTGACTCAAATGTTGGACTTGGAAGATTAGGAAAGATTGGATTTAGGAAGGGTTCGAATTAAGAAAGTTTCAAATTAGAAAAGTTTTGAATTAGGAAAGTTTCGAATTAGGAAAGTTTCATTCTAGGAAAGTTTTCAAATTACAAAAGTTTTCGAATTAGGAAAGTTTTGGTTTAGGAAAGGTTTCGTTTTAAGAAAGTTTTGAAATTGAAAAGGTTTCGTTTTAAGAAAGATTTTGAATTAGGAAAGAATTAAAATTGGAAAGTTTTGAAATAGGGAAGTTTTGAAAGTAAGAAAGTTTTGAGTTTGAGTTTTAGAAAATCTTGAGATTAGGAAAAGTTTGAGTTTAAGAAAGATTTGAAAACTTAGATTTGGAAAGAATTAGGAAAGGGTTGAATTAGGAATGATGTGGAAGTTGAGTTTTAAAATTTAGGAAAGATTTTTATGTTCAAGTTTTGGAAACTTAAGATTTAGGAAAGTAGAAGATTAGGAAGGAGTTGAGTTATGAAAGATTTAGACTAGGAAGGGTTAAGATTCCTATTTCCTAAAACAAGGGATTGGATTTTATTTCTAAAAGAGAAGGTTTGATTTTGTTTCCAAAAAACGGAGGATAGGATCTAGTTTCCTAAATGAGAGATTGGATTTGGTGTCCTAAAGGGAAGATATGATTTGACAAGGATTTGGAAAGAGAAGTTTTAGAAACCCTAGATTTGGAAGACAATAGTTTTGACGTAGAAAATAGGTTTTGAAAATACATATAGTTTTGATGTAGAAAATAAGAGGTTTTGGAAACCTAAGTTTTAAAGCAAGTTCGAAAATCATGTTTTTGGAAAGAAAAATTAGGGTTTCCTAATCGTGGGTTCTAGGGCTTGACTTGGACTCTAAGAAAAGAGTTTTTTGAAAAGTGCGTTTTTGAAAACTAAGGTTTTTAGAAGAAAATCCTAGAGAGGAGTATTTAGAAAGTGTGTTTTGAAAAGAATTTTAGGAAGGAAGTTTTTGGAAAGTAAACCTTTGAGAGTGCTTTGAAAACAAGATTTTGGAAGGAGATTGTTAGAAAGAGTTTTTAGAAAAGTGAACTTTGAAGAGAGTGTTTTGGAAAGGAGTTTAAAAAAGGAATTTTAGAAAATAGATTTTTGGAGGGAGTTTTTAGAAAAATAACTTTGGGAAGAAGAGTTTTTGAAAAGTATATTGAAAAAGAGGGTTTTAGAAAGAGAGACTTTTGAAAGGAGAGTTTTTAGAAAGTATAAAAATGTCTCACTTTCCTAAAGCGATTCTAACCTTCTTAAGGCTAGAATCACTTTAAGAAAGTGATTTTGAAAACAACAAGGATTTAAAAATATAGACCATATCGGTCACTTTAAATGTAACACTTTCCTAAAGCAACTTTAGCCATGGAAAGGCTAGAATCACCCTAGGATTGTGATTTTGAAAATAAGTTTTGGAAAAGAAGATTTTGATGCAAATTTGAAAACAAGTTTTGATGCAATATTTGAAAACGAGTTTGAAAATGATTTTTGGAAGAATGCAAGATCATGATATGCACAATGCAAGTTGGGGTCGTGAACATACAAGGTTAAGGCTTCGCCACATAATCAAGGGGGCTGAATCCACGTAGTCTCCGGTTAAACTAAAAGAAAGCCCCCGATACGGTGACTCTCCAATAGCCTAATCCTACACATGGACCGGGAATCCCTTTGTTTAAAGCATGCAAAGAAAGGGGGGAAGAAGATGGGGGATTAAAATAGAAGAAAACCCAAGTGGGTTAGGAGAGACAAGAGAGGGGGAAGATGCATAAATTTAAAGAGAAAGCCTACCTTATCTTGTTTATTTCACTTTGCTTTGCGCGCCTTGTTTTTCTTCGGTCTTCATTTCACTTCACTTCAGTCTTCGTCTTGATCTTCAGGAACTCTTCTTCGATCTTCGAGAGCTTCAAGTTGCAGCACTTCAAGTCTTCGATGGAGGTTTGAGGATAGTGTATAAGTGTATAGGAGGGTGTATGAGTGTATAAGAGGCTAGGGTTTGTGTATGGTGGCTAGGGTTTGGAAAACCTAGAGGAGCTAGGGTTTAGGGAGGCTACGAGCTCTACATATCGAAAATTAGGATTTTCAGACTGAGTTTACGGACTTCTTTCACACTGGAGGAGGCTCTGTATTTATAGAGATGGGATAGACCTGGAGCCTGTTGTAGTGGTGCTAGGCCAAAAATGCTTTTGGCGCCACTAAGAGTGGCGCCAGGCCAAATATTGGCTTTAGTGGTGTCAACCAGTTAGGAAAGTTTTAAGGTCAGTAAGCAACGTATCTTGTGAAGATTTGGGCGCCCGTACTAGTGACTACCATACAATTTTTAGCTTGGCTTCACTAGGAGTGACTCCGAAAAATTCGGGAATGATTTAAGGGACCGGAATTGGCCCGGAAAGTCGGAAATGGATAGGGACCCTTATAATAGAGTCCCACAGGTATTTGAATTAAAAAATGAGGATAGGATGTGTCAGAAGGGTTGACCAGGCCATTAGGGGCAAAACGGTCAATCGAGTAGGGAAGTTACCAGAGGAAGATTCGAGATTTGAAAATATTATTTAGAATGTTCCCAAATGCTACCGGTTTGATACCCAGAGCCAGTGTGGTCGGAAAAGACGACCGGCCCACCAGGTGCAAAACGGTTATTTTGCACTCGGTTTACTGGAACTTACTCGGAATGATCCGAAAAGATAAAGAGAGGTTGAGAATATTATAAAAATCATTCTTGGGAGATTAATGGTTTGATACCCAAAGCCGGTGTGGTCCTCAGGGTGTTCGGATGCCTAGGGGCAAAATGGTTATCTTGACTGAATAGTCTCGGGATTGGCCCGAAACTGACTAGAAGGCACCTAATCATGCCGGATTGCCTTTAAGACAATCTCAGAAGGGTGGACTTACCATTCTGACGACTTAGGTGTGTTCTCAAGCAACGTGCCGAAAATGGCCCTAGGGGCAGTTTGGTCATTTTTTACCGAAGTGGGCTAGCAGGCACAGGTGTTGACCTGGGTTTTGAGTGTTTCCGTCACTCTGACAGCGGTCTCGTAATACAGGGGTTTGTTGGCAATTCCCTATATCGACCTGTTTGCGAGTATTTCCGCTACTTTAACGGTTGTGATATTTGCGAGTATTTTTGCTACTCTGACGGTTCGCGATCATTCCCAAAACTGCCTAATCTCGGGAAGCTGCTAAAGGGACTTAGTGCCTGAGAAGTTAACTTTCTCGAAAGGCGTGCCGAAACGGATATTTCTGTATGGCGGGCTAGCAGGCGCTAAAGGTGGACCGTTCTACCATCTAGGGGACTTGGGGTCTCGTCCCGGTCGATAGGTTTAAAGGGATTTACCGTTCTAAAGAGACTTTTCTTTGAAAAATGAGCCGGATTAGATAGATTTACCGTCTCAAGGGATCAACTGTCTCGAGAGAGGGATTAGAATTAGAATTTGACTTGGAAAGGGGACTTACTGTCTTCGAGAAGACGTGCCTATGGGAATTGGAAAAGGGGACTTACAGTCTTCGGAAAGACGTGCCTGTTGGAATTGGAAAGGGGGCTTACCATCTTCAGAAAGACGTGCCTGATTTGGATTTGGAAAGAAGCCTTACCATCTTCAAAAAGACGTGCCTGATTTGGAATTGGAAAGAGGACTTACCGTCTTTGGAAAGACTTGCCTATTGGAATTGGAAAGGGAACTTACCGTCTTCGGAAAGACGTGCCTGATTTGGATTTGAAAAGAGGACTTACCGTCTTTGGAAAGACATGCCTGATTTGGAATTGGAAAGGGGACTTACCATATTCGGAAAGACGTGCTTGATTTGAAATTAGACCAAACAATGCCCTCGAGGGCATTTCGGTCATTTTGCCTCTATTTGGGCCTGAGGGGCCCGTGAAGCGATGGATAGACGGGATTAGACTTAGAGAGTTAAATTCGATTGGAATACGCCCGTATTGACTTGAGTACAAGTCTGGATGGATCGTAGACTGTTGAGTGGTAAAAAATAGGGTGCTTACAGTGAGCCCATTCTCTATAGAGTAAGGCTTATACGAAGGATACAGTAGAAGTCTAGAGGTTAAGTTCAAGCAATTGATTCGTGCTTATCACTGTTGCTTGCTATTTAAGATCAAAGCATAAAGATTTCGAAGTTCATTGATTAGACAATGAAAGTGTAGTCTATCGCCTTTAAACGACCCTTCGTTAGTCGTAGTTTAGGGTTAAGTATGCTCTCTTTACTACATTTTGTGTGTAACTTCGTACTTAATCTTGTTTCAGGTTTCTAAAGCTAAAGAAGTGAATTGGGAGTCAAAGAAATGATCCGAGCTGCGAGCATGGCTCATTGAGGAACGTCCCCGGGGTTTTGTCTTGGGAAATGTGTAACTTTTTACTTGTAATTCAGAACAGAACGAATGACTAGCCGTTGAAAATTTCTTCCCAAGATACACATGTTCGCCTCTAATGAGCGTTGCTAAATTTCGACTCCAAGGGCTTCAAACGAGGCGATTCTAGACTAAGTGAAAAAGGGCATTATAGTTTGAACCCTTAGAGTGCCGTTCGAGCAACAAGAGGAAGAAGAAGGCCAAAAAAATGCCTACCGTTCGAACGCCTGGATCTATAGTTCGAACGGCTTGTGGGCTTGCAATCAGACTTTGGCCTACCATTCGAACGCCAGCCTCAGCTGTTCAAACGGTGGAAACCTAGTTACGGGCGTTCGAACGACCCTTTATACAGTTCAAACGGCAGGGCTATTTTTGTCCAGATTTTAGGGTTTGATTGTAATCCCTATAAATACGAACTTTTATGTTATTTTTGATATATCAAAGCAAGGGGGGTGGCAACTTTTAGGGTTTTTGTGCGTTTTTCATTTATTGTAACTTATGTTTGTTAGATTCTTGCCTATATGTAATTATAACCTCTTAAACATTAGTTTTAATACATGGTCTTCCATTTTCCTTGCATTAAATTCGTAATGTTGGTTATGTTCTTGCTTTCAAGTAGAATTTCTAGCATTTTCTCACTTATTTTGAAATCATTCATAGATAGGTATGAGTAGCCAACTTCTCCCATCTCGGGATTGAGTGTGAAAACCGATTGGAGGTCTTGGTTGACCATAGGAGGGCGTAGTCTGGATTTTCAAGCTAAATCTTTTATTTGTATGGTTCTTGTTGTTCTTCATTCTAGAAACCTTTGAAAACTTGAACGATTGATTATGTTCGGTAACGTTTATGCGTGAGTCCATACTCAGTATAGGTACTATGCGAATCGATAGTATTCGTCTTCGATTCTAAAAACTTGATTTATTCTAGACGTTGGATTTCTAAAGAACACTTTGTTTTTACCTCTAAAACTTTTGAATCCAAGACTCACGTCGTAGTCGAAGGATTTGAGTTATAAAATACATCTTTTGGAATTCCTAGAACAACAATCGGTTGGATCAGTCAATCCTGAGACTTTGTCACATTAAGTTAAAATCAAACTTTGTTCAAGTCGTTTCCTATTAGTTAGTTAGCTAGTGTAGATAAACAAACCACTTCCAAAACAAACATATTTTCATTTTAAGAAGCTTTTGCCAAAATTTAGTGAGCGATTAAGAGGGTGGTTCTAGTTCTTTTGGTCATTGTGCACACACAACTCTTTGTGGGACGATCTCGTACTCTGAGTTATATTACTCCACTGGCCTTCTCTTGGGTTCATCTCGAGTGTACGTGTGGCACGAGTTAAGTTTTTGGTGCCGTTGTCGGGGAGCTTGTTTTCGCACAAGTGTCCGCAAGAGGCGTGCTAGAACACGAAGCTTAGTCAATGCGAAATTCAGCGGATTGCTTCATCATCAACCTACAACAACGGAGGAATCGTTGGCATAGGCCATTCGGTAACTTCGTTTCATCATTTTTGTGGTGTTAGAATTTTAGGATTATATTTTTTATTTTTATTTTTAGGGGTCTGGGCATACGGTAGTTAGGAGGTGGAATTAGCGGAGGTTAGGCTATGTGCTAAGTGTTTATTAGTGATTTTGCCTTGTATGTGGAGATTAGAGGTTCGATTGGGTTGCTTTTAAATTTATTGTGGGCAACAAAGTTAACATTTATGTGGACATTGGAGGTTCGGAGGGACTTTGTTTGATGGTGCATTGCATTTATATGTCCTATTTCTTTCGAGATCACACTCATCGTCTTGTTAAAGTCGACCCGTTACGTAACCTTCCACCAGGTTATTTAACCTCGTCACCTGCTCGTTTAAACCTAACATATTCACCTTGTTTTCCTTTAATTGTTGACTTAGGACCCATACGTATGGCCAACATCGATAATCCACTGGGCAATGTCCTAGGAGGTGAACACAATGGGCACAATGGGCATGAAAGGGGAAGCAACATAGGGGACGCGGAAGTCCAAGATCATCCTATGAGGGATTACATGAACCCTGTGAGGCAAACACCCACATCCGCCATAGTACTTTCTGCGCACCAAACCACATTAAATCTTAAATTGGGAATGCTATAAGCCATACCCCAATTTCATGGCTATGACTCAAAACAACCATACATGCACATAAAAGACTTTGAGGATGCATGCTCCATTTTCCAAGATAATGCTTGTCCTCAGGAGGTTTTACTTCTGAAACTCTTCCCATTCACTCTAAAGGATAAGGCCAAGACGTGGTTGAATACACTAAGGCTTATGTCCATTTATTCATGGAACACACTCCAAGGGGAGTTCTTGAAAAATTTCTTCCCCAAATATTGCACAGAGGCACTACGGCGTGCCATATCTCAATTTACACCGGTTAGTGGTGAGACCTTTTTTCAATGTTGGGAGAGGTTCAAGGATCTACTATTTGCATGTCCACATCATGGTTTTCCAGAATGGCACATCATTAACACATTCTACTCTTTATTAACCCCTTAATTGAAGATGTTTATAGAATCTATGTGCGCGGGAACCTATCCAAACAAGAACCCCACTGAGGCATATAATTACTTCGACTATCTAGCCAACTTGGCTAGAGATTGGGCTAGCACGGGCACTCAAAACCATATAACTCAAAATCATATTAACAAGCCCACTACCACACATGTTGGAGCCAAGCACTAGTTAGGGGAAGTAGAGGACCTACAAGCTAGGGTCACGTCACTCACACACAAGTTGGAGACTTTGGAAACTTCTAAGGCCACCACTTCTTTACCAGTTGAGTCACCCTCATTGTGTTTAGTTTGTAATACATAGGACCATGATACGACTTCATATCCAATTATACCGGGGGTGAAGGAAGCACTTCACGGCCAAGTGAATGCGGTTGGTCAATTCCAAGGGGGTACCAAAATCAAAGGAGTGGGAACAATCCCTACTCCAACACATATAACCCGGGTTGGAGGAATCACTCTAACTTTAGGTGGAAACAAGAGGGTTCACAAAACCCTTAACCATTTCAACAACCCCCACAACCCTTTCAACCGCCACCACAACGTTTCCATGGACCATCAACGTCTTATCCCACACAACCGGCACTACAACCATATGTATCTCAACTGGCACAATACCAACCTCCTCATAGGAGAACCAATGAGGACGTACAAGTGACCAATGACCTACGAGCACTCACAAATAGGGTAAACAATCTAGAACAATCACAAGGGGAGACTAACATATTAGTCAAAGACATCCACAAGATGTTAATGACTCAACAAACACAAGGGCGATTTCTTGCCTAGCCCCAACAAACCCAAAACCTGCAAATTTTGTTGACACACCACACGAACAGGTTTATGCCATCACTACACTTAGGAGTGGAAAGCAAATTGATAAAGCCAGCCCTCCTAAGGAAAATAGTCAAAGGAAAGAGCATGAGTTTGTTCGGTTAGGACATGAGGAAGTGAGAGAAGAGAGTGATAAAAATGAAGAGAAAAAGAATGAGAAAAATTCTGAGCTGTTGAAAAAATTGATTGATGCATCTAAAGAAGTGGGCATTGAAGATTTGAACCGTGCTCTGTTTCCTTATAGATTGACTAGACCTAGGAAAGAGTCTCTAAACTCTGAAATCTATGAGATATTCAAACAGGTTCGAGTCAATATCCCTATTTTAGATGCAATCAAACAAATACCTTGCTATGCCAAGTTCTTAAAGGACTTGTGTACTGTTAACAGGAAGTAGCATGTCAAAGAGACGACAATGATGAATGAAAGTCAAAGTGCCATCTTACAATGCAAGACCACGCCGAAGTATAAGGACCCCGGTTGTCCTACTATTTTGTGCGTCATAGGACGACATAGGATAGATCGAGCCCTTCTTGACCTGGGTTCTAGTGTGAACCTACTTTCATATTCTGTGTATAAGGAACTAGGTCTAGGATAATTGAGCCCTACCCGAGTTACTATTGAGTTAGCTGATCGATCTATTAAGGTGCCTTGGGGAATAATTGAGGATGTTCTCATTCAAGTGGACAATGTCTACTACCCTGTCGATTTTATCGTTTTAAATACCTACTCGACAGACATAGAATCTTCTAAGCGTCATATTCCTGTCATTTTAGGACGACCCTTCCTTGCCACTGCAAATGCCATCATTCATTGTAGGAATGGGTTATTGAAGGTTTCATTTGGCAACATGACCTTGGAAATGAACATTTTTACGGTGGGTAAAAGAAAGGGGGAGGTAGACAACATCGAGGAAGTAGACTTCATAGTCTATTGTCCAGGAGCATGTAGACTGAGAGTTCATGAAGGATCCTGTTGAGATGACTCTTGTTTGGAGTGAGCCTAACGACCAATTGGAATCTGAGAGTGCAAGTCATAGGGACCCAGCTAGAGTAGTGGAAGGGGGTGAGAGTTGTATGCATGTGGGTCATTGGACCCCAGCTTTTGAACCCCTTACCCCAAGTGTTGTCAAGCCGGTCCCTTTTGAACAACAATCACCAATTCCAGAGAGGAAACTCTTAACTTTCACCTTGAAATAGGCATTTTTAGGTGAGGGTGAATCCTACCTGGTAATCATTTCCTCTAGCCTGTCTGAAGGCCAAGAGGAATCTTTTTTGAAAGTGCTGAAAATTCATAGAAAGCTCTAGGTTGGACTATAGCAGACATTTATGGAATAAGTCCTCTAATGTGTACTCATTGTATATATCTTGAGGAGGACTCTAAATCTGTGCGTCATATGCAAAGACGCTTGAATCCCAACATGAAGAAGGTTGTAAGAGGAGAAGTACTGAAGCTCCTCGATGCGGGTATTATATACCATATCTCTAATTCCAAATGGGTTAGTCCAACCCAAGTCGTCCCGAAGAAGTCAGGAGTTACGGTAGTAAAAAATGAGTTGAATGAACTAGTTTCGACTAGGATTCAAACAGGTTGGCGAATGTGCATAGACTACCGTAGACTTAATGCAGCCACTAGGAAAGATCATTTCCCACTTCCGTTCTTGGATTAAGTCCTATAACGAGTAGCAGGCCGAGCATTTTATTGCTTCCTAGATGGTTATTCCGGCTATAACCAGATTGAGGTAGCTTTAGAAAATCAAGAAAAGACTACATTCACGTGCCCCTTTGGCACCTATGCGTACAAGAGAATGCCGTTTGGCCTATGCAATGCTCCGGCCACTTTCCAAAGGTGCATGATGTCCATTTTCAGCGACATAGTTGAGAAGATCCTAGAAGTTTTCATGGATAACTTTTCAGTTTATGGGGACACTTTTGAGGCTTATCTAGAGCACTTAGAGAAAGTTTTGGAGAGATTCGAGGAGAGCAATCTAGTGCTCAATTGGGAGAAGTGTCACTTCATGGTGACACAAGGTATAGTTCTTGGACATATTGTGTCCAATAAGGGGATAGAGGTAGATCAATCTAAGGTCAAGTTAATCCAACGTCTCCCTACCTCGAAGAATGTCCGAGACATTCGGTCATTTCTTGGGCATGCTGGATTCTACCGGCAGTTCATTGAGGGGTTTAGTGCCATTTCTAGACCCTTGTGCTATTTGCTTTCACTGGAGGTTCCATTTGTTTGGACACCTCAATGCCAAGAAGCCTTTAACAGGCTAAAAGGGCTTCTTACCATTGCACCTATTATCAGATCACCCGATTGGTCTTTACCTTTCAAGTTGATGTGTGATGCGAGCGACTATGCAGTGGGGGCTATTTTAGGGCAGAGGGTAGACAAGAAACCATATGTGATTTATTACTCTAGCAAAACCTTCAATGGGGCCTAACTGAACTATACCATTATAGAGAAAGAGCTCCTCGTTGTGGTTTTTGCACTTGATAAGTTTAGGTCGTACTTGGTCGGATAGTTATCATTTATACTGATCATTATGCACTAAAGTATCTGTTAAGTATGCCTGATGCAAAACCACAACTCATCCGGTGGATTTTATTACTTCAAGAGTTTCACATTGAGATTAGAGATAAAAAAAGGGGTAAAAAATGCTGTTGCCGACCACCTATCGAGGCTCCCTACTGACAAGGATGCCCAAAACCCCCTTCCAATCAATGAACACTTCCCGGATAAGCAACTCTTCTATGCTCGTGCACTTTCAGTTTCAATGAAACCGTGGTATGCCGACGTAGCTAACTACTTAGCTACCGGTTAAATTCCCTCGCATTAGTCTAGCATTGATAGAAAAAAATTCTTTAGACATGTGAGGTATTTCTTTTGGGAAGATCCATATCTTTTCAAATGCTATCTCGATCAAGTGATCCGTTGGTGTGTTCCCTACGATGAGGTGAAAAGCATCATTGAGTTCTGTTACTCACAGGCATGCGATGGGCATTTTTCTTCACATAAAACCACTGCCAAGATTTTGCAGAGTGGTTTTTACTGGCCCACCATATTTAGAGACATTCATATTTTTTGCATATCTTGTGATAGATGCCAACATCTAGGAAGTCTTTCTAGGAGGCACATGATGCCTCTTACCCCTATCATTATTCTTGAGGTTTTTGATTGTTGGGGTATCGATTTCATGGGACTATTTCCTAGCTTGTGTGGGTATTTGTACATTTTAGTGGTCATAGACTACGTGTCTAAGTGGGTAGAGGCTATATTGGAGTGTACCAATAACCATGCTGTTATGGTCAAGTTTTTGAAAGAGTACGTCTTTGCTAGATCTAGCATGCCGCGAGCTATCATTAGTAATGGTGGCTCGTATTTTTGCAATAGACCAGTAGCTCTACTGATGAGAAAATACGGGGTGATACATAAGGTTGGTACACCTTATCACCCCCAGACCCAAGTCCAAGTGGAGTTGGCAAACAGAGAGATTAAGCAAGTCCTAGAGAAAACTGTTAACCCTAACCGAAAGGATTGGTCCTTGAGGTTGGTGGATGCGTTATGAGCATATAGGACAGCTTATAAGACCATCTTAGGGTCTTTTTCATATAGGCTTGTGTATGGAAAGGCGTGCCACCTTCCAGTGGAGATAGAACGCAAGGCCTATTGGGTAATCTGTCAATTCAATGAGAATTTAGATGAGATGGGTTCCTTTCAGAAATTGCAACTCAATGAACTCGATGAAATTCAGAATGCTGTTTATGAGAATTCCAAGATCGCTAAAGCAAAGATGAAATCACTACATGATCAACGTATCCTTCGTAAATCTTTCGAGATTGGTCAAAAGGTCCTTTTATACAATTTTCGGTTACATTTGTTTTCAGGTAAGCTTCAAAGTAGATGGTCTGGACCTTATGTAGTGCGTGAAGTCTCACCTCATGGGGCAATTGAAATCGATAATCCCAAGAATGGCAATAATTTTAAAGTCAATAGGCAGCGATTGAAGCCCTATCTTGAGCTGGAGTCGGGAGAGGCCGACTGTGTGGATTTACGTGATCCATCGCCTTTAGAATGAACCATAATGTCGTCCCATAGGTTGTATAGTAGTTCTTAGAATTGAGTCGTGTCAGACGTTGCTTTACCCTAGTTGGGGGGGGGGGGGGGGGGAGTGGGTGTGTCCCGCCAGTTTATATTCCCCGCTCATCCGCCATGTCTTTACATTTTCCTTGTTTTTTTTTTGCCCATCGCGGACTATGCTTGTCTCTAGTTTTTTGGAGGGGGGGGGGGGGGGGGGGGGGGGGGGGGGGGGGGGGGGGGGGGGGGGGGGGGGGGGGGGGGGGGGGGGGGCTCTACTTCGCAGTGTGTGTTTTTGTTTGCCTTATAGTGCGTGTTTTCTTTCGGTGCATAGTTTTAAGTTTTTATTGGGTTAGGTTAGATTTTCCTTCTTTAGGTTAAAGTGCATCTAGGTTAGATTGCATTTGGGTTACATGTTGATTGTATTTAGTGTGCACATAAGAAAGAGTTTGAAAAACTGGCCTAGCATTCGAACGGTCCATAAAGCCGTTCAAATAGCCGATGGCCATGTAAATTGGAACACAAAAAAATTGCACTACCGTTCGAATGCCAGATTGGGCCGTTCAAACGGCCCATGGGGGTGTAATCCCATTTTTACCTTACCGTTCGAATGGACCAATTTGGCGTTCGAATTGCCTGATTTGAAACAACCCTTTTTATGCTTAGCGGTCAAACGCTCGTAAGGGCCGTTTGAACTACAGAGAGAGATTTTGTTTTTTTTTAAGGCCACTCGAACATATTATGTTCATTCTATTTCATACCAAATAGAGACCCAGAGAGAGAACTTTGAGACCTAAGAAAGAAGTGAAGTTTTTTTTTGAGAAAGATCATTTTCCATTCGAAATTCCTCTTCGTTTGGAACTTCTACAGTGCATTGGATAGAGAATCTCCTCCTTCCCGTACCATCTAACCAAAGTAATCTCCCAAGCTTTTGTTTTGTGCCCTATCTTCATTGTTTTCCAATTGCTTACATAAACCCTAGGTTTCACATAGATTTGACTTGGGGGCTTGCCTTGTTTTTTGTCTAGATGTATATATCTCTTGGATTTGCGTGGTTTGAATCACTAGGAGTAATGCTCTAGGCACACTCACATTACACTGCCCACCATATGTTCGATGAAATGCCTTAGTGAGGTTTTTCCTAGTAATTTGAGGGCAATTGAATCCTATTGGATCCCAAGGGACCTTAGGGTTCCCTAGGATAGATTGTGAGACTTTTCCCTTAGGAAGTTTTTTGTTTGAAATCCCACAAACACACACGCACACCACGTGTTTGACATAATGTTTGGGTGCCCATAGTGGCGCCATTTGAGATTGGTGGGCACTTCCTAAGGCATGTAGGCCATCATAGGCCACTTTTAGGCACAATGACCACCCAATGGAGCCTTTAAGGCATTATGCACACACTTTTTTGTTTCATGCACATAAATTTTTATTTTTTTGAACTTTGTTGTGATGTGTTGTGCATTTTTGTTTTTGTTTGTATTTTGTTTGTGGGAGTAAGCAATGAGTGATAAGCCTGGTAAGGGAGCGGGGAAGTCCAAGTCCTCGGCCAAAACCCCGGCTAAGTCAAAAGAGGCTAAGGGGAAGGCTCCCGCTATGAGTGCTTCCCGTGAGGGCTATGATGCCTCGAGATTTTTGGCCATGAGGAGAAATCCAACAAAAGAATTTGGGTGAAACACGGGGCTGTGATTGAGAGAGAGATAAGCCTCAATGCCTTTCAAACTTTTGAGCTTGGGAAACAATTCACTGATAGGGGCTGGCTAGGGCTGGCTAGGGTTAGCCTCATATAAGGGGGAGTGCATATTGACTTTGTGCTGAATTTATGGCAAACATTTTCTCCTCGGTGGCTGAGAAGAGGAGCGAGCGGATCAAATCTTGGGTCCAGGGGAAGGAAATCGTCCTAGAGCCTGCCACTTTTTATCATTATTACGGGCTTAGGCGGGAAGCCAATCCCCAGTTTGAGTACCCTAATGTAGGCGCCCCTCCATTGTCTGTCCTCTGCGAAGAATTGTTAAGGGCGGGAGAAACCTAGGATGGGGTAGTCCAGCCTAATAAGCTGAAGTTAGTGCCCAAGTACCTCATCCTCTTTTTGTTTTCCTGTCATAATTTGATGCCACTAAAAAGAATAGTAGGCATGAGCCTTAACCGAGCACAGTTACTTTGGGCCATCGGGACAGGAAAGTCCATTGACTTGCCCCGATACATGTTCATGCAATTCTACCATGCCTATACAAACCCTAATTCCCAAGGGTCGATACCTTGTACTTGTATGCTTACTGAGTTGATTAGAGATTCAAAAGCAAAGATTCCCTGGGATCTTATCACCCAGGATCAGGATACCCTCATTGATGATACCACTTGGAGTTGGTTTGAGGGTCAGAAGAAGAGAAAGAAAGAGGTAGAAGAACTGAGAAAGAGGGCGATTGCTGAGGGAGCCACAGGGGCCCAGAGTGCAAGTTTGCAGGTTGCTGTGGAGTAGTAGGGGCAGAAGTTGGATGCTTTCATTGCTTCAACCGATACTCGGTATAAGAACATCGAGGACCATGTGGAGAGGCACACTATTATCCTCCAGGAGATGATGGCGATGATGATGAGAGGATAGCCGCTGGCTGGAGGCGATGATGATGATGTTGATGATGATGAGTAGGAGTTTAGACTGTGTTGCTAGTTGATGTTTTTTCTTTTCAGTCTAAAACTTTGGTTCTTTTGTTTTCATGGGATGTATACTTGTTTTTGGATATTAATTTTTTAGTTTGGACCGATATATCTCTTGTTTCAAATCTTGTGATTTAATTTATGCATGTTATCAATGGGATTTGATGGGTTATTGAGACAGGTTCTATGCTATCCAGTACATGTGGAATTCATCTGAAACATGTTAGTTTTTTGGTTCCGTTGTAACGGTACATGACTCTTAGCATTCCAAAGTAAATAGATCTTTTATCTTTATTGATAATGGATGTGTTGAGTATATTTTTGAGAAACCATTGCTATATTCATGTCATTACATTTTTACCGTTGAGATACTTTGTTTCATGCATTGGACTAAGTTTGGATGAATCGTTGATTCACCTTGGTGTCATGATGAATTGCAAGTGTTCGTCATAAATCCATCATAAGAGAGAGTTTATATCGTTGTGCTCTAGCATGTTATATGACTTCTTACGTATCTCTCTTGTACATGCACATCTTTATACGGTAGAGATTGTACCTTGTGAGTTTAGAGCGTAATGATCATTTTTCGGAGTGATTTACGTTTACTCAAGGATATTTGTTAACCTTCCATTGATTGAATAACTCATTTTTCTTGATTTTGATTCGCGTGCCGAGTAGTAGTTGGAGTATTTGACACCCTATACTTTCTTAAGGTTTTGATTTAATGTCTTTTCGGATTCTAGGTTGAGGCCATTTCTTTTCTCGCGAGTCGTTCATGTCATTTCTTTCTCTCAATATTTGTGTACGCATAGTTTTGAAAAGTTTCTCAATGCTGAGTTAATGCATTGCGTTTACGCATGTGAAGTTGTATGGAGTTGAAAGGAAAAGGGAGAAAGGAAGTTTATTGAGAAAGAATATATCTAAAAAAAAAAACACAACAACAACAAAAGCAATACAAAGAAGTGAGGGTAGTTGAAAAGTCCAATATGGTTCAAAAGTTGGGAAACCAGAAGTGCATGCATTCTTGCCATCACATGTAGTGCGCAATGCACGTGTTGAAGTTCTAATACCGCTTTCTTCGTTCCCCATTCTCAACTCTTCTTTCACATGGCCTCAGCATATCAAGAATTGCATAAGTTATTAATTTAGTTGAGTATAGGTCCGTGCATGTCACATCTCTAGTTGTTATTTGAGCAGCGAATGTTCTTTCACGAAACTATGCCAAGTCGATACACTTACACTTCAGCGGTTTTTGAGGATTGGAATTGCTCGTTTTTGCATTTCTTATCCATTTACTCTTTTAACGAGCTTTCGCGTGAGAGAGCCTTGTGTGTTTATCTTTTGAGTTGAGTGTATGGCTCGGGAGACTCGAAATCGAAGCATAAAGGATGTAATTGCATGAGTTGAGTTGGTAGAGTTATATGTTATTGATAGTGCACTTCAATGTGATTTCCTCTCTTTGATGCTTTATGCCTTTAACTTGCATGATTCAGTTTATTTTGAGGGATTGAGATTTCTTTCGAATGGAGTTATTGCATGTTCATCGTATCTCTACTATCTTCTTGACATGACATGGGTAGATGTTTGTGGGTATCGTCTCTGGAAGCCCTCACGAAACCACACTCGGCCACTAGGGTAACCTAGGAGTTAAAGGCTAGGGTTATTCCCCAAATACTCCTGAGACTCCCACGAAAGTGAAGATTATGTTTTCTTTTCTTAGTTTTTGTTAGGGACTAGCAAAGAGTTGGGGGGGAGTGATTAGACAACGAAATTATAGTCTATCGCCTCTAAACGACCCTTCGTTAGTCGCAGTTTAGGGTTAAGTATGCTTTCTTTACTACATTTTGTGTGTAACCCCATTCTTAATCTCGTTTCAGGTTTCTAAAGCTAAAGGAGTGAATTGGGAGTCAAAGAAATGATTTGAGCTGTGAGCGTGGCTCATTGAGGAACGTCCTCGGGGGTCTTATCTTGGGAAACGTGCAATTTTTTACTTGTAATTCAGAACGGAACGAATGACCAGCCAATGAGCGCCTAATGAGCGTCTAATGAGCGCCTAATGAACGAATGACCAAGATACACATGTTTGCGTCTAATGAGCGTCGCTAAATTCCGAGTCCAAGGGCTTCAAACGAGGCGATTCTAGACTGAGCAAAAAATGGGATTACGGTTCGAACCCTTAGAGTGCTGTTCAAAAGGCAAGAGGAAGAAGAAGGCCAAAAAAATGCCTATCGTTTGAACGCCTAGATCTAAAGTTCAAACGGCCCGTGGGCTTATAATCAGACTTTGGCCTACCGTTCAAACGCCAACCTTAGTCGTTCGAATGATGGAAAGCCCAGTTACGGGTATTCGAACGAACCTTTATACAGTTTGAACGGCAAGGCTATTTTTGTCTAGATTTTAGGGTTCGATTGTAATCCCTATAAATATGAACTTTTATGTTATTTTCGATATATCAGAGCAAGGGGGGGGGGCGACTTTTAGGGTTTTTGTACATTTTTCATTTATTGTAACTTATGTTTGTTAGATTCTTGCCTGGATGTAATTGTAACCTCTTAAACATTAGTTTTAATACATGGTCTTCCATTTCCCTGGTATTAAATTTGTAATGTTGGCTGTGTTCTTCCTTTGAAGTTGAATTTCTAGCATTTCCTCACTTATTTCGAAATCATTTATTGATAGGTATGAGTAGCTAACTTCTCCCATATCGGGATTGAGTGTGAAAACCGATTGGAGGTTTTGGTTGACCATAGAAGGGTGTAGTTTAGATTTTCAAGCTAAATCTTTTATTTGTATGGTTCTTGTTGTTCCTCATTCTAGAAACCTTTGAAGACTTGTACGATTGATTATGTTCGTTAACGTTTATGCGTGAGTCCACACTCAGTATAGGCGCATGCGCGAATCGATGGTATTCATCTTCGATTCTAAAAACTTGATTTATTTTAGACATTGGATTTCTAAAGAACATCTCGTTTTTATCGTTAAAACTTCTGAATCCAGGATTTACGTCGTAGTCGAAGGATTTGAGTTATAAAATACCTCTTTTGGAATTCTTAGAACAACAATCGGTTGGATCAATCAATCTCGCGACTTTGTCACATTAAGTTAAAATCAAACTTTGTTCAAGTCGTTTCCTATTAGTTAGTTAGCTAGTTTAGATAAACAAACCATTTTTAAAACAAACATGTTTTCATTTTCATTTTTCATTTTAAGAAGCTTTTGCCAGAATTTAGTAAGTGATTGAAAGGGTGGTTCTAGTTCTTTTGGTCATTGTGCACACACAGCTCCTTCTGGGACGATCTCGTACTGCGAGTTATACTACTCCGCTGGCCTTCTCTTGGGTTCATCTCGAGTGCACGTGTGGTGCGAGTCATTCATACCTGCTGTTATTCGGGATCAAACTAAAGAGATCTGGATGGTATAATTCTAATCACGTAAATTAGTCTCTGCTAATCAGATCAGATTTTTTTTGATATTATACGTATGCACTATAGCTGGGTCGTGAGAAATTTTGTAGTCCCCAGCACTAGCAAAAAGCTAAGTTGGGGGGTGTGATCATAATCCCTTAATAGTGGATTGTTAGCTCTAGTTTATGTGTTAGAATAGTGCTTTAATTATAAATTGTTCTAATGTCTTTCTTTACATCTTTGCAGGAATTTTAGGCTAACAAAAATTTAAAAATGGGCTAAGTGAAAAAGGAGGGTTCAAATGGTCCACCAAGTGTTTGAACGCTCTACCAAATGCGTGCCACCGTTTGCAAACTACGGAGAGCCATTTTAGCGTCAATGACAGGTTTGAAGATCGTTCGAAAGATCTCTTGTACGTTCGAATGCACTTACGGAGCTCTGTATTTTTTCTGAAGATATAAAAGTTGTTTTGGCTGAAAATTAGAGAGGGAGTTCAGTTTGTACTTATTTCTATAGATAGAGAGAGTTAGTTAGAGAGCTTTGTAGAGAAAGAAAGTGTATTTTTCTTGGCTTTCTTACATTTTTTTTCACTTTTCTTGCAACCAAACACTTGTTTTCTTTTGATTTAGTGCGAGATTTACATCTCTTCAAGCTTTCTGTGAGGGAATCAAGTAGCTAAACCCCAACTTGGGTGCAATTGTGAAGATTTGCCAAGAATTTTCAAAGATTTTTATGGAGGTATATGAATTTCATTGAACTATCTTATGATTTCGACAATTCTTCTTAATTAAGTTCTAGATTCATTTGAAAACTTAGATTTATAACACAATTTGGCAACTCTTATGCACAATTCTTTAATTGGTAGAGGAATTGCACAAATTTAAAGTTTGAATCTATGATTCCAACAATTGATCACAATTCTAATATCAATTAAGTGAGAATTTAAGGATTCATAAAGGGATGCTTGATCTGAGTTAATAAATTCTCCATTGAAATCAGTGTTGAACTTGGTAGATTGGATCAATTGCATTTAAATATTTTTTTAATTGCTTTAGAACCTCAATTGCTTTGCTTAGTTGATTGTTTAGTTGTTAATTGCCTTTAATTTTATTGCATAAATAGTATAGAATCACCCATCTCAAAATCAAAAAATTTTGATTTTACTTTTGTTACTTTTAAATTCAATTACATTCAATTTGCAATCTAATAGGAGTGAGTGTATTGTAAGTTGAGCATCTATTTCTATATTAAAATTAATCTCATAAATAGAATGATAACAAAAGATTAACCGATAAATTACATTGTGAAATCGCACACTTGGGTGATTCCAACCACTTACCTTGTGCCTCTTATAGTGACTAAATTCTTTTTGTTCGAGTCTCTGAGTGAAAGCATGTCCCTACATATCAAGTTTTAGTCTTTGAGAATTATTATAGACGTGTTTCAGCAAAACCATCATAATAGGAGAATTCCAGCTTGAGGTATATTCTTTTTTATTATAGAAATTAGAGTATTTTATACTTTTTCCGTAATGAATACTTCTTTATCTAGTTATTCTTGTCTTGCCCAGCTAAAAGAAAATTCCACCTTGTCTCCATACTCCTAGGATCTTCTTTCTGCGGCCGAACACTTAGCTCTCTCTCTCTCTCTCTCTCTCTCTCTCCTTCCTTTTGTGATTGCTGCGCTAGCTGTCCAATATAAAATGAGTAACTTCGATTCTCGTTGTAGCAGCTGGAGGCTGTTATGAATGGCAGATGATCGAATGGATACCAAACTCAATATGTGATTGCAAAGAATGATGGATGGTTACCAAATTTCTATTAGTTATATGTATAAAAGGAGCTTCGTAGGAAGAAAAAAGAGAGAAAATAGAAAAAAAAGAAGAAAGTAACGAGTGTAGATAAAATATTTAAGTTTAAATTGTATTTTATATTTTATTCTATGATAAAAATAAATTTTTGGATGATCAAAAAGATATATCCCTAATTTTATAACAAAGATTTAATTTTAAATGTTATTTAGTGTATGGTTCTCTTCTTCACCTAACAAGAAATTAGTGGCGTCATTGAGGAAGAAAGCTTTCTGCAAGCTGACAAGAAATCAGTGGTGTCATTGGGGACGAAGCTTTCAGCTAGTAAGTCCCCACTTACAATTACAGTCAAATTTCAAAGATGGGATGTTTGGACGTAACTTATTTAGTAACTTATAATTTATACTTATGGCTTTTTCGAATTGTGTTTGGGTGAGTGGCTTAAAAAAAAGCTTATGTCTAATCATGTTTTTAAAAAAAAATTATTTTTAAAGATAACTTTTTGAAAGTAACTTATAACTTATAGCTTATGACTTATAAGCAGGTGACCTAAATACCCTCATATAACCTATTCATATATATATATATTGTCATACTGTTAAATATAGATGTTCGAAACACTAAAAAGAAGTTTGGCGGATTCAAAAAGTTTATTGAGTGGCTAAAGCAAAGTCATGTTATCTATTTGCATAAATGTTATATTTTATAAATAATACAATGATTTTATTTGTAGAAAAGTTACTGCTAACTATATTTCGCATTAATCACAAATGTAGTGACACTAGATTGTATAGCATACATAGTTGTTAAAATAGACGCATAGGGCTTAACTATGAATGATCTCTTATGAAGTTATAGTAGGTTGATACATTTATATCTTTTTAGTTTTTATAATTGATATGTTCACTTACTTTCGTTTTATATTTACTCAATTATTGAATATGTCATTGTGAGAATCATGTGGGTTTTTATTTGGTTCTCCACCCACACATTTGAATCTCTCTTTTGTATGAATGATTGTATATCATTGCATGTGTTAGGGAATATGAATGATATGTAATGTTAGCTTGAGTTGGATTAGGCATATTGTGAGACCTTAATCTTATAATTCCTTTCCTTTTATGTATTTTGGAGAGTTTATTATATTTTTCTCATTATTATTGTATTCCGCTGTGTTCTTTTTTGAATATGTGTTAAGGTGTCGTTCGCAGGTACAGTGACTTGTACGATCACGTCTCGCCTAATGTGACATAATTAATGTCTAATTGAGTTGAGTGTGACACATATTTTCCTTATTCTTATCTCTAATTGTAATTTATAAAAGGATATTTGTGAGTATCATCACTGAAAACTATTGCGAGATACCACTAGTCCACTAAGGGTTACCTAGGGGTTTAAAGGCTTAGTGCATATGCCAAATGCACCCGTGATCTCTACAGAAATGGAATTTATCTTTTGTATATACTTCCTCTTTGTACAGATATTGCTAGGGATTAACTGTTAGGGATTGATACTAAAAGTCATGCATTGTGTAATGGTTTTGGTATTTATTAATAAATTAGTTATTCCATTTTAATGAGAATCTGTGTGAGCAATATTTGCACTGTGTTATTTATTAATTATGCATGCATGTCTCTTATGCTATTTAGCAGATGATTTGATATACAGAGTACGACTTACGTACGGAAGATTAGATCATCGATTCTTATGAAATATAAAATTATTGTTTAAAGCCTTAAATGGAACTAGACACACCATCAGCAGAAATGTAGCACAAGATTTTAATTGGTCTGTCTTGACTATGGGAAACGATATAGTTCCAACTCCTTGCAGCAGTACACTTTGTGTATATTGAAAAGAATCGTATTGAGATAATTATTTTTATGCTAACTATATAAAACAACTAATATCTCATGAGTATTATGAGTACTTATGCTCTTAATCCTAATATAATAAATAAACACATGCATGTAGTGTTTATTATTTTGATTCACAGAAGTGTGAGATTCTTTGTGGGTTAATAAACTCAGTAAGTTGGACAATGACATTACGTGTATGGTGAATATTAATTATTGATGAAATTTATGTCCCAGTATAGGGATTGATGATACTCATTTGAGGAAGTTTATAAGCTTTAATTATGTTAAACCCTAGAGGTGGATTATGAATCCAACATATCAAATAAGTTAAGTGGACGGTCTCAAAGAATTAAATAATTCTATTAAATTTAATTTTCAATAATTTAATTTAGTAAACGGGTATCTGTAATCTTAACGTGGAGAGATAAATAAGAATTTAATAATATAGAGCTCAAAATATAATTTTTAGTATGACAAGGAGTGCAATTATAATTCATTAGCTGTATAAATTATAATTTACGTAAATAAGGATTAATCCTAGTTAGATTAGAAATTCTTATTTGCGTAAGAATTCCTAGTTATGCTAATCCTATCGTTCCTGCTGTAACCTCTATATATATACGCACTCTAAGAGCAGCTAAAGTTACACTTGCTCATAATTGAAACATACATATTTTTGTGAAGAAGAGAAACCCTAGCAGTTGTGAGCCCACTCTTTCTGTAGTAAGGTGTATACGAGGGATATAGTCGAAGTCCAAAAGTTGGCTTTGAGCAATTGATTCGTTTTTATCGCTGTTGCTTATTGTTCGAGATCAAAGTAGAAAAATTTCGAAGTTTATACCTGTTGCTATTCGGGATCAAACTAGAGAGATCTCGATAGCATGATTCTAATCACATAGGTTAGTCTCTATTAGTCAGATTAGATTTTTTTTGGTATTATATGTATGCACTATAGTTGGGTCGTGGGAAATTTCGCAGTCCCAACACTAACAAAAAGCTAAGTGGGGAGGGTGTGATTACACTCTAAAAGTGTAATCATAATCCCATAAATAGTGGATTGTTAGCTCTAGTATAGGTGTTAGAATAATACTTTAATTATAAATTGTTTTAATATGTCTTTTTTACATTTTTGCAGGAATTTTAGGCTAAAAAAAATTTAAAAATGGGTAAGTGAAAAAACAGCATTCGAACCGTCCAATTAGCGTTTGAACAGTCCACCAAGTGTTCGAATGCTCTATCAAATGTATGTCACTGTTTGCAAAATACAGATGTAAGTACCTTATTTTTGAATGCTCGGCAGTCTGCACTACGTCCAGACTTGTACTCAAGTCAATATGGACGTAATCCAATCGAAACCAACTCTCTAAGTCTAAATCCCATTGCTTCGCGGGCTCACTAGGCCTAAATAGAGGCAAAATGACCAAAATGCCCTTAGGAGCATTGTCCTTTCCAATTCCAAATCAGGCACGTCTTTCCGAAGATGATAAGACCCTTTTCCAAATCCCAATCCCTCTTTTGAGATAGTTGATTCCTCGGGACGGTAAATCTATTACAATCAAGCACGTCTTTTCGAAGACGGTAAGTCCCCTTTCCAATTCCAAATCAGGTACGTTTTTTCGAAGACGATAAGACCCCTTTCCAATTTCAATCCCTCTCTCTCGAGATTTGATTCCTCGAGACTGTAAATCTACTCCAATCAGGCACGTCTTTTCGAAGACGGTAAGTCCCCTTTCCAATTCTAAATCAGGCATGTCTTTCCGAAGACGATAAGACTCTTTTCCAACTCCAATCCCTCTCTCGAGACAGTTGATTCCTTGAGACCGTAAATTTACTCCAATCAGGGGCGTCTTTCTGAAGACGATAAGACTCCTTTCCAATTCCAATCCCTTTCTCGAGACAGTTGATTCTGTGAGACTGTCCGGGATGTTTTTTGAAGAAAATCCCTTCGTGACGGTAAGTCTCTTTAAACTTGTCAACTGGGACGAGACCCCAAGTCCTCTAGATGGTAGAACGGTCCACCTTTGGCGCTTGCTAGCCCGCCAATGCAGAAATGTCCGTTTAGGCACGCCTTTCGAGAAAGTTGACTTCTCAGGCGCTAAGGCCCTTTAGCAGCTTCCCGAGATTAAGTAGTCTCGGGAATGATCGCGAACCGTTAGAGTAACGGAAATACTCGCAAACATCACAACCTTCAGAGCAGCGGAAATACTCACAAACAGGTCGATATAGGGAATTGCCAACAAACCCTTGTATCACACGACCGCCGTCAGAGTGGAGGAAACACTTAAAATCCAGGTCAACACCAGTGCCTGCTAGCCCACTTCGGTGAAAAATGACCAAACTGCCCCTTGGGCCTTTTTCGACACGTTTCTCGAGAACACACCTGAGTCCTTAGGATGGTAAGTCCAACCGTTTAAGATTGTCTTAAAAGCAGTTCGGCATGATTAGGTGCCTTCTAGTCAGTTTCGGGCCAATTCCGAGACTTTCCGGTTAAGATGACCATTTTGTCCCTGGGCATCCGAACGCCCCGGGGACCACACCGGCTCTGGGTATCAAACCGGTAACCTCCCGAGAATACTCCTTATAGTATTCCCGACCTTCCTCTATCTTTCCAGATCATTTCGAGTCAATTCCGACAAACTTGGTGCAAAATGACCGTTTTGCCCCTGGTAGGTCGGTTGCCTTTTTCTAGCCGCGCTGGCTCTGGGTATCAAATCAGTACCTTCCCGAGAATGCTTTTTATAGTATTCTCAACCTTTCTTCATCCTTTCCAATCATTCCGAGTCAGTTTCGGCAAACCTGGTACAAAATGACCGTTTTGCCCCTGGTGGGCCGGTCACCCTTTCTGACCACATCGGCTCTGGGTATCAAATCGGCAGCCTTTGGGAACATTCTGAATAATGTTTCAAATCTCGAGTCTTTTTCAGGGACAGTTCGGGTCTGTCCCGACAGCTTTTGATCTAGTTGACCGTTTTGCCTCTAATGGCCGATCAACCCCTCCGACACATCCTATCCTCACTTTTCAAGTCAAATACCTCCAGGACGCTGTTTTAAGTGTTTCTACTCTTTTTCGGCCTTCTGGGTCATTCCTGGCCTCTTCAAATTATTCTCGGACTTTCCGGAGTCACTCCTAGTGAAGCCAGGTTACAAATTGCATGGTAGTCACTAGTACAGGTGCCCAAATCTAGTCAAAGATATGTTGCTTGACGACCTTAATAGTTTCGTAATTGGTTGGCACCACTATTAGTGGCACCAAGCCAACATTTGGCCTGGTGCCACTCCTAGTGGCCCTAGAAGCATTTTTGGCCTGGCGCCACTGCAACAGGCGTCAGGTCTATCCCATCTCTATAAATAAAGAGCCTTTTCCAGCGTGAAAGAGGTCTGCAAACTCAATCTAAAAACACCAATATTTGATATACAGAGCTCGTACACTCCCAAAACCCTAGCTTCTCTAGGTTTTCCAAACCCTAGCCACCATACACAAACCCTAGCCTCCTATACACTCATACACACCCCTATACACTTATACACTAGCCTCCAATCCTCCATTGAAGACTTGGATTGCTGCAACTACGAAGATTTGAAGACCGAAGACAAGCGCTTGAAGATCAAGACTGAAGTGAAGCGAAGACCGAAGAAAAGCAAGGCGCGCAAAGCCAAGCAAAATAAAGAAGACACATGGTAGGCTTCTTATTTAAGTTTCCGCACTTCCCCCCTCTCTCTTCTCTCTCCTAACCCACTTGGGTTTTCTCTATTTTAATCCTCCATCTCTTTCCCCCTTTCTTTGCATGCTTGAAACAAGAGGACTCTCGGTCCATGTGTAGGATTAGACTATTAGAGGGTCACCGTGTCGGGGGCTTTCTTTTAGTCTAACCGGGGACCACATGGGTTCGGCCCCCTTGATTATGTGGTGAAGCCTTAACCTTGTATGTTTACAACCCCAATTTGCATTATGCATATCATTATCTTGCATTCTTCTAAGATTCGTTTTTAAACTTGTTTTCAAAATTGCATCAAAATCTTCTTTTCCAAAATTTGTTTTCAAAATCACAATTCCAGGGTGATTCTAGCCTTTTCATGGCTAGGATTGCTTTAGGAAAGTGTTACATTTAAAGTGACCAATATGGTCTATATTTTCAACTCCTTGTTGTTTTCAAAACCACTTTCTTAAAGTGGTTCTAGACTTCTTATGGTTAGAATCGTTTTAGGAAAGTGAGACATTTTTATGCTTTCCAAAAGCTCTCTTTTCAAAAGTCTCTCTCTCTAAAACTCTCCTCTTTTTCAACATGCTTTCCAAAAGCTCTTCTTTCCAAAATTGTTTTCTAAAAACTCCCTTCAAAAATCTATTTTCTAAAACTTCTCTTTTCAAACTCCTTTCCAAAACACTTTCCTTAAAACACACCTTCCAAAACTCCTTTTTAAAATCTCTTTCCAAAAACTTTATCTTCAAATTCACTTTCCAAAACTCTTTTCTAGGATTCCCTTCTAAAAATCTTCGTTTCAAAAAACGCACTTTCCAAAAATCTCTTTTCTTGATGCCCAAGTCAAGCCTTAGAGCTAACAATTAGGAAACCCTAATTTTCTTTCCAAAAATATGGTTTTCAAATTTGCCCTAAAACCTAGGTTCCCAAAACCTCCTATTTTCTATGTCAAAACGATACACTTCCAAATCTAGGGTTTCTAGAAACTTCTTTTTTCAAATCCTTGTCAAATCCTACCTTCCCTTTGGGAAACCAAGTTCAATCTTCCCATTTAGGAAGTTAGATACAATCTTCCATTTTTGGAAATAAAATCAAACCTTCCATTTTAGAAACAAAATTCAATCCCTTGTTTTAAGAAATAGGAACCTTAACCCTTCCTAGTCCAAATCTTTCCTAATCCAACTCCTTCCTAATCTTCCACTTTCCTAAACCTTAAGTTTCCAAAACTTGAACATAAAAATCTTTTCTAAGTTTTAAAACTCAACTTCCACATCTTTCCTAAATTTAACCTTTCCAAATCTCAAGGTTTTCTAAAACTCAAACTTTAAAACTTTCTAAATCCTAAACTTTCTAAACTCGAAACTTTCAAACTCCAAAATTTTCTAAGTTCTAAACTTTCCTAAACTTCAAATCTTTCAAAGTCTAAACCTTTTCTCATTCCAACCTTTCTTAAATCCACATCCTTTCCAAACTTTAACTCCCAAATCTAGGTTTTCAAATCTTTCTAAAGCTCAAACTTTGAATCTTCCCAAAATCCTAATCTTCCTAAAGCTTTCTAAATTCAAATTTTTTCTAATTTCAAATCTTTCTAAAATTTTAAGCTTTCTAAATTCAAAACTTTCTTAAGTTGAAACTTTCCAAATTCTAAACCTTTCAAAACTTCCCTATTTCAAAACATTTCAAATTCAAAACTTCCTTATTTCGAAAACTTTCCTAAGTCAAAACCTTTCTTAAAATGAAACTTTCTTAATTCAAAACTTTCCTAAGTTGAAACTTTCTAAATTCAAAACTTTTTTAAAACGAAATCTTTCCTATTTCAAAACTTTCTTAATCCAACACTTTCCTAATTCGAAAACTTGCCCAATTCGAAATCTTTAAAATGACATTTTCCTAATTCAAACTTTTCTTAATTCAAAACTTTCCTAAAACAAAATTTTCCTAAAACGAAACTTTCCTAAATTCAAACGTTTCCTAATTCGAATCTTTTCTAAATTCCAACTTCCCTAATCTTCCAAGTCCAACATTCAAGTCAAATCTTTCTAAATCTCAAGTCTTTCCTAAGTCTCATCTTTTCTAAGTCTAGGTTTCCTAAAACCAAGTCTTTTAAAACCAAGCTTTTCAAACCTTCCAATAAAAGTTCAAACTTCCTATTCTTCCAATTCCAATTCGAATTCCAACTCCAATTCTTTTCCAAATCAACCCTTCTATTTTCTATCGGACTCTTATCTAAACTACGATTGACCTGATTCCTCCGAAAGGATACGTAGGCAACCCTCATAGGTGCGGTCTCCACATTTTCCAAATCTCAAATTCTATAATCTTTTCAAATCCCAAATCTATTTTCAAACTTCCAATTTCAAATATTTATTTCTAAATCTCCATTTTCAATTCCCAAAATCTTCTTTCTAAATTCAGACTTCTATCTCTTTCTTTTCAAATCAAATCAAATCAAATTCTTTTCAAATCTATTTCCAAATCAAGGCTCTTTTCTTTTCTTGCATATCATGCATCATGGTAGTTTTTAAACATTATTTTTCTAAAGTGGATAGGATTGAACATACGTTAGTTAAAGACTCTCACGGGTGAATCTAGGGTAGATTGACATGTAGGTACCGAAAGGGCGGGGTAGGGTGATGGCTTAGTGCGTCTTCCCAACACGTAACCAACCTCCGAACCTAGATCACTGTTTTCGAAAGACCAAAACAGAGTTATTTTTAAAAAAGGGCTAAATATTTTCCAAAGGTTACCAAATAACCTGTTTTCCTAAAAACCCTCTCTTAAGGAGATATTTTCAAAATCGTTTTCCAAAACCCTAAGTGTAGTCTTCGGATTATTCTTAGTTTTTAGGTGACCTAACTCACCTTAATCAAGTTAGGTAGCGACTCCAAATCTTTTCTAAAAGTCCTTTATTCAAAATAAATTTTCAATTCAAACTTAGTCGCATTCATTCTTCTAGGAGGGTGAGTTCTAACGAGAGAGTACAACATTTTTTCCATTTGTGTGTGTATTCCTCGAGTGCGAAAAATCTGGGCGCGACAATAGAGAGCCATTTTAGTGTTAGTGACAGATTTGAAGATCGTTCGAAGGTCCCTTGTACGTTTGAATGCACTTACGGAGCTCTGTATGTTTTCTGAAAATATAAAAGTTATTTTGGCTGAAAATTAGAGGGGGAGCTCAGTTTGTACTTATTTTTATAGACAGAGAGAGTTAGTTATAGAGCTTTGTAGAGAAAGAAAATGTATTTTTCTTGGTTTTCTTACATTTTTCTTCACTTTGCTTGTAGCCAAACGCTTATTTTCTTTCAATTTAATGCAAGATTTACATCTCTTCATGCTTTCTATGAGGGAATCAAGTAGTTAAACCCCAATTTAGGTGCAATTGTGAAGATTTGCCAAGAATTTTCAAGGATTTCTATGAAATTATATGAATTTTATTGAACTATCTTATGATTTCGACAATTCTTCTTAATTAAGTTCTAGATTCATTTGAAAACTTAGATTTATAACACAATTTGACAACTCTTATGCACAATTCTTTAATTGGTATAGGGATTGTACAAATTTAAAGTTTGAATCTATGATTCTAACAATTGTTCACAATTCTAATATCAATTAAGTCAGAATTCAAAGTTTTGTAGTCTAAATCCTCCAAATTTAGAATCTATGGAGTGATCCTTGATATGAGTAAATAAATTTTCTATTGAAATCATTGTTGAACTTGGTAGATTGGATTAATTGCATTCAAATCTTCTTTAATTGCTTTAGAACCTCAACTGCTTTGCTTAGTTGTTGCTTAATTGTTAATTACCTTTAATTTTATTGCATAAGTAGTATAGAATCACCCATCTTAAAATCAAAAGATTTTGGGTTTGCTTTTGTTACTCTTAAATTCAATTATATTCAATTTGCAATCTAATAGGAGTGAGTACATTGTAAGTTGAACTTCTATCTCTAAATTAAAATTAATCTTTTAAGAAGAATGATAATTAAAGATTAACCGATAAATTACATTGTGAAATTGCACGCTTGGGTGATTCCAACCACTTACCCTGTGCCTCCTATAGTGACTAAATTCTTTTTGTTCGAGTCTCTGAGTGAAAGCATGTCCCTACATATCAGGTTTTAGTCTTTGAGAATTATTATAGACGTGTTTCAGCAAAACCATCAGCATAGGAGAATTCCAGCTGTCCATTATAAAATGAGCAACTTCGTTGTAGAATGGTTGATGGAGGTTGTTATGAATGGTGGATGATACAAAACTCAGCATGTGATTGTAAAGAATGGTGGATGATGACCAAACTTTCATTAGCTGTGTGTATAAAACAGGCTTCGTAAGAAGACAAAAGAGAGAAAGGAGAGAGAGAAAACAGAGAGAGAAGAGAGAAAAATTAGTGGCCATTGAGGAAGAAAGCTTTCCGCAAGCTGACAAGAAATTAGTGGAGTCATTGGGGACGAAGCTTTCAGCTTGTAAGTCGCCACTTACAGGTATAGTCAGATTCCAAACATATAACCTGCTCATATATATATATATACGGGTGTTCCAAACACTAAAAAGAAGTTTGGGGGATCCAAAAATTTTACTGAGTGGCCAAAGCAAAGTCATGTTATCTATTTGCATAAATGTTGTGTTTTATAAATAATACAATGATTTTATTTGTAGAAAAGTTACTGCTAACTGTATTTCACATTAATCACAAATGTAGTGACACTAGACTGTTATAGCATACATAGTTGTTAAAAATAGACGCAGAGGGGTTTATTGTATTAAAAGTTTTTCACGATTCCTTAAAAATAATTCAATTAGATGTCCTCAAACTGTACCCAATTAGATGTCCTCATACGTAGTTATTAAAACTTGGTAATATATTCTCATAGTATGGAACAATTACTGTAAGAATCACTTAAATATGCTAGTATTAGTGCCAAAGCTTAAGTGCACTAAACCCAAGCAACTAGCGTTTTGATTTTTTTGTACATTTCAGTGCACTTTACTGTTCATTACTTTGGTGGAGACCAAAACTATTCCAAAAATAGGTAATAGTCATTTAAATAAGTTCTAACAAAAAATTAAATTATGCGGACAATGAAGGACATAAAGGATTTAGTAGTAGTATGTATGAGTACTAATAAAAATATAAAATACATGGAGGATAAAGAAAAAAATATCCTAGATGGATTATATAAAATTTATAAAGAGCTCAATGACCTATAAAAAAATTAGAAGAAGTACGAAATTTTAAAAAGTCTGGTGGGATATGCAAAAACATTACTTCTCTTTTCCTCTAACCTCTATGTTTTTTTTTCCCCCCATGTTCTATTCGTTATTTTATGTATCCTTACTGAAAACGATCTTCTCTTAAAGTCTTGTTTTTGTTCCTTTAAGAATCTTAATTATGAGTTCGCGTTATTACACATAGCAATGAAAATTTTGTTGAGAAATTCTATTGGCACCTACCTTTTATGTGACAACTTGATTGGATGCTGATAATCAAGTGTCTTCTCCTTGAAGAAATTATTCATAATTAAGGAGAATTGTATTAATAGCATTTACCAACTTTGTTTCATGAACAATCTTTTCCAAAACATATTGCGGTCTTGTAATTAATCGTACATCTAAGTTTAGGCACGAGCATTCTACTACAGTTTTGACAAGGTCTTTGATATTTGTACATTACAGAGACAAAAGATGTCAGACCAAAGAGCTACTCCTGCTTTCCGTCGTGTTGATGAAAAGCTTGCTCAGTTATCTCCTATACCATCTGAGCGTTGTATCTTTAGAGTGCATGAGCGACTACGCAAGATAAATGAGAAGGCTTACGAACCAAAAACAATTGCTATTGGCCCTTATCACCATTGCAGACATAACCACGGCTCTAAACTCCAAGCAATGGAAGAACTCAAATTACATTACTTGCAACAACTTCTTAAACGAAGAAATGAAACGAGTGTGGAGAGATACATCATGGCCATGCAAGAATTAGAAGGAAGGGCACGAAATTGCTATGCAGAACCCATTAACCTTGATACGGATGAGTTTGTGGAAATGTTGCTTCTTGATAGTTGCTTCATTGTTGAGTTCCTTCGCAAGGCCGACATGCCAGAACTGAGAGCTCAGGATGATCCCATTTTCAAGTTGTTTCACATTCGTTTTGGCTTAATGTGCGACTTAATGCTATTTGAGAATCAACTTCCATTCTTTGTCCTCCTTCAGTTATTCAACATGACCAAGGGTTCAAGCTCGCGAGACAACATCATTAGTCTGTCCCTAAGTTTTTATGAATTTGAAGCACCATTAGGGAAACTTTCAGAGCCTCGTGATGGAATCGCAATGGATAACATTGACCATCTTCTAGACCTGGTGCATTATTGTTCAATTTTATCATTTCAACACATGTTGTCCGAAAGAAATAAGCAAAATGATCCGGTAATAACCCGTCAGTCTATGAATATGAAGTCTGCTACAGAGCTCCAGGAAGCCGGGGTTAAATTCAAGATGTACGAAAGTAGCTTCCTCGACATAAGGTTTGGCAAGGGCATAATGGAAATCCCCTGTTTAAGAGTTGAAGACGGTACAGAGTCCATTCTCAGAAACCTAATTGCACACGAGCAGTATCTTTCGGATAATTATACAAAATACTTCTCTGAATACACAGTGTTTATGGATTACCTCGTGAATTCCTCAAAAGACGTGGAAATTCTTCGACTCCAAGGCATTATTCACAACTTTTTAGGTGACGATGAAGTGGTGTCGGCAATGATGAACAAGCTTGGCCTTGAGGTGAGCATGTCTGGCTACGTTTGTTACTCTGAAGTTATCGACAATGTGAATAAGCATTGTGGGGAACAATGCAATGTCTGGATGGCAAGTTTAAGGCGGAATTATTTTAACAGTCCATGGGCACTCATTTCATTTCTTGCCGCTGCTGTATTGCTTCTACTTACTTTTGCACAGACTGTTTTTTCCATTTTTTCTGTTACCAATTCACCTAAATCTGCTTAGTACGTAGCCTGTTTCTTGTATCTGAATTAAAACAATAAGATGTGTCTATTGATTTATTAGTCAAGCATTTGCTTGAAAATTAACATACATGGCAAGTTGATTTTGAGTAGATTTTCAACCTGCTCATGAATATGTATATATATGTAACGTGTAAGAAACAATAAATTTTAAATCATTATACTTAAAATTTGATGTTGGATATTTGTAGCTTAATTTTACAACAGTAGAAGTTGGCTATATTTTGAATGAGTTATGTTTAATCCGATCACGTGGATGAATTGTACGTGTGGATTTGTAAGAGTATACGATGTGATCAGGGGCGAACTCATAAAATTTGTTGAAGGGGTTGAGGAAAAACTATTTTGAAATTTGGAGGATAAAAATAAAATTGTTTAAACTTTAGGAAAACAAATACACTATTTTATCTCATAAATGCCCCAAAATACATGGGACCTAAACAAAATTTTGAAAACCCCGCTCCCTGGCCCTAGGGTAGGTCCCCTGGATGTGATGTTGTAGAGAGTGGGTCATGTTAGAGTGTGTGAGAGTTCGCAGAGACTAGAGTGGTCCAAGTTTTCGTAAGTGTGCCAATTTCATGTTTATCTGAGTGTTTATCTCATTGGTTACTAAGCTGAAAAAACAAGTAGATTAGCATGTAGAAGATTTAGAGTTAAGTTGTGTTTGAAACTCGGATTTATTAAGAAAAAAAAGAAGGGAAAAAAAAATGTGAAAGAAAATAGAATAAAATGAAAGATGATTTTCGTTTTATTTTTTCTTATATTTTCGTTTTCATTTTCCTTTTTGTTTCATCACCAAATCCGTGCTAGGTATTGTTGAGTGCCCTAATTGATAAGTAGAGATGTCAATTCGGCCCGCCCAGTCTAACCATGGCCGTGGCCCACTGAGCTCGAGCTGGGCTTTTTGGGCTCAAGTTGTATCTCGGGCCAGGCCAGATCAAAACAAGGAATGGAGGGCTCAAGCTCAGCCCACGACCTTATTGGCGGACTCAGGCTTGACCTTTGGGCCAGGTCTCTTGGGCGGGCTTTTTGGGTGGGTATTCAGGCCAGGCCTTTTGGGTCAATTATTTTTTAGCATTATATTTTTTTTTAAAGTTTTAAGGTTTAGTTATTATAAATTTGCATAAACTAATAAAACTATTGATTATATAAAAAAATGCACTATGAATTAAAAATTTATTTGTAAGCTTATATGTATTTAATTTCTTTGAACTTAGAAATTTATTTGTAAGCTTAGAAATTTATATATATATATTTGCAAGCTTATATATAATATATACATAATTTCTTAATTTCTTTGAACTTAAAAATTTAAGCTTAGAAATTTATATATATTTGTAAGCTTGTACATAGTTAATTTCTTTGAACTGAGAAATTTATTTGTAAGCTTATATATATTTAATTTTTTTAAACTTCTGTGAAAAATTTAAACTTACATTTATTATTTTATATAACTAACAAAAAATAATGATTACTAAGGTAAATTCATTTTACAATTAGACTTATAAAATTAATAAACGTGATTAAGAAAAATTAAATAAAAATTCAAACAAATGAATAAAATTTTATTGAAGTCATGAAACTTTATCAATTACAGGGGAGTAATATAAAAAATAAAAAAATTGCTTCACTATAGGGTGGTTACACTTTCCAACTACACGTCGGAAGCGGTTGTAGTTTAAATAGAGGCATTCGCCCTTATTGTGTTCTCCCAAGGGATTTGTATCAATCTAGCAATAATAACGAATGCAATTTAGGAATTGCTTAAATTAAAATTGCAACACAAGAATGGAATTGAAATCTATAGTGACTAAAATTAGACCAAAACTTTTTAGAAATTTTGTTGATGAGTTTTTACTATCATCTAGGCAATTAAATGAAAATGACAATTAAAACACTAATTTGGGCAATTAAAATCTAAATAAAAAAATTAAATCAATTTGATAATTCTACCACAACTAAAACAATTAAATGGAATTAATTTCAAGCTAATGGAAATTCAAGTGAGAAAATTTCAGAATTTAAATTAAATAAAAAGGGGCTTTGGGTGCAATTGTTTCAATCAACCAATTTTAGCAAGGAATTTGGAAGGGGAAATTTGAGTTAACTCAAATCAAGAATTTTCCAAAGGATCCTTGGTTCAGAAGATTTAGCTTTAACAATCTAGGGTTCTCTAATTAATTTGAAATTAGATTTAATCACAACTTAGAGATTCTTAGAAATAAATCACATGTTATTAACTATGATTATAGATCCAAGTTGTCTGCAACAATCAATTCCAAATAATAGAGAAAAACATAATAAATATATTCAATAAGATTTAGAAACTCCCCTTTCATTTTCCAAGCTTTCCTTGGAAGATTTTCACATTTGCACTAAAACTATGAATTTAGCTAAAAAAACTCCATGGTTGAAAGCTTGCCAAAATACATTGAACAACAATCTAGTTTAAATTACAAAGAAGAAATGAGGAAGATTACAATGAAAAATACAAAAACAATCTACCCAAAACCAAATACTAAATCCTAACTACAAAATCCAAACATAATACATCCAAAATAAAACATTTCTCTCAGATTTCCCCCAAAATCGCTGCACAAAACGCTCCAAAAATGGGCAAAAATTCTATCCATTTCCTTTGGCTGTGGCTAGGTTTTAGGGCAAATTGCGCAGTCTGTCCGAATGGCGTCCGATGGATGTTCGTAGTGCGTTTGGACGTTGCCGCGCTCAGATTTTTCGCACTCGAGAAATACACACACAAGCGGAAAAAACATTGTACTCTCTCGGTAGAACTCATCCCCCAAGAAGAATGAATGCGATTAGGTTTGAATTTGAAAATTGATTTGAATTAAGGGCTTTTAGAAAAGATTTGGAGTCGCCACCTAACTTGATTAAAGTGAGTTAGGTCACCTAAAAACTAAGAATAATCCGAAGACTGCACTTAGGGTTTTAGAAAAGGTTTTTTGAAAATACCACCTCAAGAGAGGGTTTTTAAGAAAAACAGGTTGTTTGGCAACCTTTTTAAAACATTTAGCCCTTTTTGAAAAATAACTTCTTTTGGTCTTTGAAATCAGTGATCTAGGTTCGGAGGTTGGTTACGTGTAGGGAAGACGCACTAAGCCATCACCCTACCCTGCCCTTTCGGTACCTACATGTCAATCTACCCTAGATTCACCTATGAGAATCTTTAACCAACTAATGTCCAATCCTATTTACTTTAGAAAAACAATATTTGAAAAGAAACTAACATGATGCATGATATGCAAGTGCAAGAAAAGAGACTTGATTTGGAAATAGATTTGATTTTAGAAAAGATTTGAAAAGATAGATTTGAAATTAGAAATTTTTAGAAATTGGAAATAGAAATTTGAAAATAGAAATTTGGAATTAGAAAAATAGATTATGGAATTGAGAACTTGAAGAAGATTGTAGAATTGGAGATTTGAAAGAAGTTGTAGAATTGAAATTTGAAAAATGTTGTGAAATTTGAGATTTGAAAAAGATTGTGGAAATAAGAGATTTGAAAAATGTGGTGGAATTTGAGATTTGAAAAAGGTTGTGACCGCACCCACGAGGGTTGCCTACGTATCCTTTTGGAGGAATCAGGTCAGTCGTAGTTCGGACCAGAGTCCGATTGAAAAGAGATTGATTTGGAAGAAAGAGATTGAATTAGAAATTGGATTAGAAGATTGAGAGATTGAACTTAGAATAAAAGATTGAAATTTGAAATTTGGAATTTTGGAATTAAAGAGATTGGATTTTGATTGGAAGATTTGAAAAGACTTGACTTTGGAAAACTTGGTTTTAGAAAACCTAGACTTAGGAAAGAGAGAATTTAGAAAGGATTTGAGATTAAGAAAGATTGGATTTGACTTGGAAAGATTTTAGAAAGAATTGGCTTGAATATTGGACTTGGAAAATTTAGGAAAGGATTGGATTTAGGAAGGGTTAGAATTAGGAAATGTTCGATTTAGGAAAGTTTCGAATTTGGAAAGTTTTATTTTTGGAAAGTTGTCAACTTAGGAAAGTTTTCAAATCAGGAAAGTTTTCAAATTAGGAAAGTTTCGAAATTAGGAAAGTTTTGAATTAGGAAAGTTTAGAAAACAAGAAAGTTTTGAAAATAAGAAAGTTTTGAGATTTGGAAAGATTTGAAAACAAGGAAGTTTTGAAAATAAGAAAGTTTTGAATTTAGAAAATTTTAGATTTGAAAAGATTTGAAGTTTTAGGAAAGTTCAGAATTTGGAAAGTTTGAAAGTTTAGAAAAATTTAACTTAAGAAAGTTTTGAATTTGGAAAGATTTAAAATTTAGAAAGTTTAAGATTTTAAAAGTTTTAGAGTTTTAGAAAATCTTGATATTAAGAAAGGTTTGAGTTTAAGAAAGATTTGAAAGCTTAGATTCAAAAAGTTAAGATTTGGAAAGGGGTAGAATTAGGAAAGATATGGAAGTTTAATGTTTAAGGAAAGGTTTGTAAGTTTTAGGAAACTTATGGTTTAGGAAGGTAGGGAATTAGGAGAGAGTTGAATTAGGAAAGAGTTTGATCTTGAATTTTAAAATTGAGGAAAGATTTTTATGTTCAAGTTTTAGAAATTTAAAATTTAGGAAAGTAGAAGTTCAGAAAGGACTTGAATTAAGAAAGATTTGGATTTTGTTTCTAAAAGAGAAGGTTTGATTTTGTTTCCAAAAACGGAGAATTGGATCTAGTTTCCTAAAGGGAAGATTGGATTTTGGCAAGGATTTGGAAAGGGAAAGTTTTAGAAACCCTAGACTTGGAAAGCTATAGTTTTGACATAGAAAAGAAGTTTTGGAAATATGTAATTTTAATGTAGAAAACAGGGGGTTTTGGAAACCTAGGTTTTAAGACAAGTTTGAAAACCATGTTTTTGGAAAGAAAATTAGGGTTTCCTAATTGTTAGCTCTAGGGCTTGACTTGGGCACCAAGGAAAGAGATTTTTGGAAAGCGCATTTTTGGAAATAGGAATTTTTGGAAAGGAATCCTAGAGAGGAGTTTTTGGAAAGTGAATTTGAAGGTAGAGTTTTTGGAAAGAGATTTTAAAGAGAAGGAGTTTTTGGAAATTGTGTTTTTGGAAACAAGTTTTTGGAAGGAAAACCCTAGAGGGGAGTTTCTAGAAGGAATATTTTGGGAATAGAATTTTTAGAAAGATTTTTTGAAGGAGATTGTTGGAGAGTGTTTTTAGGAAAGATTTGTAGGGAGCGTTTTTAGAAAATGGATTTTGGGGAGAATATTTTGGAAAGGAGTTGAAAAAGGGAGTTTTGAAAATAGACTTTTGGAGGGAGTTTTTGAAAACAACTTTGGAAAGGAGAGTTTTAGGAAAGTATGTTGAAAAGGAGATTTTTGAAAAGAGAGTTTATAGAAAGTATAAAAATGTCTCACTTTCCTAAAGCGATTCTAACCATAAGAAGGTTAGAACTACTTTAAGAAAGTGGTTTTGAAAACAATAAGATTTGAAAATATGGACCATAAAAGCCACTTTTAATGTAACACTTTCCTAAAGCAATCCTAGCCATGGAAAGGCTAGAATTATCCTAGGATTGTGATTTTGAAAACAAGTTTTTGAAAAGGAGATTTTGATGCAATTTTGAAAACAAGTTTGAAAACGATTTTGAAAACGAGTTTGAAAACAAATTTTGGAAGATGCAAGATCATGATAAGCACAATGCAATTTGGGGTCGTGAACATACAAGGTTAAGGCTTCACCACATAATCAAGGGGGCCGGACCCACGTGGTCTCTGTTAGACTAAAAGAAAGCCCCCGACACGGTGACTCTCTAATAGTCCAATCCTATACATGGACCGGGAATCCCCTTGTTTCAAGCATGCAAAGAAGGGGGGGAAAGAGATGAGGGATTAAAATAGAGAAAATCCAAGTGGGTTAGGAGAGAGAAGAGAGAGGGGGGAGTGCGAAAATTGAAAGAGAAAACCTACCGTATGTCTTGTTTATTTTGCGCGCCTTGCTTGTCTTCGGTCTTCGTCTTCAATCTTCAAGAGTTGTTTTCAATCTTCAAACTTCAGATTGCAGTTCTTCAAGTCTTCAAAGGAGGGTTGGAGACTAGTGTATAAGTGTATGGGGGTGTGTATGAGTGTATAGAAGGCTAGGGCTTAGTGTATGGTGGCTAGGGTTTGAAAAACCTGGGGAAGCTAGGGTTTAGGGAGTGCATGAGCTCTGTATATCGAATATTGGTGTTTTTAGACTGAGTTTGCAGACCTCTTTCACGTTGGAGGAGGCTCTGTATTTATAGACAGAGGAATGCACTGGCGCCTGTTGCAGTGGCGCTAGGCCAAAAATTACACTAGCACCACTAGGAGTGGCGCAAGGCCATTTTTTGGCTTGGAGTGGCGCCAGCCATTTAGGAAATGTTTAATGTCGGCAAGCAACGTATCTTTGATTAGATTTGGACGCCTGTACTAGTGGCTACCATGGAATTTTTAGCCTAGCTTCACTAGGAGTGACTTTGGAAAGTTCAAGAATGATTTGAAGAGGCCAAGAATGACCTAGACGGCCGGAAAAGAGAAGGAACACTTAGAATTGTGTCCCGGAGGTATTTGACCTAAAAAATGAGGATATGATGTGTTGGAAGGGTTGACCGGGCCTTTAGGGGCAAAACGGTCAACTAGATCATAAAGCTATCGGGACGGACTCGGACTATCCCGTAAAAAGACTCGAGATTTGGAGACATTATTCAAAATGTTTCCAAAGGTTGTAGGTTTGATACCCAGAGCCGGTGTGGTCGAAAAAGGTGACCGGCCCTCCAGGGGCAAAACGGTCATTTTGTACCCGGTTTGTCGGAACTGACTCGGAATGATCCGAAAGGATAGAGGAAGGTCGGGAATACTATAAGAAGTATTCTCGGGAGGTTACCGGTTTGATACCCAGAGCCGGTGTGGTCGGAAAAGGCAATCGGCCCACCAGGGGCAAAATGGTCATCTCGACTAGAAAGTCTCGAAATTGGCCCAATGGGTAGTTTAGTCATTTTTCACCAAAGTGGGCTAGCAGGCACTGGTGTTGACCTGGGTTTTGAGTGTTTCTGTCACTCTGACGGCGGTCGTCGTGACACAGGGGTTTGTTGGCTATTCCCTGTATCGACCTGTTTGCGAGTATTTCTGTTACTTTGACGGTTGCGATGTTTGTGAGTATTTCCGCTACTCTGACGGTTGCGATGTTTGTGAGTATTTCCGCTAATCTGACGGTTCACGATCATTCCCGAGACTGCCTAATCTCGGGAAGCTGCTAAAGGGGACTTAGCGCCTGAGAAGTCAACTTTCTCGGAAGGCGTGCCTAAATGGACATTTCTACATTGGCGGGCTAGCAGACGCCAAAGATGGACCGTTCTACCATCTAGGGGACTTGGAGTTTCGTCCCGGTCAACAGGTTTAAAGGGACTTACTGTTCCGAAGAGTTCACTCGGAAACGTTTTGGACTATCTCGACGAACAGACGAGATTTAGACTGAGAGAGTTGGTTTTGATTGGAATATGTCCATATTAACTTGAGTACAAGTCTGGACAGAGTGTAGACTGTCGAGCGGTCAAAAATGAGGTGCTTACAGACTTACCGTTTGGACGGTAGAATAACTGTTCGGACGGTTGTCTTACCATTCGAACTCTCTTCGGATGTTATTTGAACGCAAAACATCGACCCTGGAATGGCTTCGGATGTAAAATATTAACTTTGGAACTCGACCGTCTGACATAGCGTCCGAACGGTGTCTTGTGCATCTGAACGGTGAAGCAACCATTCGAATGGAACTCACTGTTTGGATGGTATGTCGAATGGTGAAATCACCCTTCAAATTGTGCATTCGAATGGTTGATCACCGTCTGGACGGTGCGTCCGGACGGTCTTCTATACTTTTTAGCCCATTTTTGTTATTTTAGCTCGAAAACCCTACAATACACCAAGGAATCCAGTTTAGAACAATTTAGTGCTAAAAGCTATTCTAATAAACATATTAGGGTTAACACATAACTAATTAGGGGACAAAGATTACACTTTTAGAGTGAAATCAACACCCCCAACTTAGATTTTGCTAGTGCCTAGTTGTAAGCACCCCATTTTTGCCCGCTCGGTAATCTTCGGCCCGGCCGGATTCGGTTTCTAACATCACAACACATGCAAGCTCAAGACGAGCCTTTCAATCTCTAATCCAGTCAACTGGTCGCTTCTCGGGTCCACAAGGATCCGCTGGAGCCTTAAGCACCATTATTCCAGGCAGTTTTCCAGACCAGGTGGTCCCGGAAACCAACGCCATCTAGGTAGCTTCCCGGGATCGGGCGATCTCGGAGACCAACACCTCATAAAAAATTCCAGACGGTTCACTTTTGGCGCTTGCTAGCCCACCAATGTAGAATGTCCGTCATTCGGTAGTTCTCCGGGACCAGGCGTTCTCGGAGATCAACATTACCCTTCCAGGTAGCTTTCTGGGACCAGGCATTCTCAGGAACCAACACCACCCCTACAGGTAGTTCTCTAAGACCGGGCGTTCTTAGAGACCAACATCGCACAGGTAGTTTTCTGAGATCGGGCGGTCTCGGGAACCAACACCTAGGTCAACATCGGCGCCTGTTAGCCCGACTCGGTGAAAAATGACCAAATCTGCCCCTTGGGCCTCCAGGCACGTTTTAGGAAAGTTCAAAATCCCTCAAAACGATAAGTCCATCCTTCCATAATGTTGTCAGAGCTTCGGGCGTCCCCCGCACGCCATTTGGTCCAAATTCGGTCCTATCCCGGCTCACTCTGGTCAAAATGACCATTTTGCCCCTGAACGACTCAACACGGCACAAACCCCGCTAAACGGGGACAGACTCTCTCAAAACCATCCCTGAACAGCCCTACACGCCTAACACAATATACCAGACCATTTCCAGCTAACTCCGGTCAAAATGATCGTTTTGCCCCTGAGAGCCAAAAACGCCCCAAAACAGCACCGGCCTTGGTGTTTTGAGCAAAGGATGTCATCGCACGCCTTTGTTTAACCTAAGGAACACCCTACAACACTAAGTTCACATGACTCAATAAAAGTTCCCTAGAGCGTCTCACAAACACTCCGCTTAAATTGCCTTTCCTCCCGATTCCCTGATTATATCGCACTGTCAACCGACTTGAGAAAAGCATAAATCAGGAAATTCTCGGAAGCTCGTCCATAGATCTTTCCACCGGTACGGTTCGTTCGAATGGATCACTTCCCGAAGCCCTCCATCGTACGGTGCAAAAACTATAACTTTCAGCAACTCTTGGAGCGTCTCGCAGATGCTCCGCTAAGGTTGACTTTTTCTCCGATTCCCTAATCAAAACGCATCGTCAAACGACTTGAGAAATGCGTAAATTTGGGAATTCCAAAAAGTATTTCCAGAGTACTTTCCATCGGTGCGGTTCGATCGAATAGATCGCTTCTCGAAGGCCTCGATCACATCAAACGAAAACAGCCACTTTCGAACACACATGGAGCGTATCACATACGCTCCACAAAAGTGTCCTTTTTGGCACGCTTCACAAGACGATATCCCACGCTTCTAAACATAATTCAAACTCTTCGAAAACATGAAAGTTCATTGGATGCGCTAGGAGAACATCCCCAGTGCGACCGATTCCCATGGAACCTTCCCGACTGGCCCAATTATCAAGGCAAAGTTTGGGCGAATCTTCCCGGTGATGGAACGTATACTACATGCGCTCAAAATTTGTTCAGATTGACCGACTTTTGATCTACAATCGAGATTTAACCAGTACATAGGGTGCCACGTGTTATTTTGGCAATGGAACAGTACCTGTGATTACACTCCAAAAAGTGCAATCTAAAGTCCCTAAATAGTTGTTGTTAGTCCAATTAGGTTGTATATATGTTCTATTTTAGCATAATAAATGTCTTAATGAGTGATGGTGGATTTTGTGTAGGAAAATGGGCGAAAAGTGGAGCAAAAAGGCCAAGTTGTGCAGTTACCGTACATATGGTAGGAGACACCGTACGTACGGTGGTCCAACCGTACGTACGGTATGTCCCACCGTACGCACACCCCAGTTCCAGACCCAAACTTCAGAGGATGGCATTTAGCATAAGGCTCACCGTACGTACGGTGGTCCAACTGTACATATAGTATGGCCCACCGTACGTACGCCTGCATCACCAGGAGCAAACTTCAAAGAGTGCAATTCAGCATAGCCCCAACCGTACGTACGGTCTACTCACCATACGTACAGTGAACAGTACCGCACGTAAGGTACCGGCTCTGCCTGCGCGAATTTTGCAGCTGTATCACTTAAAAGAGGACGCGATTTTTGTATCTATCATCAGATTTAGCTTAGATTTTCTGTTAGGATTAGATATAGAGAGAGAAAGTGGGTTAGATATAGATTTCATTGTATTTTCTCGCATTTTCTCGCACTTTCCTTGTAAACAAACACCCGTTTCTTCTTAATTCAATGAGAAATCTTCAATCACTCTTGCTTACTCTTATGGAATCAAGTAGCTAAGCCTTCCTTGGATGCAATTGTAAAGGTCTACCAAGGATCTTCAAGGTTTTCAATGGAGGTATATACACTTCAATGATTCACCTTATGAAATCTTCAAATTCATCTCAATTGTGTTGTAATTCTTTAGAAAACTTAGATTCATAATCACGTTTGGTAATTTCTATGCACAATTCATTGATTGGTATAGGCATTGCACAAATTATGATTTGAACCTAAGATTCTTAGCAATTGATCATTAATTACAATCAATTGAGCATGAATTCCAATTTATATAGTCTAAATCTTCCGAATTAAGGTTCCGCGGAGTGAATCCTTAATTTGAGTTATAAAACCCTCCATTGAGACACTTGTAGAGAATTGGTAGATTTGAACAATTGTATCCAAACCCCTTTTATTAATTGTCACAAATTTAGCATAATTACTTTCAATTCTAGGTGTAATTAGCATAGTTCAAGTAGTTTACAACATATCACCACCCAAACAATTTTCGGTCTCATTTTTAGTATAGTTTCGATTTGCTAAGTAACTCGCTAATTCTCCCTGTTTGTTGTTGGTTTCAACTCGTGCCACGCCTATATTGGGCTCGGTCCTTGGGAAAGAACGATACCGAGCTTCGCCGGTTTTTACTTCGATTGACACCCGTGCTCTTGCGAAGAAAGCTCCAACTCAACGTGTATTTGAGAGAGCGAATCAACCTGCGCATGTAGGACATGCGCACGGCTAAATTTTGGCCCTGCGCATGTAGCACATGCACATGGTTTGTTCCAGATTGCCTATAAATAGAGGCCTTCCCCCTTGCATATTCCAGGTCTGAAATTGATACAAAACTCTGTTGAAATCGCTCCAGAAACACGAATCTCTACATATATTCCTCCCTTCCAACATTTTGGTTAGATTCTACCTCTCCTAAGCCTATACACTCCATACACAAAGCCTCACACACACTTATACACTCTACTCAAGCCTCTCAAGCCTTCTTGAAGTCACTCAAGCTCTAATCAAGACATCTATTGAAGATTACAAGGGTGTTGAAGGCAAAATGTGGTATCCCTTTTATATTTGTGCTCTCCCCCACTCTTTTCTTCTCCCTCCTAGCCTACTTAGGCTATTCTTTATTTTAATCTCCATCTTCAACCCCTCCTTTCTTGCATGCTTGAGCCAAGAGGGCCCCTAGATCATACCTAGAGGAAAGCAAGTGAGAGCCACCGTGTAGGGGGACCTCTTACTAGCCTACTTTAAGATGGTATGGCCCAAGAGCCCCTTGTTTGTATGGTGAAGCCTAAAAGCCTTGTATGTGAATCATGACCCCTTGCATATTATTATTTTAATCATGTCTTGCATGCTTGGCTTCATTTTATGTTTATTGCCATATTCCACAATGTTTGTATTGCTCTTAATTTTATGACATTTCCAAGTTCTACATGTCCTTTAAAAATGGTTCCAAGAGTTGGCCCCTTGAAGTTTAGGATGAGACTTTAGGAGTCATGCCCTAGAAAATCCCTCACTACCCCCCTAATTCACACTTTTGCACCATTACATTTCGACTTGCACAAAGGTTGCTTTCAAACTCCCTAATTTTCAAGGTTCCAATCCTCTCAAATTTAGTGGTTAAAATGGCCTCATGCAACCCTCTCTTGAGTGGTCTCCCTTTATATTGGCCATAAGACTCCTAAATTGTTAGAATAGTTCCCTTTTCTCCTTATGATCGCCTAAAAATGATGATCAAATCCTTTGATTTTTATGGTTTTCATTCTCTCAAGTTTAGGGATTAGAATGGCCCCATGGAACCCTCTTTTGAGTGGTCTCTCTTTTATTGGCCATAAGAACCCTCTCTTGATATAATGGTTCCCTTTGAAAAATGGTTTTCAAACCCTTCTCCAAAAAATGATTTCAAAAATGTACTTTCTCCATCTTTGCATAAAAAATGATCTTCCAAAAATCACTATCATCATGTTGAATTTTGATTCCCCCACTCTTGTCAAGATAAAGGTTATAATGGCCATAAGGAAACCTTCCTTGGAATGGTCTCCAAGCACCACCCATACAAACCATACTCTTGACTAGAGTCAAAATTTTTATGGAAATGATCTTCAAAGAGATGGCATACTAAAGTCCATTGCATAACATGTTTTGTTTTCCAAAACTCTTTCCAAAAATGAACCAAACCACACTTCAAAATCATCTTTCAACTCACACCCTAGGTTAACTTGACCCTAGTTACCAAACCCTAGGTTAACTTGACCCTAGTTACCTAACCTTAGGTTAACTTGACCCTAGTTACCAAACCCTAGGTTAACTTGACCTTAGTTACCTAACCTTAGGTTAACTTGACCCTAGTTACCAAACCCTAGGTTAACTTGACCCTAGTTAACTAACCCTGGGTTAACTTGACCTTAGTTACCAAACCCTAGGTTAACTTGACCCTAGTTAACTAACCCTAGGTTAACTTGACCTTAGTTACCAAACCCTAGGTTAACCCAACCTAGGTTGGTACACTTCAAGGTTCCAACTCTTGAACCCTTTTCTAAATGATCATTCAATTTTTAAACTATTCTCATAACCCATTTTTCCAAAACCTCTTACTCTCTTGATTTCAAAGAACCTAACTCCACAAACTCTCCAAATGTTCCTACATTCCATCTTTAAGACATTTCCAAAAATATTTTCAAAAGGTCACAAACCTAAGGTGTCCCTAGCCCTTTCATGGCTAGGGATTCCAAAGACAAGTGATAAATCAAGAACAACCTCTAAGGTTATCCATATCAAGATTCTGAACCCCTGGGCATTTCCAAAAACCACTCTTCCAAAACCAATTCATCAAAACATTTCAAAATCATACCTCCAAGGTTTTCAAAACAAAGTTTCAAAAACATTCTCAAACTCTCTTGAGTTATCCAAAAACATTTTCCAAAACTCTCTCAAATTGACCCAAAAGCATTTTCAAAGCACACCACTATCCAATTTCATGTCAAAACTTCCAAGACCACAAAGAGTCTTCAACTTCCAAAAGACCTCAAAGTGTCTTAAACTTTTTCACAGATCTCAATGTGTCTTCAAACCTTCCAAAGGGCCCAATGCGCCTATTTTCCATCGGGCTCTTGCCCGAACTACGAATGACCTGATTCTCGCCAAATGAGATACGTAGGCAACCCAAAATAGTGCGGTCATAACTTTCATTTCAACTCCAATCTCTTTTTCAAAAATTCCAATCAATTCCAAGATTCTATTTCAAACTCTTTCAAAACCCCTGTTATTTTCAAACTTCTTCAAGGAACTTGCATCAATGCATCATTCATCCGAAAAGTGATGACTAGACCCCGTTTTCAGAATTCTAAAGTGGATGTTAAGTGAACAATGATAACCGGTTATTCTAGCGAGTGAAGCAAGGGTGATTAGACATATAGGTACCGAAAGGGCGGGATAGGGTGATGATCTTAGGATATCTTCCCTACAGGTAACCAACCCCCGAACTTTAGATTTCTGTATACAAAAGACCAAAATGGAGTTATTTTCAAAAAAAGGGGCTTAAACATTTCAAAAGGTTGCCAAACAACCTATTTTCTTAAAAACCCTCTCTTGAGGGAGTTTTTCAAAACCTTTTCTAAGAAACCCTAAGTTTAATTTTCGGATTAACACTTAGTTTTAGGTATCCTAACTCACCTTAATGAAGTTAGGTGGCGATTCCTATTTTTCTAAAAAGCCCTTAGTCAAACCAATTTTCAAACCTAGTCACACTTGTTCTTTTAGGGGGACGAGTTCTAGTGACAGAGTTCCATGCTTTAGGGTCTCCAAGCCGAAAGGACCTTGGACACCCCAAAAACCGGGGCGCGACACTAGCAAAAATACATAAAAGAAGAGATGTGTACAAAAAGTAAAGTTCTCTTCCGGGGAATCCCGAGTGCATTTAGCATATGCACCAAGCCTTTAAATCTCTATATTACCCCTAGGGGATGAGTAGTGTCTCGTGAGGATTTTCAGTGATGATACCCACAAATATCTCTTTGTAAACAGTTAATAAAGATAAAATTAAGAAAAATATGCACTACCCACTCAAGAAATCTATGGACACACTCCAAACTTTAAACAAATGTAGGAGTATGCAAAAAGTCATACAAAAGAGAGGTTCATGTGTGTGGGTGAAAAAATCATGCTAAATAACACAACTGAAACTCTCTTAAGCAAAACTAACTCGTTAAAGTTTTGATTCAATTCTCATGGGCATACACTCGAAATTAAAAACCCATGTGGTTCTCACAATGACATAGTCAACAATGGAGTAAGTGTGGTAGTCAATACAAGTGAACATATCTAATATAAGAATCGGTAAAAGTGCAAGTGTATCGACTTTGGTATAACTTCATGAAGGAACATTCATAGATGAGTAATGATTCAAAGAATTGATAAGATAAAACTTTTACTCTAATAAAAATTACAATCAAGCATCCTTGGATCAATTAAGTGATTTGAAAGGCGAAGAGGTATAAGGTAGGAATGACAAGAAGCAAGTACAAATCAACTCATGAGTGTATGAGATGATGAATGAATATCATTTCCAACTCTTCCATTTTTATGCACCTAAGTTTTCATATACATGAACACTCTTAATTTTCACAATTCTTTTTTTTTTTTCCTATTTTGTTGCTAACTCACATAATACTCCTTTTTCACTTTGATATTTTCAACTCCGCCATATACTCACTTTTCTATTGACTTTCCCAATCAATCTCCTTCTTTATTGTTCATCATCTATTTTTTTTTTACACTATAACTTTTTCCCCCATAAATGTAAGGGAAAATGGAATACGCAATTATATCTCTTGAAGAAGAATTTGAGGACAAATGAAATAAAGGGGGCATATGGTAAAATGAAAGGGAGTTAATGGTTATCAAGAAAGATATGGGCCTATAATTACATCTAAGGTGCCAAATTGTAACATTCATAGAGTAAAAGTGTCAATGTTAGGATCAAAACTCATATTACGAACAAAATGCAAGTATAATGAAGTTATTCAAGAGAAATGAGGGTGCAAGATCAATCCTTGAGTAAATGTAATTGTTCAAAAAGGAAGTAAATACTTTAAAACTCACAAGGTAATAATCTCTATTAGGTAAGGATGAAAATGCAAAATCAAGTAACAAATGATGTCACACGGCATAACTAGTGCTCAAAGTGTATAACTCTCTACTAATGCATGAAATAAGCACTCCGCATGGAGTTCAAAGTAGGAAAATGAGTCCATCTCAACTTAAGTTGGGTTATACTGTCACAAATAGTGGTACGGTGCATCGGAAATGAAGGGCCAACACATCCATCACAATAATTGAAAAAACATATGTAAAGAGAGATATGAATAGATGTGGGATCACAATGAAAAATGATATTGATACCATACAATACCAGAATCTCCATCAGAACAGTACAAGTGAACAAAATATACCAATGTCTAAGCACATCTGTATTTAAACAATTCAAAAATACAGAATAGAGATAAAGGTTATACAGAAAGGATGTATAGTATAGAAAGCTCAAAACATAGTCCACTATATCAAAACAAGGTTTTAGATACCACATGATGTAATGAAATGCTGTGTGTACAAAATGCATCTAAACCCTAGATTATGACAAATCATTCCCATCATCAGGGGGTGGTGTTGTAGCTGTCCTAAGAGCCCTAGACATCAACAAATAACTCCACAATGATCCTAGTTTGGCCTCGGGTCTGACCTTCAAGCGCTGTGATATGCTCGGTCTGGACTCGGATCTTGCCCTTTAGTGTAGCAATATGAACAATGTGTGAGGCCTGGGTAGCTATAGTGTCTCGATGCTAGGCCGCTCCGCAGCTATGACACTCTCCAGCCTCGCAATATCAGCAGACTGCTATGCCGATGTTGCAGCTAAGGCATCCAATGTCTGTTGCATCTGCACAAGCATTTGTAATGACTGGTCTGGCATCTATTGTGGCTGGAAGTGCTGTTGTTGCTGCTGATCCTGCGGTTGCTCAAAATGAATGTGTGGGCCGTACTAGGTGGGGTTAGCAAGAACTAGCTGCTCTTGATCAGGCACTGGTTGCTGCTGCTGAGCTACTATTTGTGGAGGCGACTATGGCTGGAATTGTTGCTACTGCTGAAGCGCTCTACGTGACCTAAGGCCCCACTGAATGGTGGACTTATCGACTGGGTCCCTCGTCGGCTGGTGTCGAGGCATAACTATAACCGGGCCCCCAAGTGCGGTCTTGATCACCCGGGTCAACAAAATCCTGAATGGGATAGAACCCTGTGCCTACAGGTGCAAACACTCATCTGCGAGCACTCTGAACATGTATAGCAAAAGATCTATGGTCCGCCCAGTCCCTATGGCCCACATAAGACTTGCCCTGGCCCTCTTAACATCCGAATGTCTAGCTATGGGGTAAATGGAATGACAACAAAAAATAAACAGGGGGGAGTAGACTAGGAGCAACACTCTAGCTAGTAGCTGCCGACATCAGCCCATTGAGTGCCTGGAAGACAGACCTCAGCGGAAACAATCTTAAAGTCCTCAGGGGCTCCCCTCAATGGGAAACTAAACTGAGGATCTACCACTCTAGGCAGTCCATACATCCCTGCAAAAGTACTGGGGGTGGCCTCAATATCATGCCCCCTGACCTAGGAAAATATCCGCTCATGTCCCAAGGTAATGCAGTAAATAGACACATTCGCCATAAACTCAGCGAGCAAAGTGAAAATGGCATCCCCCGTGAAGGTAGTGAGGGGGACCCAACCCCTGGTCTCGAAAACCTTGGCCCAAAGAAAACCTGGGTCCCTAAAATGGTCTAGGTCCATCTTATGCTCTAGTACAAGGCCTCGCCTAATCCAAGTCTAGGTTAATGACTTGAAAGCATCCTCTGACACAAAAATGTGATGGTCATAGGCTGGGGGTGGCTGTGCCCCTACTGGGGCAACTGGAAAGGCATTTGGGGCCCCTCTGCCTGCCATACTCTATTGATATAAGAATATAAACTCTAGGTAAACAATAAACTATCTACGAAGAAAAGGCACAGGAATACCTAGGGAAGCGTGAATCGACAGGCAGAAGAGTCAGGGGCGTGTGCTCGAGTTCCTGCAGGGCCTCGCTAGCGACCAAAAGTTCTTAAAACTTTCAAAAACTCTCCATATAGCATTTGTAGTGAGTCTGAACTCACTTCAGACGCGTATTTATAGACCTGGACCACCATCCAACGAGCGTCAGAAATGCGTTCGGGCGGCACATCCGAACGGGAAAAGGCGTCCGAATGGTTACAAATGCATCTGAACGGTGCATTCGACGCACGTCTGAACACCATCTGAACAATCAATGATTTCGTCTGATTACCATCCAAACGGACCATCCAAACGGTTCCCAACCGTCTGGACGGACCGTCAGAACGGTAAAACAGAAAATTTTTAAAAAAATACAGAAAAATCCAAAAAAATAACAAAAAAAGGTAAGACAACAACTGTAAACTAAAAAACTACAAATGTACAAAAAATGAAACCTATAAAAACTACAAATTTATACAAAGAAAGAGCTCCAAATAAGCTCGTCCACCCTACACTTAAAAGATCGCATTGTCCTCAAAGCAAAAACATGATTTAGACCGGGGACAAAAACAATGGAGGGGGGGCAGGGTCTTAGTCGAACCATCATCAAATCAAGATTGGTGGATCAATGAGATCTACACAATCTACCTTACCATGGAAAGACTCGAAATAGGGCTTTAACCTTTGCCCGTTAACCTTGAAAGGCGTGCCATTCTTAAAATTTTGCACCTCAATAGCACTATAAGGAAAAATTTCCCTAATAGGGGCCGGATCACTTACTTCTTAACTTTCCCAGAAAGAGATGTAATCGGGAATTGTAGAAAAAAACCATTTGACGAACATGAAAAGTTTTTCGTTGAATGTGTTGGTCATGACGGACTTTCATCTTGGCCTTTGAAATTTTTGTGTTTTCATACACATCATTTCTTATTTCATCAAGTTCATTTTGTTATAGCTTACGGTGATTGCCGGTTTCACCCAACCTCTCATTATATTGTTGAATTGCTCAATAAGCCTTGTGTTCTACCTCAATCAGGAGGTGACACGCTTTTTCATAAACAAGACAGTACGGGGAGGCACCGAGAATGGTTTTGTAAGCAGTTCGATAAGCCCACAATGCATCAATTAAGTGCAAAGACCAATCTTTTCGAGACAGATTAACCGTTTTTTCTAAGATTGTCTTGATTTCTCAATTAGCTAATTCGACTTGGCCTTGAGTTTGGGGATGGTATGGCAAGCCAATCTTGTGAACAATGACTTACTTTTCCTATGAGTACCCCTATTGGCTTATTACAAAAATGGGAGCCACCATCATTGATGATGGCTCGAGGCATACCAAACCGGGAAAAGATGTATTTTTTTAAAAATTTGACTACAACATGATGGTCATTGGTCCGTGCTGGGATAGCCTCTACCCACTTTGAAATATAGTCAATTGCCACTAGGATGTAGAGATACCCAAAACAACTAGGAAAAGGACCCATAAAATTAATGACCAACTGTAAAAAACTTCCAAAACAAGAATAGAATTAAAGGGCATCATATGTTTTCTAGTAAGGCTCCCTAGCCTTTAGCATCTATCACAAGCCACACAAAAAAAATGAACATCCTTAAACATTATAGGCCACTAAAGTCCACTTTGTAAAATGTTGGCTACAGTTTTTTTTCAATGAGATGTGGCCCCCACAAGCATGAGAATGACAAAACCCCATTACACTTTGGAATTCATCATCTGGCACACATTGCCTTACAACTTGATTCGAGTAATATTTAAACAAGTAAGGCTCATCCCAAAAGAATTGCCTCACTAACAGAAAGAATTGCCTCTTGTCCAATGAGGACCAATGAGAAGGGATTGCTTTTGTAGCCAAAAAGTTAGCTACATCGGCATACCATGGAGTTAAGGCATGATTCACGGCATTGCAAGACATAAGTTGTTCATCGGGAAAAGTCTCGCAAATAAGAGAGTTATCTTTTGTAGGGTGCTCAAAAGTGAGGCGAGATAAATGATCCGCAACAAGGATTTTCACTTCGTTTTTGTCCCTAATTTCAAGATTAAATTCTTAAAGAAAGAGAATCCACCTAATCAATCTAGGCTTTGCATCTTGTTTGGACAAGAGATATTTAAGGGCAGCGTGGTCGATGAAAACTATCACTCAAGACCCCACTAAGAATGATCGAAACTTGTCCATAGCAAAGACGATGGCTAACAATTCTTTCTCAGTGATCATGTAATTAACTTGGGCCTCATTCAATGTTTTGCTAGCGTAATGGAGCACATAAGGTTTCTTATCATTTCTTTGGCCTAGAATAGCCCCTACAGCAAAGTCACTAGCATCACACATGAGCTTAAAAGTTAGGCTCCAATCCGGAGGTTGGATTATGGGAGCCGTAGTCAAGTGATGTTTTAATTTGTCAAATGCTAGTTGACAAGATGAAGTCTACTTGAATGGAGAGTCTTTTACCAATAGGGCACATAGAGGCCTAGAAATGGTACTAAAAGATTGAATGAAGCACCGATAAAAACTAGTATGCCCAAGAAATGACCTCACATCCTTCACGTTTCTAGGGGCATGTAGCTTTTGAATAAGCTCAACCTTAGCAGGATCTACCTCAATGCCCCTCTCGAAAATGATGTGGCTAAGAACTATACCATGCGTCACCATGAAGTGACAATTCTCCCAATTCAAAACGAGATTACTCTCCTCACATCTCTTAAGTACCGACTATAGATTTTTTAGACATTGATCATAGGGGTCCCCATACACTGAAAAATCATTCATAAAGATCTCCAAAATTCGCTCTACCATATCATTAAAAATGCTAATCATGCATCTTTGAAATGTGGTGGGAGCATTATATAGCCCAAAGGGCATGCGTTTGTAAGCAAAGGTGCTAAATGGGCATTTGAATGTGGTCTTGTCTTGATCTTCCATGGCTATCTCTAATTGGTTATCGCCGGAGTAACCATCTAAGAAACAATAAAAGCTCATCCCGCTACCCTCTCTAAGACTTGGTCAAGAAAGGGGAGGGAAAAATGATCTTTGGTGGTTATGGCATTAAGGAAGCTGTAGTTAATACACATACATCACCGTGTTTGAATTCGAGTAGGTATTAATTCATTGTTCTCATTTTTAACTATTGTTACCTCGGACTTTTTGGGGACCACTTGGGTAGGACTCACCCATTTAGAGTTGGTAATTGGGTATATAATACCTGCATCAAGGAGCTTTTGAACTTCTCCCCTCACAACTTCTTTCATTGTTGGGTTCAATTGTTGTTGCATTTGGCACACCGGCTTAGCCCCTTCTTCAAAATAAATGAGATGAGTGCATGAGATTGTCTAACTTATGGCCTTACGATGCTTCTTGAGCACCTCTAACAAGCTCTTCTCCTAAGCCTTTGTTAGTGATGAAGATATCACTATGGGATAAGATTCACCCTCACCCAAAAATATGCATTTAAGGGTAGAAAGTGAAGGCTTCCTATCAGGCCTAGGAGCCTCAAGTTTAGATGGTTGGGGCTTAATAGGATTAGGGGTCAAAGGCTCAAAAGTGGGGATTTATTGACCTACCGCCATTATAGGACAAATCTCTAGACTGCTATCCTCATTAACAAGCTCCCTATCTTCCTCACCTTCCAAGCAATCAAGACCCTCACCAAATATCAACATTCTAGCCAATGGGTCTTCTACACTTTGCCTCTCAAAGTGCTCTTGCACAATAGAGTTGATAAGATTTACTTCCTGGACATCCTCTAAATCCCCCGGTTGCCTCCCCACATTAAACATGTTAAGCTCGACAAACATATTTCCAAAGGTTAATTTCCAGAGATCCCCTTGCACATGGATGATGGCATCACATATGGCTAGAAAGGGTTTACCCAAAATAATATGAATATGGTTTTGGGCATTAGGGTCCACTACCGGTTGGGTATCTAAAACTACAAAATTAGCCGAGTAATAAAACTTCTTAACTTGCACCAAGACATCTTTCACTAGCCCTTTAGGGGCTTTGATAGAGCGATCTGCTAGTAGGAGTGGGATCTTGGTAGGTTTTAGCTCACCTAATCCAAGTTGCTCATACACCGAGTATGGCAACAAATTCACACTCGACCCCAAGCCCAAAAGGCAACCCTTTATCCTATGGTTTCCTATGATGCACATTATGGTAGGACAACCAGGATCTTTATACTTGGATGGGGTCTTGACTTGGACCACAAAATTGACATCCTTAGCAAGAAAGACATTCTTTCTCACATTCAACCTCCTTTTAACAGTGCATAAATATTTAAGAAATTTAGCATAAGAGGGCATTTGTTTTATGGCTTCTAAGAGAGGTAGATTTATTTTGACTTGCTTGAAAGTTTCATAAATATTAGAACTCAAATGGTTCTTTGGCTTTGCTAGTTGATGGGGAAATGGGGCGTGAGCTAAAATCTCACGTTCCTCTCTCAAGGCTTCCTCACTCTTAGGTCCAGAGGACCCACTCTTTTCTTTTGTCTCACTAGTTCTCTCCTCATTATCTTTCTCCTCCTCACACTTTTTCTCCTCCTCACTCGGCACTCTCTCTCTCTCTCTTCAGTAGGATCTCCCTCTCCTTCTCTACCAACCGATCCCTCATCTATCTTAAACGCCTCTCCCTTAACCTTAAGGTCACTAGGAGGAATGGTCTTGTCAATAGCCGTACCACTTCTCAAAGTAGTGATGGCTTGTACTTGCTCATGGCTAGAGGATGGTTGGTTTAAGGTTTCGGTGGAATGCATATGCCTAGATGGGTTTAGTTGAGGTTGTGCGGGTAACTTACCCTTCTCAGTAAGGGTCAAGGCTTGTGTGAGAAGAGTCAATTGACTCTTAATGTCATCTAATGTCTTATCAATCCGTGAATTTACCCGTCCTTGGGCTTGAATAAATTGTTGGAGGGTGTCCTCTAACGGCCTTCTATATGGAGGTTGATAAGTGTTGGAATGAGCTTAAGGTGGAGGTTGGAATGGTTTTGGTTGGGTTGGGAATGATACAACCGATGGAAGTTGGTATTGTCGTGGTTGTGATGGTGGGGGAGGTGCTTGATAAGATTGAGGGTTGTGATACCCTCCATGATAAGCTTAGGGATTGGAAGTCCCCTTATTGCGCCGTCCAAAATTAGGATGATCCCTCTATGCTGGGTTATAGGTGTTGGAATAGGGGTTTCCCTCTCTTCAATTGTAATGGCCAAAAGCATTGACTTGGCCATGCAAGGCTTTCTTAATTCTCGAGATTATCGGGCACGACATGGTGTCATGCTCTTTGGTTTCACACACAACACAACACAACACATTAGCTTAGGTTCTTCACTCTCTACCGAATTAACCTTTTTGAACTCTAAGGCCTCTAGTTTTCTTGCCATGGTGGCAAGCCTAGCATTCACATCATCTACTTCTCTCAATTGTATTTTGCTCCTTGTGTGTTGGGCCTACCCTCAAGATTTTGGGTCCCGGTAGTTGCCCAATCGCAAGCCAAATTAGCAAGGTAATTGTCGCGCTCCGGTTTTTAGGGGTCCAAGGTTCTTTCAGCTTGGAGACGAAAAACACGAAACTCCTTCACTATAACTCATCCTCCTAGAAGGACAAGTGCGATTAGGTTTGAAAATTGGCTTGACTAAGGGCTTCTTAGAAAAATAAGAGTCACCACCTAACTTGATTAAGGTGAGTTAGGGCAGTTAAAACTAAGTGTTTATTCGAAGACTAAACTTAGGGTTTCTGGAAAAGGTTTTGAAAACTCCCTCAAGAGAGGGCTTTTAAGAAAATAAGTTGTTTGGCAACCTTTGGAAAGATTTAAGCTCTTTTGAAAAATAACTCCATTTTGGTCATTTGAAAACAGAAATTTATGGTTCGGGGGTTGGTTACGTTTAGGGAAGATATCCTAAGATCATCACCCTAGCCCGCCCTATCGGTACCTACATGTCTAATCACCCTTGGTTCACTCACTAGAATAACCGGTTACCATTGTCCAGTTAATATCCACTTTAGAATTTTGAAAACGGGGTTTAGTCATCACTTTTCGGATGGATGATGCATAATGTAAGTTTTTGGAAGAAGTTTGAAAATAATGGGGGTTTTGAAAGAGTTTGGAATAGAAACTTTGAATTAATTGGAATTTTTGAAAAAGGGATTGGAGTTAAAATAAAAGTTATGACCGCACTATTTTAGGTTGCTTACATATCTCATTTGGCAAGAATCAGGTCATTCGTAGTTCGGGTAAGAGCCCGATGGAAAATAAGCGCATTAGGGCCTTTGGAAGGTTAAAAGACACTTTAGGTCTTCGGAAAAGTTTAAGACACTTTCAGGTCTTGGAAGTTGAAGACTCTTTATGGTCTTGGAAGTTTTGACTTGAAATTGGATGGTGGAGTGTTTTGAAAATGTTTGTGGATCAACTTAAGAGAGTTTTGAAAAAATGCTTTGGCATGACTCAAGAAAACTTGAAAGTGTTTTACAAGTCTTGTTTTGAAAACCTTAGAGGTGTGATTTTGGAACGTTTGATGAATTAGTTTTGAAAGTGATTTTTGGAAATGGCTAAGGGTTTGGAATCCTAATATGGACAACCTTGGAGGTTGTTCTTGATTTTTCACTTGTCCTTGGAATCCCTAACCATGAGAGGGCTAGGGACACCTTAGGTTTGTGACCTTTTGAAAGCATTTTTGAAAATGTCTTGAAGATGGAGTGTAGGAATATTTGAAAAGTTTATGGAGTTAGTTTTTTTTTTTGAAATCAAGAAAGTAGGGGATTTTGGAAAAACAGGTTATGAGAATGGTTTAAAATTGACTAACCATTTAGAAAAGGGTTCATGAGTTGGAACCTTGAAGAATATTAACCTAGATTGGGTTGGCCTAGGGTTAGGGGTGACCTAAGGTTAACTAACTTAGGTTAGGTTAACCTAGGGTTAAGATGACCTATAGTTAACTAACTAAGGTTGGGTTAACCTAAGGTTAGGATGACTTAGGGTTAGGTTAATCGAAGGTGAGTGAACTAGGGTCAAGTTAACCTAGGATTGGGCAACTAGGGTCAAGTTAACCTAGGGTAGGACAACTAAGGTCAAGTTAACCTAGGGTTGGTCAACTAGGATCAAGTTAACCTAGGGTTGGATAACTAAGGTCAAGTTAACCTAGGGTTGGTCAACTACGGTCTAGTTAACCTAGGGTTGGTCAACTATGGTCAAGTTAAACTAGGGTTGGATTGAAAAATGGTTTTGGAAGTTGGTTTAATGCACTTTTAGAAGGAGCTTTGAAAAATAAAGCATGTTATGCAATGGACTTTGGTGGACAACCCTTTGGAAGATCATTTCCATGAAAATTTTGACTCTAGCCAAGAGTATGGTTTATATGGTTGGTGTTTGGATACCATTCCAAGGAAGGTTTCCGTATGGCCATTATAACCATACTCTTGACAAGAGTGTGAGGGGTTCAAAAATCAATATGGTGATGACAACTTTTTAAGGCACCATTTTTAATGCAGATATGGAGATAGTGCATTTTTTAAAATCATCTTTGGAGAAGGATTTTGAAGGCCATTTTCAAGGGAACCATTCCATCAAGAGAGGATTCATATGGCCAAACAAAAGGGAGACCACTCAAGAGAGGGTTTCATAGGGCCATTCCAACCACTACACTTAAAAGAATGAAAATCTTGAAGATTAGAGAATTAGAAAGCAACCCTTATGCAAATTAAAATGTCATGATACCAAAATGAGAGTTAGGGGGGTAGTAGAGGATCGTCTGAGGCATGATTTCTAACATCCCATCCTAAACTTCAAGAGGCCAGCTCTTGGAACAATTTTTGAAAGAAATATAGAGCTTGAAAATGGCATGAAAATAAGCGCAATGTAAGCATTGTAAAACATGACAATAAGCATAAAATGAAACCAAGCATACAAGATATGATGAAAATAGTAATATGCAAGGGGTCATGATCTCATACAAGGCTTTTAGACTACACCACATAAACAAGGGGCTCCTAGGCCATACCATCTCAAAGTAGGCTAGTGAGAGGTCCCCCTACACGGTGGCTCTCACTTGCTTTCCTTTATGCATGATCCAAGAGCCCTCTTGGCTCAAGTATGCAAGAATGGGGGGTTGTAGATGGAGATTAAAATAGAGAATAGCCTAAGTAGGCTAGGAGGGGGAAGAGAAGAGTGGGGGAAGACATAAATGTAAAAGGTGTCGCGCCCAGATTTTTCACACTCGAGGAATACTCACACAAGCGGGAAAAATGTTGTACTCTCTCGTCAGAACTCACCCTTCTAGGAGAATGAGTGCGACTAGGTTTGAATTGAAAATTGGGTTTGAATAAAGGGCTTTTAGAAAAGATTTGAAGTCGCCACCTAACTGGATTAAGGTGAGTTAGGTCACCTAAAAACTAAGCATAATCCGAATACTACACTTAGGGTTTTGGAAAACAATTTTGAAAGTATCTCCTCGAGAGAGGGTTTTTAAGAAAAATAGGTCGTTTGGCAACCTTTGGAAAACATTTAGCCCTTTTTGAAAAATAACTCCTTTTGGTCTTTGAAATCAATGATGCTAGTCCGGAGGTTGGTTACGTGTAGGGAACACGCACTAAGCCATCACCCTACCCCACCCTTTTGGTACCTATATGTCAATCTACCATAAATTCACCCGTGACAGTCTTTAATTAACATATGTTCAACCCTATTCACTTTAGAAAAACAATGTTTGAAAAATATGATGCATGCAAATGCAATAGAAGAGAATTGATTTAGAAATAGATTTGAAAAGAAGAATTTGATTTGATTTGAAAAGGAAGAGATAGAAGTTTGAATTTGGAAAGAAGATTTTGGAAATAGAAATTTGAAATTGGAGATTTAAAAATAGATTGGAGATTTGGAAAGATTTTGTAGAGTTTGAGATTTGAAAAATACAGGGTTTGGAATTTGAAAGAGATTGTGACCACACCCATGAGGGTGGAATTGAAAGTTTGAAAAGTGTTGTGACCGCACCTATGAAGGTTGCCTACGTATCCCTTTGGGGGAATCAGGTCAGTCGTAGTGCGGACCGGAGTTCGATTGAAAATAGAATGTTTGATTGGAAGAAAGAGATTGAATTGAAAATTGAATTTGATTTGAAATTAGAAGAGGAGATTGGAATTTGAAATTTTGGAAAAGATTGGACTTTGATTTGAAAAAAAAAAAAAAAGATTTGGACTTGTTTTGGAAAGAGAAGGTTTAAGAAACCTACAATTAGGAAAGAAGGGACTTGAGATTAAGAAACATTGGACTCAAATGTTGGACTTGGAAGATTGGAGAAAGACTGGACTCAAATGTTGGACTTGGAAGATTGGAGAAAGGAAGATTTGATTTGACAAGGATTTGGAAAGGGGAGTTTCTAGAAACCCTAGATTTGGAAAACTATAGTTTTGATGTAAAAAAGAGGTTTTGGAAATATGTATAGTTTGGATGTAAAAAGGAAGATTTTGAAAACCTAGGTTTTAAGGCAAGTTTGAAAACCATGTTTTTGGAAAGAAAACTTGGGTTTCCTAATCATGAGTTCTATGGCTTGACTTGGGCTCTAAGGAAAGAGTTTTTGGAAAGTGCGTTTTTGGAAACGAAGGTTTTTAGAAGAGAATCCTAGCGAGGAGTTTGTAGAAGGGAGATTTAGGAAAGAGAGTTTTTGAAAAGATTTTAAGAAAAAGTTTTTCTAGGAAAGAGACATAGGGAACGCTTTTGAAAAGTGGACTTTGAATAGAGCGTTTTGGAAAGGAGTTGAAAAAAAAGAAGTTTTGAAAAATAGATTTTTGGAGGGAGTTTTTGAAAACAACTTTGGAAAGGAGAGTTTTAGGGAAGTATGTTGAAAAAGAGATTTTTAGGAAGAGATTTGAAAAGAGAGCTTTTTGGAATGTATAAAAACATCTCACTTTCCTAAGGCAATTCTAACCATAAGATGGCTAGAACCACTTTAGGAAAGCGGTTTTGAAAACAACAAGATTTGAAAATATGGACCATATTGGTCACTTTGAATGTAACACTTTCCTAAAGCAACCCTAGCCATGGAAAGGCTAGAATCACCCTAGGATTGTGATTTTGAAAACAAGCTTTTGAAGAGGAAATTTTGATGCAATTTTGAAAACAAGCTTGAAAACGATTTTTCGAAGATACAAGATCATGATATGCACAATGCAATTTTGGGGTCGTGAACATACAAGGTTAAGGCTTCACCACATAATCAAGGGGGCCGAACCCACGTGGTCTCTGGTTAGACTAAAAGAAAGCCCTCGACACGGTGACTCTCCAATAGCCCAATCCTACACATGGACCGGAAATCTCCTTGTTTCAAGCATGCAAAGAAGGGGGGGGGGAAAGAGATAGGGGATTAAAATAGAGAAAACCCAAGTGGGTTAGGAGAGAGAAGAGAGAGGGGGAAGTGCGAAAATTTAAAGAGAAAGCCTACTGTATGTCTTGTTTATTTACGCGACTTGCTTGTCTTCGGTCTTCGGTCTTCGTCTTGATCTTTGTCTTCAATCTTCAAGAGTTGTCTTCAAACTTTAGATTACAGCTCTTCAAGTCTTCAAAGGAGGGTTGAAGGCTAGTGTATGAGTGTATGGGGGTGTGTATGAGGCTAGGGTTTGTGTATGGTGGCTAGGGTTTGAAAAACCTAAGGAGGCTAGGGTTTAGGAGGTGCTTGAGCTCTGTATATCGAATTATATAATTTTTTGTTTGAGTTTGCGGATCCTTTAAACACTGGAAAAGGCTCTGTATATATAGAGGTTGGATAAACCTGACGCCTGTTGCAGTGGCGCTAGGGCAAAATTGCTCTTGGCGCCACTAGGAGTGGTGCCTGGCTAATTCTTGGCTTGGCGCCACTACTAGTGGCGCCAGCCAGTTAGGAAACTTTATAAGTCGGTAAGCAACGTATCTTTGACTAGATTTGGGCGCCACTACTAGTGACTACCATGCAATTTTTAGCCTGGCTTCACTAGGAGTGACTCCGGAAAGTCCGGGAAGGAGTTTGGAAGACCGGGAATGACCCGGAAGGCCAAAAAAGAGCAGGAACACTTAGAATAGTGTCCCAGAGGTATTTGACTTGAAAAATAAGGATAGGATGTGTTGGAGGGGTTAACCGAGCCTTCAGGGGCAAAACGGTCAATCGGATCAGAAAGCTGCCAGGACAGACTCGGACTGTCCCAGAAGAAGACTCGAGATTTGGAAACATTATTCAGAATGTTTCCAAAGGATGCCGGTTTGATACCTAGGGCCGGTGTGGTCAAAAAAGGAGACCGGCCCACCAGGGGCAAAACGGTCATTTTGTACCGGGTTGGTCGGAACTGACTCGGAATGATCCGAAAAGATAAAGGGAGGTTGAGAACACTATAAAAAGCATTCTCAGGAGGCTACTGGTTTGATACCCAGAGCCGGTGTGGTCGGAAAAGGAGACTGGCCCACTAGGGGCAAAACGGTCATTTTGTACCGGGTTAGCCGGAACTGACCCGGAATGATCCGAAAAGATGAGGAAAGGTTGAAAACACTATAAGAAGCATTCTCAGGAGGTTACCGGTTTGATACCCAGAGCCGGTGTGGTTCCCGGGGCATTCGGATGCCTAGGGGCAAAATGGTCATCTTGACCGAAAAGTTTCGGAAAAGGTCCAAAGGGCAGTTTGGTCATTTTTCATTGAAGTGGGCTAACAGACCCTGGTGTTGACCTGGGTTTTGAGTGTTTCCGCCACTCTGACGGCGGTCGTCGTGACACATGGGTTTGTTGGCAAATTCCCTATATCGACCTATTTGTGAGTATTTCCGCTACTCTAACGGTTGTGATGTTTGCGAGTATTTTTGCGACTCAGACCGTCTCGAGGAATAAACTGTCTCAAGAGAGGGATTGGAAAGGGGACTTATCGTCTCTGAAAAGACGTGCCTGATTTGGAACTATCTCGAGGAATAAACTGTCTCGAGAGAGGGATTGGAAAGGGGTCTTACCGTCTTCGAAAAGACGTGCCTGATTGGAACCGTCTCTAGGAATAAACTGTCTCGAGAGAGGGATTGGAAAGGGGTCTTACCGTCTTCGAAAAGACATGCCTGATTGGAACCGTCTCGAGGAATAAATTGTCTCGAGAGAGGGATTGGAATTGGAATTGGAAAGAATAATGCCCCTAAGGACATTTTGGTCATTTTGCCTCTATTTGGGCTTGGTGGGCCCGCGAGGCGATGAACAAATGGGATTTGGACTTAGAAAATCGGTTTCGATTGGAATACGCCCACAATGACTAGAAAACAAGTCTGGACGGAGTGTAGACTGCCGAGCGGTCAAAAATAGGGTGCTTACAAAAGGGATACCACCTTTTGCCTTCAACACACTTGTAGTCTTCAATGGATGTCTTGATTGGAGCTTGAATCACTTCAAGAGGGCTTGAGCGGTTGGAATGGAGTGTATAATGGTGCGTATAATGGTGCGTAAGGCCTTGTGGGTGAAGTGTATAGGCTTGAGGGAGGTAGAATCTAGCCTAAGTGTTGGAGGGGTGAAATATATATAAGGATTTGAGGTTCTGAAGCAGTTTCAGCAGAGTTTCGCATCAATTTCGCAGCCCCCATATGCAAAGGGGTGGCCTGGTATTTATAGGCAATTCGAAACAAGCCTGACGCATATGCTACATGCAGCACATGCGCCTGGCCAAAATTTGACTTGGCGTATGTAGGACATACGCAGGTACTGTTCTATTAGCAGAATGACACGTGGCACCCTGTGTACTGGTTAAATCTCGGCTGTTGATCGAAAGTTGGTCGATCTGATCAAAATTTGAGCGCATGTAGCATACGCTCCAACCCCGGGAAGATTTGTCCAAGCTTTGTCTCGATAGTTGAGTCAACTGAGAAGGTTCCAAGTGAATTGGTTGCACCCACGGTGCTCTCTCGAGGTTTCCCGTGGACTTTCATGTTTTTTGAGAGTTTGAATTGTGTTTGGAAGCATAGGATATCGTCTTAGGAAGCATGCATAAAAGGACACTTTTGCGGAGCGTCTGTGATACGCTCTGAGGGTGTTTGAAAGTGGTTGTATTCGTGTTGTGTGATCAAGATCTTCGGGAAACGATCTTTTTGATTGGACCATACCGATGGAAAGTACTCTGGAAATACTTTCGAGAATTCCCAAATTTATGCATTTCTCAAGTAGTTTGACGGTGCATTTTGATCGGGGAATCGGGAAAAAAGTCAACCTTGGTGGAGCGTTTACGAGACGCTCCAGGGGTTGTCGAAAGTTATAGTTTTTGCACCGTACGATGGAGGGCTTCAGAAAGCGATCTATCTAATCAAGCTGTATCGATGGAAAGATCTATGAATGAGCTTTCGAGAATTCCCTGATTTATGCATTTCCCAAGTTAGTTGACAGTGCGTTATAACCAGGGAACCGGGAGAAAAGACAATTTAGGCAGAGCGTCTACGTGACGCTCTAGGGAACTTTTATCGAGCTGTGATCGTTTAATGTTGTAGGGTCCTCCTCGGGTTAAACAAGGGTGTATGGTGAAACCCTTTGCTCAAAATCCCGGGACCGGTGCTGTTTCGGGACATGTTTGGATTGCCAGGGGCAACATGGTCATTTTGGCCAGGATTGGCTGGAAATGGTTAGAAATGGTTTGATGTATTGTGTTAAGCATGTAAGGTTGTTCAGGGATAGTTTTGAGAGAGTCTTTTACCGTTCGGCGGGGTTTGTGCAGTACTGAGGTGTTTAGGGGCCAAATGGTCATTTTGACTGGAGTTAGCCGGAATACGGCCGAAATTGGACCAAATGACGTGCGGGGGATGCCTAATGGTTCAATAACATTTTGGAAGGATAGACTTATTGTTTTGATGGATTTTGAACTTTTCCAAAATGTGCCTGGAAGCCCTAGGGGCAGGTCTGGTCATTTTTCACCTAGTTGGGCTAGCTGGCGCCGGTGTTGACCTAGATGTTGGTTCCTGAGACCGCCCGGTCTCGGAAAACTACTTGTGCGGTGTTGGTCTCTAAGAACGCCCGATTTTAGGGAACTACCTGTAGGGGTAGTGTTGGTTCTTGAGAACGCCTGGTCTCAGAAAGCTACGTGGAGGGGTGGTGTTGGTCTCTGAGAACGCCCGGTCTCGAAGAACTACCAAATGACGAATATTCTACATTGGCGGGCTAGTGGGTGCCAAAAGTGAACCGTCTGGAATTTGATGAGGTGTTGGTCCCCGAGATCGCTCGATCCCGGGAAGCTACCTAGATGGCGTTGGTTTCCAGGACCACCTGGTCTGGAAAGCTGCCTGAAATAATGGTGCTTATGCCTCTAATGGGTCCTCGTGGGCCCGATAAGCGACCAATTAATTGGACTAGAGATCGAATGGCTCGTCTTGAGCTTGCATGTGTTGCGATGTTAGAAGACTAAGCCCGGTCAGGCCGGAAATTGCCGAGCGGAAAAAAATGGGGTGCTTACAGCTGCCCATCTTTTTCTGTCTTTGCTTATCAAAGACAAAAAAATAATTAGGAAGGATCCCATGTTAACTGTGAGGCAATCGAAGGGACCGGAGTGGTTGGAATTTGGAATTTTAAGTTTTAAAAAGTGGATTGTTTGAATTTTGGAATTTTGAAATGATTTTGAAATTTTTCCTGAACCGACATTCCGACCCAATGAAATGACACTCCTTTAGGGAGATTCAGGATTTTTGAATTTTGAAAAGGATTTTTTTTATTTTTTTTATTTTTCAAAATATTTTGAAATGGCCTTCTGTAATGGAGGGATTTGGATTTGAATTGGAAGGGTTTGGAAAACTTTAAAAACTTGGAATGAAACTTTTGAGGAAAAATGTTTGAAAACCTAGAATTTGATTATGGAATTTAAACTTTTTGTGGAGAAAGTTTTGAAAACCTGAAAAAAAATTTTTGCTAGTACGCTTTTTGAGGCGAAAGCTTGAAAACCCGAGATTTTGGAAGTTGAGCTTTTTGAGGCGAAGGCTAGAAAACCCAAAATTTTGAAAGTTGAGCTTTTTGAGGCGAAAGCTAGAAAACTTGGAATTTTGAAAGTTGAGCTTTTTGAGGCGATAGCTAGAAAACCCGAAATTTTAAAAGTTGAGCTTTTTTAGGCTGAAGCTAGAAAAACCCGAAATTTTGAATGTTGAGCTTTTTGAGGCGAAAGCTAGAAAACTCGAAATTTTGAAAGTTAAGCTTTTTGAGGCGAAAGCTAGAAAACCCAACATTTTTGAAAGTTGAGCTTGTTGAGGTTTTTGAGGCGAAAGCTAGAAAACCCAAAAATTTGAAAGTTGAGCTTTTTGAGGCGAAAGCTAGAAAACCCGAAATTTTGAAAGTTAAGCTTTTTTAGCGAAAGCTAGAAAACCCGAAATTTTGAAAGTTGAGCTTTTTGAGGCGAAAGCTAGAAAACCTGAGATTTTTGGAAAGCGGAGCTTCTGAAGGAGAAAGCTCAAGAAACCTAAAAAGATGTTTTGAAAATGGAGCTTTTGAAGGAGAAAGCTCGGGAAATCTGAAAATTTTGGAAAGATAGGCTTTTTGAGGTGAAAGCCTGAAAACCCGAAATTCTTTTGAAAAACGGAGCTTTTGAAGAAGAAAGCTCATTAAACTCCAAAAATGTTGGAAAGTTAGGCTTTTTGAGGCAAAAGCTTGAAAACCCAAAATTTTTGAAAAACAGAGCTTTTGAAGGAAAAGCTCAAGAAACTCGATAAAATTTTTGGAGATTGAACTTTTTGAAGGAAAAAGTTTTTGAAAAACCCAAGAAATGATTTGAAGTCAAACTTTTTGAACAAAAATTTGGAAAATCTAGAGGTTGATTTTGAGTTGAAACTTTTTTGAAGGAAAATTTTTAGAAAAAATTATTTGAATTTTGAGAATTGATTTTGAATTTGGAAGAAAGCAAGAGCTTTGATCTTTTTGACTTTGAAAGTTTCTGTAAAAAAAGTTTTGAAAGGTTTTGAAATTGAATTTGAAATTTAAAAGTTTTTGTAGACGAAACCTTGCAAGTTTTTGGATATTTGAAAACTGAATTTTTGGATTTGAAAGAAAGCAAGGGCTTTTGTTTTTCAAAATTGATTTTGAGACAATTCGGTTAGAATTATACCTGGGCTTTACCTCGAAGATTTGGAGATGGTTGAGCCTGTGGAATCATCAGAGACTGTTCCGTGCTTGTAATTCTTATGCCTCGGAGCTTGAAAGGGGGACATTTGTGCCCTCCTGGATTGAGATTTCTTGAGATTGGAATACTCGGTGTTTGCTTGACTGTCGAGTTTTGCTTTTGTGGGCAAAATAGGATTTTTGCTGACGTAGCTTCTGAGAGGTGGTTCAAAGTTGATATCCTAAAACTGAGTCTTCTTGAACAGACGCTCTGTCTGACGGAATGCTACTTATTTGGGGAGGTTCAAGGTTGATATCTTTTTTTAAAGAGGAAAGCTCGAAAACGTAATCTGCTTTTTCGGAGGAAGCTCTGAAACTCAATCTGCTTTTTTGGAGAAAGCTCTAAAACTAAATTTTCCTTTTTGGGGGAAGCTTGAAAACCCAATCTGCTTCTTCGAATGAAGCTCTAAAACCCAATCTATTTTTTCGGTGGAAGCTCGAAAACCCAATCTGCTTTTTCGAAGGAAGCTCGAAAACCCAATTTGCTTTTTTGGGAGAAGCTCTAAAACCAAATCTGCTTTTTCGGGGGAAGCGCTGAAACCTAATCTGCTTTTTCGGAGGAAGCTCTGAAACCCAATCTGCTTTTTCGGAGGAAGCTCTAAAACCCAATCTTTTTTTATATAAGTGATCTGCTTGTAGTTCTTTTGTCTTAAATGTTGGAGAAGACGACATTTGCTGCATTCTTGGATTGATATTTTTGGAGAGTAATGTTCCTTTGATGTGTTGATTGTTGACTTTTGCCTCTGACTGGCATGGCAGGATTCTAGGCAAAGTGCTTCCTTGGGTTCTTGAATTTGGTTTTGGAGGGGGTGCGGCCACCTTTTGAAAGGTTTGAGGTATTCAGAAGGTCGAACATCTATAGGTCAGTTTTCCTTGAGTGGATCAACTGGTTTGCAATTGAATGGGAGGTGTAGGGTGGGTCGTTGCCCCAGTTTTTACGATTTGAAGAGGTCGAGTCTGGCTGACATTAATTGGGGTGGTCGAGGGTGATTCAGTGCCCCATTCTCTGTTTCTTGTTGTCTATGGATGACAATTCGAGTTTTCTGGGGTGTACGCCATTTCTTTTGCAGAGTGTTTGGATTCTGGACGATAGACTTTCCGGAATGTTGTGCTTCTACTTCGGAATACCTTTTCTTTTGTAATCACCTGAACATTTGTCAGTGTATTTTGTTAGACATGTCATTTGGTATATACTGTATAAGTCCCCCATAGGTTAAAATGAATGCACATCATACTTTTGGATGAATGCACAGGCTGATACATGTCATACTTTTTTATGAATGCGTAAGGATAGACTTCAACGTATGTCATGTTTTATTTTTATTTTTATTTTTATTTTTTTTTATCGATGCTCATGCGGGGATGGAATTGAATGCACGTCATACTTCTTGATGAACGCATAAAGATGGATTTTGATTGCATATCATACTTTTTGATGAATCCACATACATGAATGCATATCATACTTTTTGATGAATACATACATGAATGAAATTGAATGCACGTCATGTTTTTTTATGAATGCACATTCATGAATGGAATTGGAAGTATGTCATACTTTTTGATGAATGCACATACAGAAATGGAATTGATGCATGCCATACTTTTTGATGAATGCATGTACAAGAATGAAATTGAATGTGCGTCATTCTTTTTGATTGAGTGCACATATAGGAATGGAATTGGATGCATGTCATACTTTTTGATGAATGCACATACGGAAATGGAATTGGATGCATGTCATACTTTTCAATGAATGCACATGCAGAAATGGAATTGAATGCATGTCATACTTTTTGATGAATGCACATATAAGAATGGAATTGAATGCATAGCGTTCTTTTTTATGAATGCACATATAAGAATGGAATTGAATGCATATCATACTTTTTGATGAATGCACAGGATTATACAGGAATAAACTTGACTGCACGTCATACTTTTTGATGAATGCACAAGATTATACAAGAATGGAATTGAATGCATGTCATACTTTTTGACGAATGCACAAAGATGGAATTTTGAATGCATGTCATACTTTTTGATGAATGCGTAATTTATACAGGAATGGAATTGAATGTATTTCATGCTTTTTGATGAACGCATATGTAGATAGAAATTGACGTATGTGTTGGGGGTTGCCCCAGGGTTCATGTTTAGTTATGTGCATTATATCTTAAGATCAGACAGCCTTTTGAACTTCTATTCTTCTCTTAGGATTTCTCTTTCAGGTTCTACCCTTTTCTTACCAGGATGTGATAGCATTCACATCACTTTCAGAGATTTAACTCATTGACTCATTTTCCCCCTCTCTTCTGATGAAAAGGAAAACTCCTCCAAGTGGGGCTTTTGAGTGATGGCTGATATCGCCCTTTTGGCAAAGCAACCGGTAGCTTCTGTCCTTAGTTTAGGAAGACTTTGAAAGCTTATTAAAAGCATAGGAAAGCCCAAAATTGTTTTTTTTTTTTCTTTTTCTTGTGGAACCATTAAACTTTTCAAATTATGAGAGCCCTATAAAGACAAGATCAATCAATGTAGGGCAAATATAGATTTATGAATATCAAGATGCAGCTTAGCTTGAAAAGATCAACATCAAATATGCACGAAACCACACAAAACAAGCACAATTGGTCGTGAGATGATTAAGACCATATCAGTGACAATGTAACGGTGTAGGTGTGAACTTCACAGAGACTAATGAGAATATAGACCCTGGGCATGATCGAGGATGGTAAAATAGCTCACGGGTTATCACACCTAGAAGTCAAACCTGTTTCATCCCATGCTCTTTTTTTCTCTTTTTTTTTTTTTTTTTTTTTTTTTTGTGGAAGTCCAACCCTATCTCTCCAATGATGGAAATACAGTAATGTAAAGTATGGCGGCTTTCACACACATGAGCAGGTAGCCTTCCCCTCTTGTCACATAACAATGGTAGCTGCACTCAGACTCACTGGTAGCCCTTTCCATGAGTGATGAGAGAGCGAATCGACAAAAGGTCAATCTAGGTGTGAGACAATCCGCAAGTATTTAACCTATTTAAAATAGATCATAAAGGCGGATTCCATATTCTAAGAAGTCTCGAGAAGTGTGCGTTATATTGAACATGAATCACCAATATGGTAAAGATCATCAAAACCATTGACTCATATTTATGCAAGTGATCATGCACACGAGATTCAACCTCAAACAAGCATGCACATCAATTTGTTCATAATTGAATATTTTCCCCAGTGATTGTGCACGTGTAGGATAAATACTGTAAAAAAAAATCTTTGTTTTGGTTTTTCTAATTTTTTTTTTCAAAGATTTAATCAGCTCAGACTTGCCATTGCGTGTTAATCTTCCTTTTGAAGGTGTAGCTACTTATTGCTTTGTCGGGACATCATTTGGGGGTCATTCCTTGGATTTCAATGAGCTACGTGATTGATTCTCATCTCTCACCCTTCTGTATTTCCCCTCTCTCTGTATTTTCTATTTCTCTCTCCCCTCTTTTTGGAGTCAAAGATGGTTTCTGCAGAAGGTGGTGCCTATGTTATCCCATCCTTCAAGTCGGGGTAAAACATTTTGGGCAAAAAATCTTGGAGAAGAACATCATTCATGAAAAGCCATGAGAAAATGATATAAATATGAAAACTTTGGATCCTTTTCATTTAGATGATGTTATTTTCATGCTCAAATTCGAATTGAAAATTGAAAGATGAGTTTGAAAGAAATCTCCCTTTTTCAGAATAAACCCCTCAGACTGGTTTTGGAATCACGTTGGCATCCTTCACACTCCATTTTCCATGAGTGTCATCTGATTGCTCAGGGATGGCTTTTTGAGGACCGGTAGAGTGGCAACATGGTGTCGAGACCATGGCTTTGCATGAATTATGAATTAGGCGGGATGCCGGAGGGATTTTATGGTTTTAATTGTGCTCTTGGACCTGGAAAAAGAAGAACAAAATGTAGTTAGCATGTGGAGTTGAGGATTCTATGCAATGCATGTCCTATGGAGGTCCCTTCTTTGAGGGAATCTAGGCATGATGTTGAGTCCATTTTGGAGGTGGGGTTTGCCCCTGTGCGCAATACAATACCTCTTCGGCATGGGCCGGTTGATACTTCTTTATGTTGGCAATCCCGCCTCTATGGACGAAGAGATATTTGGGCCTCTCTTAAGATATGGTACTATGCATGCCATGAATCCTTAGGGTTGGAGAAACCCTTAGGAGCTTAGGTAGGCTTCTTTTTGGCACGAGATTGGATTTGCTCCATTCTCTCTACAGTTGATTGAATGCATGAGAATGCAATGACTCGAGTTTATTGGAACTCTTGTCTTGGAATGGATATCAATGCATGAGCCTAATAGTAAATACATGAGCAGCATATTGGCAATGAATAGGCAGTTTAGAAGACCCCCTTTTCATTCTTGGTTCACCCTCTGACTCTTTTGGCCTATGTAGGCTAGGGCGAAGACAATGAGAATGTAAAAAGAAAAACAAAAAAGAGAAGTTAGTGCCTTTGGATTGAAAATTTTTATGCATTGCATGCCTAAGGGTGCCCCTACTTTGAGAGGGGTACTAAGCATGATGTGTTGGCTCACTTTTGGAGATAGGGGGTTGCCCCTGCATGCAATACTGTACCTGTGCAAGTCTGTTCATTCATTCATTCGATGAAAGTAGAAAGGATAGTTTTATTGCATTTGATTCCTTTTTACATGGAATTGAAAGTACATTTGAAGGGGAAGGGGAACATTTTTCTTGGGACCTTCGCTTATTTTATATTTACATCATGGGATCCTAAACTATTCTTGAGTCTTCGGATTCGCCTTCTTGGATGGAGGTCGGTGAGAGATCTTGATTTCGGATTGCCCCTTGTCTTCTTGGCAACCCTATCTCCATGAGCGAAGAGGGATTAGGGCCCCTCTTTATGAGATGACTTTGATGCATGCCATGAATCCTTAGGGTCTCGTGGTACCCTTAGGAGTTTTGGGTTGGCTTGAATTGAGCGAGAAGGTCTTTGAGCCTTTCTCTGAGGGTTGTTTGAATGCATAAAGATGCCATGACTTGAGTTACTTTGAGAACTCTTGTCTTGAAGTGAGTTCTAACGCATGAGCAGTTATGATGCATGTGTATGGAAGTAGCAAGAATTAGATAGCGCAATAGCAAGGATTAAGCAAAATTTATAAGGAAAAACTAAAGCGGTCGCCCTTTCCTCCTTGGTTTTGAAATTGACGCGTGTGTCCTAAAATCGGCAGAGGTTCGGCTATGCATGGGGTGCTACATGAGCATGAGGTTGGGGGGTTTACTAATGCTTCCTAAAAAAGCTCGGTTCCCGAACCTTCAAACCTCCGGCGTCCGCCCCTGGAAGGGTGAACTTTCATCTTTGGTTGGTGGTTCGAGCGGGGGAACTATCAAGAGACCGTAGGCTAAGAAACTGACACAGCATCCGCCCACAGTCAATATACTGTTCCCCCTTCTATCTAGAAGGGTAGTAACCAGGTAATACATGTAAGATGCAAATGCAAGTGAGCGCACCAAGTGTGTGTGAAATTTTCAAAAAATGGAGGAAAGGACCCAACAACACACATCACATCCTGTCCATTCATTCACATGCATGGAAATAAATAAGACATGAGATAAAAATGTGAACAATGGTCCACCTACAAAAGAAAAATGCAAAGAGTTAGTAACTTTTCGACAAACTCGATGCAAGGTAAAATGGATGGTCAATGCAAGAGCATGAATGTAAGCAATGGATGTAAGTGATGACACTTATTTGAAAATCATTTTGAAAGATAAGGTTCGTTTTGGAGGTTTGAAAAATTTGAAGAGTGGATAAAACTTGGACAAAGTAACCAGAGATTCTGGGTGAGTGAATAGTGAAGAGACATGTTAATGGCCTAACCCTCTAAGTGTCCCCAGTAGAGTAACCAGCTGTCGCGCCCAGATTTTTAGGGGTCCAAGGTCCTTTCGGCTTAGAGACAAAAAGCACGAAACTCTGTCACTGGAATTCATCCTCCTAGAAGGACAAGTGCGACTAGGTTTGAAAATTGGTTTAACTAAGGGCTTTTCAGAAAAATAGGAGTCGCCACCTAACTTGGTTAAGGTAAGTTAGGGCACCTAAAACTAAGTGTTAATCCGAAGACTAAACTTAGGGTTTCTGGAAAAGGTTTTGAAAACTCTCTCAAGAGAGGGCTTTTAAGAAAATAGGTTGTTTGGCAACCTTTGGAAAGATTTAAGCCCTTTTGGAAAATAACTTCATTTTGGTCATTTGAAAATAGAAATTTATGGCTCGGGGGTTGGTTACGTGTAGGGAAGATATCCTAAGATCATCACCCTGCCCTGCCCTTTCAGTACCTACATATCTAATCACCCTTGGTTCACTCACAAGAATAACCGGTTACCATTGTCCAGTTAATATCCACTTTAGAATTTTGAAAACGGGGATTAGTCATCACTTTTTGGATGAATGATGCATGATGCAAGCTTTTGGAAGAAGTTTAAAAATAATGGGGGTTTTGAAAGAGTTTGGAATAGAAACTTTGAATTGATTGGAATTTTTGAAAAAGGGTTTGGAGTTGAAGTAAAAGTTATGACCGTACCATTTTAGGTTGCCTAGGTATCTCATTTAGCAAGAATCAGGTCATTCGTAGTTCGGATAAGAGCCCGATGGAAAATAGGCGCATTAGGGCCTTTGGAAGGTTAAAAGACACTTTGGGTCTTTGGAAAAGTTTAAGACACTTTGAGATCTTTGAAAAAGTTTAAGACACTTTTAGGTCTTGGAAGTTGAAGACTCTTTGTGGTCTTAGAAATTTTGACTTGAAATTGGATGGTGGAATGTTTTGAAAATGTTTTTAGAACAACTTAAGGGAGTTTTGGGAAAATGCTTTGGCATGACTCAAGAAAACTTGAAAGTGTTTTAGAAGTCTTGTTTTGAAACCCTTAGAGGTGTGATTTTGGAACCTTTGATGAATTAGTTTTGAAAGTGATTTTTGGAAATGGCTAAGGGTTTGGAATCTTAATATGGACAACCTTGGAGGTTGTTCTTGAATTATCACTTGTCCTTGAAATCCCTAACCATGAGAGGGCTAGGGACACCTTAGGTTTGTGACCTTTTGAAAGCATTTTTGGAAATGTCTTAAAGATGGAGTGTAGGAATATTTGAAGAGTTTATGGAGTTAGTTTTTTTTTTTTGAAATCAAGAAAGTAGGGGATTTTGGAAAAACGGGTTATGAGAATGGTTTAAAATTGAGTAACCATTTAGAAAAGGGTTCATGAGTTGGAACCTTGAAGCATATTAACCTAGATTGGGTTGGCCTAGGGTTAGGTGTGACCCAGGGTTAATTAACTTGGGTTAGGTTAACTTAGGGTTAAGATGACCTATGGTTAACTAACTAAGGTTAGGTTAACCTAAGGTTAGGATGACTTAGGGTTAGGTTAACCGAAGGTGAGTGAACTAGGGTCAAGTTAACCTAGGATTGGGCAACTAGGGTCAAGTTAACCTAAGGTAGGACAACTAAGGTCAAGTTAACCTAGGGTTGGTCAACTAGGGTCAAGTTAACCTAGGGTTGGATAACTAAGGTCAAGTTAACCTAGGGTTGGTCAACTAGGGTCAAGTTAACCTAGGGTTGGTCAACTATGGTCAAGTTAAACTAGGGTTGGATTGAAAAATGGTTTTGGAAGTTGGTTTAATGCACTTTTGAAAAGAGCTTTGAAAATAAAGCATGTTATGCAATGGACTTTGGTGGACAACCCTTTGGAAGATCATTTCCATGAAAATTTTGACTCTAGCCAAGAGTATGATTTATATGGTTGGTGTTTGGAGACTATTCCAAGGAAAGTTTCCTTATGGCTATTATAACCATACTCTTGATAAGAGTATGAGGGGTTCAAAAATCAACATGGTGATGACAACTTTTTAATGCACCATTTTTAATGCAAAGATGGAGAGAGTGCAGTTTTGAAAATCATCTTTGGAGAAGGATTTTGAAGACCATTTTTCAAGAGAACCATTCCATCAAGAGACGGATCATATGGCCAAACAAAAGGGAGACTACTTAAGAGAGGGTTCCATGGGTCCATTCCAACCACTACACTTAAAAGAATGGAAATCTTGAAGATTAGAGAATTAGAAAGCAACCCTTATGCAAATTAAAATGTCATGATACCAAAATGAGAGTTAGAGGGGTAGTAGAGGATCGTCTAAGGCATGATTTCTAACATCCCATCCTAAAATTCAAGGGGCCAACTCTTGGAACAACTTTTTAAAGAAATATAGAACTTGGAAATGGCTTGAAAATAAGCGCAATGTAAGCATTGTAAAACATGACAATAAGCATAAAATGAAGCCAAGCATACAAGACATGATCAAAATAGTAATATGCAAGGGGTCATGATCCCATACAAGGCTTTTAGGCTACACCACATAAATAAGGGGCTCCTAGGCCATACCATCTCAAAGTAGGCTAGTCAGAAGTCCCCCTACATGGTGTGGCTCACTTGCTTTCCTCTGGGCATGATCCAAGAGCCCTCTTGGCTCAAGCGTGCAAGAATGGGGGGTTGTAGATTGAGATTAAAATAGAGAATAGCCAAAGTAGGTTAAGAGGGGGAAGAGAAGAGTGGGGGAAGACACAAATGTAAAAGGGATACCACCTTTTGCCTTCAACACACTTGTAGTCTTCAATGGATGTCTTGATTACAGCTTAAATCACTTCAAGAGGGCTTGAGGGGCTGGAATGGAGTGTGTAATGGTGTGTAAGGCCTCGTGGGTGAAGTGTATAGGCTTGAGGGAGATAGAATCTAGCCTAAATGTTGGAGGGGTGGAATATATGTAAGGATTCGAGGTTCTGGAGCAGTTTCAGCAGAGTTTCGCATCGATTTCGAAGCCCCCATATGCAAAGGGGTGGCCTGGTATTTATAGGCAATCTGGAACAGGCCTGGCGCATGTGCTACATGCAGCATATGCACCTGGCCAAAATTTGACTTGGCGCATATAGGACATACGCAGGTACTGTTCCATTGGCAGAATGACATGTGGCACCCTGTGTACTGGTTAAATCTCGGCTGTTGATCGAAAATTGGTCGATCTGATCAAAATTTGAGCGCATGTAGCATACGCTCCAACCCCGGGAAGATTTGTCCAAGCTTTGTCATGATAGTTGAGTCAACCGAGAAGGTTCCAAGGGAATTGGTTGCACCCACGGTGCTCTCTTGAGGTTTCCCGTGGACTTTCATGTTTTCGGAGAGTTTGAATTGTGTTTGGAAGCATGGGATATCGTCTTAGGAAGCATGCATAAAAGGACACTTTTGCGGAGCGTTTGCGATATGCTCTGAGGGTGTTTGAAAGTGGCTGTATTCGTGTCGTGTGATCAAGGCCTTCGGGAAGCGATCTTTTTGATCGGACCATACCGATGGAAAGTACTCTGGAAATACTTTCGAAAATTTCCAAATTTAAGAATTTCTCAAGTAGTTTGAGGGTGCATTTTGATTGGGGAATCGGGAAAAAAGTCAACCTTGGTGGAGCGTTTGCGAGACGCTCCAAGGGTTGTCGAAAGTTATAGTTTTCACACCGTACAATGGAGGGCTTCAGAAAGCAATCTATCTGATCGAGCAGTATCGATGGAAAGATCTATGAATGAGCTTTCAAGAATTCCCTGATTTATGCATTTCCCAAGTCAATTGACGGTGCGTTATAACCAGGGAACCGGGAGAAAAGACAATTTAGGCAGAGCGTCTGCGAGACGCTCCGGGGAACTTTTATCGAGCCGTGAGGGTGTAATGTCGTAAGGTCCTCCTCGGGTTAAGTAATGGTGTATGGTGAAACCCTTTGCTCAAAATTCCGGGACCAGTGTTGTTTCAGGGCATGTTTGGATTACTAGGGGCAACATGGTCATTTTGGCCAGGATTGGCTGAAAATGGTTAGAAATGGTTTGTTGTGTTGTGTTAAGCGTGTTGGGCTGTTTAGGGATGGTTCTGGGAGAGTCTTTTACTGTTCGGCGAGGTTTGTGTAGTGTTGAGGTGTTCAGGGGCAAAACGGTCATTTTAACCGGAGTTAGCCAGAATGGGACCGAAATTGGACCAAATGGCTTGCAGGGGACGCCTAATGGTTCAACAACATTTTGGAAGGATGGACTTATCGTTTTAAGGAATTTTAAACTTTCCCAAAATGTGCCTGGAAGCCCCAGGGGCAGGTCTGGTCATTTTTCACCGAGTCGGGCTAGCAGGCGCCGGTGTTGACCTAGGTGTTGGTTCCTGAGACCGCCCGGTCTCGGAAAACTACCTATGCGGTGTTGGTCTCTAAGGACGCCCGACTTTAGGGAACTACCTGTAGGGGTGGTGTTGGTTCTTGAGAACGCCTAGTCTAAGAAAGCTACCTGGAGGGGTGGTGTCGGTCTCTGAGAACACCCATTCTCGAAGAACTACCAAATGATGGACATTCTACATTGGCAGGCTAGCGGATGCCAGAAGTGAACCGTTTTGAATTTGATGAGGTGTTGGTCCCCGAGATCGCTCGATCTCGGGAAGCTACCTGGATGGCGTTGGTTTCCAGGACCGCCTGGTCTGGAAAGCTGCCTGGAATAATGGTGCTTATGGCTCCAACAGGTCCTTGTGGGCCTGATAAGTGGCCAATTGATTGGACTGAAGATCGAATGGCTCGTCTTGAGCTTGCATGTGTTGCGATGTTAGAAGACTGAGCCTGGTCGGGCTGAAAATTGCCGAGCGGGCAAAAATGGGGTGCTTACAGTAATCAAAATAGGAATAAGCTTCATGAGGTTACTTATCAATGAAAGTACCTATACACATTGTCTCAACGAATTGTTTGAGTTGAGGCATAAGGAAAGCGTATAAGATGTTAATGATGTGCCACTCAGCAAAGTCATAATGTGGGCAAGAGACTAGGAGCTCTTTAAAACGCTTCCAACATTGAAAAAAAGATTCTCCTAAGATGGGAGAAAATTGTGAGATTTGGCGTCTAAACGCCTCCATTCTATTTTTCGGGAATTTTTTTTTCAAAAACTCCCCTTGAAGAGTTTGCTAAGAGTGGATAGAAAATGGTTTCAAAGAATTGAACCATGTCTTAGTTGTGTCCTTTAAACAAAAGGAAAAAAGTTTGAGAAAAATGATTTTCCTTGGACAAGAGTTGTCCATCACTAATGAGCATGCATCCTTGAATTCCTTTATGAAGGCATAAAGCCTTTCCAAATCTACCCTATGGAATTGAGGATGCATTTGTATCATACTCGGCCTTATGATTAGGGTAGCATAATGTGGTGGAAAAACTATGCATGAACTCGGTGCTTGCTGTGGTGGGTTCATGTAATCTCTTAGTGTGCGAAATTGAGGAGCCCCCATGTTTCCATGGATGCTCCCTCCTGCCATATTATCACCCCCTAAGCCATGTGCGGGATTTAGAGGAGGATGGGGTGGCAATTCACCCATTGGTGGGTTAAGCAATACATTTGGATTTTGTTAGGTAATGTTGGGCAGAACAACATTAGGTAGCCTACCTTCTTCATTTATGTCTTTTATAGGAATAGTGCCTAGGTCGACTACTAATGAGATTCCAAAAAGAGGTGTCTTAACCGGTGATGGTGGGTTGACTCATAAAAGACGTCTATTGTAGACTCGTGCCCAATGGGACATGCACATGCAATGTGAAAACAATATGCCTCAAATCCTAGTCAACATATCATACACAATCAATATCAATGCTGAACGACGACTTTTTCTCAATTCACCGAACAACTACTTTTCAACTCCAAACTCTAACTCCAAGTGCTAGAAAATACCACCAATTAGCAAATAAAGCGCACACTATCCTCCTATAATGCTCCTAGCAATATGCTATGCAACTAACTAATCAAATAAAAGAAACTATGAAAAAGAAAGAAATAAAAATCCTAGCAGGATATTCACAATGAAATTGAAGGAGTTACCTCGGCCCGAAGCTGTAGATGCTTCCCTTTTAGGTGGGTGATCAATTCTCACCTTGTTTTTGCGATTTTTATTTTTATTTTCCATAATTTGCTCATTCCTTCAAATCTCCGGCAATGGCGCCAAAACTTGGTTATGCTTTCCAACTACACGTTGGAAGCGGTTGTAGTTTAAATGGAGGCATTCGCTATTATTGTGTTCTCCCAAGGGATTTGTACCAATCTAGCAATAAAAACGAGCGCAATTTAGAAATTATTCAAATTGAAATTGCAGCACAAGGATGGAATTGAAATCTATGGTGACTAAAATTAGACCAAAAATTTTTACAAGTTTAGTTGATGGGTTTTTATTATCATCTAGGTAATTAATTGAAAATGACAATTAAAACACTAATTTGGGCAATGAAAATCTAAATAACACAATTAAATCAATTTGATAATTCTACCACAACTAAAACAATTAAACGGAATTAATTTCAAACTAATGGAAATTCAAGTGAGAAAATTTTGGAATTTAAATTGAATAAAAAGGGGGTTTGGGTGCAATTGCTTCAATCAACCAATTTTAGCATGGAATTTAGAAGGACAAATTTGGGTTAACTCAAATCAAGGATCTTCCAAAGGATCATTGATCCGCAAGATTTAGCTTTGAAAATCTAGGGTTCTCTAATTAATTTGGAATTAGATTTAATCACAACTTAGAGGTTCTTAGAAATAAATCACATGTTATTAACTATGATTATAGATCCAAGTTGTCTACAACAATCAATTCCAAATAATAGAGAAAAATACAATAAATATATTTAATAAGATTTAGAAACTCCCCTTTCATTTCCCATGCTTTTCTTGGAAGATCTTTACATTTGCACCAAAACTATGAATTTAGCTAAAAAACTCCATGGTTGAAAGGTTGAAAGCTTGCCAAAATACATGGAACAACAATCTAGTTTAAATTACAAAGAAGAAATGAGGAAGATTACAATGAAAAATATAACAACAATCTACCCCAAAACCAAATACTAAAGCCTAATTACAAAATCCAAGCATAATACATCCAAAATAAAATATTCCTCTCAGATTTCCCCTAAAATCGCCACACAAAATGCTCCAAAAATCCCCAAAAATTCTTTCCATTTCCTTCGACTGTGGCTAGGTTTTAGGGCAAATTGCGCAATTTGTCCGAATGGCGTCCGACGGGTGTCCGAAGTGCATCCGGACGCACCATTCGGACGGTTGTCTTACCATCTAAATGCACTTCGGATGCAAAACATCGACTCTGGAACTCGACCGTTTGACGTAGCGTCCGAGCGGTGTCTCGTGCATCCAAACGGTGAAGCAACCGTTCCAATGGTTGATCATCGTCCGGACGGTCTTCTGTACTTTTTAGCCCATTTGTGCTATTTTAGCCTTAAAACCCTACAATAAGCCAAGGAAACCAATTTAGAATAATTTATTACTAAAAACTTATTCTAATAAACATATTAGGGTTAACACATAACTAATTAGGGGACAAAGATTACACTTTTAGACTGAAATCACAGGGCCAAGTATATCCCAACTAGGTTGGCACCTAAAAGCTTTTCTGTTATTTGCATTACTCCATTTTAGTTATGCATATAAACTAAAAGAGTACAACAAAAGACATGAATTCTAAAAAATTACATTTGACAAATTTAAATTTTCATTCGTCACCATATGGAGGTGAGTCATTTAAAGTTAACTCATCCAAATCTCCTAGGGTCATGGCTTCTCGATCCGCATAAATTTGCTTTTCTTCATCGCGTTCTTATTTTTGTAATTGTGCATACATCCAATCTTTCCAGCATGCAAGCGCCTACACATTGTTTGGTGATAATCTGCAACATGATTCACTCATGACCCGTCCACCTAAACTAAAAGTTGTTTTAGAAGCAATTGTAGGAACAAAAATTGTTAGTATATCACGTGCTATAGCTGAAAGCACGGGGAACCTAGGTTCCTTATCTTTCCACAAAGTCAAAATGTCAAAATCATCGTCATCATCATTTGGCTCAATGAGAGGTTGCTCTAAATAATGTTAAAGTTTTGTCCTGGAACTACCAGATTGTTGATGGGTACTTCTGATTTTACTTGGTGCCAAAGGTTATGTGTAAATGATCTACTACTACTATTATAAACATGAGATATAATAGATGAAACAGAAGATGTATCAAGTATAATTACATCAGTTTGATATGATTCATATAATTTTTTTAGTGTATTTATTATATGTTCTAATTAGCTAGTACTACCATATATCAAATCTAATAATACTTGTAAAATTTGATATATCTTTATGCATAAGATCTAAAATAGTGGCTATACAATAAGTTACAAGTAATCGTTTTCAATATTTATCAAATTTGTGCTCTATTCTTGGAATTATAAGTGAATATCGTTCATCATTTTTCTCCAAATATTTTGTAAAAACCATGCATTTTCTGGCCATTTGATGCACAACTAATGAAGAAATTGGTGTATATATACGTGAAAATAATTTTGTTGATATATCAAAAAATTTCTAAATAAAGATGCATACACCTAATCTGTTTTAGTTGGTGAGTCAAGTTGAATTCGTTGATTATGTTGTAAAAATATATATCTCTAGTTTTTTGATATTTTATGCATACTTTTAACATATTATATATTGCATTCCATTCACTCTCTATATCTATAGGTAATTTTCTAGGTGCAAGACTAAGAGATTGACATACTTCTTAAACAAATATATTCTTTTTGTATGACTATTAATCCCAATAACTACATTTTTAATTTTTTGAAGAAAGGAGCAATTAATTGTAAACCATCTTGAACTATTAAATTTAAAATATGTGTAGCACAATGATTATGAAATAATTGACCATCTAAAGGTAATTGTAACTTTTGTTTAAGGTAGTGTACAACATTTTCATTACATGTAGTATTATCTAAACTTAATGAAAAAATTTTATTTTGCAAGCCCCAACTAATTAATTTTTCTCCTATTGATTCTCCTAAAGTTATACCAATATATGAATATTCTACAGTTTCAAACAAAATAATTCTTTTATTTAATTTCCAATCATCATCAGTAAAATGTGCACTAATACATTGATATTCCAAACCTTGTCTTGTTTTTCATATATCAGATGTTAAACAAAAATTTTCTTTTATAGTTTGCAAAAAAAATTTCAGTTCATCCCTTGCTTCAACAAATCTCTTCATTATATTAGATTTTGTAGTATTTCGGCCCTATTTTTGAAATTGGGGAGTGATGATGCATAAATCTTGACAAGCCGAATGAGAAACGATCATGCCCTGCAATAAACACAAGGTGGCACCGGTGGAGTGCCGACCCAATACTCTCTGATGCTTAAGTTAGCACAGTTACAAGGTTTAGAATTATCACTGTTGGTAGTGAAAGAAAGGCATACCTTTTCGTGGGATTAAGCCCTCTATTTATAGCAGACTCCTTCAGCGATCTTGGCATGATTGTTTGCCCCTAATCTCAGTGATTTGATTTGATTCTAATTCCTTAAATCTCGATTGACCGTTTATAGAATGATATGGTGAGAGTATCTTGGATAGAATCTCGGGTTTTCAACTGGGACAGGCTTTCAGAGATTGGACTCGATTAAGTCAAGGACTAGACTAGGAGGTCGGGCGTACCCCCTGGCTCGGGTATCCTGATCTTGTTTGGGCATGTTGGGCGATGGTGCTCTGGTCTGTAGGGTCATATATGTACTCATCAGTTGCCCCTTATTGCGGAGGTCGCAAGCATTATGGTTGAATAGAATAATTATTTGGCCTGAGATGCCACCTTAAGCTCTTCAGTGGTGAATTTATTGCATTGGTACCAACCGATTGCCATCATGGCGAGATGTCCCTTCACCTATTACAATGTACAACTAGGTTGTCAAGTGTGCATTACTAGTTGACCCTTCCACGCCTTGCGTCTTGTGCCCCCCATTTTCTTAAATCGAGCAGCCTTTTGAGCTGTCAGTTTGTAAAGCATCGTGTAGCCTCATGAGCTAATAGTCTTTCTGTTTTCGCTGAGCAGTCTCATGAGTTGTCAGAATTTTTGCTTTTGTCGAGCAGCCTTATGGACTATCGGTCTTTCTAATGCTATCGAGCAGCCTCATGGATTACCGAGCTTACTAGTTTCCCAAGCGAGCTCTTAGGTTATCGGGCTTTTTACTCTCCCAAGCGGCCTCTTGGGCTGTCGGGCTCTCTTCTCTCCTAGAAAGCTTCTTGGTATTGATTATTTTATACCTTTATTTCCCCCATAGGATGTTTGTGGGTCCGTAGACCTGGTCATCTCTCGTAGGCTTGCTTGTTGGTCCGTAGACCTAGCCTTTCCCTCGCAGGGGTATTTGGGGCTCTGCGGACTTGGCATTCCCCTGTAGAGTGCAATAGGGCCTTGAAGAGATGGCTTCCCCCCATAGGGTATAGTAGGGCCTTGTGGAGCTGGCCTCCCCTTGTAAGGTACAATAGGGCCTTTGTAGAACTAGCCTCTCCCCGTAGGGTACAATTGGGCCTTGTGGAGCTAGCCTCCTCTCGTAGGGTACAATAGGGCCTTTGTAGAGCTGACCTTTCCCCGTAGGGTACGATTGGGCCTTTGAAGCTGCCCCCCCCCCCCCCCCCCATAGGGAACATTAGGGCCTTGTAGAGCTCGTGTCCCCCTGTAAGGTATAATGGGGCCTTTGTAGAGCTGGCCTCCCCTCTTAGGGTACAGTTAGGCCTTGTGGAGCTGGCCTCCCCCTATAGGATATAGTTGGGCCTTGGTAGAGCTTGCCTCCCCCCATAAGGTACAGTTGGGCCTTGGCAAAACTGGCTTGCCCCCATAGGGTACAATTGGGCCTTGGTAGAGTTGGTCTCCCCCTATAGGGTACAGTTGGGCCTTATGGAGCTGGCCTCCCCCCGTAGGGTATAGTAGGGCCTTGTGAAGCTAGCCTCCCCCTGTAGGGTACAATTGGGCCTTGTGGAGCTGGCATCCCCCCGTAGGGTACAGTTGGGCCTTATAGAGCTGGCCTCCCCCTATAGGGTACAATAGGGCCTTTCAGTAGGGCTTTTGTAGAGCTGGCTTCCCTTATAGGATATAGTAGGGCCTTGTGGAGTTGGCCTCCTCCCGTAGGGTACAATAGGGCCTTTGTAGAGCTGGCCTCCCCTTGTAGGGTACATTTGAGTCTTGTGGAGCTAGCCTCTCCCTGAAGAGTACAACAGGGCATTGTGAAGATGTTCGATTTGTCTAGGCTGATAACACTGCCCTGTGGCTCTCTCAGCCAGCCTTTCAATTGGGGAATTTCTTGGTACTGCCCCGTGGCTCTCTTTGTTTATCACTAGGGCAATTGGGCTCATTAAAGACTTTCATGGTACTGCCCCGTGGCTCTCCTGGCCATCATTTCAACTGGCAGGCATAATGGCTCTCTTGGTCTGCTGTTAGGGTAGCCGGGCTCATTGGGGACTTTCTTTGTACTGCTTCGTAGCTCTCCTGGCCAGCCTTTAATCTAGCGGGCACAATGGCTCTCCCGGTCTGCCGCTATGGTAGCCGAGCTCATTGGGGAATTTCTTGGTATTGCCCCATGGCTCTCCTGACTAGCCTTTCGACTAGAGGGCACAATGGCTCTCTCGGTCTGTCACTGGGGCAACCAAGCTCATTGGGGACTTTCTTAGTACTCGTGGCTTTCCCAACCAGTCTTTGGACTAGCGGGCATAAGGCTCTCTCGGTCTGCTACTAAGGTAGCCGGACTCTTTGGGGACTTTCTCGATACTGCCCCATAAGGTACAGTAGGGCCTTGTCGGTCTTTCTGATTCGCTTAAGCAACCTCATTGGTTGTCAAATTTGATTTATATTCATGTTTTCTGTTGTTTCTCTTTGTAATAAGAAAATTGTATTCATAGATTGAATATAATAAAATTGAGATGTTTATGTCATAAAATCTGTTTGGTAATGCTGCCAGTTTTTATTTTTTGTTGTGTGCTTTTTATGTTTTAGTGATGAGCATTTGTAGGTTACCGTTGTATCAATAGTATTAGACGAATGTTTTAAAAACAGAGAACACACCCATTTTAATGTTTTTCATTTTCTTTTTCCGAATTTTGTAAACAACTAAAAACAAAGAACAAAAAACAAACACTGTTTTTTTTATTTTTTTCAAAAAATAAAAATAAAAAACAAAAAAAAAATGTTTACCAAACAGACCCGTAGTTTTCATGCTTCTGTTGTAGTTTTTGGCTCTTGTAGGCGTTCTTGGTTTGTCAAGTAACTTTATGGATGGTCTGCCTTTCCTCTTTTCTGAGTGGCCTCTTATGCTGTCGAACTTTTTGGTCTTGCAAAGTTGACCTTCATTGGCGGAGCAGATCTCATTTGGCTGGGCAAACCTTCTTTGGCAGGGCAGGCCTTCTTTGGCTAGGTGATTACACCATAAAAGTATAATTATATGCCTTTAATTAGCACCTTGTTAGACTTAGATTGTTGTTAATTTTCTTATTTTAGTTAGATATGTGTTTAATTTTATTTTTTGTGTGTTTTGTAGGTTTTTGGGGCTAAAATGGCAAAAAGGAGCTAAAAGTGCAAGAGGACTATCCAAACAGACCGTTCAGATAGATTGCGTAGATTTGCCCTAAAACCTAGCCGCAGTCGAAAAGGAGAGGAGAGTTTTTTTTTGTTTGTTTAGTTTTAAAGGTTTTTTTTTTTGTGTAGTTAGTGTTAGTTTTAGCTAAGGGGGTGGCAGGAGAAGCTCCTCCAAGGTTAGTTTTTTCATTTTTTCTTCATTTTTAGCTTAAATTTAGCTTTGTAAGAGTAGTATAGAGGTATAACTTATAATTTTTCTTCATTATATTGTATTTTCCTTCACTTTCTTGCATTTTCTTTATTTTTCTTGTAACCAAACACTTATATTGTTCAAGTAAAATTTAGAATTCTTTGTGCTTTCTCTTTACATTTTTAAATGCTTTTCTAATGGATTCAAGTAGATAGTTTCTTAAATTGGGTTCAAATGTGAAAATCACTCGATTAATCCAAGGGTTTCAATGGAGGTATCTTATGAATTTATTGCTTTATTTTCCTAGATTTCTAATTCTTAGTAATTGCATGTGGATGTTTTAGAATACTTAGATTATTGACTAAGTTTGAAAATTTTAATCACCCAAATCGTTGGTATTAATTTATGGCTCTTCACTAGAAATTTACTCCACAATTGCTAGGAATTCATTCACATCAATTGATTGCAAGATGCCTTAGAACACCTAGGATATTGACTATATTTGACTAATTCAATGCACAAACTCCCAATTTGCTATTGACCCTAGTTAAATTGATGGTATTAACATTTGATTCCCCCATTGACCATGTATCTAATTTCAATTGCTTGAGAATTATTAGCTTTCAAAGTTAAATTCTCTGAATCAAACACTCTTGATTGTTGTGTTTGATTTAAGTTACAAACCTCATTGCAAGTGTTGGATGAATTGGATGATTGGATCAATGGAACCCAATTCCCTTTTAATTGCTTTAAATCTAATTTTAATTTGCTTTAATTTAATTGTCTAGTTGTTAATTACTTTTATTTTCATTACAATAGTTTAGTAATTCAAAATTCTCATCAAAACCCAAAAGATTTTCGGTCTCTTTTATTTTCTCTTCTAATTTTAGATTCAATTCCCCTTTAATTGCAATTCAATTTTTAGTTAGTTTAGTGTGAGTTGAGTGCTATAGCCTATATTGGGCTTGGTCCTTGTGGAAATACAATTTCGAACTTTTTGGATAAAACTACAACTGTCAACCATGCACTTGCGGATAAAAATAGCACCTTTGAATGCGAATCACCGGGCTTACCTTTTTTGGCCAGGCTTACCTTCTTTGACCGGTCAAACCTTCTTCGGCTGGGCTGACCTTCTTTGGCCGGGCAGACCTTCTTTGACCGAGCATAACTTCTTTGACCGAGCAGGCCTTATTTGGCGGAGTAGACCTTTTTTGGTCGGGAAGAACTTCTTTGGTTAGGCTGACCTTCTTTGGTTGGTCAAACCTTCTTTGACCGAGCAAACCTTCTTTGGCCAGGCAGACCTTCTTTGGCAGAGTAAAGCTCTTTTGGCCGGGCATACCTTCTTTAGCGGAGTAGACCTCCTTTGGTTGGGCAGACTTTCTTTTGGCTAGATATGCCTTCTTTAGCGGAGTAGATCTACATTGGTTGGGCGAACCTTCTTTGGCCGGGTAGGCCTTCTTTGACTTGACATACCTTCTTCGGCCGGGCAGGCCTTCTTTGGCGGAGTAGACCTCTATTGGTCGGACGAACCTTCTTTGGTCTGGCTAACCTTCTTTGACCGGGCAGACTTTTTTTAGCCGAGTAGGCCTTATTTGGTGAAGTAGACCTTCTTTGTCTGTGTAGACCTTCTTCGACCAGGCAGGCCTTCTTTAGCAGAGTAGACCTCCATTGGTCAAGTGGAAGCTTCTTTGGCCAGACTGGCCTTCTTTGGCTGGGTAGAGCTTCTTTCACCGGGCAAGCATTCTTTGGCAGAGTAAACCTTTTTTGACCGGGCATACCTTCTTCGGCTGGGTTGACCTTCTTTGGCTGGGTTGACCTTCTTTGGTCGGGCAGATCTTCTTTGACCGAGCAGACCTTTTTCAGCTGGGTAGACCTTCTTTAGTGGAGTAGACCTCATTTGGTTGGGCAAACCTTCTTTGGAGGAGTATACCTCATTTGGTTAGGTAGACCTTCTACTACCTGGCAGGCCTTCTTTGGCGGAGTAGATCTCTGTTGGTCGGGCGGACCTTCTTTAGTCAGGCAAACCTTTTTTGATCGGGTAGACCTTCTTCAGCAAAGTAGGCCTTCTTTGGCGGAGTAGACCTCCATTGGTCAGGCGGACCTTCTTCGGTTGAGCTAACCTTCTTTAACTAGGTAGACCTTTTTTAGCCGGGTAGGCCTTCTTTAGCCGAGTTGAGCTCCTTTAATTGACCAGACTTTTTTTAACTGAGTAGACCTTTTTCGGCTGAGCATGCCTTCTTTAGCGGAGTAGACCTTTTTTGGCCGAACAAACCTTCTTTGGCCATGTAGGTCTTCTTTGGCAGAGTAGACCTTCGTTGGTTGGGTGGACCTTCTTTGGCCGAGTAGACCTTTTTTGGCCAGGCTGACCTTCTTTGGTGAGGCAGACCTTCTTCGGCTGGTCAGGCATTCTTTGGCAGAGTAGACCTCCTTTGGCCGAGTAGACCTTCTTTGACTGAACAAACATTCTTTGGCCGGGCATGCCTTTTTTGGCAGAGTAGACCTCATTTGGCTGGGCAGACCTTTGGGGGAGTAGACCTCCTTTAGCTTGGCAAACCTTCTTTGGTGGAGTAGACCTCGTTTGGCCGGTTGACCTTATTTGGTTGGGCTGACCTAACAATTTCCATAAAGAATGAGCAACAACATACATCATGGTGCATTTGCATAAAAGCTAGGCATAAGATAACCATTGGTGGAAAGAACTCTACTATTAGTTCATATATCATGAAAAATCATTGAATAAAGGAATGAGTCGCACCACTCATATGTATGTAGACCATCATATATGAATATGTAATTTTATACTAAAAGCAAGTCATATTGTACACGATAACATTTTACATTCAAAGCATCGATAGTTAATTGATGTAAGGGTTCGTCCCATGTTCACAGACTAACATAATAAACACATAAATATTATAACATAAATTTCTTTGGCAAAAGGAATCGCCCAGATGGCTCTTGTCCTCAAATTTGAGCTTTAAAGTTCACGAATTGCAAAAGTGGTGGGTTGTAACATCAAATCCCTTTTCCAAAACAAATGCATATATACAGATTTTTGGGGCCCACCTATCTTCAAGACACATATGCTATGACTATATGCTTAAAACAACTCATTGTCAGTGGTTCAATAAACCCAAAAATTTGAGTTCTCATCGCATAACAAAAAATGAGAACTAGATCAATCATAAACAAAGTAAAGAAATATTTGATGATGTATAAATCTTGACGTCCCGAACGAGAGATGATCATGCCCTGCAATGAACATAAGTTCTCGGAGTGGCACCAGTGGGGTGCCGGCCCAATATTCTCCGTTGCTTAAGTTAGCACAATTGGGAGATTTGGTATTATCATTACAAATAGTAAAAGAATGGCATACATTTTCATGGGGTTGAGCACTTCATTTATAGCATACTCTTTTAGCGATCTTGACATAATTGGTTGCTCCTAATCTCTGTGATTTGATTTGATTATGATTCCTTAAATCTTGGTTGACCATTTATAGAATGACATGGTGAGAGTATCTTGGATAGAATCTCGGGTTTTCAACTGGGGACATGCTTTTAGAGATTGGACACGATTAAGTCGAGGACCAAGCCAGGAAGCCCGACGTGTCCCCTAGCTCTGGTATCCTGGTCTGGTTCGGGCATGCTAGGTGATGGTGCTATGATCTGTAGGGTCAAATCCGTACTCATCAACATTTGTAAGAGCAGATCTTATCTCGCGATTGTGAGTTTTGTTTGTGAAAGAAACTCTTATATGCCAGAGCTGTAGTTTTAAATTAGCACAGTTGGGAGGTTTAGAATTGTCACTGTAGATAATGAAAGAATGACGTACCTTTTCATGGAGAAATTATTCAGTAGGTCCGAAACACCATGTCATGATGATGATGTGGTGTGCCCAACCTATTAAAAATAAACAAATGTTCCTATTTTAGGTTGGTTGACCTAATTTTAGGTTGATTGGCCTAATTTTTAGAATAATGAAAATAATAACTTTCCTTACACGTTCAAACTTATTACTTATGTAGTTGAGTTGACAAAAAATACATGATGTGTTTATTTTTAATAGGTTGAGCACACCACATCATCATGATGATGTGGTGTTCCGGACCTACTAAATAATTTCTCCTTTTCATGGGGTTGAGCCCTCCATTTATAGTAGACTCCTTTAGTGATCTTGGCATGATTGTTTTGCCCCTAATCTCAATAATTTGATTTTATTCTGATTGCTTAAATCTCGGTTGACCATTTATAGAATGATATGGTGAGAGTATCTTAGATAGAATCTCGGGTTTCCAACTAGGGACTGGTTTTCAAAGATTGGACTCAATTAAGTCGGGGACCAGACTAGGAGGCCCAGGGTGCCCCTTGGCTTGGGTATCCTAGTCTAGTTCGAGCATGTTGGGCGATGGTGCTCTGGTCTGTATTCATAATCATCATCCTTAGGAAAAGTAAATGGGTGTTCTTGCATAACAAAATATTCAACAAGTAAATTTCGTACACGTGTGTGATCATAAGACCAATTTACTAAACTACCACCTGATGATCTACCTATTTGCATTTGAGAACTAATTTCTGCATTTGATGAGTGTTTTCTCTCAAGATGTCTTCTTAAATGACTAATACCACTATTTGATGCACCACTTAGCTTTTTACTACAAATTTCACATTTTGCTATAATTCTAAGACTTCTATCAGGCATTGTTTTATAAATTTTTTTAAAACTTAATCAAACATCAGAAATAGAACATTGCCTAATTGAAGAGTTAGTTTTTTGTTGCCTCAATTGGTATGGATGCAGATGCTTCACCAGATCCAGATGCATAACTATAAAAATGTTAAATTGGATCCATAATTAAAGTATGGTAGTTTGAATGAAAATAAAAATACTAAATTAATAAAATTCAACAAGTAAACAATAAATATATTACAAATGAAATAGATAATTATAAACAATTTAAACAAATATAAATTAAATGTTACCGAATGTGATACAACAAATGGTTGTTGAGTACTTTTTAGTATCTGAACTTACTTCAAACTTTAAACTTTAAACCAAATGAAAGCAATTGTGAGGGTTTGAGAGAGCTGAGAGTGTTGTGAGCAATTAAGGTTGTTGAATTTTCAGTTGAGTATTGAGCTAGCAAGGTGTGCCTCGTTCATCATGTAGGGATGGTGGAAATTTAACGGTTACGCTCTACTAGACTGTTAGGCATTAGCCGCTTGGGGTGGGGTGGGGTGGGGTGGGGAGAGGGAGAGAGAGAGAGAGACCCGTTGGCACCACCATCATAGCATGGCATGGGCCTAGGGCCTAAAGGGCCCGGGAGCTGGAACGGTAACACGGGGCAGGGCAGAGGGGTCATGGGTGGGGTGAGGTGGGGATTGGTGCTTTAGTAAATAAAGAGTGATGTTGTTTTAGGTTGGCGGGGGGGGGGGGGCGGGGCGGGGGGGGGGGGGGGGGGGGGGGGGGGGGGGGGGGGGGGGGGGGGGGGGGGGGGGCGGCTCATGGGACTTAAAGAAACCAAAATAAATTAAAAAAAGAGAGGAGAAATCACCTGACAATACTTTAAGAGCATGAAATACTTTCTCGAGAGAAAGAGACATTGTGAGGGTGGGGGTGGACATGGCAGCAGCTAGGGGGTGGCACATGGGCCATGTCACATCACATGCGACATGGCAGCCTTTCGAAAGGGGGGGGGAGAGAGAGAGAGAGAAACGGCCCAGGCGGGGCGGGGGGGGGGGGGGGGGGGATTCACGGGCTGGTAACTTAGGCTGAGCTCGCAGGTTAGACTTGGGCCGGCTCAGGTTACCAAAGGTGGAGTGCAAGCTTGTCCATAGAGAGGTCGGGCTAGGGCCAGATTAAACCTAGACTCGGACCAAACTCAGGCGGTCCATGGACCGCAGGTTGTTAAATAGAGAGTTAGCATCACTAAATCACCGGGTGGTTACAATATACGAGACAGAGAGAGCGCAGTGAAGAAGAAGAGAGAAATACGGTGTGCGCCTATTTTCGCCCTTCGTCTCTGCATTATTTTTCCCGCAATCCGACGTAGATGTATATAATTTATATTCATTGATTATACATATGTCTATATAAAGTGATGGACCCATAAATTTTTTTTAATAAAGGCAAAAAATATTCTTGAACAATTGTTTATAAGTAAAATGATAAATTTTAAAAAATAAAAGAAATACGGTTACATTCAAAATTTTATATATTAATAACAAATATTTCTTACACAAAATAACATTTAAATTAATGGGACAAATTATAATAATCTTGTTCTTGTTTTATATTCTAAAATCTTTGCAAAATAATTTTATTGTCTATGATGTTGAATATATCTTTTTCAATGTATGACACCAAGCAATCATTCATCCACTTAAATTTATAAAACAATCTCTCTCTCTCCCTCTCTCTCTCTGTCTCTCTCTTTGAAGTGAAATTAAGTTATTTATATATACACACCCATCTACAATAGTTTTCTTTGCTCGAAGGACTACCGGGATTCGAGAAACCACTCAACTTAACAAAATAAAATTATTTATATATAGATTAATAAATGGAAGAAAGTGAGAAACAAATCACTTAACCGGAATAATATAAAAATCATGTACATATAAATGAGAGAAAGTGAGAAATGCAAAAGAAGAAGACCTATTTTGGAAGTTGAGGAACATCACATAAAAAGTCTTGCTGTCTTTAATTTATAGTTAAGGAAATCATTAGCACAGGAGGGTTTAACGCCGTGAATGACAATATAACTCTACTTCCATTTCCTCTGCATTATATGAGAAACGCAGTGCTGCAGATGTGCTGAATTTTGTCAAGTATGAGCCTGTTTGAGCTCATATCAGCAGATTGAGATCAAGCCAAGTTCAGCTCAGGAGCCAAACTTAACATAAAGATTTCCTCACTTGTCTCATCCACTAATTTGGGCTTAAATTGTTAACTAAGACAACTCATTATCTAGTTAATCTCTTGAATATTGAAGAAACTGAAAATCAGTGAAGGGGAAGGAAATTCTTTTCCTCAAGGTCTAAAAACAGAGACACTCCTGGTAGAGTCATCGAGATTTCAGGTCCGTACTTTTTTCTCTTGCACAATCGTCGCATGAGAGTTTTCATTACAGCTACCGAAGATAAATATGTGGATTAATTTCTAATTTAATGAATAAATGAGTTTGAGTTAGATAAAAAAAAATTTTAAATGAGTATTTGATTTAATTGCCCAAAGCCTAATTTTTAATTGAATCAAATAAAATATATATATTTTTAAAATTCAGCAAAGACGACCGACGCTGTGCAGTCATACGTCGCTACTCCCCCATCCATATATATATATATATATATACTCTCTCAACTACTACATGATGATAACCCTCACATCCGTGTCCATTTTGCACGCGCAAATCCAATCATTCATACTTCAGCATTTATGATCATGCATTCGATTATCGAGTAGACCAATACTAGGGTTGTTTTATGTTGTATTTGATCCAATGCTTAGTTTTCTTTTTGCATTTTTTCGGTTTCGTGGTAACAAAATGATCAACACGTGTTTGGTTGATATGACAATTAGAAAAGTGTTTTAACAAATAAAAAATCATACAAAATTTAATTATTAAACTAGTATAATTGAATAAGAGTCATTTATTTAAAAGTAAAATATTTATTATGATAATTTTTAATTACAAAAAAAATTAATTACATTATTGTGATGAAATTTTCTCCATAAATTTTTGAAGAATAACATTTTCCGTGATGATTATTTGAAGGAAATAAAAGAGTACTATCCATATTGCTATCAAGAAGACATAAAAGAGCACCATCGATATTGCTATCAAACAAATCAGGGGAAAAACATTAAAAGATAGAATTTTAGGGTCTGAATAGTTTGTTGCTTTTTTGTTTGGTGTGCTATCATTGTTTTCAGTATGTACATACTCATGCACGCGTGCGTATTCGCAACATACGGTATGTAAGACCGACTCTCTCAAATGTGTCCATATGTATGTGTATATAGAATAGACTTAATTCAATGTGTTTTTACTTAAACTAGATGAAATGTTTTATTTTGTTTTTTGTTCTTCAATTATTGGTACGGTACCAAAGACAGATTGGAAAGTGACAGTGGAGTGATAAAGATGAGGAATTTTGGGTATGTCGGAGAAGTGAATATGCAACATGTTTTTTGTGTACATGTGTATGTGTATGTGTGACTGTGTTGGCTTTTGGGTTGAGAGAGAGAGAGAGAGAGAGAGAGAGAGAGAGAAGTGGTGTGGATTCCTTATTCCGTAGGGTGCGTGGAGTTTATGTTCTTTTTGTGAGGTGTGTTTGGGTTGGAAATTTAGTCCTTTCAAATTTACTCTCTTTTTGAATTTATTATTTGACAAAAATATCAAAATAAATAGAAAAAAATACAACACAAAGATTTAAGTAAAAAAATTTTAAAACACGAGAAAAACTATCAGTCCCAAAGAAAAATACACAATATGAAAAATTATTACAATCACATAATTTTTCTTCTCATTCTAAAGATACCCACTAAGTTTTTTTACTAGTTAAACTTTAACTTTCACCTCTTCAAGAGAAATTTTACTAAAGTCAAAAGTTACTAGCTAAGTTATTAACTGGTGTACTTAACCAAGGAGATATAACCCTTATTATATAGGTCTTGAGCCTTACCCCTCTTTTCATTTCCAACCAATGTGGGATTACAAAGGAGCAAAACCTAACAAATCTCTACCTTTTGTGACTTTGGCTGGTCCAACAGCCACACTCTACCTTAATGTACCTTAATGAAGATTTTCATAACTTTTGCTATCATGCTCCACCATAAAAGTATACGCACTCAGAATAAACTAATTCCAAGTATTTCACTTCGGCCCATGTAAAAAAATAACCTTGCTGAAAAATTATGGTGCAATTCTCACGTTTGGCTTTCTTGGAAGTTCATCAACCATCGACTTGAATTTTCACCACACACTTTGCATTAATGCCAAACCAATGCCCGTGTGCAAAGTGATAATGGTAACACATTCTCTATCATACGACATCATCGTCTATGCAGAGAAACACAATGTTAGCGTCATTATCAGTATCTCCATTCAATGACTTGGAGCATCTTATCGAACCCGCTCTAGCTTTCGGATAATTTTTCTTGAAGTGTCTAGATTGTCCACACACTCAGCAGACTACTTTCTTTTTCATGGAGTTCTTCTTCCAATCACCAGCTACCATTGCTAGGCCTTGAAAACGATTACATCCACCGCCTAATCTTCTCTCTTCAGAAAATAATTTATTGGTAACTTTTGAAAAAATTATTTTCTCCTTCCCATGTATCAAAATAGGCTTCATATGCTAATAAGAAAATGTAAGAAACCAGATAAGCCTTAAAGCTTGATCCTCATATTCAATTTTAACTCCAATAGATTCGAATTCAGAGACGATGCCAATGAGAACACTTAAATGACTTGAAATAGTCGTACTTTCACTCATCCGCAGTGTACAAAATTGCTCCTTCAGATACATCCAACTCGAGATGCCCTTCGTCTGATACAACTCTTCAAGCTTTTTTCAAAGTTCTTTTGCCGTAGATATTCCACGTATATTTGCAAGAACATTCTTGGCCAAGCATAGAAACGTCGCACTTGCTACTCTCAAATCCAGATTCTCCCAATCTTCATTACTCATTTTAGATCTACTCACACTAGTATTACTTCTAATTTCGGAGATTAGTCTGCCCTTTAATGCCTTGTGTAATCCTAGTTGAATTAAAACATCCCTGACTTGCACTTGTCACAAGCCAAATCAATTCGCTCATCAAATTTCTCCACATCAAATCTGATAGGATTTGAATCCCTACTTCCGGACAGTACCTTGATGAATTTTTACCGTATAAATAAATAGTTCTCACTAAACAAGTTTTCAAGAAAGATTGAAAGGGTCACACTGGTCCTGCTTAAAACTCAATCTCCTAGACATAACCTCCTTAGACTATATGTATCCACACTACCACACCAAAACTCTACCCCACAAAAGGAACCTTTAGTAATTTCAAGAAAATCTTTTCTGATGTGGAAGATCAATCAAAACTGCAACCATAGAGCATACTCAGAGTTCAAGAAAAAATTACAATAAAAAAGGCTCTGATATCACTTTTTAGGAATTTAGTCCTTCCAAATTCACCTCCCTTTTGGATCTACCATTTGACAGGAATATAAAAAAAATAAAGAAAAACACAACACAAAGATTTAAGTGAAAATTTTTCAAAACAAGAAAAAAAATATCATCCCTAGAGAAAATACACAATGTCAAAAATTATTACAATTACACAATTTTCTCCTCGACCCAAAGACACGCTAAGCTTCACAAATAGCTAAATGATTGCTCCCTAAAAAGGTAATACTTAACCATAAGTGCACTGCCGCGATTTAGTAATAATTTCTCGTAAGTACGAGGTCGATCTCACAAAGAAGATGGTTTACGTAAATAGAAAAACTTGTCGTGGATCAAAAATCTTAGAAAAAACACTCCAATAAACAAAAATTTGACTTTAGGTTGAAAAAAGATTTGTTATCTAATTTAAACTAAGAAATAAAGAAAAAGTCCTGGGATCAATCGATCCAATCAATTGTGTCTCTTGAAATTCCAAAGGAGATAATTTAATAACTCAAATCCTTCGACTACATCACGACTCTCGGATTCGAAGAATTTAGCAATAAAACCAAGAGTTCTTCAAAACTTCAACTTCTAAATAAATCGGGTTGTTAGAATCAAGAACGTGCATCATCAGTTCGTGCAACGCATATACTGAACCCAACTCACGCATAAACGTTACAAGATAGTGTATATACTGAGTGTGATATTCACACACAAGCGTTACCGAACATAGTAGGATGCCCAGGTTTTCGAAGGTTTCTAGAATGAAGAAGAAGAACAAAGAAAACTAGAAAATTTAACTTTAAAACCAAGAACATACCTCCTTCGTTCATCCAAGATCTTCAAGGAATCTTCACAATTGATCCAGAGATAAAATCTAGCCACTCATCATAATCATAGATACATAAAGTTGTATTGAAAATATATTGGAAGACTGAGTAATCTAATTACAGAAATTGAAAACTAAATGAAAATTATGAATAAACTACTCAAATCTACTCCTAAAACTACTCATAAAACCCTAGAAAAACGTCAACCCTAGCAAATCCCCGATAATAACAACAATCTCAGCTTATATAGGCAGTAGAAATAATAAAAAACCTCGCCACACCGTTCGAATGGACTTCGAACACCAAATTGACCGTTCGAATGGACTCCTAACGCTCTTCAGATGACTTTTATGCTCTCTAAATCTATTAAATGGTCTTCGGACTTGATATTGGTGTGACACCGTTTGGCGCATCGTTCGAACGCACTTCGAACGCTTGTTCACCGTTCGAACGCCACTATTCACCGTTCGAACTGTACTACTCACCGTTCAAATTCACTTTGAACGCCACTATTCATCGTTCAAACTCACTTCGAACACACTTCAGACACCTTTTCCAATTTAGCGTGAATTTCTCCTTTTTAAGTCCGGGTTCCTGAAAACATACATAAAACTAAGTTAATAATGAATTAGGACTAAAACAACATAATTAAACCTATTCTAAGACTAACAAAATAACTAATTAAGACATGTGGATTGTACTTTTAGAGCACAATCACACCCCTAACTAACTTTTTGCTAGTCCCTAGCAAAATACTAAAACCAAAAACATATCTCTACATTTGTGGGAGTCACGAGTGCATTTAGCATATGCACCAAGCCTTTAAACCCCTAAGTTAGCCCTAGTGGACGAGTGGTGTCTTGTGAGGGCTTACAGTGATGAATACCCACAAACATCTATCCATGTAATGTCAATACGATATCAAAGAACACGAAACATGGATTGACCTCATTCAACTCAAGTCTCATTCCACCTAGATCATGAGTCATTGCAAGGTAAAGGCATAAAACATCAAAGAAATAGAATACATTGAAGTGTACTACCAATGGTATATAACTCTAATATCTCGTAACTCGTACAATTATGTCCTTTATGCTTCGACCAAGTCGCACAAGACATACACTCAACTTTAAACATGAACACACAGGGTCTCTCAATGGAAAGCTCATTTCAAGAGTAAACATAGAAGACATACAAGTAGAGTAATTCTGAATAAAAAACTGATAAATTGTAAGTGTATCAACTTGGTATAACTTCATAAAGAAAATTTACTGTTTAAGCATAATTAGAGAATTGATACTGATGACTTATACACAATTGAATTAAAGATTCATGTAATTTCGGATATTGTGGCCATATGAATAGTGAATGAAAGAAGAGCCATTAAAGAGAATAGAAAGCGGTAATAGATTTTAACATATGCATGTGCATTACACATGATGATCAATGAATATTCACTTTCAAACTTCCAACCTTTGAATAACTTCTGAATTTTTTCCATCTTCCTTCACTTCTTTTTCATTTGAAATTTTTTTCTTTTCTTTTCAACTCATTTTCATCCTTTCTTTTCGTTTCTTTACCTTTCAACTCCATACACTTTTAATTTCACCAGTACATAAGCAATGCACCAACTCCGGAATTTAGTATTGACAAATTTTTAAGCTCATGTGTATACTAATATCGAGAAAGAAATATAATCATGAAGGCTCAATGGAATGAAATGACCTCTACTCTTATAATCTGAAAACAACATCAAATCAAAACTTCAAGAGTGTATAAGATGTTAATAACTCCAACTAATACTCAACATGTAAACCAAAATCAAGCACAATGACGCTATTCAATGAATGAAGATCAATAAAATAATCTTGAGTAAATGTAAATCACTCTCAAAAGACGATAAATAGGCTCTAAAGCTCACAAGGTATAAAATCTCCACCTTATAAGGACATGCATGCACGAGAGAGAAATATAGAAAGATCATATAACATACTAGTGCACAATAATGTAAACTCTATCTTATAACGATATTATGACAAAAACTTGAAATTCATCACAATATCTAAGGTGAATCAATCATCAACTCAAACTTAGTCCAATGCACGACTCAAAGTATCCTCGACATCATAAGCGCATTGACATGAATATAGATATCCTCAACATAATCCCCAACACTTTCAATCGTAACAATAAACATAAAGAGTATATGGAAAAGTGTGAGAAATACAAACCAAAGTACCGAACCTTATGATACATCAAACTTTTACCGAAAACTTCCAAGTGGCCAAAAGGTAGATCAATCATGCACTAATACCTGAAAATTACTCAATAAAGCATAATAAGGTCTGATAGAATAGAACTGTTTATGAATTTTTTTAAAATTTTTAAATTTTTTATGGGTTTTTATATAAACAAAAAGAACAAACCAAAATAAAAAGACTAGTAGTCTCTCATTTCCCCCCAACTAGAATGATGCAATGTCCTTAATGCATCAAGCAAAGATAAACAAAAATATGAATGCATGAAAAAGGAATGGAAAAACCCCGGTGGGACAACACCCTCCCCCCAACTAGGGAAGAACTCAAGAATAAAATAAATAAATAAAATAAAATAAAGCAAAAACTGCCTAACTACTTCGACACTACCAAAATACACAAGAGAAGACTATCCAACACCACATCAAGGGTGTTTGCTTGCATGGAGCCACTTACCATTCACCATGAGTAATAAGTTCACCATTAATAAATATGCATAAGTGCGAATACTATTAAACCCAAAATCATGCAAAACACTCATACAAGTTTGTAAAGGATAAAAAATAAAAATAGAATCGTGCATAATAAGAATGTTAAGGCTCAATTCATATTGAATATAAGTATGGGATATCTCACTCTCCATTACTCCTTTCTCGGTCACCTTTTCTTATCGGGAGTCCTCAATCTTAGGTTCCTCTCTCTTGGGTTCCACTCCCTCACTCTCCATTGTTCCTTCCTCCTTCACCTCTTCTTGAGGTATCACTTTTCTCAGTTCAGACACCTCAGGAAGAATAAGTACCTTTTTTTTAACCTCATCCTCATCATCATCCACCCTAAGAACGTCTTCCCTTGGATTAGACACCGCAAAAACATTGATGTTTTCTATTTCATATTCAGGCTTAAGGGCGATAATGGAGAGACCTTGGTCATGACTACTTATATATGGAATTGGGAACATCTCATATGTAGGATTATATTGAGGTTGAGCTGAAAGCTCTTTTTTTTTGCGATCCATTAGCTCTTTTGTTAACAGGGCCAATCGTTGAGTTAGTTCCTCTAATTCCCAACAAATTTGTGCAAGAGTGTCAGCTTGTACCTCTGTATTAGTATCCCTAAACCCCGAGGACATGCATGTGTGATACGGCATATAAGATGACTGTATATTCTCTTGATTCTCTACCAAAGGTTGACAAGATAATGAAGGATATGTCTCGTGAAATGTGTAAGGTGAAGTAAAAGGTGTATATGAATCATAAGCATATGGTGGAGATGAAGGTGGTGCATGGTAGTATGGTTGTTGTGGTGGTTGTTCATAAAAAGCATATGGTGAAGCTTGAGAGCTCCACTCCGAATAGTTTAGGGGTGGATAATAGTCTTGTGGTTGTGCCCTGTATGAACCAAGACTTGTAGCAAGAAAATTTCAAGGATAATCCATGAATAAGATGTATGCAAGACCAACCAACAAGTATATGAAAACAACCTATCCTCCCAATCCCACAACAATGATGCACAAACCTAATGTAATCAAAAGAAAAACAAAAATAAGTGCTCGAAAATAAAAGATGGAACGAAGTTACCTAAAAGAGCTATTGAGTTCTCTCGTGTTTGTAGAATAATGGTGAAGTGCTTCCTCCAAAATCGAATCTCCAAGGCTCGTCCACCAACGCAAAATGCAGCTTCCTCGGCAATGGCGCCAAAAACTTGATCGCTCCCTAAAAGGGTGATACTCAACCGCAAGTGTACGGCCGCAATGTAGTAATAATTTCTCGTAAGTACGAGGTCGATCCTACAAGGAAGATGGTTTACGTAAATAGGAAAACTTGTTGTGGATAAAAAAATCTTAGGAAAAACACTCCAATAAACAAAAATATGATTTTAGGTTGAGAAAAGATTTGTTATCTAATTTAAACTAAGAAATAAAGAAAAAGTCATGGGGTCAATCGATCCAATCAATTGTGTCTCTTGAAATTCCAAAGTAAATAATTTATTAACTCAAATCTTTTGACTACGTTGCGAGTCTCGAATTTGGAAGATTTAGTGATAAAACCAAGAGTTCTTCAAAACTTCAACTTCTAAAATAAATCAGGTTGTTAGAATCAAGGACGTGCATCATTTGTTCGTGCAGCGCATATACTGAACCCAACTCACGCATAAACGTTACAAGGTAGCGTATATACTGAGTGTGGTATTCACGCATAAGCGTTACCGAACATAATAGGAAGCCCAGGTTTTCAAAGGTTTCTAGAACGAAGAAGAAAAACCAAGAAAACCAGAAAATTTAACTTTAAAACCAAGAGCATACCTCATTCGTTCATCCAAGATCTTCAATTAATCTTCACAATTGATCCCGAGATGAAATCTAGCTACTCATCATAATCATAGATACGCAAAGTTGTTTTGAAAATATGTTGGAAGATTGAGTAATCTGATTACAGGAATTGAAAACTGAATGAATACTATGAACAAACTACTCAAATCTACTCCTAAAACTACTCATAAAACCCTAGAAAAACGTTAACCCTAGCAAATCCCCTAACAATAACAACAATCCCAGCTTATATAGGCAGCAAAAATAATAGAAAACCTCGCCGCACCGTTCGAACGGCCTTCGAATGGACTTCGAACACCAAATTGACCGTTCGAACGGACTTCTAACACTCTTTGGATGGCATTATTCACCGTTCGAATAGTACTATTCATCGTTCGAACTCACTTCGAATGCCACTATTCACCATTCGAATGCTACTATTCACCTTTCGAACTCACTTCGAACACCTTTCAAACACCTTTCCAATTTAGAGCGAATTTCTCCTTTTTAAGATTGGATTCCTGAAAACATACATAAAATTAAGTTAGTAACGAATTAGGACTAAAACAACATAATTAAACCTATTCTAAGGCTAACAAATAACTAATTAAGACATATGGATTGCACTTTTAGAGCACAAACATTAAATTTTAACTTTCACCTCTTCAAAAGAAATTTTATTAAAGTCAAAAGTTACTAGCTAAGCTATTGGCTGTTGCATTTAACCAATGAGATATAACCCTCCTTACATAGGCATTGAGCCTTGCCTCTATTTTAATTTCCAACCGATATGGGATTGCAAAGGGGCAAAACCCAACTGTTTGCTCTCATTGGCTTCTTTTTCTTGTAGAATTTTTGTGACCTACCTCTTATTGGATCCTCCCATCACTTAATTATGTCCTACAGATGATGATTAAATGTCTCCTTCTCTCAGTTTATGTATTTATGTGGGTATGTGTATATATTCATATATAGCTTATTTGTTTTTGGAAAAGAGGTACACATGCATACATAATGTAATGCCTCTCGAGGATCCCTTTCGGCATTAGCATAGAAATGAGCAACCAAGTCAGGGTATACATCATCCCTGAGTGTTGTCATAAATTTTCACCCTAAGTTCCCAAATTTTACCCCAAATTTGAACTTAAGATTTTACCCAAATTTCCATCATATTTCCTGAGCTTTGCCTTCCCTGAAATATAGTTCATTACATTCTAGAACTGGTGAAGATGTGGTTTTTCTAGTTTTACTCTTCTTTTTCTTCCCTTTATCCTTGCTAGACTCCCTTTTTGATTTCCTCTTAGGCTCCTTCAAAATAGGGGTTGTTGCTACGACTACGGCTTTAGACATCTTTTTCGGTTTAGAGGTTTTGGGAGCCATTGTAGGATTAAGGAATGTTGAGAGAGGATAGAATGGAATCGATTAGGGTTTATAATGAGATTGAAATGAAGAAATGTGATGGTTTGTGAGTGACGGTTGGGCTTTGGTGCGAGCAGGGGAGCGGGAGAGAAACAGAGTGAGAGTAAGAGAGAGGGAAATTTTGAATGTTTGTAAAAGTGGGCTTTGTGAAAGTATATAGGCCCGACTCGTGAACTTGATGAGCCTACACATGTCCGTTAGTGAAATAATTTGAGTCCACTATCATGATGAGTGGACCATTTGAAATGGAGTGTCGACTCATGCGATCAAACTGGGCATGTCAAGTATAAGGAATTCAAAACATGACCTTTTTTAAGTTTTAAGATAATGGATATCTTAATATGATCATGCAATGAATCATAAATTCAAGAAATGCAATTCATATGAATGATAATCACATTGTCGCACCTCAATTTTTGAGATCCAAGGTCCTTTCGATTAGAAAACAAAAGCATGGAACTCTGTTACTAGAACTCATCCTCCTAGGAGGACAAGTGCGACTAGGTTTGAATTGATTTGATTAAGGGCTTTTTAGAAAAATAGGAGTCGCCACCTAACTTGATTAAGGTGAGTTAGGGCACCTAAAACTAAATGTTAATTCGAAGATTAAACTTAGGATTTTTGGAAATAATTTTTGAAAATCTCCTCAAGAGAGGGTTTTTAAGAAAATATGTTGTTTGGCAATTTTTGGAAAGATTTAAGCCCTTTTTGAAAATAACTCCATTTTGGTCTTTCGAAAATAGAAATCTATAGTCCGGGGGTTGGTTACGTGTAGGGAAGATATCCTAACATTATCACCCTACCTTGCCCTTTCGGTACCTACATGTCTAATCACCCTTTTGTTCACTCACTAGAATAACCGGTTACCATTATCCACTTAATATCCACTTTAGAATTATGAGAATAGGGTTTAGTCATCACTTTTTGGGTGATTGATACATGATGCAAGTTTTGGAAGAAGTTTGAAAATATGGGAGTTTTGAAAGGGGTTTGAGATATAAACTTTGAATTGGAAGAAATTTTGATAAGGGGGATTGGGGTTAAGATAGAAGTTATGACCGCACCATTTTAGGTTGCCTACGTATCTCATTTGACGAGAATCAGATCAATTGTAGTTCGGGCAAGAGCCCGATGGAAAATAGGCACATTAGGGCCTTTGAAAAGTTTGAAGACACTTTATTATCATTGAAAAAGTTTGAAGACACTTTGTGGTCATTGAAGAAGCTTGAAGACACTTTGTGGTCTTTGGGAAAAGAGAATTTGAAAGTTTTGAAATTAGGTGTTGGAACGTTTTTGGAATAGGACTTGAAGGTTTTTGAAAAGTGCTTTTGAAATAGGATTTTGAAATGTTTTGGAATAACTCGACAAAGTTTCGGGGGTGCTTTTGAAATAACTCAAGGGAGTTTGGATGTCTTGTTTTGAAAACCTTGGGGGTTGGGTTTTGAGATATTTTTATGAACTTGTCATAGAAAAAGCTTTTGAAAGTGGTTTTGGAACCCTAGCATGAACAACCTTGAAGGTTGTACTTGATGTATCACCTCTCTTTGGGATCTCTAACCATGAAAAGGGGTAGGGACACCTTGAGGTTGTGGGTTGTTAAAAACGTTTTTGGAAAGACTATGAAGATAGAATGTAGAAGTGTTTGAAAAGGTTATGAAGTTGGGTTTTTGAAATCTCAAGAGAGTAGGAGGTTTTGGAAAAATTGAGTCATAAGAATGGTTTTAGATGGAAAGGTCATTTAAAAGGGGTTCATGAGTTAGGACATTGAAGTACACTAACTTAAGTTGGGTTGGTCTAAGATTAGGGGTGACCTAAGGCTAACTAACTCGAGTTAGGTTAACCTAGGGTTAAGGTGACTTAGGGTTTGGTTAATTTAGAGTTAACTAACTTGGGTTGGGTTAACCTAGGGTTAAGCTGACCTAGGGTTAACTAATTAAAGTAGGGTTAACCTAGGGTTAGGGTGACCAAGGGTTAACTAACTTGGGTTAAGTTAACCTAGGTTGGTCCACTAGGGTCAAGTTAACCTATAGTTGGACAACTAGGGTCAAGTTAGCCTAGGGTTGAGTTGCATTTTTGGAAAGAGTTTTGAAAAACAAATCATGTTATGCAAAGAATTTTAGTAGACAACCCTTTTGAAGATCATTTCCATAAAAATTTGACTCTAGTCAAGAGTATGGTTTATATGGTTGGTATTTGAAGACCATTCCAAAGGAGGTTTCCTTATAACCATTATAATCATTGTCTTAACAAGAGTATAGAGTCCAAGAATCAATATGGTGAAGACAACTCTTTGAAACAACATTTTTAATGCAAAGACGGAGAGAATGAATTTTTGAAAATCATTCTTCGGAAGGAGATTTTGTAAACCATTTTTAAAGGAAATCATTCCAACAAGAGAGGGTTCTTATGGCCAAATGAAAGGAAGACCACTCAAGAGAGGGTTCCATGGGGCCATTCCCACCACTAAACTTGAGAGAATGGAAGCCTTGGAAATCAAAAAGTTAGAAAATAATTCTTATGCAAGTTGAAATGCAATGATGCAAAAGTGTGAGTTAGGGGGTTAGTGGGAGACTTTCTAAGGCATGATTTCTAATGTATCATCCTAAGCTTCAAGGAGCCAACTCTTAGAACCGTTTTGAGAGGGGCATTAAGCTCAAAATTGACATGAAAATAAGAGTAGTGTGAACTTTGTAGAACATGATTATAAACACAAACATAAAGCCAAGCACACAAAACATTATCAAGATAGCAAAATGCAAGGGGTCATGAATACATACAAGGTTTTAGGCTACACCACATAAATAAGGGGCTCCCAGGCCATACCATCTTAAAGTAGGCTAGTGAGAAATCCCCTTACACGATGGCTCCCACTAGCTTTTCTCTAGGCATAAACTAAGAGCCCTTTTGGCTCAAGCATGCAAGAAAGGGGGGTTGAAGATGGGGGTTAAAACAGAGAATAGCCTAAGTAGGCTAGGAGGGAGAAGAGAAGAGTGGGGGAAGACAAAAATGTAAAAGAGATACCACCTTTTGCCTTCAACACACACTTGTAGTCTTCAATGGATGCCTTGGCTTGAACTTGAATGACTTCAAGAAGGCTTAAGGGGCTGGAGGGGAGTGTTTAATGGTGTATAAGGCTATGTAAGTGAAGTGTATAGGCTTGAGGGAGGTGGAATCTAGCCTAAGTGTTGGAGGAGTGAAATGTGTGTGGAAATTTGAGGTTTTGGAGCAGTTTTAATAGAGCTTCGCATCAATTTCGAAGTTAGAATATGCAGGGGGGGGCTGGTATTTATAGGCAATCTAAAACAGGCTTGGCGCATGTGCTACATGTGCTTGGCCAAAATTTGCCCTGGCACATGTAGCACATGCGCTAGTACTGTTCCATTGCCAGTATGACACGTGGCACCCTGTGTACTGGTTAAATCTTGACGGTTGATTAAAATTTGGTCAATCTGATCAAAATCTGAGTGTATGTAGCATATGCTCCGTCACCGGGAGTGTTCATTTAAACTTTGCCTCGATAATTGAGCTAACCAGGAAGGTTTCAGAGGATTTGGTTGCACCCCGGGTGTTCTCCTAGGATTTTCAGTGGACTTTCGTGTTTTTAAAAAGTTTGAAAGGTGTTTGGAATCGTGAGATATCATCTCAGTAAACGTGCATAAAATAGCATCATTTTGGAGCGTTTGTGATACGCTTCGTGGGGGTTCGAAAGTAATTGTTTTCATGTCGTATGACCGAGGCCTTCGGGAAGTGATCTCTGCGATCGGGCCATACCGATGGAAAGTACTCTGGAAATACTTTTGAAAATTTCTTGATTTATGCATTTCTCAAGTCGTTTGACAATGCGTTGCAATCAGGGAATCGGGAGAAAAGTCAACCTTGGCAGAGCGTCTGTGAGACACTCTAGGGGTTGCCAGAAGTTGCAGTTTTCGCACCATACGATGAAGGGCTTCAGGAAACGATCTATCCGATCGAGCCGTATCAATGGAAAGACCTACGGACGAGGTTTCGTGAATTCCCTAGTTTATGCATTTCTCGAGTCATTTGACGGTGCGTTATAACCAGGGAATCGGGAAGAAAGGCAATTTTGGCAGAGCGTTTGCGAGACGCTCTGAAGAACTTTATCGATTCATGGGTGTTTAATGTCGTAAGGTCTTCTTTAGGTTAAACAGAGGCGTATGGCTAGGCCCGCTGTTCAGTAACCTAGGACTGGTATCATTTTGGGGGTGCATTCGGGTCGTAAAGGGCAAAAATGGTCATTTTAACCAGGTTTGTTTGGAAACGGTCAGGAATGGTTCAGAGTGTTGTGTTAAGCATGCCTAGTCGTTCAGGGATGTTTTCAGGAGAGTCTTTTACCATTCGGTGGGATTTGTGCAGTGCTGGGCGTTCAGGGGCAAAACGGTCATTTTGACTGGGGTCTGCCGGAATTGGACCGGATGGCGTGCAGAGTACGCCTATCCATTTAGTAACATTTTGGAAGGGTGAATTTACCGTTTTGAGGGATTTTGAATTTTTCCAAAATGTGCCTGGAGGGCCAAGGGGCAAATTTGGTCATTTTTCACTGAGTCGGGCTAGCAAGCGCCCGTGTTGACCTAGATGTTGGTTCCTGATACCACTTGGTCTCAAAAAACTACATGTACGGTGTTGGTCCCTAAGAACGCTTGGTCTTAGAGAGCTACCTGTAGAGTGGTGTTGGTTCCTGAGAACACCTGATCCGAGAAAGCTACATGCGAGGGTGGTGTTGGTCTCTAAGAATGCTTGGTTGCGGAGAGCTATCGAATGACAGACATTCTACATTGGCGGGCTAGCAGGCGCCAGAAGTGAATCGTCTGGAATTTGATGAGGTGTTGGTCCCCAAGATCGCCCAATCTCGAGAAGCTACCTGGATGGCGTTGGTTTCCGAGACCGCCTGGTCTGGAAAGCTGCCTGGAATGATGGTGCTTATGGCTCCCGCGGGACCCTGTGGGCCCGAGGAGTGACTAGTTGACTGGATTGGAGATTGAAAGGCTCATCTTGAGCTCACACGTGCTGTGATTGTTTGAGAATTAGATCCAGTCAGGCAGGAGATTGCTGAGCGGGCAAAAATGGGTTGCTTACAGCTGCCCCTCTTTTTCTGTCTTTGTTTGTCGAAAGCCAAAAAATAACAAAATAAGAATCTCTTTTTGGTCGCGAGATAATTAGAGGGATGATATGCTGGTAAGTTTGGAATGTTCTGGGCCCCCTTGCACGTTGCCAGTGTGAAAGATTTTAAAGTTAAAAAAACCTTGCATTTTGAAATTTTTTATTAAGATTTGAGTTGCCGGTTTGATGTGGTTCGGTCTAGATCATTTGATTTTTGAAAATGAATGTGGAAAGCTTGATTTCTGGCCTTTGAAAGTCTCAAAAACAAATTCGGACTCTCGAGGGTTTGAAAACTGACTTTGGAGGGAAGCTGAACAGCCGGGCGCATGTGTTATATGCGCCTAGCTTCTTTTTACCTTGGCGCATGTAGCACATGTGCCAGTCGGAATTTCCTTCTGGCGCATCTGCAACATGCGCCAGCCCGTGGATGTTGAAACAGAGCAGTCCGCGATCTCATCATTGTGTTTTTTGAGTTTTGTGGTGGTTTGAGATTTTTCTCTAGAGGATCTTCAAAGAATTTCGACTAAGGATCACTAGAGGAGTGTCGGGTGCTTTCCGAAAACCATCATAACCGCCGGATTCTCGTCGGAAAGTGTGATTTTCGCCAGAGAACCCAAAGGTTAGTTTTCTAGAAATTTCTTCGATTTCGATGCATATGCTTTCGTTATTGCGTATGATCAGTGTAATCCTATGTTTTAGAACGTTTAGAACACAACGGTTGGATTATTTTGTGATTTGGTGGAGATTTTAATGTGTTTTGGATAATTTTTCATGTTTGCGAATGTGGGTTTCTCGCGGGGTTAGAGAAATTGCCTCTACAGGCTTGGACGTTGCGTGTTCGTGTGTGATTTTCACACCAGAAGCCTTAGAAAAATATGTGGAACAACTGTACGAAGTTTCGTAATTTTTTGAAAAGTTTTGAATTTTTGAATTTTTAGAAATTACGATAAATAGGAAAAATTGAAGAAAGTCCCATTGAAGGTTGAAAAATTGTAAAATATTTTGAAAAATTATGGTGACATTCTCGAATGTTTTAGGAATTTTCTTGAAATTTTTTGGAAATAGAAATGAGACCGAAAAAAATTGAAAATCGAAGGAATTGACATAAAAATTGTGTTTGAAAAAGGGACGCGTACTGTGGAAGAAGGGATTGTTTTGATTGATATGGTTGAAGGTTGGAGATGTCTCGGACTATGTTTGCGACTTGTTGAATTTTGGGGTAGTGACTTTTTAAGGCAAAACTCTGCCGAAATTCTCAAAAATTGTAACACTTAACTTTAAAAATTTTAGGTAAAACAATTCTTCTGGGAATGGAGCTTTTAAGGGGAAGGCCTGACGAAACCTTAACTTTAGAAAATCTTTAGGGTTTTTTTTTTAAGAAGAAAACCCAGAAAACCAATCTTTAGGAAAACCGTAAAAATTTTGGGGCGGGGCTTTTGAAGGAAAAGCCTAGGAAACCATTGGAAATCATTTAGAAACAGGGCTTTCGCGAAGAAAGCCCGGGAAACCGCTTTGCAAATTAGAAATAGGGCTTTTGAGCGGAAAGCCCGGAAACCACTTTGAAAATTAGAAACAGGGCTTTTGACAAAGCCCGAGAAACCAATTGAAATTTTGAAATGAAACTTTTTATGGCAAAAGCTCGCAAAACCGTTGGAAAGTCTTGAAATAGGGATATTGAAGGAGAAAGCCCAGAAACCACTTTGAAAATTAGAAACAAACCTTTTTGACGTGAAGGCTTGGAAAACAGTTGAAAACTTTGAAACGAGGCTTTTGAAGGGAAAATCCGAGAAACTGATTAGAAATTTTGAAATGAAGCTTTTTGAGAAAAAAGTTCAGAGAACTGTTAGAAAAATTTAGAAACGGGACTTTTGAGGAGAAAGCCTGGGAAACCGGTTTGAAATTCCTTGAGACAGGGATATACGGGATCTTAGCCCTCTTTTTCTTTCTTCTTTTCTTTTCTTTTTTTTTTCTTTCTTCTTTTTTTCTTTTTTTTTTTTTGTTTTTTTGTTTGATTGTTTTTTTTTTTTTTTTGCCATGCTGACATATTTATCTCTTCCCCTTTTATACATATTTTGTGATTGATCACTTTTTGTATGTTGTCATTCTTTTAGGATGTCGGAGGCTAGCGGTGACGGTCCTGGCAGGAGGCGCCACGGGAAGGCGCCCCCGATAGAGCTCGAGGAGGGCGGCAACAGTCGGGGCAGCTTGGCCAGGGGCAGTGGCAAGAGCAGCTCTGCTCGTGGCAGTAGCCGAAAGGGCTCCGCTCGAAAGGGTAGCAGGGGTGGTCCTGCTCGAAGTGGCGGCAGGGTCGATTTCGCTTGGGGCGGCCGCAGTGGGTCCCAATGATCTTCGAGCAAGATAGCTTCTAGTGGCAGTTCTGCAATGGGGCAACCTTCGGTTGGTCCTGATGAAGGGAGTTAAGGATGTTATTGATTTATCTGTGGATCTGCGGATGGGGTACGGTGTAGCGTCCGTACGAGACAGGCGGAGAGATACTTCCTTTACAGACGACCAACTAGTAATTCCTGATGTCCCACCACAACGAGACATGGCATTCCACCCGAGCCTGTACTCACGCTACGGTCGACTGCCATCATCTACTCACAGTTCTTTCAGAGGGGCTAGTATTTTGGCCTTGAGGGCCATGTAGGTGTCAGCTCCTTCTTATCAGGACTTCTTACACCAGATTGGTTTTGGTGCCTTTATGACTCTGCAAACAGATAAGCTTGACCACTGGATAGCAGTTGGGCTGTTGGAGCGATGGTTTGGGGAGACCGGGACTGTGCACTTGGTGGGCTTCGAGCTGGGACGTACTCCTGTTGACTGGGCCATGATTACCGGGCTGTCCTTTGGAGGCGTTTCGATTTCTTTATGGGATGTGCCTCTGGAGGAGGCTCGTCTTCTCCTGGGATTGCCAGGGATTGGAGGCTCGAGCTTCTCAGCTTCACTCTTATGTCTGGTAGAGATAGCATTTGCTCTCGAGCCCTTTCCAGCCGACCAGGTCATCATGAGGTGTTGGTTGGTACTATACGTCGTCTTTAGTTGCTTTCACAACAATAATAAGCCGACGGTTCCTTTGTCTCTGGTGAGTCTGGTAGCGGACCTGGATGCGCTAGACTACGTGGATTAGGGTGCTTTTACCTTTGCCAACTTCTTATGAGGGATGAGAGTGAGAACATCCGGGGCTTGGGGGAGCTTGGCGAGTTTTTGGCCATTTTTGATATGGTGGAGTTATGAGTATTTGCCCGTCCGCCGACCAGAAGTGTTAGCTGGCGATGCCTTCCCGCGGGCCACGAGGTGGGCTAGACAGCAAGTGGTTCAACGGTCTTTGCTTACAAATTTTGTAGCCCTCCAGGCTAACTTAGAGCTACTGAGACCTCGAGACGTGACTTGGACACCTTACCACCGATCTTCTCAGTATGCCGGTGTAAGCACCCCATTTTTGACCGCTCGACAGTCTACACTCCGTCCGGACTTATTTTTAAGTCATTGTGGGCATATTCCAATTGAAACTAATTCTCTAGGTCCAAATTCCGCCTTTCCATCGCTTTGCGGGCCTGTCAGGCCTAAATAGAGGCAAAATGACCAAAATGCCCTTAGGGGCATTGTCCTTTCCTTTCCGTTTCCAATCCCACTCTCAAGACAGTTTATTCCTCGAGATCGTTCCAATCCAGGCGCGTCTCTTTGGAGACGATAAGACCCCTTTCCAATCCCACTCTCGAGACAGTTTATTCCTTGAGACGGTTCCAATCTAGGCACGTCTCTTCGGAGACGGTAAGACCCCTTTTCAATCCCTCTCTCGAGACAGTTTATTCCTCGAGACGGTCTGAGTAATGAAACTACTCAAAAAACCGTTAGAGTAGCGGAAATACTCACAAAACCCTTAGAGTAGCGAAAATACTCACAAAACCGTTAGTGTAGCGAAAATACTCACAAATAGGTCGATATAGGGAATTGGCAACAAACCCCTGTGTCACGACGACCGCCGTTAGAGTGGCAGAAACACTCAGAACCCAGGTCAACACCAGTGTCTGTTAGCCCACTTCGGTGAAAAATGACCAAACTACCCTTTGGACCTTTTCCGGTCAAGATGACCATTTTGCCCCTAGGCATCCAAATGCCCCGGGAACCATACCGGCTCTAGGTATCAAACCAGTAACCCTCTGAGAATACTTCTTATAGTATTCTCAATCCTCCTCTACCTTTTCGGATCATTCCGAGTCAGTTCCGGCCAACCCGGTACAAAATGACCGTTTTGCCCCTAGGGGGCCGGTTTCCTTTTTCGACTACACCGGCTCTGGGTATCAAACCGGTAACCTCCTGAGACTACTTTTTATAGTGTTCTCAACCTCCTTTTACCTTTCCGGATCATTCCGAGTCAGTTCCGGCCAACCCGGTGCGAAATGACCGTTTTGCCCCTAGAGGGCCGGTCTCCCTTTCCGACCACGCCGGCTCTGGAAATCAAACCGACAACCTCTGGGAACATTCTAAATAATGTTTCTAGATCCCCAGTCTTCTTCCGGGACAGTCCGAGTCTGTCCCGGCAGTTTTCCGATCCGATTGACCGTTTTGCCCCTAAAGGCCCGGTCAACCTTTCCGACACATTTTGTCCTCACTTTTTAAGTCAAATACCTCCAGGACACTATCTTAAGTGTTCCTGCTCCTTTCTGGCCTTCCGGGTCATTCCTGGCTCCTCCAAATCATTCCCGGACTTTCCGGAGTCACTCCTAGTGAAGCCAGGCTAAAAGTTGCATGGTAGTCACTAGTACAGGCGCCCAAATCTAGTCAAAGATACGTTGCTTGCCGACTTATAAAGTTTCCTAAGTGGCTGGTGCCACTAGTAGTGGCACCAAGCCAAGAATTGGCCTGGCGCCACTCCTAGTGGCGTCAAAAGCAATTTTGCCCTAGCGCCACTGCAACAGGCGCCAGGTTTGTCCAACTTCTATAAATACAGAGCCTCATTCAACGTGAAAGAGGGCTGCAAACTTAACCTAAGAATCATATATCTCGATATACAGAGCTCGAGCACCTCCAAAAACCCTAGTTTCCTTAGGTTCTCCAAACCTTAGCCACCCTACACAAACCCTAGCCTCCTATACACTCATACACACCCCCATACACTCATACACTAGCCTTCAACCATCCTTTGAAAACTTGAAGAGCTGCAATCCAAAGCTTGAAGACAACTCTTGAAGACTGAGGACGAAGATCAAGACGAAGACCGAAGACCGAAGATTGCATGGTGTGCAAAATAAACAAGACGTACGGTAAGCTTTCTATTTAAATTTTCGCACTTCCCCCCTCTCTCTTCTCTCTCCTAACCCACTTGGGTTTTCTTTATTTTAATCCCCCATCTCTTTCCCCCCTTTCTTTGCATGCTTGAAACAAGAGGACTCCTGGTCCATGTGTAGGATTAGACTGTTGAAGAGTCATTGTGTCGGTGGCTTTCTTCTAGTCTAACTAGAGACCACGTGGGTCTGGCCCCCTTGATTATGTGGTGAAGCCTTAGCCTTGTATGTTCACGACCCCAAATTGCATTATGCATATCATGATCTTGCATCTTCCAAAAACTGTTTTCAGAGTTGTTTTCAAAATCGTTTTCAAACTTGTTTTCAAAATTGCATCAAAATCTCTTTTTCAAAAACTTGTTTTCAAAACCACAATCCTAGGGTGATTCTAGCCTTTACATGGCTACGGTTGCTTTAGGAAAGTGTTACATTTAAAGTGAACAATACGGTCCCTATTTTCAAATCTTGTTGTTTTCAAAACCGCTTTCCTAAAGTGGTTCTAGCCTTCCTATGGTTAGAATTGCTTTAGGAAAGTGAGATGTTTTTATACCTTCTAAAAAAATTCTCTTTCCAAATCCTTCTTCCTAAAAATCTCTTTCAACATACTTTCCTAAAACTCTCCTCTCCAAAATTGTTTTCAAAAACTCCCTCCCAAATCTATTTTTCAAAGCTTCCTTTTTCAACTCCTTTTCAAAAACTCTTTCTCCTCAAAATTCACTTTCTAAAAACATTCCCTAAATTCACTTTTTCAAAAACTCTCTCCAAAAATCTTTCCAAAAACTCCTCCCTAGGATTCCCTTCTAGAAAACCTTCGTTTCCAAAAACGCACTTTCCAAAAATCCTCTTTCCTTAGAGCCTAAATCAAGTCCTAGAACCCACAATTAGGAAACCCTAATTTTTTTCCCAAAAACCTGATTTTCAAACTTTGCCCAAACCTAGGTTTCCAAAACCTCTTGTTTTCACATCCAAACGATACATGTTTCCAAAACCTCTTTTCTACGTTAAAATTTCGCACTTTCAAAGCTAGGGTTTCTAGAATCTCCCTTTCCAAATCCTTGCCAAATCCCATTTTCCCTTTAGGAAACCAAATCCAATCCTCCGTTTTTGGAAACAAAATCCAACCATTTTCTTTTAGAAACCAAATCTAATCCCTTCCTAATCCAAACCTTTGTTAATTCAATTCCTTCCTAAACCATAAGTTTCTTAAACCTAAACCTTAAATCTTTCCTTAAATTTCAAAATTCAAATCTTTCCTAATTCTACCCTCATTTCAAATCTTAACTTTTCAAACCTAAGTTTTCAAATTCTTCCTAAACTCAAACCTTTTCTAATCTCAAGATTTTCTAAAATTCTAAAACTTTCTAAATTTCAAATCTTTCCAAATTCAAAACTTTCTAAATTTGAAACTTTCTCAAGTTAAATCTTTCTAAACTTACAAACTTTCTAAATTTTAAACTTTCCAAAACTTTAACATCTTTCCAAATCTAAGACTTTTCTAAACTCAAAACTTTCTTATTTTAAACATTTCCTAAACTAAAAACTTTCCTTTTTCAAACCTTTCTTAAAACGAAACTTTCTTATTTTCAAAACTTCCTTGTTTTCAAAGCTTTCCAAATTCAAAACTTCCCTTTGTCGAAACATTCCAAAATTTAAAACTTTCTTAACTTGAAACTTTCTAAATTCTAAGTCTTTCTTAAACTAAACTTTTCCTAATTCAAAACATTTCTAAATTCAATACTTTCCTATTTCAAAACTTTCCTAAAGTTGAAAACTTTCTTAAACCTAAAACTTTCCAAAAATGAAACTTTCCAAAAACGAAACTTTCCTAAATCGGACCTTTCTTAATTCAAACATTTCCTAAATCTAATTTTTCTCTGAAACTTCTGAGTCGAGTCAAATCTTTCCTAAGTCTAGGTTTCCTAAAACCAAGTCTTTCCAACATCAATCTTTCCAAAGCAAGTCCAGTCTTCTCAATTTCAATTTCCAATCTCCTCTTCTAATCTCAAATCAAATCCAATTTTCAATTCAATCTCTTTCTTCCAATCCAATCTCTCTCTTTAAATCAATCTATTTTCAATCGGACTCTGGTCTGAACTACGACTGACCTGATTCCCCCAAAGGGATACGTAGGCAACCTTCATAGGTACGGTCACAATACCTTTTAAACTTTCAATTCCACCCTCATGGGTGCGGTTTTTAAAATCTTTTCAAATCTCAAATTCCAATCTACTTTCAAACTTCCAATTTCAAATTTTTATTTTTAAAGTTTCATACTTTCCAATTTCAATTCCATCTCTTCAAATCTATTTTCAAATCAAATTAATTTCAAATCAATCTCTTTCCAAATCTATTTTTCAATTCTCTTAACTTGCACTTGCATATCATGCATCATATTGGTTTTCAAACATTGTTTTTCTAAAGTGAATAGGGTTGAACATTTGTTAATTAAAGACTCTCATAGGTGAATCTAGGGTAGATTGACATGTAGGTACCGAAAGGGCGGGGTAGGGTGATGGCTTAGTGCGTCTTCCCTACACGTAACCAACCTCCGAACCTAGGATAACTGATTTCAAAGACCAAAAAGGAGTTATTTTTCTAAAAAGGGCTAATTGTTTTCCAAAGGTTGCCAAACAACCTGTTTTCCTAAAAACCCTCTCTTGAGGAGGTATTTTCAAAATCATTTTCTAAAAACCCTAAGTGTAGTCTTTGGATTACTCTTAGTTTTTAGGTGACCTAACTCACCTTAATCAAGTTAGGTGGCGACTTCGAATCTTTTTCAAAAGCCCTTATTTCAAATCGATCTTCAATTCAAACCTAGTCGCACTCATTCTTTTATGAGGGTAACTTCTAACGAGAGAGTACAGCATTTTTCCCGCTTGTGTGAGTATTCCTCGAGTGCGAAAAATCTGGGCGCGACAGCCGGTATGAGGGATGTCATTCTTTTGTCCAGGTTACGGGTTACTTTCCGGGGCCCTATTTCGTGGGAGACATATCTGGGGGAGCGCCACCAGCAGCAGCTTCATATTGACTTTCGTGCAGCCATGGATCCTCCTCAGTATATGTTCGGATTTTATTGGACCGGGGTGGAGATCCCTTATATAGTTGGAGTTCTTGGCGAGCGCTTCCTTCTTCCGCCAGATGTGGACTACGGGTCTCATTTCAGGGCAAGATTCATTGGCGCTTTCACTCAGCTAGACCTAGTGGTTGGAGGGCAGTTAGCCGGTTATGAGGTGGTGGAGCTATGGCGTCGAGCTCAGAGCTTCGTTTTCGAGAAATAACTAGCAGCTTGCCAGGCACAAGATCAGTACTATGCTGAGGTGGAGGCCCTAACTACTAGCATATCTCTGATGGAGGCCCGCTGGGTATGCTATTTATGATTCATCATTTTTATATTCTTTATGCATCCCCTGTGTTCTAACACTAGCACTTCTTTCCTTTTGCCTTTCTTTTTAGCCAGGATCCTTATGACGCGGGAGCTTCCTCCAACCAGCCTTCCCCGTATGTACAGGACCTGGGCAATTTTGACTTGGATGGCGACCTTGCTCCTTAAGGCACCTCTTTCCACCCACAGGCACAGTTGTAGTTTAGTTAGACTGACCGTATTGTTTATGTTTTGAGGCCGTGTGTCGGCGTTTCTGGATGATGACTGTATGATGATTATATGTACATTATTGCTATTATCTTTTTGTTTCTTTGCATGAGATGATGATTTTTTTTCTTCTCTTGTTTTGCATGCATGTATGTGGATATATGATGGACGTGAGTGTGAACACAGGAGCACAGAAATCACGATATGCATAAGAAATGGTGAATATGTGCAAGCTTTAAGTAGATGTGAAAAAGGTGAGTGAATTGTCGCACATGTCCATACCAAGCATACAAGTATATACATTTTTATGAAAACAGGTCTAATGGCATGTTCCAATCTTCTGGGTGTTCACCAAGAATTGTCATTTCGGTCTTTTGCTTCTCCCTTGGAGATTTCCTCCTCTTGTTATGTCCTTTTCTTGCCATGATGAGATAGTAGTTGCCCCATTTCTAGGGTTCCCATTTTCTGATCTGACTCTCCTTTCTCTTTTTTGAGGAACTATCTCTCACTTGACTTTCTCTCAGGGGCCTTATATTAGGACTAGTAGACTCTCTAGGTAACAGCAAAGTAGCCTTTAACAAAGGAGCAGGCAGTTTCCATTCTCAATCTGGGAAGGCTTTACTTTGGACCGTAATGTAGGCTCAGTTAAGGGTGAGGAATGAAGGGGTATTCAGGCTCAAATGATTTCTCTTTTCTTTTTCTTTTTTTTACGAGGGTGATAATGACCAGAACCACCTTGAGTAAGTTTTACTGCTTTGTTCACCGTTCTTTTTCGAATGTCGCCATTTTCTTTTGAACTTGTTTAGACCAAGCAATCTTCCCTGATTTGAGGGGACTTTATGTGGGTTGTAATGCGGCCAAGTTACGGGTTTTTGAAAGGAAGGGTATTGAAGGCTCAAAGTGTTATGTTACTTTTGGGGTTTACCGGTGATCACCTTTTCAGGTCTTTCTCTTTTTGGGTCTTTTTTCTCTCTCTAACCTCTCTTTTTTTTCTTTTTTTTTTTGTACAAACTTTTGCCCACATAGGGCTCATCATTTCCTTTAATTTTTGGCCCCAGCATTACCACTTGCACAATCTATTGACTTCCTAAAGGCATCATATCAATCATTATCTTTTTTTGGTTTTTTTTTCTTTTTTTTTTTTTAGCATTGCATTATTTCCTTCCTCTTTTGATGTATGAGGAGGCTTTCTTTCTTTCCCCACTCCCTTTTTGTCACTTTCCTTTCCAATTTTACATTCACCCATTGTCGGCGGTGATCACTAGAATGGGTTTGCTGAAGGAATATGATTCGGCTCAAAAGGGGTTTTTCAAGGAGAATTCTTTAAACTGTATGGTAGAAGAACAGATGGCTCCTCTTCCTTTCAGATAAGATTACTTAGTCCATGAAGTTCAGTCTTAGAGTTTCTGGCGTCATTCTTTGAAGCAAGCAGGTGTTAGCTTAATTATTCTGTTACTCGTACTTGCCCCAGTGTGGGGGGTGGTTCCTAGTTGGGGTGTTTGAATAAGAATTATTTACGGCTCGAGTGGGTTGTTCAAAGGGAATTGCTCGACTACTTTTAGGGAGTTTGAAATGATGACTTCTCTTCCTTTTGAGGGTTTAACTGCCGACTGCTTTGCCATGGCATCCTCTGAGGGCCACATTTTTGTGATTTGCTCTCTCTCTCTCTCTTTTCTTTCCTTATCTTCTCTCTGGATCAGAAATGGTTCCCATAGATGAGGGTGTGCGTACTATCCCTCCTTTCAAGTTAAGACATAACAATAAGAAGGGAAATTTCTGAGAAAAAACAAGTACCGAAGATGATAAATGCGAACTTCGAATTCGTTCTTTTTCATTTAAAGGTTTTGTATACATGATAAGCTCTTGATTAACAAAAGATAAAAGTAAAGTTGACAGAACAAAATAAACAGGAAAGCAAATGGCAAAGTTTAGTAAAAGAACATCCCTTTGATAATCACTTCTTTAGACGGGCTTTGGGACCACGCCTGCCTCCTTTATGCTCCACCCGCCGACTTCTTCACTTGGTTGTGCTGGAGGAATTAATGCATCGACTACAGAGTGGCAGAGATTAGCGGTTATGGTGCAGTCAGGGACTCCTTCTTTTCCTTCCCCTTCTCTAGTGGGGTCATTGAAGTTGTGCATTCCATCTTAGGACCCTTGTTGGCTTTCCTTTGGTCGGACGGTTTTCTCTCGCTCAACTTCTTGGGGTTTCACGACCAAGCTTTCTTCCAAGACCTACGACAGCGTTTCCTTGGCTTCTTCTTTTTCAGCTTCCTCTTGGTCAATTTCGGCAAGCAAGCTATCCGGTGGGTTTGGCAATTTTGGTTCATAAATGCCCTAGCCCATATCCTCATAATTGAAGAGTTCCTCTTTCAGGTGGGCTCAGCTTCAGCATATCTAGGGTGCAGGAATTCTTCCCCCTAGCCATCTGTAGGTGCAGTATCAGCAGGAATGTTTGCAATGGGTTCACCCATGGGCTAGTCAAGAGGATCTTGCTCTCTATTTGCATTGTAAAGATAGATAGGGCATGGCGGTAGTTCTTCCTCCTAGTCACTTTCTTCCTCAGTGTCCGACTCACCCTCAAAGAACTTTGCAGTTATGATACCATCCGGATCTGCCTCATCTTCGGTGATGATGTTGACAGCATGGTCTGGCAAGGGATTTGCCGTGACATTAGGAGTGGGGGCCGATTTTGCTTCTTAGGTCTTGATAACCTTGTTATCAATGAGGTCTTTGATCTTATGCTTCAAAGAGAAATAGGATTCTGTGTCATGCCCCTGCCCCCCAGAATGGTACTCACAGGTAAGGGCAGGGTTGAAAGTTGGCCGCAAAAGGCTTCACAACGGCCACGGGGGAATAAGGTTTATGTGCTTGGCCTTGAGGAGCTCATGATAGGCCTCTGTCTGGGTGCATGCCAAACGTGTGAACTCTCGGTTTTGCCGGTTGTTTTTGTTGGGGTTGAGGTATGGTCAGGCTACAATAGGTCCAGTTGTGGGTGCTTGGGTGTTTGCAATAAGGATGTTGATGATGGGAACAAGCGACGATGGTCGAGCTTGATATGAAGGATAGTATGGCTGCCGTTGTGTAGGCAGGATGGAAGATACCTCTCCTTCTTTCTTGCTGGTACCTTGAGTAGTTGCTACCTTCTTGGCCGCATTTGCGAATCCCTCACTTGTCTTAGCATAAGGGTCAGTGATTCTGCCAGTTTTCAATCCATTCTCGATCATTTCCCCTTGCATTATCAGCTCAAAAAAACTCTTTCTAATGCTCAGGCACAGGTGCTCATAGTATAAACCTTGGAAGGTGTTTACAAATAGCTGCACATACTCTTTTTCTAGTAGTGGGGGATTGACTTGAGCAGCTGCCTCCCTCTATCTCAAAGCATAATTCTTGAAGCTTTCTTTCTCACCTCGAGTCATCATCATCAGGGCACATCGGTCCATGGTTAGATCACTGTTGTGGTGTTATTGGGATCGGAAGGCTGAGACCAATTCGTTCTAGGTTGTAATCTTTATCAAATCTAAATGGGCAAACCATTGCAGTGCGGGCCCCGTCAAGCTATGTTGGACCAGTTGCATCAGGAGTTTAGGGTCATTCCTATGACCACTTAATGCTCCAGCGTATAGCCTCAGATGAGCTACGGGATCCCCACTTCCATCATACTTTTGGAAATCGGGCCTCTTGAATTTGGGTGGCCTTAGGTGGTCAGGGAAGAAGCAGAGTTCATCATAGGATGTCCCACCGAAGGTGTCATGACCTTGTAGGCTATGCAGGAACTCTTCTAAGCCTTGTATCTTGAGATTGAGAGGGTTCGGGCTCTCCTTCTTTGATGTGGTGGTTAGCAAGATGGTTTTAGGGTTGTCTTCCTCCATTCCTCAATGTGCACCGCTTTAAGGAGTTCCTTGTTTTTTCCTACATTGTTGGTTCGCAGGACAACCCTTGGCGGGATAGTTTCAGTTTCTTTAGGGTGGGATGTTGAAGTCGATGGGTTCACGACAGGTCCTTTGAAGGCCATTAGTTGCATGAGTTTGAACATCTCGTCTATCTTCGCCTTCATTTCAATCACTTTTTCATGCTACTGAATTGTTCTGTTGACCAGGAGGGTTGTCTTCGCTTGACATTTGTGTTGTTCTTTGTCAAATAAGGACTGGGGTTCGGAGTATAGGGGACACTCGTATTCCTCTCTTTCCTTTTTTTGAAGCAGTGGTGGCCTACAATGCAAGCAGTCTCACCAAAAACTATTGCTAGTCTTTTGATGGGATGAGAGGGGGAAGGAGAAAATAAAAAAAAAAAACAAGACAAAAGGATTATATGTTAGGTTCTGGATTTGGAAAGGTTTTATGCGATGCATGGCCTAAGAATGCCCCTGCCTTTCGAGGGGTACTAATCATGATGCTTTAGCTCATGTATGGAGATAGGGGGTGTTACCCCTGCATGCAATACTATACCTGCACCTGTTCATTCATCCATTCATACATTCATTCATTCATTCATACATTCATTTATTCATTCATTTGTCAACAAGAACAATTTTATTAAGGTGAATTCTCTTTAGTACATAGAATTTCTTAAAAATACATAGGAACGGGGAGGGGGGACATTTTTTCTTGGGACTTCCACCTATTCTATATTTACATCATGGGATCCTAAACTACTTTTGAGCCTTCGGATTTGCCTTCTTGAACGGGAGTTGGTAGGGGACCTTGATTTGAATTGCCCCTTCATCTTCTTGGCAGCCTTATCTCTATAAGCAGGGAGGGATTAGGGTCCCTCCTCATGAGATGACTTTGATGCATGTCATGAATCCTTCAGGTCTCTTAGTACCCTTAGGAGTTTTAGGTTGGCTTAATTTGAGCAAGAAGGTCTTTGGGCCTTTCTCTAAGGGTTGACTAGATGCATGAAGATACAACGACTTGAGTTACTTTAGGAACTCTTATCTTGAAATGATTCCCGATGCACGAGTGGTTATGGCGTAAAAGATGTATAGCATAACGATGGATAGCAAATATGACATCATAAATGGAAAATAAGGAAATGTAAAGTGGTCGCGCTTTCCTCCTTGGTTTTGAAATTGACGCGTGTGTCCTAAATTCGGCAAAGGTTTGACTATGCATGGGGTGCTATATGTTGGGGGTTTACTAATGCTTCCTAAAAAGCTTGGTCCCAGAACCTTCAAACCTTCGACGTCCACCCCCGAAAGGGTGAACTCCATCTTTGGTTGGTGGTTCGAGCGGGAGAACTATCAAGAGACCATAGGCTAAGAAACTGACACAGCATCCGCCCACGGTCAATATATTGTTCCCCCTTCTATCTAGAAGGGTAGTAACCAGGTAATATATGCAAGATGCAAATGTAAGTGAGCGCACCAAGTGTGTGTGGAGTTTTCAAAAATGGAGAAAAGGACCTAACAACACACATCACATCCTGTTCATCCATTCACATATATGACAATAAGTAAGACATGAAATAAAATGTGAACCAAAATCCACCTACAAAAGAAAAATGTAAACAGTTAGTAACTTTTCAAAAAACTCAATGCAAGGTAAAATGAATGATTAACATAAGAGTATGAATGTAAATAATAGATGCAAGTGATGACACTTATTTGAAAATCATTTTGAAAAATAAGATTTACTATGAAATCTTGGAAACATTTGAAGAGTGGATAAAACTAGACAAAGTAACCGGAGATTCTGGGTGAGTGAAGGGTGAAGGGACATGTTAATGGTCTAACTCTCTAAGTGTCCCCAGCGGAGTCACCAACTGTCACGCCCCGATCTTTGAGGTCCAAGGTCCTTTCGGCTCGAAAACAAAAGCACAAAACTCTGTCACTAGAACTCATCCTCCTAGGAGGACAAGTGCGACTATGTTTGAATTGATTTGATTAAGGGCTTTTTAGAAAAATAGGAGTCGTCACCTAACTTGATTAAGGTAAGTTAGGTCACCTAAAACTAAATGTTAATCCGAAGATTAAACTTAGGGTTTTTGGAAATAATATTTGAAAATCTCCTCAAGAAAGGGTTTTAAGAAAATAGATTGTTTGACAATCTTTGGAAAGATTTAAGCCTTTTTTGAAAATAACTCCATTTTGGTCTTTTGAAAACAGAAATCTATGGTCTGGGGTTAGTTACGTGTAGGGAGATATCCTAAGATCATCACCCTACCCCGCGCTTTCGGTACCTACATGTTTAATCATCCTTTTGTTCACTCACTAGAATAACCGGTTACCATTGTCCACTTAATATCCACTTTAGAATTATAAGAATAAGGTTTAGTCATCACTTTTTGGATGAATGATGTATGATGCAAGTTTTAAAAGAAGTTTGAAAATATGGGAGTTTTGAAAGGGGTTTGAGATAGAAACTTTGAATTAGTAGAAATTTTGATAAGGGGGATTGGAGTTAAAATAGAAGTTATGACCGCACCATTTTAGGTTGCCTACGTATCTCATTTGGCGAGAATTAGGTCAATCATAGTTCGGGCAAGAGCCCAATGAAAAATAGGCGCATTAGGGCCTTTGGAAAGTTTGAAGACATTTAGTGGTCTTTGAAAAAGTTTGAAGACACTTTGTGGTCTTTGGGAAAAGAGAACTTGAGAGTTTTGAAATCGGGTGTTGGAACGTTTTTGGAATAGAACTTGAAGGTTTTTGAAAAGTGCTTTTGAAATAGGAGTTTGAAATGTTTTGGAATAACTCGATGGAGTTTCGGGGGTGCTTTTGAAATAACTCAAGGGAGTTTGGAAGTCTTGTTTTGAAATCCTTGGGGGTTGGGTTTTGAGATATATTTATGAACTTGTCATAGAAAAAGCTTTTGAAAGTGGTTTTGGAACCCTAGCATGGATAACCTTGAATGTTATACTTGATGTATCACCTCCCTTTGTGATCCCTAACCATGAAAGGGGGTAGGGATATCTCGAGGTTGTGAGTTGTTGAAAATGTTTTTGGAAAGACTGTGAAGATAGAATGTAGGAGTGTTTGAAAAGATTATGGAGTTGGGTTTTTGAAATATCAAGGAGTAGGAGGTTTTGGAAAAATTGAGTCATGAGAATGGTTTTAGATGGAAAGGTCATTTAAAAGGGATTCATGAGTTAGGACCTTGAAGTACACTAACTTAAGTCAAGTTGGTCTAAGATTAGGGGTGACCTAAGGCTAACTAACTCGAGTTAGGTTAACCTAGGGTTTGGTTAACCTAGGGTTAAGGTGACCTAGGGTTAACTAACTTGGGTTGGGTTAACTTAAGGTTAAGGTGACCTAGGGTTAAGGTAGGGTTAGCCTAGGGTTAGGGTGACTCAAGGTTAACTAACTTGGGTTAAGTTAACCTAGGGTTGGTCCACTAGGGTTAAGTTAACCTATGGTTGGACAACTAAGGTCAAGTTAGCCTAGGGTTGAGTAACTAAGGTCAAGTTAGCCTAGGGTTGAGTTGGATTTTTGGAAAGAGTTTTGAAAAACAAATCATGTTATGCAAAGGACTTTAGTAGACAACCCTTTTGAAGATCATTTTCATGAAAATTTGACTCTAGCCAAGAGTATGGTTTAGATGGTTGGTATTTGAAGACCATTTCAAAGGAGGTTTCCTTATGACCATTATAACCATTATCTTAACAAGAGTATGGAGTCCAAGAATCAATATGGTGATGACAACTCTTTAAAACACCATTTTTAATGTAAAGATGGAGAGAATGAATTTTTGAAAACCATTCTTAAGAAGGAGATTTTGAAAACCATTTTTAAAGGAAACCATTCCAACAAGAGAGGGTTCTTATGGCCAAATGAAAGGGAAACCACTCAAAAGAGGATTCCATGGGGCCATTCCCACCACTAAACTTGAGAGAATGGAAGCCTTGGAAATTAAAGAGTTAGAAAACAATTCTCATGCAAGTTGAAATGCAATAATACAAAAGTGTGAGTTAAGGGGTTACTGGGAGACTTTCTAAGGCATGATTTCTAAGGTATCATCCTAAGCTTCAACGAGCCAACTCTTGAAACTGTTTTGAGAGGGACATTAAGCTCGAAATTGACATGGAAATAAGAGTAGTGCGAACTTTGTAGAACATGATTATAAACACAAACATAAAGCCAAGCACACAAAACATTATCAAGATAGCAAAATGCAAAGGGTCATGAATACATACAAGGTTTTAAGCTACGCCACATAAACAAGGGGCTCCTAGGCCATACCATCTTAAAATAGGCTTGTGAGAGATCCCCCTACACGGTGGCTCCCACTAGCTTTCCTCTAGACATGAACTAAGAGCCCTCTTGGCTCAAGCACACAAGAAAGGGGGGTTGAAGATGGGGATTAAAATAGAGAATAGCCTAAGCAAGCTAGGAGGGAGAAGAAAAGAGTGGGGGAAGACAAAAATGTAAAAGAGATACCACTTTTTGCCTTCAACACACTTGTAGTCTTCAATAGATGCCTCGGCTTAAACTTGAATGACTTCAAGAAGGCTTAAGGGGCTAGAGAGGAGTGTTTAATGGTGTATAAGGCTATGTAGGTGAAGTGTATAGGCTTGAGGGAGGTGGAATCTAGCCTAAGTGTTGGAGGAGTGGAATGTGTATGGAAATTCGAGGTTTTGGAGGAGTTTCAGCAGAGCTTCGCATCAATTTCGGAGTTCAAATATGCAAAGGGATGGGCTGGTATTTATAGGCAATCTAGAACAGGCTTGATGTATGTGCTACATATGCCTAGCCAAAATTTGTCCTGGAGCATGTAGCATGTAAGCACCCCATTTTTTACTGCTTGGCAGTCTACAGTCCGTCCAGACTTGTATTCAAGTCAATGTGGACATATTTTGAGTCAAATCAACTTTTCAAGTCTAATCTCGTATATCCATCGCTTCGCGGGCCCGCCGGGCCCAAATAAAGGCAAAATGACCAAAATGCCCTTGAGGTCATTGTTCGGTCCAATTCCAAATCAGGCATGTCTTCTTGAAAATGGTACGTCCCCTTTTTCAAGTCCAATTCCAATTCCAATCCCTCTTTCGAGAAAGTTGATTCCTTGAGACGGTAAGTCTATCCTGTCCGGAATATTTTTAGAAGAAACTTTCTTCGAAACGGTAAGTCCCTTCAAACCTGTTGACCGAGACGAGACCCTAAGTCCCCTAGATGGTAGAACAGTCCACCTTTAGCGCCTGCTAGCCCACTAATGCAGAAATGTCCGTTTCGGCATGCCTTTCGAGAAAGTTGACTTCTCAGGCGCTAAGTCCCTTTAGCAGCTTCCCGAAATCAGGCAGTCTCGGGAATGATCGCGAACCGTTAGAGTAGCTGAAGTACTTGCAAACATCGCAACCGTCAAAGTAGTAGAAATACTCGCAAACAGGTCGATATAGGGAATTGCCAACAAAACCCTATATCACGAGACCGCCATCAGAGTAGCGGAAACACTCAAAAGCCATATCAACACCAGTGCCTGCTAGCCCACTTCGATGAAAAATGACCAAACTGCCCCTAGGGCCATTTTCTGGCACGTTTCTTGAGAACTTAAATCCTCAAAACGGTAAGTCCACCCTTCCAAGATTGTCTTAAAAGCAATCCAGCATGGTTAGGTGCCTTCTAGTCAGTTTCGGGCCAATTCCAAGACTTTTCGGTCAAGATGACCATTTTGCCCCTAGGCATCCGAATTGCCCGAAGACCACATCGGCTCTAGGTATCAAACCGGTAACCTCCTGAGAATGCTTCTTATAGTATTCTCTACCTTCTATTATCTTTCTGGATCATTCTGAGTCAGTTCCGGCAAACCCGGTGTAAAATGACCGTTTTGTCCCTTGTGAGCCGATTGGCTTTTTCGACCCCACCGACTCTAGGTATCAAACCAGTAGCCTCTTGGGAACATTCTAAATAATGTTTTTAAATCTCAAGTCTTCTTCCGAGACATTCAGAGTCCGTCCCGGCAGCTTTCTGGCCCGATTGACCGTTTTGCCCCTAATGGCCTGGTCAACCTTTCTGACAATTCTTGTCATCCTTTTTCAGGTCAAATACCTCCGGGACCCTGTTCTAAGTGTTCCTGCCCTTTTCCAGCCTTTCAAGCCATTCTCGGTCCCTTAAATCTTTTCGGAGTCACTTCTAGTGAAGCTAGGCTAAAAATTACATGGTAGTCACTAATACAGGCGTCTAAATCGTCTGAAGATACGTTGCTTGCCTACCTTAAAACTTTCCCAACTGGCTGGTGCCATTGGTAGTAGCGCCAAGCCAAAGAATGGCCTGGCGCCACTAGTAGTGGCGCCAATGAAAACTTTGGCCTGGTGCCACTACAACAATCTCTAGGTCATTCCTTTGTTTATAAGTACAGAGCCTCCTCCAGCGTGAAAGAGGTCTGCAAACTCAGTCTAAAAACCCTACTTTTCGATATACAGAGCTCATAGCCTCTCTAAACCCTAGTCTCCTCAGGTTTTCCAAACCCTAGCCACCATACACCAAACCCTAGCTCTCATACACTCCCATACACTCATATACACTCATACACCAGCCTCCAAAGCCTCCATTGAAGACTTGAAGTGCTGCAACCCAAAGCTCTCGAAGATCAAGACAAGCTTCCTGAAGATCAAGACAAAGACTAAAGCGAAGACCGAGGCAAAGCAAGAAAAACAAAGCGCGCAAAGCAAAGCAAAATAAAGAAAACACAAGGTGGGTTCTCTATTTAAGTTTATGCATATTCCCCCTCTCTCTTCTCCTTCTGAACCCACTTGGGTTTTCTTCTATTTTAATCCCCCATCTTCTTCCCCCCTTTTCTTGCATGCTTGAAACAAGGGACTTCCCGGTCCATGTGTAGGATTAGGCTATTGGAGAGTCACTGTGTCGAGGGCTTTCTTTTAGTCTATCCAGAGACCACATGAGTTCGGCCCCCTTGATTATGTGGTGAAGCCTTTAACCTTGTATGTTCACGACCCCAACTTACATTGTATATATCATGATCTTGCATTCTTCTAAAATTCGTTTTCAAAACTTGCATTAACATTGTTTTCAAACTTGCATTAAAACCTTCTTTTTCAAAACTTGTTTTCAAAATTACAACCCTAGGGTGATTCTAGCATTTTCATGGTTAGGGTTGCTTTAGGAAAATGTTACATTTAAAGTGACCAATATGGTTCATATTTTCAAAATCATTGTTTTCAAAACCACTATCCTAAAGTGGTTCTAACCTTCTTATGGTTAGAATCGTTTTAAAAAAGTGAGATATTTTATATACTTTCTAAAAATTCTCTCTAATCTTCTTTCCAAAATTGTTTTCAAAAGTTCCTTCCAAAAATCTATTTTTCAAAACTCTTTTTCAAACTCTTTTCCAAAACACTCTCCTCAAGATTCACTTTCTAAAAACTCTCTCCCTAAATCTCTTTCCTAAAAACTCTTTCCGACAATCTCCTTCCAAAAATCCCCTCCCAAACTCTCTCTTTTCAAAATTCACTTTCTAAAAAACTCCTCACTAGGATTTCTTTCCAAAAGTCTTCCTTTCTAAAAACTCCTCTCTAGGATTTCCTTCCCAAAATCTCCCTTTCGAAAAACTCACTTTCCAAAAATCCCTTTTCTTGGTATCCAAGTTAACCCTAGAGCCAATAATTAGAAAACCCTAATTTTCTTGCCTAAAACATGACTTCCCGTATTGCCTTAAAACCTAGGTTTCTAAAACCTTCTTTTTCTACGTCAAAATCATAAGTTTCCAAAACCTATTTTCTATGTCAAAACTATAGCTTTCCAAATCTAGGATTTCCAAAATTTCACTTTCCAAATCCATGTCGAATTTAATCTTCCCTTTAGGAAACCAAATCTAATCTCCCCTTTAAGAAACTAAATCCAATCCTCCATTTTTGGAAACAAAATCAAAACATTTCTTTTTAGAAACAAAATCCAATCTTTTGTTTTAGGAAATAGGAATCTTAACCTTTCCTAGTCTAAATCTTTCCTAATCTACTCCTTCCTAATTTCATACTTTCCTAAACCTTAAGCTTCCCTAAACTTGAAGCTTTCAAATCGTTTCTAAATTCCAACCTCTCCTAATTCCATCTCTTTCCAAATCTTAACTTTCCAAATCTAAGCTTCCAAATCTTTCCTAATTCAACCCTTTCCTAGTTCCATCCATTTCCAAATCTTAACTTTCCAAATCTAAGCTTCTAAATCTTTCCTAATTCAACCCTTTCCTAGTTCCATCCCTTTCTAAATCTTAACTTTCCAAATCTAACTTTTCAAATCTTTCTGAACTTCCAAACTTTCTAAATTCGAACTTTCTAAACTCAAAATTTTCTTACTTTCAAAACTTCCCTATTTTAAAACCTTCTAAATTCAAAACTTTCCATTTCCAAAACTTTCTTAAAATGAAACATTTCCTATTTCAAAACCTTCCTAAACCAAAACTTTTCTAAAACGAAACTTTCCTATTTTGAAACTTTCCCAATTCGAATCTTCCCTAAATCCAATCCTTCCTTAATCTTCCAAGTCCAACATTCGAGTCAAGTCTTTCTTAATCTCAAGTCCTATCGTTCCTAAGTCTATCTTTCCAAAACAAGTCCAAATCTTTCCTCCAAGTTCTATCTTTCCAAAACAAGTCCAAATCTTTCCTCCAAGTTTTATCTTTCCAAAACAAGTCCAAATCTTTCCTCCAACTTCAATCTTTCCAAATCAAAGTCCAATCTTTCTAATTTCAAACTCCAATTTTCAATCTTCTATTCTAAGTTCAAATCAAAAATCTATTTTCTATCGGACTCTAGTCCGAACTACGATTGACCTAATTCCTCCAAAAGGATACGTAGGCAACCTTCATGGGTGCGGTCACAACCTTTTTCAAAATCTATTTCCATAACTCTTTTCAAATCTCTTTCCAAAATCAAATCTAGCTTTTCAAATCTCTTTTCAAATCAAATCAAGTTCTTTTCAAGTCTATTTCCAAATCTATTTTTTAAATCTTTTTGTTGCACTTACATATCATGCATCATGTCTTTTTAAAAAAATTATTTTCTAAAGTGGATAGGATTGGACATTTGTTAGTTGAAGACTCTCATAGGTGAATTTAGAGTAAATAGACATGTAGGTACCGCAAGGGCGGGGTAGAGTGATGGCTTAGTGCGTCTTCCCTACACGTAACCAACCTCCGAACTTAGGATCACTATTTTCAAAGACCAAAATTGAGTTTTTTTCAAAAAAGGGCTTAAATATTTTCTAAAGGTTGCCAAATAACCTGTTTTCCTAAAAACCCTCTCTTGAGGAGATATTTTCAAAATCATTTTCGAAAACCCTAAGTGTAGTCTTCGGATTGTGCTTAGTTTTTAGGTGACCTAACTCACCTTAATCAAGTTAGGTGGCAACTCTAAATGTTTTTCAAAAACCCTATATTCAAATCAATTTTCAATTCAAACCTAGTCGCACTTATTCTTCTTGGAGGGTGAGTTCTAACGAGAGAGTACAGTATTTTTCCCGCTTGTGTGTGCATTCCTCGAGTGCGAAAAATTTGGGCCCGACATAGTACATGCGCCAGTATTGTTCCATTGCCAAGATGACATGTGGCACCCTGTGTACTGGTTAAATCTTGACGGTTGATTGAAATTTGGTTAATTTGATCAAAATATGAGCGCATGTAGCATACGCTCTGTCACCGGGAGTGTTCGTTTAAACTTTGCCACGATAATTGAGCTAACCAGAAAGGTTTCGGAGGATTAGGTTGCACCCGTGGTGTTCTCATAGGATTTCCGGTGGACATTCGTATTTTCGAAAAGTTTGAAAGGTGTTTGGAATTATGAGATATTGTCTCAAAAAATGTGCGTAAAATGGAATCTTTCGGAGCGTCTGCGATACGCTCCGTGGGGGTTCGAAAGTAGCTGTTTTCATATCGTATGATTAAGGCCCTTGAGAAGCGATCTCCTCGATCGAGCCGTACTAATGGAAAGTACTCTGGAAATACTTTTGGGAATTTCCCGATTTCTGCATTTCTCAAGTTGTTTGACGGTGCGTTACAATTAGGGAATCAGGGGAAAAGTCAATCTTGGCGAAGCATCTGCAAGATGCTGCAGGGGTTACCAGAAGTTGCAGTTTTTGCACCATACGATGAAGGGCTTCGGGAAGCTATCTATCCGATCGAGCCATATCGATGGATAGACCTACGGATGAGGTTTCGAGAATTCCCTAGTTTACGCATTTCTCGAGTCATTTGATGGTGCGTTATAACCAGGGAATCGGAAAGAAAGGCAATTTTGGCGGAGCGTCTGCGAGACACTCTGGGGAACTTTTATCGAGTCATGGGTGTTTAACGTCTTAAGATCTTCTTTAAGTTAAACAGAGGCGTATGGCCAGTCCCGTTGTTCAGTAATCTAGTACCAGTATCGTTTTGGGGGCGCATTCGGGTCATTAAGGGCAAAAATGCTCATTTTGACCAGGTTTGTTTGGAAATGTTTCAAAGCGTTGTGTTAAGTGTGCATAGTCGTTCAAGGATATTTTTAGGAGAGTCTTTTATTCTTCAGTGGGGTTTGTGCAGTTATGAGGCGTTCAAGGGCAAAACAGTCATTTAGACCAGGGTTAGCCGGAATTCAACCAAATGGTGTGCAGAGTATGCCTATCCATTTAGTAACATTTTGGAAGGGTGGACTTAACGTTTTGAGGGATTTTGAACTTTTCCAAAACGTGCCTGGAGGCTCAAAGGGCAGACTTGGTCATTTTTCACCGAGTCAGGCTAGCAGGCACCGGTGTTGACCTAAGTGTTGGTTCCCGAGACCGCCCGGTCTCGAAAAACTACCTGTGCGGTTTTGGTCCTTAAGAACCCTTGGTCTTAGAGAGCTGCTTATAGAGTGGTGTTGGTTCCTGAGAACGCCTAGTCCTAGAAAGCTACCTGTGAGGGTGGTGTTGGTCTCTAAGAACGCCTGGTCTCGGAGAGCTACCGAATAACGAACATTCTACATTAGCGGGATAGCGGGCTAGCAGGGGCCAGAAGTGAACCATCTGAAATTTGGTGAGGTGTTGGTCCCCGAGATCGCCCAATCTCGGGAAGCTACCTGGATGGTGTTGGTTTCCGAGACCGCCTCGTCTGGAAAACTGCTTGGAATGATGGTTCTTATGGCTCCAGCGGGACCTTGTGGGCCCAAGAAGAGAGCGGTTGACTAGATTGGAGATTGAAAGACTCATCTTGAGCTCACACGTGTTGTGATTGTTTGAGAATTAGATCCGGTCGGGCCGAAGGTTGCCGAGCTGGCAAAAATGGGGTGCTTACACACATTTAAAACATTCAAAACACAAATTTCACTCAAATTAATCACATTTTAAGACATAGGATCACTCATCCCTAATTCTCTTCTTATCATACAAAAACGATCTTCACTCAATGGTTTAGTAAAGATATTAGCCAATTACATGTTGGTGCACACAAAGTCAAGTTCAATATCACCTTTTTGTACATGGTCTCGTATGAAGTGATATTTAATTTCAATGTGCTTTGTGCGAGAGTGTTGAACCAGATTTTTAATCAAGTTTATAGCCCTAGTATTATCACACTTAATAGGAATATGATCAAACAAGATTCCATAATCTTCTAATTGTTGTTTGATCCACAACACTTGAGCACAACAACTGCGAACTGCTACATATTCAGCCTCAGTTGTGAAAAGAGCAACTGAGTTTTGTTTCTTGCTATACCAACATACAATCATATTGCCTAGGAGTTGGCAAGAGCTACTTGTACTCTTTCTATCTGTCGTGCCCAGATTTTTTACACTCGAGGAATACTCACCCAAGCAGGAAAAATGTTGTACTCTCTCGTTAGAACTCACCCTCCTAAAAGAATGAGTGCGACTAGATTTGAATTGAAGGTCGATTTGAAATAAGGGCTTTTGAAAAAGATTCAGAGTCGCCACCAAACTTGATTAAGGTGAGTTAGGTCACCTAAAAACTAAGAATAATCCGAAGACTACACTTAGGGTTTTTAGAAAACGATTTTGGAAAACATCCTCAAGAGAGGGTTTTTAAGAAAAATAGGTTGTTTGGCAACCTTTGGAAAACATTTAGCCCTTTTTGAAAAATAACTCTTTTTGGTCTTTGAAAACAGTGATTCTAGGTTCGGAGGTTGGTTACGTGTAGGGAAGACGCACTAAGCTATCACCCTACCCCGCCCTTTCGGTACCTACATGTCAATCTACCCTAGATTCACCTATGAGAGTCCTTAATTAACAAATGACCAATCCTATCCACTTTGAAAAACAATGTTTAAAAAGAAACTAACATGATGCATGATATGCAAGTGCAAAATAAGAGAATTGAAAAATAGATTTGGAAAGAGATTGATTTAAAATTGATTTGATTTGAAAATAGATTTGAAAAGATGGAATTGAAATTGAAAAGTTTGAAAATTTGGAAATAGAAATTTGAAATTGGAAGTTTGAAAGTAGATTGGAATTTGAGATTTGAAAAGATTTTGGAAACCGTACCCATGAGGGTGGAATTGAAAGTTCAAAAAGTGTTGTGACCGCACCTATAAAGGTTGCCTACGTATCCCTTTGGAGGAATCAGGTCAGTCGTAGTTCGAACTGGAGTCCGATTGAAAAGAGATTGATCTGAAGAGAGAAATTGGATTAGAAGAAAGAGATTGAATTGAAAACTGGATTTGATTTGAGATTAGAAGAGGAGATTGAATTTGAGAAGATTGGACTTGCTTCGGAAAGATTGATTTTGGAAAGACTTGGTTTTAGGAAACCTAGACTTAAGAAAGAGAAGAGACTTAGAAAACATTTGACTTGACTTGGAAGGTTTAGGAAATTAGGAAAAATTGGATTTAGGAAATGTTTGAATTAGGAAAGGTTCGATTTAGGAAGGTTTTAGGATTAGGAAAGTTTCAACTTAGGAAAGCTTTGAATTTGGAATGTTTCAACTTTAGGAAAGTTTTGAATTAAGAAAGTTTCGAATTAGGAAAGTTTTCAAATTAGGAAATTTTTTGAAAATTAGAAAGTTTTGAATTTAGAAATGTTTTGAATTAGGAAAGTTTTGAATTTGGAAAGTTTTGAAAACAAGAAAGTTTTGAAAATAAGAAAGTTTCGTTTTAGGAAATGTTTGAAAAAGGAAAGTTTTCAGTTTAGGAAATGTTTGAATTAAGAAAGTTTTCAGTTTAGAAAAGCCTTAGATTTAGAAAGATTTTGAAGTTTTGGAAAGTTTAGAATTTAGAAAGTTTGGAAGTTTAGAAAGATTTAACTTGAGAAAGTTTCAAATTTAGAAAGTTTTGGTTTTAGAAAAATTTGAAATTTAGAAAGTTTAAGATTTAGAAAGTTTTAGAGTTTGAATTTTAAAAAATCTTGAAATTAGGAAAGGTTTGAGTTTAGGAAAAGTTTGAAAACTTAGGTTTGAAAAGTTAACATTTGAAAAGAAGGTAGAATTAGGAAAGGGTTGAATTAGGAAAGATTTTTATGTTCAAGTTTTTGGAAACTTAAGGTTTAGGAAAGTGGAAGTTTAGGAAGGATTTGAATTAGGAAAGATTTGGATTTGGAAGGGATTGGTTTTGGTCTCTAAAAGAAAAGATTTGATTTTGTTTCCAAAAACGGAGGATATGATCTAGTTTCCTAAACGGGGATATTTGATTTGGTTTCCTAAAGGGAAGATAGGATTTGGCAAGGATTTAGAAAAGGAGATTCTAGAAACCCTATGTTTGAAAGATTATAGTTTTGACGTAGAAAAGAGGTTTTGGAAACATGTATAGTTTGGATGTGAAAACAAGAGGTTTTGAAAACCTAGGTTTGGGGCAAAGTTTGAAATCATGTTTTTGGAAAGAAAATTTAGGGTTTCCTAATGGTTAGCTCTAGGGCTTGACTTGGGCTCTAAGGAAAGAGTTCTTGGAAAGCGCGTTTTTAGAAACGAAGGTTTTCTAGAAGGGAATCCTAAAGAGGAATTTTTGGAAAGTAATTTTGAAGAGGGAGTTTTTGGAAAAAGATTTTAAAGAGAGGGAATTTTGGAAAGTGTGTTTTTAGAAATGAAGATTTTAGAACGAAAATCCTAGAGGGAATTTTTAGAAGGGAGATTTTGGAAAGAGAGTTTTTTAGAAAGATTTTTGGAAGGAGATTGTTGGAGAGAATTTTTGGAAAGATTTTTGGGGAACGTTTTTAGAAAGTGAATTTTGGGGAGAGGATTTTGAAAAGGAGTTGAAAAAGGGAATTTTGAAAAATAAATTTTGGAAGGGAGTTTTTGAAAATAATTTTGAAGATGAGAGTTTTAGGAAAGTATGTTGAAAAAGAGATTTTTAGAAAGAGATTTTTGAAGAGAGAATTTTTTTGGAAAGTATGAAAACATCTCACTTTCCTAAAGCGATTCTAGCTATAAGAGGGCTAGAACCACTTTAAGAAAGTGGTTTTGAAAACAATAAGGTTTGAAAATATAGATCAAAAGAGTCACTTTTAATGTAACACTTTCCTAAAGCAACCCTAGCCATGGAAAGGCTAGAATCACCCTAGGATTGTGGTTTTGAAAACAAGTTTTCGAAAAAGAGATTTTGATGCAATTTTGAAAACAAGTTTGAAAACGATTTGAAAAACAACTTTGAAAACGGTTTTTGGAAGATGCAAGACTATAATATGCACAATGCAATTTGGGGTCGTGAACATACAAGGCTAAGGCTTCACCACATAATCAAGGGGGCCGAACCCACGTGGTCTTTGGTTAGACTAGAAGAAAGCCCCCGACACGGTGACTCTCCAATAGTCCAATCCTACACATGGACCGGGAATCCCCTTGTTTCAAGCATGCAAAGAAAGGGGGGGAAAGAGATGGGGGATTAAAATAGAGAAAACCCAAGTGGGTTGGAGAGAGAAGAGAGAGGGGGGAAGTACAGAAAATTAAAAAGAAAGCCTACCGTATATCTTCTTTATTTTGCGCGCCGCGCTATCTTCGGTCTTCAGTCTTTGTCTTGATCTTCACCTTCAGTCTTCAAGGGTTGCCTTCAAGCTTTGGATGGCAGCTCTTCAAGTCTTCAAAGGATGGTTGAAGGCTAGTGTATGAGTGTATGGGGGAGTGTATGAGTGTATAGGAGGCTAGGGTTTGTGTATAGTGGCTAGGGTTTGGGAAAACCTAGGGAGGCTAGGGTTTTTCAGGTGCTCGAGCTCTGTATATCGAAATATATGATTTTTAGGTTAATTTTGCAGACCCATTTCACGCTGAATGAGGCTCTGTATTTATAAAGGGGGGAATACACTGGCACCTATTGCAGTGAAGCCAAGCCAAAATTCCTTCTGGCGCCACTAGGAGTGGCGCCAGGCCAAATATTGGCTTGGCGCCACTAGTAGTGGCGCCAGCCAATTAGGAAACTATTAAGGTCAGCAAGCAACGTATCTTTGACTAGATTTGGGCGCTTATACTAGTGACTACCATGCAATCTTTAGCCTGGCTTCACTAGGAGTGACTCCGGAAAGTCCGGGAATGATTTGAAGGAGCCGGGAATGACCCGGAAGGCCGGAAAGGGGCAGGAACACTTAAAATAGTGTTCTGGAGGTATTTGACTCAAAAATGGGTACGAGATGTGTTAGAAGGGTTGACCGGGCTTTTAAGGGCAAAACGGTCAATCGGACCGAAAAACTGCCGAGACAGACTCGGACTGTCCCGGAAGAAGACTGGGGATCAGGAAACATTATTTAGAATGTTCCCATAGGTTGTCGGTTTGATTTCCAGAGCCGGCGTGGTCGGAAAGGGAGACCGGCCCTCTAGGGGCAAAACGGTCATTTCACACCGGGTTGGCCGGAACTGACTCGGAATGATCCGAAAAGGTAAAAAGAGGTTGAGAACACTATAAAAAGTAGTCTCAGGAAGTTACCAGTTTGATACCCAGAGCCGGTGTGGTCGAAAAAGGAAACCGGCCCCCTAGGGGCAAAACGGTCATTTTGTACCGGGTTGGCCGGAACTGACTCGAAATGATCCGGAAAGGTAGAGGAGGATTGAGAATATTATAAGAAGTATTCTTAGAGGGTTACCGGTTTGATACCCAGAGCCAGTGTGGTTCCCGGGGCATTCGGATGCCTAGGGGCAAAATGGTCATCTTGACCGAAAAAGGTCCAAAGGGTAGTTTGGTCATTTTCACCGAAGTGGGCTAACAGACACTGGTGTTGACCTGGGTTTTGAGTGTTTCCGCCACTCTAACGGCGGTCATCGTGACACGGGTTTGTTGCCAATTCCCTATATCGACCTATTTGTGAGTATCTCCGCTACTCTAACGGTTTTGCGAGTATTTCCGCTACTCTAACGGTTTTGTGAGTATTTCCGCTACTCTAATGGTTGTGTGAGTATTTCCGCTACTCGGACCGTCTCGAGGAATAAACTGTCTCGAGAGAGGGATTGGAAAGGGGTCTTACCGTCTCCAAAGAGACGTGTCTGGATTGAAACCGTCTCGAGGAATAAACTGTCTCGAGAGTGGGATTGGAAAGGGGTCTTACCGTCTCCGAAGAGATGTGCCTGGATTGGAACCGTCTCGAGGAATAAACTGTCTCGAGAGTAGGATTAGAAAGGGGTCTTACCGTCTCCGAGGAGACGTGCCTGGATTGGAACAGTCTCGAGGAATAAACTGTCTCAAGAGAGGGATTGGAAAGGGGTCTTACCGTCTCTGAAGAGACGCGCCTGGATTGGAACTGTCTCGAGGAATAAACTGTCTCGAGAGTGGGATTGGAAACGGAAAGGAAAGGACAATGCCCCTAAGGGCATTTTGGTTATTTTGCCTCTATTTGGGCCTGACAGGCCCACGAAGCGATGGAAAGACGGAATTTGGACCTAGGGAATTGGTTTTGATAGGAATATGCCCACAATGACTTGAAAACAAGTCTGGACGGAGTGTAGACTGCCGAGCGGTCAAAAAATGGGGTGCTTACACTATCAACTCTACTCCTCGCATAGTCAGCATCAATGTAAGTATTCAAATTAAAACAAGTGCCCTTTGGATACCATAATCCAAAGTTTGGTGTGTGCTTAAGATAGCAAAATATTCTCTTTATAACAATCACATGAGATTCTTTAGGATTGGATTGAAAACGAGCACATAAGCAAACACTAAACATTATATCTGGTCTACTAGTGGTCAGATACAATAAGAGCCTATCATGCTTCTATAAAGTTTAACATCTACTGACTTACTTTCTCATTGCTATCTAATTTTGTTGTAGTACTCATTGGAATACTTATAGGCTTTGCATCTTCCATGCCAAAATTTTTGATCAAGTCCTTGATGTACTTGGCTTGGTTGATGAAGATCCCTTCCTTCGATCGCTTAATTTGAAGTCCGAGAAAGTAGTTGAGCTCGCCCATCATACTCATCTCGAATTCTCCCTATACACACTTAGCAAATTCTTCGCAAAGCGACTCATTAGTAACATCAAATATAATATCATCTATATAAATTTGTACTACAAGCATATCACTGTTTTTTATTTTAATAAAAAGAGTGGTATCTATTTTTCCTCTAGAAAAACCTTTTTCAATTTAAAATTTACTTAATCTTTCATACTAAGCCCTTGGGGCTTGCTTCAAACCATACATAGCTTTTGTGAGTTTAAAAAAATGGTCAGGAAATTTTGGATCTTCAAATCCAGGTGGTTGTTCAACAAAAACTTCTTCGGCGATAAAACCATTTAGAAATGCACTTTTAATAGCCATTTGATATAATTTAAAATCTTTAAAACAAGCAAATGCAAGTAATAATCTAATGGCTTCTAATCTAGCTACTGGAGCATAGGTTTCATCAAAATCAATGCCTTCCTCTTGGCTATAACCTTAAGCAATAAGTCTTGCCTTGTTCCTCACAACCACTCCGGACTCATCCATTTTATTTTTAAATAACTATTTAATTCCAATGACTGGATGATCACTAGGTCTAGGAACAAGGTGCCACACCTCATTCCTTTCAAATTGGTTCAATTCTTCTTGCATTGCATTTATTCAAAATTCATCATTTTCAGCATCATCAAAACACTTAGGCTCTATCTGTGATAAAAATGCTAGATGATTACATATATATTTTTTTTTATAGAGGTCAAGTTCTTACTCCTTGTGAAGGATCACTTAAGATTTGTTTCGTAGGAAGGTTATGCATAAACTTCCACTCCTTAGGTAGACTTTCATTGATTTCTTATTAGCTGGTAGGAACTTCTTATACTCTTCTTTCTTTTTGAGGTTCCTCATTTAAGCTTGGTTGGATGTCCATCTTTTCTATATCTGGTTCTAGCTTATCTACATCATCACTTTAAACATTCTTTGAAGAAGGGTTAAATTCATCAAATTTGACATGGACTGATTCTTCAACCACTAGAGTCCTCTTATTAAAGACTCTATAAGCCTTACTATGTGTTGAATAGCCAAGAAATACACCATCGTCAGATTTTTCATCAAACTTGCCGAGGTTGTCTTTATTGTTATTCAAAACAAAGTATTTACATCCAAAAGCTTTAAAGTATGAGACATTTAGTTTCTTATCTTTCCAAAGTTCATAGGGGGTTTTGTTCAAAAACTTTCTAAATAAAATTCGATTCAAAACGTAACACGCTGTGTTAACAGCTTCAGCACAAAAATATTTTGGTAACCCATTTTCGCAAAGCATGATTCTAGCCATTTCTTCTAAAACTTTGTTTTTTCTCTCAACAACCCCATTTTGTTGGAGTGTTCTAGGAGCTGAGAAGTTGTGATCAAAACCATTTTCCTCACAAAACATTTCAAAGGGTTTGCAATCGAATTCCTTTCCATGATCAGTCATAATAAAAGTGATTGAAAATCCTTTTTCATTTTGGACCTTTCTACAAAATTTTGTGAAGAAAACAATTGTCTCATCGTTATAAGCTAAGAAAATGTCCATGTAAATCTAGAATAGTCATCAACGATAACAAGTGCATATTGTTTCCCACCAAGACTTAAAGTCCTAGTTGGTCCAAATAAGTCCATATGCAATAGTTGAAGTGGCCTAGAGGTAGTGAGCATATTTAAGGATTTGAAAGAAATTCGAGTTTGCTTACCTAATTGACAAGCATCACAAACTCTATCTTTGTCAAATTTTATCTTTGGAAGACCTTTGACCAGATCATTTTTAGAAACCTTTGAAAGTATGCTCATACTAATGTGACCAAATGTTCTATACCACAACTAACTTTCATCACTATTCATAGCCGCAAGGCATTCCATTTTGCAAGAAGATAAATCATTAAGATTGAAAATATAAATATTGTCTTGTCTATGTTCAGTGAGAATTGTCTTGTTATCATTAATGTCAATTACATCACATTTAGAGGATTTAAATACAACCTTACATCCTCTGTCACAAATTTGACTAATACTCAAAAGATTATGTTTGAGTCCTTTAACAAGTAGTACATTTTTGATAGATGTAGAGGAATTCTTACCAACACTACCTATACCGATGATCTTCCCTTTGCTATTGTCACCAAATGTGACATGACCTCCATTCTTTGGTGAGAGAGATGTGAATTGTGCTTCATCTCCCGTCATATACCTTGCGCTTCCACTATCCAAGTACCAATGGTCTTTCTTGGATTTTGCTTCAAGGCAAACCTGCAAAAAGGATTTATCTAACCTTAGGTACCCAAATCATCTTGGATCCTTGGGGGTTTAGTCTTCAATGGTCTTCTAGAGACCCACGCATTTCTAAGAACCTTTGATTTTTGCAAGGCATAGCATTTACTAGCAATATATCCTAGTTTATGACAATAAAAGCATGAGACTTGTGGTTTTCCAATTGAAGTAATAAATCTGCCTTTTGAAAATTTCTTTCTTTTAAAAGGATCAAAGCCAAGACCAGCTTTGTCTAAAGAACATTTTTGTTTTTCTAAAATTGCATCTAGTTTTTCTTTTCCATTTACACATCTAAAAGAGTTGTTTCCAAGCCTTTAATCTTATCAAGTAAGATCTAATTTTCTTTTGAGGAATCTTTTTTAAAATAGTCTTTCTTAATCTTATTCTTCAAGACACAAACTTCATTTTTCAAAACTTCATTTTCTTTTTGTAAATTTTCATTTTCATCAGTAAGAGTTGCAACCATCTTTTTAAGAAGTCCATTTTTAATTCCCATTTTTCTGAATTCACAAAGTAAATCATCAAATGCATCTCGTAATTCATTAAAAGTAAATTGGGAAGAGTCTGATACCTCACTATCATCCTCATGAGCCATGAGACATAGGTTAGCCACTTCTTGTGGTTCAGCTTTTTCTTCAGAGCTTGATTCTTCATCATCACTCCATGTTGTGGCTGCCATGGCCTTCTTCCCTTGATATTTCTTTCCTATCTTTCTGAGCAGAGGACACTCTGCCTTTATATGGCCAAGCTTCTTGCATTCATAGCATGTAATGTTGGATTCCTTACTAGGCTCTCCTTTGGCTTCATGCTTCTTTCCACCTCTTCATTCCTTCTTTATGAATCATCTAAATTTTCGAGTGATGAGAGCAATTTCATCTTCATTCTCATCACTTTCTAATTCATTATCTTGGCTGGTGGATTTGAATGCAACTACCATTTTCTTCTTTTCTTCATCCTCTTGGGTTTGTTGCTTTTGAGTGAGCTCATGAGTCATTAAGGAGCCCAAGAGTTCTTCAAAAGGCAGGGTGTTGAGGTCCTTGGCTTCTTGGATTGCTGTGACTTTGGCTTCTCAAACTTTTGGCAAAGACCTTAGAATCTTCTTTACCTGTTCACTGTTCCATTAATAATATTGGTGAACCTTGTGAACATTTCTGTGATTGACTCATCAGGTTTCATTTTAAACAATTCATAATTGTCTACCAAAATATTGATTTTAGATTCCTTAATCTGATTGGTACCTTCATGTGTGACTTCTAATCTATCCTATATTTCTTTAACTGATTCACAAGTGGATATACGATTAAATTCATTGGGATCAAGTGCACAATATAAAATATTCATGGCTTTGGCATTAGATTGTAGCATTTTCAAATCACCTTCATCCCATTCAGATTCTGGTTTAGGAATATTAGTTCTATCTACTCTAGTTGCAGGTGTTTTGGGACAATTTATTATGAGTCTCCATAATTCATAGTCTACCGATTGAATATAGATTCTCATTCTATTTTTTTCAATAATTGTAATTGGTGCCATTAAACATAGGTGGTCTATTTGTGGATTGACCCTCACTGAGAGAGCTTCCAAAATTGGTTGCCATGGATTTATTCCTAGGATGTTAAGTCTTAAAACAGGAATACAAGCTCTGATACTAATTTTTGGCCCAAAGGCAACCCAAGAGGGGGGGTGAATTGGGTTTTTCGAATATTAATGACAATTAAGATTAATTAAAATTAATCTAAACAATGTAACAGTGATCAATCTATATGTAATGCAATGTAATCAAAATAAGAAAAGAAAACAGAGTAATAGAAATAACACAAAGAGTTACCGAGGTTCAACCACAATCTGTGATTTATGTCCTCACCCCAAGATCCCCTTAAAGGCTTCCTCCACTATATAATCTCCAATTACAAATGGATGCTAATTGACCAAGTGCTCAGCTCATTCTTTACACAAGAACTTCTTCCTAAGTTCTTCAGCCACCAAGTGGTTTTGTCCAAGATCCACTCAAACTTACAAGAGTTTTTCTTTCACAATAAATCTGTTAAACTCTCACTTACAAGTGTATAAAGATATACAATCAATTTACAAACTCTCTAACAAGAGTGGATTAAACAATCAAAGCTCACACAGTGAAAACAAGAAGAATGTTCAGGATTTTCAATTGATTAGTTAGTGGATGTTTTTTTTTTTCTCTTCCTTTGTATAAATGCAATTAGAAGCTTGTATATAAACCTTTGTATTGATTTCATCCATTGGAAGTTGTTGGGATTCATTTAATGCACGTCCAGTCTGTTATAACGCTAGAAAAACTAGCCGTTATATCCCAGGGGTCGACTCTTAAGCTTAAAGGGTCGACTCTTCTGGTCTGTATTTTTCTGATGTTGTTCACTGTCTCCATGTATCGACTCTTCATATCCATGATTCGGCTCATTGATCATTTTGTCTTCAAGTCATTTTGCTTCTGCCTTCATAAGGCGACTTTTCAATTCCATGAGTCAGCTCTTTGCACAGAATCTTGCTTCAGTCTTTATGAGTCAATTCTTTATATTCAATGGTCGGTTCATTGATCATTTGGTCTTCAAGCTTTTGCTTCTGTCTTTATGAGTCGGCTCTTTATTTCCATGAGTCGGCTCATTGATCATTTTGTCTTCACATTTTTGCTTATGTCTTCATGAGTCGGCTCTTTATTTTCCATAAGTCGGCTTATTACCCAAAAATCTTCATTCTGTCTTCCAGTGATCAAATTCTTCTTCAGCAATATTATAAGATCTTCAAGGAGTCTTCTCTTTAGGGTATGATGATCAATCAAAACTCTTTAACTCATCAGAGTTATCTTCTATTCAATTTGGATTGAATCAATCATTTGATATTCAACTTTTCTTGACTTTCAAACTGTCAGGGTTTCACTCTCTTAATGTTGCGTTCTTTTGCCGATTTTTCTCTTTTATTGCCGAGCTATTGCTTTCATTGTCGATTTCTTCTCTTTGCAAGCAATTCTTCTTTCTTCTTTGGAATGACCTCAATGAGACTTTTGTAAACTTGATGAAATCTCTTCATGCATATTGTCTTCATTGATTCTTTATATCTCAGAAGAATTCTTCACTTGGATTTCATGTAGAGATCAGGCAATCAAACTGAATCTTCTTCTCAAACAACTTCCAATCACATTATCTTGAATTGATCTTTGCATATTTGATAAGATCTTCTTTTGAGCATTTTTGATCTTTTCACAATCAAATCATCTTCAACTGATTATTGCACATTCTGATGAAGTCTTCAATCTTTCTTGAGTACAATACAACTTCATTGAGTTTATGCATACTTGATGAAGACTTTATTTGAACACCTTCAATCTTTTCGAATGCAAACCATTTGTTTGAAGTAGAAATAGACGTCAATTCTCTATTTGGTTCATTGCATAGCTCTTAGAGATCATTTCTTGATTCTAAGCTTGTTGTGCATTTACTTTGACATGTAGTAGACTTAAAATTGAACTTTAAGTCTAACTTATAAATTTTATTAATATGCACACTAAATAAATGTATTAGTAAAATAACACAAGGTTTGATTATCATTAAAATCAATATGGGGGTTAACCTTGAGTCAACAACTAGAACTAAGAAACCATTAGTAGTCAGGAATAATTATAATTTTGGTCGAAAAATGCATATTCTTCCGTTCTCTAAGAACTATGATGTTTTCTTTGATATTTTGACTTATATGTCTACTGCCTCAATTTAATACTCTTCATTGCTTCTAGAACAACAGAAGATAAAGTGGTACATTGAGGAAGTCTTAAAATGGTACTAGTGTTGGAAGAGGGTTTGCATGAAACACAATATGCCATCAGAAACAAGAGGATCCGATCACAGTTGAAGATGATGGGAAAACACCTAAGGTGGGAATGTCATTTGACTCATACGAAGACTCTTGTGAGTTTTATAAGAAATATTTTCGTGAGAAGGGATTTGACACAATGCAAAGAAGGTCAAAATCTAAAGATAGAATTTTTAGGTACTTCACAATTGCATGTGCTTGTTGTCACTTGTTGAGGTTAATCATAATCATACAATCAGTCCATGTCCATCAAAGGTACGGTTTGTACAGGTAACAAGCACTTAAATGCTCGTACAAGAAACTGACTAGAATTGAATGATCAGGTAAGCATACCTTTATGTAAAAATAATTACATTTGCCCATAACCTTCAGACACAGAGAGAGAGAGAGAGAGAGACTTCACCCAATTTATTTTTTATTTTTTATTGTAGTTATAGTTGTAAACAACTTAAATCAAGTCAAATAATAAATTGTTTAAATTTAGCTTGAAAACTAAATAAGTTTTAAAATGTAATCAAATTGGACTTATTTATCTCTCAAGTCAATTTCAAACTAGATTAAGTTGAGTCGATTACGGGTCAAGGTTGAATAGTTTGATATTTTTTTTATTATAGAGTTCTACAATAGATATTAAACTTATTGAGCCAAGCTCTAAAAATTAGTATATTTAAAATGTATTTAAGATCGACTTGTTTACAAAAACGAGTCAATTTTAAACGAGTTTTTAATAAACTGAACATAAGTCATCAGAACTTGTATATTGGTTTGTTTTACTGTCCTATCTACAGCATTGTATATTAGTAACATAGGTGCAAGTTACAGTGGTGTATAAGAGTCATTAGAACATTGTCCATATAAATGTAAATATCCGGGTTTTTTTGCTACTGTTGACTGCAGTCATTAAATTTTGAGTCATTTTTATTTTACTACTATATATAGAATTACACTAGATGCATCGCTCTGAAAAAATCAATTCGATGTAAAGAACTTTAACCACCAAAATTACTATTAAATGTTACGGTTTTAGTATTACCTTTTAAGTTTGTGGGATTTAGCCTCTTGCTTTCTCACTTTTATATTGCGTTTGTGTTGTTATGATTTATATTATTTTTATTTTTAAATAATTATTGGTGTTTTGAAATTTGATGTGAGTTTAACTTGTCCCAACTCAAATCTGATTAAGTGGGGCTAGATGGAAAGGTTCAATTTGTCTCATACTTGAGACAGAGTATGAGATGAATTGTTTTTTATTAAAAATAGGTTAAGATTTAATCTAAGTCATCTTGAACCTGTCAGTTAGCATCCCAGCAACATACAGTAAGCTTATCCCATGTCCATATAGCCCTTGACGTTCTTACTTTTAATGACTTATGTAGATTGGTACTATTTTTTTATTTTTTTACTCCCTCATCTTCTCATTAAGGGAAAATGGCATACAAACAAACTCACCTATGATTCTCATCAAGTTCTGAAATGTTAATAATTTGCCACATTAATTCATTTGAATGTGAATTGTTGTTGCCAAATTTTTGTCTTTTTTTTTTTTTTTTTGTGTGTTTTAATAATTTGTTGCCACAAAGTTTATTTATGTAGCACTGTCCTCAAATTAGGATAAGAGAAATGAAGTGCGGCAACGTGTTTAAAAATAAAATTGTTATCTCTATGTTTATTTAAAAATGAAATTGTAAGTGTGTCTAAACTCAAAAAAGGTGGGATTGATTTAACTTTCAACTATTGACTAACAAAAGATTGGCTTTTTAAGGTTTGCAACTAATAGAAGGGGGACATAGAGCACTGTGAATGTGCATGAAATAACTTAATTTTCTAGAATTGTTAGACCATAAGATAAATATCTAGTGATTGGCTTAATAATTTTAAAAAATTTCTCTACTCCATTATGCATGCAATTCAATCAAAAGCAATAAAGCATACAACACAATAAATAAGGAGACAAGAGATTTTTGCCATGAAAACCCAATGCGAGAAAAAACCATGTAGATCAACTCTTTTGGTTCGGCTAGCCAAGCATTATAATGAACAGTTTACACAAGCTGCACTTACAATTTTTTACGTATCTCGAATCTATTGTTTGAGTATGGCAAGTGACATTCTGAAATTGGCTAATGTCATTTGTATTGTTTCACCAGGAATCAATCTCTGATCAACTCTAAAAATTTATGCAATGAGTCCGCCTTCTTCATCAGACCTAATATGACATAACAAAATGTTTAAAACACAAATCACCATTACAAAAAGCTTATAGTGCATAAATGACTTGTCTTCTAAAAAATTGGTATACATTGACACCAATTGAAAAAATATACATTTTGTCCGGGACACGAGTTTACTTTCGGATTAATTCACTAAATTAATTATCCTAACTTATTCAATTTGTAAACATGCAATAGTAAGCAATCAATCAATCAGACGACCCACGATGTCAATCAAAATATGTTGAAGTAATCAAACAATTAAACATCCCGTTCTTAAATTGTTGCTGAAGAACGGGTTGTTTAGTGTTTGGGCATTTTTAAAAAATAAAAAAAAAATGTTGTTGAAGGTTTGGCTGAGTGGATCAGCGTTTTTAACTAGCTTTCTTCTTTTTTACAATTTTCAGTTGTGGTTTTTGGTTAAAAACAAAAAAAAGAAAAGAAGGTGAGTCTAAAATAAAAACCTCATAAAAATGGTAGAAATTAAATTAAATTTTAATTGAAAAACTAAAAATAACCTAAAATAGAAGTCCAAAAATTAAATATAAGTTGAAAAAAACTAGTAAAATTAAAAAATATTAGTTAAAAAGGCTAATCCAAACAAGTTTATATATTTTTTTCACAAGAAAGCGTGGATTTGTTTTTTCATTCCATATATTTTTAGAAAACCATATAGTTGATTGAAAATTTTTTTTGCATGGAAATGTGAATGCATTTGAACAAACTACTTTTAAGAAATAATTTAAATCAATCATAATTTTTGAATTAACTATAAGATACAATAAGTAGCCATCCTAGTCCTACTTTCTTTAAACAATTAAATTGGCAGAATTATAATTTGTTTTGAAAAAATAAAATTTGTTCGAAGCAATAGAACAACTTTTTCTTGTCACTTCTCTAAAGCAACATGTAGGAACAAAATTTTCTTTGATATCACAGAATTTCTCATCATAAACGTGGAAAAACATTCCATCACACACAAAAAGATTGCAAAAAAAACAAAAAAACCCATAAATGTTAAACTTATAAAGTTGAGTTTAAAAAATGTATAAGTTTTAAAATAGATTTAAAGTTTATCATCAACCTATTGAACTTATCTTGAACGAGCTGTAAAGTGAAACTGACCGAAAACGAGCAACCTTGTTACAGCATTGTATATCGTACCATAGATGCAAGTTTAAGTGTACAAGTCACCGGAACTTAAGTATTTTATTTTTTTGATGACTGAATGTCTAACTCAGCTTGCGCATCATGATTAATTCTGAAACCTGTGTGGTCTTCTATTTCATATAAACTGAGTAATTAAGGAGTCAAAAATCTTAGAAATAATTTCAAAAAATTAATAATACCTAAAAGTTTTGAACGAGAACTTGGGTTCTGGTAGGCAAAACCTAGGAGTGGACATTGGTGGGCTCTGGCAGGGCCTATACAAAAAAATTTTCATTGCGCCCAAAATCAAATCTCAAGGCCGCCCAATTAAAAAAAATGTATTCACAAGCCCGTCAAAATTTACCCATTTAACATAAAATTTGTTTAATATATAATTTCTTCTCTACAAAAAATATAATAATATTGAATAACATAAAATTTAATTATAGTTACATATATATAATATTAAAATATATAATATATTATTTTATATCTATTTCGGGCCAAACTTCAAAGACAATTCTCAAGCTCGCCCATTAAATTAATCAGACTGAAAAAAATTTCTCAAGCCTTGTAATTAATAAGCGGGTTTATCAGACTCTCAGCCTAGAGCCACCTCTAGCGGAACCTAATTTTTTTTATTTGTTGAGCAAAAAAGTGAAAAAATGGCGATCAGTATAGTAATATTTAAGAATGACGAGTCAGTCACCATAACTCACAAGTAATATTTAACTTTTTCTTAATAGCACGTGATTTATATAATTACTACCACTTGTGAGTTCCAACACGCTACTCTTAAATAGAAGAGCAAGGTTTTAAGTCATGTTATTGAAGCGAATTCAACTAGGTGACAGCGGAACCTAGTTAATGTAACTGTAATATATCCTAGGGCCCAAAACGAACACCCTGTTCTCTCTTAGCATATGTATACGTAGATATAGACTTTCTCCTTCTATACCTCTCTCATGGCGTCTCAGCGCGGGAAGCGCCTCTCCCTCAGCAGCAGCAATAACAGCAACACCGAAGGGATTCTATCAAGGGTTTCGAGCGCGGTATCGCAGTCGCCAATCGTGTACGCGGGCAAGCGGGCAGCGTCAGACGCGGCGTACTTGACGAAGCGCCTCCTCAAGAGCACCGGCAAGGCAGCGTGGATCGCCAGCACCACCTTCCTCATCCTCGTCGTGCCACTCATCATCGAGATGGACCGCGAGCAGCAGCTCAACGAGCTCGAGGTGCAGCAGGCCAGCCTCCTCGGCAGACCCCCCGTCGGCGCCGCCGTCGCCGCCGCCCCTCAGAAGTGAAGTGATGTCAATTGATGAGCTATAAAGGTAGGGTTTTGCTGAATTCGTATTGATTTCTCCAGTTGGGAACTAGTAGGCAGTGGGGTTACGTTGTTTTGTTTTTCTTTAATATGAATTTTGAAATTATTGGTGATATCTTAGGCTTATTTTTTGTTTACAATGGTGGATGAATGTTGTTACGAATGGTTTTGGATTTAACTGAGCTTCGATATCAGAATTAGGGCTTTACACCGTTGGGTTAATTTTGGTTAGTCTCCTTGCATGCCAGTACTGATATTCAAAGCTCATTGTTATTCTATATTGCAGAGGTCTTCTTAAATATACGAATATCTTTATGTGTGTGTTTTTGCAGCATAGCTCTCTCTCTCTCTCTCTCTCTCTCTCTCTCTCTCTCTCTCTCTCTCTCTCTGACACTATCAAACTGACTATTAAATAGATTTTGTTTGATACTTCCTTTGGGCACTGTTATTGATTTATTTGATGGAACTTTCTAAAAGAAGGGATTTAATTAGGTTTAGTTTATAATTAGTTGAGGGTTTTATTTCTTGCGGATGTAGGATAATGATAATTTCTTTAGGATTTGAAGCTGCAATTATACGTATGCTCCAATCGAGTGATTCTGTTGGACTACATTGTAGGCGACTACGATAGCTGTTGAATAAACCAAGACTATTTTTGGTACAAAGAAATGAAAAAGAATGAAATAAAAATGAAAATGGAATGAGAATAAGAATGGAATGGAATAGAATAGAATAGAATAATTATTCTCATTATCTTATTTGGTAAAACCAATGAATAATATTATAATAGAATAGAATGAAATTTATATATAATTTGAAATTTTAATATTATGTCTATACAAAATATTAGTAATATAAATTATTTAATTATTAAATATTATTAAGCATTTGTAATGGAGGTAGTGGCAGCAGCGACGGTAGTTGGTGGCAAGACGACGGTGTTAGTTGGTGGTAGTGACGGCAATGGTAGTGGGGCTGTGGCGGTGGTCAATGGTAGGTGGTGGTGGTGGGACGGTGACGGCAGTAGAGGGTAACGGTGTCGGTAGATGGTGGGTGATTATGGTTGACGATGGATAGTGGTGGCGGTGATGATGAGAATTTTTAACTTTCTAAATTTTTTTATTTTTAAAATTTTTAAAATTAAAAAAATAATTACCAAACATGTTTTATATTTTTTAAAAGAAATTTGATAACAAAAATCTTACTAAATTTTGTTTTATGCTATTTTATGTAAGAATAGAATGACCATTCTCACTCTTGAAATAGGGAATGGTCATTCCAACAAAATATGAAAATGATTATTCCATGGAATAGTCATTCCACCTCTAAATAGTGGTATCAAATAAGGGAATGAAAATAAAAGTGGGAATAGTCATTCCATTCTGTTCTATTCCCTTGTACCAAACATAACACAAATCTTGTATGCATTTAATGGTTAATGACATTATGCTTCAAAATTGCTTAAGCTACGTCATAAGAAAAAGCTTTGTGTTGTAGCTGAAGCTTCAATAGTGTGGGGTTGCTTCTAATTTTGTGTGGGAACAAGAAAGGAAATCCCAAATTCCTTCTTTGTTGCCTGCCTTGTGTTTTCTTTGTATCTTCCACTCTCTTGTGTATAGAGGCCAAGTCGTGCTTGTCGGTTGATTAGATTTTCCAAAGTGTCACCTTTGTGGCCTCTAAAAGAGTAAGCTTAAGGCATTCTTGATCGAGGCTTTCCTGGATGCTTTGGAGCTTGCTTTGTCCACTCTTGTTCCGTTGGTTCTTACTTTTAATCTTTATGTACATCTCCTAAGCTTGGGTTCTTAGGTCTCTAGATGCTTCATCATTAACTTTCTTTTGAATCATGCAGTTGAAGCAAAACCCATGAATTGTTGTTTTTAGTTTATATTTTTATACTTGATTTGACAATTTTTTCTCTTGGCCTCTACCAACGATGAAGTTTGTTCTTACCAAATACACATAGTATGGCATACTCTACTACACTACGTTGACAGAGTATTAGTTTTTTTAAATTCTCTTGGTCTGTTTGGCGCCTATTGCATTTTAAATATTCTGGCTATGAATGCCTCTTAGCTGCAATTGATACTACCACATCATGTTCTTATGCAATTTTATTAGGTTGAATGATGGCAAATGCAATTTTGAAATTAAAAGAAGAAATCTCTTATGTATGAGTGAATTTAGTCTCTTGGAACTGATTTCTTCTCAGTTTCATCATTTTTCATGTGTGATGCAGGACTAGAACTAGATTGGCTCTCACTTGCCCCAACCCCCCTTCCCTGTCTTGGAAATCGTATTATGTTTTCTTTGGTTGCACTACAAGAAAAAATACTATTTGCGACGGCCTTATTGCTGTCGCAAATACCATTATTCGCGACGGCATGGCAGCCGACACAAACATATATTTTATGTGACGACGTTTTTGCGACGGCAACCACTGCTGTCGCAAAAAGTATAGCAAAAACGACGTCGTTTTATACCCTAAATGCGTGCCCTCTTTTACGTTAGAGGTATTTGCGAGGGGTATATGCGGTCTCAAAAGGGATTAATGAAACGACGTCGTTTGGCTTCTAAACCACGTTGTTTTGGTCCCAAAATTAGTTTCCCCCTTTTTATTCTTCTTCCCTCTCAAACGACTAAACCCTAGCTAGCCCTCACTGTCCCTGCCTCCCTACCTCAGGCCTCACTCTCCATCTCAACGTTCACCTAAGTCCGGAGGCCTCTCCGTTGGTCCGACCAATCGCCATCACCTCTGCAATCGACATTCACCTCAATAATCTTCTCTCTCTCTCTCTCTCTCTGGTTGTCTATCTCTCTAGATCAGTCTCCCTCTCTCTCTCTAACCTCTATCTTCATGTGCCATTATAGGCGTTGCCACATGTGGAATCCCATCGCACCGGAATCTCCGACCTGAATCTTATCGCTAACCGGAATCCCTCACCGACCAAGTTAGAATTTTTTGGATCTCTCTCTCTCTCTTTCTGCTTTTGCTCTCTCTATCTCTGCTCTTATGCAGAGATACCACATGGAATATGGCAAGTTCATTACACTCTGCTATGAAATTTTCAAACAGTTATATATACCACATGGAATACCGCAAGTTCATAGATTACTTTATTTATAATATTTCATTTTATGGAAGCAAAATTCAAAAGCCTATGACCCTTCCTAGAGGAAACTAAAGAGCAAAACTGAAACTTCTATGAGTCAAATATCTCCTACAATAATAAAAGAAAAAATTTACAATGATGATCTAGACCCGATTTCAAGTTCGCTCAAGTCAAATAGTGCATTCAGTTAAAGACAGATCCTTGAGATGCATGCATGAGTTAACCAAAATATAAACATATAACCTTAGACCCGTTATATTATTGTTAATTTTGTGTCGTAATCATTTTTAGCTAATTTTATTGTTAATTCATTTTTTTGACATAGATTTGATGGTCAACCTTGCAATGCCTCTGTTCAATTTTGTGTCGTAATCCAACACATTCTTACATTGACAACTGCAAATTTACTGATAACAACAATCTAACTGGTAGCCAAAACAAAGGAAATCATTCATTAGTACTGAAGTATATTTGTATTATTCGTTATTTGTTTTAGAAGTTCTCTTTTGCCCGGGTGTGTCGTGTTTTAAGGATTTTTACACACCTGCCTCAAATGTTTTTGTGCCTTGTGAAGCTAAGCTTCACATTGGTCAAGCATAGCTTGTTATGTAATTTAGCTTGAAACAGAGTTTAAGGTCAGGTCCATTTACTTGGTGAACAAACCTGACCGAGGTTCTTACCTTGACAAAGCTTGATTGTTCATGAGCAGCTAGGTTTCTATCTTCTTCTTTTTTGTTGTTAAGTCAGCTAGGTTTCTATCTAGGCCTTGGTTTTTCTTATCTCCACCCTAGTACTCCCTACATTTTCTATTTTGAAGACCAATGTTACCCCAAAAAGAAATTTTTTTGATAGCTCTGTGATCAGAATGTGAGATCCAACACGTGGGACGCTGCACTCTAGAAAATAGTATTTAGCAGTTAATGTATTTCTAGAAAATAGTATTTAGCAGTTAATGTATTTCTAGAAAATAGATTTAACAGTTAATGTATTTCCTCCTTTATCAATATTATCAAAAAATTGTTGAATTGAACTATAATCCAGCCTAAAGTGAAAAAAAAGAGCCTAGGAGTCATGGCACATGAAGATCCCAAAATTTGATGAAATCATAGGGTTTTGTAAGCAAATGTCAACCTTTGTATATGAAAGTTTTTATTAGTTTTCTTCAACTGGTTGAAATTTTAAGCTAATCTTCAAATAGGTGGTAGTGTCCCTTCATTTGTTCTAGAGCATGTTATGGTGTGCTACATTTATTGATACTATGCCAATGAAGATAAATGCATTGTTATATTAACTAAAATGGGATTGCTTGGAGGGGGACCAGTAGACAGAGTACAAAAGTGATGGTGATATGGCATCTTGCATGCTTTGCTTAAACTTAGTTAATAAAGAGGTTTTCTGTGTGAGACGAATACCAGATATGCTTCCAAAACCCCTGTTTCAACTAAATTCATGCAGGAAACAAAGAAAAAAGAGAAACAAGAAAAGAAAAGAAAAGGGAAGAAAAAATATTATTTCCCAACTATTTAAGTGCTATATATTGTCATTTTTATTTATAAATTAATTGGGTACAGGTAGTTTCTTGTCAAGCTAATCCTTCCACAAATCATGGGCTACTCTTTGTAGAAAATGTATTTATTTAACTAGCTTTTGCATTTGTGGAAATGCACAGTGCAAGCTTGCTCGGTATAATGCTGGCTAAGCATTAATGTAAATAGATCTATTCATCTCCTTGTAATACATCTTCTAATACTCAGTAAAATTATATCTTTTCCTTGCAGGTTCAACATTGTTGGTCAGGTATTTTTGAGGATTTTTCTGCTGTGAAGCTTGTAAACTTTCAATATCTACTCCAAGGCCAGGCTGGTTCTTGTCTATTTATATCTAATATGAACCCTAATCAATAAATTGACTTTTCTATGTAGTGGGCTGTTACAACGAGTATAGATTACTCACTTGCACAGCAGCTTCAGGTGATTATTCTCCTTAGCACAGGTGGAAAAAATGGCGGTGGATACGAGGCCTCTAAATATGTAGTTATCAGTCTACATGGTGGAATTTTGCTCCTACATGCTATCATAAACAGCCTAATTTGGACAGCTTGCTGCTGCCTGGAATCTTGTAAGTATGAAGAGTATTCCTGCCCTTTCTCGTATAGATAAATTTCAATTGTGATAGTTGTTTCGTGTACTTGAGGTTTATGGTTTGTTATGAAATTTGCTATATCAGGCTTCAAAACTTCAGCTTAATGGTGAATTGGTTGGGTTTATGATTCTTTGTTGCTGAAACATGGAGTTTATAAATAACAAAAAATAATAATCTGAAGTTTCATGCATGGTACTGAATTTAGAAATTTACATCGAAAAGTTCATGGCGATTTTTAAGCAAGCTCATGAAGCAACTATGTGGATTTTTGGTGGTCTGATCAGGACCCCCATCAGTGACAGTGCTTCCTTTTGGAACTCACAATTTTGTTGGTATAGTACATGAGATGATAATGACGTGTGGGTGTTAAAAGAAACTGTTGAGAGCTACATGGGGTATAACACCAACATTACAAATTAAGTTCGCATAAAGTGTTTAGTCATTGCTCTTTTACCAACAAAAGTGCTTTACTAATGTAATTTTATATCCAATTTTTGTTTGAAATGATTTTTAATACCTGTTCTAAATTCCAGTACTTGTTAATGATTATTTCTTTTAAAACTATCAAATGACTCTTATACCGTATTAGGAGTAATGATATGATTTACCATCAATGACTACTAAAATCTTAAAACGGGTTTCGGAGTCCGTCAAACTTGGCACGTAGGAAGATCTAGACACGAGTGACGTGTAGAAACAAGCGGCACGGTCGCCGGACTCCCGGGGTGGGAGTTGTGAAGTTTTTCCACTTAACTTAAAAAAAAAAATATTTTCCGAGCCGTTTAGGTACTAAAATCCCGAAACGGGCTCTAAAATCTGTCAAACTTGACAAGTAGGAATGTCTACATGTGAGTGATGTGTAGAAACAAACGGCATAGTCGCCGGACTCCCGGAGTGAGAGTTGTGAATTTTTTACACTTAACTTTTAAAAAAAAATAATGTTTTCCATGCCGTTTGGGTACTAAAATTCCAAAACAGGCTCCAGAGTCCGTCAAACTTGGCATGTACGAAGGTCTAGACACGAGTGACGTGTAGGAACAATCGGCACGGTCGCCGGACTCCCGGAGTGGGAGTTGTGAAGTTTTTCCACTTAACTTAAAAAAAAAAACAATGTTTTCCGAGCCGTTTAGGTGCTAAAATCTCGAAATGGGCTCCAAATTCGGTAGAACTTGACACGTAGGAAGGTCTGGACACGAGTGATGTGTAGGGAACAATCGGCGCGATCGCCGGACTCCCGGGATGGGAGTTGTGAAGTTTTTTCACTTAACTTAAAAAAAATAAAACAATGTTTTGCAAGCCGTTTAGGTACTAAAATCTCGAAATAGGCTCCAAAATCCATCAAACTTGACATGTAGGAAGGTCTAGACACGAGTGACGTGTAGGAACAAACGGCCCAATTGCCGGACTCCCGGGATGAGAGTTGTGAAATTTTTACACTTAACTTTTAAAAAAAAAAATGTATTTTGCGAGCCATTTAGGAAACAGGCTAAAATCCCAAAACACGTGGAAGGTTTAGACACAGTGATGTGTAGGAACCGTCGCCAAACTTCCGGGGTGAGAGTTGTAAAATTTTTACACTTGGCACGTAGAAAGGTCTAGATATGAGTGACGTGTAAGAACAAACGGCACAGTCGCCGGACCCTCGGGGTGGGAGTTTTGAAGTTTTTTCACTTAACTTAAAAAAATAAAAAAAAAACAATGTTTTCCGTGCCGTTTAGGTACTGACATCTTGAAAAGGGCTCCGAAGTCCGTCAAACTTGACACGTAAGAAGGTCTACACACGAGTGACGTGTAGAAACAAACTTTTTAAGAAAAATAATAGATCGATCTTTGGTTTTTATTGATCCTGCGCTGGACCATAAGAAATGCATAAGACTATATTTGGCTTTGTTATGGTTACCTATTACTCGGAAAATTTGTATAGTGCTTTTAAAGCCTTCTTTTTATTATTTCAAACAATTTTCTTATTTAGACTGCTTTGCTTCATCATGATTGATAGATAGATATTGAAATGATTAGATTTTCTTGAGTTACATGTTGTGATGAATCTAGGTGAGGTAAAATTTCATCACTTAATCTATAGACACAATAGTTTCATTCCTATTAGTTGAATGCCGAAAAGAAGAAAAACAAAATGTTCAGTTCAAGTTCATGCTTTGATTATATTTCTTTAGTTGGAAATTCAATAGATTCACTAATTTTTCTCTGTTTTGAATGCAAACTTAGACCTAGTTTAGGATTTTTGGTAGTCCTAAACCAAAAATGTAGTTCTATGATATCTCATGTCAAGTGATTTTATGTGATAAATGTCCATTGTCTTTGATATGTTCATTATTTTATCTAATATTTATATTTTTTTCTTTTCAGGTTATTCGCAAGGAATAGATCAATATTTGGTGTTTATTTATCAGCATATTTTGTGATCGACTTAAAACACTCTTTTTTGTCTATGGATTATGGATTATGGATTATGGATTTGTAATGTTATTTTGCGAGGCACTATATATAATTTTATATTTATGAATTGTAATGGGAGATAATGTTTATTTGGAGACAATGTGTAAAATATGTGCTAGTTTATTTTATTAGACATATTTATAAAAATTTGGATTTGGATGAATGAATGAATGAATTTTGTCATTAGTATAATGGTTTTTTTATTTGCATAATGTTAATTGTACATTTTATTAGGTTAAAGAAGAATACTACAAATTTATTCATTAATTATAGGTGGTTTTTTTTTTACAAGGTATTAGCGACGGCTGCAAAACCGTCGCAAAAAATATCAAATGTGGTTGGCGGAATCTTTTTACAAGGTAATTGCGACCGGTGCAAACCGTCGCAAAAAGTATCAAATGTGGCTGTATGGGTCGACTTTTTGCGACGGGGAATGCTGTCGCTAAAACTTTTTCTTTAATTTCAAATGATGCTATTTGCGACGGTGTTAAACCGTCGCTAATAGGTTATTTCCGTCGGCATATCAGCGGTCGCAAATACTGTTACTTAGGCAACTAGTATTTGCGACGGGGAGTGGCCGTCGCAAATGGTGCCCCATGCCGTCGCATGGCCATCGCAAAAAGTATTTGCGACGCCAGCATTTTCGTCGCGAAAATGCCGTCGCATTGCCGACGCTAATGACTTTTTGCGACGGCAGAAGAGCCATTTGCGACAGCATGGTGCCGTCGCAAATACTAGATTTTTTAGTAGTGTTGTTTGATTTTCTACAGTTTATATAAAATTTACTGGTCTTTTTTTCCTTTCCCTTAAGCAAATGTAATGATCTTTGCTTATGTGCATGTTTGTTTATGATGTTATTTTCTATAATTTATTGGCCCCTGAATTATTTGACTTCTTTCTGCTAAATTTGCTGTGTAAAATAATTAGAAGTAATTCCATAGTTTCCACAGAAAGCAGCACTCAAACCCTTCCTCCAAAACAGTAAACTATATAAAAGAATACTGGTTTTCCTTTTGGGTGGGGGGAACTCATTATGAAAACCCTCAAATTCTTTTTCTTTTCTCTCTCTCACAGTCGTCTCCATTTTTATTATCTTTTTCTGCTTTTCTCCAAATGTGATGTTGGCTCTTGTTCTTGAATCCTTTCACTAAGTTTTTCTGACAAATTCAAGATTTTAAAACTATTTGTGGCACATTGTAATTCTTGGTTTTTTATCTAACTCTATTTGATATCTGTGATAATGGTAGATGCCTCAGCTGTATTAAAGAAAGTTGTCGGTGCTAGTAGTTACGGAAACTAGTTGCTTACCAAAAAAAAAAAAAAAGAAAATTCCAAAACTAGTTGAATTTGCCTTCAACAGTGCATGTTGAAGTTTTGGGCATTTTCGACTGCGGTGATTGGAATGTGCCATGACAACTAGAAAGTCTATATTACTTAGTTCGTATAAGTATGGTAGTGAACCGGGAAGGGGCAAGGGATGGCATCTTCGTTTTTGCCTTTATGTTCATACAAAGATTTTTTTGGAGGTCCATTCTCGCTCTACAGGTACAAACTTCTATCTACTCTCACATTCGCACCCGCACCCATCAGCCCAATTTAAAGCTACTATTCGTAAATTAATCATCCAACTTCTTAGGGAGAAGAGGAGTACATGCCACCAGATGAGGGAATAAAACTCCCTTCGGCAATAATAATACCAACTCGACTGGCCACCAAACCACCACGGAAAGTAGCAACGGGGGTCGAATGAGGAGGTCGAAGACCCGGTCCCCTACTAGAAGCCACCGAGGATCACGAGATAAGTTACGGAGGGATCCATACTACGTCAGGGGACCCAATCTCCGTAGAAATCATCACCAGGACCTAGGCCCTTCACTTTCCAGTGGACGTGTGCCCAGTGACCATTCACTTTGTGCTACTGAATGGGAACTACAGCGACGTGATGACGAAATTGCCAAGCTCACTTCTCAGGTCAAAGCAATGAGGGACACAATATCCAAGAGGGATGACTGAGCCAAAGGAGGATCATCGGCCCATCCCAACGAAAAAAGGAGTCAAGATCCAAGAAACAGAAGTTCAACGCCGATGCACATTGTTCGAAGCCATGCCTCTAGCACCGGCCACAACAGTAAAAGACGAGAAGATCAGCACCACAAGAGGAGTCGGACACCGCAGAACGGGGATCGGCTTATAACCGATCGGCAACAGAAGGAACGGGAGAGGTGGCTAAACGAGAAACTTGATAGTAGAGAGCAACTCCCCAAAGCACGTACTACTCATAACGTGGTCAGCAGAGCCCTGGATCAGATAGCGTCCACACCTTTCACGGAGGAGATTGAAAGCCGCCAGCCTCTAAGAAAGTTCGCTCTGCCAAAGTTCACACCATATGACGGAAAAGTCGATCCAATCAGTCACGTTTGCCACTACAAGCAAATGATGGCACTCTGGAGTGGAGACCAATCGTCGATGTGTCGAGTATTCCCATCCAGTTTGGGAGAGGTGGCCCTATGATAGTTCGACAAGTTGCTGTCCAAATCAGTATCAAACTGGAGACAACTTGCTGAACTGTTCACTGTTCGCTTTGTAGCCAACAGCAAGCAACCTAGGGAAGTAGACTTCCTACTCATCTTACGGAAGAATGATGGATAAGGATTACGAACGTAAGCACAGTGCTACTGAGCAGCCTACAATGAGATTGACGAGTGCAGCGAATAGCTGGCTGTAGCTCAGTTTAAAATTGGCTTGCCTAGAAAGCACCACCTGCGACAGTCCTTAATGAAAAAGCCAGGCCTCATGGTGCAAGAATTAATGTCAAGAATCTAGCGATATGCGAGGTTGGAAGAGGATGTTCCGCAACCCGCTCCCGAGAAGGTCAGCATTATCGTCGAAAAGAAGAATGGGCGGGACGCAAAGAAGTTTCGGCGGGAAGACAACAACGACAGGAGCAAGGAGGTAAGTAATGGGGTCTACACTGTCTTCAAGGACCCCATTTATAAAATTTTACCCCAAATCTGCGACAAGCCATTCTTCAAATGGCCTCCGAAGTTGGGAAAAGACCCTACAGCCCGAGACCAAGGAAAGTTTTGCTCCTATCACAAGGAAAAGGGGCATTAGACGACAAATTGCCGACATCTAAAAAATCACATTGAAGATCTGGTGAAGGTTGGCCATCTTGACCAGTATATCGACAGGGAAAAGAAAAAATGGGAGGCCGAGCGGCCAAGGCTGGAGGCCCTCCCGCAGACATAAGACAAAGCTGAACCAGTCTGGGTGATCAATATGCTGCATGGATCAGCAGAATTAAAAGCTACCGATCGGCACAGATACCGGGCCGATATTCGAAAGGCCGTGTATTTAAGGGAGGTGATGCAAATAGGCCCCCCTTTTAAGAAAGTCAAGGACGGCGGTGATACTGTAGCCATAACCTTTATTAACGAAGATCTCCTGGGAGTTCAAACTCCCCACAATGATGCACTGATGTTGACCTTACACATGACAAGTTGTGACGTGAAGAGGCTGCTCATTGACCAAGGGAGCTCCTCTGAGGTTATGTACTACGACATATTCAAGAAGCTAGAGCTGAATGATGCTGACCTCTGGCCCTCGCTCAATCCATTGATCAGGTTTGGCTTTGATCTAGTTTGGCCACTTGGAAAGGTAACTATCCCTGTCACGACAAGAGGGATTACTTTGTAGGCAGAATTCCTGGTGGTCAACGTACCATCCCATATAATGCAATCATAGGCCGAACATGGTTGCACCTCATGAAGGCTATCCCATCCTCCTATCACCAATTAATTTGATTCCCCTCCCCAAAGAGGGTGCAAGAGATAAAAGGGGACCAAGTCGCTGCCAAGCAGTGCTTCCTTACGATATGTGCAAAAAAAGCATGAAGAGCTCTTCCTTTACCCCGCAGTGTCGGAGCATGTAGTTAGCGCCGTGCTACTTCGATAGGAGATCGGCAACAGAAGTCGGTCTACTATATTAGTAGAACTCTCTTGGGAGCAAAAAGCAGATATCTACCGTTAGGAAAATCGGCCCTTGCATTGATAGTGGCATTGCGCAAATTGGTGCACTATTTCCAGGCCCACACCATCAACATGCTCACGAACCACCAGCTAAAACCACTCTTGAGAAGGGTTGACTTCTCCGGCAGAGTGGCCAAGTGGGCCGTTGAGCTGGGAGAATTTAACATCAAGTTTCAACCACGAACGGCAGTTAAAAGCTAGGTATTGGCTAACTTTATCTTTGAATTTTTTGTTGAACTTCCACAGGAAACCAATCCAACCCCGATTCTCGATACGCAACATAATGACCTCTCCTTGGACCTTTGGACCTTTGGAAGCCGTTCACTGACAGAGCAACCAATGACTAGGGGGCAAATTCAGGGATAGTTCTTATACGGTATGGCATTGGAGCAGACCATTAAGCTGGAGTTCATTACTTCAAACGATGAGTTGGAATATGAGGCTCTGCTCGCAAGGTTGCACCAAGCTATTGATCTCAGAATTTTCTAAATCATGATCTACTCAGATTCCCAGCTAAGTAGTGAATCAAATCATCGAAAAATACGCAATGAGAAATCTAATGGGCGGGAAGCTAGGCCCCAACTAGGAAAGTCCCTACAGAATTACATCCCAAGTCGGCATGGGGGCATATCAACTAGAAACTGTTGAAGAAAGGCGACAACTACCCCGACCTTAGAACCTAAATAATCTCAGGAAATTCTATCAGCAGGCCCTTCTAATTTTCAAAGGATGTATATGCCTGTAGTTTGTTCTCAGAAGAATGCAGCTCCCTTCAACAAATATGTAATCTTTATACAAATCAATGAAATTGGAAGCTACTCAACAAATTTGATGCAACTCCAAATAGCAAAGTACTGAAGGATGACAAAAAAAAATCAAGCATAAAAACCTGGTCCTGGATCATTTATGACCAGGTTGGCCAATGAAGGTCACAACAAACCAGGTGTAAAAACCTAGTCCTGGATCATTTATGACCAGGTCGGCCTATGAAGGTCACAAAAAACTAAATATAAAAATCTGGTCCTAGATCATTTATAACTAGGTCGGCCAATGAAGGTCATAAAAATCAAGTGTAAAAACTTGATCCTGTCTAAGTTTGACAGGTTGGCCAATGAAGGTCACAAAAAATAAGGTGTAAAACCTGGTCTTGGATCATTTATGACTAGGTTGGCCAATGAAGGTCATAAAAACCAAATGTAAAAACTTGGTCTTGTCTAAGTTAGACAGGTCAACTAATGAAGGTCACAGAATTATGTCCCAAGTCGACGTGGGGGCATATCAACTAACTGTCGAAGAAAGGCGACAACTACCCCCACCTTAGAACTTAAATAATCTCAGGAAATTCTATCAGTAGGCCCTTCTTATTTTCAAAGGATGCATTTGCCTGTAGTTTATTCTCAGAAGAATGCAGCTTCCTTCAACAAATATGTAATCTTTGCATAAATCAATGAAATTGGAAGCTACTCAACAAATTTAATGCCACTCCAAACAGCAAAGTACTGAAGGATGACAAAAAAAAACCAAGCGTAAAAACCTGGTCCTGGATCATTTATGACTAGGTTGGCCAATGAAGGTCACAACAAACCAGGTGTAAAAACTTGGTCCTGGATCATTTATGACCAGGCCAGCCAATGAAGGTCATAACAAACTAGGTGTAAAAACCTGGTCCTGAATCATTTATGACCAGGTCAGCCAATGAAGGTCACAAAAAACCAGATGTAAAAATCTGGTCCTGGATCATTTAAGACCAGGTTGGCCAATGAAGATCATAAAAACCAAGTGTAAAAACTTGGTCATGTCTACGTTTGACAAGTTGGCCAATGAAGGTTAGAAAAAACCAGGTGTAAAAATTTGGTCCTGGATCATTTATGGCCAGGTCGGCCAATGAAGGTCATAAAAACCAAGTGTAAAAACTTGGTCCTGTCTAAGTTGGACAAGTCGGCTAATGAAGGTCTTAGAATTATGTCCCAAGTCGGCGTAGGGGCGTATCGACTGGAAACTGTCGAAGAAAAGCGAAAACTACCCCGACCTTGGAACTTAAATAATCTCAAGAAATTCTACCATGAGGCACTTCTTATTTTCAAAGGATGTATCTGCCTATAGTTTGTTCTCAAAAGGATGCAGCTTCCTTTAACAAATATGTAATATTTGCACAAATCAATAAAATTGGAAGCTACTCAACAAATTTGATGCCGCTCCAAACTGCAAAGTACTAAAGGAAGACAAAAAAAAAAAAACCATGTGTAAAAATCTGGTCCTGGATCATTTATGACCAGGTCGGCTAATGAAGGTTATAAAAACCAAGTATAAAAACTTGGTCCTATCTAAGCTGAACAAGTTGGCCAATGAAGATCAGAAAAAACCAAATGTAAAAATCTAGTCCTGGGTCATTTATGACCAGGTCGGCCAATGAAGGTCATAAAAACTAAGTGTAAAAACTTGGTCCTGTCTAAGTTGGACAGGTCAACCAGTGATGATCACAAAAAATCAGGTGTAAAAATCTTGTCTTGGATCATTTATGATCAGGTCAGCCAATGAAGGTCATAAAAACCAAGTGTAAAAACTTAGCCCTGTCTAAGTTGGACAGGTCAGCTAATGAAGGTCACAAAAAACCAAATGTAAAAACCTGGTCCTAGATCATTTATGACCAGGTCGGCCAATGAAGATCATAAAAACTAAGTGTAAAAACTTGGTCCTATCTAAGTTAGACAGGTCGGCCAATGAAGGTCACAAAAAACCAAGTGTAAAAATCTGCTCCTGGATCATTTATGACCAAGTCAGCCAATGAAGGTCATAAAAACCAAGTCTAAAAACTTGGTCCTGTCTAAGTTGGACAGGTCAGCCAATGAAGGTAAAAAAAACCAAGTCTAAAAACTTGGTCATGTACCAGGAAGGACAGGTCGGCCAAATGAACTCACGAATCTAGCGTTTAACCTTGGTCCTGCCTAAGTCGAGTAGGCTGGCAAAGTGCTTCGTCGAGGTGACAAAGCTAAGTATCTTGACTCGGCCCTAACCAAATCTAAGTGGATTGGCTATATTTTCCTTTACCTAAAGTTACGAATGGGATAAAGCTAGGAGCATTTACTTCGTTAAAACAAATTCTATCTGCCTAAGCTTGGCAGAGATACTATTTGCCAAAGTATGGAAGTTCATCAAATTTTTTCTACCTAAAGTTCGGCAGGGATTTTATCTACCTAAATTCGGTAGTTCAGCAAACAAAGTAACAAAATTTTTATCTAAATAAAGATAAATACTCATAAAAGCATACGTTTGAAATTGATTCACGAAATGTACACTACTTGCAACTGTTCTTACAGTTGAACAGGAAAAGAAAAAGCAAAAAAGAGGGGTCCTAAGGCAGGTTGACAGGCAGAAGATCGGCAAGAGGAACCACAGCAAAAGGAAGCTCTATAGGATTGGCCTCCTTAACCACATTGGTTTCAGGAGCATCTTTCTCCCCCTCACGTTCAGTCTCTTCATCAGCCTCATCCTCCAACTCAAGTACAGCATCAGCTCTAGCGGGAATCTTTGCCCAGAGAAAGGAAGACTTGTCCAGCTTCAACTACCTCAGGGCCGCCTTCCAGCCATCTTGAAATATATCCTTCGCGATTTGCTTCACCTGGGTCTTGTAATGATCCCCGCCATCCTCAAACCCCTTGTCATATTTGGCTTTAGCTTCCTTTTTTAGTTGTTCCACCTCCAATTGAGCTTCAGCCACAAACACCTTTGCTAAGGCCGCTGACTTCTCGGCTCCGATCAGTTTGGCCCTCAGATTGGCAGCCTCTGCTTCAGCTTTTTGGCGGTCTTCTTCCTTCTACTTAAAAGAGGCATGCGTCTCGACAAGAACGGCCTGGTTGTCATGCCAAGCCTTTTGGAAACCTCTAGCCTCCCGATCTCTCCGGTAAAATGTCTCATTCAGCTCAGAGTGCTTTTTTAACAGGGTCCCTTACCGATCTTGCAGGCTACAGAATCACTGCATAACCTCCAGGCTGTGAATGGCCCCCTAAAGAGGATAAGTAAAAACAGGCATTAGTAAAGAGTTTTTCAAATCAAACAGCCAAAACGAAGAGTTCGGCTTAGCAAACTTACCACAAACGCCGACTGAACAGCTCCAAGCATCAAATCTCCAGTGTCGACGCCGTCTAGCTCCTTGACGTCCTTAGGCGGAATAATAGCCTGGAGGGCCTCGATAGCAGCACCAGGGCAACACAGCCTCGAGTTTTCGACGGTCATAGCCCCTTTGCTGATCTTAGGTCGTGCTATGAATCTTCAGCCAAAGGTCCCTCCACCGTGCCCTTGTCCTTCTCGGCTGCAAAAGGCCTCATCGATTTATCTTGGTTGGCGGAAGTACCTTCAACTTTCGCTCGGGTGGCAACCTTCTCAGTCGTTTTCACCAACCTCTTTTTCTTCACTACCTCCTGGGCTATTGGTTCCTCGTCCAGATTAACCACCTTAGTGGCACTAGGAACGTCAGTGGCAGGGGGCACAATAGGCGGAGGAGGAGCATTAGTGTCACCGATTTGAGTAACGGCCTCGGCAGAAGATGATGTCGCTCCCTTCCTCTTCCTAGACCCTCTCTGTCCTAGTGTCAGCGTCAAGTTTTGAACTTTGGGGGCCATATAAACTCCAGAGGCAGAGACAGGGATAGCAGCAATAGGTACGAGATTTAGGGGCGACAAGAGAGGTGAGTGATCCCCAATGTTATGCCTAGCTCCCTTCACCTTTTAGGTAGCAATCACATTGGCAGATACCCCGTTTTGTCGCAGTGAAGGACTGGTACCGAATTGGGTAGCCCAATAGTACGTGTGCAGCTCAGCCTACCCTTGCAATTCTTCCTCGCCTTTGTAAACCCAGACTTGATCTAAGGCAGGAAGATCGACTCCTAGGTGTTCATTCTCCTTATCCCGGGTCCAAAATTAGCTAGGAAACACGAAAGCACAGAGTCGGGTAACGAACCAAGGAAAAATCAAATGAGAACAAAAAAAAAAACACATCGAATAGCAATAAAAGTGGTAGACCTATCCTCTTCGGTGTTCTAGGGCATCTCATTTCTAGTGCCAGTTCTACAGGAATGTCGCCGAATTCCCATGGCCCCCTCACTCTCACTATGGCATCGTCAATCCCCTTTCCTGAACTAGGAAGGAATTGGACTAGCTCCTTTGACCCATGCCTGGCCCTAAAATAGTACATGTATCCCTTCGTTTTACTGCCGCCACCCACCTTCGTGGCTGCATAACAATAGTTGAACTCGTGAAGATCTAGGTTTAGGCCCAAACGGTGGTTCAATTCAATCATCCCCATCATTATTCTATAACCGTTCGGCAGCAGTTAGATTGGGGCGATTTCATAGTGGCTAAGGAGTTGGGACAAGAAGGGATGGATGGGAAACCTAAGGCCACCCTCTATTATTTCAATGAGGAGAAACGGAGTCCCCTCTTCGATCACCCTCCAGCTGTCATCCTTTGGCCCTACCAAGCCAATATCTACCCCCTCTGTAAAGTTATACTGTTGTTTGAAGGTGGCGATGGCATTGGAGTGGCTAAGCATTCCCCTAAATCTGGTGCCCATGGTAGCTAAGGGATTCTAGGGTCCAACCAAGAAAAGTGAAGAAGGAATACAAAGACAGGGAGGACTTACAGAATGGCATTCTTTATGAAAGAGATGGATGCAGGGCGTAAAGGAGTTCTACGTTCAAGCAATATTTACAACCCTCTGGTCTGCGAAAAGAGTATCAGCACAGCAGCAATAAGCTAGGGGCAGCTCAAAGGTCATGTCCCATTTAAAACCGTATGACAGTTGATGTCACCGAACCATCGCGAGATATTAGCCCAATACCCCTACAGTTGGGGCGCTAAGGCTTGGGGGAAATTGTGGGTCAAATAAATACGGGTCCAACCAGTTTACAAGCCCAAAAGGATTAGCACTGCCGAATTGGGCCTAGAGCGGACTAGAGTAACCTAGAGGCAATTATTACAACACAAGCTCAGCTCATTTTACTAGCCCAAGCTAAAATTCTCTTAGCCCAACTTACGAATATAATTATGCGGAGAGTCAGAGCATTTAATGGAGAACAAACCTACATTCAATGCGGAGGAGACGTTACACATAACAACGACGCTCATGTCCGGTCAATCAAGCTCGAGCATGGCGATAAAGGTAAAATTATGTCCGATCAAACGGCTCTAGCCAGCATAAATCTGTACAGTGAGTCATGATTATCGAAGTAGGCTCAACAAAGAGCGCTACACTATAAATACAAGAGCTTCAAGAAGCAAGGTATGATCAATCCAACTAAGCCATACACACTTATTATTTTTACTTCATTCCTAGTTAAGATTGCTAACTTAACCATCAGAGTGTAATCGGCCCAAAAAGAGTCGACCCATTCTAACTCCTTTGTCTCTTTATAGTAGGTTGGAAACTCATCAATATTGGTTCGAGTGATCGGTCAGGCCTTCTCAAAAATTCTACTCACAACACCATCATCTCTTTTTTAGTAAGAGAAATACTAATAACAACTGCGACTGTCCTTCACTTTTTATCTGATATGCTTTACATCATCAATTGGGGTTCACTCATTATTAATAAAATTCAATTGATATGGAGCACATGTGAAGATTGACAATTTCTAGCATTTTTTTTTTAAGTAATAACTTTTATGTGTGGCTGATTCAAAGGACAATCCTATAAATTCTTTTTTGAAAAAAATTAGATGCTCTATTGAGTCTTGTGAATCTTGTGAATGATGACATAAAAAGTCAGATTGCAAGACCTGTGTTATAATGGCATTGCAAGAGACGAACCAATCCATCCATTTAACTTTGTAGTTTAAGTAAAGCTATGGAAACCGAGCTATATGCTTATAACCCATTGGACAATACAAAGTAAAGCTATGGAAACTTTTTTATACACATCAGACATTAGTTTCAAATTCTGTGACTAGGCTGTAAATTAGAAAGTTTTTCTAATGAGAGAGAGAGAGAGAGAGAGAGAGAGAGAGAGAGAGAGAGAGAGAGAGAGAGAGAGAGAGAGAGAGAGAGAGAAGACGAGAGAGGAGGAGGAGAGAAAAACTTGGTCGGAGCAGGAGATGGAGATGGCGACTGAACACACAGCATATGGTTGGTGTCAGCACTGGGGAACACAAAGCAGTGAGCAGTGGGCATTGGGAAATCAAGGCTCAAAACTTCAAACGACGGGATCTACAGACCAAATCAAAAGATAAAAAACTGCCAGAGGCAAGCCGAGAGATCATGGATGCTGCAAAATAGGGGCATGCATGAGTTAAGTTGGATCAAGTCCGTGCTAGATCCAGAATTAATTCGAGATTAATCAGTTTCAGATTTTTTGACCTAAAACTGAACCGATCATTCGATGAAACCGAACCTACTCGACTCGATTCGGATTGGTTCAATTTGATTTCATACCTCGGGTCAGGTCTATTTTTATGTATATTATTTGACTTATTTATTCTTCAAAATAAAATAATAGAATTAATTTTGCATCCTTAATTTTTTTAAAAATTAAAAAATAATATAAAAACACAAATCAATAAATATTAAATACAAATAACAATGATTTAATGGCATGTATACAACATATATATAGACTTTTGTGATAGATAAAGATCGGTCTCAGTTCGGTTTTTGGGTCGGTTTTGATTGAGTCAGTTCTAGATTCGGTTCGAATTTAGAAAATATAGGACCGAATTGAACTTATCGATTTGTCAATTTTTACACCCAGAACTGAACCAAACCCCTTACAGACCTGAACCAAACCAACTCAAAGAGCCCGGATTGATTCAATTTTTAGTTCTTTCGATTCTTTTGTGCACCTCTATTGCAAAGAGTCCAGCCATCAGACTCTTAAAGATGAAGCAGACCACAGATTAAATGAGTAAAGCCCTAATTTTTATTTTTTCCCATATATTTCCATTATCGGTTGGTTCAAGAGACCCACGAACGGTTTGAATAGGCCTCGAGTTCGACCTTGATTTTTTTTTATTTTCACTATTTAGGCTGGTTTTGTAAAATGAACGGTTTTAGAGGGTGACCGAACCGTTTTATGGACCAATTGATGGTTCAACCAGTTGAACTGACAGGTCCGATTCGATTTTTAAAACATTGTCATATACATATTGAGCAAATCCAAACCCAAGTCACACAGAGTGGGAGCGTGAGAGTGTTAATTTTCAAAATTCATAAGGTCGAAAGCGTTTATATTAAATTGTTCATTTATTTTAATATATTTAAATTATGCATTATTAAATATATTATAATATTTTTTATATATCATTTCTATACCAAAATATTTTTTATATTTAATATATAATAGACTATAAACTAAACAAATTAGCAACTTCGCTCGTCGATTGTTGCTTTTAATTAGAAGTGAGCTTTTCTAGTCACATTTCAAGTTTCAGTTCAAATACCATAACAATACATGTGATAACCAATTAGTAGTCCAAACTGAAGTTTAAGGATTTGAATTTGTGGATTTATCAGGGATTAGCTCCTAGTTCACCAATTTGAGAACTAGAGCGCAGTTCATCTGTCTAGTTAGAAAGATTCTGTGACTTAGATCCAATCCCTTCTATTTAATCAACAAAAAAAAAAGAAAAGAAAAAGAAAAATTCTACTCCTATCTTTTGACATGAAATCTAGACCAAATAACTAATACCACTAGAAAATTGAAGAAGTCAAAATTAAATAGAGGATTGAAAGCATGAAGGTTGGACCTAAGACTAAATCATAAGAATGTTATATATTCACTTTCAAACAATAGAGATCATCTAATTTTCGGTCAAACCATAAGGGATAATTGTTACTCTTAGTATTACTTAACGACACAAATCACAAAGTAGTTACCCATGGCAACATCTAGTTGGTCGACCAGAATCAATCATATGCAATTGGTCAAGATGCAACCGAAAGCACCAAGATGCACGATGAAGTCCCAAAATCAACAAAAGCTGTGTTTGCATCAAGGATTTGATAATGAAAAATAAAAGAAAACGAAAAAGGTGGGGAAAAATATCAACTCCGAGTCTTGATTTTGATGATAACAAAACATTATATTGTTTTACTAATGAATTTAGTTTATGTGTAGAAATCTATTTATTATTTCCATCTCATTCCTTGTTTAAGAATAATCATCGTGAGAAGGTGGTTTGAAGTTTAAAGTATGGAAGATTGATAAATAAGCTTAATGAACTAGATGATTAGTTGGTCAACCTTACAAGAAGAATATTTGAATAATCTTATTCTCGAAGAAGTTAAGAACAGGTACTCATAGTGATCAACAAACATTAAAGAAATGAAGAGAAGTTTTGGAAGCTTACCATGATGGAGTTAAGAACTTGAAGATAGATAGAGGTACCTTACAAAGAATTTATTGGATCAACTTCATCTTAAAGAGATTGAAGGTGCTCCATGTGTTCAAGTTTATTTGAAGAAGGAGTTGTGAAGACCTGATGACTTGAACACCTTACTGGACAAATTGAAAAAGCTATTGACGATTTTGAAGCCAGTTGTTTATAAAGAAGGTTGAAGAAGCAGGGCACGTGCTAACACCTTTTAAAAGTGCTAACACCTTTGCACAATTGCTTGCCTTGTAGAACTGGACTTGTGAAATACAAGTGTCAACACCCAATTTTAGAGGTGCTGACACCTAGTTCTAGAAAAGTCGGGTGAAGAAAATTGAAACAGCAAGTGTCGACGCCCATTATAGGAGTCGACACCTGGACGGAGAAGAGAAAAAAAAATTGAAGCAACAAATGTCGACACCCAATATAAGAGTCAATACCTAGACAATGATGACAAGAATATTACAGCAACAAGTGTCAACACTCAATATAGAAGTCGACACCTGAAAGAAATCTAGGCAGTAACCGTAACTTTTTAAAACATTTTGTAGCACTCAGTTCACATTAAATGAACTCTCTCCACTCTCTAATGGCTAGATGTGATACAAGACTATATATACAAGGTCTCTAAAGTTTTTATGAAGCAAGATACAATATTATAAAGGCTATACATCATATTCAAAGAGAGACTTTGCTCTTTGCCAATATATTCCTCTTGTTTCTCATCTGTGAGGATTTTTATTGAGCTGTAACTTACACATTCACTCTTTGTAAGAGTACCCATTGTATTAAACTCCTTCTTTATTGTTGAGTTCAGTTGTAAACTGTAAGCTTGAGTGTTCTTGGGCAAATACACTTGTAAGTTTGAGTGAATCTTAAACAAAATCACTTGAGCTTTGAGAGTTTGGTGTAAACTCTTGTAAAAAGTGAGTTGGCACTTAGAGAAATAGCATGCTGTGTAAAAAGGACTTTTACATAGTGGAGGATCCTCTTTAAAGAATCAAGGAAGAAAAGACGTAGGCAAAGGAACACTGAACCTCTGTAAAGTCTCGGTGTCTTCCTTACTCTGTTTTATTTTCTACACTACATTATCTTGCTTGCTGCATTGCATTGATTAGCTTGCATTCATATCCTACCTTGATTTACTGTTCAATTCATTCTTATATTTTGTGATTGGTTTTATTGCCTTAAGGTTTGAGAAACTCAATTCATCCCCCCCCCCCTCTCGGGTTATTGTTTTGGGCCAACAGAAAAGATAACAAAAATTCTCTTTAATTTTGTTATCTTTTTCCTCACATTTTCTTTTGCCTTTATTTTTTTCTTTGTAAATCGAGGTTCCAAACACAACATAAATGTTTCCCCCAAATTTCTGAAACGTTTAAACAAATTTCGTACTTATATCCCAAGCATGCTTCCTCCTCTATAGGGATGTAAATTTGCCACGAAGCCCGACCCCCTTATGGTGGGCCTGGGCTTTACCCTTGGTAGCCCGAGCCCAGCCCAAAGCCCAAAAAGTCCGACCCTAAGCCCGCCCAAATTATAAATTTATAAGTAATAGTTTATATAGATTTACATTAATAAATACTTTATACATTTAATCGTTTAATCATTTATATATTTTTGTATAATCTTTATAAGTTTGACTTAGTCTCTAACTTAGTTGAATCATTATTGATTATCAATTACTAATTAAAAGTGTATGTCTCATATATTCAATAGTTAATATAAGTTTACATTAATCAATACTTTATAAGTTTAATCATTTATATTTTTTTGTATGATTTTCATAAGTTAACTAATTCTCTAATTTAGTTTTAACCATTACTGATTACTACTTATTAATTATCATTTTATAAAATAATTGCAAATTTAAAAAACTAAAATTTATCAAGCCCGTCCAAAAGCCCAAGCCCGAAGTCCAAGCCCGAGCCCACTCTTAGGGCCATAGGCTGGGTTTGGACCTAGCATTTCCAATTTTGGCCTGGCCCGGTCTAAAATTTGACAGGAGCCTGCAAAGCCCAGACCAAGCCCAATGGGCCACAGCCTAGGTCAGGCTAGGTTGGCCCAATTAACATGGCTACTCCTCCAGTTACTTGGCACTTACCATCTATTGAGCTTCCAACCAAAGTGGATCTATCATATTTTTCTCCCGAGATTGTGATACATGGGAAGATATTGGCCATTCTCACCAAATTGAACCTTCGAATCCAAATTTGACCCTTAATATATAGCTTGTCTGGAACTTGAGGGAGAGAAAGAAAGGGAAGAGAAAATACTATTTGTTTTCTCTTTCCTATTTAGTTTTACAAAGAAAATCGAGAGAAAGTAGAGAGATAAAGAGAGATTAATTTAAAAAATTTCTCTCCCTTTTTCCTTTCATTCCCTCTCTTGGTAGATCAAAAATGGAAGGGAAAGCAAATAATGATTTTTCCTTCCCTTCCCCAAATTCCAAATAGGTCCTAAATGATATAATTTTACACATTTATCTATAATATATATTATGGCAAAATGTTAGAGGTCTTTGCTCTTCAAAATTTCAATTCACTTATAACAAAATTTTAATTTCTTTTAATATTTTAATAACACATGTTGCACTTTGATTGGTTTAGAAACTTAATTTTTAAATTTTGCACTTACCATCTATTGAGCTTCCAACCAAAGTGGAACTGTCCTATTTTTCTCCTGAGATTGTGATACATGGGCAGATATTGGCCATTCTCACCAAATTGAACCTTCGAATCCAAATTTGACCCTTAATATATAGCTTGTCTGGAACTTGAGGGAGAGAAGGAAAGGAAAGAGAAAATACTATTTGTTTTCTCTTTCCTATTTGGTTTTATATAGAAAATGGAGAGAAAGTAGAGAGATAAAGAGAGATTAATTTAAAAAATTTCTCTCCCTTTTTCCTTTCATTCCCTCTCTTGGTAGATCAAAGAGGGAAGGGAAAGCAAATAATGATTTTTTCTTTCCTTCCCCAAGTTTCAAGCAGGCCCTATATGATATAATATTACACATTTATCTATACTATATATTATGGCAAAATGTTAGAGGTCTTTGCTCTTTAAAATTTCAATCCACTTTAACAAAATTTTAATTTCTTTTAATATTTTAATAACACATGTTGCACTTTGATTGGTTTAGAAACTTAATTTTTAAATTTTGCACTATGATTGGTCTAGAAATAGAATTTTTGAATTTATTCCTTTTATATGACTACATGAATTTTGTTGGACATCAAGTCGGGTCATGGACGCAAACTAGGCGCTTATAGTGGGTCAACCCAGTAGTTACATAAATATGGATATAGATACGTCTGTTCAAAGAGAACATACACACCCATTGGTTGGTGACTTTTGGATATGCCTCTTCGGTATTTGTATAAACCCCAAGGCATCCAACATCAAGGACCAATCCAAGTCCGAATAAAGTAACATTTTTCTTCTTCTTTCTCATATCTACGTAATATAAGAAGGCATTAGAGATGGCTTTTATACTGTGAATATGTGGTGTTGTTCATATTCCCTAATAACACCCATCGCAGGCATCTAACAGGTTTATACAATAAGCACATGAAGCATCCTCAAGTTCAAATATAGGTTGATCCAAATAGGGTACATTTTCAGATGACCGCTTCCGCATTGAATATATAATTTCTTACGTTGGTATCAGAGCCTCGTAGGATATTGGTGCATGTAGTATTGTTACAAATGTGTTTTGTGCGTTAGAATTTCAGTGTTTTTGCGAAAAGCTCTGAATGAGTGTTAATAGCATCTCGGCCAAACGAACACCAAACTATCTGAAATTTAATTATGTTTTAGTCGTTACTGAAGTAAATAAATCTGAAAATTTCTGATTATTTGGACTTACGATTTGAGAGAAAATTGTAAACTAAATTCACAAATCCGAAATTTTGTCGAATTGTTTCTCTCACCACATTGAATTTCTGTCCATTTTTTTTCATATGGTTGTATTCGGTTTTGCACAAGCTTTCCGTTGAAATTTTTTTTGTAATTTTTGCATATCTTGCTTGTGAAATATATGCATCCGAAATTTGGCCTAAAATTCGTTTAGAACTGTATCATGTAACGTAGATTCCGTTGCCCAATCGCGACAAGTGGGACGTTCCCAGATTTCTTGTGGGACCTAATGGTTTTGGAAATCAGAATCGACAATAAGACTATAATAGTGGTGCTTGAACCACAAACACCATGTGGAGCCCACAGGTTACTATAGCGGAACCATTGAAAAATCAACTTCTGTGGTTGACTTGAACGCCCAAGGTTGTTGCAAACAATTGCTTGATCAATGGCTGATGGATCTCACACATGTGGATGACGAACTGTGTAACAGATGGATGACGATTGTCATGTTTTAGCGCACGTGAATGCCCGAAACGCTTCTGCCGCCTAATTTTTTTAGGCTGTTTTTCCTTGAATATTAGGTCCCGCTTGAGGAAGCGTTCTACCCACTTGGTTTGAGGCAGAATAGTCCTGGGTTTGTGTTTCTGTCGTCCAGCGTAATGGGTGTGATGATTCGACATAGTGTTTTTTTTTTTTTTTCGTCTAATATGAAAATAATTTGCATAATTGCTTGAGTAGCACAATAATATTATATTGTATCATGTTTTAGCATAATGAATATTTTAGTTGCATTTATTTCATATAGTATGACGTTATTTTCTATTGTTAGACCTTTGTGCATGTATTCCATAGCATGAATTTTTTATTATTTAGATATATACATGCTATAGACTGGAAATGCTAGTTGATAACAGGTCTAAAGATGCCGTACTAGTGGGAGGTCTGATGGTTGAGACAAATTTATATATTTCACTCCCGAAAACCAAATTATTAATTATAATGAGAGGTTTTATCGGTAGAAGAGAAACACATGGTTTCACTCCCGAAAACCCAAGATTTTGAGCACGAATTAAATTAAATTTTGCAGATAATCGCTTGTGGTGCTTGAGATGATTGCAAGCATAGCGGACTTGTGATCTTGCGACTTGCGAAAATCTTTTCATTATTTAATTTAGATTTATGCTGCCAAATCATGTGTTGTGCTAATATCCTTTGCGTATTTTAAAATGATCTCTCACATGAATGTTTGTTTAGAAAATTGTGTTTTTTATTTTAAATAAAGTAGAGATTTTGGATTGTAATTGAAGTGGTGTTTTTGTATCTAATATTTAGATGAGCAAGTTTAAGGGACTATATACCAAAATTATATGTGTCTTAGCATGACAACATAACATTGGTTTGATCTTGCTGCCTATTGTCATCGGCGCAAGAAAGATTATTGTATGCACTATGATGAAGCTGCACATACAATGTTCTAATTAGCGAGTTGGTGCTACACCGCTATAAAGGAAACACTGGCAAATGTTTTTTGATTTAATCTTTGGTGACTAAACTACAAGGGTTGACATGACACTGAATCAAGGGTTGACATACTTATTCAAGATAGTTACATCACGGGTTGTGTCAGCATTCAGTGTCATGTCAACCCATAATGTAAGTTTATGATCAAATTATAGTTAAGTATGTCGACGCAGTAAATTTGTCATCTATCTAACTTTTGTGAACAAATAGAGCTTAACGGCATGTCTTAACAAATATTGGTTGAGCTCTTACAGACTACTAAATCTAGTGATATTGTTTTGGATAAGCATTTAAATATTGTATATTCTTAATGATGTTGCTTAGGGTGCACCAAGAGGTGACAGAATCAAATTTTATTGCTTAATGATGAGTGCCTAGGGGTTGCAGAATCTACTAACACTGCTTATATGACTAAAGCCTAGTGCTCTAAGGCATTTGTGCTAAATGCGTAAGACTAGTAAGTGTTTCCCCAGTTGATTGTTGATGCTAGGCTCACCGTTGCAAAGGCAACGACCACCAAGCACATGAAATTGCTTGCATGGTGGTGGAAAGATTGAGACTAATTTAATTATTGTTTATTGTGAAAAATTATGGACACTTCTCTAGTGATAGCATTGAGTCGAAGTTAATATGCTCGAGTTTAGTTTCCCGCATGGTTTATTATTAGAGTTGCCATATGTCTGTTCTTTATTCTCTTTTTTGTGGATGGTAAAATTACACTCCTGACTAGAACACGAGAATATTGATTATTAAGCACCGTATCATCGCAGAAAGTTTGAGCACACATGGAGAATTTTCTAGCATATATATGGCTTTCGTTCACACCCACGAGCTAGATATACGACAAAGGCGCACTAGTATCTCCATCACTTTTTTTTTTGGCAAAATTTATGCTTAGTGGAAACGATGATAAGTCTCATTTTAATAGGATTTCTGGAGATTTGGGCACTGATGGTATCTAGCATTATTGTTGTATCACCTATCTATAAAATGATGAGTATTTTTGTGAGACTATATGCTAGATTATGTCGTATTGAACATTAAAAGAATCTACACTCGTGCACATTAGTCCACTTGGGTTTGTTTTGACTCTATAAATACAAGAGCTAGACTGATAGGTTCTTGTTTTATCACATATATCGATGATATTACACAGCTTGGTATAGTCATTGTTGGGATTTCAACCCATGTATATAATCTTCCACATGTCTGACGCATTAGTCGCTTTAGATATTACATAATGTGGTTAAGGGTCATTTAGATAAGAGTAACAAGGCTCTAATGAGTATGAAAAGATGGGTTTCTCTTTGAGCAACTTGCAAGGCTCTGTGATTATGTCAAGAAAAACTTAGAGAGTTGACTGTTTATAACACTTTGCAACTAAATGGTGCAGTGAAGTTGAGGGATTAGTCATTGTCTGCATGGTTGAGTTGCTAATGGCACAAGATGGTTTTAAAGTCCCCTATTGGGGATATGCATCTTTGTATACTGGCTAGACTCTTGATCATATGCTCTTTACACGAGTTCCTTTCATTCTAGTCGAGTTATGGATTGGCAAAGAACCTATTTAGGTAATTTGCATCTTTTGGATCATTAACTCCTTTCTTCTCATATTGTTTGAGAATTTAGGCCTTGGATACTGGAAGCATAATATCATATGTTGCCTAAGTTTTTTTTTTAGAGCTTGGTGAACCTATGAAAGGTGCGTTCTATTGTCTAATTGAGAATGCGGAAGAGATCCTTCAACCTCCTAGAATAGTGGGAGTAACTTGACTATTAGTGAATTCGTTTCACTATAATGGGTTTCTCTAGAGTCGATAACCTTAGTTGTGTGGTAGCATAAGCAAATAGTTCATGTGATTTCTTTGGACCCTCATCATGATTGCTCCGCGAGATGGCATTGAGTTTCGGGTCATACCATAAGACTCTGTTGTTCCTTACCCATAAAGTGGATTGATGTTGTGCATGATTATAAGAGTTTGTCAGGCTTAATCTTGTCAGGGATTTGGTTGACTCCTACAGTGTTGCTTGATTGCTAATGACAATTTGGTTCTTTCATTCATACACAAAGTGGGAGAATAATTTTTCACTGCAGAGTCATTACAAGGTGCCAAATATGCATTCGCCTTATGGCGAAATAGAGTTATTTTGGCAAAAGTTTACGTTACATGTGCTCCTAGGGGTTATTCTAGCTATCATTGTGTATTAGGATTTGAAACTTTGCCATATGGGCATAATGACTACACTTCTATTTCATGTTTTTGAATGTGTGTTGTTTTCTGACCAAAGATCACGTGCGCAAAAGGTGCGAGCTTCTGTGATCTGGTTATGGTCTAAAGCATCATCCATGTGGTAGTATTTAGGACTTCATCGAGCTATTATCTAACCTGGGCTACAGATGGTCAATAAAAACTACAATGTGTGTTAAATGTTTACATATCCTGTATATACTGTGTGCTAGAATTGATATAATTAATTTGTTCCAACCAAACGGGTGACGAGCCAGAATGGATGAAGTAAACTCAATGCTCGGATATGTTCTTGAGATAAAGATTTACGAATTCATTATCACTCTTATCAGTTTAACAGATTGTTTCTTGGTATGAACCTCGTAATGATACTAATGTAGTGAACTTAGTTGGCTTGTGTTCCATGTTATTGAGTAGTTGATGACCTACAGTATGTTGTGATGCATAATTGACCTAAACTTCCCATTGATATACAGTTAGGTGTGAGACTCTAATATCATAATTTCATAATTACCTAAATTACATTTATTACATAGTTAATTAGTATGTAAATATTATGTGGTTGCGTGTGTGTGGCATGTGTCAAGTGGTGAGTTAATTGGTGAGTCAGTGATGAGTTGGTTGGTGGGTTAATTAGTGAGTTAGTTGGCGGGGCAATGGTGACATATGCATGAGTGTGCATGTGAAGTGTCTTACAATTAGATATATATATATAAATAGAGAGAGAGAGAGAGAGAGAGAGAGAGAGAGAAAATGAGCAGTCCATTGTTCTTTCGATAGAGAGAAATAGAGATAACATAAGGGGGTGAGGGACAAGGGAACAAGGAGACAAAGAAAAGAAAGAAAAAGAAAGAGAAAGTGGAGGTGAGTGGTGTCTAACATGATGGGAGAGAGAAGAAGAAAAAGAATAGAAAGAGTGAAGAGTGTTGGCTATCATCATTTGGATATAGAGAAAGATAGCGGAGAGATAGAGAAAAGAGAAGAGAAAAAGAAAGGAGGAGGAGGAGGAGGAGGAGGAAGAAGAAGAAGAAGAAGGGGAACCTTGGGTGGGTTTGTTGTATCTTGATTTCAAGATCTAAAGTAAGATCATCATGTTCTTGCTTAATCTATTTTATATTCATGGTTTCTTGCATGTTTATATGTATTATATGCCATGTAAATGGGGGTAGGAGGTGAAATCTTGCATGGTAAAACTTAAAATCGTCCATGGTTGTTATAACAGTCCTCTCTGTAATAGGCTTCTGTTTGGTGACATTTTGACCTAGTTAAAAATCTTTTTTTTTTAATATTATAAGTTAGGGTTATGAGAATCATCTGAGCTTTGGATTCACTCAAAAATGTTGTATTTTTTAATTATGGTGAATTTTTTAAGTTGGACTGTCTCCACTGAATTCTAATGCCCAAATCTGTGACCCTTAGGTTGACTGAGCATTCGACCAAGTTGGAGTAGTCCAAAAATTATGAAATGTTTATTGTATCTAGGAGGAATGTTGATGACGACCTGTACCAAATTTCAGGTCATTTTGATGTCATTTACCCATGCTAAGAATCTAGTTTCTAAGCCTTTAGTAGATGGGAAGAACCTCACTCTATATAATTGTATTTGTGGCGGCCCAAATCTAGAAGTTGGGGGTAAGTGTTGGTAGCTATAGAGCTTCAAAAAAATCATAGAATGGAACCCTAAATTGTGCATAAGTGGAGCTCGTAGGCTCAAGCTGTCCCGCGAGGTGTCCTGCGAGGTCTATCATGAAATTACACCGTCTCTATTTCTTCCCATGAGGTCCTACGAGGTCCCACAAGGTGTCCCATGAGGTCCATCCTGAAACTACACCCTCACTGTTTCTTCCCACGAGGTCCCGCGAAGTGTCCCACAAAGTCTCATAGAAGAGTTTTCAGCACTGTCTTGTTTTATAAAATACCAAATAATTACGTAGGCTTGTTCAATAAATGTGAAATTTACGAATACTCTATGATATGTCTATTTTGTGTTCCCAAAGTTTTGAAATTGTTAGATATAAGCTCATGAAGTTATGTCCAAATTATGAGGCTTGCGTCAGTTTTGGCAAATTAGAGAACTTAGTGTATTTTGACACATTTAAGCTATTGCATTGCTTTGGGAACTTAATTGAGGGTACCATTTGGCATTTCTAATGCATGATTTCAGTTCTATGGTTTGTTTGGGGTGTCTACATTATGTTTGATTATTTTTGCAGAGTTATACATTGAGTTTTCGAAACTAACATGGTTATAGTGATAGGGGCTAAAGGAGATCAAAAGCCTTCAATGTCAACCAAGGAGTAACTCCATTGTGGTGTGTGTGTGTGAACGGTAACAAGTGGGATTTAGGATATTCATATTCATATCGAATGAATATATTGTGGGTAATATTATTTATATTGGTGTTGATTGTAATAGTCTTGTTTATATGGAGTTGCTTGATGATTATATTTGATAAAGTTATACATGCAGTGATATTGATGAGGTTATATATATAAGGTGATGTTGATGAGGATATACATGAGGTGGTCATATGGAATGAATTGGTTGTTTTCTATATGTATGGTGGTGGTGAATGCAAATGAGGTGTTAAAGATGTTTATAAATGAAGTGAAATTGATGTTTATACATATGAGTTTTTTGGAGACATTGGTGACACTATATATATAAGGTAGCATTGCATACCATTCATATTGTATGTCTTGCATTACACTGGAGAGAGTTAACCGATGTGGGGTTAACCAAGGCTTAGCCACAATGGACTAGCCTAGGGGTGCCACGGTGGGCATTTCTTGATAATGCGTCATCAATATATTAGGCCAATGACTAGCTTCAACCGTTCACACTTGAGATGATCCCAAGTGAAAGATGGCAGAGTAGTATAACTCAAAGTACGAGATCATTCCCACAAAAAGCTATGTGCACAAGACCGAAAGAACGAAAACAACTCTCTCAATCGCTCACAAAAATCCGAACAAAATGCTTCTAAAAAGAAATTAAAATTATGATAGTTTTGGAAGTGGTTTGATTATCTAAACTAGCTAAAAAGCAAATACTAAACAACTTGAACAAAGTTTGATTTTAATGTAATGAGACAAAGTTTCGAGATTAATCCATTCAACCAATTATTTTTCTTGGAATTTCAAAGGAGATATTTTATAACTCAAATTCTCTAACTACATCGTGAGTCTCAGATTCAAAAGTTTTAACGATAAAAACGAAGTGTTCTTTAGAAATTCCACTTCTAAACTAAATCGAGTTTTTAGATTCAATGACGAATACCATCGATTCGTGCAGCGCATATGCTAAATATAGACTCATGCATAAATCTTACCGAACATAATCAATCATCCAAGTTTTCAATATTTTCTAGAACGAAGAACAACAAGAACGATAAAAATGAAAGATTTAGCTTTAAAACTTGAAATCTCACCCCCTTTGTTCATCCAAGACTTTCAATCAGTCTTCACAATTAATCTCGAGATGGGGAGAGTTAGCTACTCATCTCCATATATGGAAAGCACCAAAATAATGGAAGAAATACTGAAAATGATGATTTAATGCGAAGAAACAAGAGAAATCTCGAATATAAAGCAAGAAATCTAAAGAACTTGTATTGATAGTTGTATTTAAATGATTACAATTACAAATAAGCAAGAATCTATCAAATGTAAGCTATTCTAATGGAAAACTTACAAAAACCCTCTGTTCTAGCTGCCTCCGTCCTCCTTATTCGAACAAAATAGCTCAGTATTTATAGGATTCCAAGTTCAAACCCTAAAACCTGTCAAAAATTGGCCTTGGCATTCGAACGAAAAAATGGGCGTTCAAACGCCTCTGCCTTGTTCATCGTCGTTCGAACTACTAGAACTAGCGTTCGAATGCTAGGCCAATTCTGGGATTATATCCTCCCAGGTCGTTCGAACGGTGTCTTAGGCATTCGAACGCCAAGCCATTTTTTGGTTTGGTTTTTCTTCTTGTCGTTCGAACGGCATCATGGGCGTTCAAACGCCAGAGCCCTTTTTCGCCCTTTATAGAATTGACTTGTTTGATGCCCCTGGAGTTAGAATTTGCCGACACTCGTTAAAAGCAAACATATGTTACTTAAAGAGAGCTTTCCAATGGCTTTTTCATCTCATTCGGATCTACGAGTAAAAACTTACATGTTTCCCAAGATAAAGGCCCGGCAACAGTTCTCGACGAGCCATGCTCGCAGCTTGGATCACTTCTTTGGCTCTAAATCAATTCCCTTAGCTTTAAATATCTTAAATAAGATTGAGTACGGGGTAAATGCAATATATAGCAAAGAGAGCATAATTAACTCTAATCTACGGCTATCAAAGGTCGTTTAGCGGCAATAGACTATATTTGTGTAGTCTACTCACACCCCTTAACTAACCTTTTGCTAGTCCTTAGCAAAACTAAGAAAAGAAAACATAATCTCCACTTTCGTGGGAGCCTCGGGTGTATTTAGCTAATACACCAAGCCTTTAAACCCTTAGGTTACTTTAGTAGACGAGTGGTGCCTCATGATGGTTTTCAAAGATGATACCCACAAGCATCAATTATCAAAAAAAAAATTTACGACTATAGTTCCCCAATACATAACAATGTAAAGAATTCAAATCGACTCTCACTCAACATATAGATTACAAAACTGTCAAATGAAACATGATCGAGAGACTCAAGTGCCTGAATACGATCGTGTTACCAAAAATCAGCCATTACGCTCTCAATAATCTCATCCTACAGTTTTGACTCAAATCTCTCTAGTCATACACTTAAAAAAATTTGAACACACAGGTTCTCTTAGTGGAATGCTTGTTTTACAAGTAAATATAAAGCACATGCAATAGAGCTATTCCAAAACATCAAAAACCGCTAAATATATAGTATATCGACTTAGCATAATTTCATGAAAGAATGTTTACAGTCGAAGAAACAAGAATTGACATGGATGGCTTATACTTAATTGAATTGAAGATTAGTGTAATTTCGGATATTGTGGCCATATGGATGGTGAATGAAAGAAATGCCATGTAAGAGGATAAAAAGTGGGAATGAATTTCAACATATGCATGCGCATTACACGTGATGATCAATGAATATTTACTTTAAAACTTCCAATCTTTTGAATGACTTCCAAACTTCTTCATCTTCATTCACTTCTTTTTTAATATATTTTTTTCTTTTCAACTCCTTTTTCATCATTTTCTTTTCTTTTCTTTTCTTTGCTTTTCAACTCCATACACTTTTAACTTCACAAACAAGAAGCAATGCACCAATTTTTTGCATTGGCAAAATTTTATGCTTATGTGTATACGTATATCGAGAAAAAATATATAAACATGAATGGCTCAATGGAATGAAATGGCCTATGCTTTTACAATCCGAAAAACACATTAAATCAAAAATTCAAGAGTGTGTAAGGTGTCAATAACTCTACCTAATACTCGAAACGTAAACCAAAATTAAACATAATAAAGCTACTCAATGAATGAAGATCAATAATCATATCTCGAGTAAATGTAAATAACTCAGAAAGGCGATTATTAGGCTTTAAAGCTCACGGGGTTCAATCTCCACTTCTTGGATGAAATTTCATGAAATTATAATAATTTCACTTCAGTGACACGACCAATGCACAGTGCAAGCTATTATCTCTCTTTCAATGTAATAAAGACAGTTATGTATTAAAATATGCAAATTTGTAGAATCAACATGATAATCTGCTTAACAATGCAATGCAATGATCACTAGTCATCTCGGACTTTAAATCACAACACAATGTTTTCGATATGGTCCCGATTCCCACAAAAATCTCAACACATCTTTAATTACAAAATGAATCTACTCGACTTTAGAATGCGAAGAGTCAAATGACGTTACAAAGGAACAGAAAATCGACCTGTTTCAGATGAATTCAACGTGAATTGGAAAGATAACCACCTACCTCAATAACTCACTAAATCCAATCAATAATATGCATCAATTATATCAAAACATTAGAAGAAAAAATGCTATCCATCCAATTCAAAAAATCATAATCCATAATCATCCAAAAACAACTAACTATCCCAAGAAAAACAAAAGAACAAGAGTTTTAAACTGAAAAGTAAATACATCAACTAACGACACAGTCTAAACTCCTACTGGTCATCTTCATCATCATCGTCATCACCTCCAGTCGGCGGCTGCCCCCTCATCATCATTGTGAGCATCTCCTGGAGTATAGTCGTATGCCTCTCGACATGATCCTTGATATTCTTCAACCAAGTGTCATTCGAAGTAATCAAGGCATCTAACTTTTGCCCCTACTGCTCCACGGCGGCCTGCAAACTAGCAATCTGGACCCCTAAGCTCTCTCATTGCCCTATGGCTGCCCCAACCTTCACTTTTTTCCTTAAGTCCTCTACCTCCCTTTTTCTCTTCTTCTGGCCCTGAGAACAGCTCAGAGTGTTATCATCAATGGGAGTGTCCTAATCCTGGGTGATAAGATCTAAGGGAATCTTTGCTTTCGAGTTCCTAATCCACTCAGTAAGCATGTAAGTAAAGGGAATCGAGCTATGGGGATTAGGATGTGTATAGGCATGGTAGAACTGCATGAACATGTATTAGGGCAAGTTAATGGTCTTCCCTATCCCAATGGCCCATAGCAACTGTGCTCGGTTAAGGCTTGCGTCTACTGTTCTTTTTAGTGGCATAAAAATAAAAATAGGATGAGGTATTTAGGCATCAACTTCAATTTATTGCACTGAACTACCCCATCCCACGTTTCTCCCTACTTAAGCAATTCTTCGCAAAGGGCTGGCAATGGGGGGGTGCCTATATTAGGGTACTCGAACTCAAGATTTGCTACCTGCTTGAGCCCGTAGTATCTAACAAAAGTATTAAGCTCTAGAATGATCTCCTTCCCCAAGACCCATGACTTGATCCGCTCACTCCCCTTCTTAGCTATCGCGGAGGAGATGTTGGCCATAAACTCGGCACATAAGGTCAATATGCACTCCCCTTTATATGAGGCCAATACTAGCCAACCTTTATCGGTGAATTCTTTCTTCCACCCAAAAGCACCAAAGGCATTGAGCCTTATCTCTCTGTCAATCATGGCCCCATTTTGAATCCACACTTCCCTATATGATTTCTCCTCATGGACCCCCAAAAATCTAGAGGCATCATACGACTCCTTTTGAAGAACTCGCAACTGGAGCCTTCCCCTTAGCCTCTTTAGACTTGGCCGGAGTTTTGGCCGTAGTCTTGGACTTTTCCGAGCTTTTACTAGGTCTGTCACTCATTATGCCAACCCACCAACACCCCCACAACCTTGCAAAAGAAACACAAACAACACACGACACCTAATCACAATAAAGTTTAACAAAATGCACGTGTAATGGGAGGTGCGTGCCTAATGCCTAACGGACTCAATTGGGTGCTCATTGTGCTTAGAAATGGCCTATGATATATCAAATTATGCCATCTTGGCCACCCAAGCATTTTGTCAAACACTTGGTGTGCACAAGTGTTGGTGGAGTTCAATCATGAAAATTTTCTAAGGCGAGAACTCCCCCAATGTCTTAGTGTAGGGTAAGGGGCCTTTAGGATCCAATGGAACCCAATTGCACCCTAAATCAAAATGAAAACTTCAAAGGGGCATGTCATCGAGCACTTGGTGGGCAGTGTTTTTCTAGTATGTCTAAGGCATGGCTTGTAGGGTTTCAATTACCCAAGAATACACCCGTGCACCCACGTGCAAGTGAAGTGTAAACCCTAAGCAATAGCAGTAAAATAAAATAAAAAAACTAGGTTTGCATGCAATGGGGAAAAACTAGGGGTGTAAGGTAAAAACAAAAAAGAAATTGAAAACTCACCTTTGTTGAATGCTAGGTGAGAATAGAAGGGTGTGCCCACAATTGCCTTTGGGAGCCCTTGGTAGCCTTGGGTTGACAAGGGAATGGATTGCCAATGTTCTCTCTCTTGAATCCCCCTTTTCTCTCTTTTTCTCTATCGGCTCTCTCTCAAATGGCTTGATATGAAATAAACAAAAACACCACAGACAAGTCTCATTTAAGTCCAAATTTACACTTGGCATTCGAATGCCAGGCCAAAAATAGGGGCTCCTTCGCAGCTGGCCGTTTGAATGCTGGTTTTGGCATTCGAACGCCAAGGCAAAAAAATGTTATTACCTATTCTCGGGCTGTTCGAACGCCAAGATTAGCCGTTTGAACAGGAAGCTATTTTTTTGAATTACCAATTTACATGGCCACTAGCCATTCGAATGCTAAGGCCTTTTTTTTGTTTGCAAGTAAATCTAACCTAAAATATATATATATATACACTAAGGTTATAAACACCTAAAACACACACTACGGAGTATACCCTCCCAACTAGAGATGAGCATAGTCCACAATGCATATAAAAGAAAACAACACGAAAAACACAGCGACGGATGGGTGGGGAATACGAAAGGGTGAGACAACACCCATTCCCCTCCCCCCCCCCCCTAACTAGGTTAAAACTACGCGAACGTGACTCGATCCTAACAACTACTGTGCAACCTACCAGAAAACAATACGATTCACTCAAAAGGCGGTGGATCATGCAAATGCACACAGTCGACCTCTCCCAACTCTAGTTTAAGATAGGGCTTCCAGCGCTGCCCATTGACTTTAAAGTGATTGCCATTCTTGGGATTTTCTATTTTAATTGCCCCATGAGATGAAACATCCCGCACTACAAAAGGTTTAGATAATTTACTTTAAAGCTTACCCAAGAACAAATGCAACCGGAAATTGTATAGAAGGACCTTTTGACCAACCTCAAAAGATTTACGAAGGATGCATTGGTCATGTAGTGATTTCATCTTTGTTTTAGAGATCTTTGCATTCTCGTAAGCATCATTCCGAATTTCATCGAGTTCATTGAGTTGCAATCTCCTAAGTGAGCCTGCCTCATATAAACTCTTATTGAATAGACGGATTGCCCAATAGGCCTTGTGTTCTATTTTCATCAGAAGGTGGCACACCTTTTTGTACACAAGCCTATATGGAGAAGACCCTAAGATGGTCTTATAAGCTATCCTATATGCCCACAAAGCATCCACCAACCTCAAGGACTAGTCATTTCGATTAGGGTTAACTGTTTCTCAAGGACTTGCTTGATTTATCTATTTGCCAATTTCACTTAGGCTTGGGTCTGGGGATGATAAAATGTACCAACCTTATGTATCACCCCATACTTTCTCATCAACAAAGCTATAGGTCTGTTGCAAAAGTGGGAGCCACCATCACTGATTATAGCTCGTAGCAAACCAAACCTAGAAAATACGCACTCCTTCAAAAACTTGACCACAACAACATTGTCATTGGTATGTGCTAGTATAGCTTCTACCCACTTAGACACGTTGTCTATGGCCACTAGAATGTACAGATGCCCACACGAACTAGGAAAGGGTCCTATCAAATCAATACCCCAATAGTCAAAAACCTCAAGAATGATGATAAAAGTAAGAGGCATCATGTGCCTCCTAGAAAGACTTTCTAGACGTTGGCATCTATTACAGGATATATAAAAGACGTGAATGTCTCTAAACGTGGTGGGCCAATAGAAACCACTTTGCAAGATCTTAGCAATGGTTTTATGTGAGGAAAAGTGCCCACCGCTTGCCTGTGAATGACAGAACTCGATAATGCTTTTCACCTCATTGTTAGGAACACACCGACGGATTACTTGATTTGGACAATATTTAAACAAATATGGATCCTCCCAAGAAAAATGCCTTACATGTCTAAAGAATTTCTTCCTATCAATGCTAGACCATTGTGAAGGAATCTTACTGGTAGCTAAGTAGTTAGCTGTGTCAGTATACCACTGTGCCATAGACCGTGTAAGTGCATAAGCATAGAAAAGTTGCTCATCCAAAAAGTATTCATTGGTTAGAAAGGGGTCTTAGGCATCCCCATCAGTACGGAGACTCGACAAACGGTCGGCAACGACATGTCCGACCTCTTCTTTATCTTTAATCTCTATATAAAACTCTTAAAGCAAGAGAATCCACCGGATGAGTCGGGGTTTTGCGTCAGGCTTACTCAACAAATACTTAAATGCAAAATGATCAGTGTAAATGATAACCAAAGATTCGACTAAGTATGACCTGAACTTGTCTAATGCAAAGACAACAGCGATAAGCTCTTTCTCTATTGTGGTATAATTCAGTTGGACTTCATTGAGGGTTTTGCTAGCATAGTATATCACATATGGCTTCTTCTCTACCATTTGCCCTAAGACAGCCCCCACTGTATAATCGCTCACATCACACATCAACTCAAAAGGGAAAGACCAATCGGGTGATATGATAATAGGTGTAGTGGTGAGAAGCCCTTTGAGTTTGTCAAAGGCTTCTTGGCATTGAGATGTCCGAACAAATGGAACCTCTAGGGAATGTAAATACCACAAAGGTCTAGAAATAGTACTAAACCCTTCAATGAATCGCCAGTAGAATCCAGCATGCCCAAGAAAAGACCGAATGTCTCTGACACACATAGGGGTAGGGAGGCGTTGGATTAACTCAACCTTAGATTGATCCACCTTTATCCCCTTGTTAGACACAATATGTCTAAGAACTATACCTTGTGTCACCATGAAGTGACACTTCTCCCAATTGAACACTAGATTGCTCTCCTCGCATCTCTCCAAGACTTTCTCAAGATGCTCTAGACAAGCCTCAAAAGTGTCCCTATAAACCGAGAAGACATCCATGAAAACTTCGAGGATCTTCTCAACCATGTCGCTAAAGATGGACATCATGCGTCTTTGAAAAGTGGCCAGTGCATTGCATAGGCCAAAGGGGCACATGAACGTAGTCTTATCTTGGTCTTCTAGAGCGAGCTTAATCTGGTTATAGCCGGATGCCCGTCTAGGAAACAATAATATGCTCGGCCCGCTACTCGTTCCAGGAGTTGGTCCAAGAACGGAAGTGGGAAGTGATCTTTCCTAGTGACTACATTGAGTCTACGGTAGTCTATGTACATTCACCAACCTGTTTGAATTCTAGTGAGAACTAGTTCATTAAGCTCATTCTTTACTACCGTAACTCCCAACTTCTTAGGGACAACTTAGTTTGGACTAACCCACTTAGAATCAGAGATGGGGTATATAATACCCGCATCAAGAAGTTTCAGTACTTCTCCTCTTACGACCTCCTTCATGTTGGGGTTCAAACGTCTTTACATTTGACGCACAGATTTAGAATCCTCCTCAAGATATATACAAGGAGTACACATGAGAGGACTGATACCATAAAGGTCCGCTATAGTCCAACCTATAGCTTTATGATGACTTTTAAGCACTTTCAAAATAAATTCCTCTTGGCCTTCATACAGGCTAGAGGATATGACAACTGGATAAGATTCACCCTTACCTAAAAATGTATATTTTAAAGTAGAAGGTAAGGGTTTCCTCTCTGAAGTGGGTGACTTTTGCTCAAAAGGGACCGACTTTATGGCATTTGGGGTAAAAGGTTCAAAAGTGGGGGTCGAATGACCCACATGCATGCAACTCTCACTCCCTTTCCCAACTCTAGATGGGTCCCTATGACTTGCACTCTTAAATTCCAATTGGTCATTAGGCTCACTCCAAACTAGAGCCCTCTCAATTGGATCCTCTATGAACTCGCAGTCCACATACTCCTAGATAATAGACTCAATAAAGTCTACCTCCTCAATGTTGTCTACCTTTCCCTTTTGCTTTCCCACCGGAAAAATGTTCATCTCTAACGTTATATTACCAAATGAAAGCTTCACTAACCCATTCCCACAATGAATAATTGCATTAGCCGTTGCAAGAAAAGGTCGTCTTAGAATGACAAGAATATGACGCTTAGAAGACTCAATGTCTATTGGTTAGGTATCCAAAACAATGAAATCAGCAGGGTAGTAGAAATTGTCCACTTGTATGAGAACATCCTCAATGATTCCCTTAGGCACCTTAATAAAACGATCGGCCAACTCTAGTGTAACTCGGGTAAGGCTCAACTCTCCTAAACCTAGTTCTTTATAAACAGAATATGGAAGAAGATTCTCACTAGAACCTAGGTCAAGAATGGCTCAATCAATTCTATGGCCTTCTATGATGCACAAAATAGTAGGACAACTGGGGTCCTTATACTTCGGCGTAGTTTTGCATTGAATGATGGCACTTTGGCTCTCATTCATCATTGTTGTCTCCTTTACAAGCAACTTCCTTTTCACAGTACACAAGTCCTTCAAGAACTTGGCATAAAAAGGTATTTATTTGATGGCATCTAATATAGGAATATTAACTCGAACCTGTTTGAAAATCTCATAGATTTCATAATTCAAAGATTCTTTCTTAGGTCTAGTCAATCTATGGGGAAACGAGGCATGTTTCAAATCTTCAATGCCCATACCTTCAAATGCATCAATGAATTGTTTTGATAGCTCAGAATGTTTCTCATTTTCTTGCTTTTCACTCTCTTTATTTTTCACACTCTTTTCTCTCTCTTGCTCATGTCTTAACCCAACAGATTCATTCTTTTTCCCTTGGTTGTTTTCTTTAACAGTGATGGTTTTATCTAATTGCTTTCCATTCCAAAGGGTAGTAATGTCCTAAACCTATTCATGTGTAATGTTAACGTAATTTGCAGGTTTCGAGTTTGGTTGGGGTTGGGCAGAAAATCGCCCTTTTATTTGTTGAGTCATCAACATCTTGTGGATGTCTTTGACTATAGTGTTGGTCTCCCCTTGTGATTGTTCCAAATTTGTAACCTTGGTTGTGAGTGCTCTCAAATCGTTGATCACTTGGTTTTCCTCATTGTTTCTCTTATGAAGAGGTTAGTATTATGCCGATTGAGGTACGTATAGTAATGGCATCGGGGGTGCGGAATAAGGTATCGATTGGCCTTCGAAAGTTTGTGGTGGTGGTTGAAAGCTTGTGGGGGTTGGTGGAACGGTTGGGGGTTTTAAGGACCCTCTTGTTTTGTTAGCACCCCATGTTTGCCTGTTGGCAGTCTCCAATCCGTCCAAACTTGAGTTCAAGTCAATATGGACATATTCCAATTTAAATCAGTTTTTCAAATTTAATTCAGTCAATCAATCGCTTCGAGGGCCTGCCAAACTCAAATAAAGGCAAAATGACCAAAGTACCCTTGGGGCATTATTCAGTCCAATTCCAGTGGGCATGTCTTTTCGAAGACGATAAGTCCCTGTTTTAATCTCAAATCCAAGTCCAAATTCCAATTCCAATTAAATCTAGTATGCCTTTCGAGAAAGTTTATTCCTCAAGGTGATAAGTCCATCTAATTCGGCACATTTTTTAAGAAAAATCTTTAGAACAGTAAGTCCCTTCAAACCCGTCGACTAGGACGAAACCCTAAGTCCCTGAGATGGTAGAACGGTCCACCTTTGGTGCTTGTTGGCCCACCAATGAAGAATGTCCGTTTTAGCACACCTTTCGAGAAAGTTGATTCCTCATGCGATAAGTCCACCTAGCAGCTTCTCGAGATCAAATAGTCTCTGGAACGATCGCGAACCGTTAGAGTGGCGAAAACACTTGTAAACAGATTGACAATAGGGAATTGCCAACAAACTGTTATGTCACGAGACCGTCGTCAAAGTGACGAAAACACTCAAAACCCAGGTCAACACCAATGCCTGCTAGCCTACTCCGATGAAAAATGACCAAACTGTCCTTAAGGCTATTTTTCGGCACGTTTCTTGACAAAGTATCTAAGTTCTCAGAACAGTAAGTCTACCCTTCCAAGATTGTCTTAAAGACAATCTGGCATGATTAAGTGCCTTCTAGTCGGTTTCGGACCAATTCTGAGACCCTCCGATCAAAATAACTGTTTTGCCCTTGGTGGGCTAGTCGCCTTTTCCAACCACACCGGCTCTGGGTATCAAGCCCATAACCTCCTAAAACATTATAGGTAATGTTTCCAAACCTCGAGTCTTCTTCCGGGATATGCTGAGTTTATCCCAGTAGTTTTCCGATCCAATTGACCGTTTTGCCCCCAATTGACCGTTTTGCCCCTAATGGCCCGGTCAACCCTTCCAACACATCCGACCATCATTCTTCAAGTCTACTACCCCCGAGCACTATTATAAGGTTTCCTGTCCCTTTTCGGCCCTTTGGACCATTCCTGGTCCTTTAAATCATTCTCGGACTTTCTAGAGTCATTTTTAGTGAAGCCAAGCTAAAAAATTGCATGGTAGTCACTAGTACAGGCGCCTAAATCTTCTGAAGATACGTTACTTGCCGACCTTAAAACTTTCCTAAGTGGCTAGCGCCACTAGTAGTGGCACCAAGCCAAAATTTGGCCTGAAGTGGCACCAGAAGGAAATTTTTCCTGGCACCACTGCAGCAGGTGCCACTGCAATCCTCTGTCTATAAATATAGAGCCTCCTCCAGCGTGAAAAGGGCTCGCAAACATAGTCCAAAAACCCTCCTCTTTAATATACAGAGCTCGAAAGTCCTTCCAAATCCTAGTTCCCTTTAGGGTCTTCAAACCCTAGCCTCCATATACAAACCCTAGCCTTTATACACTTAACCCTAGCATACATACACCCCTATACACTCATATACTAGCCTCCAAAGCCTCCATTGAAGACTTGAAATGCTGCAACTCCGAAACCCCCGAAGATCAAAGCAAGCTTTCAAAGACCGATGTAAAGCAAAGCAAAGATCGAAGTAAAGAAAGCAAGCAAAACTAAGAAAATAAAAAAGATACAAGGTAGGTTTCCTATTTACGTTTATGCAAATTCCCCCTCTCTCTTCTCTCGCCTAACCCACTTGGGTTTTCTTCTATTTTAATCTCCCATCTTCTTCCCCCCTCCCTTCCCGCCCTTCTTACATGCTTGAAACAAGGGACTCCCCAGTTCATATGTAGGATTAGGCTATTGAAGGTCACCGTGTCAGGGGCTTTCTCTTAGTCTAATCAGAGACCACGTGGGTTCGGCCCCCTTAATTATGTGGTGAAGCCTTTAACCATGTATGTTCACGATCCCAACTTGCATTGTGCATATCATACTCATACATCTCCTCAAAAATCATTTTCAAACTCGTTTTCAAAACTTGCATCAAAACCATTTTCAAAACTTGCATTAAAATTTTCTACTTTAAAACTTATTTTCAAAATCACAATCCTAAGGTGATTCTAACCTTTCCATGGTTAGGATTGCTTTAGGAAAGTGGTACATTTAAAAGGACCTTCATGGTCTATATTTTCGAATCCTTGTTATTTTCAAAATCACAATCTTAGAATGGTTCTAGCCTTCTTATGGTTAGGATTGTCGTAGGAAGATTGGATATTTTAGAGACTTGTAAAAGTCCATATTCAAATCCTCTCCAAAATCTCTTTTCAAACTTGCATTTCTAAAAACTCTTTTCAAACTCTTTCCCAAAAGCTTTCTCGACAAAATTCACTTTCTAAAAGCTTTCTTCAAATTTCCTTCCTAGAAATTCCTTCCAAAAAGATCTATTTTTCAAAAATCTCTTTCCTTGGAGTCCAAGTTAAACCGTAGAGCCATGGTTAGGAAATCCTAATTTTCTCTCCAAAAACATAATTTCTAATTTCTCATTTTGGCTTCAAACTTTAGGTTTCCAAATCCTATTTTCTACATCAAAATCATATATTTCCAAATCCTATTTTTTTACCCCAGAATCTAGGGTTTTTCAAATTCCTCATTTCCAATTCTATGTTGTCGCGCCCAGATTTTTCGCACTCGAGGAATACTCACACAAGCGGGAAAAATGATGTACTCTCTCGTTAGAATTCACCCTTCTAGAAGAATGAGTGCGACTAGGTTTGAATTGAAAATTTGATTTGAATAAAGGGTTTTTGAAAAAGATTCGGAGTCGCCACCTAACTTGGTTAAGGTGAGTTAGGTTACCTAAAAACTAAGAATAATCCGAAAACTACACTTGGGGTTTTTGGAAAAAGGTTTTTGAAAATATCTCCTCAAGAGAGGGTTTTTAGAAAAACAGGTTGTTTGGCAACCTTTGGAAAACATTTAGCCCTTTTTTGAAAAATAACTCCATTTTGGTCTTTGAAAACAGTGATCTTGGTTCGGACGTTGGTTATGTATAGGGAAGACGCACTAAGCCATCACCCTACCCCGCCCTTTCGGTACCTACATGTCAATCTACCTTAGATTCACCTATGAGAGTCTTTAACTAACTGATGTTCAATCCTATCCACTTTATAAAACAATGTTTTAAAAAAAAAAAAACATGATGCATGATATGTAAGTGCAAGAAAAGAGAGTTGATTTGGAAATAGATTTGAAAGAAGAACTTGATTTGATTTGAAAAGAGATTTGAAGAGATAGAATTGAAATTGAAAAGTTTGAAAAATTGGAAATAGAAATTTGGGAATAGAAATTTGAAATTGGAAGTTTGAAAATAGATTAGAGATTTGAAAAGATTGTGGAATTTGATATTTGAAAAATATTGTGACCGCACCCATGAGGGTTGCCTACGTATCTTTTTGGAGGAATCAGGTCAGTCGTAGTTCGGACCGGAATCCGATTGAAAATAGAAGAGTTAATTTGAAGAAGAAGATTGAATTGGCAATTGAATTGGAAGATTGAGAGATTGAACTTTGAATAGAGGATTGAAAATTGGAATTTGAAATTTTGGAATTGAAAATATTGAATTTTGATTTGAAAAGATAGAACTTGGAAGAGAGATTTAGACTTATTTTGAAAAGACAAAGGTTTTAGGAAACCTAGATGTAGGAACTTAGAAAAGAAGGATTGGACTCGACTTGGAAAGTTTTTGAAAAAAATTTGACTCGAATGCTGGACTTGGAAGATTTAGGAAAGGATTGGATTTAGGAAAGATTCGAATTAGGAAATGTCCGATTTAGGAAAGTTTTGAATCAGGAAAGTTTTATTGTTGAAAATTTTTCAAATTAGAAAAGTTTTCGACTTAGAAAAGTTTCATTTTTGGAAAGTTTTCATTTTAGGAAAGTTTTGAAATTGGAAAGTTTTGAATTTAGAAATGTTTTGAATTAGGAAAGTTTAGTTTAAGAAAGGTTTAGAATTTGGAAAGTTTCAAGTTAAAAAAGTTTTTAATTTGGAAAGCTTAGAATTTTAGAAAGATTTTAAATTAGGAAAGATTTAGAAAAGGTTTGAATTAAGAAAGTTTTGAGTTTAGAAAGTTTTGAATTAGAAAGATTTGAAGTTTTTAAAAAGTTTAAAATTTAGAAAGTTTTAGATTTAGAAAGCTTTAGAGTTTTTAGAAAATCTTGAGATTAGGAAAAGTTTGAGTTTAGGAAAAGTTTGAAAACTTAGATTTGGAGAGTTAAGATTTGGCAAGGGAGTAGAACTAGGAAAGGGTTGAATTAGGAAAAATTTGGAAGCTTAACGTTTAAGGAAAGATTTGAAAGCTTTAGGAAACTTATGATTTAGGAAAGTAGGAAATTAGGAAAGAGGAGAATTAGGAAAGATTTGGATTAGGAAGGGATTGGATTTTGTTTATAAAAGAGAAGGTTTGATTTTGTTTTCAAAAACAGAGGATTGGATTTGGTTTCCTAAACGGGAGGATTTGATTTGGTTTCCTAAAGGGAAGATTGGAATTGACAAGAATTTAGAAAGGGAGGTTTTAGAAACCCTAGATTTGGAAGGTTATAGTTTTGACGTAAAAAGAGGTTTTGGAAATGTTTATAGTTTGGATGTGAAAACAAGAGGTTTTGGAAACCTAGGTCTTAAGGCAAGTTTGAAAACCATGTTTTTGGAAAGAAAATTAGGGTTTCCTAATTGTGAGTTCTAGGGCTTGATTTGGGCTCTAAGGCAAGAGTTTTTGGAAAGTGTGTTTTTGGAAACGAAGGTTTTTTTAGAAGGAAATCCTAGAGGAGAGTTTCTAGAAGGAAGATTTTGGAAAGAGAGTTTTTGAAAAAAATTTTGGGGAGAGTTTTTCTAGGAAAGAGATCTAGGGAACGTTTTTGGAAAGTGAACTTTGAAGAGAGCATTTTGGAAAGAAGTTGAAAAAGGAGGTTTTGAAAAATAGATTTTTGGAAAGAGTATTTAGAAAACAATTTTGGAAATTAGAGTTTTAGGAAAGTATGTTGAAAAAGAGATTTTTAGAAGGAGGAATTTGGAAAGAGAGTTTTTAGAAGGTACAAAAACATCTCACTTTCCTAAAGCGATTCTAGCCCTAAGAAGACTATAACCACTTTAAGAAAGTGGTTTTGAAAACAACAAAGGTTGAAAATATGGACCATGTTGGTCACTTTAAATGTAACATTTTCCTAAAGCAACCCTAGCCATGGAAAAGCTAGAATCACCCTAAGATTGTGATTTTGAAAACACGTTTTGAAAAAGAGATTTTGATGCAATTTTGAAAACAAGTTTGAAAACGATTTTGAAAACGGTTTTGAAAATGACTTTTGGAAGATGCAAGACCATGATATGCACAATGCAATTTTGGGGTCATGAACATACAAGGTTAAGGTTTCACCACATAATCAAGGGGGCCGAACCCACGTGGTCTCTAGTTAGCCTAAAGGAAAGCCCTCGACACGGTGACCCTCCGACAGTCTAATCCTACACATGGTCCGGGAGTCCCCTTGTTTCAAGCATGCAAAGAAAGGGGGAGAAAGAGATGGGGGATTAAAATAGAGAAAACCCAAGTGGGTTAAGAAAGAGAAGAGAGAGGGAGAATGCAGAAATTTAAATAGAAAACCTACCTTGTATCTTGTTTATTTTGCGCGCCTCGCTTTCTTCAGTCTTGGATCTTCGTCTTGATCTTCGTCTTCAATCTTCAGGAGTTGTCTTCAAACTTTAAATTGCAGCTCTTCAAGTCTTCAAACGAGGGTCGAAGGCTAGTGTATGAGTGTACGGGGGTGTGTATGAGTGTATGTAAGGCTAGGGTTTAGTGTATGGTGGCTAAGGTTTGGAAAACCTAGGGAGGCTAGGGTTTAGGCAGTGTTTGAGCTCTATATATCAAAATATGTGATTTTTAGACTGAGTTTAAGAACCCTTTTCACGTTGGAGGAGGCTCTGTATTTATAAAGGGAGGAATACACTGGCACCTGTTGCAGTGGCGCCGGGCCAAACTTTACACTAGCACCACTAGGAGTGGTGCCAGGCCATTTTTGGGCTTAGCGCCACTACTAGTGGCGCTAGCCATTTAGGAAATGTTTAAGGTCAGCAAGCAACGTATCTTTGACTAGATTTGGCGCCTGTACTAGTGACTACCATGTAATTTTTAGCCTGGTTTCACTAGGAGTGACTCCGGAAAGTCCGAGAATGACCTGGAAGGCCGAAAAAGGGTAGGAACACTTAAAATAGTGTCTCGGAGGTATTTGAGTTGAAAAATGAGGATAGGATATGTTGGAGGGGTTGACCGAGCCTTTAAGGGCAAAACGGTCAATCGGATCGGGAAACTACCGGGACGGACTCAGACTGTCCCAGAAGACTTGGGATTTGGAAACATTATTTAGACTGTTCCCGAAGGTTGCCGGTTTGATACCCAGAGCCGGTGTGATTCTCGGGGCGTTCGGATGCCTAGGGGCAAAATGGTCATCTTGACCGAAAAGTCTCAGAAAAGGTCCAATGGGCAGTTTTGTCATTTTTCACCGAAGTGGGCTAACAAACACTGGTGTTGACCTGGGTTTTGAGTGTTTCCGCCACTCCGACAACGATTGTCGTGACACGGGTTTTTTGGCAATTCTCTATATCGACCTATTTGTGAGTATTTCCGCTACTCTAACGGTTGTGATATTGCGAGTATTTTCACTACTCGGACCGTCTCGAGGAATAAACTGTCTCGAGAGAGGGATTGGAAAGGGGACTTACCGTCTTCAAAAAGACGTGCCTGATTTGAAACCGTCTCGAGAAATAAACTGTCTCGAGAGAGGGATTGGAAAGGGGACTTACCGTCTTCGAAAGGATGTACCTGATTTGGAACCGTCTCGAGGAATAAACTGTCTCGAGAAAGAGGTAGGAAAGGGGACTTACCGTCTTCGAAAAGATGTGCCTGATTTGGAACCGTCTCGAGGAATAAACTGTCTCAAGAGAGGAATTGGAAAGGAAAGGACAATGCCCCTGAGGGCATTTTAGTCATTTTGCCTCTATTTGGGACTGGTGGGCCCGCACGGCAATAGACTAACGGGATTTGGACTTAGAAAATCGGTTTCGATTGAAATACACCCACAATGACTTGAAAACAAGTCTGGACGGAGTGCAGACTGCCGAGCGGTCAAAAATGGGGTGCTTACATATGTCAAATCAAATCTTCCGTTTTAGGAAACCAAATCAAATCCTTCGTTTTAGGAAACTAAATCCAATCTCCCTATTTAGGAAACTAGATCCAATCCTCCATTTTTGGAAACAAAATCAAATCATTTCTTTTTAGAAACAAGTTCCAATCTTTTGTTTTAGGAAGTAGAAATTCAAATCTTCCCTAATTCCCACCTTTCCTAATTCCATACCTTTCTAAATTTCAACTTTCCAAATCTAAATTTTTCAATCTTTCTTAAACTCAAATATTTCCTAACTTCAAGTATTTCTAAAACTCAAACTTTGAATCTTCCTAAGTTCAAACTTTTCTTAAATTCAAACCTTTCCAAAATTCTAAACTTTCTAAATTCCAAATCTTTCCAAAATCTAAATCTTTCCAAAGTCTAATTCTTTCTTAATCTTGACTTTTCAAATTTGAACATTTCCAAAATCAACTTTTTCTTAAAAGTAAACTTTCCTAAATTTCAAACCTTTCCAAATTCAAAACTTTCTAATTTCAAAACCTTTCCTATTTTAAACTTTCCTAAAATGCAACTTTCCTAAAATGAAACTTTTCTAAAACGAAACTTTCCTAAAATGGAACTTTCCTAATTTCAAGACTTTCTAAATTCAATCTTTCCTAGATTCCAACTCTCCATGTTTTCTAAATCCAACTTTCCAATCAAATCCTTCTCAATCTCAAGTCCTTCTTAAATCCTATCTTTCCTAAGTCTAGGTTTCCTAAATCTCAATCTTTCCAAAATAAGTCCAAATTCTTCTTCTAAGTTCTATCTTTCCAATCTTTTCAAGTCCTTAAGTTCAATTTCAAATCAAAGTCAATTCCAAATTTCAATTTCGAGTCTTCTATTCCATGTTCGAACCAAATCTCTTTTTCAAAATGAAACTCTTTTCAAATCAAATCTTATCAAATCAAACTTTTCAAAAACCTCAAAGTATCTATTTTTTATCAGACGCTTGTGAACTACGACTGACCTGATTCCCGAAATAGATATATAGGCAACTCTCATGGGTGCGGTCATAACTTTTTTCAAACCTCTAATTTCATAACCTTTTTCAAATATCCAATTCCGTAACCTTTTTCAAATCTCCAATTCCATAACTTTTCTCAAATCTCCAATTCCATAACTCTTCTTAAATTTTCAATTTCATGATCTATTTCAAACTTCAAATTCCAAAAATCTATTTTTAAATCTTCAAATTCAATTTCCAAAACTTTCTTTTCAATTTTAAACTTCAATTCTTCTTTTCAAGTTAATTTTCAAAATCAAATCTTTCTTTCAAATCCATTTCAAGAATCAAATCAAGTTCTTTCCAAATCTATTTCCAAAATCAAACCTTCTTTTCAAATCTATTTCCAAATCAAGTCTTTCTATTGCACCTGCATGTCATGCATCATGTCAATTTCTTTCTAAAAATTCTTCTCTAAAGTGGATAGTTATTGAACATTTATTAATCAAAGACGCTAATGGGTGAACCTAGGATGAATAGACATGTAGGGACCGCAAAGGTTGGGTAGGGTGATGGCTTAGTGTGTCTTCCCTACACGTAACCAACCTCCAGACTTAGGATCACTGTTTTCGAAAGACCAAATGGAGTTATTTTCAAAAAAAGGGCTTTCCAAAGGTCGCCAAACAACCTATTTTTGTTAAAAACCCTCTCTTGAGGAAGTATTTTCTAAAACCCTAAGTGTAATTTTCGGATTTTGCTTAGTTTTTATGTGACCTAAATCATCTTAATTAAGTTAAGAGGCGACTCCAAACTTTTTCCAAAAGCCCTTAATCAAATCAATTTTCAATTCAAACTTACTCGCGCTCATTCTTCTAGGAGGATGAGTTCTAACGAGAAAGCACTGTGTTTTTCTCACTTGTCTTTTTCGGGTGCAAAAAATTGAGGCGCGACAGCTAGCGACTCCGCTGGGGACACTTAGAGGGTTAGGTCAATGTCATGTCTCTTCACCCTCACCCATGTGGAGTCTTTGATTGATTTGTCCAATTTTATTCACTTCAAACTTGCAAAATTAAGTTTTTCCAAGTTGTTTTCAAATACATATCATTACTTGCTTTCAATTACTTCCAATTATTCAATCTTACATCAAGTTTGTCATCTACATACTAACTCTTGCATATTTGTTTTGTATGTGAATTTTTATTCGATTTTTGTTTTATTTCATACTATGAATGAATGTAATGAACATGATGAATGGGAGTTGTTGGGCTCTTTCCTCCACTTTCAAAAATCACACACGCACTACACAAGCACTTGCATTCTCTCTCTCTCTATACTCTTTGCATCCATGTACATGCATACAATATTCCATCCCACGACAAGAGTTCCAAAGAAACTCAAGTCACTGCATCCTCATGCATATAATCAACCCATCGAGAGTGACACCAAGGTCACTCTCCCTTGCATTAAACCTACCCAAACCCTAAGGGTTCCCATGTAACCCTAAGGATTTATAGCATGCATATTCATTACATATAGAGGGACCCTAATCCCTCTATGCTCACAAAGATAGGGTTGCCAAGAAGACAAAGGGCAATCAACAAGGTCTCTTAACGATCTCCTCGACATCAAATCTAAAGAAGGCGAACCTGAAGACTCAAGAGTAGTTTAGGATTCCATATGTAAAACTAGATAAGTGAAAGTCAAAAGGAAAATGTTTCCCCTTCCCCCACTAAAGTGTACTCTGTTTCCTCCTGTATTTTAAATTTAAAGTTCAATTCCCCATCTAACGGTAAAGTATTTGTATACAGGGGCAAAACCCCTATCTCCGAAAGGGAGCCAAAACCATCACATTTAGCCTCCCTCTTAAACAGGGACACACTAGGGCATGCATTGCATAAAACCCTCCAAAGAGCCCATTATCACCCAACAAAGAGCCTCACTTATGGCTGCCAACCTTAAAGAGTCATCCCAAGTCTCTCGAGAAGAGGTCAACAAAATGAGGACCAAGATTGATGAAATGTTTAAGCTCATCCAAACCTTGGCCATGAAGGGCCATGAAGGATGCTGCGGTAATCCCATCGTCATCCATGACTTCGTCCAAGGACCCGGAACCCGCTAACCCAAGGATCATACTTCAATCTAACAATGCTGTGAGGACCAAGGAAGACGCAAAGGGGAACAACACTGAAGAGGAAGAAACCATATTGCTCTCACTTGTCATAAAGAAGACTCCCCTAGACCCTCTTAGTCTGAAAATCTAAGGGCTAGAGGATTCACTGCGAAGTCTCCATAGCCATGACACTTAAGGGTTTACTTCCTATGACGAGCTTTACTTCTTTCCTGATCACCTAAGGCCTACCAAGTTCAAAATGCCTGACTTCCAAAAGTATGATGGCATTGGTGACCCTATTGCTCATCTTCGCTTATATGCAGGGGCACTGAGCGGTTATGGCAACAATCCGAAACTCCTCATGCAGTTGTTCTAACACAGTCTCACTAGGTCTGCTCTACAATGGTTTGCCCGTGTAGACCTAAGGAAGATCACCACTTGGATTGAGCTAGTCAATGCATTCAAAACCCAATATCGTCACAACATCGACCTCACTTCTAATCGATAGTCCTTGATGACGATGAGTAAAGGTGAGAAAGAAAGTTTCAATGGCTATGCCCTAAGATGGAGGGAGGCCGCTACACAAGTCAATCCCTCGCTGGAAGAAAAGGAGTACATGCAATTGTTTGTGTACACTTTTTAAGGTATATACTATGAAAAGCTCTGCACTAGTGTGGGGAAGAGTTTCTCTGAGCTCATCATGCAAAGGGAAATAATAGAGAATGGCCTTAAGACGAGGAGGATCACCGATCCCTATGCAAAAACTGGAGAAAGCTCGGCCAACATAGCCAAAAAATTGGCCACTACAAGAGGAGCAATCAAGAAAAAAAGTGAAGTGTCTGCCATCTTACCTGTTCAACCTCCCCAATACCGTCCCCCATTACAATCTCACCCTATCCTACCCGTGCCCACTCTAAGCATGCCTGCTCAAGCACCCAACATTGGCCCTATTGGGGCATGACTTAATTTCAATAGGCCTGCCCAATGCTTCCGTAACTTTGACGCCTTAGCCTGCATCCAAACTGAAGCCTACAATAACCTCCTAAAAAACAACATCCTAAAACCTATTCCGGCCCGTCCATTGCCAAGTCCCCTACCCCCAAACTTTAACAGCGCCCTCACTTGTGAGTATCATTCACGTGGCCAAGGGCATGACACTAAGAGTTGCTTCTCTCTTAAGCATAAGATCCAAGACTTAATCGACAACAAGACTATTGATTTTCAACCGATGAATCCTGCTCCAACCCCTAATGTGACCACCAACCCTCTGTCGGACCACACTATTAATATAATACTAGTAGAAATAAAAGACGAGGGAGAGTTGGATGAGCCCATGGCTGAGGATTACGAGAAGGATTGGGAGGCTGATGAAGAGAATGACTAGGAGGAGGATCTCCCATTATGCCCGATCTATCTCTATAACCCTAATGAGGTGCTTGATTTTCTAACTGGCTAGTTAAGGAGCTAATGCTTCCGGAAGAGGAGCTTGCTGAAAACATGGTTGTTGATAGATGGGGTGCTGAGTTTCTACATCCGAAATATGCCGCGGTTGAATGTCACTTGTTGGAGAATCCTTAGCCCGTGACCAAGTGCGGCTATGAAGACATGGGCTGGGAGCTAGAAGAGCCAAAGGCACCAACAAAGCCATTCAAGTTGAAGAGAGGTAAGTTAGCCCTTTTGTTTGTGGAAAAGCCTATCGTCAAGGACATCCAAGCGGTCAATAAAGCTGCTAACTGCACCATCACTGCCAACATGCCCGGAGTTCTAGAAGAGGCTTTCGCCTACCTTGCCTTGACTAGAAGTCATGACTGTGGATGGAGTGTTGAAGATGTGGACATCGTCCCAAAGCCCTACTAAAGAAAAAGGGAGTCCTGTCAAAAGTGCACAAGAAAGGGGTGTCCCCACTCACTTTCTTTCTATCTTTTTTACTTTTTATCCTAAAGTTAAATGTTTGCATTTTCATTCCAAATGACCTCTATGTTTTTTTTTCATTAAATAGCGAAATATTAATTTATGTTATTATCTTACATTACTGTCATCTTATTTTATCTTGGGAATGATAAATGCTTCCTTCACAAGGGTCATGGTTTATCTTATAGAATGATCTAACTTGAAGGGGTGATAGCATGAGTTAAACACTAGCCAAATGATCAGCTTTTCAAAAAGAGAGAGGATAAGGATGAGCGACGAAACTACCCAAAGGCAACATTTGCAAGATACCAAAGCTAAGCGATGTGTGGCCAGACTATCAAGATGAAGAGGAGCCATCTTTCATTTTCACACATAAAAGGAAAAAAGTGTTTATATTCCCTTTGTTTAACCCCTAGTGCCTCGCAGAAAGCAAAATATTCCTTATCAACCCTGATCCAATATCGTCCCCCCACACTGGGGTAGACAATAATTGAACTCTATGATTGTCATCCATCCTCTATCATGTTGAGGAAACGTTGAACGCTCTATAGATCAAGCATTCTAGTTCAAAATGAAGAGAGACCCTCATTTCATTTTCTCATACAGTTAAAAGCAACCCTTGTCAAACCCGTTGAGCCATTTACTTTTCTTTCGAGAAAATCCTACCCTAGGGATCACCGCCCATAATGAGTTAGATTGAATTGTCATGAAAAAGATCTTTAAAAAAAAAAAAAGAAAGAAAGGGGGATTAAAGAAATGTTCTTTTCATAAAAAAAAAAAAAAAAGGAAAGAAATAAATGAAAAGAAAAAAAAAAAGAAGAAGAGAAAAAAAAAGCAAAGGAAAAGAGTTGCCAAAGGGCAAGGAGCCAAAAAAAAAAAAAATCATGTTGGTGCTATCTTGAAAAGCATATAGAAAAACTAGAAATCTAGGGGTAAATGCCAGATAATTCCATTAGAAGGTCAAAATTTACGAGAAAAGTCAACCCTCTCTGAAAAAGGAGGAGATTTAAAGGTGATCCTAGGGAACAAAGAAGCCTAGTAGAAATAATAGGTTCGAACCTTTATCCTTTCTTGTAAAAATCCGAAACCATGGCCTACATTACAACCCTACTAAAGACCACTCTGACTGAAAACAGATTGCGTGATCTAAATGAGCCAAATGTGTTGCAGAAGCTAAAAAAAACAAAAAGGGGATGCTAACCCGGTCAAAAGAAAAAAGGAAGAGAGAGTCAAGGATGGTATGAATCTAAACCCTGCTGAAAGCAACATTAAATTTGAGCTTGTATATCCCGTTGTTTTGAAAACCCCCATAACTTAGCCTATATTACGGTCCTAAAGCAAAGTCTCCTCAGATTGAAGGACTGGCCACTTATCGCTCCGCTAAAGGTAAGGTAAGCTGTTACCAAAGCCCCAAGAGTCCAGAGTTTCAGCCCCAGTAATCCTATACACTAACCCCGAAATAGAGAATCAGAGGTGGTCAAAAGGTTGAGAAAGCTACGAAGTACTATCATCCAATCAAGGTAAGGTTAAGCCAGAGGACAGGCCAAACCCCCGAAAAGGAAGGAATTACCATTCCAAAGATACCGATTTTGATAGCACCCCTTGTCATTCCATTAACTAGTATATGCATTTTTAAAATAAAATAAAAAATTGGCATGAGCTTCGTACACATAGGACATAACTCTCTGTAGAAACAGAAATCACCAATACAGTTCAATATTAAATATACAACATCATCATCCATCACATGCATCTGATCATATACCTAGTTGTGTAAACCATAAATATCTCTGCCTGTTCATGCATTTAACTTTTTAAATCATAAACATCTATCTTTGTACAAAATTTACAAAATAAAATTGTCTAACATAAATACATCTTCAAGACAGGGGCAAAAGAAAGATCAGGGTCTATGACAAGGGGCATTTATCAAAGATTAAAATTGATATCCTTCGTATCGAAATCTCCGAAACCTGGCTCTAGAGGGGGCGGATAACTATTGGAAGCGCCAGCATCCTACAAAAAAGACAAAACCAGAATCAGCAGAGCAAAGGAATAACTCAACAACAGCAGAGCGAAAAAAAGGAGGAGAGAAAGGACAACATACCCCGCCACCTCCCATCTAGGCTAATCGAGCGGTCAAGGAAGCTACCTCTACCTGGCACTGATCTCACTCCATCTGGTACTGGTCCCTCTGGTCCCTCACAACAGTAAACTCAGCCTGGGGCACATATCCACCCGCTCGGTGCCATAGGTCGACCACTTCCTGGCCAACGGCGTATCCACCAACTACTACCTCAAACCGAGTGAAGACACCTACGGAATGAGCCCCGAAGTGTGCAGCGTAGTCTGTATCCGGAGGAAGTAGGAAACCGGCACTCGGCTGATAGGGAATCGGTTCTCCCTCGACCAAGGCACCAAACATGTACTCCGATGGATCTCCTGCTAACCTGAACTCCTCATGAAACTACTGCCAACGTCGATCTCCTAGGTAAGACTCCCAAGAATCATCACTGAGAAAGGAAGCCCTCGATTGGAACAACGGTGTAAGCACCTCATTTTTGCCCGCTCGGCAGTCTCCATTCCGTCCAGACTTGTATTCAAGTCAATATGGACATATTCTGAGTCAACTCATTTTCCAAGTCTAATCCCGTCAATTAATTGCTTCGCGGGCTCTTTGGACTCAAATAGAGGCAAAATGATCAAAATGCCCTTGGGGGCATTGTTCAGTCCAATTCTAATAAGCATGTCTTTTCGAAGACATAAGTCCCCATTTCAGTCCAATTCCAATTCCAATTCCAATTAAATCTGGCACACCTTTCAAGAAAGTTGATTCCTCAAAGTGGTAAGACCATCTAATCCGACACATTTATGAGTGAACTCTTCGGAACAGTAAGTCCCTTCAAACTAGTCGACCAGGACGAGACCCCAAGTCCCTAAGATTGTAGAACGGTCCACCTTTGGCGCCTGCTAGCCCGCTAATGAAGCAATGTTTGTTTCGACATGCCTTTCGAAAAAGTTGATTCCTTAGGCGCTAAGTCCACCTAGTAGCTTCCCGAGATCAAGCAGTCTCTGGAATGATCGCAACCCGTTAGAGTAACGAAAATACTCGCAAACATTGGAGTGACGGAAACACTCATAAACAGGTCAATATAGGGGATTGCCAACAAACCCCTATATCACGGGACCGCCGTCAGAGTGACAAAAACACTCAAAACCCAGGTCAACACCGATGCCGGCTAGCCCACTTCAATGAAAAATAAACAAACTATCCCTAGGGCCATTTTTCGGCATGTTTGTCGAGATAGTACCTAAGTACTAAGAGCGGTAAGTCAACCCTTCCAAGATTGTCTTAAAGACAATTCGGCATGATTAGGGGCCTTCTAGTTAGTTTCGGACAAATTCCGAGACATTCCAGTCAAGATGACCATTTTGCCCCTAGGCATCCGAGCACCTCGGGAACCACACTGGCTCTAGGTATCAAATCGGTAATCTCCCGAGAATGCTTTTTATAGTATTCCTGACCTTTTGTTATCTTTTCGGATCATTCCGAGTCAATTTCGGCAAACCCAGTGCAAAATGATCATTTTGCCCCCGGTGGGTCGATCGCCTTTTCCAACCACACCGGTTCTGGGTATCAAACCGGTAACCTCTGAGAACATTTTAAGTAATGTTTCCAAACCTCGAGTCTTCTTCCGGGACATTCCGAGTCCATCCCGGTAGATTTTCGGTCTAATTGACCGTTTTACCCCTAATGGCCCGGTCAACCCCTCCGATATATCTTGACATCATTCTTCAAGTCTATTACCTCCGAGACACTATTCTAAGGGTTCCTGTCCCTTTCTGCCCTTCCGGGTCATTCCCAACCCTTTCAAATCATTCCCTAACCTTTCGGAGTCATTTCTAGTAAAGCCAGGCTAAAAATTGCATGGTAGTCACTAGTACAAGCGCCCAAATCTTCTTAAGATACGTTGCTTGCCGACCTTAAACATTTCCTAAATGGCTGGCACCACTAGTAGTAGCGCCAAGCCAAAAAATGGCCTAGCGCCAATGTAAACTTTAACCTATCTCCACTACAACAGGCGTCAAGTCATTCCTTTGTCTATAAATATAGAGCCTCTTCCAGCGTGAAAATGGTCCGCAAACTCAGTTTAAAAACTCTCCTCTTCGATATGCAAAGCTCATAACCTCCCTAAACCCTAGTCTTCTTTAGGTTTTCCAAAACCCTAGCCCCCATATACAAAACCTAGCTCTCATATACTCTCATACACTCATATACACTCATACACAAGCCTCCAAAGCCTCCATTGAAAACTTAAGGTGCTACAACCCAAAACTCTCGAAGATCAAGACAAGCCCTTGAAGATGGACGTAAAGCGAAGCAAGGACCGAAGCAAAGTGCACAAAGCAATGCAAATAAATAAAACACAAGGTAGGCTTTCTTTTTACATTTACGCAACTTCCCCCCTCTCTCTTCTCTCTCTGAACCCACTTGGGTTTTCTTTCATTTTAATCCCCCATCTTCTTTCCCCCCCCCCCCTCCCCTTCTTGCATACTTGAAACAAGGAATTTTTCGGTCCATGTGTAGGATTAGGCTATTGACAGTCACCATGTCGAGGGCTTTCTCTTAGTCTAATCGGAGACGACGTGGGTTCGGCCCCTTTGATTATATGGTGAATCCTTTAACCTTGTATGTTCACGACCCCAACTTGCATTGTGCATATCATGATCTTGCATTCCTCCAAAGTTTTTTTTTTAAACTTATTTTCAAAACTTGCTTCAAAATCATTTTCAAAACTTGTGTTAAAACTTTCTTCTTCAAAACTTGTTTTCAAAATCATAATCCTAGGGTGATTCCAGCCTTTCCATGGCTAGGGTTGCTTTAGAAAAGTATTACATTTAAAGTGACAAATATGGTCCACATTTTCAAATCATTGTTATTTTCAAAACCACTATCTTAGAGTGGTTTTAACCTTCTTATGGTTAGAATCGCTTTAGGAAAGTGAGATATTTTTATGAACTTCCTAAAAACTCTCTTTTCAAATCTCTCTTTCTAAAAATCTCTTTTTCAATACACATTTTTGAAAACTCTCTCCAATCTCTCTTCCAAAATTATTTTCTAAAAACTCCCTTCAAAAATCTATTTTTCAAAACCCCTTTTCAAACTTCTTTCGAAAAAAGCTTTCTTCCAAATTCATTTTCTAGAAACACTCCCTAAATTTTCTTCCTAAAAACTTTTTTCTAAACGCTCCTTCCAAAATCTTCTTTCTAAAACTCCTCTCAAGTTCACTTTCCCAAAAACTCCTTTTTACGATCTCCTTCCAAAGATCTTCGTATCCAAAAACCCACTTTCCAAAAATCTCTTTTCTTGGAGCCCAAATTAACCCTAGAGCCAACAATTAGGAAACTTTAGTTTTCTTGCCTAAAACATGATTTTCAATCTTGCCTCAAAACCTAGGTTTCCAAAACCTCTTATTTTCTACATCAAAACTATATACTTCCAAAACCTATTTTTTACTTTAAAATCTAGGATTTCCAAAACTTCATCCTTCCAAATCCATGTCAAATCTAATCTTCCCTTTAGGAAACCAAATCCAATCACCCGTTTAGAAAACTAGATCCAATCTTCCGTTTTTTGAAATAAAATCAAATCATCTCTTTTTAGAAACAAAATCCAATATTTTGTTTTAAGAAATAGGAATCCTAATCTTCCTAATCTAAATCTTTCCTAATTCGAATCCTTCCTAATCTCATACCATCCTAAATCTTAAGTTTTCAAAACTTAAACTTTTAAATCTTTCCCTAAACTTTAAGTTTCTTAATCTTCCTAACTCCAACTTCTCTTAATTCCATACCTTTCCAAATTTTAACTTTTCAAATCTAAATTTTCAAATCTTTCCCAAACTCAAACCTTTCCTAATTTCAAGTATTTCTAAAACTCAAACTTCAAATATTTCTAAAACTCTAAACTTTCTAAATTTCAAATATTTCCAAATCCAAAACTCTCTAAATTCAAAACTTTCCAAAGTCAAAGCTTTCTAAATTCAAAATTTTCTTAAGTTAAAACTTTCCTAATTCAAAACTTTCCTAATTCGACACTTCCCTAAAACTAAACATTTCCTATTTCAGAACCTTTCCTAATTCTAAATCTTTCCTAAAATACAACTTTTCCAAAATGACACTTTTCTAAAATGAAACTTTCCTAAAATGAAACTTTCTTAATTCAACCCTTTCTTAAATTCCAACTTCCCTAATCTTCCAAGTGCAACATTCGAGTCAAATCTTTCTTAATCTCAAGTCCTTCTTAAATTCTATCTTCTTAAGTCTAGGATCTCTATCTTTCCAAATCAAAGTTCAATCTTTTCAATTCCAAATTTCAATTTCCAATCTTCTATTCTAAGTTCAAATCAAACTATTTTCCAAATCAAAATATCTTTTTCGAATCAAATCTTCTATCTTCAATCGGACTCTTGTCCGAACTACGACTGACCTGATTCCACAAAAAAAGATACGTAGGCAATCCTCATCGGTGCGGTCCTAACTTCTTTCAAATCTCCAATTCCATAACTCTTCCTAAACTTCCAATTCCATGATCTATTTCAAATTTCTATTTCCAAATCTCTATTTTCAATTTTTAAAACTCTTCTTTCAAAATTCAATTCTTCTTTTCAAATCTAATCAAGTTCTTTTCAAATCTATTTTCTAAATCAAATCTTTTTCTTGCATTTACATATCATGCACCATTCTTTTAAACATTCTTTTCTAAAAGTGGATAGTTTTGGGTATGTATTAATCGAAGACTTTAATGGATGAATCTAGGGTGATGGCCTAGTGCGTCTTCCCTACACGTAACCAACCTCCGAACCTGTGATCACTGTTTTCGAGAGACCAAACGGAGTTATTTTCAAAAAAAGGCTTAAATATTTTCTAAAGGTTGCCAAACAACCTATTTTCTTAAAAACCCTCTCTTGAAGAAGTATTTTCAAAATCGTTTTCAAAAATCCTAAGTGTAGTCTTCAGATTATGCTTAGTTTTAGGTGACCTAACTCACCTTAATCAAGTTAGGTGGCGACTCCAAATTGTTTTCCAAAAGCTCTTTATTCAAATCAATTTTCTATTCAAACGTAGTCGCACTCATTCTTCTAGGAGACTGAGTTCTAATGAGAAAGTATAGTATTTCTTCTACTTGTGTGTGTATTTCTCAAGTGCAAAAAATTTGGGTGCGAGGGACCAAGTACCGCATCGTCTCATAATGAACTGATTCAATGAAGGGCCGCCAAGTCATGTCCCTCACCTCAATGAGCTTCAGGTTAGCCCGAAGCGTCACAAAATCAATGATCTCTGAACGCTAAGCTACTCGGTCACGAGCCCACCTCAAAGCACGAGGATAAAGGTCATCCTCAATAACTGTAGGGCGATGAACAGGCAGGTACTCGTAGCTCCACCAGACAAGAAAATGCCAGAAACTAGTCATGCTACCCCAACCAAAGGAAGTCTAAACCCGCATCGATCGAAGGAAGCAACCAAAGGAGAAGGACCCCCAATCCAGCTCAAACAAAGCCCCAAGATCAGTTACTATACTCACCAACTAAAAGGGCACAAGCAACTTGTTATTATTGCAAAAGCAGCTAAAGATGATGCACAAAATAAGTCGCCGCCTCATGATGTCTCCCTAGGCAGGTGGTGGCTCAACAGCAAAGGTGTTGTCATCCTAACTAAGCCAAGAGACTGGGAAGGTAGAACGCTTAGGAGGGGGCTAGTCTAGCAAAATGCATGCATTGGCTCTTCTAATTGACTGCAAGGTGATCCGCCAACCGACAAAGGAAAGCCCTGTGATGATAGCCTGATCCAAAGGAGTGGGTCCTAACTCAAAGCCAACAAAATGTAAAGCCTTAGTCTCTCCGAACCACCTCTCGATAAGCACCAGCACTAGATGCCTGTTCAGGCGGTTAGCCTGTAGTCCCATGAAGGCCCCAAACCTGATCTCTACCAAGAAAGCCCAGTAAGATGGAGCAGCCCACTACATGGTCACAAACACCTGATGGATGACCCCTCTAAAGGCTGTGTGAATGCATGGAGGAGGCAGGTGCTGTCTACAATACACACTAGGATGATAAGCCAGATCCCCCAGCGGTGGAATGTCTGGTACCTCGAAGTCGCCTAGATCAGCATCCATCTGTCTATGTCTAGAAGAGGCCCTCCCGTAACAAGTCACCTAATCACCAACACCCAGTACCTCCTCCTCTGCACCAATTTCCTCCTCAAAGGCCTGCTCAACCAAGGGAAGGGGTCTACTGGAGGTCTACTCCCCCGTCCAGTCTGACTAGAAGATGCCCGTCCAGCAGATTACTGACTACCCCTAGAGGAGCTGAAGCTGCTAATGGATTCTGTCCGGGCTGCCATCCCAGAGCGGCGTCTCCTCTTAGAACAGTCATCACCCGCGTCTGCCACCCTAAAAGGTAAGCCAAGGTAAGAGGTATTAATGCACGGTAAATGTAGTTCCAAAGATAAGAAAAAGAAATAAGGAAAAATAGGGGAAAATAATGATGACAACCAAAAATCAAATATAATTGAAAGAATGAATGATGCAAGTCTTAATAGAGTCTACTCAACTCAAAAGGATTCCTTAAGTTTATTTTTTTCCTTCAAAAACTTTATTTTCAAAAATCAACTCTCAGAAAGGGTTTCCTACCTTTTCCCTTCAAGAGTTTACCGGCAAAAATCAATTTCTAATGTTCTTAGTATTTTTCTCCAAAAACTATTTCAAAATCAAGTCCTAAAAGTTCCCCTTCGATATCAAATTTCCAATTCATCTAGAAACTTTTTCTTCAGAAAGATTTCTATTCCAAACAAACTCTAAGAATGTCCTAAAATTCTTTTTCTCAAAAGTTCAAGTATTAAATCAAAAAGAATTTCCTATATATTTTGATTTTAAAATTCCAATTCCAAATCAAAATGAATTTCCTACACATTTTGATTTTCCAATTCCAAGTCAAAATGAATTTCCTATACATTTTGATTTTAAAATTCCAGTTTCAGGTCAAAATGAATTATTTGAACATTTTGCCTTCAAAAGTTAGGTCAAAACGAATTTTTTACACGTTTTGTCCAAAAATTCAAAATGATTTCTAAATCATAATTTCAAAATTTTCTAATCAAAATCCATCCTAACCTTTTTTCATTCCAATCAAAGTTTTCTAAAACTTCTTCCACTAAAAGGTTTTCTTCTCAATTCCAAGTTTTCAACGTTCCAAAATTCTTATCAAAGCCCAAAGTTTCCAAAGTCAAAATCCATTTTCAAATCTTTCAAAATATATTCTTAGTCAAATTTTCATTTTCAAAATTCTTCCTAAGTTTTTCCTCCCATAATTTTGAAAGGCCTCGCCCTCACTGGTTTTATATCTTTTTCCTTCAAAAAGATTTCATTCCAAAATTTTACAGACCCTCTTCTGAATCTCTAAAAATTTCAACAGAGTTTCGTTTGAAAATGGTCTCTACAACGCCCATGACACTACAACAAAACACAAACCATGCACCTCACAAACATCACAATCACATAGCACCAACACATGTGCATACTTTTTAAATTTTTAAATTTTTCAAAAAATTTGTTTTATTTTTTGATAAATCAATGGTCTTCAAAGTTATCCTAAAATTTCTCAAAATCATTTCAAATGTTTTTGAAAATATTTCCATATTTTCTTAAATTTTAAACTCTAATAATTTCATCAATTTCTTAAATTTTCTCTATTTTCTAAGTATTTTTCTATTTTTTGAAAAATCAAAAATTCACCAAGTTGTAAAAAAATCACCAACCTTCACACGACTATTAAACACATTTTTCTAAGATACATGGTATAAAAATTTAGCCAAAAAAGTCAATACCCAAAACTGTAGGGACAAACCCTCAATTCCTGTTGAAATTTCATTCACATAATCATTCAAAATTGCTCAAACTGAATCAAAAAAGCACCAAAATTCAAAAATAACTTCACCAAAGTGTTCAAAACATATCAAAATATTAATTTCACTATTCACATGATTCAAACGGAACTCTACACATCAAAATCAACATAAAAACAAAAACTCACTTTTTGGAGTTCTCCGGCAAACTCTTCTCTTCTGGCGACGGCGTCTACTTTCGGCAATCCTTCATGGTCCCTAGGAAGCACTCTTTCAATATCCAAGTCGATTTCCTCACGAAGACTCTCGATTTTTTCAAAAACTCTTCAAATCCCGCAGGAATGTCAAACCAGCAGGTTGCTGGTTTTGATCCCAGGCTGGCGCCAAGCCAATTTTAACAAAGGCACCACTGCTAGTGGTGCTAATGTCAAATTCCAAACAAAACCAAACAAATAAAGAAGATACAAGGTAGATTTTCTATTTACGTTTATGCAAATTCTCCCTCTCACTTCTCTGTCCTAACCCACTTGGGTTTTCTTCTATTTTAATCCCCCATTTTCTATCCCCCCCCCCCCCCCCTTCTTGCATGTTTGAAATAAGGGACTCTCCGATTCATGTGTAAAATTAGGCTATTGAAGGTCACAGTGTCGGGGGCCTTCTCTTACTCTAACCGGAGACCACGTGGCTTCGATCCCCTTGATTATGTGGTGAATCCTTTAACTTTGTATGTTCACAACCCCAACTTGCATTGTACATATCATACTCATACATCTCCTCAAAAATCGTTTTCAAAACTTGCATCAAAACCATTTTCAAAACTTGCATTGAAATTTTCTTCTTCAAAACTTATTTTCAAAATCACAATCTTAAGGTGATTCTAGCCTTTCCATGGTTAGTATTGTTTTAGGAAAGTGTTACATTTAAAGGGACCTTCATGGTCCATATTTTAAAATCCTTGTTATTTTCAAAATCACAATCTTAGAATGGTTCAAGCCTTCTTATGGTTAGGATCGTTTTAGGAAACTGGAATATTTTTAGAGACTATTAAAAGTTCATATTTAAATCCTCTCCAAAATCTCTTTTCAAACTTGCTTTTCTAAAAACTCTTTTCAAACTCCTTCCCAAAAGCTCTCTTGAAAAATTCATTTTCTAAAAACTTTCTTCAAATTTCCTTCCTAGAAATTCCTTCCAAAAAGATCTATTTTCCAAAAATCTCTTTTCTTGGAGTCCAAGTTAAACCCTAAAGCCATGGTTAGGAAACCCTAATTTTCCTTCCAAAAACATAATTTTCAATTTCCCACTTTGGCTTCAAACTTTAGGTTTCCAAATTCTATTTTTTACATCATAATCATATACTTCCAAATCCAATTTTTTTACCCCAAAATCTAGAGTTTTCCAAAATTCCTCCTTTCCAATTCTATGTCAAATCAAACCTTCCACTTTAGGAAACTAAATCAAATCCTCCGTTTTAGGAAACCAAATTCAATCTTCCCATTTAGGAAAATAGATCCAATCCTCCGTTTTTGGAAACAAAATCAAATCATTTCTTTTTAGAAACAAAATCCAATCTTTTGTTTTAGGAAATAGAAATCCATATCTTTCCTAATCCAAATCTTCCCTAATTCCATATCATTCCAAATTTCAACTTTCGAAATGTAAATTTTCCAATCTTTCTTAAACTCAAATATTTCCTAACTTCAAGTATTTCTAAAACTCAAACTTTGAATCTTCCTAGATTCAAACCTTTCTTCAATTCAAACCTTTCCAAAATTCTAAACTTTCTAAATTTCAAATCTTTCCAAAATCTAAATCTTTCCAAAGTCTAAATCTTTCTTAATCCTAACTTTTCAAATTTGACCATTTCCAAAATCAACTTTTTCTTAAAAGCAAACTTTCCTAAATTTTAAACCTTTCTAAATTCAAAACTTTCCTAAGTTAAAACTTTCTAAATTCAAAACTTTCTAATTTCAAAACCTTTTCTATTTTAAACTTTCCTAATTTGAAACTTTCCTAATTCAAAACTTTCCTAAAATAAAACATTCCAAAAACAAAACTTTCCTAAAATGGAACTTTCCTATTTTGAAACTTTCCTAATTTCGAGATTTTCTAAATTCAATCTTTCCTAGATTCCAACTCTCCATGTTTTTTAAATCCAACTTTCCAATCAAATCCTTCTCAATTTCAAGTCCTTAAATCTTATTTTTCCTAAGTCTAGGTTTCCTAAATTTCAATCTTTCCAAAATAAGTCCAAATTCCTCTTCCAAGTTCTATCTTTCCAATCTTTTCAAATCCTCAAGTTCAATTTCAAATCAAAGTCAATTCCAAATTTCAATTTCAAGTCTTCTATTCCATGTTCGAACCAAATCTCTTTTTCAAAATGAAACTCTTTTCAAATCAAATCTTATCAAATCAAACTTTTCAAAAACCTCAAAGTATCTATTTTTTATCTGACTCTTGTCCAAACTACGACTGACCTGATTCCCGAAAAGGATACGTAGGCATCCCTCATGGGTACGGTCATCACCTTTTTCAAATCTCCAATTCCGTAACCTTTTTCAAATCTCCAATTCCATAACTCTTCTTAAATTTCCAATTCCATGATCTATTTCAAACTTTCAATTCCAAAAATCTATTTTCAAATCTTCAATTTCAATTTCCAAAACTTTCTTTCCAATTTCAAACTTCAATTCTTCTTTTCAAGTCAATTTTCAAAATCAAATCTTTCTTTCAAATCCATTTCAAGAATCAAATCAAGTTCTTTCCAAATCTATTTCCAAAATCAAACCTTCTTTTCAAATCTATTTCCAAATCAAGTCTTTCTATTGCACTTGCATGTCATGCATCATGTCAATTTCTTTCTAAAAATTCTTCTCTAAAGTGGATAGTTATTGGACATATATTAATCAAAGACTCTAATAGGTGAACCTAGGGTGAATAGACATGTAGGTACTGCAAGGGCTGGGTAGGATGATGGCTTAGTGCGCTTTCCCTACACGTAACCAACCTCCAGACTTAGGATCACTGTTTTTGAAAGACCAAATGGAGTTATTTTTAAAAAAGGGCTTAAACTTTTTAAAAGGTTCCCAAACAACCCATTTTTTTTTAAAAACCCTCTCTTGAGGAAGTATTTTCAAAAACCCTAAGTGTAATTTTCATATTGTGCTTAGTTTTTAGGTGACCTAACTCATCTTAATTAAGTTAGGTGGCGATTCCACACTTTTTTCAAAAGCCTTTAATCAAATCAATTTTCAATTCAAACTTAGTCACCCTCATTCTTCTAGGAGGATGAGTTCTAACGAGAGAGTACTATGTTTTTCTCACTTGTCGCAACATGTTTCCACCCAAAATTAGGGTGATTCCTCCAAGTCGGGTTATACGTATTAAAGTAGGGATTATTCCCACTCCTCTGACTTTGGTACCCCCTTTGAAATTGGCCAACCGCATTTACTTGGCCAGAAAATGCTTCCCTTACCCTCGGTATAACTGGACATGATGCAGTGTCGTGGTCCATTATGTCACAAACTAAGCATAATGAGGGTGTCTTAACTAGTATGGAAGTGGTGGCCTTAGAAGTTTCTAAAGCCTCCAACTTGTGTATGAGTGATGTGACTCTAGCTTGTAGGTTTTCTACTTCCCCTAGTTAGTGTTCAACTCCGACATGTGTGATAGTGGTTTGTGTGATTTTAAGTGATATGGTTTTAAGTGCCCGTACGAGCCCAATCTCTAGCCAAGTTGGCTAGATAGTCGAACTAATTGTATGCCTCAATAGGGTTTTTATCTGGATAGGTTCCCGCGCACATAGATTCTATAAACATCTTCAATTGAGGAGTCAATGAAGAATAGAACGTGTTTATAATGTGCCATTCTGAAAAACAATGATATGGACATGTGAATAGTAGGTCCTTGAACCTCTACCAATATTGGAAGAAAGTCTCACCACTATCTGGTGCAAATTGAGAAATGGCACGTCGTAGTGTCTCAGTGTAATTTTCAGGGAAGAACTTTTTCAAAAACTCCCCTTGAAGTGTGTTTCCTGAATGTATGGACATAGGCTTTAGCGAATTAAACCACATTTTGGCCCTGTCCTTTAAAGTGCATGGGAAGAGTTTTAAAAGTAAAACCTCTCGAGGGCATGCATTGTCTTGAAAAATGGAGCATGCATCCTCAAAGTCTTTGATGTGTGTGTACGATTGCTCTAAATCAAAGTCTTAAAACTGGGGCATGGCTTGTAGCATTTCTGGTTTAAGATTTAGAGTGGTTTGATGCGCAGGAAATACTATGGCAAATGTTGGTGTTTGCCTTAAGGGGTTCATATAGTCCCTTATAGTACGATTTTGTGCTCCGGCTTCCCCTACGTTGCTTCCTCGTTTATGGCCATTATGCCTGTTGTGTCCATTGTTTCCATCCCCCAGGACATTGCGCAATGGTGGATCATCAATGTTTTCCATAAGTATGGGTCATGAATCAACCAAGGAAAATTGAGGTAAGTCTGTTGGATTAAAACAAGTAGGTGATGGAGTTAAATAACCTAGTGGGAGGTTACGTAAAGGGGAGACTCTACAAAGACGATGTGTGTGATCTCTAAAGAATAGGGACATACAAATGCAATGCCCACATCAATCAAATCAAGTCAAGTCCTTTCGAACCTCCAATCTCCATATAAATATCAACTCCGCTACCCACAAGAAATTTAAAAGCAACCCAATCGATCCTATAATCTCCACACACAAGGCAAAACCACCAATAAACAATTAACACATAGCCTAACTACCTCTAATTCCACCTCCTAAATACAATATGCCTAGATCCCTAAAAAAAAGAAAAATAAGTAAACATCCTAAAATTCTAACACCACAAAACAAAAATGATGGAACGAAGTTACCGTGTGGCCTTTGCGAATGATTCCTCCGTGATTGTAGGTTGATGGTGAAGCAGTCCGCTGAACTTCGCGTTGACTGGGGTTCGTGTTCTAGCACACCTCTTGCGGTCACTTGTGCGAAAGCAAGCTCCCCTGCAACAGCGCCAAAACTTGACTCGTGTCAAACGTGCACACTTAAGATTATCCCAAATGAAGGATGGCAGAGTAGTATAACTTGAAGTATGAGATCGTTCCCACATTGATTTTAATGTGATGAGACAAAGTCTCAGGATTATCAATCCAACCAATTGTATTTCTTGGAATTCCAAAAGAGGTATTTTATAACTCAAATCCTCCAACTACGTCGTGAGCCTCAAATTCGGAAGTTATAGCAATAAAAATGAAGTGTTCTTTAGAAATTTCATTTCTAGACTAAATCGAGTTTTTAGATTCAAGGACGAATACTATCGATTCGTGTAGTGCATATGCTGAATATAGACTCATGTATAAATGTTATCGAACATAATCAATCATACAAGTTTTCAATGTTTTCTAGAACGAAGAACAACAAGAATGATAAAAATAAAAGATTTACCTTTAAAACCCAAAATCTCACCCCCTTTGTTCATCCAAGACCTTCAATCAGTCTTCACAATTAATCCCGAGATTGGGAGAGTTAGCTACTCATCTTCATCTATGGAAAGCTTCGAAATAATGGAAGAAATACTGGAAATGATGATTTAATGTGAAGAAACAAGAGAAATCTCAAAATATAAAGCAAGAAACCTAAAGAACTTGTATTGCAAGTTGTATTAAAGTGATTACAATTACAAATAAGCAAGAATCTATCAATGCAAGCTATTCTAATGGAAAACTTACAAAAACCCTCTATTATAACCACTTCCATCCTCCCTCATTCGAACAAAATAGCTTAGTATTTATAGGATTCGAAGTTCAAACCCTAAAATTTGTCAGAAATTGGTATTGGCGTTTGAACAGCAAAACGGGCATTCGAACGCCTCTGCCTTATTCATCGGCGTTCGAACGCCAGGTCAATTATAGGATTACATCCTCTCGGGCCATTCAAATGGCTGTCTTAGGCGTTCGAATGCCAGGCCATTTTTTGGTCAGATTTTTCTTCTTGCCGTTCAAACGGCATCCTGGGCGTTCAAATGCCAAAGCCCTTTTTCGCCCTTTATGGAATCGACTTATTTGAGTCCCCTGGAGTTAGAATTTGTCAACGCTCATTAACCGCAAACATGTGTAACTTGAAGAGAGCTTCCCAACGGTGTATCATTCATCCCATTCTGATCTACGAGTGAAAACTTACACATTTCTCGAGACAAAGCCTCGGTAATAGTCCTTGACTAGCCATGCTCACAACTTAGATCACTTCTTTGGCTCCAAATCAACTCCCTTAGCTTTAAATACCTAACATAAGATTGAGTACGGGGTTAAATGCAATATATAGCAAAGGGAGCATAATTAACTCTAATCTACAGCTATCAAAGGTCATTTAGTGGCAATAGACTACACTTAGGTAGTCTAATCAGCCAATGTTATCTAAAATTACGCACACATTTGGGTGATACATTCATTGCATTAATGCATTCATGATATACATACATTGATCATTTATACTTGAATGTGATCATTTATTGTTGAATGTGCATGATTACATGTTGTTGATACTGGTGTTTTATAAATGATTATATATATCATTATGTGATGGATTATTCATTGATGGCTGATTCTGTGATTATATATATCATTCTTTATGAGTCTGATTATCTATTGTGAGTAAGTTGACTTTTAGCTCACGCCCACACAGAATTTTTGATAGGTGAGCAAAGGATGGAGTTTGATTCACTGTCGTTTTGGCCCTTGCCGTGGTGGCATTCATGCCAGTGTCAGAATGTTGAGTCTCAAGGCTTGGGAGAGCTCTATTGTCTTACGTTCGATTTCTTGGTTGTGTTTTAAATGGGATGTTGAGTCTTTGTGTAAGGTTTTGTATTAACATGGTACGATGGTAGAGAATTTGAAAGATTTTTTATTATTTTTCAAATGGTAATGTAACTATAATTTGTGGTTTCTTTTGATGTATCATGGAGAGTTTATTATATTTCTTTCTCATTGTTATTATATTCCGCTACATTATTTTTCGGTTAGGTGTTAAGGTATCGTTCGCAGGTACAGTGACTTGTGCGATCACGTCTCACCTAATGTGACATAATTAATATCTAATTAGGTTGAGGGTGTGACATTAGGAGCCTGAAGGATGCTATAGTGCGTATTCGACACATGAGGTAAAATTTTAATGGTAAACCATATCAATGCAATTATAATTTTCTAAAATATATTTCATAAATCAAACTATAAATTCTAAAAGGTAAAAAATTATGATACAAAATTTGGGTTCCAAAACACCCATTATACACTTTGGCCGTCTTTTGCTTGTTCTTTGTCGCATTTTTTATTTATTCTCACTCATCTTTTTTGCTTGCCGGATTCTTTGCATGTAAGTCTTTTATTGTTCGTTCTCTTTCTTTGTTTTTGTGCTTATCTGTCTCTTTTAACTGCCTACTTTGCATGTGAAAAATATCACCACATGTTTCTACGTGTAAGTCTTTTATTGCTTTTTCTCTTTCTCTTTGTACTAAACTTTTTGTCCTTATCTATCTCTTTGAACTGACTACTTACTTTACATATGAAGTATACCACCACACATTTTCTTTGTCTTTTTCCTATTTCTTCATTGACATCTTTACATATTGATATTTCTACCTTTTTGTATCTCTTTTATCTAACAGTGTTTTCTATCGCTTAATTGACATCCTTTTTTTATCTCTTACGTGTTTTTTCAATATTTTGTATTGAAACATGGCCCAAAACAATATTAGTAGTGGCAATTTTATTTTGCTACAAATTTTAAAATATTCAAATTCCATGCATAACAAAGTTACTACTAGCACTGGTCTCTAACTAAATTATTTATCATGTTAAAAAAAAAAAAAAGAAAAAAATCTGATGTATCATTAAGATTTTGGTATGTTAAATAAAAATAAAAAATGCATAATTTTGATTTTCTATGCAAGGTATAATCTACAAATCCCGTGCATAGCACGGGTTACTACTACATTATACCTACATGTACGTATAAGACAAAATGGATAAAATAGGATGGAGACCCCTCCACTCGTACAACCAACCCCATTTTAAAAAATTGTTTCGAATTTCACGTACTTATTAATACAATAAACATTAAAAAATATAAAGAGATATTCCGTAATTTATGTATGTCCCTAAACATCAACAAAGAGGTGTGATTGAATTTATAACTTGCCCATCCTTCATTGCTTTGAATTTTTTACTCAAAAAAGTTGTCAGATTGGTTACTGATAGAGCAGTAAATTTGTATGGTCTGCCTCCAGGTTCCGGTGAGCTGCTCCGATTGACTGTAAAGGGAATCTAGATTCTCGAACACCGATGATGCATTGTTCGAGAATCTAGATTTCCTTTACAGTCAACCGAAGTAGCTCACCGGAACTTGGGGGCAGACCATACAATTTACTGCTCTATCAGTTAACTTTTCTTAATATGGTAGTATAAATGCCTTGTATTTTTATATAATTAGAGAAGTTGTTTGTTTTGTGTATATTTTATAAACAGGCACTTCAATCTTACATTAGAATATAGACTATGTTTGTTTCTCTTCTTCTACAATCTTCTCTATTGTTTATATTTTCTATTACCTTGGGCTTTTAAATCAGACAATTTCAAATTTTTCTAGTGAGTGCACACTACAAAGGTTGGCCATTTTATCTTGGAGGACGATTGCTTAAAGCCATATTTCAATCGTACATGCAAGAAATCATTTTTTATGGACATTGGATTAATTTCTTTGCCTCGGCTTCTTTTTCTTTGCTTTGATAAGTTATATTTTCTGTCAATTATTAATTTTTTGTATACTTATTTTATTAATTTATTAAAGAACTTTTGCGTATGTTTTTCCAAAGCTCATAGGAAATGATTGGTGTTTTGATAAAGTAACAAGATGAATACCATACGTGATATAAACACCCCATTTATGTCCACTCAACAAGTTTCAATTAAGATGACCTTTTCACCTTTAGCCATTCAAGGAAACTTTTCGAGACCGGCCAATCTCCAAAACTAATCGCTAACAATGTCAGAGCAACGAAAACTTCACACAAACCATTTTAATAGTATAATATGAGTATTTACAATTTTTCTAATATAATCAGCGCGGATTCGGAGTGGAGTGACCTAAATGCTATCCCATCCCAAACCCACCTCGGGTTTTATTTTTTTTCCTATACCACACCCGAACATGTTTATCCAAGCCCCACACATGAACATGTTGTGACTTACAAAAATTATTAAGTTCTATGTGAAATGATTTATCTTTAATACTATGGAAGTCAAATTGCCTACTTGTATATATATATATATAAATTATACATGTGTAATATATCTACATATATGTTGGCAAAGTTGACTTTGAAAGGCATGCTAAGGCATAAAAGGGCAAAATGATCACTTTGATTGAGAGTCACCGGAGTTGACTCAAATGGCATCTTGAATGTGCCGACTGCCAAGAGATAGTTTGGAACAACTTTTCTGTTTTGAGGGGTTGTCTTGCCTCTCAAAGTGTGAAAGAGGTGATGTAGGGGCAAAATGATCATTTTGACCAAGAGTCACTAGAATAGGACCAGAGTTGACTCGATTGGTCTATGGAACGTGCCAAACTATGGAGAGGCAGTTTGGAATAACTTTTTGGCTTTGAGGGGGTGTCCTTTCTCAAAACGCATGCTGGGGGTGACTCAAGGGTAAAATGGTCATTTTCTTATTAGGCGGGGCTAGCAAGTGCCAATGTTGACATCGATTTATGAGTATTTTCTTCACCCAACAGTTGTGGCAGGTTAATTTTCATAGGTACATCGTCTGAAATAAACATGCCACAACCTAAGGGCAAGTCGGTCATTTAAGGTCAAGGCTTGGTCATCAGGCACTGGTGCTAACGTTTGAAGGTTTATGAGTGCTTCTACTAATCCAATGGCTTTGATGGCTTGTGAGTGCTTTTGTCACTCCTACGATTTTGGCAATTGATTTTGGAGACCGTCCAGTTTCAAAAAGCTATCTGGAATGGCAAGGGGCAAAATAGTTATTTTAGATTAGCAGGACTAACATGTTATTGTCACGCTCTGATTTTTAACCAAGCTTCTCTTGGCTCGAAAAAATCGATACTCTCTCTGTTAGAACTCACCCTTTTAAAAGGACAAGTGTGACAGGGGTTTAATCTTGACAACTGATTTTATAAGGGCTTTTATGAAAAAGGTTTAGAATCGTCACCTAACATCATTAAACATGTGTTAGGTCACCTAAAACTAAGAATAAAATTAGGACTAAATTTAGATTTTTCGAAAATGCTTTGAAAATACCTTTTAGAGAACGTTTTTAGAAACCAAAATTTTTAGCAACTTATTGAAAACGTTTGAATGCCCTTTTGAAAATGTGACTTCATATTGGTCTTCGTACTAGAGATCTATAGTCCAAGGTTTGGTTATGTATAGGGAAGATATTCTAAAATCATCACCTTACCCCGCCCGATAATCGGTATGTATATGTGGATTCACCTTTCATTCACTTACTAATCTCTGTTACCTATTATCCACTTATATATTTTGAAAATGGGGTTTTATCATCAGTTTGGGGATGAATAATGCATGATGCATGTATTTAAAAATGATTTAGACGAGAACTTTGAAATGAAAGAAAAGTTTTAAAGGCATGTTGACTTCAAAAAAAAGATGTGACCGCATCTAAGTTGCTTAGGTTGCCTATGTATCTCATTTGACGAAAATCAGGTTAGCCGTAGTATGTGGTAGTGTACAAGTGAAAGCTTTTGAAAACAAAGTCATCAGAGTTTTGAATTTTAAAATGATTTTTGAAATTACTTCAAGAGAGCTTGGACTTGATTTTGAAATGAATTCAAGAGAATTTTGAAATATTTTTGGAAATGAACTTAAGAGAGTTTTGTCTTTATTTTGAAATGAAGTCAAGAGAGTTTTGAAATATTTTGAAAATTAACTTAAGAGAGTTTTGGAATACTTTTGAAATGAACTGAAGAGACTTTTGAATGCTTTGGAATCAACTTAATAGAGTTTTGTAACGATTTTGAAGTGATCTTCGGAGAGCTTGGATTTGATTTTGAAATGAACTCAAGAGATTTTTAAAATATTTTTGAAAATGAACTCAAGAGAGTTATAAAATGTTGTTGAAAATGATTCAAGAGAGTTTTGAATATTTTTGAAAATAGCTCAAGAGAGTTTTGAATGTTTTGAAATCAACTTAAGATAGTTTTGGAATGATTTTGAAATGAACTCAAGAGAGTTTTGAAAGTATTTTTGAAATCAACTCAAATGAGTTTCGAAAGTGCTTTTGAAATCAACTCAAGAAAGTTTTGTAATGTTTTGATGTGAACTCAAGAGAGTTTTGAAATTTTTTGAAGATGAATTTAAGAGAGTTTTTGCAATGAACTTAAGAGAGTTTTGATATCTTTCTGAAAATGAACTCAAGAGAGTTTTGAAATCTTTTTAGAAATGAACTCAAGAGAGTTCTAAAATATTTTTAAATTGAACTCGAGAGTTTCGAGATGTTTCCGAAAAAGAACTCAAGAGAATTTGGAATTGTTTTTTATTTGAACTCAAGAGAGTTTTAAAATATTTTTGAAAATGAACTCAAGAGAGTTTGGAAATGGTTTGAAATGGACTCAATAGAGTTTTGAATGTTTTGAAATCAACTCAAAAGTATTTTGAATGTTTTGAAATCAACTTAAGAGAGTTTTGAAAACCATTTTTCTTTACCTTATGAAAGATATGTTGGAATATTTGATCACCCTTAAGAAATTAATCATAAGATTGACTAATCTCTCTTAGAGATATGATTTTAGAAAAATATTTTTAGCACAAGGGGTAGAAATTTCTTTTATATTTTGGAAAACATCAAGATTAAGAAACCCTAGTTTGGACTGAGGGTCACTATCATTTTCTCACTTTGCTTTGAAAACTAATCAAGGAGGGATTAAGATTGTTATAAAAAGGTGAATTCGGAAAATTATTTTTGAAATAGGTTTGAAAAGCTTTTGGGTATGAAACCCCAATATGAACCATGAAGGTTTCATTTCCTATCTCACTTTTTCTTGGTAACCCCAATCATGGGAAGATTAAGCTCATCCTTAGAGTGTGACTTTTTGAAAACTACTTTTGAAATAATATTTTGAAAATAACAAGTATCTAGCCATTTTTGTTAAGACAAGTTCAAGAAAACTTTTGAAAATAATTTGAACCATATCCAAGAAGATGTTTGAAAGAGTTTGAAACATTTTATGATGGTTTCATGAAAATGATTATATAATACTCACGAGAGTGGGAGATTTTGGAACACAATATTGAAATTGATTTGAAATTGAAACTATGCTCTAGGGAACTTAGGAATGAAGAGTTAGGGTTTATCAACTTAGGTTGAGTTGATGTAGGGTTGGTTAACTATGTTTAGGTTAACCTAGGATTTACTGACAAGGGTTAGATTTACCTAAGATTTGGTTAATTAGAGTTTGGTTTACCTAGGGTTAGGTTAACCTAGGATTGGTTAATTGGTTAACTATGGTTAGATTAACTAAGGTTACCTTAACCTAGGGTTTACTAACTAGGGTTAGGTTTACTTACAGTTTTGTTAACAAGGGTTTGGTTTGCCTAGGGTTTACTACCTAGGGTTTGGATAACCTAGGGTTTACTAACTAAGGGTAGGATAACCTAGGATTCACTAACTAAGGGTAGGATAACCTAGGGTTTACTAACTAAGGTTAGATTAACTTAGGGTTTTTGAAAAATGGATTTGAATTAGGACTTTGAACCTAGTGGTTTTGAACTAGGATTTTGAATGATGATTTTATGACAAGGGTTTTGGAACCTAGTTTTGAAAAATAACTCAAGAGAGTTAGGGTTTAGAAAACAACTTTTAGAAAAATAACTCCATAGAGTTTATGGTTTTCGAAAAAAACAACTCAAGAGTTAGAGTTTTAGAAAACCAATTTTAGAAAAATGATTCTAGAGAGTTAGGGTTTTGAAAACCATTTTTTGAAAATTACTCAAGAGAGTGTAGAGTAAGATTTTAAGGAAAATCATTTTTGGAAAATAATTCTAGAGAGTTTAGGGTTTTGAAAATCATTTTTAAAAACACCCAAGCGAGTGTGGAATAGAATTTTAAGGAAAACCGTTTTATAAAAATTAACTCTAGAGATTTTAGTGGTTTGAAAACCATTTTTGAAAAACAACTCTACAGAGTTTAGTGTTTTGAAAACCATTTTTTGAAGTATTTTTTTTTCTTGAAAAATTGAAAAGACTTTTGACATGTTTTAAAATCATTTTTTTCAAGGAAACACTTTTGAAAGTATTTTTTCTTGAAGAAACTCAAGGGAGTTTTGAGTAAAAACACTTCTAAAAGCTTATTGCACTTCAAAAGGGCAATTATAACACTTTAGCTTGTTCTTTCTTAACCTTAGTTTAGGATTTTGTATGCCTTTTTAGTTAGATTTTGATATTAACTTACTTTGTACAGGTTTTGAGCCTAATTTGAAGTAATTTGGACAAAGGTGAAAAGTGTTGTGAATAGTGACTGTGCACACGGATGAATAGTGTTCACACAGATGAATAGTGACCATGTGCACGGGAGAATAGTATTCACAAGGTGAATAGTGCCATGCGCACTCTTTTTCAAGCCTACAAAATCGTGAGCAAGATTCAGAGACTTGTTTTCACCATCCGAACACCGTTCAAATCACCGTTAGAAGACCATGCGCATGGTGAACAGTACCGTGCGCACGGTAGACGACAGCTCTATTATTTTTTCGCCTATTTAAGGAAGTTTTGAGCCTAATTTTGGGGATCTAAGCTTTTTGTACGTAGATAGGGTTAAATACAGTTATATATGAGTAGTTTTAGAGATAGAAACACTTTCAATTTCATTCTAATTTCTATTCTAGTACTCAAATTCAAGTTGTTTACAAGCTTTCTTTAGTTCAATTGTCAATTTCTCTATGGATTCAAGTAGTTAGTCTTCAATTGGGCTCAATTGTGAACATCACTCAAGGAGTCAAAGTAATTCAATGAAGATATCTCTTGAATTCATTCCTTTATCTTCCTAGTAATTGAATGTACAAATTTTAGAACACTTAGATTATTAATTATGTTTGGTGGTTTCAATGCATGATTCCTCAATTATGTGTTGAATTCATCCAAATCGATGGTATTAATCTAAGGCTCTCTACAGAATAATGAATCTAACATCAATTACTATGAAATCCATTCTTATCAATTGAAAGTTGGATGCTTAAGAATACATAGGTTATTGACTATGTTTGATTAATTCAATGCTTAATTTCCTAATTTTGTGTTGATCCTAGTCAAATTGATGGTATTAATCTATGATTCTATTATTGACTATGAATCTAATTTCAATTGCTTGAGAATTGTTAGTTTTCAAAGCTAAATCTCTCGAATCAAACTCTCTTAATTGTGGGGTTTGATTTGAGTTACAAACCTTATTGAAATCTTTGGATGAATTGAGTGATCGGATCAATTGAATCTAATTCCTTTTACAATTTGTTAATCTAGCGTTCATTTCCTTTGTTCTAGCTTAAATGACAAATCTTTTCAAACCAAATCATTTTTCAATTTTCATTTTTAAGAAGCATTTTACCAAATTGTGTGAGTCTTGAGAGTGTGGAGTGCTAGCTTTGGCTGATAACCTATATTGGGCTCAATCATTGTGGAAAATCAACCTTTGTACTTACCAAGTTATACTTCGTCACGACCACTTGCTCTTGGGTGTGCACTACTTTGGTCGTGTTAAGTTTTGCACCGTTGCCGTGGATTGAAGGCAAAGGCGAACATTCAACAACCTTGGGAATTGCGTAATCGATGGATGGCTTCTCGATTGTACTCTAAAATGTACAATCGAAATCCCTAATTGTAAGCTATTGTTAATATTTATTTATATATTATTTATTATTTTAATGCAATTTTGGTTTTCTTTTATATTTTTTTATCTTGTACAGATTTGAAGCTAAAACCGAGCAATAAAGAAGTTATACACACAAGATATGTGTGAAAATTATGTGGAATATATTGTTTATATATATATAAGTGGATGTCACGCCGAATGCTATCTATATATATATATATATATATGTAATATATATTATATTATGTATTTTTTGTTTTAATATATTAGTGTTTTGCTTTTTTTTTTTTTTTTTTTTGAATGGTTGGCAAGTGATGCGAAGTATCTAGAAAGGAAGGAGAAAAAGAAAGAAAGGAAGAAAAAGAAAGAAGAAAGAAAGAAAGAGAAGGAAGAAAAAGAAGAAGGAGCAAGTGAGGACGATCGGCTATAAAAGGGGGAGAATAGCAGAAGTGAAAGGAAGGAGGGGAAGAGCAGAGTCTATGGAGCAGAAGTTTTATTTTTTCAAGAGAGAATTTAGTGTAGAAAATTTTCTTAGTGATTAGTTTGTTTTTATTTTTAGTCTTGTATTTTGTTGTACTTTATATTTCTAGCGATGAAATTATTTTTCAAACCACGTCTTTTCAATATTATGAGTAACTAGTTTTATTCTTGGAACTAATTGTGAAGATCATCCGAGGATCTTAGAATTTCAAATGAGATAATTGGGTTTTTATTGTATATCTTTTGTATTCCAATTCTTAGTCATGAAATTCTAGATATTTTCAAAAACATAGATTTTTTACTATGTTTGGTAATTTCTATGCACAAATTGTATTTTGGTATAGTTATTGCACAAATCGATAGTATGAAACTATGACTTTAATTGTATTAGATTGAATTATTATTGAATCGGCTTTAATTAAATTCTAAATATTTCTGAAAACATAGATTTTTTACTATGTTTGGTACTTTCTATGCACAAATCTTGGTTTGGTGTAGTTATTACACAAATTGATGATATGAATCTATGACTTTAATTGCATTATTTCACATTTAATTAAATGATTTGAATGACAAAACTTTCATTGGAATTTCGGGTGAATCAGGTGATTCAATCAATTGGGTCCAAGACAAGTTTATTAAATTTCATTTCGGTTAAAGTTAAGTCAACAATCATCAATCTCCCAAAAATATTATTTTTCTTTTGTCACCTTTTCTATAGTAATTGTCCAATTTCTATTGGTACTATTTAAGGTGGATTTTACCACTTAACTTTACATGTTCTGTTAACCGTTCCCTGTGGATCGACTTCAGTCTTACTGAATTTTTATTTACTGCTTCGCCGCACCTGCACTTGGGTGTTTTAATAAATTGTCATATTCTGGGCGTAGTCAAATTTTTTGGCACCGTTGCCAAGGAACGGCTTTAATAAAAATGTGCAAATAAATAAATAAATAAAGTTATCTTTGTGGATTCAAAGACATTTGATTGTTTCCCTACCTTGACAAAGGAATTAGAAAGTGTTTACTAATTGATCAATGGTTTATGCTAACCTGTAACTTTGTTCCATCCTTAACTTGTATATTTGTGAATATTTAGTTTTTATTTTATTTAAGTGGTTAACCATATTTTGGTTACCATTTCTTTACTTTATAGCATTTTACCTTTAGTAGTTAACCCCTTGAATTACCATTTTTACTTTTTGTATTTTTATTTTATTTTTTATTTTTATGGTTAACCTCTTTGGTTGTCATACTCACCTATTATTGGACGAAACCAGTCATGTTGATTACCAAATTTACTATTTTTATTTTTCATATAACCCATCTAACTCATCTAATTTATTACTAACTCTCTAACTCTTTCCTAACATTTTACTAACTATTTCCTAACGTTCTAACATTGTACTAACGTTTGACTAACGGACTAACTTTTATTTCTTTTGTTGTTTTTGTGTGTAGGTATTTTAGTTTACTGTTGTCATCTTTTATTTATGATATTTTTTTTCTTTTATTGTTTGTATGTTAGTTATCAGGTTTTATGAGTAGCAAATAATAAAGAACTGGATAGTTATGGCTCTGCATATAGATGGTAGAGTACTTGCATTTACATGTTGTGTTAATTTGATACTTCCATTTGGTGTCAGTGACAAAATAATTCGCCGTGCAAGAGTGTTGAGAAAAATTGAACTTTAAGAGAAAAAAGCTCAACTTCTTACGGGTCAAAGTACTATGTCATGTAAGAGAAGAGCAAAAAAGCTAAATAGATGTCACCATTTTGCTAGACACACGTGTGTGAACAAAAATTGCAAAGGGATTAATCGATTAATAACAGGGAATCAGATAGTTTACGTAGACATTATTAAGGGTAGAGTAAATGTCGAGGCATTGAGACACCTAGGTTTCACCAAAACTGTAGACTACCTTGATTTGGATGTCCGTGGTCTAGCTCGACTTTACTAGCTGTTCTTAGAATGTGTTCTGTTGTTTGTCTATATATTTCTTTCATTTCATATTGTTTGTCTTTCTTTTTGCAAGTTTCAGTATTTTTTTTTTTTTCAATGTGTATTTTTTTATTTAAAAAAACCAAAAAAAACATTTGCCAAAAAAAAAACAAATCTTTATTTTTTTGCATATAGTTTTTGTTTACAGGTTTCCCAAGCATTATTTTAAAAAAAAAAAAAAAACAAATGCAAGTATAGATTTTGGGGATATGTTTGAAACATGTCTTCATTCATTTAGCATAATTTTTGTTTTATCCTTTCTTTTTAATACAATTGTAAGATTTTATCTTAACACATTGATAGAGGCTATTTACAGCACTTATATCATATCAAGATAAGTTTTGTATTTATAAATATTGTACAGTTTTATCCTTACACAAGTGGAGATTTTTCACCAAGTAAGCTTTAAAGCCAATCACGCCTTTCGGAGTGTTTATATTTACTCTTGATGAAATTCTTTCATAGCACTCATTCAATAGCTCTCTTATACTTGTATTTGACTTGATTGTTTTAATTGCTTAGATAATTGAATATGTTGAATTCTTAGAATTTTGAGCTATTGTGCACTTTTTAAAATGAATTGAGGCTATCTTTGATCTTTTGAGTCACAGATTTCATTGTTGATACAATTCTTTTGGACCCAATTTCAGCTCTATTTCTTATCTTGTGTTAAATATAGCATTGTTAACGTTTCTTCCCTGATAGAAAAACACAAGTATTTTTACTTGTGAAAGTTAAATTGATAAAAGAGGGGATGTTTTTACAATACAATGAAAGAAACAAGAAAAGACAATAACAAAGAAGGGAAGTAAAAAAAAAAAAAAAAAGAGGAAGACAAAAAAAATCAATTAAATGAAATGGAGAGAAAATGAATGTACGTGTCATTGATCATTACATGCCTTTATTACACATATTTTTTAATCTTTTACCCTTTCTTTCTCCTTACCTTATACCTTATGGCCAAGTTACAAACTAAACAAAGTTCTCAAAGATTTGAAGTGTACATTGCTTATTCATTCACTCACTAAATAATTCACCTATCAATTGCTTGTGTGATTTTAACATTGAGTATTATTTCATGGAACTATGTCAAGTCGTCTCTCACAATATATATTCACGTCATTTTTTTATGATTGTCTCTTTTGATTATAATTTACATTTACTCTCTTATATGAACAATCAGTGTGAGATGCATGAGTTCTTTCTTTTTAAGAGAATATCCAGTGATGTTGAATTAAAACTTAAAAGATGACACTGTGTTTTTATGTTGTAATATTTTCCTTATTATATAATGACCACACACACACAATGTCATTCATATGTTGTTCTAAGACATTATCTTGCTTGTGTATTAAAATGTAGGATAGACAGAATATGATTGTGTTTGATACATGTCATACTTTGTCCTCATTATCCTCATTTGCAGGCTACATTTTGATGTTTGTGGGTTTCATCATTGGAAACCCTCATGAGACTATACTCGTCCACTAGTGGTAACCTAGAGGTTTAAAGATTTAGTGCATAGGCTAAATACACTCATGATTCTCTACGAAAGTGAAGCATACCTTTTTAAGCATATTTATTTATTTTGCTAGGGACTAGCAAAAGCTTAGTTTAGGGGTATGATTGTACTCTAAAACCTACAATCGAAGTCCCTAATTGTAAACTATTGTTAATATTTATTTGTATATTATTTATTATTTTAATGCAATTTTGGTTTTCTTTTATATTTTTGTGTCTTGTACATATTTGAAGCTAAAACCGAGCAATGAAGAAGGCATGCACACAAAATATGTGTGAAAATTATGTGGAATATATTTTATATATATATATATATATATTATAAAAGAGAAGGAAGAAAGGGAGAAGAAAAAGAAGGAGTAGGTGAGGCCGATTGGCTATAAAAGGGGAAGAATAGCAGAAGTGAAAGAAAGGAGGGGAAGAGTGGAGAGTAGAGTGTAGAGAGCAGAAGTTTTAGTTTTTAGAGAGAGAATTCAGTGTAAAAAATTTCCTTAGTGATTAGTTTATTTTTATTTTTAGTCTTGCATTTTTTTGTATTTTATATTTCTAGTAATGAAATTATTTTTCAAACCACATCTTTTTAATATTATGAGTAGCTAGTTTTATTTTTGGAAAATCATCCGAGGATCTTGGTATGTCAACAGAAGTAATTGGATTTTTATTGTATATCTTTTGTATTCCAATTCTTAGTCATGAAATTCTAGATATTTTCGAAAACATAGACTTTTTACTATGTTTGGTAATTTCTATATACAAATCGTATTTTGGTATAATTATTGCACAAATCGATAATATGAATCTATGATTTTAATTGTATTAGATTGAAGTATTATTAAATTGGCTTTAAATAAATTCTAGATATTTCTGAAAATGCAAATTTTTTTCTATGTTCAGTATTTTCTATGCACAAATCTTAATTTGGTATAATTATTGTACAAATCGATAGTATGAATCTATGACTTTAATTGTATTATTCTACATTTAATTAAATTATTTGAGTGACAAAACCTCCATTGGAATTTCAGATGAATTGGGTGATTGGGTCAATTGGATCCAAGAAAATTTTATTAAATTTCAATTTGGTTAAAGTTAAGTCAACAATCATCAATCTCTCAAAAATATTATTTTTCTTTGGTTACCTTTTTTGCAGCAATTGTTCAATTTTCATTGATACTATTTAAAGTAGATTTTACCATCTAACTTTGCATGTTCTGTTAACCGTTCCATGTGAATCGACTCCGGTCTTACCAAATTTTTATTTACTACTTCGCCACACCTATACTTGGGTATTTTAATAGATTATCATATTCTGGGCGTAGTTATTTCTCGATCAACATCTACTACAACGAAGTAATCTTCGGCTTAGGCCTTGGAACTTTTGTTCCATCCTTTGTACTTGTATTAGATTTATGATTTTTTTTTTTGTTTTTCCTTTTTAGTTTAAAATTGCATTGATATTTGCATTGGTGGGTTGTTAGTGGTGGTTAGGACTTTTGTGCTTTATCTGTGGTATTATTTTGCATAAGGGGATTGTTGGCTCGGTTGGATTGGATTGGAATTGAAATTACTTGCATTGGTGGAAATTTTTATATGGAGATTGGAGATTTGGAGGGAAATTAGTGGTTGAGAATTGTGAATTTACTTGTTGAGGCACGGATTGCCAACTTTTTTATGCATTGCACAATATTTTATGTTTGTAACTTGACCAGTAATATTCAATAGTAAACCCCAATAGCTATTCCACTTTGCTTGGTAGCTCATTTTCTCACACATCATCTCTACACATTGACATAGGCACGATGGAATATTTTTCTTAAAGGGTTGAGAATGATGGTAATGGGAGCATCCATGATGATGGTGGTGTGGAAGCACCTCCTCATCAGTCTCTTAAAAACTACATTCAAGCTACTGAGAATAGAGAACAAGCACCATCTTCCCAGTCTCTACGAGATTCCATCCAAGCTAATAGCCAAAGGAATCCTTTTATACCAACCTATAATCTGGAGTGGTGTGCTGCCCTCAATTATAATTGGAGGAATGAGGGATCCTTCCCTCAACAATACCAAGCTCAACCCTTCATTCTATCAAACACCAACCCCACTGCAAATCTATCAATCACAAGTAGATAATGCATATCAACCTCCTCACAATAACACACTAGAGGACATTCTCGAGGATACCTTAGAGGAGACCGTACAACAATGCATGCAAATACAAATTGGTGTGAACTCTAGGGTGGAAAACATACTTGAACAATAAGGTAGGGCCCTTGATGATATAAAGGGTCACTTGACCCTATTGATACAAGCCTTGGGTGTTCAAGCAAGGGAGGAGGTTCCCACTCAATCTTAACCCAATCTTGTTAGACAAGTGCTTAAGAGTGATCTCAATCCAACTCTCCATCAAGAACAATTCCATCCCATCACTGACCTTAGGAATGAGGACATTATAGATCAAACCATTATTTCCCAAGACTTGGAGTCTAGGGAAGAAACTCTTAAGGTGAGTGAGAAAATTAGTGAAGATGAGAATAGGGGTGAGGAACTCGAGAGAGAGGAACCCATGATTGAGGATTCCAAAAGAGAAAATAGTGAGGAAGAGGTTGATAAGGAACCCAAGAGAGAGGAGCCAATGATTGAGGATTCTGAGCAAAAATTGAGTGAGGGGGGAGATAATGAGGGAAAAGAGGACTTAAAAAACTTCCAAAATAAGAGAGACCATATTGAGGATCCTCTAGAGAGAGCCATTGCCATTAGTGAAGGTTTTGACCTTTTAGATGTCGAGAATGTGCAAGTAAAAGAGGATATTGTTAGTCTAGAAGGCGTGTTAACCGTGCTTGAGGGTCAATGGACCCTACCCTCAGGCCTCTAGCACCTAGTCTTAACATGCCGGAACCTTTGGAGCTTGAAACCCGAACATTAGAACTGAATACCTTTCATGTCGGCAAACAGCTAGAGAAAGGGGAGTATAAAGAAGTTCATGGAATGAATTTGATAGGCACCCTTGTGCAAGCTCAAATTAGTTTCTGTAAATTCTATGATCCTTTTGACCCTTGTGTACTTAAATGTTACATCTTTAAGTTCAACAAAGATGCTCAAATGTTTTGTTTGTATACTTGTTTAAACTCTTTATAAGTCTCAAGAGTAGACGTGTGCGATGATAGCAAATTTCCACTGTTTAGAGTGTTTAGACAATATACTTTGACTTTTGAGGATCCATATTTAGTGAAATTTTCACAAAATTAGCCTCATATCAATGAGATTTCCATGGTAATTCAACAGTTTCAAAAAATAAAAAAAGAAAGAAAAAAAAAATAGCTTCTCTTATTTGGCTTTGTCCACTAAAGAACGCAATGCTGACAGAAATATTTTAGTTGTGTGATCTAAAACTTCAACTCAGCTAAACAAATCATGATCATATCTCTATTAAACAAATTAAGCTCATGGTTTCATTAATGGCACCTCTGCGAGCGAGCATGGATCATGCAATAACAGGTATATATATATAACATTTAAAACAAGTCAACACATAATATCATCACTGTAAGATGTCTCTCTATGGTCCATCATCATGAATTACAGCTATCGATCTAATTAGTCTTAAACATGTGACTTAATTCCTATATATATACATACGTATGCATGTATATATTTATATACATGTATGTATCCCGCGTACACATGGTTGCATATGCATTGATACCACCGGCAACTCCGCGAATAAACATTATATACTTCATCGATGATCAAAATGCAGTTTCTCTTGCAAGTCCTTCTGCAGCATTCTTGAAGATATTTTAAGAGTGCCTAATTTCAATTTCAAGTACATTTGAAGAGTTAAAGCCCTGTCAAAGTTCTTGTTTTTCTGTTGGTTAGCTCTGTTGGAAAGAATCAAAACAAAAGTAATACTTTTCAAGACAACTGGTTCTCATCAAGAGAGGGATGACCTCTCTGCTTTTTGTATGAAAGAACCTGAACGTGTCGATCATCTTCTCTTATCGTGCAAATTCCCATTGCTTGTGTGGTCTTCCTCACTGAAATGGTGGGGCATTGTATGGGTATGTCCAATGAACTTCAAAACTCACATTGATTGGTGGTTTCAATTCAAATTTAAGAACCTTAAGAAAACCATATGGCATATATTGTTCATGGCAATGATATGGAAACTATGGCTAACTAGGAATGAGCTGATTTTTAATCCAGTTCAACCAGACTGGTCAAAAGTGGTGGAAGGCATTAAGCTTATTTCTGCCTTTTGGATAAAGGCACTTGATCATGCAGAATTCAGCCATCATAACTTTATTTATTGCATCCATGGTGTTTGTGATCTTAAATTTTGAGACATGTTTTCCCTTGTTGGCACCTTGCCAATCATGTGCTTGAACAGTTTTGATCTCTTCTCTTTTGCTTGATGTACTCATTTTCATATCTAATGAATTTTGTTGTTCAAAAAAAAAAAAAATTAAGTCAACTAGCGCATCTCTTCTTTTATGTCTTTAATTTTCAATTTCAACGAAAGATAAAGTACATCGATTCTCAAATGCATATTGTCTATGTTTATGTTCGTCGTCTATTCTTACCTACCATTCATGATATACTTCCTCGATGAAGCGCATCTCTTATTTTATTTGTCTTTGTCTTTAGTTTTGAATTTCAATAAAAGATAAAATACATCGATTCTCACATGCATACTACGTTTACGTTCGTCGTCTATTCTTACCCACTATGTTTTTGTTCCTTTGTAGTTCCACGTATTACGATATAGTTCATGAAGGCAAGTAGTTCATAATAATTAAAGTTTTATTTAATTTTTAAGACTCATAATGTCAAAGAATAAAGATTTTGATTCAAGCTTGTATCATGTCTATATAAGAAGTCTTATTGTTATCCACAATGCTATTTTAATTGTAGTAATGTGTAAACTCATACAGTTGGCCCGAAAAGAAATTTCTTGTTTTGCTGCTTATTGCTGTGTTTTGAATCCGAATTTATTAAGAAAAAAAAAATAAAAAATAAAAAAAAATAAAAAGAAAAAGAAAAAAAGTGAACAAAATAAGAAATTTTAAATTCTTACTTATTTTCTTTTTATATTCTTTTACTATCAATTTTTACTAATAACTAAATATACCATGTAATTTCATTTCTTTTTTTTTTTTCTTTACCAAATTCTAATTCAAACATAGCATAAGTCAATATTCAAGAGACTTTTTTTTTAAGTACAAACTTTTTCTTCCCTGTATAGAAACCAAAGAAATGAAGGGCTCACATTACCTGCAGTAGTCAAACAAGTAACAACTGTCCAAATTGTGACTCCATTATATATATATATATATATATATGTGCGCGCGGGCGCGCTGGTGTAGATAATGTTCAATGGGTAAAGCTTTGTTGTTGTCATGGCTTGTCCGATCACACACTTTGGTACTTTTAGCAATGCAACCTAATATTTCATATAATTGTGAAACTATGATTTGGTAAGGGTGGTTGTAAAAATATCACCTACAAAATATCAATATGTTTCGGAAAAAAATTTAGTAAGTCAGCAGCGCCAATGTTTTTAGATTAGTAGTAGTTAGTGCTATCTTACTACTAAAAATTCGTCCTATTACTTAATGACCAGAATACTTTTAACAAATGTTCCAAAATATGTTTGAGAAATTATTTTTTCAGGTCAAATTGAGTTTTTTCAAGAATAAATGTATCTATAGGAAAATTCCATAAAATAGTAACAAAGAGATTGTAGCCTCAGGCAATGTCAAATGCTATCCAACCCATTGTTGTGGGGCGAGTCGAATAGTACCATGGATGTAATTAGCGTGGAATTCTTAATTTTTTTTTAATAAAATTCATGCTTTTTGGACCACAACAATTACACGGTAAGCTCCAAGACTACCTACCCCACGTTTTTGCCCCTTGCTTTGGCAATGTTTGGTCATTGTTGTAGGTTTGTTTAAGTTTGTAATTGCCACTGATTGTCAATGAAATGTCCCATTTTTTTACTCGTTATTGTCTTAAGTGTTGCCTCAGGGGTTGCGTGCGCCGTGCGTTGCTTAACTAATTACCCACATAGTTCTAATTTTCATGTTTGTTGTGCATGCAAACACATCAAGAGTTGCTTGGCAGAGCGTGCAACGGCGTCTTGCAAGTGCCACACATGGTCGTTACTCATTTCACGAGCCAGTGTGTGACAATTGCACATAAAGCTGTAGGGTTTCAAGTCCAGCTTGAGACAACCTCCTATTTTTGTATTATCAAGGGAAAAGAAAAAAGAAATAGGACAATGGAAATGAACTGATAAGAAAGAGAAAATGGGAAATGGAAAAGAAACAATAAAATCTTAATCAAATTATGTAATATGAATCCCCTTAAAGTCTTGATGTTGAAATCTCAATCACATTTATCAGAACAAAAAATAAAACACTTTTTAGGGACGGGGCAGATAAAATCTAATTTATAAGATAAGTATAACTTGAAAACAGCCGTTTGATTAACATGTCGCAAAGTAGATTGACAATGCCAATTAAGGTTAAGTAGGTGGTTGATTAATAGTGATTTATTTTGATATTATTAGGAATATCTAACAAGATTTATTTTTATTTAATTTTAGAAAAAAATAATAATCTATTTTTTACATTTTCACAAATGTTAATTAAATGTTTTGAGTTTTTGAAAATAATGTTTTATTCTACATTTAAGTTTGTTAAATTTTATCCACAATCGTCTAAAACAGTAGTATAAATCATTTGAAGCCAAAATATGTGTTTCATTAAAGTTTGCTAATTTAACAAAACAAAATATCAGGAGAATTGAGGTTAAGCTTAAGCCCATAGGTAGTGGCACCCTGTCCATACTTGTGGTTATACAAATTTATTTTTTTTGTTTTTTTTGTTTTTTACTCATGCTTCTCTTCCCTCGGGCATCAATCCTCCCATGTATTAAAAAAAAAAACAAAAAAAAAGTTCACAATTGCAGCTACATAGTCCCATTACTATTAGAAAACAGCATTTACATTGTTGCAAAAAAAAAAAAAATTTATTGTAACAGCTTAAGTTGGGGTTGCAAAAAGTACTATTGCAACCGCATTCACATTGTCGCAAAAGATGCCACTGCAAAAAAGTAGTTTTGTCTCGGCAGTGTGCAATGACAAATAATTCTAGGACTAATTATACTTTATTTGCATGTGATTTAGTTAAAAAACACAATATCACTGTCACATTCAAAAGTTAACACATAATTTTTACGTGATTTGGATGGAAGTACGAAATAAACAGTCCAAAACGGATCATCACGTTTTTTTGAATAGTCAAAAATACTTTTAACATATTAGTTGCAAAGACTGGCCACTCCCCTTTCCGTTCTTCTCCCACTTCTCCTCTATCTCTCTAAAACCTCATAGCAAGCCATGGCTGAACCACAAACCATCTCTTATCATTTCTTCTCTCTCTCCTAAGATTGTAGACCATTAACCATCATTCCCACTGGTGGAAGGCACCCAGCCGAATCACCCCACACTACTCCACCACCCCATGGCCACCATGCTCGACCATCATCTTTCTTTTCTCCATCTCTCTCTCTCTCTCTCTCTCTAAAAATATAGATCTAATTTATTTTTTCCCAAAAGGTCTCTCATCTTCTCTCAATCCCCAGTGGTGGTAGATAAGACCAACACCCAACTTATAGAACCATGCAGAAAAACACTTGCTTTTCTTATTTGTTTTGGCAACCAACCAAACACCTACATTTTTACATTTTAAGTCTCTTTAAGTGTGGAACCGCCAAAGATATTATTAAAAAGATAATTAATATTTCATGAGAGAGTAGTGAAAAGAAAGGAAATGAATTTTTGTAGAGAGAAGAAAACCAATTATTGAAACCTAATAGAGAGAGAGAGAGAGAGAGAGAGAGGGGTTGCCTAGGACTGGTATAACATGTCATGCATAGGCTTTTTTCCTTTGATCATATGTACTTTTATCAGGTTTTTTTTTTTTTTCTGTGCTGGTGTGTGCACATAATTCACTTGACAGATTATGGATATTAGCTTCTTTCTAGTTAAGTTCATTTCAATCCCTATGGACATATAGTAGAATATCCATATATATAAGTGTGCTTATTGGGGATTACTTACGTATGTTATGAAGCTTAATAAATATTTAAACTCAATAATTTGATTGCAGGCCTAGCCAACTATTATAAAGGTAGATAATCATTTCGTCCCTCCAATTTTGCCTTACATTTTAATGTCATTCTTAAACTTTTGATTTCTTCTATTTTAGCCCTTCAATTTTTAACAGGAAGTCAATGTGGTCTAACATTTTAAAATAAGTTTAAAAAATTAAAAATTAATTACAATTTAACCCTCTCAACTATGATTTAGTTTTACTTTACCTGCTAAACTAAAATTCGTTACACTTTACACCTAAACTATGAGAATTTATGTTCATATTAAGACTATTGACCAAAAAAAATAAATAAGAAAGCAAATTGAACACTTGTAGTATTTCTGCTAGGATATAATACAAATTTTTTTTATCTCTAGTTAACAAATGCCTAGTGTCAAAAATATCCTTGAAGTTGTCAGGCTAATAGTTGATGGTTCACAAAAAGAAAATTTTATGGCTTATTTTGGTCATTTTCTTAAGTATTTTGAGATGATTTATAATATTTTATAGACATGAAATTATTTTTTTCTCTTTGATATAGAGATTAGTATAAAATTTTGACCAAAAAAAATTTTAATTTTAAATTTTATGATGGTAAAAATGTAACTATTTTTAGTTGAATTGGGGCAAAGTGATATTAAGTTGTAATTTAGAAGGCTAACGTATAATTAATATTTAATATCCTTACTTATTTTGAAAAGTTGGACCACATTGATTTTTTTAAAAAAAATTTGAAGGTTTAAATAGAAGAAATTAAAGTTTAAGGATGACATTAAAATATGAGACAAAGTTAAAAGGATAAAATGATTATTTACCCTATTATAAATTGAAACAAAGCAAAATAAATTGAAAGCCATGAACAATGCTTGTGAAAGCAGGTAATTTGACGATTCTGTAGCATTATTATTCACTGTAAATGCAGCTTGGTAGGCCACTGAAGGCTCAATAGAGAACCCATTATTGGACTTTTAAAGGCCCAGAAACCCAAATGTTTGAGGCCTTAAATTCATTAGCATTTTAAGGCCTAATTGGTGGTTTTCTTTTAAGGCCCAAATTTAAAGTCTTTGAGACTCAAATCTGCAGCCCAATAAATGCTAAGTTGCAATGAATAATGGTCTGACCCATTGAAGTATAATTTGTTTGACCCAATTTTGTTCTTAAGACCCAAATATCAAGCCATTAAAGATCTAAAAAGTTCTTAAAAAATGCTGCCCAATAAGGACCTATTTCTTGGACCTTTCAAAAATGAGCTTTGGGGGCTGTGTCTAAAGTAGTAGCCCAATTACAAATTGTTATGTTTTAAATTTTCAGGCCATTAGATGACCCATTTATTTGGTCTTTTAAAGACCCAATGTTCAAGTCAATAAAAGTGCTAAATTTTTACAGGCTAGAAGGCCCAATTTTTAGTCTTTTTAAAAATAGAACATCTTAAGCTCTTAAGTTGGGCTTTGTACTAAAATAAAACAAATGGGTAAAAGCACTAACCTATGTTATTTAGTCATGGTCTTTGTAACCAGCATACTGTAAAATGACACCTGGCATTATGATGCATTAAACAATATACAAAGATCCTCAAATCTTATTCCATCACCCATGCGGTTGCCGGACTCCAGCTTTCTCTAAAGCTGAGTTATCGGAGTTCAACCGGGTTGTGGTTACTGAGTTTTAGTTTAAGAATTTCTCCATATAGCCAGATGGAAACCTTTTCACTCCTACGTTACCTTTTGAGAAGTCTACGCCACATAAAAACTATTTACTTGAGATTGTCCATTGGTCCTAGGTCTTGCCTCAATGTTAGAATTCTAGCTCTTCCGTACTGGTATTGCATTGATCCGGGGCCTTCTTCATCCTCCAAAAAATATTTGTTGTTTTGTTGATGTTTCCTCAATTTTCGACAAAACCTTATCGTAAAAGGATGTTAACAATGTTTTCCGTGATATATGTAGCTGCTATTTAAACTTCTCTTTTTTTATCCATGTGACCATTTGTACAGAGGTTATTATGTCAACAATAGTGTCCCTACCCTAATAGACTAAAATTATTGGTCCCCATAAGATGTCTAATATTTGGAGTCATGTTATTGAAGTTCGACCAGAATGCAGTTGTTAAATTTTGATTTGAGAATGCTGGAGATATCTGATCTCTGGAGCTAAGGCCATTGGAGTTCAATCGAGATATAGTTATCGGACTCCATAAAATCTTACTTTTGTGGACCATCATAAAATTTAAAAGTAAGGGTTAGTTTGGTTAAAATTCTATACTAACTCTAAAGCAAAGAGAAAAAAATGATTTTATAGCTATGAAATATTATGAAACATTTCTAAATGTCTAAAACAAAGGCCAAAATAGTGCTTAAAATCTTATTTTTGTGGACCACCAATTATTGGTCCTGCTAATATTAAGGAGACTTTCTAAACCAAACATTTGTTAAAGGCCCGTTTGATTTGGCTTATTTTGAACTTTTTTTTGCTTATTAGCCAAAAAGTTAATATTTTAAAGTTTTTTACTTTTTTGCATATCTTATCCTGTTAAAAGTAAAAAAGCTAAAAAAAACTTAGCTTTTTTTCTTATAAGATAAAAAAAAACAAAATCAAAAAAGCTTAAAAAAAACCAAACCAAACAGTGCATAACTTAAGACAAATTTTATATTGTATCCAATCATAAATAGTATAAGTGTTAAATTTGCTCCTTTTGTTAGTGGTGTCAACACAAACTTAAATTCTAATAGTTTAGGAAAAAAATATAACGAATTTTAATTTACATGTAAAGTAAACCTGAATCACAGTTGAGAGGGCTAATGTGTAATTAATCTAAACTTTTTTTTTTTATCTTATTTTAAAATGTTGGACCACATTGACTTCTTTTTAAGAGTTAAATAGTTTAAGTATAAAAAAACCAAACTCATATTCATATAAAATACATTCAAAATGGCATAAACTCTAAAAATATTCCTTCCTTGCTCAAAAATTAGTTGAGACAAAGAAGGATATTGTCTACCTATTAGTATATTTGTTGGTGAAGTTGACACTAATCTTATTGGTTGTAATTATATCGGGTTGAAAAAACTTTTTCTGCAATGAATATTATCAAAACTTCACTACTCAATCGCATGAGATAAGAATGAATAAGTGCAGCTCAAATGTAAAACCATCAAAGCAATCGTTTAAGTTTTAAAAACCCTACTTATTATAGTTAAAATTTTGCATAATTTTAATATTTTTTTTAAAAAACCCTCAATCTAAATAAGAAAAGGTCCATAAAAAAAAAAATAGCCTCAATCTAAATGAGAAAAGACTCATATAAGAAAAGAAAAAAAAACAAACTTCAATGAAAAAAATAATCATAAAAAAGGTTCTAGATTAACCACTCTAATTAACTTGAAAAAACTATTTTAAAAATTATAATTACATAAAGTTTTATAAATACAAGAAAGAACAATGGTTTAACCTATACAACTCTTTTTTTCTTTACTATATACATATTTAAAAGTTTAAACCCTTATAACACACACATTCTCTCTCTCTCTCTCTCTCTCTCTCTCTCTCTCTCTCTCTCTCTACAAAGACAAAAGTTTTAAACTGAAAAATAAATTAGTAAATTTTACCGATAATATCATCAAACTGCTTGTTGATGTAATATTTTTATATGTTTATATAAATTGATATTTGTTTGATTTTCTTTTGAACAAAGTGTAATTTTTTTTATTGTTTGTGAATTTATAAGTAGAACTAAAAAGTAAATTAATTATTCTGTTAGTTGACTCGCCAATTTTATATTATACTGGTCGAATCATTTGGTGAATACTTCACCAAAAATTAATTTTTATTAGATAGTTAAATTCATTATGATTCAGTGAATACTCTACTGAAAAGAGAAAAAGAATAAATTAATTAATAATTTTTTATCTAAAAAATAAAATTTTTAAGTAAAAATTTTACATTAGTATTAAAAATGTAAAAATTTTTATTTAAAATTTTTCACTTTAAGAATATTTTTTGCCTCCACTGAAAATTTTTTTAGGTCTACCACTGAAATTTGTGATAAAGTTTTATTTTTATTCATTAAGAATTATTACAAGTAGAGCTGAAATTGAAAAGAGAATCTCAAAGAGATGGGGAGTTCAAACTTCTAATCTCATTATGCCCAATGGGTTAGCCCAATTTAGTAAAATACGAGGCAAAATTAGACTAACAAAATGAGAGTTTACTAAACGAAAATGATGGTGTTTAGTTGACCAGTTATTGGTGCCAGATAAAATAGTACAACTGTCAAGCACCTAAGCATGTCCGCGTGAAGTAGTTGCGTAAATTAACTACACGAATCACAAAGTGTTACAGGTGGCAGACACCTAATTGGTCGACCAGCAATTGGTCAAACTCATAATTAAGAGCTTTTATCTGCAACCGACACCGCTAAGATGAGGAAGTCCCAAAATAAACAACTTTGAAATAAATAAATAAAAAAAGAGAGCGTATTATTACTATGATTATGATTTATGAGTAGTCAAATGATCCCACATGAATTTACATATCATACGTTTCCAATTATTCGAATGTTGACCCAATGCATATGATATCGGTTTGGTTCGTTTGTGTTTTCAATTTTTGTTTTTGAAATTCAGTCAATATTTGATAAGTTAGTTCTAAAAATTTGTTTTGTCAAAATTACATTTGGTAGACAAGTTTCAAAACTTGTTTTTTCCAAATTATTTTAAGAAGTATCCCAATTTTAGGAAGCAAAAAAAATATATTTTCTAAAACTTTGAAACCATTATCATACGAAAATAAAAAGATTTTAATTTTTTCTTTTGAAAACATGAAAATGAAACCATAATAAAAAAAAAGGGAAGTGTTCGATCAATACATTGTAAGCAATTGAGTTGGCCAAGTGATACGACCCTCGACACCAATGCTCACATGTCAAGCTAGGATGAGACACTAGAGCCAATGCTTATGCATATACTTCAATGACAAAGCCAACAACACAATGCAAACAATTAGTTGTGGAGTAAAAAATTAATTCAGAGCAACAACCATTAATCACATTCCAAGAAAAAAATTTCCTAGTCCACATTAGGGTTATTGACTCTCATATATAGGTAGAATGTCTGAAAAATGTCATTTCCAGCAATAAAACTTCACAAGAATGGTAATGGTATTTTTGTAATTAATAGCAATCGTTATAAATATTTTTTTGTGTCAAAGCCAGAGACATTCAATCATATCACTTTGTATAGAAATTTTCTATATATATATATATATATATTTCTCATAATATACACAGCATATATAATATTAAATCTTTAGAGAAAAATAATTATTTGAGGGTGGTATTCATAAAATTTTAAGGGGCAATTGGAGAAGTATTTTTGAAATAGTTGTAAAATAAGAATTTTTAACTATTTAAGCAGGTATTTATAATTTTTTTTATACTACAAGTTAAATACATGATTTTTTAAAAGTTAAAAGGAGGCATGGGCCTCTTGCTAACAATATAACTAAAGAAGCAGCACACGCAAAGGCAAAGGAGATAGTACTCACAAAATTTTATTTAAGAACAGAGAAATAATAAGAATTTGCACGCCTACCCCAAAAAAAAACACCATAATTTGGAAAGTTTTTTCATTTAAAAAGTTATTCTTTTCTTTTAACAAGTATTTCAAAATAATATTAAGAGAATGTTTTGGTTGCTTTCACTTTGCTGGAAAGCAATGTTAACATTGGCTAAATATTAATACAATCACCTTTTGACAATAACACTATAATTTACAAAAGTCCCTGTTTGTTCTGACTAGATGCATTTTTTTCAAGACGGTTTGCACTAACAAGGCCTTTGAAGATGGTTAATTCTCTAATACCTTGATGCTTTTTCAACGTCTCGTACCTTAAAAAAATGATGACCATTACATTGAAAAAAGAAAAAAAAAAATTTGATTACCAAAAATGTGACGACAATTAACACAAATGTGACCCGTGTTTACTACAATGTGATCACATTTTTTGATAATTGTGTAAAACCTATAATTGGTTTAAGTAATATCTATGATCAATCTAAGTGGTAACTATTTTAACGTACAGTACTATAGTCGTTCCCTTTGAAAATGGACAATTCTTCAATACCTTGATGCTTTTTCAAGGTACCATACCTTGAAAAAAAAATATCACTATTAGATTGACAAAGGAAAATTGTTTTTTGACCATTACATAGAAATCTTTGAAAAATGGAGGTATTTTGATAAATAAATAAAAAAATAGTTACTCCAAATATGACTGTTGTTACCACAATTGTGACATGTGTTTACCATAATATAATCACATTTTGTGATAATTTTTATTACACGAGCTGTTTGGTACAATTTTTTTAAATTTTTTAATTTTATTTTTTTGACTTATAAACCAAAAAACTATTATTTTTTATTTTTATTTTTTACATTTATAAGTTAAAACTAAGTAAAAAAAAACAAAAGCAAAAAGCAAATTTTAATTTTTTTATTTATAAACTAAAAAAAAATAGGCCAAAAAATCCTACCAAAACTAAAGGATAACTGCGATTCCTTCTGAGGTACCTTAGCAGTTCAAAGAAGTTGTAATTTAGACCTTCAATGTTATGCACTTGTCGTTGGGCACACAAATACACAAATACACACACCCTCTCTCTCTCTCACTCTCTCACACACACACACACATCCCACAGAGACTACTTTCTGAAAAGCATAAAAGTTGCAAAGAAAGCATTACTCTAGACAAGTGGGTAAAACAGACAAAGAACCACATGGTAATGTGGAAAAAAGCGCCAAAAACTCATAAGCTCTTCCCCAACTTTTTCACCGTTTCAAAATGACAAAACATTCATTCTTACATCCTTCTTTTAAGTTTGTGAATATCATCCTTACTTTCATGCCCCCAAGTTTTTTTTCTCTATCCTGCAATTTCTAACCTATAACAAAAGTTTCCCACAGTTACCCTGCCCTCCACCACAAAAACCCCCCTCACATGTGGAAAGAAAAGTATAGAAAGAAAGTATCCACCTCAAAAAGAACTTTGTTCTTCAAAATCCATCTTGTCCTTTCAAAAATCTGCACAAATCAACACAAATACCAACCACAAGACCATTAGATAACAACATACATACATGCAAACATATATATATACATAACTAAGAGTCCAATAAAACCATGAAAAGATGTGGATATATACGTACCATCATGTTTCTTGGTTAATCCTCTAAGAAACATCAAACATATAACTAGAAATCCCACCCCTACTGCACCTCCTAATATAATAGCCACTGTCTTCCCTGTATTTTGCCCTGACCCTACATAAATTAAACACATCCCACATTAAGAGAGTGAGAGAGAGAGACCACTAATCAAAGTTAGGCAAAAAACTTTGTAAAGTACAAAAAAAAAAAAAAAAAAAAGGAGAGAAAGGAGAAACAAACTTCTCCGTGACATCTGTTTCTGTCACATTTCTTTCACTTTACCTGATGGAGAAGATAAGGAATCAGCTGATGATGACGATGATCTCCTAGGGGACCCATTTGGATAGTAACTATAGCTAATAAAACACTTGTCAAGATAGACTTGACCTGAAACAGAGCTTCCACATTCAACCTGAGATCTCTGAACAGCACTGGTCACACAGTCCCCACAATCTGCACTGCCCAAATCACCTTCACATTGCCCCAAAACATAAACAGATTCATAGCTTGTTGTAAAGAAACCCCCATTGCTACTGCCCATTCCATTCTCCAATGCTGACAAAGCTGTGTCTCTTCTCTCTTCAAACCCACTACCAGCAGCATTCTTCCCACTGCAAGTCTTGAACAGCATCTCCAAGCCAGACACTTGAGCAAAGCCAGCAATTTCATACAGCATATAGCAGCCCAAGAGCTGGATTCTAGCAGCAATGGGCTGGCCACAAAGCTTGTCAATGAGGATTGGAAGCTGGCTTACGCAGTTGTAGCAGTCAACATTACTGAGGTCACCTCTGCACTGGAAGAGGCCAGAGATGGTGGTCTGGCCAGTTCCAGTGGTGGTCTTGAAGAACTTGGCCTTGGAGGATTGTGAAATAAGGGACCCAAAAAGGGCTGAAATGGCTTGTGAGTAAACCCCAGTTGGATCTGATAAAGCCTGCTGTGCACAGCCCTTGTACACCAAGGTGGTGTAATCAGATGCAGATTCAGCTAGTGGGTTGTGCTCAATATTGGCAAACAATACCAGAAAAAGAGAGATGAGGCAAAAGGGCTTGGTGGATGAACCCATTTGGGTGGGGTTGGAGGCTGTTGATGCCTGATGGATCAAATCATGGTTGGTTCTGGACAGATTTTTGGGGGGTTTTTTGAGATATGGGTTTTGGGAGAAAACAAGGAAAGATTGAAGGGTTTGTGTTTGATTCTTTGATGTTTTGCTTTTTCTTACACAAAAGGGGCTTTGTTTTGGTTTTGTGGTGTTAGGGATTTTACTTTCTTTCTGAGCGGCCAACCTGTGTCTTACTTTGGATTTGCAGAGAAGAATGGCATCTTTTTTCTCTCTCTCTCTCTGCAAGAAGAGGTGTACAGTGAACAATGGTAATACATCAATAAAATAATAAATTTTCTAGGAAGGGAGGAAGTTTGAAACTCTCGATTTTATTTAAATATTTAATTTAGCAGTATTTGCAGAGAATGAGAACAAAACGTCTCAATAAAATAGTTCAAAAGTCGCGGCAATATTCTCTAGGTAAAAGAGGTGGGGAGAGAGAGAGAGAGAGGAGGGAAGGAATCTGATTTTGCGAGAGGGAGGCATTCAACTTTGACCAAACTCCATATCACTTTGATTAAGGTTTTGAATTTGGAACAATGGGAGTGAACATGCTTTCCATATTTTTATTGAACATCATTCAATGGGATCAAATGGGACCTTTGGAGGACTGCAAGAAATGGGTGATTCCATTTACTTTTTATGGATCCTGCTTCATTGAACTTTTGCTTTTAGAGATTTAAAGAACTGGAGTGAAACTCATGACAAGATCCTATTTCATTTAACTCTTGCAAGCCACCATTAAGCCAAAGGATAGGCCAAGTTAGGTAGGTTTATATCTACACACATTATTGCTAATTTTTCTTTTTTTTTAGGAAAAAAAGTGGATAGGACAACCAACGTAGCAAGCTTGATTATAGGAGTTTCCATATGCCATCTACTGCAAAATATTCAATTTAAATTATAGCTACTGATGTTAGAGAAGGTAAATTCGTCATTGCAATCTCACCGAAGTACAAGCGGATATTAAGTCTCTTTTCAACAATATCTGATTCACATAACTACTATTTTAAATGAATTAAAACACATTATCGTTGATAGAAGAGCAAGTATTTACTTAAACCAACTCGACTAACATCTCGGTGATACATTATTGCTAGGTCACAGTTTTTATATATAAACCTTGATTATGCCATTATGCTACTTGATAAAAGCCTAGTCCTCTGACAGGAAGCATTACTCTGGCGACTAAGATTTAAATATCCGATTCACTATAGGTAGGTTGAAAGCAATAAGATTTGGGATCACGTAGAGGCATCCTCTAATTACATAGATCTCCAGTTTAATTCATTTTCACTTTCATATCGTGAATTTTTCTCCCATATTCAACTGGTGACTTTAGGCAACTAGTGACTATAGGTACTGGTAAAATCTCAACCCTTGGATCCAAAAATAAAAAAAATCTGACTACTGAAAGGGAATCCCTAGAAAAACACGTTCAATTTGGGTTGCTTTGATGAAAAAGTTAAAAAAATTTGTGGATCGCAGTTATTAAAAATAATGTTGCAGTTACTATAATCGTGACATGTAGTTACCATAAATGTCACAGAAAAAATAATAAAATGTTGTGAGATTAATCCAAGTGTTCCCTTCTTCAAATACTCACCTCCACTAGCTCTGCCTGGGTTGTCCACTTGGGTGGAGTTCAACCTACATGGGCATATATATATATATATATATAAAACATGAGTGGAAGTAACCCATGATGGGATTGCCCTTCGAGGCTCGAGCGGATTGACATTCTTGCATCCATCCCATCAAATGTTAAGTTGCTGACTGCTAAATTGTTTCTCAAGGAGTCCAGCTAAGAAGAAAGACTAAATTGATTGAACATTTCCTTTCATTTTGAGAACAATGACCATATAAAGAGCATTTAAATACATATGGCTTGACCAATAACGGGTTGATTATCGTCGTCGTTCTTCAAGGCTTGCGTTCTGCTCGCCGTAGTCTTTTGAAGTCATTTATGATTGACGGGGGGGCGATGTATAAGCTTATACTCCTGTTATACTTTGTGGTTCGGTCTCACGTTAAGAATTCTGTCTCTCTCTCATATTTTTATAGAATCTAGGGTTCTGACAAAATTATTGCATAATTTAGCGAAATTTTTTTTTAAGCACCAAAAAAAAAATTATTGATTAGGATTTATTTTAACTTTTTCTAATGTTACGTTTAGATTTTAAATTTATAAAACAAATAAATAAATAAAAGCCAAAAAAATTTATTTAATTATTTAGTTAAAAAATGAGAAGAAAATAAATAGATATTTATCCAAAAAAAAACAAGTTACTTTTTCTCTTTGGTAAATTGTAAAATAAATAATATGTAAAATGTTACTTTTCCTCTTTAGTAAATCATAAAATAAATTTTATGTACAAATAGTTTTATTCTTCTTTTTATTTCTTATTCCTTCTACAAATTCAATATCCAAATATAACGTTAGGAAAAGGCAGAGGAAAGGTATCCCAAGCTTTTAACATTTTTCTTTTTTCATATAAAACTATAGCAAAGCTCTGCATTGATTAAATGGTCAGCAGAATCAGCAGGATATTAGGGACTCATCAAGAATGATCCTGAATCAGCAAAGCTCTGCATTGATTAAATGGTCACCCGTGATGACGTTTACATAGTCTCTCACATGGAGTACAACGGAGGAGCAGTGCAAAAATTCCCCTTGGATTTTCAATTATTCTTCCAAAAACTCTTGCACACCCCTGTTCTTGCCCCTAAGAGAAAATCCTGGCTTCGTTCATGGTTCATGGTTCATGGTCTCATATCGTGTTAAATCATGGATAGAGAATAAAGGTTTTCATTATGAACACGTGTGGTTTGGAGTCCTTTGAACAGGGCATGCTCCGGAATTTTGTTGAGTGGCTAGGTAAGATTTATTAAATTTTGAGAGGTTAGGTAAAAAATTTTGTATTTTAAGATACAAATACAATATTCTTATTATAAAATATTTAAAAAATTTATAAAACCCAAACAGAAATTCAAACTCAAGAGGCTATATCCCTCTAGGTCTACATGTAGTTGGGCCACTACTTTCATGGTTTTACATGAAATAGTCTCCTCCCACTCTTTTTTTTTTTTTTTTGGTTAATTGTCAGTTTGCGTACATTTCAACTAATCTTAGAGTTTGCAATTTTCCTGTCTCATACAAACTTAGAAATTACCGAACTAAAGACCCTGAAAGTGACCCTAAAAAATTAAATAGCACTTAAAAAAATATCGAACTTGAGGGCTTAAAAAGAGCAGATCCCAACTCCTCTTATAAATAAAGTTGGGGCCACTCTAGCATAATCGCAAAAAAGAAATTTAAATGTTTATGGTAGTGAAGTTTAGGAAAGTCCACCCAAAGAGACCATGTGTAGTTGCAAGTATGAAAAATATTGCGTGGTTTTCAATCAATAATCTACTGCATGAGAGGCAGGATGAACTTGTTAGTGTTTGCCTCACCTATTTTCCCTGTAAGAAGGAAAAAAAATTATTTATTCTTTTTGGAATGCACCGTACTTTTATTACTCTCCTCACAACGAATTATGTTAAATGAGTTTTTTTCCATTAAGTGGATCCCAAACATGCTTATCAATCCTATCTCACAACAAATCTAATAAACAAATGATGCATGGTGAAAGAATGAGCCAAAAAAACGTAGTGCTCCATGAGCCCCATTGAGAGACCATCTATTGGCTGCCCCTGCACCAGCTGGTCTTGGACCAGTCCATTAGGATTTCAGATTCCCAATCATTTATTTTATTTATTTATCTATTTATATGACGACGTTAGAAAATATGTTCAAGGCAGCACCCTTGAAGCCCATTCCTAGTATGTAAATTCTTTTAAATTCTGGCAAACCCTCACAATTTACCGATCTTAGGTAAGATAAGATTCGCTCAGCCAACAATTGCTCTCAAAATGACAACCACTAGTATAACAGTTTTTTTTTAAAAAAAAAAATACTTTATGCAATGCAATGATTCGGATTTTGTAATTACACCGATATTGCACGAATCGTGTATTCCTATTTCACGCGCTTTTACCTCTTTCTCAATCAATTATCAATCAACACTGTTCAGGGGAGGGAGGCCCCATGATTTACGGGAAAAGATGGAGACAGAAATTGGGAAAAGATGGAGACAGAAATTGACTAACATGGATTCAAAAGAAAAGCACTAAGAATCTAAAAAGTTTGGTGGACTGAGGACTTGCAGTAGGGTTGAGGTTAGAATTTGGCTATATTGGTTTGGTATTGGTAATATGGTTGAGCATTCAATTTTAACATTTGGTTGTTGAAAAAAATATAGGAAAAAAAAGGATACTAAATCCACAGTTTAAAAACTATATCTATAACCCCTTTCATAGCCTCCCAAAGAGAGGGTAAAGGTTTAACTGTTGTTAAACGTAAGAATTTTTCTCAAATCTTTGACCTAATAATTATTTAGTTTCTGTGGAATAAGAGAACTACATAGATTTCGAAATTAGTCGAGGTAGACGCAAGTTAGTCTGGACTAATATTTTAAAAATCGAATTGGACTAGCCGGTTCAACCGGTTAAACCGTTGACAGGAAGAAGAAACAGTCTGATCAACCCTCTAAACCCGTTTTAATCAAAACCCGATCAAACGCAGCAAGAACCGCGGTTAAACTGCTACCCAGTCAATAAAACTAGTTGTTAGACCATCCGGTTCAATTTTTAAGGCAAAATTTTAGGTTTTAATTTCAAAACTTTAGGTTTTGAGTATAAAAAATAATGTAAAAAAATAATACACCTTTTATTACTATTAATAAATAAATTAATGACATAATTATGATATCGCAGGTCAATAATAGTTGACTCGATAGTTAAACTAGTGATCCATGACTTAGTCTTTTTTTCGATTCGCTCAACAGTCTAATTTTCAAAACATTAGTCTGGACACCCGATTATCAAAAAAAAAAAAAAATGGAACTACGAACATATGGTATATATAATGCTCATAAGTTTAGCAATCTTTCATATATAATAAATATCCCACGGATACAAAAAAACACAATAATATTGGGAAAAATACTCAATTCCTAAAGTTCTCTTACATTGTAGAAATAACCAATCCAACAACCATTCTTTACAAAAAAAAAAAAAAAGAGCATATAAATATAGATATGTATATATATATATATATATGAAGATTACGTAGTAAGTGTCCAAAATTTAATTAGTCATTTTGGGTGAGCTCCCATTTATAATCTCTCTCTCTCTCTCACATTATAGAGTAACGGTTGGACATTGATTGGTCGAGTCTGACCTACATTAAAAATAATTTTTATCAGGCCTAAAATTAAATTTTAAACCCATTCAAAATAAAAATAAAATGTCCAAGCTCACCCATTAAAGTTTTCTCTAAAAAAAATAAAAATAAAAATCATACAATCTAATTACATAGTTACATTAAAATATGCAAATATATTAATTTACCTATATTTTGGATCAAGCCTAAATTTAAACAAAATTTCTAAACTCATAAACATATCAGGCTTAAAAATTCTCGAGCTCTATAAATAATTAACAAGTTTGGGTAGTCCTAATGGACCGTTGAGCTCATGGTTACCACCAGGGAGGAGCTCATTTTTTGAGAAACGACAACAATGGCTATAAATGTAGCAACTTTTTTTTTAAACGTAAATAAACCAAAAATATTAAAATTACAATAATAGTTTAAAACAATTATTCATAGAGCTCTCTTACACAATCTTCTCTAACTAACCGGGAAAAAAGAAAAAAAATAAAAAAAATAAAAAAAGGCTACCTACCAATCAAAATGAGCATCTATATATACATATATATTCTATATGTATACACATATGAATATTACATAATAGATTCCGAAAATTAAGACCTAACTTTGCTATTCTGGGTTTGTTGATGTCACGGCCATTGGCCACTCGTCTCTCTAAAAAATTCTTCTTTCTTTTTTTTTTTTTTTCTCTCTCTCTAAAATCATATCCATATGTGTAGTTTAGGATTAGGGGTTCGTGCATTGTTCTGATTCTGATTCCATTTTTCGCCATTTAGCTACAAACGACAATGCTGTCATGGAAAGACAAGGTCACAGAGAAGCTCTCTCACCTCTTCTCCGCTTCGCCAACTTCTCAATCTCCACCACTCGATCAATCTCAGGTACTCTCTTCCTTCTCCTTTCTGTGTTTGCATATGCGTGTATGCATGTTTAATTACATACATACATAAATGTCTTCGTATATATATATATTTATATTATGTAATTAAGCTCATTTGGCTTAATTGATTTGCTCATCAGATTAATATGGTCTTTGTTTCTGATCCCTCTCCTGACGCGAAAACAGATCTGTTATTTTTTGGACAATGCAGTTGTGAACGTGATATTTGAATGCTCGAGATTGTGAGAAATCAAATGTATAAAACGGGCTATAGTGAGCTACTATTTTGAATTCTGAATCCCGTTTTAGTTTTTTTTTTTCAGGCATATTTTTTTTTCACTAATCGATGATAAAAGTTGGTGATTTATTTTAAATAATTTATTTTGTTTTGAGTCCATAATGTGCCGGCGTTTGCAATTTATGTGAACTTCATGAGGTATGATTATACTGTTTCCGCAGAGAAAAAACCAGCTTTATGTTTTTCATTTTTTGGAGTTTTGTGGCGTTCTTATGATCTTTGCTTTCACATATGAAGATTTCTATGCTAATAGACAGCTTCTGATTTCTGTTCAATTTTTTCTTTGGGGACAATCGACAATGTGTTCTGCAATTGAAATTTTCATTAAAGTGAATTATAGTTAAAACTAACATATTTTTCTTATGTATTGTTGATACTTCCAAAAAAAATTCAATTAATTTGTCTCTGATTCTTAGTTCATGTTTTGAATGACCCAAAGTTGGTGATTCCCTTTCTGAATCTGCAAATCAGTTTTACAGATCCAATGTTGACAACTGAATTTATTAAGTGAACAAATAACTATACTCAAAATTTGAGCTTTACTTCCTCATTTTAGGTGCTTTTGTTGGTTGATATGATGTTTGCTTGCTTTAGTAGCAAGTTGAAAAGGATGGAAACTTATGATTCCCATTTTCGTTTTGAGTACGTTTGAATTTGTAACACTATATTTTAAATGTGTAGGCCAGGCCATACACTAAGGAGGGCAAATCCCTGTCTTCAATATTTTCCTTCATTCTCCCCTCATCAAGCTCTGATAGGGTCAGATCTAACAAGGATAGGAGTGATATCAAACCAATTCAATCACCTCCTGTTAAATGGAAAAGTACAAGTATGTCATGGCAAGATAAACCCTTGGGTAGGTATGAGGTATGTGATCATGAATGTGAGAACAAAGGAAGTCCAAATTCCGATGGAAAATATCAAGAACATGGCTCTGGAAGGAGCACTGACTGTGAGAACAATGGAACACTGAATAGCCATGAACATGGAGACCCAGGCTCTGGGAGAAGCACTAGCAGTTCAGACATGTTTGAAGATGCAACTGACCGACATAATGTGGAGAAGTCCATGCCCTATCTCACAGAGGAGTCTTCCTTTATTTCTTCAGACTTGTATGAGTTTTTGCTGACCTCCCTTCCCAATATAGTGAAAGGATGCCAATGGGTCTTGTTGTATAGGTAAGTTTTCAGTGGAATTCACGATCTACCCTGGAAGTGGTCTTGTATTCCTGTAATTTGATCTTGATATCTATTCTTTCTAATGAAGGGCAGTACGGGAAAACATGGTATATCACTCCACACACTTATTCGTAGAAGTGCTGATCTTGCTGGTCCTTGTTTGCTGGTATGTCCACATCTGTATTTTAGTTAAGCGTTTACAGCTTTGGAGCTCATTGCACTGAGTTTCCCTGCGAGAATTAGGGTTTGATGGTCTCGTGGATTATTCGTTGTAATTTTAGACATGCGATGATCTGAATTGTGTTGTTTACCTTCTAGATTGTTGGAGATAAGCAAGGTGCCATTTTTGGTGGGCTGCTAGAGTGTCCCCTGAATCCTACCCCGAAGAGGAAATATCAAGTAAGTAGGCTATTGACATTGTGAATTGACTATAAAATAACACACAAAGAGGCAGCCCTTTGATTTTTTTTTGCTCTCTTCATTTCCCTTCACTTAAGTATTCGAAGGATTCTGACATTGAACTCTTCTGCTGAATATTTTTGATAGGGGACAAACCAAACATTTGTGTTTACAACCATACATGGTGAACCAAGGTTATTTAGACCAACTGGTAAGCAGTTCATCTCTACATATCTAGCAACATGGAAACTGCAAGATTTATTTTCTTTCTTCAAATATTTAATTGCAGGGGTAACTATAGACTGAAAGAAGTAGGTATGGTATCCTTTACTACTATTGCTAATGGATAATAAAGAACTTCTAGTTGTGTAAAAAACTTTTAGATTCAGTTTGCTTCAATACTGAACCTCTAATTATCTAATTGAAGACATGACAAGGTAGAAACTGGGTTGTTGTAGAGGGGAAAAGGGAAGATAAAATGACTATACAACTTTAGCAACCCATCTTGAAAGGAAGTCTTTCTAAAATTATATTACACTACTTTTTCTGTCCTTTTATTTTTAACCCAATGAATACTCCAATGACTGCATAACACTGTCAGCTTTCAATCAAAGGTGATACCCAAATTGTGCCATCTTGGGCTAGTACAAAGCTAACTGCTTAATGTCTACTAGGAATGTGATAGTTTCAGGAGATGCACTTGCTTTTGGTATTAAGGGAGGTGTTTATGTTACCTTTTAACTCTCCTTGGCTTCCCTGTGACAATATATCCTTATGTACTTCTGTTCATATTTTAGTCAACACTATTAGCTATTCCTTGCCTTCTACTGTAAAATAACTCAAGTTTGGTCTATAATTCTGTTGTATTTTTCTGACTGGTATTGTGCCGAAAGCTCAGCTTGCAGTTATTTATTTAATGCCATTACTGTTTCATATATCACATGGCAGGATGTGGAATGTTGAGTTTTATCTCTATTTTGATCTCCAGATATATAAGACAAATAATCCATTCTTGCAGTTACTTGATTATACATATCTAACTATTAAAAAAAATATCTATCCATTTTCAATGATGTATGGTTGCTGCATCTGAATTTCTGTCACCTTGTCATCACATATGAGTTGTGCATACTTCAGTACCCCTTGCAATATGTCAGTTCTTGTATGGATATAATTACTAGAGACTTTTATTTCACCAAAGGGAATTAAAATTAGCCATCCTGTACGGAGTTTGTTGTAAAATTTAACTTACCCAAAAAAAAGAGTTTTGTTATAAAAAATTTCGGTAATAGCTATTCAGCCTGTTCTAATCATGCATGCTCGAATCATTCAGCTTGAATGTTGATATTGACATTTGGCGAGAAATTTTGGAATATTTACTGTGTGAACTTTACAATCATATTTGCCATACAAGTATTGTCTTATGACTCTTATTTTAGCATCTGTCATGTCAAACGACCCCCACCCACATCCACACCCAAATCAACCGCCACATGCTCTTCACTGTTTTAAATCATTAGTAGGCTGTTTAGAACTGTAGATGATTTTAACCTAATGTGCCTCTTCGATTTGAACAGGTGCCAATCGGTACTTTTACTTGTGTTTAAATGACTTACTAGCACTTGGTGGAGGAGGGAACTTTGCTTTATGCTTGGATGGAGATCTGTAATTTTCTTTCTCAAAAGTATTTTGTTTAGTGAGCGCTGGTATATTCGTCTGTTTTGACTCCAGAATTTTCTATGAAAAGGTTAACTGGAACAAGTGGACCTTGTGAAACATTTGGGAATTTATGCCTAGCTCACAGCCAAGAGTTTGAGTTGAAGAATGTCGAGGTAATGCACAGTTTTCTTAACCTTTGTTATCTAATTTGATCACTCAGTGTGATTCCCTCCTACTTTCTGTATTTTCTTATGTTAAATTGGAGATCACTGAGAATAGAAAATTCAAGAAATGCATAATCTAGTAGAATTAAACAACTCAAGTAAAAGGTTTAACATATCACAGTCAAAACTCATGAAAGTTATTTGGAATTTGGAAATGCTTTGAAGTAATATGCAATTTCTATACATAAATCCAATAAAGGATAGGTATCTTGTATAAAACTTCTAAAAGTACTTTGCTATGCAAAATTTTCCTCCAACAATTCTTAAATCTCTTGCTTTCTTGAAAGGAAAGTTCACAAAGACAAGTTTGAATAATTTCTACTCAATAAGTTTTTGTCCCAATCACTTGGGTTCGGCTACATGGATCCATTTCCTCCAGTTAGCTCTATTAAAAACTATACCCTTTTTCAAGTTTGAGGCAATCATGTCCTTTGTTGACCCATGTCCTCCTTGGCCTTCCTTTGTTTCTTTTAGCTCCTCAACGTGGTTTAATATTTCAAATTACTTCACTTATTGGTATCAAGTTCAAATTTTCATTAATAGTTGCTCATATTGGGTCGCCAGTTTAGTTTGGTAGTAGTTGATTGGAAGGAATCATATAAAGAAGATCGCACTATCTTGTATTTATCAGCCTTCAAACCCCTTTCATGGTTCTTCCAAAAGATTTGAGTTTTTCATGATGATTATTGTACATCAATAAGAATGTTACTTTGTTTTGCATGCAATATGGTAACTCCTTGTCAATCAGTGTGTTTTGTCTTCATGAGGTTCAATTTGGGGACATTGTCTGTGAAACCCTGCTTTAAACTTGCAGTCAATCATTTTTTTAGTTCCGCAAAATTCAACTCTTTAGGTGTACCATCTGTCCTAATTAAGATCTAATATATAAAATTCTTCCTCTCATCGTTGCAGTTATGGGGGTTCACACATTCATCGCAGTACCTAAGTTGATATCATGCCAAGATGCTTCGCATATTTGTATATCAGGTGAAAGCTCAATCCAATAGGAAGAACTGAGGTTCCATTGCATTGCCAAATTGTTTATATCAAGTTCTTGATTATTTTCCATTTCCCTTTTAGATCTCTACTCCTTTTCTCTTTAGGAGATTTCAGATTGTACCCATAACAAATGACTTGTTTAACTATAAAAGTCATGATGTTTAGATGTTAATGTATTTCGATCGTATCTCATGTTTCAGCTGCTTAATCGGCTCTATAGTGATATGTACAGATTCCCTCACCAGGTCCTTCTCATGTCGTTGGACTGCTCTATGAAACTTACCATGGTCCCTGCTACTTCTGTTAGGCCACTTTTATAGGCTAATTACCTGGGATTTATCCATTATTCCGAAACCAATGATGCTTCTTGCAATGTAATCTGCATATTAAGTATTACAAGCACAGCATCTGAAAGGTAGCCAAAAAAGGTAGTTTCTTTCTTGTAAAATGGGAAGGAATAAAAATGAACAGGCTGGTTCCCTTTTTCTGAACACCAACTTCATGCAAGCTTAAGCATTTCACCCAAAATAAATAATTGAAGGCAGCCCAGTGTGCAAAATTTCAGCCACTGCGGGTTTTGGGGGTCAGATTTACGTGACCTTACCCCATTGTGATGCTCAAATGGCTGTGAAGCAATCTTGCCGCTAAACCAAAACCCGCCTTCATCAAAATAAATAATTGGGCAGAACACTCGCAAAACCTTCAGAAGGTTAAAAGTTGCTGGATTGCCCAGCGGATATGGCCCCTTACAGGGTAGCTTCTAGGGTCTGCAGTTGTAGACTGTAGAACAAAACAAAAATTGTTGGAATAAAATAAGACAGGACAACAAATTCTCAAGTTGCATTCAATTCAATTTTGTCCGTGATTCAGACGCAAGGCCAGGGGTGTAGAGTCAGACAAGTATGCCAACTGTTTCAGAGATGGTAGCTGCAGATACATTTTGCGTAGGTTGGTTGCCCCTTACGAATAGGTTCTGCTCCGGATCTCAAATGTAAACCCAACCACTAATGATAAATTTCCCTCAACAAGACATAACAATGGATCTTCATACAAAACAAAATCACTACATCTATCCAAGATGCTGCAGTTCAACTGGTGTAGTGATAAGGACCGATACTCTTCCCCTACAACAAAATCAAATTACAATTTAAAAGAGAAAAGAAGGGAGGGGGGAAAAGAGAGTGAAAATACTCTTTCAAAGAGGAGATGCTTGGTAAGACGTTTCAAGATTCTGATGGACCATCATCCCCTGGCAGGCCAAATACACGGAGGTTTCGGTCCATTGATCCCACTGCTAAGTATTTAGCATCTGGTCCAAATTTCACACAAATTGCTTTACCTGCATCCATAACAGATTTAAATGATATACATCAAGATCTGTAGCTACAATTTTTTAACAGAAATCAACCTTGAGGTCTGAAAAAAGAGAGAACAAGAAAAGCAAATATGCTGCACAGGCAAGCAATTGTGGCAATTGTGCGTGCAAGAGAGAGAGAGAGAACCTGTGCCAGACAAATCAGGGAACGTTTTGATACAATTCCACTCAGACTTGACATTTGCAACTTGATAAACCCTGCAACAGCATGTGTATTGGTATCAGTTATCTAAATTAGTAAGACGGTTGGATCTGAAATGGTAGCATATCAACAGCACAAATGAATGGTTAAAACCCAAGCCCCATCCCAAAAAAAAAAAAAAAAAAAAAAAAAAAAGAAGAAAAAAGAAATCCAAATCTCAGATCAAATGCAGCACTATGAATTATGAGGTTTATATGAAAAGCCCACCTTATATCTGAGCCAGCAATAGCAAGGTAGCTTCCACTATGGTCAAATTCCACTGGAAAAACAAGGAATAGAGTCAATATTATGCATTGTCCCTGACGAGTTATCTTGCAATAAATGAAGCAAACACAATATTCTCCCTCAGAATAAGGATACTGATATACGGTTATAAGAGGGCATAAGAATCACCTTAGCAAAGAAAGGAAAACATATTGAAAATACCAAAATATTGTGCCATGGAACAAAATAATAAAGAGACAAAACAGCGAAAGCAAATCCACTGCCACAAAATATTTCGTGGGCCATGTATATAAATACCAGATTGTGTTGGCGTATTTTCATCATAGGGTGCAAATGTCCGGAAGTTCCTCAATTTGCGCAGATCCCACAACTTAACTCCATCATGTGCTGCTGTCTGCTCAGTCCAAGGAAACAATCAAAACAAGGTTATGTTGAATCCTCTCCCTGTGCTTTGTGTGTTGTATTGGGGGTGGGGGGGGAATGGAACATATACCGCTAGGAAATAACCATTTTCTGAGAACGATACAGCAGTTACTGCCCCAACATGCCCATCAAATCTTGCAACATTTGCCTGCAGACCAATAGTGAATAAAAGATGGGGACAAGGAAACAAAATAGGAATGCTTTGTGGATAGACCATCAGAAGACGAATACCTGACTTTTTACGTCCCAAATTTTAACAAGTGCCTCCGAGGTGCCTGTTCCCAAGATGAGACCATCAGGATGAAAAGCTGCAGATGTATAACCCCCGGATCCTGAAGCATCTTCAACCTACAGAGAATCATGCAAATGACGCAGTCCAGGATTCATCAAGGGAAACATGAGAGAGAGAGAGAGAGAGAGAGGTAAAACCTGTGTGAGGCATAAACCGGAAGAAAGATCATAAAAGCACCATGTATTGTCAAGAGAAGCTGTCACAAAATAATTATTGGTGGCATGGATAGTGACCGCTTGCACCTGTCAGAGTTGATAGGTATGTCATTCTCAAATTGTGAAATGGGCACGTGACTAAATTAGGAAACATAACAAACGGTAACTTATAGAGCTCAGTTTCAGGGAATAAAACAAATCTTGGTAACTAGAGGAATTCCAACAAAATATAGTGAAGAGTCGTGAATCTTATGAAAGACCTGTTCATTTTGGTTGAAGAACAAAATAGGGAGAAAAAATGTATTCAAGACGATAGATGAGGCCAGTCATCATCAATTTAAATTCCAAATTCCTAAGCTAAATTACCAAAGAATTAATCTAAAATTAAGTGAATGTAACTGGTACGTCCAAAGTGTATCTTCAACTTGGCATTCCGAAATTAAATAGTCTCCAAATTAGGAAAAGAAGCTAAAAAAATTGCAAAAAAAATAAATTGTCTAAAATTTAGCCTTCTTCTGTCTACGCCTAGAGGATGTGCACGGCTCTCCTCCATGACCCCCATCAGAATATAGAGGCTCGGTCCTAGAGGGGCCCCCCTTGGCGTTGGACCACACTCCTTTATAAGAGGCCTAAGATATGGGCAAAGTTTTAAATACCCTAGAATTCAATGTATCAGCCATTATTTTTCCTGATGGCCGTTATTTGAATATTTATTGATCCAATATTTTCTGTTATTTTCCACCACATTGCCCATTATATCCAATATATTAGCCATTATATCTTATTTTTTCCTATTTTAAGTACTTCTATATATTTTCAAATATTTTATTCATCTGTTGTATCTAGGATATTTACCATTATTTTCTGATTACTTGTCCTATATATTCTCACCCAATATTTTGAAATATAATGTTTGCCTACTCTTCCATTACCAACATATCAAGATAGTTACATCAGCAATATCTAAAATCAAGGTTTTGAGTACATGCCACTGAAGTTGTTAAAACTACCAAAAATTGAAAGCAAATTCCGAAAAAAAATATTGCTATGACAAAAACAGCATTATCTCATGCCATGCAAAAAGCATGGGAAGATCAAAGCAGACACGTTTTTTTAGTAGTGACCAGTTAGGGTTTTGAAACTTATTTACCTCTGCAGTATGGTCCTTCAATATATGCCTACAATTGTAGTCCCCATTTTCAGACCCTTGCCATACACGAACAGTCTGCAACATCATAAAGTAGAAAATCAAGAATGCAAAGCTAGCTAAAAATGCAAATGATACTATGGTTAATAGACTTTGGGAAAATGCAAACTAAAATTAAGAAGTTAAAAAAACACAATAATGGACTAATTATGTGGAGTTACTGGAGTCTTAAAATGAATTTCTTGGAGAAAAGAAAAATCGAGCTGAATAGACTTCTATTCGAGCATAAAGCATAGCAACATAATAAAGATAATAGGAAGTTGAACACAAGCAACTCTGCAGATTAAAATTTCTTGTTCAAAAAAAGTTATAAGGAAATTGAGAGACCCAGCAAGCTTGCCCAGCCTGGTTGCAGAATATTCAATTATCTATCATTAGTTTATGGAACCAACAAGTTGTTTAAACTAACAAGTGCATACAATGTAGACATACACAGCAGATCTCAACGTGAAGTTCATAAAATCTATTTGACTGTGTGTGTGTATTTCATAAACTAGATAAAGCAACTGAGTAAAAGATCTTTACAAGCCTTCAATTTTCATGTAAATGTATCATGTCTGCACCCTTTTTTTTTTATAAGCAATGTATCACATCAGCACTTTATTACATTCATAAGATCAGCAGAATCAATGCAACTCTGCTGAAACGGAAGGAAAAAACCCACAAGAAGAAGAGCGGAGAACAAAAAAACGAATTGACTTTTCCTTAATGGTCAGGAAGTGTTGAGTGACAACATTCGAAGGGTATCTAACGAACATAAGATTGGACATTCTAAGTGCCCCCTTGTGAAAACTGAGAAGTTACTTTATAGTAAGCTTTATCACTGATGTGTCCCAAAATAAGCTCATTACATCAATAGAAGAAACAGACTCCACGTACATATTTGTCATAAGGACAGAGGAAGGAGACATGGGATACAGACACGATGTGTATGCGGAAAAAAATAGTGATTTTATTTGCTATGTGTATGAATGTACCGTCACAAACCACCAAAACTATTGAGAAACTATAACATCAACATGCAAAACACCATTCAATCCAGAAATTAAACATCATTTGACATAAATAAGAAGAAAACAAGTTTATAATATAAAACATAGCAATTTAATAGGTATAAATCCATATTATTTTTTATTTTATAATCGGATCCCATGTTACTTTCGTTAGACTTACAATGTGTTTCATGTGTATTTAAGTGATAGTTACGCGTGCCCCTCAAGTGTCCAAAGCGTGTTTAGCTCTATAAAAAAAATAAAAATTAAACAAAGAACATGATACACCGAAATGCGTATCCGACATATGACGGTCGGTATCCAACACGTGTCCAACAAGGATGTGGCACCTTTTTAGGAGTGTATGTGCTTCATACGCTGCAGTTATCCATCCAATACCTTATTTTTCTAAGTAGATACCTTCAGAAGGACAAAAAATGTCCTAAAACACGAGAGACTTTTCTTATTATAGCTAGCTTGGAAGAATTATTCATTGGAATACTCCATAAAACCAAAACTAGCCTTCGAGGTGCAATAGTGCTTCTCCTTTTCCATTCAAGGATAGATTTCTCCCCAATTTGATGACATCTACATCTTACCTTTATTTATATATGTTTTTTTTAGTATTCCCATTGAATGGGAGATAACTTCCTGTGTAAAACTCAACTCCACTAGAACATCTCACACAATTTCCTTTTGTGGAAATGACTTCAGCCTTAATTAGCCAGCTTAGATTGTTTGCCTGGCCTTTCTAGCCTTCTGCTACCCAAAACCCTAAACCCAAAGCCAAGTTAATTTATCTATTTGCAAAAAAAATTCAAGGCCACCTAACAAAAATTTGGGTACGCTTCAATTGTTTGCTAAATTTCTTTTGACATGCGGGATCATCTAACAACTAGAACAAGACCAGATAATCTAAATCATCTAGCACTGTACAACAGTCGCAGGAATCTCCGCCCCCAAATAAGCCAAAATTATAATACATAAATTTGGGCACTTGAACTGCTCTACCGGATTGCAGTGTACTGACTTAAGGTTGTCCAATTTACGTCATAATATTCCACTGCACATCAGTTGCCTGAACAACAGAAACCTTTGGCTTCCAACAATAAACAGAGTTCAAATTAAGGACATAAGGTTAAACATAATGACAGTTCAACAGATTTACACCTCACATGCTTATATTTCACTCTTTTATTTTTGTGCCCAATAACGGCTACCCAGTCTAATAGGAAGGAAAAATACATTAAAAAAATAGGGGTAATTACACTTTACCCCTTGTAGTTTGAGCAAAAATCAGATGACCCCCCTCCCCTATGGTTCAAAAGTGAACACATAACACCCTTAACGTTTGGACTTATCTACAAAATGGATGGAACTATGACAAATTTAGTAAAATGACAAAAATACCACGGCGAAGCACAACTCTTTATTTTGACATAAAAGGACAAAATCGTCTTTTTGATGATCCATTTTGGAGAGATGAAATTATGAAAATACCCCTATGACATAATTGCCATTAATTCCAACAGTTTTCATCTATTTTACAATTAAGTCAAAACCACAGGGGGTTTATGCGTTCACTTTTAAACCACATAGGGTTCATGTGATTTTCACTTAAACCACAATGCGGTAAAGTGTAGTTAGCCCCAAAAAATATGTATTTAACTCAACGTGAAAGCTTGCACGTTCTCCACGTGATGAAGTTGCAAATCAGTTTGATGGCTCACACTAGCATACTATATGATACATAACTCAATATGCTTCATGGAACCAGCACACATATTCTTAAAAGAGAGAATAAAAAAACACATCTATGTTTGGTAGCTGAGAAAGAAAACAGAAGAGAAGGGAAGAGAAAATAAAAGAAGGTCCCCCATCGACCACTTAGTGGTCCTTGTGTCCCTTGTACACTTTCCCCAACCTCCTTGTTTTAGCGGGTTTTTGGGACTTGGGTGTATGTGTGCATAAGCTTAACCAAAAAATAAAAAATGAAAGAAGTGAAAATAAGAAAAAACAATGGAAGAAAATATAATTTTTCTTTTGTTTGGCTGAGGAGAGAAAGTGGAAAGAAAGTTGAAAGAGAAAATCTTTAAATGTTGTTTAGGTGTTCCCCTTGTACAAGATCTATATCTATTGATGAACATTTTTTTTTTTTTTGATAAATAAATAAGAGTATTATAAAGAAGACGCAAAAGAGCAGCCACTATACAAAGAGGAATCCCACATTAAAGAGACTCAACATGGATATTGAGCCCATCTATGAAATCAACAAAAGCAAAAGAAGATTCACAAAAGTTTCCTTTACACCAAAAACTGAAGCTATGCAAGAAGCTCGTCTTTAAACTATTAATTGGGGCCACCATTTCTTCAGAGGTACGTCTATTCCTCTCTCTCCACAAACACCACATCAAGCACAATGGGGCAACTCTCCAAACTTTTTTCTTCCTCTTTTTTTTCACAACCCGCATCCCAACAACATAGCAGCTGAAACACCGATGCCTGCATCACCCACTGCACCCCAAAAATACTAAACAATAGTGACCATAAAAAATAGGCAGTCTCACAATGAATCATAAGGTGATCCACTATCTCCTCTGCCTTACAACACATACAACACCGATTCATGTGTTTAAAACCTCTTTTGACCAAATTGTTAATAGTCAAAATGGAATCCCTAGCCACGGTCCAAACAAAAAAAACCACTTTAGTAGGTACTCCAGTTTTCCAAATGCTGTTATGAGGAAAAAGATCCATTCCACCTCCCAATAACCTTAGATAGAAGGATTTTACGGAAAACTTGCCTCCTTTATGACCCCATCCCATCGCATCGTCCCTAGCACTATGCACCTCCGTGGCATACAGGCTTTGGAAGAATACACTAACAGAGTCAATCTCCCAATCTTGTGGTGGCCTAGTAAAAATAGGGTTCCACAACACCTGAACTCATCAATTCCAAGTAATCCTCCACCCATGCATTCCTATCCATTGCAATGTTATACAAGTCTGGGAAAGCCACCGAGAGCGGGGTATCTCCACACCAAATATCATGCCAAAACTGAACTTTTTGACCATTGCCCACCTCTAAAATGAAGTTCTTGGCAAATTCTGACCACCCTTTCCTAATCCTTTTCCACAAGCCCAACCCATAGGGCTCCCTTATTTCATTGGACGACCAACCCCTATAATCCTCTCCATACTTACCGTCAATCACTTTTCTCCACATTTGCCCTTCTTCAGTAGCATATCTCCAAAGCCACTTACCCAGCAATGCTTGGTTAAAAAGACGGAACCTTCGAATCCCAATCCCCCATTCTCCTTGGGGCAACAGACTTTATCCCAGCCCACTGGAGGTGGGTCATCAAAAAGAATTTAGATAATTTTCTCCTTCCTTTCCTTTCTCTACTCTTTTAAAATGGAGAACTAAACAAGGGAAAAGAAGAAAAATTACAAATTTTCCTTTCTTTAAGCTTTCTTCCCATCTCCCAAACCAAGCATTAGAAAATGGGATGAGAAAAGCAACAAACGAGCAGAGCACAGAGGCAACAGAGATCAAAGAAAAAAATTCAGAGACCAAATTCAAATCCAATGAAAGTGGGATGGCTTACCTTATCTGCCGAACCGGTAACAACCAAATCACCCTGACCGACAAATTTAGCACCAGTAACCTGTAAAAGGAGCAGAGGAAAAAGGGAAAAGGAAAAATAAAAGAAAAGTGTGTTCAGCCAACAGATTTTAACCATGACAAAATTCCAACCATAAACAAAACTAAGGAAAGGACAAGACCTTCTTTGAATGACCACTAAGGGTCGATAAGATCTCTCCTGATGGTCGATCAAAGATCACAGCATTTGTATCAGCTCCGCCCGTTACTATAATATCCTACACACCAGCAAAGAAAATGCTTAAATATAATTTGTGGAATCTAAGAGTTCATTTCCCTTTTTTGGGAGCCCTCCAGCCATCAAATAAATTTGGAACTCTCAAGAGAAATTTGATTACAATTTCCACATAATTCAAAAACATAAGTGATCCAATGAAACAGAAAGCCATTCTACATTAAATTCAAGTTCCAATTATCTAAGATAGAAAAAAATCCAGGTTTATTCTGCATTGGCTTGCCTTGAATGTCAAACAAGGGACCAAAAACCACGGCTCCATCTAATGTCATAAAAGAGCAAGGTTGGTAAAATGATTTTCACTTTGGGACATTGCTCATTCAAATTAAAAAATACTAACTTTTTTACTAAAATTGAGTCAGACAATTCTTTAGGTAAATGATTCACTATCAATTGATGAAAAATAGCAGATTCCATGTTCATCATAGAACTTCTATGGTCACTTGGCTGATGACACACATACTACGGCTTCGTTTGTTTCAATATAAAAGGTTTCTGTAAAAATATTTTACTCATTTCCGCTGTTTTTTATTGGAAAAAAAGTAAGTAAAATGTTTTTTCGTCAAAGCCCAAAAATGTTTTACATTTTAAGATTCAGTAAATCATTTTTGGCATTCACCCATTCAACATTTCCGTATAACTGAATAGCTCTATATAGGTATTATGTTCTCTCTCTATAAATGTTGTTTGTCCAAAATCTTCTCTTCGCCGGCGATTCAGTGCCTTCGAAGGACGATTTGCCCCATCAACCTCCGGTGAAGAATGTCTTCATCGAAGCAGAGATTCTTCTTCTTCTCCAACAAAGTAGGAAACCAGGGGAGTGGAGGGTGAGGTGGCGGTTTTCACTGTACAGGAGTTTCCGACTTCAGGGAACTGCTCAATCTGAGCAACAACAGTGAAGGTAGGAACGTGTTCATGTTCTTAAATAACGTTTCAACAACCACAAGTTCGAAGAGAGATGAGATGGAAAAGAATGCAAGTGTTTCCATTTTCTAAGTCTGAGGGAAAGTGACCAGCATCAGCAAAGCCTGTGGTGGAGCAGCCAACAAATGTAGATGTTACAAAGGACCAGCAAATGAGGCCAGACCTAGGGAGCAATGTGTCTCAACGAGGCTTGGATTGCTTCGGGTTCTTTGGGAAGGGATTTAGGATCTGTACAACCTTCTCAGGCAGCCACTTCAAGCTCTTCAAAAGTTTGAGGCTCTCATAGAAACAAAACTAACCTGAAGGAAGTGAAATCCAGATAAGTTTGCATCAAGGAGGAGCCTTTAGGTGAAAGATGATTCTGGAGATACTGGTTTATTTGCCACAGGTACTTCAAGAAGATGCTTAGATGGTGAAGATGACAGGGGAAGTCGATCTGGTACAGTAGGGAAGGATGAAATTTTTGTCAACCAACAAAAAAAAACTAGTTCTGATTCTTACAAACAAAACATGTCTTTTTAGTATTTGAGTAATTTCATTCAATTTTCCAAATGTTGACCAAACACCGAAAAATAAAAAAGAAAATATTAACTTTGTATCAACTTTTATTATATAAAAATATTTTGCATCGAAACAAATGGAGCCTACATGCAAAATGAAAGTATGTAATTATATGTTGAACTGAAAAAATATGCATTCATGCATCCCATATAATGATAATTAGAACATTCAAACTAAAATAATGATTTATCTTACCTAAATTCTACACCATCAGCCCCATGAGCAAAAGTAAGTTTTGCTTCCAACCTATTGTTCACAAATGTAAATTTTGGCTAGTTATTTTTCCGTGAGTGTGTATTCATTCTTCTAATAGCATATTAACTATAATGCCATCTTATTTCATAACACCTCTTTCTTTAGAAACTTTCAGTAAAGAGAGTGTAGACTTTCCATTATGAGGCCAATTCCAAGGGCTTAACAGCCTCAACTTTAAGCTGCGAAGCAGAGAAACAAAAGCCTTTTTTCAACATATGGAAGACATAGTTGATGATGAATATGATGACAAGTAGAATCAACACAACAGCTGGTAGGAAAGGAGTCCACAAACATGTGATGTATGGCAGTATCCAAAAGGACTATGCTCAAAACTGGCACTAACTCACAGTTATAGCCGACAGAAATCTCTTATATGACGTGCACACCAAAACTATTGTGACTCAATCAGGGTTTTCCAACACAAATTACTCGCTCATCATTTTTAAAGTACCTCAACTGCCTTTTGCTATGTAAAAGCAGTTCAGAATCTGCATTTCCTTCTCTCAACTCTCAATTGTCTCACTATTGCCTTCTTACCGTCACTATATGAGCCATCATCAACACTTGCAATTGCCAAAGAACGTGGCAGCATGGGTGGATGGAAATCAACTCTGCATTTTGTTACTGAACTTGTTCGCTATGCAGTTCATTTAACTATTTGTTTTAATGATTTGTAAAATGGTGCGGTTAGAGTAACAAGAGAGTTTTCTATATTAGCAGCAAAAGTCAATGTGAATATAGATTATTTTTTAATTAAAAATCTGTACTTTGTTAATGATGCAATATGCATATGCAATTCACTGCCTACTAAGACATGTAACCAGTGTAACAAGGGCAAGGGCACGATTACACATATTACCCCTTCTATGTCAGCAATAGACATACTTTAACTGACAAAAAAACAAAAGTCAGAAGTAGAGAATTATGCGTATCAGGCACCATTTCAATCACCGACATGTGTGTCATGGTTCACTTGTTATGAAGTATCGTTGGAAGGCGCCTCATATCAAATGGTGGACATGAGAACATGTGTCCAAATCATTATAAATTATGTAGGTCTATCATTTTTGAAGTAGATAGAAAAAAAATCAAGAAGTTCCAATAATTGCATTCAAAATCATTCACAACATTGGGGCCAACACAGAAATAGAAGTCATGTGAGAGAGTGCAAGTGCACCTGTGTGTGTACCAATACAAGACTTTTTCACTCTATATGGAACCCATGACCACTAGTGGAACATAATATGAAACACCAGGAGATCACGACTGAAGAACCACAGCACCAAAAGCAGAACCTGGCTAAACCCACCGCTTATGTGTGGAGTTTGGATCAGTCAAAGCAATTAAGGAAACAACATAGGGGTACAAACTAGAACCCTCCTCAGCCTAAAGTCAAATGGCAGCGGATGAAAAGACATGAATGCAGTTCAAATTGTAACAAATATTGTACCTTGGAGTAAAGAATATCCGCAGCTAAAATGCCAGGTTTGCTGGTTTTGTGAAGTGGATAACTAGAGAGTTGGGTATACCTCTCCACAGCATCAACAGGAGCCAATGTTGGAGGGATCTAGGAATGGGTTTTGGGGGGGGAGGTGGAGAAAGGAATTAATGTCAGATAGCATGTAGGCAATAAGAACAACTGAAAGTCATGCAACTGTATCCACAAAAAGCATAATTACAGAAACATTCAATTAAGGAAAAAAAATCAAACGATGCCAATTTCTTATTTCATGAATCATTGAAATTTTACAAACACCACAAACAATACCTGCCGCTTTTTGCGCTGCTGTGAAAGTGCCGCATTACATTCCGCGAGCTCTGCAATAGTGCTAGAAGAAATTCCTGACCGTATTTTCTTTCCACCAGGGCCTATATCCTCATCTGCAGGACCTGCAATGACAACAAATAACACAAATGACACATCAAATAACTTTAAATCAAATGAAAGAAATCAACCTGGAAGTATATAAAATACAAACCTCTTTTCCCATTGCTCAAAGCAGAAGCATTAACGGTAGTCGCTGTTGGTGCTGACATTGGCATCTGTCTTTCTGCTTGTGCCAGTAATGACCTTGCTTCATCCCTTTCTTTCTTTAGTCTTGCGATTACACGACAAGCAGCATCATGCTGCCAACAAGCAAGAAGTAAATTTGACAACCAACTCTCATTTAGTTAAGCAGAAAATAAAAGTGAATGGACAATTCATCTAAAAATGGGGAAGAACAAGGAAAGAAATAAAGACAAAAGAGGAACTGAACCTGAATAACAGGGAAGAACATTAAGGTAAATATAACTCATGGAAATCATAATCTCCTTCATACTTGACTTAACTTTCCTCAGCAATATAGAAATCTGTAATACTTTACACAAACTTTTTCCTTGGACCAAGTAACCCCACATGTTAAGCTAAAAAGTATGTACACGTCCAAGGAGGAGCCATGTCCACTTTGAACAGGCATTTGGAGACACTTAGAAATGTGTCCAGCACTTGTTGGGCATGTCCAAATTTAAAATTAAAATTTCCTGAGTTCAAACACCTTGACAACACTTTTCCAGCGCTCCCCAACACAATTTTGTGTTAAATCTTGAGAACAATGTTCAACAATCTTGGGCACACTACTTACATGGCCATTATTGTCTCCATTTCCTACTTTTTCAGAAATTTTCGTGTATAAGTATCCGTATTGTGTCGTGTCCATGTTCTATGTCTATGGCACATAAATTAAGTGTTTTTTAAAAAAAATATTCATACAAGGAAATAAAAGATGATGAAGCTTAAGATATATTATAGATAAGAAAATAATACTGCCACTAGGCACTAGGGGTGTACATGTGTCATAGGCCAGGTCAGTGCCTGTGCCAAACCAATAGCTGAACCAATGTTGATCAGTTCCAAATTTTGGGCCCAAAACCCATAGTTCTAAATCACATTATCGTCCGGTATAAATAGTTGTAGTCATGGTGTAACGGTATTGAGAGTATCAGCCAATGTGTAACGGCAATTGGAAAATGAAGTCGTGAATTTTTTTTCCAAGCACTAGGCAAACACCAAATAACTTATTAATATGTATGTTTTAAGGTGTAACCCTATTAATTAGAATTTGAATGTTTGTAATGATTTGTAATTAACATTGTAACACTTAAAAACATGTCTCATAAATATATTGAATTCTATGTTGGTTTCAAGCGAAAAAAAAGTAGAGAATTTCATTAAACAAGGGATTTTCACTATCTAGAATAATGAGAAATGCTAATAGCATAGATAATTCATAAGAACAAAGCAAACATAAGCCAATATTTGTTGGTATTTGGTAGTTGGTACAATGGTAATACAAATAATATGGCAGTACTTGTGGCTCATATATTATATGCCCATACTAACAATCATTTCTCTTTAATTCATGAATTCACAAGTCACATAAAGGATCTTCTACAGGAATTATTTCTCAATACTAATTTTTGTGCATTTTGGACACGAGAAACGGTTTTGAGTCCGGATGTAGTGCATGCATGTTTCATTACTAGGTTGTGTTCAATCCATATTTTTTCCCACCTATTTTTTCAAATCTTTAGTCGTGTTTGGTTTTGTCTGATCTATTTTTTAGGCTAAGCTTGGGCACTCATATGTCTCTTACTTGATAGAAGTGTACCGGATTATGTTTTTGGTGTTGATTGGCCATATCAACCATATTGGGAGCCATAAAGGCTATATTAGCAAATACAGGTCACCGTGGTACAATAACGGTACCAAATCGATATGCATCAGTCTATACCGCTGTGATATCATTTATTACCGATACATTATCATGTATTCGTAATGATAGCCCTAAAAACCGATACGAAACATTATTGATCAATATTTAGAACCATGTTAAAACCTAGCCGACCTTTCCATGAAACCAATCCTAGTCGGTTCAGGTCCGTTCCATTGTTTAGCGTGGGAACGGGTTGGTTCAGATTCATTCAGATCAGATCCCCTATTTTGTATAAATTTTGATTTATTCACTAAAAATTTTAAAAAAATAGGCTCGATTTTGTATCCTTAATTTCTCACACAGTTAAAAAATTAACTGAGTAGAAGAATATTTTAAATGGTTTTGGGTCGGTTATCGGTCAGGGTCGGGTTGGCCAAGAGTCGATTTGGGTCTCAAGAATGCTAACCCAAGAAACAAACCGAATTTATTAGTTTGGACATTTAAGACCAAGAACCAAACTGAACCCCTAAAAGACCCAAACCAAACAACTCATAGAGGTCAAGTTGGTTCAATTCTCGGGTTTGTCGGTTCTTTTATGCCCTCCTAACTGCAACCAATAAGTCTCAATAACGTGGCATAGAAGAGAAGCTTGGAAAATAGTTCAAATTTAGTAGTTATTCTCAAGTTTGTGTTTTCTCATCTTTAGTAAAATTAGGGAGTATGACTGGTGTAAAAAAAAACTATTCTTTCATATGTGCAGCAGCACCCACTCCCAAATGATTTTGTGACTATTCTCCATTGAAATTGTCATTAGCACTCGAATAACAGATGAACATACAGATCTCCTCCTTCAGAATATATTTAAATAAAAAGGTAAGAGTAGGAGAATTTCTGATATCCCATGAACATACAAAATGCAAAAGGTCTAGAGATGGCAGCTAGGGAACAGCAGAGTATACAATCTCAGTCACAAGATTCACAACTTAACACCAATTACATCCATGAAAGAAGAAAATTTTCAAAACTTTTTATTAAGGAGTATTTTCAATTCTAGAAAAAAATGTTACCATTTTAAACAAGGGTAAAGTTCCCTTTTAAAGTCATTATTGGGGTCATTTGTACCCGTCAAAAACAAAAAAGGGACATGGTTGGATGATTTGAAGAAAGACCATCAACAAGAACTTGAACCAAAGATATACTTTAAGGAAGGGATAGGAATGCAAACACCATCTCCACACAAGGATTTTGGGAGTGGTCAACATTTTCATTTTGGATTACAAACCTAAACTCTGACATAGGTCAAACTAGAAAGATTGAAGAATTGGATGCTCCAAATCTTATGAGAAATATCTCAACATAGCACTGTGATGGGTATAATAGCCATCAATGGAAAAAGGAAATGATGATACTCCCTCCTTTCCATTTTATGTGTCATACTTTCCATTTGGCAATCCGATTTTAAGTGCAAAGTCTGAAAATTCAAAAATTTTAACCATAACTTCTCCGGATTTCCCTTCTTATTTAAATACAAACACAATTTCAAAAAAATATATTTCGTAATGATGTCAGGGCACTTTTGGAATACAACATTTGTTCTTAGTTTTCCTTAATCTCTGTGCATGGTCAACCATGTCACACACAATGGGACAGAGGGAGTCAATGACAATAGTAAGCAAGCAAGAGGCAGCTTGAGAATCCATAAAAGTGGTTCACACCAAGTGCCACCCTAATTACTCCCACCTCATTTTATCATAGTTATCTTCATGCCTCATGTAGGGAGGGATTTTTTTGTACATGGTCCAGCATTGTGGTTCTTATTAAGGCCTCAGGGCACTGATGCAAAGCAAATTCTTTTTCCCCCGATGTTCTTCTAATATTACCTAAAAAATCATTAAAAAGATGTAGCACCAAAAAAATAAAAACAAAAAAATCCTATTTGTCACACCAAGGAATTTAGAACACTAATAGTTCATTCTCATCGTGAGAAAAATGAGATGGTCAATCTAAAGGTTAATCTTGAAAAAAATATATTTTTTTTTGTCTTAAAATCAAAGAGAAGAAAATATACTAGACATTCTGTAGAAAAGATCCAATATGCTCATCATAAGAACTTACAAAAAAAAACCTCATCATTAGTACCTGGTATAAAGCATGACTTAGCTCTTGCCTTGCTGTGTGTAATTGTTGCTCCAGGGCAAAATTGGATAGCATCAGTCCATCCCATTCCTATTTTACATTAAAATGGGAACATATAGAACATCATATCATAGCTTAAGGTAATTTCCTCTAATGAATATAAGCATGAAGCCAAAACAGCAAAATCAGAAACATGAAAGCACTGAAATTAACAGGTATGAAGTCCAAAATCATTAACAAGTATGAAGGCCATAAACTATGTTACCCAGACTCGGGTATGGGTGTCGGACCCGAGTATGCATCTAAAGGTCGGATTCGCCTCTCCCTCGAGTCATAAAATACGGGGACTAGGCCAAAAGCGTCCAAAAATTGGACACGGGTACAAGGATACAGCAAAAAAGTGTCCACAAAAGTGTCCCAATAGTCTTCCCCAAACAAGCTTCATTTTTTCTCTCACAGAAGTCACTGGGGCATTAGTTGTGGTATATATATGGTAGCATGTACAGCAATGTATACAACATATGAGCCTTGACAATCTATGGAGGTAGTCAATGGACTCTATGATGATACTCGACCAAGACAGCCGTGTATGAGAGGAAGAGAGCAACGTCCGACACGGATCCCATAACCACACCCGTGTCGTGTCGTGTCATGCCATGTCGACACGAGTACTCTGCTCGAAAATGAAGACTCTAGGAAACATAGGCCATGAATGCTTAACAGGGAAAGGGGAGGGGGGGAGCCATCATATAGCTTATAAGCAGAAAGGGAACAGCTATGAACTGTGCCACTTACCCCGGAACAAAGTACAAGGCAGACAGGCTTACATAGATTAACATGGATGTCTTGATTACCAGTTAGAGTGTGATAAGTTAAGGTTAACACAAATTGGTAGAGTTCAATTCATATTAATTGGTTGCTTAGGCCCTGTTGGGAATCATTTACATGATCTAATACTGTTTAATTCTCATTAATTGGTTGCTTAGGCCCAATTGGGAATCATTTTCAAAATTTTCAATTTTTTTTTTTGGGTGTGTTTGGTAACACAAGCAATGAAAAGTTTGGAAACACCATCGCTTTTATAGCGTTGTCATTTTCACAATGAAAACAATTTTTGAGAATCCAGAAAGCATTTTAAAACTGTTTCCTAAAAAATAAGGTGCATTTAGAAAACTTTCCTAAAAACTTTTTTCAGAAATATTCAAACAATTTTTCCATATCAGTATTCATGGTACTATTGCTATTAAAATTTAAACATTACAGTGTGGAACCCACCATTAAATGGAAGGTAAAAGATCACATGGAAGTAATACCTAAAAACATGGGTACTACCTACCTACCGGAGATTTTTCCATCAATAACAGCAACTTGGAACTGTAAAGAATGTAAGGTAGATAATAAAAATATATATATGCATAATAAATGGACCTTTAGATTTAAATCTAAATTTGCCAACAACGAACCAAAAGCAATTTTTTATTAGGTTTACAACTTGTCCATATGCAGCAGAAGTAAACACCATTCAGTGTTATCTAAAAGCTCAGTCAAGACCGTAGAAAAACCATAATGCCTAAAAACTTGCCAAGATTGTTAACAATACTAGATAAAAAAAAATGATACAGGTTTTTCTCTGACAATTCATCATTAACAGGCAGACAGCACCAGACCAAAATGATCTCAACCATGATTTTCCAGCCAATATTGATAATACAAAATGTGATGATGAGTGAACATGGGAGAAACAACCTTTAAGCATCAACGACAATCAATATCTTTCCAGGGAAATGACAGCAGGAATAACACATACTATCTTCATGTAAATTTCATGAAGATATATATAATAATAAATTCTGCAGAAACAGTATGCTAAGGATTTGAAACACATACTATCTGGAACATCCCAAGCATCCCAGGAACGCTTGCGGCTTGTACTGGTCTTGGCTTCACTATCTACACAGAATTCTTGTAAGGTTGATAGCGGTGAAAATGCTGACAAACATTGCATACAAGAATTATACAAATGAGTACACAGCATACCTTGCCGGTTTTGATTGGGACAATGTCGTCCATAGACAGAGGCTCCCCAGTAATAGGGCATTTTCCATAATCCTAGTTAAAGAACAAACAAAAATGCAGATTTCTATTAAACAGCGGATTTAGAGCTATAGTTCAAATTCTGATTTTTTTTTGTTTTGCAAGTACAAATTCAAAGTCTGATTAATATTCATGGAATTCAGAAGAAAAATGTGAAATAATTTGCAGAAACAGAGTTCGAATGAATACGAAGGGAACCCACTTCTTGGTTGCTGAAAAAATTTGAGCAAAATGAAAAAAAGAAAACGGATGTATCTTCTGTTTTATGTCTCCAATCCACTAAGCCGAATAGCTATTAAACTGTGTGGTATTTTAGTTTTTAAGTTCATGACCACTAAACAATGAAAACCTTAACATTCAGAATTTTCAATCTTATTTTTTTTCTTAGCGTTTCCTTAGAAAACAAATAGAGGAAATGGTGAAGTAGCACATTAAAACCCTAGCATGAAGAGAGAGAAATAGAGAGGAAGCGAACATACGGATATGTGTCTCTCAATCAATCGCTTCTCGAAAAGAACTCCGGACTTCTTCGAAACCACCGGCTCCTCCGGCACCTCACCGGAAACTGTACGGGCAGAGCAGAGATCAGGCAAACAACTAGAATTGCATTGAACAGCTAGAGTGTTTATAAAACCGTATATGTGTATATAAATACGTATATATATAGAGAGAAAGAATTACTTGAACAGTTCATGGTGGTGAGAGCTAGGGTTTCGGTTGAGGTATCCGGAGCTTCGCCGCAGTTTAGAAGTAAAAACAGCTAACCAAAAGAGAAAGAGAGAGGGAGAGATACGAGCAAGACTTCTTAACGGGAATGGGGGCGTGTTTGAACTTGGAGAAAGGAAAAGAAAATTAAAGGAAAGTTATGTTTAGGGGCTCGTTACCTTCCCTCCCTCCTTTTTAAGGGGGAAAAGGAATTCAAGAGAAAAATATGTGAACAATTGGAAGGTTGTTACAAAGCTGATAAATATAAAGCAAATAAAATATGTACAAACACAAGATATAATAAATATTAACTAAATTAGTTCTTTCCTAATTTTTTAGGAATAGATTTTATGGATCATCTAAAATTTTATTGATATTACAAAATAAAATACAATTTGATTTTTGAGGATTTATCCATACTTTCTCTTCTTTTTGCTTTTTATTATTTATCTATTCTTTGTTGTATCTTTAATTATTTCTTGAGCTCCTATATTTATACTAGTTTGAAGTCGGCATTCAAATTTGAGCGAGATGGCGATGTGATGACCAAGCTAAAGGATTCGAGGCGGTAGCCACACTTGGTCATCCATGACATATGCCTTACATAATACTCTTACTTAGATGACCGCAAAATAGTACAGTATATATATTTTTTCAAATATGTTAAAAACTGCCTCATTAAAACTTTGCTAAGAAAACTCAGTGGGAAAAACCTTAGCGAAAGAAAAAGAACAGTGCCCAACTCCCCCTGTACAATAAGAACTTGTTTGCTTTATGAAAGATTTTTAAGACGGCACATAACAATGTCATGCACAAGTTTCTCAAATGTTGCAGTTGGCAGAGTTTCAGTAAATAAGTTTGCTAAATTATCACTTAAACGTATTTGTTGAACATCAATATCATTGTTTTTCTAAAGCTCGTGTGTATAAAAGAATTTTGAAAAAATATGCTTCGTTTTATTACCTTTGATGTAGCTTCTCTTAATCTTTATAATACATGCGGCATTATCTTCATATAATATCGTTGAGGTATCTTTGATTGTAGATAATCCGTAACTTTTTTGAATATGTTGAATTATAGATCTCAACCAGATACACTCTTGGCTTGCGTCATAAATTGCAATTATCTTGGAATGATTTGAATAAGTTGTAATTATTGTTTGTTTCACAGATCGTCATGATATAGCAGTGTTACCATAAGTAAACATATACCCAGTTTGAGATTGAGCTTTATGTGGATCAGAAAGGTAGCCAGCGTCTGCATAGCCAATTAATTTAGGTTGTGACTCTTTTGAATAGAATAAACCTATATTAGTTGTTTTTCGTAGATAACGCAATATATGCCTAATTCCTTTCTAATGTCTTTGCGTTAGAGCAGAACTATATCTTGCCAATAAGTTAACTGAGAATGTTATACAGGTTCTGTACAATTTGCAAGACACATAGGAGCACCAATTGCACTAAGATATGATACTTCAGAACCAACAAGTTCTTCACTCTCTTCTCGATAACGAAAAGAATTTTTCTGTACATCTAGTGATCGGACAACTATTGGAGAATTTACTGGATGAGTGTTGTCTATGTAAAACTGCTTTAAAACCTTTTCAGCATATGCTGATTGATGGACAAAAATTTTATTTGATAAGTGCTCAATCTGTAATCCAAGACAAAACTTTGTTCTTTCAAGATCTTTCATTTCAAACTCATTTTTTAAATAATTAACAGTTTTAGTAATATCTTCAGAAGTTCCGTTAAGATTCAGACTGTCAACATAAACTGCAATAACAATAAATCTGGATTCTAATTTCTTTGTAAACATATATGGATAAATTATATTGTTCACATATCTTTCTTTTAAGAGATATTCACTTAGACGATTGTACCATATGCGACTGAATTGTTTTAACCCATATAAATATCGATGAAGCTTAATAAAATATAAGCTATTAGATTTTGAGATGTACACTTTAGGCACTTTAAATCCTTCTGATGTTTTGATATATATTTCATTTTCTAACTCTCCATTTAAGTAGGCCGTCACTACGTCCATTAAATGTATATCCAATTTTTCAAATATTGCTAAGTTAATCAAGAATTTGAATGTGATTGCATCCATTACACGAGAGTAAGTCTCATTATAGTCAATATCAGGTCTCTGCGAGAAATCTTGTACTACGAGTTGTGCTTTATATCGTACTATTTTATTTTTCTTAATTCTCTTTCTTACAAATATCCATTTATATCTAATCGGTTTTACATCTTTAAGTGTTTGGACTATAGGTCAAAATACTTTACGTTATGCTAATGAGTTTAATTCTGTTTCAATAGCATCTTTTCATATTTGCTAATCATTTCTTTGTTGACATTCATCGACTGTTAGTGGTTCAGTCTCTTCGTTGCTTTTAGTAATATCAATAGCTACTTTAAACAAAAATATATTGTTGACAACCACCTTATTTATTTTGTATTCATATAACTTATTAAGATCTCATTATTTTCAAGTACTATTTCATTTACAAGAGATATCTCTTTCAGAGGTTTTTCTTCTAGGAATTCCTTTTCAGGAATCTTTTCTTTAGGAAATTTAAATATTATGTTCTCTTCAGAAGCACCAACTTATACATTTTTTTCTTGTGTCTTTCTTTTTTTAGGAATAGTGTCTTTTGCACTAGTAGTCCTCCCATTCTTTAAGTATGTTTTAGATTCATTTGCTTGTATACAAATATATTGTCGTTTATGGATATCAATACGTGCTGGAATATTAGCAGCTGGTGTATGAGGTTTTATCATCTTTTTTTTTTGTTGATGCATGCATCAGGCAATTGATTTGCAATTGTTTGTAAATGAATAATCCTATGAATTTCTAATTCATATTGACTCATTCGATGATCATTACGAGACAGTGTTGAAACGTTCAAACTGATCTCTTGTTATTTTTCTAATTGTGTCTTCTCTACTCCTAATAATGGGAAGACTGATTCGTCAAAATGATAATCTGTAAAACGTGTTTTTAAGACATCCCTTGTTAAGGGTTCCAGATATCTAATAATAGATGGAGAATTAAAACCAATATAAATTTTAAGTCGACGCTGAAAACTCATTTTAGTACGTTGTAGAGGTGAAATTGAAACATATACAACACAACTAAAAACTCGTAAGTAAGAAATATTTGGTTGTTAACTAGTGACAAGCTGTAATGGTGAGTATTGATGATAAACAGTTAGTCGGACATGAATTAATGATGCAATATGTAATATGGCATGTCCCTAAGCAGAAATAGATAATTTTGTTTTTATAAGTAAAGGTCGAGCAATTAACTGAAGTCATTTTATAAAGGATTCTGCAAGATCATTTTGTGTATGTGTGTAAGTAATTTCATACTTAACATCAATCCCTATTGACATGCAATAATCATCAAAGACTTGAGATGTAAATTCACCAGCATTATTTTATTGTATTGACTTAATTGGGTAATCTGAAAACTGTGCTTGTAATCAAATAATTTGAGTAAGAAGTCTAGCAAAAACAACACTACGGGTAGAAAGTAAACAAACATATAGCCATCGTGTAGATGCATCTATTAAAATCATAGAATAACGAAATGGTCCACATAGAGGATGTATTGGCCCACATATATTCCCTTGAATTCTTTATAAAAATAATGAGGATTCAACAACTATTTTCGAAGGAGATGGTTTGACAATTAATTTTTCTTGTGAACATGCAGCACATATATAATCATTTGATAAAAGAATTTTTTGGTCCTTTACTGAGTGTCCATATAAGTTTTCAATAATTCGACTCATTATTGTTGATTCTAGATAATCCAGACGATTATACTATAATATAAAATTATCTTGATAAAAGCACTTCCGTTGTATCGCTACAGATGATTCTTCAATTTTTATAGTAGTATAATATAATTCATAAGAGAATGTAGCAAGTTTCTCTGATATATATTTATTTCCTAAAATATAAGAAATAATGTAAAGTTATTCTACATTATCTTTATTTGTCGTCTCAAAATGATATTTATTACGACGTATATCTTTAAAACTAATTAGATTTCTTGTAAATTTAGTAGAGTACAATGTATCATCAATATATAACTTTGTTCCTCTTAGCAATATTATATTGGTCTTTTCGGAGCTTTCAATCAATTTTATTGTGCCATATATTGTATTAATATTAGTTTCAAGTAATGTCAAGTGTAAAAAATCTTTTTTCTCTCGAAAAATTGTGTGCGTTCTTGCACTATCTATTAAACATGTATATTCATTATTCATCTTAGAAGCAATCAAGGCGTTGGTACGATCCTTGCATCTATGTGCAAAAATATTAAAATTGCTTATTTAAAATAAATGAGCTCATTAAAAGGAAAAACATATGAAGGAAACATTACAAAAGATAATAATAAACTAAATAACATTAATTAGTGTAGACATTCCCATCACCAATTAATGATCTATTTTTTTACTAGCATCTTTAAAGAAATTTAAAATATCCAGATGAGTAATATCGACTAGGCCATCAAAATTTGTAAAATGTATTTCTGTATTTTATCCTTTATCTTTAATTTCGGCTTGGTAAAGATCTCTCAAATGTTTAGGCATACGATAAGTACGTTACCAATGTCCTTTCATTCCGCACATATAACAAGAATCTTCATAATTCTTAGGAAGTATATTCTGTAAGCTTTTTCTCTTTTCCTTGTTTTACTTCAGAGTTATACTACTGCTGGTAGTGTGATGTGATATTGTTAAATCTCATATGATAAGTGTTATTTCCATGATAATTCTAATGAGTTCGAAAGCTATTCCTGCCAAGGCCACGGCCACGTCCACGTCTACTTCCTCGATCATGTCCGTATCCACGACCATCAAATGAAATTACATTCACTTCAGGAAATGGTGTAGAATCGGTAGGTTGGAACTGATATTTTTCATTAGAAACTCATTATTTTGCTCAGTCACAAGAAGACATGATATTAATTCATAATATTTTCTAAATCCATGCTCTCGATATTACTGCTGCAGGAGTACACTCGAGGCATGGAATATGGAGAATACTTTTTTCAATATGTCTTCATCAGTAATAATTTTTCCACATAACTTTAATTATAATTTGATTTTAAATAATGTGAAATTGTACTCACTAACAGTTTTAAAATCTTGTAACCTCAGACACATCTAATTAAATTGAGCTCTTAGGAAGATTATGATCTACTAGTATTCGTATCTCTTCTTAAAAAATTTTCATAGTGTCAGTGGGTCTTTTATTGTTAGTTACTCAGATTTTAATTCTTCATGAAGATGATGACAAAGAAAAATCATTGATTTAGCACAATCTTGCTAGGATGCTTCATTTTCCTCGATTATTGTATGCCCAAGGTCCTTTGCAGCCAAATGGATCTCAGCATCAAGAATCTAAGTTAAGTAGTTATCGCCAGAAATGTTAAGGGTAACAAATTTCAATTTTGTGAAGTTCAACATTTTCAGAATGTTATTTTAACAAAATAATAAGATTAAATCAAGACAAAATTATTAAGACCGCATATATATTAAAACCATATAATATAATAAAAGGAGCACTACTTGAAACAAAGAAACATGTGTCAATATGAATATTAAATATTTATTACCTTTTAAAAATTTTACACTTTGTAGAAGTAATCAAGCATTAAAAGATATAAGACATATACATATGTGTGTATGTATATATAAATGAACTACCGTACTGAAAATCATAAATATTTTTTTTTTCACAAATATTTAAAGCCTCATGCTGATAATTTGTTATAAAGCAAGAAAATATAAAGCAAATAAAACATGATTTGAGGATTTACATGTACTCTCTCTTTTTCTCTTTTTTCTCTTATTTTTGCTTTCTATTATTTATCTATTCTTTGTTGTATCTTGAACTATCTCCCGAACTCCTATATTTATACTAACTTGAAGTCAGCATTCGAATTTGAGCTTGGCGGCAATGTGATGATCAAGCTAAAGGATTCGAGGCGATAGATGCACTTGTAATAGACGCACTTGTAAAGGTCATCCATGACATATGCCTTACATAATAAAGGAATTTTTTTGAAGAAGTAATATAGGTATAAAAAAAGGTTAATTACAAGCACACCTCCTGAATTATGATTCAATATCACTATATTTTTTTAAACTCTAAAACATAACAAATTGACCCATGAACTACCAATTTGTATCAATCAATTCCTTTTTTTAGTAATATATTAGCAATCAGTTAGGAGAGTAGATGAAAAATTATCATGTAACTTGTACGTGTTTATAAAAGTTCATCTTACATCTAAATTATATTATCTTTTTGTAATAATTATCTAATGACTGAAATACCCTTTATTTTGCCCCTATTTTTTCATGTCATTTCAAGAAATATTTCAGTCATTAGGTAATTATAATAATAAGAAAATATCAATTTAGGTATAAAACTATACTTTTGTTAAAATGTACAAGTCAAATAAAAAATTTTTCATCCATTTTCCTAATAAATTTCTTATAGAAGGGGTAAATTGATACAAATTGATAGTTTAGAAAATTAACTTATTAGGTTTTAAAATTTAATGGAGTATAATAACCTAAATTGGAACTTTCCTAAAATGAAACTTTTCTAAAACGGGACTTTCCTATTTTGAAACTTTCCTAAATTCAAGATTTCCTAAATCCAATCTTTCTTAAACTCCAATTTTTTAAATCTTCTATTTCAAGTCCAAATCAAACCCTTTTTCCAAATCAAATCTTTTTTGCAAATCAAACTCTTTTTAAATCAAATTTTCAATCAAACTTTTGTCCAAACTACGACTGACCTGATTCCTCAAAAGGGATACATAGGCAACCCTCATGAGTGCGGTCACAATTTTTTTCAAACTTCCAATTCCAAAAATCTATTTTCAAATCTCTATTTTCAATTTCTAAAATTTTTCTTTCAAAATCAAACCTATCTTTTTAAATCTCTTTTCAACATCAAATCAAGTTCTTTTCAAATCTATTTTCAAAATCGAAGTCTAATTCTTGCACTTGCATATCATGTATCATGTTAAACTTCTTTTTCAAAGTTCTTTTCTGAAGTGGTTGGTTTTGGACATTTATTAATTAAAGACTCTAATGGGTGAACCTAGGGTAAATAGACATGTAGGTACCGTAAGGGCGGAGTAGGGTGATGGCTTAATGCGACTTCCTTACACATAACCAACCCCCAGACTTAATATCACTATTTTCAAAGACCAAATGGAGTTATTTTAAAAAAAAAAAAGGGCTTAAATATTTCCAAAGGTCGCCAAACAACCTCTTTTCTTAAAAACCCTCTCTTGAGGAAGTTTTCAAAATTGTTTTCAAAAATCCTAAGTTTAATCTTCAGATTATGCTTAGTTTTAGGTAACCTAACTTACCTTAATCAAGTTAGATGGCGACTCCAAATATTTTTTCAAAAGCCCTAATTCAAATCAAATTTCTAATTTAAACCTAGTCGTACTCATTCCTTTAGGAGGATGAGTTCTAACGAGAGAGCACTGTGTTTTTCTTACATGTCTTTTTTGGTAGCAAAAAATCGAGGCGCGATAGGCAGCACGAACCATGTGGTTGTAAATAAGAGAAGGGAGGTCAATGGAATACCCATGGGCAATAGCATACATCAAACGAGAACGGTCTTTATTAAGTGAGGATGTATGACAACTAGGAAGAAAATTTACGGAGAGGATGAGATGAAGAGCAAGATGGGTAGGAACAAGACAAAAGGCAAGGGTGGTGCCTCGTCCTGGTGCAAACGAGCCACCAATAAGATCATGTTGAACTTGAAAGTAGTCGAAAAACTCAGGTGGAAGATTATCTAGGTACTGAGGGTTCTCAACGTGAGGAATATTGAACAACCCAGCAAGGTCATTCGCCGAGATGGTGAAATCAACCATGGAGACAAATGTGGTGAAACTCCTATCCCCAGTCAATGATTCGACAAGGTGAGCATAGAATTCACAGACCAAGTCTGTGACAATCTGACCCTCAACATAGAGCAAGGGAATCCACTCACGATCTTGAAAGACCGTAGAAAGAAAAGTATCAACAAGTTCAGGGAGAATATGAAGCGAGATATCGCGTTCATCAAGAACAGTGTGAGTTGCAAGCAAATCATCGAAACATTTTTTTAAATCAGGGTATTTGAACTGCTCAAAATTGAGTTGGAGTTGACGTTTCGAATGATGATGCACTCTCTTTCTAGAGGGTTCATCCATAGATACACCTAACCCAACAAACGGCAAAAAAAGAAAGAAAAAAAGAACTAGAGACACAATAGAAACCCTAGGTGGAAGGGAAGAAAGCTAAAAAATGAAGGAAAAAGGAGAGAAACCTTACCAGAGATAAAGAGATGGAAGAAGGACGACCAAATGGAGGAGGAAGAACCTCGGACCTGTGCTGGAACACAAATCGCCACAGAGAGAGAGAGAGAGAGAACCGAAAGAGGAAAAAGAAATAAGTGAAACACAATTGGGCCCGAACGGGGGTTTTAAGCCCACTGGGCAAAGCGCGCTAGAGCAGGCTTCAAACCCGCGAAAGCGTGGTTTTTTTTTTTTTATGAAGGAAGAGAAAGACATTCTATTATAAAGACATAAAAACAAAATAACTATTTGAAACATATTTTTGAAGAATCTATACAAGTGTGTCATGTATCAAGATATTATACCGTTTTTCAAGTACAACAAGAATGCATGCCAAGGTGAAGCAATAAAGTAGAAATACCATCAAGATGCTGAACCTTATGATTGATAACAAAGTGAGTGTGTGAGCATTGATTAGGGTATTGTCAAGTCGTTAAAAGAAACAATTATGTGAAGATGTTTCGGAAGAAAAACTACAAGAGACCATAATCATGAAAATTAAACCGATTAAGAACCAATCACAACTTGACATTCAGTAATGCAAAGGCTCCCCCTCAAATGCATAACACTACTCAAAAACTCACTCTTTTTTAGACACAAGGTGGCTTTCACTCTAGTGAGCAACGTAGCCTTCTCTATGACGCTTCAATCATGAACCATATTTTTTGGCGAACATCTATAGAAGCTTTCACTCTACACTCATAGGTAGCATTTTCCTTGGTCAAGACTGCATTTGAGAATTTCTTTTGACTTTGCATTAGATCTTTTGACAAATAACTCACTCTGAATGTTCTTTTTGTATTTGTGAAAGCATAAGAAGGAGTTAAGGCATTTATGACATTAAGCTTATGATAGGATATGCAATCATAGGTCTTTTCAAGTCTGGTACTTAAGAGATTCAACTGAACCAACTACAAATTAAAACACAAGATAGGCCTGACATATTTCACATCGATGAGTGTGCACAGTAGACAAAATAATCATGAGAATCGACACTTAAGGCAAAACATGAGAATCACTTCAAACTTAGCATGTACAACATCCTTAACCCTTGAATATGCAGCATGAATCTATCATATGAAGACAAATATAGATAGGCCAAAACATGCACAAAACCAAAATAAAACAAAAAGAACGAATATACAAATATACACAAGAATGACCAAAGATTACTCTAGACAACAAACCCTTGTGGCTTTTCTAAGATTTTCAAATCGAAGAGCATCAAGAAGTTTTGTGACAAGATCGGCACATTGGTGATCTGTGTGACTGTACTCAAGAAAGACAACTTTGTCTTCAACAAGATCATGAATAAAATGATGATAAATGTCAATATGTTTTGTGCGAGAGTGTTGGAGGGGATTTTTTGAAATGTTGATCGCACTCATATTGTCACAAAACAAGGTGATCGTACCTTGTTTAAAATCATAGTCAGTCAACATTTGTTTCATCCAAAGCAGTTGTGTACAACAACTGCCAGTAGCAATATACTCAGCTTCAGCAGTGGACAGGGAATTGGCATTTTACTTTTTGCTATGCCATGCAACAAGGTTGTTTTTTATGTAAAAACACCCACCGGAGGTGCTTTTTCTATCATCTACACACCCCACCTAATTCGCATAAGAAAAACTAACAAGACTAGCATTTGTATCTAGAGAGAAACAAATACCATATTCTAGAGTTCCATTAACATACTTAATGATTCTTTTTACAGCATTCAAATGAGACTCTTTAGGACATGATTGAAATCTAACACAAACACCAACACTAAAAGTAATATCTGGTCGACTAGTTATCAAGTATAGCAAACTGCCAATCATGCTTCTAAATAATGTGTGTTCAACTTTCTTACCAGCTTCATCTTTACTCAACTTAATACTAGTGCTCATGGGAGTTCTACATGTTTTGTTGAAGACATTCCAAACTTATTTACCAAGTCTTTGGTATATTTAGATTGTGATATAAAGATACCAGAATCTAGCTGTTTGATTTGAAGACTGAGGAAATAATTCAACTTTCCAACTATACTCATCTCAAATTTAGCACTCATACAGGTTGCAAAAGATTTAAACAAGAGGGCATATGTAGAACTAATCATAATGTCATCCACACAGATTTGAGCAATCAAATATGTTTGTCTGGTCGTTTGATAAATAATGTTTTATCCATTCCCCATTGCGAAAAGTCATTTTGCAAGAGAAAAGATATGAGTCTTTCATATCAAGCACGGGAAGCTTGCTTCAAACCATAAAGAGATTTTTTCAATTTACAAACATGGTTTGAGAAATGAGGATCTTCAAATTCTTTTGGTTGTTCAACAAAAACTTCATTTTGTAGGATACCATTTAGAAAGGCACTTTTGACATCCATTTGAAACAATTTCAATTGTAAGTAGCAAGCCACAGATAACATTATTCTAATTGACTCAAGTCTTGCTACTGGAGCAAATGTTTCATCAAAATCGATTCCTTCAACTTGTGAGTATCCTTGTGTCACAAGTCTCGCCTTATTTCTAACCACAATACCATGTTCATCAATTTTATTTTTGAAAATTCATTTGGCACCAATAACATTTATATTCTTAGGCCTAGGGATAAGAAATCAGATATCATTTCTAACAAATTGTTCTAATTCTTGTTGCATTGCATACACCCAATGATCATCATATAAAGCATCTTTAATATTTTTTGACTCACAAGTAGATGTGTAGCAAGTAAAATTTACCTCATTTCTTACATGACGTCTTGCCTTCATTCCACTAGTCACCTCACTGATAATTTGTGTGATTAGATGATTTAACTTGACTCTGGCAGATGGTTCTTTTTTCCTTGGAGTTTCAACACAAATAGATATTGTTTCAACAAGTTGGTCTTCCTCAACTTGTTCCAAGTTTGTTTCATTCTTTATGTCTAACTGATCATCAACACATTGCACAGCGACATCTAGCTCATCGTTGTTATTTCTAACCTTATATGAGCCTGAGTCATCCACCATAACATTAGCAGATTCAGTGACAGTTAAGGTATTTAAATTATATACATGATAAGCACGACTGTTAATTAAGTAGCCAAGTAATATTCCTCCATCACTCCAGGAGTCAAACTTTCCCAATTGTTCACGATCCCTCAGGATGTAACATTTACTCTTGAAGACATGGAAGTATTTCACATTTGGCTTTTTACCATTCCATATTTCATATGCAGTTTGTCTTGAATCGGGTCTTAAGTAAACTCTTTTGATCACATAGCATGCAGTATTGACAACTTCTGCCCAAAATTGATTGGGATAGACTTGCTATGGAGCATTACACGAGCCATTTCCTGAATAACATGGTTCTTTCTTTCAACAAATCTATTTTGTTGTGGAGTCGTAGGAGCTGAAAACTCATGCCTTATCCCTTGTACATCATAAAAATTAACATAATCAGAATTCTCAAAATCCTTGCTGTGGTCAGTTTTCATTCGAACAATACATCCAATTGCTCAGTTCTTTTCTGTTTATAACCTGTTATACAATGATTTAAACGCATCAAATGTGTTAGACTTTTCTCTAATAAAATTAACCTAGGTAAATCTAGAATAATCATCCATGGCAACAAAAATGTACTTCTTACCTCCAATACTTTTTGTACGAGTTGGTCCCATAAGGTCCATATAAACAAGTTCTAATGAACTTTTGGTAGCAAGACGCTTTGACTTTTTGTAAGAAATTCGTATTTGGGAATCCCACTCATGAGTTCAGATTTTGCCAATTTTGACAGGTCTTTGAAATTTATGTGACCTAACCTTTCATGCCACAGTTCTACTTCATTTGACTTGGCCGAATAACATCCAACATCATTTGAAGGCATAATCCCATAATAGTTGTCTAAGGTACGAAGCCCATACTTGATGCAAATACCTTTTTTTTATTCAGAATAGAACATTTTGATTTTGAAAACAGAACTTGATATTTGTTGTTACACATTTAACTTATACCTATGAGATTAGCTTTCAAACTATCTACATACAACACATCATTCAATTGAGGTATTTTGGGTGCAACAATTTTACCTTTTCCAGTGACTTTGGCAATACTCCCATCTCCAAAAGTAACACTACCTCCATCACATTTTTTAAATGTGGTAAACATAGACATGTTACTACACATATGCCTTGAGCAGCCACTATCAAGGTATCACATATTATAATTATGAGCTTTTAAGACTGTGTGTGCAACATAACAATTAAGGTCATGCTTTCTAACCCATAAAGATGGTTGTCTTGATTTAATATTTTTGTCAAACCCTTTGGGTTGAAAACGTTGGACTTGATAATCAAAATGATTTTGTTTGAGATTTCTGTTTGAAACATACCTTATTCTTGGCTGATTATTCTAAAAGGAGTTTTGAACATTTGACAATGATTGATCATACTCATCAGCCACGACTTGAAACTGATTATTGTAAAACCCAATCCGATGCACAGGTTCAGTTTGAACTCTCATTCTTAGAATAGTGAACATTTTGAAACAATTTGGTCTAATGTGTCCTTTGACACCACAGTGATAACAAATAGGCACAAATGCAGCATGAAAAGGTTGAGTATTTACATGAAGGGGCATTGCATTTACCTTTGGTTGACTTATCTTGCGCCTTTGTGATTGATGCCTTGGCGCACGTTGATTTTTCAAACCCTGTTCACTGAAGAACTGAATAGGTTTTGATTCATTGGGTGCATTTGATGGTGAATGTGCATCTCCAAATCCAATACCATTTCAATCATAAGCGTTCTTTTAAATGTTGATCATATGTTCTAACTTTTCAGTTGCTCCTACTTGGCGTTTGAAAGTTGCATTTACCTTAATCAACTCTTTCTCAAGACATCTCACTTTTTTTTCCAATTGTTTCTTGGAATCATTGCTTTCCCACAACTCTTTTTTCAGTTTCTTGTAGCTTGTGAATAATAGTTTCATGTTTAGTTTGATACTTATCCAATTTTGAGGAGATTTCGGCTACTTCTTGTTTCATCACATCTTTTTTTTTTTGAACGGTTTTATATTTGATTGTCACTTTCAATTTGTAGTCTTTCAACTTCATGCACTCCTCATACATCTCCTTATAGGCCTGATGTATATCTACGATTTTATTTTTGGAACCACTTGATCCATCTTCTTTTACCTGCTCAATGTTAGTTTCTAAGACATCTTCCAACGAAATCTAAGAAGAAAAAGAGGATTTAGTAGATTCATGAATCGATGAAACAAAATCAGTGAAATTTCAAGTCGCTTCCTCATAAGAGGAATCCTCAGACTCATTTGAGACGGTGTCATCCCAAGTGAGAGTCATAGCCCTATTCTTTTTCTTTTTCCTATTTGGACATTTATGGGTAATGTGACCAAATTCTTGACATTCATAACATTGCATGGACCTGGACTGCTGAGATGTGCAGGCCTTTTTCTCATTGATTTGGAAAGGTTTAGGTTTAATATCCAACTGTATGGGATTTTTTTTTATCATTCTTAGAACCATTGTTCTTTCTATTCCTAAGGAACTTCTTAAAATTTTGGCAAACAATGCCATCTCAGCATGATCAAATTCATGTTCATCCTCACTTGTGTTTTCATAGTTTTCCTTGACAGACTGAAGAGCCATGCTCTTATTAGTCCTTTTGTTCTGTTTTAAATTCACTTCATATGTTTGAAGAGAACCAACAAGCTCCTCAACTTTGAGAGCATCAACATCCTTGCTCTCTTTAATGGTCGTGACTTTGGATTGAAACCATTCTCGAAGAGATCTTAGGATTTTCTAACAATTCTGGAGTCAAAAAAATTTTCTCCAAGGATTGAAATAGGAGTTTACTATGTCACTCAGTTGTATATAAAATGCATCAAAGGTTTTATTTTCTTCCATTCAGAGAGTTTCAAACATTGTGGTCAACCTTTGAAGTTTTAAAACTTTAACAATGCTAGTGCCTTCATGAGTGACCTCTAGTATATCCCAAACTTCTTTAACAATCTTGGATTCTGAAATCCTGCGAAATTCTTTAAGAGATACACTATTAAAAATAGTATTCGTGGCCTTACTATTCCATCCACTCTCTTCTAGCTCAGTTCTATCCCATTCAGACATAGGTTTGGAATTTTCATATTTTCAACAAGTTTGATTAGAGGAGTCCAACCTTTTAAAACACTTAACTATACTCTTTCATCAATAGACTTCAAAAAAGCATGCATCCTAGCTTTCTAATAAGAAAAATTTGAGCCATCAAACAACAGAGGCCTCACGGTTGAACCACCCTCTCTAGGACCATCCATGTTACTGAAATACTATCAGGATCACACAAAAGAAAATAGTTTTGAAAAATTGATTTTAAAAGTGTCCTGTTCTGATACCAATTAAGAAAACAAATGTTCTTGTAAAATGATTTAAAGCATCATGTGTGGACCTAGAGGGGGGTGAATAGGTCTTTACTAATTTTCATGCAAGTGCAAGTAATAGAGAAACTAAATCAAGCCACACACAACATCACAAACAATTAACAAGACACAAGCAATTTTAGCATGGAAACCCTTGCAGGAGAAAATCACGGGGCCTAGCCCAGCTCCAACGAAGCACTATAACATGAACAAATGGTACAAGAGAGCTTACAACCCTTTACACTTGTTGAATCCTCAACACTAGACTTGAATCTACACCATATATATCTTCGAGTCCACGAGATTGTTCATGAGTACTTGGCACTTCATTGAATCCTTAATGATCCTTCCAATGACTTGAACTCCTTCAAGCCACCATAGCTTTTTCGAAATAGAGGGATGAAGTGGAGTGAAGTCTTCTTAGGATTTTTTTCAAACACTTGGAAGACAATGTAGAAAACTCTCTCACCTTATGTTAAAGAATGCTATCATTTTTATCTATCAGTCTTTAGGAGAAAGAGAGAGATATCTATTCTTCTAGGGGGCACAGCTCTCCTGATAGAAACATCATTGCTCTGCAATCTAGGTGAAAGGATCTTAAAGATACTTAGAGAAATGGAGAAGATCTTCAAGTTGCTTGGAGAGATGAAGAAAATCTTCTCTTTTTGGAAGCATAAAGTCATGCTTTACTGCCTGACGCTCTGCCAAGCTTCCATTTAACGTCAAAGAATTTTTGCCAAGTCTACATCATAGAGGGTATCACTTTGTCAAGACCTTCTTGGAGAGTGCACAGCGCTAGGGTTCATTAGAAGAGAGTCATTTGCTGAAACATCGGACCCCGCTAGAGTGGGGTGAGAGCCTGCCTAAGAGCAAGGTTTACAGTGGAGGGGTTGGAGCCCGCCTGATAGCAAGGTACACTAGAAGGGGCTTGGTTTGGAGGAGTTGGAGCCCTCTACAGTAGGGAGAAGTCCGCTAGAGCAGGGTGCCTGGGGCCTTTGAACAATGAGCAGCTCCTTGTTGTTTTTCTTTGTTTCCTTGAGCTTAGGGGTTAACTTGGAATTCATTTAGAACATAATTACATAGACTAAAATCGCTCATCCTCACATCACTCTGCTAAACATTGCACAAATGGCCAATTGTCCTAACAAACATAAAAGATACAAAAAGAAAGAAATTATAGGAGCATTCAAAGAAAAATGTACCTTCTATTTGTTCTCATGCTTTGGAGGTTCTTGGATTTGTTAAAGGAAAGAAAGAAAAAAAGAATAGAAAATGAGAGAAGCTAAAAATTTCTCGCTTTATTTTGAATAGGTTAGAAAAATGATAAGAAAATAAATAGACATTTTTTAAAAAATCTATTTTTTCTGTGTTTGGTTACTTGTAGAAAAATGAATAGTAATCAATTTTTTTTATTTTTTCTTTTTCTTTTTATTTTCTTGATCATATCTAAAGTAGTAGAAAACCAGTAGAAGCGTGAATTTTGGAATCCATGCTAACACTAGGTGATGCAGGATGGACAAAAATAAAATTGAACACCTTCCACAATCTGTTAAACTTCACCATTGAGATACTAGAAAATAGGCAACTATTATTGTCGTTTTTCACCAAGAACACAAAGAACAATAGAAATAAAGAGAAAACATCTCTGAATATTATTAATCAAATCAAAGCTACCTAGGACGAAGGTCTTTACATTGTATTTAAAGGAAAAACACAAATCGTAACTCTAATTACCAAAATCAAGGCAAAAATAAAAAAAATAATCAAAAATAGCAAAATTCGCGTTAAGCTCAAATTTGAAAACTAGAAACATAAAAAAAAACTACCAGGAAGAAACCTAGGCTAAATCGGATTCGTGTAACCCAATATATTAAGCCATCAAATCTTTTCAAAAATGGCAAAATTGCCTTTTTTTTTAGGCCTAAACGGTGAAATTTCCACCTTCGTTGCAATGAGTTATTTCAAAAATCAAGTTGCCCATCAACCTATTGAATTTCACGCAATTTTGAGGTACCTCTGTCGGCTGCCTAATTTGCCCTTAGAGTGGTTCAAGTGCTCAATGTAATCCAATGCGAGTCAATCACTAGGTCAGGATGACTGGACTTTAAAGTCATTGCTGATACTAACGTAACATGGAAACTTGAAACTTCAATCCTATTACGAGAACTCGAGTAATTTAATTCATTTTACAATCGTAATTGAAAACATAACCATGATGAGGATGTCTAGCATCAGTCGAGACTAGGGATGGCAAAAAGACCATTTCCTTTGGGCCCCGACCCAACCCGATACTTTAGTAAAAAAAATGATTACTTTGTTTCTTTTATTTATTTTAAATAGCATAAGTTTTTTGTATTTTTGAAGAAATTAATGCATCCAAAGATTAAAAAGTATTTAAAAAATAAAAAAATATATGTTTGCATTTAAATTTATTAACCTCTTCTTAGTCTTCTCTTGAAGTGTACCTTGTCCTTAAAAGTAACTTTTATTAACCACATTTTAATACTCTCTTGTAATACCACTTCTTATGTCCAAAATCTTTCAAATAAGCTGTCGTCTCACCCAAGACTCTTTCAATGGTGTCATTGTAATTTCTAGGTCCTCAAGAGCAGTCATGTCAACTTAGACATCACACAAGATAATCTAACTAGGTATGCAAACAATGGCCCCTTGACAAGTCAATGCAAGTAAATGGAGATATAGATTTGTCTGAAATTATCAATGCAAAAGCTAGGTGTGCTCACAACTAATAATTTTGCAAACAAAGCCAGGAAAAAAAGAAAAAAAAAATGATAATCAAGAATGCATTTACAGAAAACCAACAGATATCTTTAAAAAAAAAAGCTGACCACCAGGGATTTCCTCCGAAGATCAATCCCGGAGGAAATTCTCTTGATTGGTGTTGTACACACTAGCCCCTCAACACGCGCTACAATAATTCTCAAATATGGGCAGCGGTGAGAAGTCAAGCTCACACTCAAAACCTGAATATTGTTGTAACAGAAATCAAATACACACTCACAAAATAATGAATTAGAGAAGAAAATTTCACTATTCACAGAGAGAAAATTTTACAGAGGAGGAGGAGGAGGAGGAGGAGAAGGCAGCTCTCTCTCTACACTACTACAACTCTCATAAAAACCCTCTAAAACTCTCCTTGATCTTACTTGCTCAATCTATCTTTCTCCCTCAACTCAATCCATCAGTCTTTATCACTAAAAGTTCAACATTTGCGAGTTTTCACCATGTTCAGGAAATTTTTACATAATTTATTACTTGTGGTTAAAGAAAACCGTTTACTTAAAAAAAAACATCTATTACGATAGTTATTAATTATGAAAATTGTCATGGTCACGTCATCCTAGGGCAATTTTCAGTACAAATTTTTGGAATAATAGCATTTTCTTTACAATTACGGTAATGCTACATAAACAAAAAATTCATATAGAATTTTCATATAGAATGAAGTGTCTTAATAGAAGCCTATCACTCTGAAACAAAACATCTACCATAATGACTTTTAATTACAAAATTACCACTGCTATATCATTTTGGTGAGAGTTTCCATATAAATTTTACTGTAAGAATATTATTTTCCTTACAATTATTAACTGTGTAATGATATATAACTAAAAAAAAAAAAAAACTCATACAAAATTTATGAACAGAATGATACGGATGAATTGTGGGCTTATCATTTGAAAATAAAGAACCCACAATGTCTTTTAATTACGAAACAGTTAGTGCAACTGACACATCACTCTAGAAAAACAACATTTTCCTTATTAAGTTGCCATAATTTGGTCAAAATATCATTCAAACAATATACCCTTGGTGACTGATGTGTCCCCTTAATTCGACTTTGTCATGTAAAATTTAGTTTCTGCTCCTTGAAACTACAAGGAAGCAACACCATGATTGGCATGATCCATTGAAAAAGGCGTATTTAATTCTTGGTATTCCCCACATCTAAACACCTCATCCATGCATGGCTATATCTGATAATCATTTGTTCCTTCTAACTGCACAAATCAAAGTTTTATCAATGGCTTTTGCTCTTCCTCATCTCTTCTTCATGCTTTTGCTACTCTATTTTTCTGTAGCTCAAACTAATGGTATTGTGAGAATGGGAGCATCTCTCGCTGCAACTGAAGATGCCTCTCCATGGCATTCAGCTCCTGACGATTTTGCCTTTGGTTTTCAACAACTTGGCAAGCCGGATCTCTTGCTGCTCTCCATTTGGTACGACAAAATACCAGGCAAAACCGTTGTCTGGTATGCAAATGGGGATAAGCCTGCACCAAAGGGATCGAAAGTAGAGCTTACTGCTGATCGCGGATTGGTCCTTAGTGTTCCTCAAGGCGAGCGGACTTCGATATCTGACCCCATCAGAGGTGCAGTTGCCAATGGCGTTATGAATGACGCAGGCAATTTTGTGCTTGTGAACCCAAATTCTGAAAATTTGTGGGAGAGCTTCAAATATCCTACTGATACTTTTTTGCCTACACAGGCAATGGAAAATGATATGGTGCTCTCTTCCAGACAAACAGACACCAACTTTTCTCGAGGAAGGTTTCATCTCGGTTTTCGTGACAATGGAGATCTCGTGCTTAGAACTATAAACATTCCTGGTGACTATCTTAACGAACCTTATTACAGTAGCCTCACAGGAAATAGTTCTTATTCATCAAGTGACCGACTTGAATTCAATGAGTCCGGATACTTGTACATTTTGGGAGATTATAGCCGGAAGTTTGTGCTTTCACAAGGAGATGACGATCGGGCTGGAGACTTCTATCACAGGATGACTCTCAATTTCGATGGAGTTTTCACCTACTCTCGTCATCCAAAGGCGGCTTCTACTGGCGATTCAAGATGGTCCGTTTTTGGGACAATCCCAGAAAATATTTGTCTTGGCACTGTAAGTGCAGGGAGTGGGGTTTGCGGGTATAACAGAGTATGCAGACTCAACAAAGATGATTTTCTTTTCTTGATCCAGCCGATGAGTAAAGAAGCTGCATTCCAGATTTCACACAAGACTGCAGAGATGAGCGGAGTACTTCTGCAGCAAATTTATATGAATTTGAACCCGTTACAGACATCGATTGGCCAACCAGTGATTATGATCTTCTTCAACCTTACGACGAACAGTCGTGCAAGGAAGCTTACTTGAATGATTGCATGTGCGCTGTTGCCATTTTAAGGGACAATCGATGTTGGAAGAAGAAGCTGCCACTTTCAAATGGGAGAGTGGACACTAGTGTAAATGGAAAGGCTTTTATCAAAGTCAAGAATACCAACTCCCCTGATTCAAGAAACCCTGCATCCCCAGTTCCGGAAAAGAAGAATCAGGACAGTCTGATCCTTTTGATATAATTGTTTCTAGGTAGCTCTGTATTTGTCAATTTCATACTAGTTGGTGTGATTTGTCTGGGATTTTCCTCATCTACCGCGACAAATTGACAACAAATCGCAAATCTGATGAAAGTGTAACGGAGAGAAATTTGCGCAGCTTTAGGTACAGAGAACTTGCAGATGCGACGGATTGCTTCAAGGAAGAACTGGGAAGAGGATCATTCGGCATTGTTTGCAAAGGGGTTATACAAATGGGTTCCAGCAGCAGGACTCAAGTTGCAGTCAAGAAGCTAGATAGAGTTATTCAAGATGGCGACCAGGAATTCAAAACTGAAGTGAAGGTGATAGGCCAGACCCATCACAAGAACCTGGTTCAGCTGCTTGGATACTGCCACGAGGGACCTCACCGGTTGCTGGTCTATGAATTCCTCATCAATGGAACTTTAGCGGGCTTTCTTTTCGGTGATTTAAAACTCAGTTGGAACCAAAGGACTCAAATTGCTCTTGGAATTGCCGGAGGGCTCCTGTACTTGCTTGATGAGTGCAGCACCCAGATCATCCACTGCGATATAAAGCCTCAGAATATACTTCTTGACGACTCCTACAATGCTCGGATTTCTGATTTCGGGTTGGCAATGTTGAGAATCAACACTAAATTTCTCTAGCTGGTTCTCTCTCTCTCTCTCTCTCTCTCTAGAAGGCTCTCTCTCTAGATTCTTCCCTCTTAGGTTGCTTTTTCTTCCTTCCTCTAGAAGTTTCTGCCTAGACTAATCTCTCATGCTAACTGAATGTCCTCTCTAGAAATTTCTAGTAGCACCACTTTAACGTGTGGCCAGTATTTGTTGGGGAAGTCGGTTGCACCGACTTTGTGTTTCTATATAAAGGAAGCTACAGCTTCCTCCCTGTATATAGAGAGTGTAGTGAGCAAATAAGTGATCAGTGAAGTATAGTGTGGTGTGTGAGTTAGTGAGGTGTGCTAGTGGAGTAGTCCATTGTGTGTAGTGTAGTGTTTTGTGTAGTAGGTGTGAGCGAGAGTTTGTAATGTGTATTTGAATGCTCCATTGTTGTGTATAAGTGTCTTGTATCAATAAAATTTTCTTTGGATATTTTTCGGGTGATTCCGCTTGCCTTTGAGGATGGATCAGAGCGAAACCCACACAGCCATTAGAGGAACCAAAGGGCATGTTGCGCCGGAATGGTTCAGGAACATGCCGGTCACTGTGAAGACCGATGTGTATAGCTTTGGTGTGTTGCTGCTGGAAATCATTTGCTGTCGAAGGAATGTAGATATGAAGATTGGTGGAGAGAGAGCAATTTTAACTTAACTGGGCTTACGATTGCTATCAGGAACGAATGCTGGAAGCTCTGGTTGAAAATGATGCAGAGTTGATTGGTGAGTGGAAGAAACTAGAGAGGTTTGTGATTGTTGCCATTTGGTGCATTCAAGAAGACTACTCCTTGAGACCTACCATGAAGAAGGTTTTGTTGATGCTTGAAGGAATTGTTGAAGTCACTGCTCCCCCATGTCCATATCCATTCAGTACCGTTGCGCGAAGTTAGCTTGCTCCGTTTGATGATGGTTTTTTATTTTTCTCCACCTCAATAATTAGTTGCCCTTAATAGAGATGTTTCAGACGTTAGTACCATTTTGGTCTTAGCAGAGATGTTTCAGACTCTATGGATTATTACTAAACTATGATCTATTTGATTGTAGAATAAAGCCAATGAAAATGCTATTCTTTCATAAAATTATACAAAAAATCTCACTAGAATAATGTGAGAGTAGTATTTTTGTAAATAAGAGTCATAAGTGTTTTATTTTTACGTGAATAACTCATATTTAACCGCATCATTTTAATAACAAATTATGTATAAATTTTCTATTTATATGACATATCCACAAATGTAATCGATCCTATAATGACTGTTAATTATGGTGGATGGTAATTGTCAGCGATGCAAAAACCAGTAGTCTTAGTTTATTGGGAATAATTTGAATCTCTAACATCGAACTAATTAAGGTGATTCTTACTAAATATTGACAAATTTGTAAAGATTAATTGTGCTGGTGTTAGTGTTCAAGTTTATTTCACTTCTCAAACATTTCCTTGGAAAATTCAAATACTGTCACCACTTAGGGCCAATTTAGAATAGCTCTTTCAGTAGACTTTTTTTGACTTATAAGCAAAAAAGTTGAATTTTTTAAATTTTTTTTGTATTTATTTTTTGTTTTTTTTACTTATCTTAGTTTTTAAAAGCAAAAAAAATTCAAAAAAAAAAAAGTTTCAGCATTTTTTGTGTATAAGTAAAAAAGCAAAATACAAAAATACAAAATTATGCCCTACCAAATGAACCCTTAATGTGAACTAACACAAAGATTTTCGCAAAAATATAATGCATTTTGAGACTTCATATTCAAAACATAAATTCGTGCTGACCCACGAAAAAATCATTACTAGGGCATAGTTATCAGAACCGAATTAGTAATTGTACCGATTATGGCATTAGTCCTATGGTTTACTAATTCAACGTACCGTGGTTCAATCAGTTTAACTGGTTATACAATAAATAACAAAAATATATGTAAATAAAAACAATAGTTAAAAAAATAATCAATAAGTTAAATGATACTCACTTTCATACAATAATTCAAACTAAGTATAAAAAATAAGTGGTGCAGGTCAAAGCAGCATCCTATAATCTTACAAACAGATGCAATGCAATTTCGAGGTTCTTCGTCAAGTGGTGCAGGTCAAAGCAGCATCTGTTGATAAGTCTATGTCCATAGAATAAACAGGATCACACTCAAAAAACAAAAAATGTTTATGAAATTTTTTTAGAAGAGTGACCTATTCTGATAGTAATTGAGAAAAATATTCCACAAACGCGGCTTTATTGACTTAAGAGGCGACGAATAGGTCTGGTCCTCGATTTTAATAGATATGCTCGGTCAAATTTGGACCTGCCACATGGATTTATTGACTTAGAGGCAGTGAATGAGTCGACGAAACGAGGCTCAAAGACCTAGAATTCAAGTTTCTCAACCGCTCCACGGTTTCAAAGCTTGGGCTTGACCGCTTGCTCAATTCTTTAAAATTTGATCAAGTACTGAGCTCTACGATATTGTTGAAATCCACCAAACACTAAACTATATCGCCCACGTCATGTAGATTCACCAAGACAACCTACAATCTCCAAACCAATGGAAAAGGATAGAAGAAGAGTATTCATTCTTTGCCATGTTTGTTTTAACAAGATGACCCAGCCCGGCAAAAACAAATATGAATTATGATGGAATGGGTGGTTCAAGATTTTCAACTATGTTTAGTTTAAATCATACTCTCCGGCTAAAGTTTTTCATTAATCTTTGGCATATCAATTATGAGTGATGGTGTAACGTGTTGTTTAAGATTTTTCAGTCGTAATTGGCTTAATATTGTACTCTCCGGCCAAAAAAATTTCATAAATCTTTGGACTATTTTGTTTTAACACTATATCACACAATCCTTCTAATCAAACGGAAGTACTACACTGTAGAGCTCAAACTGGCGAACTAAGAGATAACCCTTGTCAAATTTGCAAACTCAAATGGTCAAATCTCTAAAATCTAATTTCAATCAATAATTTGTTGCTACTTGTATTGTTGTGGTATAAAAATACATAATAACACATCTTTTATTAAAATTTTGCATAAAATTTTTAGTAATTTAGTAAAAAAATATATATATTACTTTGTTTTTTTATTTATTTTAAATAGCATAAGTATTTTGTATTTTTGAAGAAATTAATGCATCCAAATATTTAAAAAAAATTAAAAAATAAATATCTATACGTTTGTATTTAAATTTATTAACCTCTTCTTAGTCTTCTCTTGAAGTGTCACATGTCCTCAAAAGTTTTATTAACCACATTTTAATGTTCTCTTGTAATACCACTTCTAATGTCCGAAGTCTTGTAATACCACTTCAATGTTCAAAATCAACAAAAGAAATTACTATGCACCATGTTTTTAACTACTGAACAAATACAAATTATTTACTTGGCGTAAAGCTCCAGTTTTCAAAGGATTCCAGAAGCTAAATTTAAAGCTTTCACGGCATCTTTACATTAATTTCCAGCTCAAACTTTACAATATACGTAGGTTTTGGGATCCTCACTGCAAATGATAAAAACTCTTTCGTGATAATATGATTAGTATTTCTCCCTGTTTTATGACAGGAAGGTAGGAACTAAGGGTGCGCTTGATTCTTGGGGAGAGAAGAGAAAAGAAAAGGACTCTTCTCTTCCCTTGTTTGATTTGTTGTGTGAAAAATTAGTTTCCTCTACTTTTTTTTTTTTTTAAATTCAAATAAGGAGGGAACCCAAATTTCTCTTCCATTTCTCCCTCCCTTCTTTTCCATTCCCTTTCCATGAGTATCAACTTATGTAGAATAATTATGTACCGGAATGTTTACATAAATTACAAATATTGACAAAAGACATCTATACCTCAGTTCGAACCCTTCAAAATCAAGGATTTGGAGACATACCAACCATGTTTAAATAAAGGTACAAATTTCCGAGCATAATTCAAAGGAAAATGCAAATCTTTTAAAAATTTTATATATAAAATTTCATCAGAATGATGGGACAATGACAATTTTATAATTAAGAATCATTATAATTAGTTTTTTGTTTCAAAGTGAATGACTTTGATTTAACAACATTTGGTGATAAATTTTAGGATTTGGATTCTCTCCATTCCATGATTTGGAATGGAGATCGCAATTCTATGGTGTTGACATGTCATCTAACATAAAAATAAAGAATTCAGATGAGTTGATTTAAAATTTTTTTAAAAATAAATGATTTTATAGTTATATATAAGGAAATAAATTTTAATACAAAATGACGTAGTTTTAATAAGACATGTGATAAAATTACATCTAGGCCATTAATTATGAAATGGAGATCTTCATTCTAAATCATGAATGGAGAAAATCTAAATCTAAATCCAAATCCAAATTCTAAATTTTGTATATGAATTTTCTGTCCGTATAACATTACCTTAATTAAAAATAGTTTTTAAAATTATTTGGGTAATGTATTTTGCTTCAGGCTTCAAGTTTTTTTATTCCTTTGATCGGTCAGTTATAGTTTAATCAGTCAAGTATTATATACCCTTAGTTGACTTGTCAATGACTATTTATCTCTCTTCGGACGCAGGGAAGGGTGTAAAATACTGAAGACTACGATTATTTTTAATTGTTGATTTAAAGAAAGGCATCAACTAGATTAATTCACACAGAACATCTATGATGCCGGCTATTAATTAATTACAAAAATTGTCACGGGCAGGTAAGATTTTGGGTATAAATTTTATAAAAGAATCGCATTTTTCTTACATGACTTGGACAAAATATCATTCAAACAAAATACCCTCGATGATTGTCTTAATAATGTGTACCCCTCTACTTCAATGGAAAATTTGGTTTTTGCTTCTTCAAATTACAAGGAAGCAAGACCTTGATCCATTGAGAAATCGTATATGCTATATATGATTGATAGTCATTTGTTCCATCAAACTGGACGAATCCAAGAAATTTTATCAATGGCTTTCCCTCTTCCTCATCTCTCTTCTTGCTTTTGCTACCCTATTTATTGGTAGCTCAAACTAATGGTATTGTGAGAGTGGGTGTCTCTCTCAGTGCAACTGAAGATGCCTCTCCATGGCGTTCGGCTTCTGGCGATTTTGCCTTTGGTTTTCAACAGCTTGGCAAGAAGGATGATCTTTTCCTGCTCTCCATTTGGTTCGACAAAGTTCCGGGCAAAACCATTGTTTGGTATGCAAATGGGGATAAGCCTGCACCGAGGGGATCGAAAGTACAGCTTACTGCTGATCGCGGATTAGTCCTTAGTGTTCCTCAAGGCGAGCGGACTTCGATGTCTGACCAAATGGAGAGCAGGAAGTATCATTTTTAACACTAAGGACTAAGGACTTCGATGTCTGACCAAAGTATCATTTTTTAATCTATTCATATATTTAAATAAAAACAATAGTTAAAAAATATATGAATAGATTAAATGATACTATCATACAATAACTCAAACTAAGTATAAAAAATAAGTGGTGCAGGTCAAAGCAGCATCCTATAATCTTACAAACAGATGCAATGCAATTTCGAGGTTCTTCGTCAAGTGGTGCAGGTCAAAGCAGCATCTATTGATAAGTCAATGTCCAGAGAATAAACAGGATCACACTCAAAAAACAGAAAATGTTTATGAAATTTTTTTAGAAGAGTGACCTATTCTAATACTAATTGAGAAAAATATTCCACAAACGCGGCTTTATTGACTTAGGAGGCGACGAATAGGTCTGGTCTTCGATTTTAAAATTTGAACCAACCACATGGATTTACTGACTTAGAGGCAGTGAATAGTTCGACGAAGCGAGGCTCAAAGACCCAGAATTGCCGTTTCTCAACCGCTCCACGGTTTCAATGCTTGGCCTTGACCACTTGCTCAGTTCTTTAATGCTTGATCAAGTATTGAGCCTGAGCTCTACGATATTGTTGAAATTCACCAAACACTAAATTATATCGCCCACGTCTTGTAGATTCACCAAGACAACCTACAATCTCCAAACCAATAGAAAAGGATAAAAGAAGAGTATTCATTCTTAGCCATGTTTGTTTTAACAAGATGACCCAGCCCGGCAAAAACAAATATGAATTATGATGGAATGGGTGGTTCAAGATTTTCAACTATGTTTAGCTTAAATCATATTCTCCGGCTAAAGTTTTACATTAATCTTTGGCATTTCAACTATGAGTGATGGTGTAACGTGTTGTTTAAGATTTTCCAGTCATAATTGGCTTAATATTATACTCTCCGGCCAAAATAGTCAAATCCCTTAAATCTAATTTCAATCAATAATTTGTTGCTACTTGTATTGTTGTGGTATAAAAATACATAATAACACATCTTTTATTAAAATTTTTTGTAATTTACTAAAAAAAAAAGATTAATTTGTTTTTTTTAATTTATTTTAAATGAGCATAAGTATTTTGTATTTTTCAATAAATTAATACATCCAAAAATTAAAAAAAATTTGAAAAATAAATATCTATATGTTTGTATTTCAATTTATTAACCTCTTCTTAGTCTTCTCTTGAAGTGTCACGTGTCCTTAAAAGTAATTTTATTAACCACATTTTAATCTTCTCTTGTAATACCACTTCTAATGTCCAAAGTCTTTCAATTAAGCTGCCGTCTCACCCAAGACTCGTTCAATGGTGTCATTTTAATTTCTAGGTCTTCAAGAGTAGTCATGTCAACTTAGACATCACACAAGAAAATCTAACTAGGTATGCAAACAGTGGCCCCTTGACAAGTCAATGCAAGTAAATGGAGATATAGATTTGTCTGAAATTATCAATGCAAAGCTAGGTGTGCTCACAACTAATAATTTTGCAAACAAAGCTGGGAAAAAAAGAAAAAAAATGATAATCAAGAAATGTATTTACAAAAAACCAACAGATATCTTTAAAAAAAAAAAAAAAGGCTAACCACCAGGGATTTCCTCCAAAGATCAATCCCGGAGGAAATTCTCTTGATTGGTGTCATACACACCAACCCCTCAACACGTGCTCCAATAATTCTCAGATATGGGCAGCGGTGAGGAGTCAAACTCACGCTCAAAACCTGGATATTGTTGTGACAGAAATCAAATACACATTGACAAAACAATGAATTGGAGATGAAAAATCAACTATTCACGGAAAGAAAAATTTATAAAGGAAGAAGAGGAGAAAGCTCACAGCTCGCTTTCTCTACACTACTACAACTCTCACAAAAACTCTCTAAAACTCTCCTTGATCTTGCTTGCTCGATTTGTCTTTCTCCTTTAACTCAATCCTCTATTTATAGGGGAGGAAGAGTACCAATTGTCAAGGTTTGGCAGTCACTAACCTTGACAAATTGTGGTCGGTAGATGACTTTGGTGGCCAACTTCTCGAAGGTCAGACAACTAGCTCTCCTTGATCTTTGACTTGGGTATGAACCCATCAATTCTCCCCCTTCATATCCATTGGAAGAGAACGCAATATGATGTCCTTCAGTTATCGTACATTCCGACTATGTCTCTACATAGCTCGAGCTTTTCACAAGTAACCACCTTTGTCAATAGGTCTGCTTGATTCTCTTTTGTATGAATCTTTTCAAGTTTCAATAGTTGTTGATCCATCACCTCGCGTATCCAATGATAGCGAATGTCGATATGCTTTTGTCCGAGAATGGTACATTGAATTCTTGTTTAGATCCAGAGCACTCTGACTGTCATAATGCACCTTGTATTCATTATTCTTGATTCCCAATTCTTGGAGAAAACGCTTCACCCACAGCATCTCTTTCCCAACTTTGGCTGTGGCAGTATACTTTGCCTCTATTGTAGATAAAGCCACACACTTCTGCAATTTATACTGTCAGGAAACAGCTCCTTTTGTGAAGGTGTAAAAAACTCCGGATGTAGATTTCTTACCATTAAGATCACCAGCCATATTTGAATCTGTATAGCTTTTCAAGACTGGTTTAGCTCCCCAAAAACACAAGTATAGCTTTATCGTACCTTTTAGGTATCTGAGAATCTACTTGACAGTTTCTCAATACTCTTTTTCCGAGTTGGAGAGAAATCTACTCACAACGCCTACAGTGTGAGCAATATTCGATCTTTTACATACCATTGCATACATAAGACTCCCAACTGCTGAAGAATATAGGACTGCTTCCGTCTTTTCTATCTCAGTCTTCGAGGAGGGAGACAAACTCTAGCTCAGTTTAAAGTGATTAGCCAGTGGAGTATTGACTGGCTTGGCATTTTCCATGTTGAACCTTCTAATCACCCGTTCAATGTACTTTTCTTGTGATAACCATAACTTCTTAGCTTTCCTATCACGAACAATCTGCATGCCCAAAATCTGCTGAGCAAGACCTAAGTCCTTCATATCAAATGATTGAGATAACTCTTTCTTTAGCTTGCTAAACTTGGCAGCTTCTTATCCAATGATCAGCATTTTATCAACATAGAGAAAGAGTGTTACAAAGCTACCATATGAGAATCTCTGAATGACACGCATTGGTCTACAACAGTCTTCTTGTACCCATGACCCACCATGAATGAGTCAAACTTTTTGTACCACTGTCTTGGCACTTGCTTTAGGCCATAAAGACTCTTCTTCAACTTGCAGACTAAGTGTTCTTTCCTGGGAGCTTCAAATCCTTCTAACTGCTTCACATAGATCTCTTCTTTTAAATCTCCACGCAAAAAAATTGTTTTAACATTCATCTGTCCAAGCTCCAAGTCCAAGCTAGCTACCAATCCGAGTATAACTCAAATTGAGGTCATCTTTACTATTGGTGAGAATATCTCGTCAAAGACAACTCCTTTCTTCTGCTAGAAACCTTTAACAACCAATCGAGGTTTGTGTTTCACTAGCTTTCTGCTGATATCTTTCTTTAGTTTGAACTCCCACTTGTTTCTCAATGCTTTTCTTCCTTTAGGAAGCCTAACTAGATCACAGGTCTGATTATTTTGCAAGGAATTCATCTCTTCTTGCATGGTTTGCATCCACTTGCCCTTATCTGTATGAGTCTGTGCTTTCTAAAAATTCTCTAGCTCCCCCTCATCTATCAGTTAAATGTAGTCTGATTCCCGATATCACCTTGATGGAATCAGTGGTCGGCCTTTCTCCAATCTCCTTAGCTGAGGCTCTTCAATTTGGAAAAGCACTTTACCAACTAACTATGAGAGTTCTTCTTCTTTTAGTGGAGGGGGTTGCCACTTCCCCTGCTCAACACTTTCTTTCTATTCATCCTCTTCATCCTGCACTCCATCAATATCTGTAGCAAACTGTACTAGAGCAGGATCACATATGTCTCCTGGAGCACTAGAATTAGACTTCTTAGACTTTGTAAAGTCCTCGTAGAATTGGTCATTTTGGAACACCACGTCCTTATTTCTGATGACATTTTTCGTTGCTGGATCCCACAGTCTATATCCATATTTTTCATCTTCATAACCAATGAAAATGCATGGAATAGACTTTAAGTCCAACTTCTGTCTTTGCTCATTGGATACCTGTGCAAAAGCCTTGCAGCCAAACACTCTCAGGTGAGAGTAGGAGTCATCCTTCTTGGTAGTCCACACTATCTCTAAAACTTTGAACTTTAACAGCACTGATGGTAATCTATTGATCAGGTAGCAGGTAGCACGAATGGTTTCACCTCAGAATGGCTTTGGTAGATTAGTTATACTAAATATACACCGAGTTCTTTCCATAATGGTCTGGTTCATCCTCTTGGCTACTCCATTGTGTTGTGGGGTATGTGGGATTATCTCCTCATGGCGGATACCGCGTTTTGAGCAGTATGCCTTGACTCCTTGGATGTATACTCGCCTTTATTATCTGTCTGGAGACATTTCAATTTCTTGCCAGTCTCCTTTTCCACCATAATGTGGAAGATCTTAAAGTACTCGAGTACTTGATCCTTGGTCTTCAGAAAATACACCCACACTTTTTGTGAAACAACATTTATAAAGGTAACAAAATACCTGTTATTGCCCAATGACTCTTCTTCTATGGGACCGCACAGATCAGAGTGTACTAGGCTCAATAACTCTAATCTTTTCTGTGTGGAGGAACTAAACAAGACTTGATGTTTCTTACCAAACAGGCAATGCTCTCAGGGGTTCAGTGCAATCTCCTTGTTTGTTAGAATGAGAGCCTTTTTCACTAGCGTGAATAACATTTTCTCTCCCATTTGGCTGAGTCTCTTGTGCCACAGATTTGGTGATGTCTCGTCTTTAATTGTCTTCAACTGCATTGAGGTTGTCTAAACAAACTTTCACATGGGTTCTGTATAGCATGCTACAAATATGTCCTCGAGCAACAACCATAACACTTTTTGTTAGCTTCCAAGTGCCATTGCTGATATGGTTGTCATAGCCCTGTTGATCGAGGGCTATCCAGGAAATAAGATTGAGTCGTATGTTAGGCATGTGTCGGATGTGCTTCAACACCATTGTATAGCCAATGTTTATCTGGATTCGAATCTCACTAATGCTCACGATCTTTGATGAATTGGTATTCCACATTCTCACAATACTAAAGTCTCCAGCTTTGTATGTTGTGAAGAACTCATTGTGGGGAATGGCGTGGTAGGAGGCTACTGTGTCTATCACCCATTCAGAATCCTGGCAGGCAACATGGAGGCACGTCTCTTATTTCACGAATAGTACTGCCACATCTCCTTTAATGGTGACAACATTGTCACCATCTTCCTTGTTTTCCCGGTGACTACCTTTACCTTGATCCCTTTTCAATTTTCTACAGTCCTTCTTCATGTGACCTTCAATGTCACAATGATAACAGGTAAACTTGCCATGTCCATCACTAGATCTTCCAGGATCCTGTAATATTTCTCTGCTTCTGCTTCTGCCTCTTCCTCTACCTCTACCTCGACTTTATCCTCCACCTTGGAATCTTCATCGGTTCTCTATCACGAGGACATGTGACTGATCTAGGCGAATCTATTTTCTTCTGGACTCTTCGCTGAAGAATGCATCTTTCACCATTTTTATAGATACTTTCTCATTTGGGGTGAGTTACTCAGCATGACTACCAATGTTTCCCAATTGTCTAGTAAGGAGCCGAGTAATAGGGCCGCCTGTTCTTCATCACTCACAACCCAATTTGCTGCGGCAAGTTGGTTTATTAGGTTCTGGAATTCACTAATGTGCTTGGCCATGGAAATACCAGTCTTCGGCTTAAGGTTTATAACTTGTCTCATCAGGAGAGTTTTATTCTGTGAATTCTTTGACTGATACATGCTCTCTAATTTCTTCCAAAGAGCATGTGTATTTATTTTTTGTGTTACATGATGAAACACAATATGATCAATCAATTGCCGAATTTGGGCAATGGTCTTCTTGTTCATCTTAAGCTAGTCATCAACCTTTGTCATCTCTAGTTTAACACCCTTATGATCCAGAGGCTCTAAAAAATCTTTTAGATTTAATATATCCTCCATTCTTGGCATCCACATTGAATAATTAGTGGTTGTTAGTCTAATCATAGCCTCTGCTGTTGAGTTCTCATCAATTTACTCTCTAATTGGCTTAAACAGTACTATAGAAATAAAATTTGTCAAAACAAAGCGCACGGTTATGTTCGAAACGGTGAAAAACCTTAAGAAGGGCTTAATTAAAAAATTTTAAGTTTTCAAGGGTTGAATAGTAATTTCAAGAAAGTTATGGGTCGAATTGTAATTTTCATAAAATTCTGGGGTTAAACTATAATTTTTAAAACTTTTGAGGCCAAACTATAATTTTTAAAATTTTTGAAGCCAAATTGTAAGTTTTAAAAAGGTTTTACAATGTGACAACTGCTGATTCGGTGATGACGGAATAGCTGACTTGCGTTGACGTCACTGATGATGTAGTGATAATGTCAGCGATGATGTCAGCTCTTCTTCTTTGCCAGCATTGACTCGTCAGAAAAAAACTTTAACCGGCTCATTTTAGCTCTATTTTTTATGTGGTTTGTGGCGTTGAACTCGTATCGTCAAGACGAACACACTAGTGTGATCGAAACACGATTGTGAGCAATTTAATTTCTGGATAGTGAGCAAAAAATTACTTTGTTTTTGCTCAGGTGACTCTATCCATACTCACAAAAAAATTACTTTGTTTTTACTTTGATGCTACTTGTTGTGACAGAAATCAAATACATACTCACAAAACAATGAATTAGAGAAGAAAAATTTACTATTCACAAAGAGAAAAATTTATATAGGAGGACGAGAAGGAGACTCATAGCTCTCTCTCTCTACACTACTATAATTCTTACAAAAACTCTGTAAAACTCTTTTTGATCTAAAACTCTTTTTGATCTTGCTTGCTCAATCTGCCTTTTTCCCTCAACTCAATCTTCTATGAGAAGCACCGATTATCAAGGTTTGATAATCACCAACCTTGACAAACGGCGGTTGATAGATGACTTTGGTGGCCGCCAGATGACTTCAATGTCTAGTTTCTCGAAGGTCCAATGACTTTCTTTGATTTTTGTCTTGGGTATAAACCCATCAAATATGATTCGTTCAATCAGGAGAGGCTCGTCCTATGAGTTAAATCAATTGTGTTAGCACCTGAGGGCTAGCCTAATGATTTGAACCCAGCCAGGTGACCAGCCGAGCTAACCGTGGGGTTAAACGGACAGATCTCTTGTCCCTTCTAAAATCTGAACTATCCTGCATTCTGTGCATAGGACATGGGTCCACATGAATAAGAGAAGTGCCATATAAAGTCTATCTTTGCATTTACTTTCATTTGTTGAAGTGGAGACCCACATGAATGAGATTTGTGCACAACAATAGATATCATCCTGGCTGGCTGAAACATGAACACCGCAGAAAATTCACACAAAGGGGCCTACTGGTTCTCGTCATAATGAGTCTTGATACAATGTAATTAGGTAATAGAGTTTGCCAACTTTCACAAACCAGCACTTCCAAAATCAAACGAAATTCTACGCGAAAATGTTTTTAAAACGTTTTGAAAATCTTTTGTATTTCTCTTAATAAATAAAAATTGTACAATTTTTATGAAAAGTTCTAAATTCGAGCTGACATAATTTATTGTTTTCTGTTTATAGGATCATGTTGTGTTTTGGTATATTTTTTTATATTTCAGTGTGTTTTGAGGGGAATAATACAATTTCGTTATTCTATTGGTATTTCGTTTTAATCTCTTAAAAAACAGAAACATCTCAACCATTTTGATGGAAACAAATGAAAATTCTGAATAAACTAGAAGTTTCTGTGAGTGATTGCTAATAATATAAATAGGCTATGCCATATCAGGATTGAAAAAGCAGCAAATAACAGCAACAACATAGAGAGTCTTGGGAGAATGGTCTCAGCATACAGTTCTTCTGAAGCTTTTGATTTCCATTCTAATGTAGATTATTTTCTACTAAATCTTTCTGCAAGCTCATATTAAGGAAAGAGAAAGCAATGATGGCTGAATACAACCACCCTCGGATTTTTGGGGTATCTGAGGCCCCTTTCATGCTTGAGCCACAGCTGAACTGGCAGAGAAATTTTTTTGCACAAATGAAATACTTCTTTCTTTAAAGCAAATAAGCAATAACTATGGCGGCAACCTGAACGGGTAGCCCGCGGTAAAAGGGTTTAACTCTGACAAACCATAACCTGCAGTAAGGGGTTGAACTCTGGGACAAATCATAAACTCATAGCTTTTGAGTTTGATTTTTGCTTGATACTCCTGAACTTAACCGATATCAGTGGTTTGCAGGTGATTGCAGGTATTCGGGATTTACACTGTTACAGTAGTTCCAATGTGGCCCTAGCCAAGAGTAGTTCCTCATCATAAAAAAACAAAAAAAATAAAAAATAAAAATAAATAAGCACAGCGGCGGCAATTCTTGGCTCTACTTCCCCGGAGGTAGAGTCCAGTAGGGACTTCGCAACTGTTAGATAAGAGCTCGAGTTTGACTTTCACTATCCTATCTAATTTAATAATGACAGTATATCTAATTTAATAATGATATTATCGTATAATTAAACTTTTAACCTTCTAGTTATTAATGTTCCAGTTACTTACTGAATTTCTACTGTTTATGACCAAAAGAAAAAAAGGATCTAAACTCTTGAAAAATGAAAATAAGAGAAGGAATTCAGATTGATGTGTTTGGGTATAAACACCACAAGACGAGAAAATAAACTGGATTCAAATTGAAGCAAAGATGGTGATCATTTGCATCTTTGAATGCTGAAAAGGAAAATGTTAGACAATAAGTTGCGTTCAATTTCATAAGAAAATAATCTTAAATTGTCAATAAGATAGATATTTGAATATATTGCGGACAGTCACCCATGATTCCATGAAAATACTAATTAAGAAACCAGCCTAGCAAGCACTGTTCTATCCTGGAAGTGACTTAATTATAATCTGAGGCAAACATAAAATTAAATAATTCCTTAGAATTTTCAGAATTATCTCAGGATACACTGTACGTATGTATAAAGAGCTCTCTTCTACGAAACAACACACATAAATTGAAAGAGCAGACATTATTTTTAAGTGAACAACTTACCTAGAAATCAGTTGGCATACTGACAACAGGATCACAAGAGCAGAGCAACAAAAGCAAGCTCAATTGGGAGAAGAAAATTGGTTTGGACATGGAGGCACAGTAACTTCAACAACTCCTTCAAGCATCTGAGTGACCTTCCTCATTGTAGGCCTTAGAGACGGATCGTCTTGAATGCACCAAATGGCAACCACCAGAAACCTCTCCAGGTTCTTCCAGTCGTCTAACGCCTCCATATCATTTTCAACCAAAGCATCCAATTTTCCTTCCTGAAAGCAGTCACAAGCCCAATCGGTCAGAATTGCTCTCTCTTCTCTGCCAATCTCCAAGTCGCCCACGCTTCTCTGGCAAGAAATGATCTCTAATAGCAAGACACCAAAGCTATAGACATCAACCTTTGTGGTGATTGGCTTGCTGTTGAACCACTCTGGAGCAACATACCCTTTTGTTCCTCTAACAGTCATAGTCATGGTCTTACTCTGAGCGATCATCAGAAGTTTAGCCAACCCAAAGTCAGAAATCCGAGCGTTGTAATAATCATCGAGAAGTATGTTTTGAGGCTTTATATCACAATGGATAATCTGGGTGCTGCATTCTTCATGCAGGTACAGGAGTCCTCTTGCAATCCCCAATGCAATTTGGGTCCTTTGGTTCCAACTGGGTTTTTTATCTCCAAAGAGGAAGCTTGCTAAAGTGCCATTGCTCAAGAACTCGTATACCAACATCCGGTGCTGTCCTTCGTCACAAAATCCGAGCAGTCGGACCAAATTCTTGTGATGAGTCTGGCCAATCGCATTTACTTCAGTTTTGAATTCCTTCTCTCTATCTTGAACCACCCTATCTAGCTTCTTCACTGCAACAACATTTCTAGGACCCATTTGCATCAACCCTTTGTAAACAATACCAAAAGCTCCCCTTCCCAGTTCTTCCTTGAAACCATCTGTAGCTTCTTCAAGCTCTTTATAGGTAAAACAACGGAGATTTGTTTCCGCAGCACTGTCACCATAATTATTCTTTATAATTTTCTTGTTGTAGATGAGGAAAAAGCCCAAGCAAAAGGCACCAATCAATACAAGATTGACAAACAAAGAGCTACCTAGGAGCACCGATCCTACGAGAATTAAAGTCCCCTGGTTCTTCTTTGTTCCAGGGTTCTTTGTTCTTGGAACCAGAGGATGAGGAGATTGTGGAGGAAGATCATCTTTCCTAAACTTCATGAAAGCCTTCCCATTAACACTAGTGTCCTTTCTCCCATTTGAAAGAGGCAGCTTCTTCTTCCAGCAGCTATCACCTCTCAAAATGGCAACAGTGCAGAAACAATCATGGAGGCAAGAATTTCTGCACATCTCTTCACTGAAAGGCTTCAACTGCGCGTAGTCGGATGTTGGCCAATCAGTATCTGTTAGCTCCACAAAATCGTAGAGATCTTGAGCAGAACTAAGGCCAGCTTCTTCACAGCTTTGTGAGAACTTTGGCTTGCAGCTCCCATATTTGTCGCCTGGATCAAGTAGTGAAAACCCTGGCGGGCATTCACATACTGGCCTTTTGTAATTAGTGAGTCTGCAGATGCTGTTATACCCACAAGCCCCACTGCCTTTTCCTCCACCAATTTTAACACATATATTATCTGGCTCAGACCAAACAGGAGTCCAGCTTGTATTCCCATTGAAAGACTTTGGATGAGAATATTGGGTAAAAACTCCATCAAAATTGAGAGTTGCTCTGTGATAATAGTCAGAAGATGGGAATAGCATTTGTGGTGGTGTGAGATCAAACCTTTGGTTATTCCTTTTCAAGATATACATATATCCTGTCCCATTGAAGATCACTTGGTAACCAGAATTCGACGAATTAGAGGGATCATAAGTGCCACTGATATAGTAAGCATCATAAGCAAAATCGGTAGGCACATCTCGAGTATTAAGCACAAGATTTCCATCTGGGAGCAATCGGAACTGGAACCTTCCCTTTGAGAAGTTGGTTTCCGTTTGTCGAGAAAATAGCACCCCACCAGACTCCATTATCTGCGTAGGCAACATGGTATCAGTCGGATCTTTGAAGCTCTCCCATATATTGACAGAATCGGCACGCACAAGCTCAAAGTTGCCTGTATCGTTCATGAAACCATGAGCAACTGTATCACTAATGGATCCAGGATTCCACAATTCATTGCCTTGAGGGTCGCTGAGAACTAGCCCTCGGTCCGCAGTCAGATCTACTTTGGATCCACTTGACACAGGCACGCCCTCATTTGCATACCAGACAATGGTTTGGTCAGGTATTTCGTGGTACCATATGGAAAGCAAGAAGAGATTCTTATCCTGAAGCTTTTTAAACCCAAATGCAAAAACACCAGAAGGTGAAAGCCACGGGTTGTCCTGGTCAGTTGCTGTGATAGATGTACCTACAGCAACAGTACCATTGGTTTGAGCAACAGTAGAGAATGGCAGGAGGAGGAGGAGTAAGAACAGGATATGAGGAAGAACATAAGCCATTGCTAGATAAATTTCGATATAGGCAAATAGGTATAGGAGTAAAGCAGCTCATATAAAAGGAAAGAGTGTTTAATAAGCCCATAGGTAAAGGAAAAGACTTCCAGAGTCAACTCATACTTTTCAATAAACAAAGTTCTTCCTTCATTTCATTTCCAGGAAGCAGGCCGGCTCAACAATATTGGGGTCTAAGGCAAAAAATTTTGACGAGGTCTTTTGATATATTAAATATTATTGCAAAATTTATATTTAAAATTATATTATTTTGAATGAAGCTTTTTAAAATATTAAAATTTAAATAATACTAGAAGTCTTGAAGTATAGAATAACTAGAAGAGTGACACTCACTATATGTATGTGTTACACTACACCTAATTGATTTTATGCTTTATTTTTTTAAAGATGAGGGGCCTTTTACAGAAAAAAAATATTTAAAAACTATTTTGAACTATAACTATAATAAACTATTTTAAAAAATTAAGGTTCTAAAAAATTGGTGCCTTAAGTGATCTCGATCGCCTAAGGAATAAGCCGGCTATAGTGGTGGATAGTGGTGGGAGGAGACGGAAGGAAGATTTGTTTTAAAAATGAATACAAAAAAAAAAAGTAAAACACTTTTTTGTAGGTGAAAACTATTTTTACAATACGTTTAGCTAATTTAATGCCAAATGGGTACCTATATTCAATCTATTTAAACCTATTTATTATTAGGCTTGCATGATGCAACACAATTGAGCCCATTAATAAACTTTGATGAGTTTAAATGGGTTTTAATTTGGTAAAATTAAGCAAATTCATAAACATGAGTTGAATTTTTCAGGCCTAATTATTAAGAGTACCACCCACTTATTTACTAGCTTTTTGAAGACCTTACTTTAACAGTAAATAAACGGAATTTTAAAAAAATTTTTCTCTTTCTTTAACATTATATTTGGATCCCTAGCTCTCCACCGATTTACAAATTTAAAAAGACGAATAAACTTACAAGTTAACTAGTATAGTTGTTTTGTGTCTTTTTTTATGGGACCTTTTTTTTTTATGAATTGAGACTTTTTTTCATTATTTTTTAAAGGGTCTTTTTTTCTTATTTAGATTGTGACTTTTTCTTTTTTTTTTCTTATAGGGCTTTTTTTTTTCTCATTTAGGCTGAATTTTTTTTTTTCTCGTGTAAGTCTTTTTTTTATTTTATTTAGATCAAAGCTTTTTTGTTTAAAAAATTAACATGTCAAAATTATATAAAATATTTTTAAAATTTTGAGGCCTTCACAAATCGGAGCCTAAAGCAATGGCTTTGCCCGCTTGAGGCTAGAGCCGGCCCTGCCAGGCAGCAATCAAAAAAAAGACATCCATAGCATAATTTCAAAGGTGTGCCTGGCCTATAGTTGGTCATAGGTCCCTACTTTTTGAATATTATTATCCGTCTGAAAGGGGCAACGGTCTGGTTCCAATGGCTGTTTTACAGCCACGTATATGCAATTGACTCTACTTTTGTTGAAATCCAGACCATTGGCTTTAATCAAAAGATCAACAAAAGGTCTGCATGCCAGAGTTTGATAGTATGAAAAAACACACAACTGTAACAATGGCCATTGAAGAGTCCATACAATGAAACAGCAGTAATTGTACCAATATTAGACTAATTTTGGTCTGATTCAATGCCGTCTTCTGGAAAACCAGCAAAGGATGCAAGATGCAAACAACAGACGATTCTATGAGTAAGTGACCGTAAGGAAATGTCAATTAAAAACATAGAAAGTTGGGAGAATTTGAAAATTCCTTGGACGAGAATGTAACAGACCTAGAGGGGTGAATATTTATGGTTCTTTATTTTAACCAATTTATCACATGTTGTCACGAGACGACCCTAGAGGGTCATGTATGTCTGTTATCGGCTAGGGACGTCCACGTGTGACGCTTGCTATGCCTCTTGAGCAAGCCCGCCAAGCAACAAACTTTTATAACACTCGTCACAATTTACAGCGGTTGCACAGAAATTAAGACAAATGGCACTGAAAAATGAACATTCTCATTGATTGAAAGGCAACATTTACAATGCTTACGATGCTAGAAAGCAAGTAAGAAAGAGCTTGAAAGGTTTACAATTCACGGGGTAGGAGGTGGTCAATACATGTACCCCCTCTATAATAGCATTTTGAGCCATTTATGACTAGACAAGAGGGAACGTTGTGGGTGCCCGAGGAGTCATAATGGCTTCTCATTAATTCTATATATGTGCAACAATCCTAAGCTTCTGGAATGGAAAAGTACATAATAAAAGCTATACAAGGGAAAAAAAACCTAACTTAATCTACCCTCCGAAGCTAGGAGAAATGCCACGCCAAAGTTTGACAAAAAGGTGCAACGTGTGCAAATCTTGGCATTGGCCTTTCTCATAGCTCGGAGGGAATAACATGGAGGGCTTGCTAGGCCAAAAAGTCTTAACTATATACAATGTTTTGGACCCCAGGTTGTGCGGCAAATTATGCACGAATCATCCCGTTGACACAGGGCCTTCGTTACTGCCTGTTGTTATGGCTGGCTGTTGGGCACTGCTGGGCACAGGGGTGCGCAAGCACTGGGGCGCTGCTGGACGCAGGGGCGCGCAACTGCTAAGGCGCTGCTGGGCATAGGGGCGCACAGTTGCTGAGGCACTGGGCAGCGTCTTGGATAATGTCTTGGCAGGCCCCTTTGGCAAGGAGGTTTGGGCACAAAAATGAGACGTCATGGGATGCCAAAAAGCGGCCGGTGACACATGTGCATGAACGTTGAATCGATTGTCAAATAATGAAGCAAAAGATGTATGTACCACATACCAACCTGAATGCCACGTGTATGCCACCTCTCCATAGAAGCCCACACATAGGGGGCTCTCCCATATTCTATAACACTACTACACGTGTTTGGGATACAAATAACATGTATCCATATCCCTGGACATGTGGGACACCAAACAGGACGCACGGACCAACTCCATGCATCAAGGACCATAAGCACTTTGTGTGCTTTGGCACTTGAACCACGCCGGTGGTTCAACAAATTGTGCCATCTTACTCTTACCCTAGGCTCTGAGGCAAGCCTAGCTAACCTCAAATGACTTGTTCAGCAGGCACCACAAGAACTCTGGGGACTTAGGGGCTTAGGATAAAGGAATCGCCTCAGCGTTGCACACCGCAAGGCTCTAACCACCTTAGGCCATTTCAACCAAGAGAGGGAGAATTCTCCATCTAGGACTTTGATTCCCTTTCCTACTAGGGAAAGGACTCTAGGGATATACCTGATCGCTATTAAGTCCAATCCTACTTGGACTCTTACCATAAGGCTCTATAAAAGAGGTGCTTGGGCTCCCTGGCCAGGAGATCATCTCATTTATTCATTCATCCATCACTCACCCCAAAACATTGCTCTTGCTCCTACTGCCTATCTCTCTCTCTAGTTTGAGCTGCTTCGTCTTTCACCCAATCCTCTCCAAAACTCCCCTGGTGCCATCTGAATGTTCTGTGACTCTCCATCAACCCACCTCAACCCCATATACCCTTGTAGCAAACATACAATGCATAATTTTTTTACATGAAAAACTATTATAGAAAAAACCACAAGATATTACCCTGTCAATCAATGCACTACAAAAAAAATTAGATACAAAAATGCTACTTATAACCTCTACCCTAGCAGAATACACGTGCCTCATGTCAAATCCACGATTGAATAACCATGATCTCCATCTTCAGCTCATGACAAAGTATCAAATTCCATGCTACAATCTGAGTCCACAACACGCTAGACTATGTTCAGCACAAACGTCTTAGAAATCCACAAAGACAATCTCCATCAAAGTATAGAAATCTTTTATGGTTCCGAGCTATGCATGGAGAGCCTATTCAATCTCTTGGAACGGTTGGTGAACTATTTATGATTAATGTTTTTGACTCGCGCTTTGATGCTCTGGATGTACCACTAATCTTAGGAGACGTGCCAAATATATACCACTTTCCAAACGACACACAATTCTAGGTCAGGACAATTCCAACTTGCCAAAATTTTCTGTTATTTGCTCAAGCGGACTTCAGGCGATTTTTGGGTGAGTGACATTGTTTTGACTTTGCTCAAGGGAACTTAGAGTGAATCAAGCGAGCACCTCTAGAATTTCAGTTCAAAACATGCAGCACCACTTTACGCAAGCGACCTAACTTCCGCTCGCGCTAGATTTCCAATTTTGCAATTTTCGAGCATTCCACTAGTGAAACTTTGGTCTGTTTGGCCCAAATATAAACCTAAGAATTTCATTACCCGCAAAGTGCTTCTACCAGCAGAATTTGCCCACTAAAACAGAATTAATCAAAAAGGCATGAAAATGGAATAGAAGCCCACATTTTGCTGCATAAGGGACTTAATGTCAAAATGTCACGGGATAGATTCAGTCACGTTCCCAAATGGAATGTACCATCCAAGTAGGATTAGGATCCTCTCCATTCTATGGTTGGAATGTAGATCTCCATTCTATCAATCAATAGACTAGATAAAGTTTTGTTAGTTGTATTACTAAAACTATGTCATTTTGTATTAAAATATATTTCCTTATATATAACTACAAAATTGTTTATTGCTTAATAAGTTTCAAGTCAACTCATCCTAATCATTCTTTTTTATTTTAACTGATGTGTCAACTCCTCAATCAATAAAATGGAGAGGATCCTAATCCAACAATATAATACTTGAATGGACAAGGATCTTCTTCATTCCATTGTTGGAATGCAGAAGTGTGCATCATGCAATAGTCAAGTCTTCAAACTGTTAAGTACTAAAAAGTGGTACTTTATGAAGAAACAAGGACCACATTCTCAATATTTGACTGGTACATTTGACAGCACCACTAGTACTTTTGTGGAGTGTGATCAAATCTCCTTTTTCACGTGACATTTTGTGATAGAATCATTTTTAACAAAACATAGGCCTGAATCCCATTTTGAATTCTTTTCCCTGCCAAAAAATTAATTTTCTCTAGAAAGTTCAACACTAGGACCACATACTAGAAGACACTATAAACTTGTCCTCTGCATTATATCTTTTCCAGGGACAACCCCTATTGCGACTAGTAGCAGCACTCTTAACCTTGCTGTTTGAACCAGTGAACTTGGAACCCCAATTTGAAACGAATCAAACCACCACATACGGACAAAACTGTTGTTCCTTAGAGACCAATTTACATGGTTTAATTCATCATATTGGTTAAGTACAACACCATGTGAATTTAACCTTATTGGTGAATTGTCATGCTCTTTGATGCATTGGGAGTTCTCTGAATATGGATGTGACTTCAGATCTATCCTGAATTCTCCTAGTGTATTCAAGAGAGAGATCTTCCTCCTTAAAATCAGCAAACTGAAAATTTTCAAGTACTATGCCTATCTCAATAGTTGTCTTCTAAATATCAGTACATCTAGTTTGCAAATAATTTATCTTGTTTTTTTACCGCGTCTGCGTGCCCTTTATATGCACATAATTACAATATACCAAAAAATACACATATACTCCCAGTCAGATGTGCATACCTGCATGTGGCCATTCTGTAATTTTGATCATTTGATTTTGACGTTATAGAAAAAGAAAGGCTAAAATTCCGTATTCTTAATGCATCTGTTCACTGAAATATCTTTACAGTAAACTGAATTCTACTTTTTTGATAGCAGAAGCAGTTACCTAAGAGGCTAATTCAAAATATCTGTATTAAACTTGAATTCTATTTGCAATGTTACCTATAATAAAATTAAATTGGCGTTGTCATTTTAGTAGAAATTAGAAAATGAAGAGATTAAAAAAAATTTATTTGAGGAAAAAAGAGCACATCCACTTAGCTACTTTAGCTTCATGGCTTTGGTCTTTTGGACTTGACACAATATATTAATCATCTATTGAAGGACCAGTTACCTGTTCCTCACACATCCTGAACAATGGTCTAGACTAGGAAAAAAGTGGGGTAGTCATGTAGTAATGAGTTTTTTTAGTACTTATGCCCTATTAGATTTTGTCATGTGTCATTTATTTTCTTAAATATTGGTGACGTAATTAAAACTAACGTCACAATTTAATAGGGATGAGTACTGAAAACTCAATATAACCTGACTACTCGACTTTTTTCCTCTAGATTGGTCTTTGCCACAAACAAAATACCAGCAAGAAGTTGTGATCGTGGAAATATCTTTCACTCAATGATTCAATTAATACATGGTTAAAATCAGGCCTACTAATCTGTTAGAATGTAATATAACTATGTATGCTTGTTGCACTGTTAAGTATAGAATGAACATAACTGAAACAATCGCCCATTGACAAGTCAATGCAAGTAAACGAAGATAGATTTGGACAAGGGACAACAGAGAAATTATTAGTGCAAAAGAAAGCTGTGCTCACAAGTAATAATTTTGCAAACAAAACAGGGGGAAAAAATGTGGTAATGAAGAATGCATTTTCAGAAAACCACAGATGTCTTGTCCATTCTAAAATCTGAGCTGTCCTGCATAAAATTTGTGCGTAGGTCCACATGGAAAAGTAGAGCCATATAAAGCTATCTAGGCCTTTACTTTCATTTGATGAAGTGGAGACCACATGAATTACCCAGAAAATTCACACAAAGGGACCTACTGGTTCTTGTCTTATTGGCCAAATCTTGACACAACTGGATGGTCCACACGGCTTCACAAGTCTAAAGCAATCTCATGTTAGTACCTTGAGGAGCCAAATCATTTTAATTCTTTTTCTGCCATTTTTTTAGATACAGCATCAGTGAAATTTTATATTTAATATTAGCATTACTTTGCACTCTTTTTGTGATAGAGATCACTCATCTTTGTCAAAATTGGGACTTGAGGAAGGGAAAGGGAAAGAGAAAGGGAAAGGGAAAGGGGAAGGGAGGGAAAATAATTTGAATTTTCTTTTTATGTATTTCTTTCCCTTACCTCTTAACCTAGAAACCAAATAAGGAAGGGAAGAAAAACTATTATGTTCCCTTCCATTCCCCTTCTTTCTTCAAGTTCCAAACAGGCTGTAAAAGGATCTGTAGGGGTCATCAAGATTGATAGTAGAACAAAAGATACTACAGAGCAGAAAGAATAACTAAATATGTAGTGTGTAAACATTAGCCTAAGAGGAGTTTGAGTGAAAATAGAAATAGAGCTTTTACATTTTAGGTAAACAAAGCAAGAGAAATGGGAGAGACAAGTAGAGAATAACATAAGGTGGGGTGGAATTGGAAAACTTACATCAAAGAAGGTATCAGAATATCATCGCTGGTGATTATTTCAGTGCCGTTGCCTTTTTTTTTTTTTTTTTCCCAGAAGCAGAAACTGTTGAAAGGAGAGGCTACACTTCTGTCTTCTGAATTGTTCTTCATATCAAAGGAAGAGGACTTCATCATCCTACAAAATATCTTAGCCCACCAATTGCAAAACGCAATGAAGGACAAAATGAAACCATGATCTCAGTTGCACCAGTGCTTTAACACTGCTCTGTCAAAATATAACCAAGTGAGAACACATAACACACCTTTAATCTCTTGACATATAGATTATTTTTTTTTAAATTCTGCTTGAAACACCATTTTAATTCCTAGTTGCCCTTCAAAAGACAAGATCCATTTGGGTTTATCTGTATAAATGTAATCAGGTTCCGATGAGTCAAACCCATCAGGAGCTCTATTCAATAGTTACTATAGTTACTGTCAGTTATCACTTCCATTTTCTTACCGACTTAGACATAAACAAGTGGGTCCCACTTATATTGTAATGTGAGTTTCATTACATGAGTCAAGCACATAAAAAAAAAAAAGAGTGAGAAAAGGCAATAAATGTAGTATTACTGTTTTCTAAAAGATTTGATAACACCTGGACCTCCTTCAATATACCAAAATATTTCTAATCTTCCATTAAATCTTAAGATCAATAGCAACTGCTAACACTAGAAGAATATCGCCAACAAGCACAACAATGCCAATATGGATAGTCACAGCCTCATAGGAGATTCATCAAACAGCTACAGTGCATTCACTATGTACTTCTAATTTTGGGGAAATAAATTGGATTTTACAGGAATTGGGACCCACAATTTGCTCCTCTCAGATTATAAATTCTAGTGTAGGACAAAGAAGACCCCTTCATGGCTTTCACAATTTCTTTGCAGTGATTACTGCTTATCATTTCAGGTCATCAGAGGTTTTCTTGAGTACCCAATATCTCCTCCTGTAAGCAAGTTATAATTTTTTTTCCTTGTTTTTCTGGTAATAAATTCCAACTTACCTGTCAATTAGAGAAAGGAAAAAGTTAAATCTCCAAAAATAAGTCTAATAAATTAAAGGTTAGAGTTTGGAGGCTAATAGCCCGCCACCCCCCCCCCCCCCCCCCCCCCCCCCCCCCCCCCAAAAAAAAAAAAAAAAAAAAAAAAGAGAGTACTTTAAGCAAAACGTTTGTATCTTGGCACCAGTTAGCTGCTCAGTGTCTGGCTGCCAAATTTATGGATCTAGATTTTCCTCGCCTTGAGGTACCTTATTTTGGCTGCAAAAAGTGTTTTTCATGCCTTGCTTTTGCAACTTTCAAATAATATTGTTTTCAGATTATCAGATACCAAAATTATAGAGGCGTAGAGTTCAGATTTGGGTCTCCCCAATTTGGCCAAACCCACCCGCCGTCGTTTATAGAAAGGGTGGTAATTATATTTTTTTCTCGTAATTTGAGTAAAAATCAAAATATTTTATATTGTTTAAAAATCAATATAAAATCTCTTATAATTTATACTTATTTATAAAATAAATTGAACACAAATTTAGTAAAATTATAAAAATGTCCTTACGAAGGACAATTCTTTATTTTGACATAAAATGATAAAATTGTCTTTTGATGTTCCACTTTAAATAGATGAAATTACAAAAATACTCCTGTGACAAAATTGTTGTTAGTTTTAACGGTTTTTATCTGTTTTACAATAAATTGGAACCACATGAAAGTTATGTGTTCACTTTCAAACTACATAGAAATCATATAATATTCACTCAAATCACAGGAGAATAAAATATAAATTTATCATTGAGTGAGTCAAACACAAGACTTCAACAATCAAAGGTACTCAAATAACTAATCAAATACTATTAACTCACATAAGTATCGGCAATAAGAAATAATAGATTGACCTCAGAATCCACTTTGCCCACTTTCAAATTTTTTTCCTAATTTTTAATTCCTTGTAATATCTTTTATTTTATTTTTTTATCTAACTCTATGTAATTTGGACGTAGCTCATCTTAGATCTTTTTTTTCAAGTGACTACTACTGCCCAAATAATATTGAAAATTACTTATACTTTTGTAATAATCCTAGCATCTTAGGTAATTCTTTAATATTTTTGGAGAATACATTAAATTAATACCGATCTGAAATTTTGGTATATTTTACTATAGGGTGAATTTCATCTAAACCCCCTCAGCTTTGGCTTTTGACAGCTAAACTCATTACTTTTCAAAAATTGGCACCCAGACCCTTGCCGTTACCATCTGTTTGCAGCGTTTACGTTTCAGGGGCATTTATGACTTTTTATATCATCTAGATACATGTGTGTCTCTAAAGCACTTACAGGGCTCACAGGGGAGACCATTCTCTATCCTCTGAAAGTCTCTCTCTTGAGAAATGGCGATCCCTCCGTACAAACGATGGTGAACACCTCAATTTTTCAAGTTTTGTTGGCTCAAATTGGAGCTTACCGTAATGGTGTCAAAAAATCAGACAAAAGCCTTGTCATTTCCTGAAATCGGAAGTCCTCTCCGAGATCTCAAATCTAGTTTTGGTTTTCATGAATTTTTCCTCTAATCTTTCAGCTCATACGTGTATATGTATGTATTGGTTGGGTCAATTTGATCTGTTTACTGGTTGCAAAAGAAGAGGCTAAGGCGGAGAAAGGATGAATTGTTGCGACAACCGACTGCGATGAAGGAAATTCAATTGTGTCGTCACAGTTGCTATCACCATCAATTCAATTTCAGGTTCTTGAATGGCGTTGCCAGCAACTACACTAAGCCAAGTCGGCCAATCGGCGGCGACCTACTCTCCTTCCTCATACTAATATAAATTCTCCAGCCCAAAGCTCAGTGACTCACCATCTCCTCCATTAGAACTAACCCAACTCGTTCCCACTCAACTCCGACTCGGTACTTTCCTTTTTCTTCTCCAATTCCACCAACCCGAGTTGCTGGGTCTAATAGCCATAGTGAAGCCATTGCTTTAATTTTAGCGTTAGGATCCAAGCCCATGCAGAAAGAGAGTGCACTGGGTCTAATTGCTACTTGATTCTATACATTTTTTTTTTCATGTTTTCTTCTTCAGCTCCCCTTGTATTTCTTTGGTAGATGGGAGGAATACATGGAGCCAATTATCCTTGAAGAAGCTGAACAGTAAATTTACACCTTTATTCATTTGTCAAATTATCCTCTCTCTCATTTTTTTTATTTATTTATAATTTGATACACAAATTGGTGAACTCGTGGAACTTGAAACCAAAAAGTTTGCATGAGTGTCAAGTTAAAATGGGAAATTTTAATTAAGCTAAAATATAGAAGGAAGCTCTACCAATTTGTTCACGAATACATTATTATGAAAAATAATACTATAGTCGTGATTGTCGGTCACTCATCAGTAAATGGCTTTCACGTCAATTGGATTCCACCTATCGTAGGATTTCACCTGCTGCAACAGGTGGGATTCAACTAATGTGGAAGTCATCTATCGATGAGTGACCGACGGTCACAACTGTTGTAGAGCTTCTCTATTATTATTCATTTAATTAAAGGAAAATAATAAAAAAATAAAATATAATGGAAATATACAAAAAGACAATTAATTCTGGAAATGATTTTCTAATTCTTTGTTTCATGATTTCATATCATTTTATAAAAACTTTTTAAAAGGGAAATCATTAAAAAATAATTTATTTTGCAACTTTTATTTTCTTTTTATTTTCCGTTGCCCATTCCACGTTAACAATAGTGATATTTGTGCTCTCAAACAGACATATACGGATGTATTTGTGTGAATGATGATTTAAGAAAATATCCAAAAAAAAATGGGTTGATTTGATTGTAAGCATCTTTGGGACATGTAGGACCTCCTCAAGGAATCTACAATAAGAAGAAAAGAAGACCACGGAAGCGAATGTCACAGGGGAGTGAACCACAAAAGACGAATGTCACAGGGGAGTGAACCACAAAATAAGAAAGTTTCATCTTTTGTTTTTCGATCCCATACCAAAATTCATAGGGTACAACCATCTATTAACTCTTTTACGTTTTATTTGAAAATCGAATTTTTTGTGAAAAAATAAAAATATAAAAGAATAAAATAAAAAAAAATAATTTTGTTATATTTTTTATTACTTTTTATTTATTTATTTTAATTAAAAATTTAAATTCTAAACAAAGCATTAAAACTAATTATCCACGTCATATTGGTGAAGAGTCCACTGGAATTCAAAATGTTCGACCCTTTTTTCATTTTTTTATTATTATTATTTTATTTTAATAGTCTGCAAGATAAAGAAAGAATGTCGTTAAACCCCTCCATCAAAAGGTTGAAACACCCACAAGGAACAAACATGGTCATAAGGTTGCATCGTAGGTAGGTGCTTCGAAGTAGCAAGGACAGAACGAGAATTGAGGAGAAGCCTTGCCCCAAAAGCGTGAGACCATCGGGTAAGATTAAGGGAGCATTAGAAGTACTTATACTCTTACCTTTTTTTTCCATTTTTCGTTTCGTACAATTGAGAGCAAAAGGCTTGGGAGGGAAAGCAGAGGGTGAATCCAACCCACAACTGCAGAGACAGGTGGGGGCACCATTATTGCCTGACTAACCCCGCTTCATATTACAATACTATTGAGGACTTTTTTTTGACCATATTCATTTCTATAAGCTGTTTGTTACTCATGAAACAAGAGTAAAATGGTGAAATAAGATGCAGTTTTGGTCTAGAAATCCTTACCTCTCTCAACCAAGGAACAAATTTTTATTTGTTTTCATTGAAACAGTAAAAATGCGTTTCTATTTTCAAAGGGATCGAAATGAAATAATAATGAAATAATGTAACTCTATTGTTTCCAGAAAAAATATATAGAAACATAGAAAAATGTATCAAAACACAACGCTATACACTAAAATAATAAGTTGTACTAATATGAATTTAGAACTTTTTATAAATATTATACAACTTTTACTAAAGAAAAATACAAAAGATTATATTTTCCTTTATTAACATTTTTTTTTACTTCTTAAATGTTTTCAAAATATCACATAACATTTTGAAATATTTTTCAAATATTTCTGTTTCTGAACCAATCAAAACAACCTATCAAAAGGAAATTTTAATCGTTGCTCTCAACAAAGATTGATCCCCTCGATCAATTGTCTAATCTGCTCGAAGCAAATTCTGGTGCTGTACTAGTCTAGTCCCCCAGTTTTACTTGTTTGTTTCTTATTTCTTATTTGAGTTCCTTCTGAGCTTGCTTTCTTTCCTTCACATACAGATAGATACACACAGACCTGAGAATACTTTGATGATGCAGCTATCTCGTGCGGGCTTGCCCCTAGGTCCGGGATGAACGGCACAATGGTCGGACGGTGATCTCCTGCACCAAAACCCACCGGTGTGATGGGAGCCAATGGCCCTCCGGTGTGCAAATTAGATTCTAGGTAATTCCGATGTGTGAGAGAAGGAGAGATCCCCCGGGGGGTGACTGTGTATGCATACCTTTTTTAGGGGCCGAAGTTTTTCCTTGTATGCTTGCATAGTGGAGGTAGGTGGTCCTTCCACGTGGCAGCTTCTAGTTGGAAGGTCAGAACTATGTCAGAGCACTCGAGAGCGCCATCTTCACACTCCAGGGTGGTGTGTGCTCAGAGCGGTGTCAGGGGCGTGGTGGTTGTTGCAGGTACATGCCACATCCACGTCTCTGATGCAGCCCAGAGAGGCCGGTGTCAGAAGTGGGCCCCGCGGACACGGTCGGACGCCGACCCGATCAGGGGACCGTTGCGAGCGACCCTTCAGATCAGGAAGCTCGTGGACGGATGGAGTGGAGACCTGGTCGGGATACGACTAGGTGGTACGAGACGGGCTTCCAGTCTGGTCGGGAAATCCCCGTCACCAGATGCCCCCAATTCATCTGGCCATCTGTTCGGGGTCAGAGGAATTTCGTCGGTCGGTCCGACCGCGGAACGCGGAGCGCATTTATAGCGGGGGCGGCGTAATTATGGCAGGCGCTGTCCCGTCGTTTCGCCTGCCCCCACGTGGCGGCCAGGGATTAGCAGTCAGAAGTTGAAAAGCCGTGTCGCATCTCGACCGTTGATGTCCCATCGCCGAGGGTCATCTGGGCCGTTGATTTCAAAGGCGTGGGGGGAATTTTGCAAGGCGGTTGCCCCCAATTTCGGCCTCATTGCTTTTTACCAAATATGCAGAGAAGGAGAGAGAGAGAGAAAAACCTAACTCACTTCGCCGTCGTCGCTGTCTACGCCTCCACCGTCGTCTTCGTCATCTCCGGCCGGCCAAGAGGTGCCATCCTCCTAGTTTCACCGCCGGTTTGCTTCGAAAATCGTCGCTGGTGCTTCAGAACGCGGTAAGCTTCGCCCTCTGATTGTATGTACTGGCTTATTACCCGCTATGTGTCCGTGTTTGAGGGGAGAGGTCAGATTCCCGACCTGTCGGGGTTTGTTGACAGGGCGGAGTTCTTAGAATCCGTTCTTGGGGACTTGCGTGAGTTGTTTAGGCCGGTGTTCAATAGGATTGAGGGTTGTGCACCTCTCGGGACCACGTCGAACCCGGAGGGGGTTAGTTCAGACACGGAAGAGACGGGTTCCAGTGGGTATCGAGTCGAGAGGCGCCGGACCCAGGAAGAGGCCTCTGTGGGGGACTCCGGGGGGTCCCAAGGAGTCGGGGCCGCTTACTCTGGAGTCGGGGAGGAACGGGACCAACCCGCTGAGGTTGCTGCCCGAGCCGTGGAGGTCGAACCCGGCGAGGGGGAGGGAGAGGATGGCCCCGGGTACGGTGCAGAGAGGGTCGCCTCCTCTCTTGACAGGGAGAAGGTCGTCGCCCTTCGGCGAGCGTACCAGATCCCGAAAGGGGTAAGGTGTAGGGTCCCTGGCTCTAGGGACCGGGCGTGCTCACCCAGGGAGGGGGAGATAGCGATCTTCGAGGGCGCTCTAGCTGGCGGCCTTCGTGTGCCGTTCCCTCGGCTGGTCAGAGAGATTCTGCAGAGGTTGCGTCTCGCCCCGGGACAGCTATCGCCGAACGCCTGGCGGATCATGGCGGGTTGTATGATCCTCTGGCAAATCGTCCATGGGAGGGACGTGACGCCAGAGGAGTTCTCACATTGTTATAGGCCGGCCGAGCGCGGGAAGGGATACTGGTACTTCTCAGGTCGGTCGACCGGGCTCGATCTGGTTGGCGAGCTTCCTTCTTCACACAAGAACTGGAAGGACCGGTTCTTCTTCATTAGCGGAGAGGGCTGGGAGTTCTGCCCCTGGGAGACAGATTTCTTCGCTCGGATCCCCAGGCAATGGGGTTACCCGAGCAAGAAGGGTATGATCCTTACTCCGTGTCTTCTTCCTCCCCTTTTGCCCGATGTTTTTTGCATGTGTCGCCCGTTCTGACTTAGGTGCCTTACGAGTGTCAGGTCGGGTAAAGCCTCTTCTGTCTGCCGAGCACAAGGCGGCGGTAGAGGCGGTCAAAGAGTACGAGTTTCGTAACGCCAAGGACTTGGTGACTGTCGAGGCGCTCGCTCTATATCTCTTGGGGCCCGAACCGAGCAGAGAGGCCTTGGCCGCTGAACGTGAGAGGAGTGAGTACATTTTTACTTTCGTTATGGCGATCGTTCTTTGACATTTTTGGTCATCCCTTGCAGATCGCCCGGTCGCTGCGGCTGCTCAGGTCGATACTACAGCGGTTCAGCCCGGTTGTCAAGAACTCCAGCCAGCGGCCGAGCAGGACACGATGAGTTTTGACATCAACTTCCTGGCCCGGAAGAGGGCTGCCGCGGTAGTCGGCGCGTCAGGGTCGAAGCGCCAAAAGACGGTCGAGGTCGCTGAAGAACTCCCTCCTCCCCCTCCTCCATCGAAGAAGGCGTCACCCCAGAAGGGGAGGGGCCAGGTTTCAGTTGCTATCAGACCTCCGGGGCATTCCGAGGGGTCGCAGCCGAGGCGAGGCGCGGTCACTCCAGCAGACCCCCAGGCCCGTGATGGTCCGACAGCCTCTGCCCCCGCGAACGTTATCGATAACTCAGACGTGGCCTGGGAGAGGGCGGCAGAGGCGGTGAGACCTACAGACATCACGAGGTTGTCCAAGCATCCCAACTCCCGGTTGGTCAGGGACGCCAACCACGACCTGTTCAAGGTGTGCTCCTGTGTGGTTAACGCTCTGCTCTTCACTACTTTTCCTGTGATACAAGTTCTAACCCCTCGAATTTCAGTCTCTTGCCAGGGTTATGGCTCTGGGTCATCGCTTAGGGGGCTCGGAAAAGGCTCTCCAGGAGGAGAAGGCGGCCAGCTCGGCGCTCGTCCAAGAGGTTCAGTCGCTGAAGGGCGACGTCTCGGCTGCTAGGGCCGAGAGGGATTCTGCTGTGGAGGAGCTCCAGTCGGCTAGGGCCGATAATGAAAGGCTCGCCAGGTAGGCCAACAAGCTACTCCTGAGCTTCACGGCCGAAGAGGCGAAGAGGCACGATCTGGAAAGAGCTGTAGCAGCTCACGGCGAAGAGCTCAAGAGGGCAATGGCCGAAGCCGTTGAGGAATTTAAGAAAGGGGACGACTTCCAGGCCTTGCTGGAACCCACCTTTCAAATGGGCTTCGAGTCGGCTCGGAATCAGGCGTCCAAGAAGTATCCCGAGTCAGACTTCTCGAGCCTGGATCCTCTCAATGACCTCGCACCTGTGGATGGTCAGGGTGCTACTGGCCAAGTGAATTCCGCTATGAAATCCGCGGCAGCCTGCCCCTTGACCGCCAGTCGGGGTCGGTAACGGATGTCGAATTGACTAAGTTCAACGGACCATTTCACCAATCGGCCTGAAGTCTCGGGTTTGTGCAGGAAGCTCTTCAAGGGCTGGTCGGTAAGTACCACAATCGTGTGAGCTTGAAAATACGGTCTTAGGCGCCGAGCTGAGGTCACAAGTGCGAAGGCCATAAGTTCCATCTTCGGATACCGTTCTTCTGCTCCATGCAAGGCACGGCTGGTGTAGTAGACTGGCCGTTGGATTCCCCCTTCTTCTCGGACCAGAGCTGAGCTCACTGCTGTCGCCGACACGGCCAAATAGAGAAACAACTCCTCCCCCGGGACGGTTCGGCTGAGCAGCGGGACTGAGCTCAGGTATTGTTTGAGTTGACCAAAGGCCACTTCACACTCCTCGTTCCACTCGAACGCCTTGCGCAGGATCTTGAAGAACGGTAGGCACTTGTTCGTGGACCGAGAGATGAACCTATTCAGGGCAGCGATACGTCCCGCCAGCCTCTGGACGTCTTTCGTTGTTTTGGGCGCCTGCATGTCGATGATGGCTTGAATTTTCTCTGGGTTGGCTTCAATGCCCCTTTGTGACACCATGAAACCCAGGAACTTCCCCGAGGCGACGCCGAAGGCGCACTTGTCGGGGTTGAGCTTCATCCTGTATTTGCGGAGCGTTCGGAAAGTCTCTTCCAGATCCCGCAGGTGGTGGCGGCCTCCTTGCTCTTCACCAACATGTCGTCCACATAAACCTCCACATTACGCCCGATCTGGGATTTGAACATGAGGTTGACCAGCCGTTGATATGTTGCCCCAGCATTCTTTAACCCGAATGGCATAACATTGTAGCAATAGAGCCCCCTATCGGTAATGAAAGCTGTATGCTCTTGGTCGCACGCCGCCATTCGGATCTGGTTATATCCTGAAAAAGCATCCATGAAGGTTAGCATTTCATACCCCGCCGTGGAGTCGACGAGAAGATCGATGGTCGGTAGTGGGAAACTGTCCTTGGGGCATGCTTTGTTCAGGTCGGTGAAATCGACGCACATCCGCCACTTCCCGTTGGACTTCTTTACCATGACAACGTTCGAGAGCCAAGCAGGGTAGTGCGCTTCCCTGACGAACTTTGCCTGCACCAGCTTCTCCACCTCTTCAGCTACCGCGTCGTTCCGGTCCGATGCGAAATTCCTCCGCTTCTGCTTGACCGGCCTGGCCTCATTATCGATGTTCAAGTAGTGAGCCGCCACTCGTGTGTCAATTCCAGGCATGTCCTCGTGAGACCAGGCGAACACGGCCGCGTTATTTCTCAGGAACTCCCTCAGCTGCTCTTTCAACTCTTCGGGGGCGGCGGTCCCTATCCTCACCTTTCTGTCCTGTCCCGGTGGCCCGACCAGGACCTCTTCTAGTTCTTCCGCCGGCTCTCCTCTTCTGACTTCCTCTTCGTCCCTCGGCTCGAGCTCTTCGATCACCAAGGTCTCCTTGCTGGGCACTCCTTTGAGGGAAGCCACATAGCACTCCCGTGCTTCCTTTTGGTCGCCCCTTGCACACCCGACCCCAGTGTCTGTCGGGAATTTGATTCGGAGATGATACGTGGAAGCGACCGCCTTAAACTGGTTCAGGGCGGTTCGGCCAATTATGGCGTTGTACGCGGAAGGGCAATCCACAACCAAGAAGTGTACCATCCTCGTCGTCCGGTGTGGCTCTTCCCCAAGGGTGACTGGCAGGGTAATGGAACTGAGAGGGACCACCTGGTCTCTGGTGAAGCCGACCAGCGGGCAGTTGACTGGTTGTAACTTCTCCTGGCCGATCTTCATTTTCTCAAAGGCCCCTCGGAACAGGATGTCTGCCGAGCTCCCACTGTCGACCAAGATTCTCCAAGTTTTGAAGTTGGAGATCACCGCCGAGATGACCAGGGGGTCATCGTGCGGTTGGTGTAGCTCGGTGGCCTCTTCTTCAGTGAATGTGATCGCAGGGCCTTCGTTCTTCATTTTCTTGCCGGCCGCCCCGACCAGCATTACTTCTGCTTCGTTTCGGATGTCTCGGACATGTTTCTTTCTCGCCGAAGAGGACTCCCCTCCTCCAGCGAATCCTCCGGCAATGACCCTTATCTCTCCAATGGGCTGGGTGGTTGTTTCGGTTCTTGCTGGGCTACGTCGCTCCGCCCGCGCTCGATCTCCACCGGCCACGTAGCGGCTCAGCCTCCCCCGTTTGATCAGATCTTCGATCTGCTGCTTCAAATCGATATAGTCCTCCGTGTCGTGGCCATGGTCACGGTGGAAGCGGCAGTATCGCCTCTTGCTCCTCATTCCCGAAGGTGTCCTCAAAGGCTCGGGCCATCTCAGGTCCAGGTCATCTCTGATCTCTATCAGAACATCCTTCAGCTTCGTCGTCAGAGGGGTGAACGTTTGATCGAGGCCGCGGTAGTACTCGCGTCTCCCTTCGCCCCTGTTCCTCGACTGGTTGGTGTTTCGGCTTGTTTTACTTTCCCTCTCGTCGTTCAATGTTCCGCTCGTTCGCTTCTTCTCAGAGCGTGAACCATCCCCTTCGTCATTATCTCGCCTAGCGCTCATGGCGTCCTCCGCGTTCATGTGTTTCTGAGCCCGGAGCATCAATTCTGCCATGTCCTGGGCCGGTCTTTTTGATAGGGAGAAGAGGAGTTTCCCACTTCTCAGGCCGCTCATTAACGCCGTGACAGCCACCTTGTCATCAACATCGTCCACGGCCAACGTCTCTTGGTTGAACCTCGCAACATACTCCCTCAGCGTCTCAGCCTTCTTCTGCCTCACCGTCAGCAAGTATGCCGCAGGCCTCCGTTGCCGCTGGGCTCCAATGTAGTGGCTCACAAACAGCTTGCTAAGTTCCTTGAAGGTTGAGACCGTCGCTGGTTTGACCTTGTTGAACCAGGTTCGCGCCGAACCCTTCAGCGTGACCGGAAATGCTCTGCACATGATCTCATCCGGCACTGCTTGCAGGTGCATGAGCGCCCTGAACGTCTCCAAATGGTCTACCGGGTCCTTAGATCCATCGAAAGAGTCCAAAGTCGGCATTTTGAACTTCTGGGGGAGTGGGTAGTCCATTACGTTCTGCGTGAATGGTGAGGCTGTTCGGCCAATGAGGGTGTCTACTGCATTTGGGGCTTTGGCTTCTACCGCGGCTAAAACTCCAGCCATTTGGGCTTGCATGGCTTTCATTTGCTCGTCCCAAACATGGGAGCTCTCCAGTTTGTCGCCCACCATCTCCGTCCTCGACGGGATGGCGTGACTAGTACGTGCTTCTTCGATGTAGGGCTCGCGGCGAAGTAGGGGGTCTTCGACTCGTCCCCCATTGCCGTTTTCGCTGTTATTGGGGAGGATGGATGGGTCCTTGTCGACCTCTTGCTCCTGTTGTTCGTCCGCCACCGGGTTGGACTGCGGTGGAATCTCAGGTGGAAGAGGGGGGTTTCGTTGGAGTAACTCTGCGTTTTGACGGACTAGCTGCTGCATGCTGGCCATCATGTCCCCCACCGTCTTCTCCAAGGCAGCTATTTTATCTGCATTGGTGTCGGCCATCGAGGTTTCTCTGGGGAGGGTGCTAATCCCAGACCTAGTCAAGACCATGAACTGTCACGAGAGAAGTCGTTTCCCACAGACGGCGCCAGCTGATGATGCAGCTATCTCGTGCGGGCTTGCCCCCAGGTCCGGGATGAACGGCACAATGGTCGGACGGTGATCTCCTGCACCAAAACCCACCGGTGTGATGGGAGCCAATGGCCCTCCGGTGTGCAAATTAGATTCTAGGTAATTCCGATGTGTGAGAGAAGGAGAGATCCCCCGGGGGGTGACTGTGTATGCATACCTTTTTTAGGGGCCGAAGTTTTTCCTTGTATGCTTGCATAGTGGAGGTAGGTGGTCCTTCCACGTGGCGGCTTCTAGTTGGAAGGTCAGAACTATGTCAGAGCACTCGAGAGCGCCATCTTCACACTCCAGGGTGGCGTGTGCTTAGAGCGGTGTCAGGGGCGTGGCGGTTGTTGCAGGTACATGCCACATCCACGTCTCTGATGCAGCCTAGAGAGGCCGGTGTCAGAAGTGGGCCCCGCGGACACGGTCGGACGCCGACTCGATCAGGGGACCGTTGCGAGCGACCCTTCAGATCAGGAAGCTCGTGGACGGATGGAGTGGAGACCTGGTCGGGATACGACTAGGTGGTACGAGACGGGCTTCCAGTCTGGTCGGAAAATCCCCGTCACCATACTTCAAGAAAGAATTTTCACCACTGGATACAATTAGGAGAAATTAGTTCGAGTTAGTTGTTAATCCCACTAGAGAATTGAGAAGAATAAAAAATACAGTATGCATACATAAATAAAATCTTAGTCCTTGAGCTAAATTAGTTGCAGCAGGGGATGCTACCTTTCAGTTAAAGATAGTGTTAGAAATTGTGTATGCAAGCTGAAGCTAATAAACGGAGGGTACCTTTGTTCAGTTACAAACCTACAACTTAATAGGATGTTTTACGTGATATTCTCGTAACTCAAGTAGCATAAACCAAATCTATAGATGCTGTTAGGGGTGTGAATAGGTCAAGTCGGTCAAGTCCAAGCTAAATTTAAAACTAAACCGATACCAGTTCCATTTATCTTTTTGACTTGGACAGAACTGAACCTAATCCACCCGAATTGATTCTGGGTGTATCGGGTCTGTCCCATGGTTTGGGTCAGATCCCTTAATTTATCCAAGATTTGGTTAATTCAGTTAAAAATTTTAAAAACTACGCTCAGTTTTGTATGCTCAATTTTTTAGTAAAATAACAAACATATAAACCAAACCAACAATATTTAAGTGCAAAAAATAGTAATTTGAAGACACATGTACAAAATATATATATAATTTTATAACATGCCTAGATCGGGTTTTGGGACCGTTCAAGTTATGTATTAACATTATTGGATCGGTTCAAATTCCAATAATCTTAACTCGACAAGGGGATCGAATTTATTGATTTAGCAGTTTTAAAACTCAGACGCGAATCAAACTCACAGTCAGGTTGGTTCAGTTCTTCTATGGATCCCAAAATGCTACTCCAGTATATTGAGCACCACCACACACCCACAACTCCAACAGTCATGCACACTTGCAGTGTATAGGAGCACGAGAGATGCAAAGACGAGAAACTGATTCTCTATCACTTTTTCTCTTTGCGCTTAACCAAAGCACATAAACCCATACACACACATATATATGATTGGTAATACTATACAAATAAAAAATTCATATAAAATTTTTGTACAAAATAATGTATCTTAATAAGAGGCTTTTACTTCAAAACAAAACCAACTACAATGACTTTTAATTACAAAACTATTACTGTCACATCATTTTATATGAAAATTTTGTATGAATTTTTTATAAAAATAGTATTTTCCATATATGATTGTTGGCGTGAGCGATTGGAACCTCTCTCAAAAAAATTGAAAAAACAGCGCGTAGGCAGGACCCATGAGGGCTTTCAGCCAACCCATGGGCAGCCCCATACGCCTACAAAAAGATAATGTTACACAAATATAAAATTTATACAGAATGATGTGTCTTAATGACAATCTTTTAATTCAAAATAAAAGACCCATCGTAATAATTTTTAATTATAAAACTGTCATTGGCACATCATTCTTTTAGGTGTTTTTGTATAAATTTTTTGTAAAATAGCATTTTCCTTTCTCGTAACATCACATCATGACAATCTTATGAACTCACTTTGTACACTCTGATGATTCAGTTGGAGCATGCAAACACCTTACCTCGCTTAGACCATGTATAGCTCTCCTTCTTCTTCTTCATACATTGCATTAGCTTTTCTTCAAAACCAGCTCATGGCTGTCGGTGGTGCAATGACGACACCGGGCTCTGCCCCCCCAACGGAGCCATCTCGGCTCGGCGTCCCCCATTGCACCACTAATAACCATGTCTCTATAACACCTTACTTCTGAGTCCCATCTCTAACCATTCCAGACCTTAAATATCAGCTGCCTCCAGCTTCATCGACAGTGCTTTCGTCGACAAGAATAAGAATCCGTCAGTGGGCTATAGGTATGGAGTGTAACTTTATCCCAAGAACACAAACCACCATTTTTTGGCCTTTTTATTCAGTGATTCATGCATTTTTAACAAGAATACAGCTACAAGTGACAAAAAAAAAATAGATGCGAAATGGTTGTTCGGTTGCTATCGAGGGGTCCCTTTCAAAGGGCTTAACATAATCTATGGCCCTATCGAAAGAGATTCTGAAAACCCACCCTTTTGTTGGCTTTTTATTCCACAGTAATAAGTTTGAACAATACGATTCCTTTTTTAAAATGGGTGTTCCTTAGTTATTTGGTGGTCTTTGTCGAAGAAAAAAAGGAATATGTGCTTCTTTCATGCGCTCCACTTTAGGTGATTGGAAAGGGAATCACCAACTCTATTTTACCCTTCTTTTTTCTCCTGTCCTTTTTGAGCAAGGATTTCTTTCTAGCCCACGGTATGAATTCCTGCCACCCTGTATACGAAACAGCATTCCAAGTCGTCATATTTTAACATTGTATTGTTAATTCGCTTTACTCTCCTTAAATTCGTGACACTGTTTACGGGACTACTCTTTCTGTAAAAAAATATTTAAATAAATTATTAAAATATGTAGGTCGGGCTCTACCATGAAACGAACAAAACACTCACTCTAGGTCCTCAATTTTTGGGAGTCCCACATTTTAAAAAATTGTATATGTTATAATTAAGTCCTATACAATTGTGATAATTTTATTCTTAAAAAAAAAAAAAAAGAGCTCCGGTCCAAGTTAAAAAAATGTCCACAAGAAAACAAAAAAACCCTCAGCTTAAATGAGTACAAAGCCCATAAGAAAAAAAAAAAAAAAAAAGCCCCTATTCTAAATGTGAAAACTACACTCATAAAAAAATAATAAACAAAGTCCCAAGCTAAAGAGAAGTAGCCCCCTAAAGAAGGGAGGGAAAACCTCCAAATCAACTACACTAGTTAACTTGAAAAAAAATATTTACAACTCTCTTTCTCTCTAACATATAAATATTCAAAAGTCTAAACCCTTAAAACTCTCTTTTTCTCTGTTTAGAAGTCTAAACCCTTAAAACTCTCTCTCTCTCTCTCTCTCTCTCTCTCTCTCTCTCTCTCTCTCTCTCTCTCTCTCTCTCTCTCTCGCATACACAAATTTTCAAAATAAAAAATAAATTGGTACCTCTTACAAATAGCATTATCAACCGGCTTATTGATATCAATTTTTATTTTATTTTATTTTTGGTATAGATTGATCTTTGTTTGATTTGTATCTTGTCAAAATATATTTAATTTTTATTTGATTTTGTAAGTTATCTATATATGTACGACATATTATTTTATTTACCAAGGAACATTTTTTTTGCTTTATTGCATGGATGTTAAATTGAACAAACTGCTCTTTTTTTTTTTTATTGTTGGTAGGTTTCCGCTAAGATAAAAATTAAAAATTTACTTTTTATTATGCTGATTGGGTCAATTTTGATCCGGTAAATCCAATGGGAATTTTTGTACAAAATTTGTATATGTTATCTGGATCATACGTGATTATGTGATATATTACCAAGTGAAAAAAATTGGTTATCTAAACTTGAATATGTTAAATTAATAATTTTTCATCTCAAAAGGTTAGAAAAATAGATTTTAATTTAAACCACTATTAAAAATGTGAAAAGCCATAACTTTTTTTTTTTCAAAAAGTCTCATTTAAGGTTGTTACTTTAAATCTCAAATTATCTTTAGCTGAACCTGAAAATATGTATACATGGCATTATGGTGGCAATAGGAATTCCTATAGCTGAGGCTTAAGGAAATTCCCATCATTTTTAAATTATTTGTCTCCTAACTTTCATTGTGCATTACTTATTATATATTAGATCATTGGTATAGTTCGCCTCATTGCTTGATTCTCTCAGCCAAAGTGCCGCTTCATAGTAATATAATAACTGTGATAATATTTGTAACGGATCTGACCTGCTTTGGCATATGCTGAATTTCACATTAAAAGTTTACAAAGACATCTTGTGTATATAAGTATGAGAGTAAGTCACGCAATCCTTCACATCTTAGGTATATAAGTAGGAGCTAAGTCACATAATTCTTCTAATCAAATGGATGATCCGAGCTCTAGTTTTTGAAGTGACGAACTAAAACCTAATTCCTGTCAAATCCACGAACTCAAATGGTGAAATCCTCGAACATAAATAGTTAAATTCTTAAATTCTAATTTGGACCAAAAATTGGTTTTCATGTGTATTGGTATGGTATTAAAACGTATAACGATACATCTTTTACTAAAATTTTACATCAAAACTTTTGTAATTTAGTATTAAAAAAAGGAGTATGTTGTTTTTATTTATTTTCAATACTATAAAGTTAGGCATTTTTTAAGAAATTGATGCACACAAAAACTAAAATTATTTTAAAAAATATGTATTTGTTTATATGTTTATATTTAAATATATCATTATAGATGTGTATGCGCGCCCTAAAGTGTTCTCGCTCTCAAAATATTTTCACAAATGCCACTCTTGTGCTCCTAGAATCACACTTGTGTTGTGAATCCATGACTTAGAGTATGAGCAATGAACCCAATTACAACCCTTGGGTAGCCCTTTTTGGGGTGAATTTCCATGATTTTTACTATAGTTCTTAGCAATTGAATTATACAAGATCTTGAAAAGGTATTGCGGATAAATAAGCCACATCTTATATGAGAAGTACATAGTTTTGATTGCCAGATAAGAATAGACATTTTGGCAACTTAACAAATGGAAAATTCTATTCTTTCAAAAACTTTATTCAGGAAATCCCACCACAATAATGTTACAGCAATATTTTTATATTTAAAAGTTGTCATGATAGATATTTTGTTTTAAAGCAAATAGTTCTCATTCAACCACATTTTTTGTGATAAATTATATATAATTTTTTTAATTATCTAGCATTACCCTTTTACCCATGGCCATGAGGCCTAAGACATTGGAAAAACATTTTCCTGGAAGTATATATTAGTATCTCATAATAAATTGATCAAGGACATTTATTCTTTGTTTAGTTTTTCTTCCTAAATTAACACAAATAGTTTTGAGAGATTTCAAATTTAAGTACTTTCACCAGAGAGGGGAAATTTTCATGATTCTAAGGCCATTAATACTGTTGTGACAGAAGACAAGAAAGAATCTGGTGGGCTCAGTTTTCTTTGTCAGTTTCCTTGGTGTGAGTGTTACTTGGGCATAACTTTCTTGCTTGGTTTTTCATTTTACATTTTTGCAGAATTTACTTATAGTCTTTAACATTTTATCAAGCAACTATGATCATTTTTCAAGTGAATTTTACCTAGACCCATGTGGTTTCACATATCGGCAATTAGATCCCTGTGATTTTTTGTATTGGCAAGCAAACCTCCCGTCGTCAGCTCTGTAAATCCAATTTATTTTGTTAATTATGTTAACCAAATAAAATGACAAATATGTCCCCGAGCTCATGTGCTTTATCGGCAATTTTTTAAAAAAGGTTAATTACACCAAGACCCCCTCAACTATTGTACTTTCTTATTTTACCCCCTTCATCTATAAATGTTATAATTACACCTCTTACTTTTGTAATTAATTCCCATCTTATCCTTTCGTTTGCCTTCTGTTAGAAAAAATAGACGAAATTTTAATTTATACGTAAAATACTCTTCTATTTACCTAAAATACCCTTTTATTACAGAAAAACTAATTTAATGACTAAAATAGTAAATGTCATTGATAGATGGAGGAACCCAAATAAGTCTGAATTTACCAATATCATAAACTAACTCTTCAAAATTATAAATTTAACATAGATCCAACCCAATTAAAATTTTTAAAATCACAAAATACTTAAAATACATTTTACCTAGCAGATATGGTGGAGATGTGCGGTGGAGGGGGGAGTAGATAGTAGCGGTGGTAGTGAGAAATAAGGTTCTACTGCACACTGCCACTATTTCCAACGCTCCACTGAAACCCTATTTCTTATTACTATCGCCACTATCTCATCCTCCCTCCACCGCACATCTCCACCATATTTGCTGGATGAAATGTATTTTAAGTATTTTGGAATTTTAATTGGGTTAAATTTGTATTAAATTTGCTATTTTGAAGAGTTAGCCTATGATTTTGACCTCTATCAGTGACTTTTATTATCTTGGTCATTAAATTAGTTTTTTTTTTGTAACAAAAGACTATTTTAGATAAATAGAAAGGCATTTTAGGTATAAATTAAAATTCTATCTATATTTTCTAACAGAAGGTAAACAAAAGAATAAGATGAAAATTAATTACAAAAATAAAGGCTGTAATTATAGTATTTTATAGATGAACGGGGTAAAATAAAAAAGTACAATAATTGAGAGAGTCTTGGTGTAATTAACCGTCTAGAAACCTCATGCGCTCATGCTCCACCACCAAAAATCCTTAAAAAAATATCCTACAGTCATGCTCACGTTGAGTTCATGCAAACTAACTCAATTGGATAACAATTTTTTTAAAAAAATAAATTTTATAGTACAAAGAGTTATACACAAACTAGATTAAAAACTTTTAGGGATGAATAATAAGATGCGGACAAATTTTATGCAATAATCCATCAACTCTATTTGTTCACTCTAGTTCAAATCACAAATAAAAATAAAAACAAAACATCAATGCTCACATTGGTTTGGACCAAAAATTAAAAAAAGGGTTCATGTTAGGATAATTTGTACCCAAATAAAAATCAAAACCAGTCTTTGAAGGTGATTCAAGTTATTGAAGGTTCATCGAGGATTCGATGAAGAAATCAATTATTGTTGAAACGAGTTTGGGGATGTAGATGGTGTACCAGTTGAATATTCAATCCTAGTTGAGGATTAAACGAGTGCAAAATGGGTTATAGCACTTCTTATACTTATGTCTTTCACATAGTACAAACTAAATTAGGTGCCGTGATTTTTTTTGAAAAGGTTTTCGCATAAAAAAAATTATATGTTCCTCTTCTGCAATTGTTGGTCAGCGTTAAAATTTGATTAAGGACCTATTAACCCCTCTTTAGATTCATTACAAGCCATTAAATCCATATTACTAAGCCACGGCGAATTTCACACATAAACCAGTCCTTCCAACCCTATGCAATTCCTTAGCTCAAATAAATATTTCACTCAGCTAGCTGAAAATCAAAAGGATATGAAGAGAGGCAATGTTTTAGCTGGCGGAGACCGTAGGATCTTCAATTGCGTAGGAATGATAAGGCTGACAATAAACACAGGAAAGACGAGAATGGTTATTAATTAGGTGATGAACCCACAACATGGTCATTTGAAGGAGCACAAGGTAAGAGGACTACAACTCAAAACTCAAATGGGGGAGAGAGAGAGCGCTAAGAAGCATGAACATTTTTAAGAAAGCGTTGTGTCCGCACTCTCCCGAGACATATCGGATGTGTGTCCAAATACGTCCTACTATTTTTTTAAAATTAGACACTTGGATGATACGCGTGTTGATTACTTAGACATTTGTGTCCATCATGTGCAAATCTAAAACAAGCTACAAGTTTGAAGAAAACAACTTGAAATCTAATTGTAAAATAAAAGTAATGTGATTTTATACCAAATTTGATGTTTAAACTCTAAAATACATGGCTTTTAATTTTAATTAGAATTATTTTGTATTTTTTTCATTACTTTGGAGTAAAAATATATCTATATATATAACATAGAAAAAAATACATTAAAAATTTTTTTTGTCATGTCTCCATCATGTCTTGTCTTTGTATTTTTTGAAAATCGTCGTGTGTGTGTCCGTATCTGTGTCTATGCTTATGTGTGAGAGAGAGAGAGAGAGAGAGAGTCGACATGCTCTTCTAGCTGTAATGGTGATAGTGGACTTCCAATAACAGCATTATTGATATTGGAAGATCTAGCTTATGCATCTATCTTTACACAACCTCGGGGCTCCATTAGCATAAAACGAAATACATAATAATTACCAGGAAATAGCAAACTCATTACTTCACTCATCATCCCATGAAACCAGATGTTAACAAACTAGAGAAAATCACCCAAAAAAAGAAAGAAAGAAAGAAAGAAAATGGCTCATATTGGTGTTTCGTCAATTTGCATTTTTTTTCTAACAAATGAAACAATTAATACAAATGATTAAAATTTAAAACCATTAGGGGAATGGGAAAATGTACATCACTATGAACAGCTGCAAGAGGACTGTATAGATCAAACCCTCCTTCCTATCAAACTAAAAACGAAAAGAAAAGAGAAAACTGCAAAAATGTGGATAGAGAGAGAGATTTGGTTTCCCTTTCTTCTTGCGACCACTGAACAAATGCAAGAAGACTACTTGTTCTGCTTAGGATTTGATTTGCTCGCTGGCGCATTCTTTAGACTAGTCTCCACAGATTCTTCAACCTCTTTCATTCCTCCTCTCAACTTGTTTAGATCTGCAGAAACTGAAGTAACAGAAACTAGCAATCTTCTTGACTGACTTCTCTCTCTCTGAACTGTCTCTCTTCCATAATGAAGAGATGCTGAAGAACACATGAGTAAATGGATGAAGATCAAGGAAAAGAGAACAACCAAGGCTCTGTAACAGTTTTTCATATTGGTGTTTGGTTGGAAAGAAAATGAAACATAGATGCCTATTGAAGATCACTTTTAAAGAAAGATGGCAATGCACGTCTGCTACTTGTAGCTTGTGCTTAAGCTTGACAAATCCTGTGGAATGTATAAAATATGTTCTAAAAAAATCATACTTTTACATTAGTCTCAGTAGTAGTGATATATATATATATATATATAACTGATTTATTTCCTTGTACTACAATAGGTTGGAACTCAGAAGCAGCTTAATTTTCATGTGCTGCTGAATTGACTATGATAGTTCTCTGACTAGTATGCAATCCTCCATGAACTAAATAACAAGTCTCATGTGACTTATTCACATGACACCAAATAATTCACCACCTCTTCTGTCCTTCCTTGTGTGATTAATTAAATCTTTAAGCAGATTGTTATTTGAAACTAAGAGTAACAGAACCAGCCAAAGTTCGCTGTTAAGCCTGCTTTCCGTACCCACGATTACCCATCATCTTCTAGGAAAATGCCCTCTTGCTTTTTCATCTTCTTGCATTTACAACCATCTCCCAATTCAGTTGGCTTCCAGAATTTTGTGTCTTTAATTTGTGAGGTGATTACCAGTGATTTTGAACTTGTCTGTTTCTAATTTGGTTTCGCCAAATGATACCTTAGTGGGTGTTCCTTCTGTAAGTTTTGAGTAGCATCATAAATCTTTTATCCCCACTTTACTTAGCTGGTTCATCACCGGTAATGGAAGTAATTTGGATTCAGCTTTACCTGTTTTCTAAAGATTCAAGATGGGCTGAAGATAGAACATGCATTTCAACAAGTAGGAAGCATTTTTTTTTTTAAATTGGCACCCACCTTCCTCATCCCAGGATCCCTATCATTAGCCACTTTTGAAAATAAAAAAGATGATGCAAATATCCTAAATATAGCCTGTTTTTTCTCCATTTGAACACACGGTTTGGATCACTAATGAGATCAGTTGTTTTTAATTTTAGTAGATTTTAGATCTTCTTATATGTTTATATAAGATTCCATCTCCTCAGGTGGAAGAAAATGGTCACAGAAATTAAATAAACAAATGCAAAACAATTATAGATATCACATCGTTCATATTTTTGTCATACACTGGTGAAATCTCATCCAACATTTTAGTTATCTGACAAGATTGATGCATTATCTTTCCAAATAATATCACTAAAACCAAATATTCTAGCAAAACAAGAAATCAGCTGTTCATGAATCACATCTTCAGCAGGAAGCACCACTTCTGTCTCATCTGTCTCTCTTCTCAAAGATGTAACATCCTTGTCTGCAATCCCACACGGCACAATGTGCTTAAAGTAGCTTAAATCAGGGTCAGTGTTAAATGCCAAACCGTGAGAGGTAATCCCAGATGAAATTCGAACTCCAATTGCGCCAATCTTTCTGTCACCAACCCACGCTCCCGTCTCACCTGTTTGTCCAGCATGAGCTTTCACACCATATAAAGATGCCATTTCAATCATTGTTAACTCAAGTTTCTCCACAACTCCGTGCACCAAGTCCAATATCCCGAAGAGATATAATGGGATATAGGATCGCTTGATGTGGACCATGAAATGTGATGTCTCCTCCCCTCTGTGTGTAATGAAGTTCAGCTCCTATATTTTTGAGGTCATGCTCGGGGACTAGTAAATTGTGATCAGTTCTCCGTTTGCCTAGGGTATATGTAGGTGGATGTTGTAAGGACAAAAGAGTATCAGAAATCTTACGAGCTTTTCTATCAGAGACCAGCTTTTCCTGAAACTTGAGTGCATGCAAGTAGTTGACAGTGCCCATTTTCCAAACCTCAAGACTTCGAGAAATTCTCATTCCCTGTGAATTATGGCATAACCATTTTCATATTCATGCTAAGGTCACAAGACATCTACTTCAGGAAAATTATTGCAGGTTTCAGGGTCAGAGATCTTAAAACCAGGCAAATTCAAGGTGCTAATATGTGCAAATTTAGGAACATAAAGCAAGTTGTATGCCAACATTGTCCAAATATAATAAATACGGAAATAGAATGTAATGTGATTGTGAATTAATCCTAAAGTGTCCAGAATCCAAATAATAAAAACAACAAACAGAAGCACAATGCCAAATTAGGCCTCTGGAAAATTTCCAAAGAAGAAAAAACAAAAGATCAAATAAACGACAGTAGACTAATTCTACCCACTGTTCTCTATCCTCTGGTTGTGACTTGAGGAAATCAGTTATGAAGGTAACCATGTACTAAAACAGGAAAAGAGAAATTATAGGGGGGTTAGTAAAATGTTTCCCAAAGGCACTCATGGCAACACCATCCCAATCACAAATCCCCCAACTCTTCATCTGCCTAGGGACAGCCATATAATTGCAAATAGAAGGGGCGATACACAAAATAGTTTGTCACATCTGACACCACAACCCACAAAGCCAATTCAATGTGAAACTTCCTAGCTTATACGCCTTAAAGAAAACAAATTTGTCAAGTTCAAATAAAAATTTTCAATATTTAATTCAATTCCAGAACCAAAGAAAGGAAGAAATCACCAAAACAAAAGCTCTAAGAAGTAAGCAATGGAACAAATTTCCTGGCCAATAGAAAACCATAGATTAATCATCTTAATTTAAATGTTGTACCAATCAGGTTACCCAAAGGGGTATTTAGATTCTTAGGTAAGGCATGAGATATTATTCAATATTAATCCTAGACGCTCTTGATAAAATGGAAAAGCTGAATAAAGAGTCGTAAAATCTCCACCCATACAGTTAATTCAGAAAATAAATTTGATAAAAGGTGCACAGATAATTTTGTATGGAATACAGTGTTCTGCCCTAAAGGAGCAGTTACCGGTGGCTAAGCATCAGAGTTTGTTTAACAAGCATTTTGCCCTTCAACTGGTACCAAAAGTAGGAGCAGAGGGTCTGTTTCCTGAGATTGAGGCTATGGAATTTTGTTCAACAGAAAGCGGTTACAGAAGTCAAAGAAAAGGTTTGAGCCCAGCACATAGGAAGGGGGAAACAATTGGATATCTTATCATATGGAATTAGAGGAAGCAGAAAAAGCTTTCCATCTTTTATTATATTAACACTCTGTTTGGTTGTCAGAAAAAGTGAGGGAAAAGAAAATAAAAGGAAAAAGCAAGGAAAACAAAAGAAAATTAATGCCCTACACCTTGCTTGGTGGTTCAAGCAAACTGAGGCAGAAAGGAAAATGATTTTCTATCTTTGGTTGCTCAAAGAACAGTGTTAAGGAAAAAGAAAATTTATAAGTAACCAAGTTCTTCAATCAGCACCACGGTGAAAATTTTCAAATTGCTATCCCCAGTAAGTCATCAATGACACGAGCTGCCATCACCAGTGATCACAAACATTTTTTAAGTATTTTCCAATTAGATGGTCCTGATATCACCTCAAGATTGTCAAGTGACTTGGGTCCAAATAATACTGAAGCTGAAGGGTTTTCACATTATAAATCAAGATACTCTTTTCAACTAGCTTTTCCCAAAATCATGATTCTTTCGAATGTGCACATCAATTTTGACAACATAAATAGCTAAAACCTTAAATGTAGATTGCACAATTAGGAACCATCCACTATCAACCAAACAAACAAGTGCTTTGGATAATCCAAGTTGGGATACTACCTATTATCAAAAACCGTCATTCAAAGAACTTCCAACTGAAAAAGGGATTGAAGAAATCAGGATAATGCATGGTTCTAGAGTGTGGAGATAAAAATGGTAGATACTGGTGGCAGCACCCATGTGGTGTCCATACAGCATACAACATAGCGGAAGTGGGAGCAAGGAAAGTATATAAACATCTCGAAATGGGAACCAAAGATCATGAGCAGCCCAGTAACATATAAAACAAAATCCCCAATACTTCTGACCAGAAAACGCAGAAGACAGCTGCTAAATGCATTAAGAACTCCTCTATAAACACTCACACAAGAAGATAAAAAAAAAAATATAGGTAGCACATTTGCATGAGCCAGAAATCATAGAAAGAATTAAAGATTGATAAGGCAACTTGATACGATACTTTCTTAGTTCAAAACTCATCTACGATACTTTCTTAGTTCAAAACTCATCTACAGATTACTATCAATTATATGCACCTACCATGCAAAACTAGCTCTGTCTGCTCTTTAAATGTACATATACATTACTAATCAAACCAAAAATTGTACATAGCCATGAATTTAAAACATTTGGACGCATATGACAATTATAGTCAACTATTGCCTCAAACACCAACAATGCATAAGAAATTAACCCGAATGCCAATCAAAATTTGGGCAAGAAATAGATAATACAAAAAAACAATTCATGGCAGATACATGCCTCTAGAGGGAAAGAGGACCTTGACATTGTTCATACTTTGGCAGACTACACCATTAGGCATCACTTCTCTCATATCGAGAACATGAGTAAAAGTGAGAGTTTGTCCTTTAACACAGGCAAGGAAGATAACTCAGTTGTGGATCTGACTTCAAACAAGTATGCAGGTGACCATTCTAGTTGAGAGAAATTTAGTTTCCTATGCCATTGATGACAATTTTTTTTTTTTGGTGGACTGATTTAAGCAACCTTTCATGAATGGATTAAACTGTAGTTTAATGTCGCATTCCAACTTGCATGCTACTCCCATCCCTTTTAAAGTATTACCCGATTCATATAGTGGTTTTCTGGTCCAGGTAGTCTGTTTTAAAGTATACTCTGTTTAGACATTTTTTCCAATGTCAACAAGTCACAATTGTTGCTTGTCAATGTCCAAAAACATATGATGATTTAACAAAATGAATTGTTATACCCTGATGCTTAGGCAAAGTTTCTCGTAATATAGGCCTTTGAAGGTTTGTACAAAGAGCTATACTTATTCTTTTTCAACCAACAAGGTACTTTGTGTTGATGCCTTTATCCTGGCCGGTAGAGGTCAGGTGCCGGGTTGGGCTATTGTCCCAGGAAGAGGTGGTAGAGGTCGGGGCCATGGGCCCCCACCTTATGATGCAACATGGTTCATTGGGCACGAGGCCCAGACCGCTTTTGAGGGGACACTAGTATATTATAGAGCTTTTGCTTATCCATGTACGTTCTGACCAAGAGCATTGATACTCTTTTCTGTTATAGTGTCTTCTCTTCACATATGGTGAGAAGATAGGTGCATTGTGTTGCTCTATGTTGTAAAAGGTTCTGTATCTAATGATCTCCTTGTTGTTTGCACAGCTCTCTGCCACTGGTATTTCAGATGAGCAGAGAAAGGCCTCAATGGATTCCGTGAATCCCAAATACATTCTTAGGAATTATTTATGCCAGAGTGCCATAGATGTAGCTGAACAAGGTGATTTTGGAGAGGTTCACAGGCTGCCGAAGGTTATGGAACGGCCATATGATGAGCGGCCAGGAATGGAAAAATATGCTCGCCTGCCCCCTGCTTGGGCTTATTGCCCGGGTGTGTGCATGCTCTCTTGTTCTTCATGAGTTACTCGGTTGTTTATCCTATAGCATACAAGTACCAGGAGAGAATGTATTTATTGTACATATTAGTGAATCTAGTTTTTTCCACGTATGATAAAGTGCACCACTTCCACTTTTCTTTTCCCTTCGTGACCTAATTAAAATGGTATATTCATGCAGAGAAGTGGAAAATCCTTTGGATTATCTTAGTACACAATCTGCTTGTTACACGGCAGATATTTACTGTTTGTTTGGATTGATTGTTTCATTGGATCACATTTTACTGTAAGTTGTGAACTTGGCTATTGATTTTGACGTTCTGTATTACACATTTGTTTTTGGATCTGGTAATGAATGGTTTCTTACAGCATCTCTCACCAGGCAACAAGTAAAAAACTATGATCCATTGAGAGTAGTGTGGTTTTTTTGTTCTTGAAGCATGTAAAAGGTTATGTATGGAACTAGGGCGAATATGATTTCATTGTTACTGTTGTTGGGTTGAAAACCTATAATGGAAGGTAGAAATGATCATAGTTTGTAAATTACCCAAATACTATCCGTTGGAACTTGGAAGGAATCATTTCCTACAAATTTGTGTTGCTGGGAGAAAACTGGGAGAAAAAGGTCTAGTATGTTAGAGAGAGATATTCTGACAAGCAGGCACATACATATTTGTTAGGTTTCATTTGTTTTCAAGCTTGCCTACATTTGACTCTCTCCAAGCCCCACAGAAGTGGAAGCGTCTTGCGGGCATCTGGTTTTGAGCTGCTTAAGGAGACCTTGTTGAGGCGAGAACCTCGTGCATTGTGCATTTTGTCTTGATTATTTATGCGAGTTGCGTGTGCTCAAAATCAAGATTCGTAAGTGTTTGAGGTACTTCAAATCAAGATGATTAGGGCTGAGGCACTTCATAATTACTTGTAGTGGACATAATTGATTTTTAGCATATTTTACTCAATTATTTTCTACTTATTTGGCTCAACCAAATACAAATAGAAAGGAAAAGAGCAAAGGAAGAAGCAACAACTAAAACGGTACCAGAGCAGTAATAACCAGAGAAACCAGCCCTGAAGTTGAAGGAGCCATGTTCACTACAGGGATATTTGGATTGCTATTTAAGAAAAGCATAAGCCATAACTCATAAATTTAAGTTAGTTTTAAAAAGTCATTTATTTAAATAACTTTTTAAAGCTTAAATTAGTTTTAAAAAGTCAATTTTTTAGTGGAGAGTCAAACACTGTTTAAAAAAATTATAAGCTTATCATAAGCGGTTAAAAAAACCATATCAAAACACTACCTGCAACTATTGCTTTAACATCTTCCATGGCATAGGAGATGGATCAAACTGGGATGAGAGAGATAGTAGCCATCACTCGAAGTGACAATTGGGAGTCTCCTTCCTTCCAAAACAACAATATCCCATCTTTAACAACCTTTTCCTAGATGTTTACAGACTTTGTAGGCATTTTCCAAGATAATAACTCATAAATCATCTTCAATGGTTTAAGTACTTAAATTCTCAATAATAAAAATATTTAACATTCATAAAATTCAACAAATTCTAAATTGTATATAGGTGGGTTCTGTGTGTGCTTTTCTAGTATGCACAGATTGTGAATGTACTTACATGCATGCATTAGTTTAGTTTCAACAAGGTGGTTTGGGAGCTTTCATTGTTGCAACAATTTATTCTTATTTTTGTTACTCAACTAAATAAAAGAAACTGTTTTAACTTCTTTTACTTCATTTTCTTTCTTTTATTTATATTTTCTCTTTCTATTTTCTTTTCTCCTTACAAATCTAAAATACAAAGTCCAAACACAATATCAATATCAACATTCCCAAAGCAGGAATGGAATTTCTTCTTTTATTTCAGTTTCTTTGTTTGGTGGAGAAAATTACTAAATTCCATCAATACTTCTTTCTTTTCTTTCAAATTCTCTCCCCCAAACTAACAGTTATCCATTTGAAGAGTTAGTGTATTCCCACAATTAAAAAAACGCATAGAATAATTAGAGTTCATCATTAACAAAAGCAAAAATTCGATAAAATATTTTTGTATTTTATTGAAGAAAATACTTCTAAAATTCTTTGGATTATTAGCTTACTCTTTTGGATCATTTCTTTATGAGTTTTATTAAATCAAAAGTTAATTAAAAACCCATGAAAGGTAGAAAACTAATATCGATTAAAATAACGTTCATAAAAAGAAACTCAAAGCTAAATAAAAAAATATAAGTAAAAAGGTTGATCCAAACATATTGGGTCGCTTATCGTTAGCAGATTAAAATTGTGACTGGATCTTGGTTCGGATCGGATCAAAGGCTTCACGGGCATACCTTTTTTGGTTGGTGAAAGCTAGACTGTTTCAATGGATCTCCTCTCTCTCTCTCTCTCTCTCTCTCTCTCTCTCTCTTGTGTTTGGATTGGAGCTCTGATTTTTATTCTTGAAGAGGTTTTACTGGTAAGCTTTTGATGCAGCTCTTTTGCCTAGTCTACATATATATACTAGCTTTATCTTTTGTATTCTGAGAATATATGCTCTTGATCGATCTTTTAAGTTTCAATTGACCACCTAAAACCATTCGCAAAAACATTGAATACTGTTATTTGCGAACTAGTTTACTCATTGTACAAATGGGCTTGTGTTGTTTGATGAAATGCCTGTGTGAGTTTGTGTGCGTAGAATTTTAAGAGTATTGGGATTTGAAGATGAGTAGTTGGATTGAATCGTAGGGCAAGTGCTATATGCAAGCACGAGTAATTTGAAACTCCAACAAGGAACTCATTTCCTAGTCATCTAAGTATGAATTATTTTTTTGTATTCCCTATTTCTTGCCCAAATTTTGATTGGCATTCGGGTTAATTTCTTATGCATTGTTGGTGTTTGAGGCAATAGTTGACTATAATTGTCATATGCGTCCGAATGTTTTAAATTCATGGCTATGTACAATTTTTGGTTTGATTAGTGATGTATACGTACATTTAAAGAGCAGATAGAGCTAGTTTTGCATGGTAGGTGCATATAATTGATAGTAATCTGTAGATGAGTTTTGAACTAAGAAAGTATCGTATCAAGTTGCCTTATCAATCTTTAATTCTTTCTATGATTTCTGGCTCATGCAAATGTGTTGCCTATATTTTTTTTTATCTTCTTGTGTGAGTGTTTATAGAGGAGTTCTTAATGCATTTAGCAGTTGTCTTCTTCGCGTTTTCTGGTCAGAAGTATTGGGGATTCTGTTTTATATGTTACTGGGCTGCTCATGACCTTTGGTTCCCATTTCAAGATGCTTATATACTTTCCTTGCTCCCACTTCCGCTATATTGTATGCTGTATGGACACCACATGGGTGCTGCCACCAGTATTTGAAACATTCATTGACGCTGCTATTGACATCTGGCCTTTATCTTGACCCTACCATTTTTATCTCCACACTCTAGAACCATGCATTATACTGATTTCTTCAATCCCTTTTTCAGTTGGAAGTTCTTTGAATGACTGTTTTTGATAATAGGTAGTATCCCAACTTGGATTATCCAAAGCACTTGTTTGTTTGGTTGATAGTGGATGGTTCCTAATTGTGCAATCTACATTTAAGGTTTTAGCTATTTATGTTGTCAAAATTGACGTACACATTCTAAAGAATCATGATTTTGGGAAAAGTTAGTTGAAAAGAGTAACAGATTACCTCAGCCCCAGCATTGTCAGCTTACTGAACTGTCTAAAAAAGGAATTATGTAAATATATATAATTCTTTGAACTGAACTGTCTAAAGAGAATTATATGAGATAATCGGATATTCTTACATATAACAAGCAACTAATTTTCACACATAAATTTGAATACGCTTGGCATACAACTGAACTCTTTGAACCCCTTTAACCAAGGTATGCTTGAGAATAGTATACTTTAATCCCGAAACTGTAAGCATGAGTCTTTTAGAAATCAATCATTATTTCTGTTGAGCTATGAGCCTAAGATCAAAGATTGTTTTCTTCATACTAACTACACAATCACCTCATCAGATAGCATTCTTAATAGGACATCCCTCATCAATCATTGACCAAAGCTTTTACAGAATGGCTAAGAACCCACCAAAGATCTGGGCAAAGGGTCCATAGAAATCAACCACATCATCAAAAATATACACACTCACATATATCTATATCTATATCTATCTATATATATATATATATCAAGCGCAGAAGAAAGACGAACAAACAATACCAACCTGTCGCGGAATATTGTCGGTTCTTGGATCGCCGGGCAACTCTCGGATGAAGGAATGGTCCCAATTCAGATCTTCCAGCTTCAATCTAATCTTTTCGTGACCCAGACTCTGCTTCTTCAGGTCATCGGCAACGGAGTCAACTGACAAATCGGTGTTTATCGACGGAGAGTCCATGAAAACGCTGCCAGATGCCAGAAGAGTCCGAAACGGCGTCGCAGGAAATGGAAGGTCTTTGTGTGATTTTTGGAGATTGGAGGGGCAGAAGTGGAATTTTATTAGAGATTTGGCGGTGGAGGAGAATTTACTAGCCATTAATCATCATCCTTTTCTTACAAATAAACTTTTTGATCCTTAAAAAATTGGGACTAAATATGCAAGAAAACCGTACATGCAGAAGAACCCACCAACAAGATCCCATCAGTGGAAAGATTCTCAAAGACCCATTTGCAGATAGCAACCACATCTTTGATTTCTTGGAACCCAGTAGGCAGTAAGAGAAGCCCTTCCTGTTGATCTCCCAACCCCTCTCATGTCAAAGGTCACAGCTTTGTAGACTTCGCTGGCCAAACCAGAAGCAATCCCTCTCAGGAGGCCTTGACAACCACCCAAGACTGAGTATGGATGAACCAAGACAACAACTAGGTTGTCTTTGATCTCTCCTCTTGCCAGGAGAGGAGGAGAGAAGACGGTGGATTGGGGGAGAAGGGCATTAAGAGAAGGCGGAGATGGAGAACCGCGGCGACGGAGGAGGGAGAGAGGAGTGAGGCTGGACAAGGGGGAGAGCATTGCTTGCCTTTCTTTCTCTACAATCTATATATATCGTATGCATGCACAAGCAACACGACACCCGTAAGGCTGCAACCTTTCAGTCTGTTTGAAACTGCGTAAAATTATCAAGTTTCGTTAGGTTTGGGTTTTCGTTTTCCATTTTTCTTTTTTGAAATTTGATAAAATCGTGTTTTAAAAATTATTTTTATTAAAATCGCATTTGATAAGTCAGTTTTGAAATTTATTTTTGAAAATTTTTTTAAAAAAATAATTCAGATTTAAAAATTATTAAAAAGATAATTTTTAAGTTTTCAAAATCGTTTTCATACGGAAATAAAATGATATAAAAATAATGGTGCTTTTTGTAGTCCTATTTTTTTGTTTTCGAAAATAAAAAAAAAGCAATCCTTAAATTTTTTGTTCCGAAAATACGAAACATGAATCGAAACTGAAATTGAGACCGGTATCAAACAAAACTATCAATCATTTTCTTTTAGTTTACAACGGAGAAAGTATTGGAAGGCAAGATTTTTCTTCTCACTTTCCATTTATTTTTTTTGGGTAATTATACTTTATTTTCTTATAGTTTAAATCAAAATTAGATGACCCCTCTGTGATTTAAAAGTAAACACATGACCTGCCTGTAGTTTGGACTTATTTGTAAAATAGATAGAAACCATTAGATTTAACGAAAATTTTATCATACAGGTATTTTTGTCATTTTATCTCTTCAAATTAAAACATCAAAAAGATGATTTGGTAAAATAACTCAAAACAAAAAAATTTAATAGATAAGCCTTTATTTTGGTATAAAAGGGCCAAATCACCTTTTTGATCTTCTAATGTAGAGAGATGAAATAATAAAAATACTTTTATAACATAATTTTCGTTAAATATAACAATTTTTATCTATTTTGTAAATACGTGCAAACAACAAGAAGTCTTGTGTTAAACCACAAGTAAATCATCTGATTTTGACTCAAATCACAAGAGCGTAAAGCGTAATTACTCTTATTTTTTTCATTTTTTCTTTACAAAATCAAACATAAAAATTAATTACTTTTATTGCAATTTCTCATTCACTCCATTTTCCTTCTTTTCTCTTTTCCTTCCGCAAGTTTCAAACATACCCTTCGTGTTTTTCAATTCTATTAAAAGTTACTTTTCTTAGTTAATTATATTTTTTTTATAAAAGACCATTTATAAACACACTTTTTGAACAAGGACTCAATATCATTAAAATCTTCTAAACTCTACAACGTAACATATTGACCCCTTAAACTACTAATTTGTAGTAATGAACACCTTCTGTTAATAATATATTAGCAATATGTTAAGAGAATGAATGAAAAATTTTCATGCGACTAGAACATGTTCACAAAAATATAATTTTTTTAAATCTAAATTGACCTTATTTTTTTTATAATAATTATCTAATGATTTAAATGCCCCTTTAATTGTCCTTATATTTACGTATTATTCAATGAGCATTTTGGTCATTAGAGAATTATTATAATAATAAAAAATTAATTTAAGTATAGAATTATACTTTTGTGAACATATGCAAGTCAAATGACAATTTTTTATTCACTTTTCTAACGAATTGCTAACATAAGGTGTCAATTGATATACATTATTAGTTTATGGGATCAATATATTAAGTGAGTCATAGTTCAAGACTGTTTTTATATTTACCCTTTTTATAAATTCGACTTATCTCATCAAATTGTTAATAGTAACCCAACTCATTTATTAATGAATGGATATGTATTAACTTGAAATCGACATATTTATTTATTGAAGTTTTAACTATTAACAAAAACCACTAGACTTTTTCTTTAATAGTTTGAGATATACCTGGTTAAGCTAATTATTTTGTCAATAATTGTCATTGAAAATTAATTAGCTTGAACTCTATGGCCTAACTTGATTTTGTGACTTCTATAAAATTAAATTTTCTTTTAGGTATTTTACATTTTAACATATATTAATTTTTTAAATTTATTTCAGATTTATTGGAAATTGAATTTATTTACTAAAGGGTCAAAAGAAAATTTTAAGAGATGAAAACATAAAAAGGTATTTATTATATTCAATTGCTTCATATTTATATTCAGGTAGGGGTGGAGGGGACTTAGGTTTAATTTTAGAAATAATTAACACTCGAGAAGTACTTTGCTCCTTGATTAGTTGAAATTATTAGATGATTCTTCTATTCAAGTAATGCTACATATAATATAGAAAAGCACATTTCTCACCATATTTTCTCACTATTAAACAAAAATCAATGGGAGTCACTCACTTGAAATAAAATTTACTTCACAAGTTGCTCATGTTTATTGTGGCTAATGATGTTGGGACCCATTAACTTGTGTCTGGAATGAAAAAATACTATGCAAAGTCAGATTATCAATAATCTTTTTAATTCTTTTATTTTGCCAAGACTTATTTATAGTATATGATGGTCAAATATATGGTTTGTTATTACAATATAAGATTATAAAGTGATCAAAGATAATTACTTCATCTTTAAAATTTGTTCATTTATAATTGAGATACTAAAAAACTAAAGTTATGGAAAACATGTTTAGAAAATAAAATGTCATTTGGTTGCTGTTCAAGTACCATTAGAGGAGACATTTGTTTCCAAAATGGCCCAAATTGATTGGAGTATACTGAAAATAATGGATTCAAAAAAAATTTCTAAATTTTACTTTTTAAATGAATTATATACAGTTAAATAATTACATAATCATTTAATTTCATATGTGGTCTCCCAGGAAGAAACTTCTCATAACCATTTATTCCATTTTTCAACGTATTTCATTTTTATTACTTAAATGATTTTGTAAGTATTATATATACTATTGCAGATGCAATTCTTGTGCAACACCATCCAATAAATAAAAGGAATGTTTACTCCAAACTTTTTTCTCTCCACTATAGGGCACTTAAGTGGAACTCTACTTCTTAGCTGTCCACGAGATATATATACTAAAAGACAGTTAAATGTTATAAAAGTAAAGAAATATAAAGCAAGCAAAATAATCAAACATAGTATATAATAAAATTAGTTCTTATAGAACTATCAAATAATAATTAGATAATTCTTTTGAAACTATTAAGAATAGATTTTCTTGATCACTCAAAAATTTATTTCTATTATAGAACAAAATATAAAATACAGTTTAAACTTGAATATTTTATCTACACCCTTTGTTTTCTTCTCTCTCCTTTTTATTTCTTTCCTCTTCTTCTTGTCCATTTTTTTCATAGCCAAACTCCTCTATTTATAGAGAGGAGTTTACACATCAAACTAATTAGTAGGAGCCACCACCCAACATGGTCACATGGGTTTACATGGGTGGTGGACATTCACCATTTGGTTTTTGCAATCATAACATTCGCCCTTAGATGACCACCACACAAGATATGCCTTGTTAAAATCTTACTAAGAAAAACTCAATAGGACAAAAACCTTAGCAAAGGAAAAATAGTATAATATTGTGTATAGTATATAATGTTGTGGGTACGTTAAAACTGCTTTATTAAAACATTGCCAAGAAAAGTATACTACTTCCCCTTATGAATCTGCCTAATAAAATTTGATTGTCTCACTTGTTCAGCATGAAATATCTTTGAAATGGCGCATGCCAATGTTGTGTACCAGTTTTTCAAATATTGTAGTTGAAAGTGCTTTCATAAATAGGTCTGCTAAGTTATCACTTGAATGTACCCGCAATACAATTTCCAATTTTCAACAATAATAACAACGAAAGAGCAAGAACTACACGAAGATACAATTTTGAGAAAAAAGAGAACATTAGAGAAGTTATTTAGAAGGCATAAACACTTATCCTAAGCACATAATCTCAGCTGGAAACATTCCACATGACACCTTTTATAGTTTGTTTGGAACTTGAGAGAGAGAAGGCAAGGGAAGAGAAAATAATTAAAAAAAATTATTTTCTTGTTTGATTCTACTTGGAGGGAAAAGGAAGGAAAAATGAGAGAAATGGAAAAAGAAAGGAGGGAATGGGACAAAAAAGTAAGGGAAAAAAAACAATCACTCTCTCTCGCTCTCTCTCCTTTCACTTTCCTTTCATTTTCATTACAAAACCAAACAGAAAAGAAAAAACTTCCTTCTTGGACCTTACATGTAATACCTCCTAAGAAGGAGCGAAAGTAGAAATTATTCACTACAGCAATAGCCTAAAGAGCAATTGATGTTATATACAATCTCATTTCTCACTCAATTTTCTCACGCCCAAAATTTAGACACAAACCTATAAGACCCATATTAATAAATTCATATGGAACACATTCACTTGTGTTTATAACTGAGAAAAATAATTTAGAAATGAGATTATATATAGTATTTGAAAGGATTGTTGATAAAGAAGACAGAAGGCAGGCAAACAACAACATGGCTCTTAGGATGTAATTAGGTTGGTTCAACTCTTCGTTCATGTAAGTGGTAATAACACTTGCCATCTCGATTTGATCTCCTGGCGACTCCACTGAACATGCAACTCCAATTCTCAACATAGAAACTATGCAGTCTTTGATATAACTCCTTGTGTTATGTTCCAATCGGATGTAAGGGTCCACAATTTCCATCACCCGCAAAGTATTCTTAACAAAGTTATGAAGATTTAAATTATCCTTAAACATATTATTGGTTGGTTTTTTTTTCCTGTAAACATCTCCAGAAGAAGAATTCCAAAGCTACATATAAGCCTGTCAACAGATTAGATTTGAATATATATATATATATATATATCTTTGTAGATTCAGGTCTACACCTGTTTGTTAATTGATCGGGTCTGTTACCATCAAACCCGATCCATTAATTTCAAATCCGAATCGAACTTGCATGTTTTTTAATTAGGTCGGATTCGGGTCTAGTCAGATCCGGACCAGACCCGATCTATTGACAAGCCTAGCTATATACATCCTCAGTTGTGATTCCATTTCACCCATGCCGCGTACTATGCACTGTGGGTGAAAAGCAAGTCTAATTATTTGACATGGTTTGTAATCCCAACAGGATAAACAGGATAATGCATTGGATAATTTTTTTCTTTTGAAGAAAACACAAAATTAGACTAGCATGGAAGCTTTAATCGAAATCAAATGAATAATTTAGACGGGACTGAAATTTCGTAACAGAAATTACATAAAGAAGATTAAAAGGAAAGAAAAGAAAGAAAAAAAAACACAGTCAAGGCATAACGAATTGACTTAATTATGACACTTATGACCAATTTCAATCATGGCCATATCCAACAAAGTAAACTTGAATGGTAATGGTTTCACTGATCTAAGATTTATTGATTCTAGTACAAGGCAGTTTGATGGCTACCAACACAAACATTTCTTGAAATGTCTTATTTGACAGTGCAATCAAGCCAACCATTAGAATGCTTAGTAAGCTTACAATTAGGAGGTGGAAAGCATGCATTGGGAGTACTCAAAAGATGGAGTGGTATTTTGGCGCAAAAAACTTGCTTTTGACCATACCAAGAAAGAGATTAGTTGAGTTACACGCAAGTTGACCCGGAGACTCTTGACCGCTAACCCAAAAAGTAAAAAAAAATGGAGTGGTATGTGTATTAAAAAAATTCTTAAGATAAAGGGCTAAGAATATGTTGGTGCCAATTTTCTAGAAAGTGAAGGTTTATAGCTGGAGTTTCTATGGTTGTTTATGATGAACTTAGTCTATCATGTAAATTCCTTCTTCTTCTTTTTTTTCTTTCATTTATGGTTTTTTAATGCAAGTTCAGATTTTCCTTGTAAGGAAATTAAGAAGTATGTACCTGGAGCGACCTAGCCTATGGTTTCCTGTATTGCAACTGAATTGCTTTAATGTTGTGCTATCTCACTTGGAATAGTCGAAATGATTTTTGCCAGCCCAAAATCTCCAACATTGGCAGTCATTCCATAATCCAAAAGAAAATTATTACTTTTCTTCAAATCACCATGAATAATTGTTGACTCACAACCACAATGATACTCCAGTGTAGAAGCAGTATGAATGGCAGTGTTCTAGTCTTTGGATCAATTTAAGTTTTATTTTTAGTGCTTTATTTAACATTTTTGAGAGATTTCTATGCTTTGTTGTTCTTATTAGTGCTTTGTATTATGACAAGAAACTCCTAGAAGCTCTTCTGAGCTGAAGATTGAGCACTTTCACTGCCACTACCATTTGACATGGATTAAGAATCGCTTTGTAAACAAAAGCATAGCTCCCAATCCCATTCAGATTAGCCTCTAAGCATTTACCTGTGGCTTTGACAAGCTCTGCCTTAAAAAACTATTGCTTGAGTGATGACACGGAAGAGGCCTTCTTTCTTGAAACTTGTCATTGGTGAAGAAATATGAAGAAGCAAACCAATAAAGTTAAATGTATAATCGGAGGAACCAATAAAGTCTTTTGGGATTTTGAGGATTGGCAAGGAAGAAGCCAGAAGGTTTAGTTTTGAAATACCTCCACATAGAATATTATTTCCAGCAACTGAAATCGCACTTCAATTTCGAAACACTCCTTCCATTGGAACTTTCCCATATAGCAAGTTAAAAGACTCTTTCAACTTTTCCAATTGAAGCTTACCTAGATAACTTGGGATCAGCCCCCACAAATTGTTGTTTGTATATATGTTTAACTCTCATAAACCCCTCAACTCTCTCAAACTTTGAGGGATCTGAGTCTCGAAAGAATTACCTTCCAAATAAAGCCATTCCAAGCTCAAACAAGTGCTCAAAGAGTTTGAAATTAGCCCTAATAATCTATTATTGGATACATCCAACTCAACAAGATTTTTCAAATTCCCAACTTCTAATGGAAGAGGACCAATCAATCCATTGTGGGCTAAATTGAAGGAAATTGAAATAGAGGAGAGACTCATGATTTCATGGGGATATGGAAATGGAGCCATTGAGATTATTGTGAGTAAGATATACCCCTAACAAGTTTCCACAGTTGCTACACTAAATCATCCCATGAACTCAAGGCCCCAAATGGGTATTGATCAATGGCAACCTTGAAAGCTATTAATGCGAGTCTCTATCTCATCTACCCAGCAAGTGGCAGGGGTACTGTTGCTGAAGTAGCACCACCATACAAGGGCGGTGTAGAGCATAGCAAGCCACCCTGCCATGATTTTCTGATGAAGGTGTATGTATTCCAAAAATTTTAGTCACCCAGTGTTGTCAAAGTTTGAGATCGTTGAAAAGTTGGTAGAGAAAGAACCCAATTTTTTTTTTAATTTTACAGGAAGTCGTATATTCCAAATTACCTTCATGACTTTCACTATGATCTTAGTATTTATAATAAATTATACAAAAGAAAATGCTATTTATAGATAAATTTTGTACAGAAACTCTCACTAAAATGAAATAGCAATGAAAGTTTTGTAATGAAAAGTTATTATCATAGGTGTTTTATTTTGAATTGAAAAGCTCTAATTCAAATACATCATTCGGTATAAAAATTATGGATAAATTTTTTGTTTGTATAGAGGTTGCAGGATATTTGGAGCAATGGAACAAATATGTGCTCGACTCGATATTTTCGAAATTGTACTAAAAGGCTCATGTTCAATTGAAAACAGTCTAATAATCAAAACTCACTGCTTGGCCTTGTTATATGTCATTGTGCATAGTAATCCCTTCGTTTAGGCATCACAGTCTCAATAACTTTGTTCTAGAGAACTTCTCTTTTGGTCATAATTTTGATTAAGAATATTTGTTTTTTTATTTTTTTGTTCATCGAAAGGGATTACAAGGAGGGCCGAACTCGGAGAGGGAATTAGAGGGAAAGAGGGTTCGAACTCCTGATCTCCCTAATAGAGGGCCAATATGTATCTTTGATGTCATTTGTTTTGGCACTTTTGTTTATGCTTTTAGGATCCAAATATAGGCTCAAAGTCCAATTTGCCACTTTAGAAAATTTTATTAGAGTCCAATTAAAGTTTCGATTCGAATTCTACCTACAAATAAGATGCTAAGTGTCACAACCCCAAACCAATCCTATGCAGATTAAGGGTCATAACCGACCAGTAGCGTAGTTGCCGAAACCCAAACACATTAATTAGGTTGATCACTTACATTAAAATATAAGTGATATTGCATTTCATTCATTCAAAGTAAGTGTTTAAGTTCCAACTAAACATACCATAACATGAATTACAACATCAAGCAATCACATCTTGGGCCGTCCATAATACCGTATTAACATACATAACTTGCCTCAAATAGATATTACACGAAAGTCATAACATAGCTCATCACTAATATGAGGAATACATCCTTAGCAAATTATGACATGGCTTCACAAAACATTCACATCAAACATCTTCAACAAAGCTCTCAAAAGCATAGGCATGGTCTTTAATCTTGATTTCCTAAAAATATTAAGTGAAAGTATGAGTTAAAAGTCCAGTGAATAATAAAGCAATCAAAGTATAAAAATACCATGTACTTGATTTGAGTACATCATAAGCATTATAATACATAAAATTGAAATAAATCTCTTGATACTTGTAAATCACATTCCTCAAAAAGGTATAGTAAAATGTTTCATAACTTTAAAGGAAAGATCATTCATAGTTTTCATCATATCGAAACTTTTATCTTTTCATCAACATGATAAAATATGTATAATGTACCCATTACTTCGTGTCAAAAGTGATTTACTCCTTTTTTCAGATAAACCGCTACAAGCTCGTATCCACTAGTGGTACATCTAGAGGTGAGACTTTCACCTATCTCTCAAGACATAGACATCTGGGAGTAGACTGTCAATGGCCATCCTAGGGACATCTCTCCTATAATAATTTGTCATTCTTCGCTTATTTGAAGTTTCTTGGTGTAGGACTCTCGAGAATAGCACGTATTAGCTTCAAATGTATATTCCAATAATATTTATATAATTAAGTCCATAAATTTGCATAGTATGATAGATACAAGGCTTATCATCAAAACATGACAATTATACTTGAAAGATATCATAGATAAAACTTTTGTATTAAAAGCATTTCAATTGTACAAGCTTGTAATAAAGAAAAGTATATGTACAGAAAATATAATAGAGTTACTCCAATTACTCCATTACTCACCTCAAGTTTCTTGGTGGCTCAAATTTATCCTTACAATAATCCTACATAATCAAGACATATAATGTTCAAAAAACAACACTTAGTTTCCATTAATAGGTCCTAAAATAATTCAAAAGTAATTTAGAGTAAAGAACTTTTGATGTTCTCATGAAAGTGTAGGCTCCTAAATCAAGAGTCGAATTGTGGACAAAAGGTTTCGACCTCTAGAATCAAGGTGTCAGCTCTTTTTCATAGAATGCAAGTCTAGGCACTCACAAATGTTAAAGTGTCGACCCCTGAAATGTAGGTGTCGACTCTTTTTCACGGAGAGTAACATCAATACTCAAGAAGGTTGAAGGTGTCTACACTTAAAACACTGATGTCGACCTCTTTTTACAGAGAGTTCAGATTCAAGTTTTGAATTCAGAGGTGTCGACTCCTAAACATAGGAGTCGATCCCTGTAGACAGAAAGCAATTCGGAACAAAAACAAAGTGTAAATTTCAAACAGCTATAACTCACTCATCTTACCTCAGATTTTGGTTTACAACCTATCATTAGAAAGGTATTGAAGTCTATTTTTCAATGAATTTAGTTTCATAGCAAAATTTTAAATATTGAAAGACTTATAGTCAGAAATGTGGAGATTTTCTAAATAGAATTTTCTTGCTTAACGTCAAGTATCAAAATGAAAGATCCAAAATTTCTAATAGAATCTCATGGTTCTAACCCTCGGTAAAATAAGGTCCCAACATGGTAATAGTCACAAAAGATTTTCAAAACAAGTTGATGAAAATAAGTTTCCAAAATCTCATAACACACTACTTTTTTTCAAAATCAAGGTCTTGATTAAAGTATGGCCTTCTTCCAAAACATAAATCTTCAATTTCCCATTATAAAAGGGTTTTTAAAGGATTTTTTTTTTTAATCAATCAAATGTATGAGTATAAAGACATAAATCAATTACATACCTTAGATTTCCAGTTAGGTTGAAGTCTTCTATGAATTCTTTCACTTTCTTTACACTTTTCTTTACTTTCTATTTAGCCAAACACCATAACTCCCTCTCTTTCTCTCTGCAAAGTATACAAAGTTTTGCATGCAAATAAATAGATACACGAGTGTATGGGAGATAGTGAGTTATGTCTACAACGTTCACTTATTCTCTCTATCTACAAAGTATACATGCAAATGGATAGATATATGAGTGTCCACAAAATAGTGAGTTATGCCTACAAAATCCACTTATTCTTTCTCTCTCTCTTCGGTGGAATGCTCTAGCGATTGCATCAACAATACATTGTTTTATAACTTGCAAGACCAAAGCTTAGTGGGACACATGTCTCATTAGAAAGGTTCATGGAGTTTCTCTCACATGAGGTAACTCCCCCTCATATAACCTAGGTGATAAGTCACCTATACTAATTAAGCATGATTAGCAGTAATTAATCAAATTTGGCTTAATTAATTTATCATACTAATAAATCTTACTTACCGTTAATTAATCAAAATTAGAGATTTACATAAAATTTGAATCACGCTCGATTAAATACACATAGTACAATTTAATACGTTATAAATTAAAATGTGATGGTTCTGCGTGGTATGTCAAGAGTAGTTTTTTGTGCATTAATACAGTTTTAGATCTAGAGAAAGGTTTCTATTTAGTTCCTTTTGTGATAATATTTTGGGTTTTTTTGCTTTTTGCTAACTAAGTGTTCGGGCCAACTTGCGTACCTCGACTAATTTTAGGGCTTCTACTAGTCCCCTCATTCCATACGTAATTATTGAGTCAAAGACTCTAACAATGGTCTCAAAAAATTAATATTACCTGAAAAATTTTAAACTTAAAATTTTAGAGGGAATGGACTCTCAAGCCTTTGCCACAATGCATTGCGGATATTCTTAGGCTAAATAAAGCATTGTACTGACTTTTTACATTTGTCTACATCAGTAGTCTCACATAATTACACAATATTCAAATCTCTATGAAAGTCAAGGCTGTCATTTTCCACTACCCACACATTCACTCTCTCTCTCTCTCTCTCTCTCTCTCTCTCTCTCTCATCCATCAACACACAAAGATCAGCAGAAACTAAAGTGGAGCTACTTTTCTTTCTGTTCTATTTTAAAAAATATAATCATATACAATCTTATCAAAAATTAAAATGAGATGGTAATGACATTTTTAAAATATAAACCAACTTTATGAATTTAATATTGTGAATTGATAGGACCCAAGTATACCACATCATTGTCAAACAAAAGTTTTGTACAGCTTTTATATTTGTATAGCATTTTTTTCCTTTGTTTCTTGAATTTTATTTATTCATATTTTATCATTATGTGGCAACTAAAATTAGAGGGTTTTTTTTTTTTTTTTGTTTTTATCGCAAATGTTGAATTACAGGTTCAATAAACAGTGGAAAGATTCTCATGATGGAAAACATATCCTATATGTATCTGTTGATAATAAGACAATAATAATCGTCATGTCCAATTGATAAATTTTTTATTGAATTTCCCTAAGTCATTAATGAAGCGCATATGGATTTCTCTTTCTTTTTCTAAACTTGAAAGAGTCACTAACCAATGGAAATGTCTGTTATTTCTTAACAAACCTGTATGTACCCATTTACCTAGTCGACCCATCACGGATAACAAAACTCTTTACATTGTCATGCCAATTGGCTAAATTGCCTTAACTAGCTAAATACTACCAAACCCCATGCACAATGTGTTGTTTCTCCTTTTGCTTCATCATCTAGAACTATTAATTTTGTTGATTTCTTAGCCATCTTGATTAGGGTTACTCCTTTGTTTTCCATAGAAATTCTCTCTGGATTAAAATCCTCCCCATTCTTTGAGTGTAGCTATACTTGGACAAACCGTATTTACCACTTGAACTAATCATAGTTATGTTCTGTAAACTTAAATTGGCTATAAAATTTTCTTATGTTGAAAAAGAAAAAGAAAATGACACACATTGGTAAAATTGAAAATTAGAAGGCCAGATAAGGCCAAATCAGTTGTCCGCAAAAATTAGACAATCTTGTAATAAAAATTATATTTTAGACAAAAACAAATAACTAGGAGGTTTAAGATATCCCATGTAAGTTGGTCTCATCTCATCCCTTATTTCTATTTTGAATGACGTGTCAATTAACTAACTAATGGAATGAGAGAAGAGGAGCAACTTTCATTAAAGAAAATCAAGGAAATTACAAATTGGAGGTTTAATACTATCCAAATGGGACCGAGAAAGATTAAGCAAAAATTAATAACTAAGATCATACAGGCCTGCTTTGTCTCTATGGCCAGCAAGCAAGCCTTTCTTCGGGATTGAAGAAAGTTCAAACATAATCTCTCCTTTTTATTACAAGTTGGCAAGACCAATGTCTCAAGACATCAAGTCTGCTGCTCATCTCATATTGCAGTGAGCCATTCCTTGCTACGTGGATCCAATAGCTATGTTCGGAATCCACCTAATAGTTCAATTGTGAAAAAGACAAAAATAACGTGACACTTCAAAAACATCAAATAATTTTTATTGAAGTCAATATTCTTAAGTAGCATTTGGAAAAACCATCAATAAAAGGAGACTATGGTGTTCACCACGGTTAAGGAAGCAAACTTGTTATGATCTGCACCATATACATACCAAGGGTGAGCTGACATGAACATTCTCTAACCAGATAGAGAATGGCAAATGAAAACATGGTTTTAAATGTTTTTGTTCATGACATTTATGTCAAACAAGTGCAAACTATAACATAACTTCGTCAACAGATTCAAAACACAAGGCAACCCAAAACAAAGAACAAACAAAAGGGGAATATATATATATATATATATATTCAATGGTTGTGTTAGCATCATTGCTTCAAGAGAATGCACATGAACATTAGTACTCTGCCATGAAGAAGTGTTTGCTCTTATCGTTGTGCTCTTGTTACTGTGTCTCATATTGAGGCTTTACAAACATTTCTGTTCTCATGCATTTTCAGGAACTAAATAAAACAAATGGAACTAAAAAACCAACAATTCAGAGGAGCCATATGATCACATCATACATCACAACCGAAAATCACGCTTGAATATCTTGTTCCATAATTTTATCAATACAGAAAAAAGAAAAAAAAGATGTCTCTACAGAAGGAACAGATGCTCTCATGAAAAAACAGGGGCCGCTGGCCAAACCATTCTTGGATGACGACCATAAGAGTGTAGAAGACGAAAGACCAAACGTCAACACTAGCTCTATCCTAAAGACTTCAAAGCTCCTCTCTATAAACCTGCTGATACCTCTAATGCTTGTCCGTTGGAATGTCAAGGTCTTTAAATATGGGACTATCAACTCCCACGCCCATTGCATTCAGACCATTGTCAACATAGATGAGAGCACCAGTGATGGCAGAAGCCAATGGTGATGCTAGGAAGGCAGCAGTGTTCCCCACCTCATCTGTTTCATATGTTTCTCAAAACTCAGTTATAATGGGTAAGAAAAACTGGAGAAAAAAAAACTATTAAGGAAAAAGGAACAATTAAATAAAAATTAAATCTCCAATGTCTCAATGATTCACCTGCAGATAGTTCTTTCTGGAGAGGGGCATTGGCTAATGAGTAGTCAATCATTGTATCTATGAATCCAATTGCTTTTGCAGCACGGCTCCTCAATGGACCTGATAAATTTCCCTTGCCAGTCAAAAGAAGATTTGACAAAAAAGCAATACAAGAAAAATATTTGTACGTTCATAGCAGGATAAGATATTTATTAGTCCCACCACCTTTTGATAAGGCACTAAAGCATTTTATTTATGCAGAACGCAGGAGTAACTGTGAGGTTGATTTCACAAGTAGCTCATGGGAAGGTGTCGTAGCATTAACCATGTAACCCCAAAAGAAAAGGACATAACCAAAACTATGATGACACAATTTAAACAGAAACATGAACCCCCGGAGGAACCCAATGGTTGATCAGAACATTCTCAAGAGATCTAAGAAACCAAACCAACTAATGTGTGCCAATTTTAACACAAATGCAATGATCTAGAAAGACAAATGTTACATGCAAGTATCACTGTATATGGTAAAATTGCACAGCATTTCTCTCGCCCTGGCAGTAAAAGATGATTCTTAGGTCAATTAGAGACATCTAATAGAAAGTGTAGGTAATACCTCCTTCATTTAGGTTCGATTGTTAACCCTTAGCAAATAGTTGATACCAAATGGTGGACCAACCACCTAACATGATAGTTAGGATCTAAGGACATGTATGGTTGGGAGATATAGGGTGGAGGATTGGATATGTCATTCTTGGAGCCCACCTAATCTCATGTTTAGGAAAAACAAAGTAATAGAGGATTACTCATCCCTCTGGACTATTAATCCCTCAAAATGAAAAATAAATAATACCATGGGGGAAGTGGTATTACTTATCCCCTCCCTTGAGATAAGCTCAAAAATGACATTTTTACCCTTATTTTATAATTATAATAGGTTAAAATAATATTAAATAGCTATATTATAATTTAAAATTAATTTTTATACTAGTTTTTTTTTTTTAATATGATATTTTAACAAAATAATATTTTACTTATCCCATCATAATCCCATCCTAACCAAATGTAGTATGAGTAATCCTTCATCACATTAAGTATTATTTATCACTCATTACCACCTTCCTAATCCCACAATATTACTTTATCTCCTATTTTCTCATCCTGCAAACAAACGAGGCCTAAAAAGAACTTCCACAACCCCTATTTTTTGAAGGAAAAAAGTAACACAAATAGATGATCAAGGTGAAAGTTACCAGCAGATATTGTGTTGACCCTAATCTTATGCTTTCTTCCCGCTTCAAAAGCAAGAACCTGAATTAATCAATTGATACCTGCTGTTAACACCATGAAAATAGGGAAACTACAGAAAATTAAGGTCAATGAAAAGCTTCAATGGTACATGAAGGAGAACTCACTTTTGTGTCACTCTCTAGTGCTGCTTTGGCCGAACTCATGCCTCCTCCGTAACTGTGCATGATATAGTTTCAAAATAAGGATGCTCAGCTATCAAAGAAACTTAACGTATGGAAAGGACAGCAATGTGGCAAGAAAGAGAACACACATACACTGGAATGATTCTCTCAAAAGCAATGTACGTAAGAGAAATTGAGGAGCCACCTGCAATAACAGTTTTTAGTTTGTCTCACCAAGGTCAATCGTATAATTAAAAAAAAGTGAAATAGGAAACGGAACAGATAAAAGGGATGAAAAGACAGCATGGATCATATTAGCAGAGAGAGAAGCATACCTGGGTTCATTACAGGAATAAAATGTTTCAGTAGAGAAGCATAGGAATAACTTGATGCAGATAATGCTGCAAGATACCCCTTCCGGGATGCCTCCAACAGAGGTTTAGTGACCTAAGTACTAGATGTATCCCTAATAAGTAAGAAGAAGAATGTCGTATAAATAGTTTTTGATAAGTACAGTGGTGTATACATATACCACACCCGAAATTCCATTCCTCCGGCCCATTAGCAAGTGAGTGCACAAGAATGTCAATGCTTCCAAAATCCTGGGCACTTGGAAGCTGTCAAAAGGTGTCCTGATTATTGCCTGGGGACATATTTGCGGCATGTTGTACAGAACTCATATGAAGGTTTGTTCAAACAGCCTCAATGCAGTTGAAGCCGAGGTGTCACCAAATCTGTGACACAAAAAACTCGGTCATATGGGAGAGAGGGTTGTTCATGCTTGTGAAGAAGACTCTCATTCCAGCAAACAAGGAGATTGCACTAAACCCCTGTGAGCATTGCCTATTTGGTAAACAATATCGAGTCTCGTTTAGTTTCTCCACACCAAGAAGATCAAAGTTATTGAGTCTGGTACACTCTGATGTTTGTGGTCCCATTAAAGAGGAGTCATTGGGCAGTAATAGGTATTTTGTTACCTTCATAGATGATGTTTCACGGATGGTGTGGGTATATTTTCTGAAGACTAAGGATCAGATACTCGAGTACTTCAAGATCTTCTACGCCATGGTGGAAAGGGAGACTAGCAACAAGTTAAAGTGCCTCCGGATAGACAATGGAGGCGAGTACACATCTTAGGAGTTCAAGGCATACTGCTTAGAACGCGGTATTCGCCACGAGAAGATGGTCTCATGCACCTCACAGCACAATGGAGTAGCCGAAAGGATGAACCAGGCCATTGTGGAAAGAACCCGGTGTATGCTCAGTATGGTTGATATACCAAAGCCATTCTGGGGTGAAGCTATTCGTGTTGCTTGCTACCTGATCAACATATCACCATCAGTGCCGTCAAAGTTCGAAGTTTCGGAGATGGTGTGGACTGGCAAGAAGGATGTCTCCCACTCTCACCCGAGAGTGTTTGATTGCAAGGCTTTTGTACACATATCCAAAAAGTAGAGACAAAAGCTAGACATGAAATTCATTCCATGCATCTTCATTGGTTATGAAGATAAGGAGTATGGATACAGACTATGGGATCCAGCAACAAAGAATGTCATCAGAAGTAGGGACGTTGTGTTCCAAGAGAACCTATTTTATGAGGAACTAACTAAGTCTAGTGGTTCAAGTTCCCGTGCTCCTGACATAACTCCAAATCCAGCACCAGTCTAGCTCACCACAAATATTGGAATACATGAGGCAATTCCAGAAGATGAAGAAGAAGAGGGTGTTGAGCAGGGGGAGCAATAACCCCTTCCACCAGAAGTAAAAGAACTTCCACAGCCAATTAGCGAGTTATCTCCTCAAATTGACGAGCCTCAGCTAAGGAGATCTGCAAGAGGTCATGTCCTGATTCCGTTAACCAGATATTTAGAATCATACTACATCATGCGCACTAATGAGGGGGGGCTAGAGGACTTCAATGAAGCACAGACCCATCCAAACAAATGCAAGTTGATGCAAGCCATATAAGAAAAGATGAGTTTATTGCAAAAGAATTAGACCTATGATTTGGTAAGGCTTCCCAAAGGTAGAAAAGCCTTGAGGAATAAGTGAGTTTTCAAGCTGAAGAAAAATGATAGTGGAAAGCTAGTCAGGCACAAGGCTCAATTGGTCGTTAAAGGATTCCAACAGAAGAAAAGAGTTGACTTTAATGAGATTTTCTCACTAGTAGTGAAGATGACCTTAATTCGAGTTATACTTGGATTGGTAGCCAGCCTGAACTTGGAGTTTGAACAGATGGATGTTAAGACAGCTTTTATTCACAGAAATCTGAAGGAAGAAATCTTCATGGAGTAGCTAGAAGGGTTTGAAGCTCTCGGGAAAGAACACTTGGTCTACAAGTTAAAGAAGAGTTTCTACGGCCTGAAGTAAGCGTCGAGACAATGGTACAAGAAGTTTAACTCATTCGTGATGGCCCATGGATACAAGAGGATTGCTGCAGACTAATGTGTGTACATTAAAAAATTCTCGGATGGTAGCTTTGTGACACTCCTTCTCTATGTTGATGACATGCTGATCATTGAACAGAATGCTGTCAAGATTAGCAAGTTAAAGAAAGAGTTATCTCAATTCTTTAATATGAAGGACTTAGGCCCTGCTTAGCAGATTTTGGGCATGCAGATTGTTTATGATAAGAAAGCCAAGAAGTTGTGGCTATCATAAGAAAAGTACGTTGAACAGATGATTAGAAGGTGCAAGATGGGAAATGCCAAGTTAGTCAATACTTCACTGGCTAATCATTTCAAGCTGAGCAAGAGTTTGTGTCCCTCCTCAAAGACTGAGATAGAAGAAATGGCAATAGTACCCTACTTTTCAGCAGTAAGCAGCTTGATGTATGCAATGGTGTGTACAAGGCCAGATATTGCTCACGTTGTAGGCGTTGTGAGCAGATTTCTCTCCAACCCGGGAAAAGAGCATTGGGAAGCTATCAAGTGGTTTCTTAGATACCTAAAAGGTACAACAAAGCTATGCTTGTGTTTTGGGGGAGTTAAACCAGTCTTGGAAGGCTATATAGATTCAGATATGTCCAGTGATCTTGATGGTAGGAAATCTACATCAAGATTCCTTTACACCTTCGCATGAGGAGCTGTATCATTGCAGTCCAAACTACAGAAGTGTGTGGCTTTATCTATAACAGAGACAGAATATATCGCCGCAACGGAAGTTGAGAAGGAAATGTGTGGGTAAAGCAGTTTTTCTAAGAATTGGTAATTAGGTAGAAGGAATACAAAGTGCATTAAGACAGTCAGAGTGCTCTGGATTTTAGCAAAAATTCAATATACCATTCTCGCACCAAGCACATTGATATTCACTATCATTGGATATGCAAGGTGATGGATCAACAACTGTTGAAGCTGGATAAGATTTACACAAAAAAGAATCCAGCAGACATGTTAACAAATGTGATTACTCATGAGAAGCTCAAGCTATGTAGAGATATAGCGGGAATGGACACTAACTGAAGGACATTAGATTGCGTTATTCTCTTATGGGTATGAAGGGGGAGAATTGATAGGTTCATACCCAATTCGACCACCTACCAAAATTTAATGAAGGACCTTCAAGAAGCTGCCACCATCTTTAAGTTTATCGGCCACCAAAGTCAGCCTTGCCGACCACTGTTTGTCAAGGTTGGTGGCTGCCAACCTTGACAATCGGTGCTCTCCCTCCCTTATAAATAAAGGGTTGAGGTGAAGGAGAAAATCAAGCAAAAGTTAGAGAGTTATTTTATGGTGAGAGTTGTAGTAGAGAGAGACAGCCGTGCCTCCTTCTTCTCTGTAATTTTTCTTTATATATATAGTGAAGTTTCTTTCTCCAATTCATTGTTTGTGAGTGTGTATTTGATTTCTGGCACAACACATACCCCAAAGTCCTACAACGTATGTAGTTAATTTAATAAATCATAAATCAAATTTCTTATCATCATTTATATCTTTTACTTATTTTCTTATTTTTATTTTTTAGATGGACATTTGTATCTTTTATTTGTTTTAAATGAAATACAGAACCTTAAAATCTTCTAACCTTCAAATACCTTCATCCTCAAAATTCCTAAATGCACCTAAATTTATATAAAAAGCAATATAGGGTCTTAAATGTGAAGTCTTTTTTTGAAATGAACCAAACCACTGGAAAGCCCGTTAGAAACGAGCTCGCAAGTGACAGGATATACGCGCACACACACTCCAAGACTCATCTGATGGGGGATGAGCCCCAGGAAGTCTAATGTTTGATCTTCTTGACTTTCTTTTTGAAGGTTGATGAACAAGATTTCATAGCCATGGTAGGATCTATCTCTCTCTTCTTTTTTTTATTTATCAATTTCTTATGATTTGCTAATAAAACCAACCTTGAGATGAAGGAGAAAGGGATGAGATAGATTGTACTACTTAATAAGGTTCTTCATGTACTTATAGTTTAGATATATCACATTTAGGTATCTCACTTGTGTAAATAAATTTTATGTTGCCACTTCATCAAAATTAAACTCATTTAAACATGTGAAATTTCACATTATATTATTTTACTTCAATTTGAAGGCACAATAGTCATTTTATCGTATTTAACAAAGCCAATTGTTTGTTGAAATGACAAGGTGGTCCTTGCATATTTTTCAAAGAAAGGGGGTGCACCAGCCTGATCCAAAACGTTAGGGGAGCTTAGTGTAAATTACCCAATAAACAAATACAGCTATGAGTTACATTCGATTCGAGTCTCTATCTGGAGTAAATATTTCCTCTGCCCACTTGGCGTAGCGGCTGCCTTCGGCTGGTTTCGGGTCCTTCCGAAATATGCCGAGTCCTCTCAGATTTGTTGCTGCGAAGCACAGCGTTTTCTTTGTGTTGCATTTGTAAATGAAAGCTAAGATTGGAAAATTCTTCGATTCGGTGGGCAACTTCTTCACAGGCGGCGATCAGATTCCTTGGTGCGACGGTGACATCGTCGCTGTAAGCATCTTTTGTGATCTCCAATTCCATTGATCTTGAGCATTTATCTCTTCTTGTTCGAACTAAATTAGGGTTTTCTTTCTCCTCTCTCTCTCTCTCTCTCTCTCTCTCTCTCTCTCTTTGTGGTCTTGATTTGCTTGCTCAGTTTCGTCATAACCTCAGCTTCGCTTGTATTAGGCCTCTGGCGGAGATGAAATTAGGGTTTATCTTGGAGGAGCTTTCTTTGGTTTCTCATTTGAGTATTGCTTTGATTGACTAAATTGATCTACTGGAAATAAGTGAATATGGAACGGCAGTCGACTTGTTTAAGACTTCCATTTCTTTTTGTTTTGCTTAACTATGCTTAATGGCTAATGGAGTTGGGAGCGGTTTTGGTTATCCCCTAAATGTGGATCAGGCCATTTTAGAATTGGCTTATTTACAAATTAGACAGTTGGACGTGTTCACTTGTAAGGAAGAGGCAACACTAGGAATTCACTATCTAAATGAAACTTCAATTTTTTCTTATTCCCTTAGAGCACAGATTACCAAATCTGGAATTGGGTGATTCGAAATCTGTTATGTTTGATACACACACAGATTTTGAATGAGGTAATTCAAAATGAAATAATTCAATTTGCACAACTAAACAAGCCCTCAGGATCTGTGGACGTTATTAACCTGAATCAATGTGATTGAAGAATGGCGAAATTCTAGGTTCCTATGGATTATTTTGTGCATATGCTGCCCTTGCGTGAGTGTGTTTGGGTTTACTTTTTCCTATTTCATTCTTTTTTTTGGGGTTGGGGGGATTTGATTTGGTGATATAGATTTTTGATCCACTATCTATATATATTGCTTTATAAGAAGAAAATACATTTATACTCTAAAGAAAAAATAAACCAATAAGTTTTGAAGATCCTTTTACACTTATCATACGTCTAGACTACCCTTCAAAAATCCTTTTAGTTAAATAAACTTTTCTTAATATAATTTTTACATGTTGGAAATTATTATAATTAACCACTTACGTAAAAATGATCAACAAAATGATAAGATGGTCAATATTTGGTGATCATCAAATTTGTTTTAAATGGATGATTGTGTAAACATTCCGTGTTTAGCTATACTACTAGTTGATAATTAGATAAAGTTGTGAGTTTTAATAAGTTCTTATGAACTTTTTGCATGTTTTAGTGAGTCCTTAATTTTTTTCCAAGTTTCTATTACTTTCTCTTAAACAAAGTAGTTTCAAAGAGAGATACAATTTTCCTTTCAATCATCTTAAGCCTAAAAATGTTTCAGATCTTTAGTGATGGCTCCTTGGTGTGTGGTGTTGTGTGGTGTTTCAGATCTTAAGGGAAAAGAAGTAGATAACTTTTAGATTGGATCCCTTAGAAACTAAAGCTGATGTTGCCAACAGATGTTTGCACGCACGAGAGAGAGAGAGAGAGAGAGAGAGAGAGAGAATAATTCTTGACCATTATTGTATCTTTGTCGATGAGTTATTTCAACCAACAAAAATATTAATAATGGGTGCTAAGCATAGGAGGGAGAGGCATGGCAAATTAATTTGAACAAAGGGTAACCTATCATGTAAATTTCTAATAACTTATATTTATTGACTTAATAACCACTATTAATTAGATAGTTTTTGAGGAATCAAGCTCATTCTAGGATGGATGAATAATAATTTTATTACTTGACAATTTACAATTCTTTAAAATATATGTTGTTTTATTAATTATTAGATTAAGAACACACACATGTACATGCATGTACATTAGATAAGGATTTTAGTAGCATCTATCTATTAATAAAGAGGGGGCATTAAGAGCTTTTTGAAAATTTTATTACCCTAGGAAATTACATATACATTTCCTCTTATTTTTATGATACAAAGTATATAAATATGAACAATTTTTATATTTATTGAAAATGGGACATTTATTATATATCATCTATCGATTAAATAAATTTTGGATCCCCCAACATTAGTAATTAGCTATGTTACATGGATCGTATGTCTCCAAGAGTCGGATTTATCTAATTCTCATGTCCAAAGACCTGTGTTACCATAATACTCTACTACCTAGCGATTTACGTATTTAAAACGCTGTTTCGAAACATGGTACACTAGCATTCCAAAATGATGAATTTAACGATTCAATGCGATCTCAAACTTTTTTCCTATTTATTTCTTTAAGGTCACCTAAGGAGGAAAAAAATTAAAGTATAATTGAACCAAAATATAGGGAGAATAGAGTATTGACATAACAATATGCTAAAATGGACCATAATACTCCTAGAATGTGTTTGTAGATGATTAATTTGAAATAGCATAGATTATATTTTATTTAATGACTAATTGTTAAAGAAAATTATCCTAAGAGTACCTTAATTCTTTTAGTGTAATTTATACAAGTCTACCCCTAGCATACAATATTTTAGAACATGAGCGTACCACGTTCCTGTTCCTGTTCCACGTATTTGAACAATCCGTGTTTCAGGTAACATAGCCAATGACACTAGGACATGCTAGAATTCATACTTTTTAAATATGCTTTTCATTTTTGGGGGTAAAATTGTGCTTACAAACTAACATAGAGCATTTTATCCATAATATGGAAGTACTACGGATAGTTATAATGTAAACTTGACTGCTTTGACATACATGATGGTACATGTCAAACTAAGCATGCAAACTTATATTCCATACCCTTACTCAAGTGTAAAATGGGTACTTTACAAATTTAGCAAGAGTCATAGTATAGGTTAGTAGAGCGTGGACTTAATATCCTGGGGCCCATCATAGTTTTGACATATCATAACCCTGAAAATGTTTTGGTCACAAAGCCTTATCGCCTGTAGCTGCTTATTTTGTATCACTGCAACAGTATAATACTATAAGTAAGCACAATTTTTCTCTTTTTGTTCTTTTAGAGATTGTAGTGATGATTTTAATGCCATTTTAACTCTTACCAAGAAAATAAAAAATGTGATTTTAACCAGTGACCACAACTTTTAGTCTCATCAGTGTGTAATGCTATAAACTTTCTCCTGGTTTTTGAGGTTGTCTTTTTCTTCAATCAATTCTTTAGACACTTTGAATTCTCCATTTCAACATGGATGTTCCAATGAAGTTCAAACTTGAAAAGTATTAATTTTTATGTGTGGAAGTCTCTTCGAAAGTTTCTCAGGAGATGCAAAAGGCTTAACATAAATGTGAAAATTCAATTGAAACAGAATTTGGGATCGTAGAAGACACTTGTAGACAACATGACTTTCTGGTGGGAAAAGGCGTGGGATATTCACCCACACCAAATTTCTTTGAGCAGATATGCAATATCCCCAAGACATTGATGTGTAATTATAGAAGAGAATTGCTTGAGCAAATGCAAATCATTACATCCGCTGATCATGTATTACAAACAATGGAAATTTGACATTTTATTTATTAGTAGTGGATTCGCTGTCTTGGAATATAAAACAATATTCTTAATATTGAAATGGCATTTTAATAGGATATCCTAGAATTGTCAAATCAGTTAGGGATGCAAAAGAACCTAGCCAATCCAAGTATTGGGCTTTTTGGGCTTTGCTGGTTAAGATCTAAATGAATTCGTCTAGGACGATACATCTGAATGTGGACAGAGACTCATGAATCGGCTTTTCTCCTTTATGCATAATCATAATCATGAATCGGCTTTTCCTCGTGGGGTTTGGCCCGGGATATTGTATCCCAACTTATCCTATCCCTCCAATCAAACATGGCCTATAGATGTTGAAGACTTTGCATATGTTGGCCCATGATCTGCATTTTTTGTGACACTTTTCTGGCTATTTTCAGCGGCCTTGATCTTTAGAAGTTGATTGTATTAATAGAGCTTGTATATTGTAGGATTTTTATACTTAATTTGCACATAATTTTCTTCCTACTACGTGGATCTCTAAGTTTCTTTTCTGTTCGTTCTGCAAATAAAAGGGGTTCAAGGGTTTATTTGGGTTGAATTTAATTTGGCACTTGTAAAGTTGGATTCATAGATGGGATTAGTGATAGACAGGATATATTTCTTCTTGTTTTTTTTTTTTTGAGTATATTTCTTCTTGTTGAGGGGAGAATTACCGGTTTGGTGTGTTACTTCTACCCCATGCTAATAGTTCTACGGAAATGCTAATCTGTAGTTAGTGCATGCCTCCATCAAGTTGCTTGTCTATTGATCACAATCTTGTCCTTCCAAATTAGTGAAATATCTATCAGAGTTCCATAGAGCTTGTTGATAAATTGGTGTGTGCAAGATTAGGTAAACTTTTGTAGCTGCTGAAGGAGTACATGTCATTAACGGATGGGAGAAGGATTGCCTAACAGAATTTGTCCAACTGCAAAAAGATATATAGCATTGCAGCTGGCAATGGATTGGGCTTTATTTGGGATGGTTGAAATTTGAGCTAATTCAGTTATTGAAAATGTTAGAAAAGCAAATTAAACTCAACCTGGCTGAAGATAACTGGCTGCATCAATTCACTGTGAATTTGTTGTTCTTGCTCCTTGTATAGTTGTGGAAGTCTCTAACTTTTGGCGTACTTGGATGATGAAACCCTTAAAACAGTGCTCTGGCTTTTTCTGCCTCCACTTTGCTTGGACTGTTTGCTCCATGAGAAGAGACCAGTTTGACATAAAATTTGATAACTTTTTGATCTTCCAGAGTGATAAGGGGAAGTTTTGTGTATCTTGAATAGATTCAGTTGACAAAACCTAAGAAGCACAGACACTTCTAAGAAGGTGTCATGTCTGTGTCAGACACTACACTCCTCTGACACATGTTGGACACGTGTTCAAATGTGTCCTATTATTTTTAAATTTTTTAGAATCAGACACGCTTCGGACACTTGAGGAATACATTTGTCCATTGATTAAACACAAATGAAATATTGTGTAATTTTGAAAAAAATAACTTAGGATTCAACTGCAAAATAAATGCAATGTAGATTTATACCTAATTTGATGTTTAAGTTATGGAATACCTAGTTTTTAATTATAATCAGTGTTATCTTGTAGTTTTTCATCATCTTTGAGTGAAGTTTTCATATATCTTACATATAATAACGTGGGACTTTTGCCGTGTCGAGCCGTTTCGTGTCTGGTATTTTTTTAAAAGTCCATGTCGGCGTGTCCGTGTTGTGTCATGTCCTTGTTGAGTGTCCTTGTTGAGTATCTATGTTTGTGCTTCTTAGGACAAAACGCATACAGTGAACTCTCGCCTACAACCTTTACCTGTCTTCTCTGCCCTCGGCATAAGAAAATTTGCTCTCTATGGTGCAACCTTTATGAATGGGCGTATGTGAGATTTAACTGTGAAACGCTTGTTTCTTTTTCTAAATTTTTAATAGGATACAATTGAGAGAGAGAGAGAGAGAGAGAGAGAGAGAGAGACGGGAACACTTTGTTCGAGTTGTGTGCATAATTGCAATGGCTGTTCTTATCGGCTATTACTCTTTGGGGCCCAATTTCTAAATTCCAACCCTCGAATATTCACTAATTGATCATGTAATGGTTTGCAATTTTGTGATGTTACAGTGGTATACGTTTGTACACTGCTGTTAAGCCTAGGGAATTTTGCTATGTTATCTTTGTCCAGCTCCAGCAATACCTAGATGACACATTGATAAAGTAAAAGACCTGTTCAAGTTTTGTGGATGAGTGGCACTTTTATGGAAATTGATATTGCCTAAGTTTGGTCATTAATTGGACCAATCCATTGAAAGTTATAGTCCCGTGGTTATCGTGCAAGTCCTATACCACGAACTTTCCTTTTCTCTTGTTTTTGCATGATTGATGAATTTATCATCTCATGATTGCAGTGCCCATCACATCTTTTTTCTGCTGTCATAAACCTCTCATATGTGTCGTACATCTACTACCATGTGTTCTGTCTTTTGCTTGGTGATTTGTTTCTTTGATTGATCGTACTTTTCCTTTCGTACTGTTATGGCCTTATGGGTTTTAAGATCTATGGGAAGTGCTTAAAAAAAGTGCTGTTACTGTGTTCTGGGGTGGTTGTGCACACCCCCAATCTAATTTATTTCCAATAGGTTAGCACAATGCATTTCCCACTTCAAAATCTCAGTTTTTTTCTCCCCATAATTTTTGTCAAGAATTTTTCTTTTGCCAATGTTTCCGGTGTCATGGGCCCATAGTTCAACAGTTGTCAAGAATGTAATTCCCATACTGTTCAACCACTGTCACGTAGATTAACTTCTTTCTAGTTTAATTAAATTTGATGGGGTTGAACTTTAAAAGGGAATGCTGTTGGTTTCTGGTTTTTTATTAGCTGGTCTTCTTAACCTTAATACATTTGCAGGGTTGTGAGCAAGAGGTTGCTGAGGCTGAGAAGGGTTCTTCTGATGAACGTAAAAGCGAATGTATTATGAGGTTATCATGGGTTCTTGTTCACTCAAAATGACCAGAAGATGTGCATCGCGGCATAGCTATGCTTGAAGGTGAAAAACTGGATGCGGAATTTTGCATTCCTGTGTGTGTGTGCTTGTTGTTGGGCATCATTGGCTTTTTAACCTGGTTGGGACTTGCCTGAATGCTGTTAAGCCTCTGATGTGTCCTCCTGCTTCTATCTATGGTCATTTATTTATTTCATTTTTACTAAGTTGGCTTCATGTTCATTTTTTGGGGGGAGGTCAAATAGCTATCTTCTTGCGACTTCAAAAACCTTGTTGTTGGCAGCTTCTCTGGCTGGCATTAGCAGCCCACTGCAAATGAGAGAGAAGCTTTATCTTCTGGCTGTTGGATATTACAGAAGTGGGGACTATTCAAGGAGCAGGCAGCTTGTTGACAGATGTTTGGAGGTCTGATCTCGATATTCTGCTTTGTCAATTATGAGTTGCAAGTTGACATCCACTGTCTGTTTGCTTCCTTTCTGTTATTTATTTATCTATTTTGTCGGGTTTTAAGATTATTACAATGCTATAAATTAACTGGGGTCTCCAATCTGTTAGGGATTGCCCATTGTATTTGATTGGTTGTTCAACCTATGTTGCAGCTTATATTGTACAGCCAAGCTCGAGGTCCTTCAGACCCCGGGAGCCCCTTCCCCCTTCCCGTAATAAAACAAGCTCTTACCTATAAAAAAAAAAAAAAAAAAAAAGAAAGAAAGAAAGAAAGAAAAAAATTGTTGCAGCTTACATTGATAATTTTCTGTGTAAATGTGCTTTGGATTGTCAGAGCACGCCCACTTGCAAATTCATCTTCCAAAACACCTGATGGTTAACGTGTATATGTACATAGAAATATCATTATGGTTTGAGAAGTGCTTTCTGTTATTTTCTTAATTTATTTTGGAAAGTTTGTATTTGACAGAGTGTGAATCTGTAGATTGCATCTGATTGGAGGCAAGCCCTAACCCTAAAGAAAGCAATTGAAGATCGGATTACAAAAGGTAAAAACCAATGGTATATTTTTTTTTCTTTTATATTTTATTATTTGCATTGAAAATCAATCAATAAATAACTTTCTGGACTGACTTCCCCCTTTTTTTCTTCCTTTTCCTAAATGGAGATGGAGTAATAGGAATTGGCATTGCTGCAACTGCTGTGGGACTGTTAGCTGGTGGGCTTGCGGCAGCATTGTCTCGTAAGAAATGATCAAGACAATGCTGTATTGACCAATGTGAATAAAAAAATCTGTCCGAGTTCTGCTCCTGTCCCCAACCCTGTCTTGGTTTTCTTTAAATCTCGTTGGCTGAGCATCCCGTTTTGTCTATGGTTTACTTAATCTTATGTATAAAATGGATTGTCACTAACGCTCTTTCCTTACTTAGCATTGTTTCTTGTTTTTTATTCTGTATTTTGATGAGTTTTACTTCACTGAATATGTTTCCAAGTGTTCTTGAGATATTCTATGACTGCATATACTGCCATAGTTTGGTAGTTTAATTAAGGCCCGAAGGCTTTTATGTAGATCCATTAACATTTTATACTGCTCCATTAGTTTGCCAGTAGAAGTGAGAATGTCAGCTTGAATAATGCAGACATTGGTGTGAATCCAATCCTCTCTATTACTGCAGCTACTGGCACAGAGTTAGCCAATGCTTATTCTCAAAATACTGTCATTGCTTCTTCTCCCGAAAAAGAAGTCAGATCCTTTCACTAGCCTGGCTTGTGAAATTATCCACAAAAACAGAAGATAAAAGGGTCTTCTTTAGTTTAGTCTTGAACTGGTTTTGCGACAATAACATCAACAGAGAGAGAGAGGTGTTTCATACCCAAATTAAGAATCCATGAGAAATTCCTGGCTATTTGTAGCAACTGCAGAAAGCCTTAATGTGTTGGTTTGAACGTCGTAGGGACCCCAGTAAACTCTTCATAACTGCTTTGAACTTTCCGAAAGCTAAAGTTCATTTGAAATATAAAATAACAAAAGAAAATACAATCTCTCCACCTCTAAATTGAGATTTCAATCGAATATTGCACTTTAATTTCTATGTTTGAGATTCAAACGTAGTAGTTTCTCTATACAACTAAGATATTCAAAAACAACTCATTTATTTGTCTTATTTATTATTTTTTTTATGGTATTTATATAAAAATTATAATAATATAAAAAAAAAGACTATTTTGAATAATTTTCTATTGAGTGGGACATCATTTTAGGTATGACTATGAAAAGAGGAAGAAGCCGAGCTACGAGAAAAATTCCCGCTGCTAAAGGGAAGTTTCAACTACTACTCATGTCATAAGAACCACTGAAATTGAATAACCATCCATCACTCAAAAAGTGTTCAGAGATGAAAAGCTTTTCCAACAACTGCTGCACAGACGAGAAGAGAGGCTAACTATATATATCCAAAATTCCAGCACAGGACTTCAGTCCTTTAGTCTTCATATTGTGAGAAAGGATTGTCTTCCTAACCTGAACCGACACCACATTGCTGCCAGCAAAGAGCACCATCCATCCCTGTTCATTCGCAGTCTAGTTCTATACGCTGGTAGTCTACATAGAAACAATTTTTCTGTTCCCATGTCGTTGGGTTTTTATGAATTTGCATCATAATTGAGACGTCACATTCTCTATCATTCACCCACCATTTGCAGCATATTCCGTCCGTCATCCCCAACATTGCTGCTTTGTCTGTCTCTCGCAACCTCAAAACCATTCATCCTGTTATGCTTCACCAACCTGCCAGTTAACAATGCCTATCCACATAAATGCCTGATCTCAACATGATCTTCCTGCTGGGGGAAAGCAAATCTCTCCAGAAATATTCCACGATCCTTCAATGTTACAATAAATTTCAAATCCAGCTGCATTATCAAAGTTGGTCAATGGGAAAGCACAAACAAGCTATTAATCAACCACAAAGTTAAGCAGGGATGGTGTGGAAAACAATTCCGAACCTTGGATTTCACCAAATGCAATACGGAGGATGAGGCATATGGCGATCATCTCTTAAACCAATTAATCAATTAGTGCATGTGTATGAATTGTGTATCAAACATTAATAAATATAAGAAACCACATAGACACTAATTTCTAGGTGAAAACCCACAGGGAAAAACCATGAGATCACATAGGTCCGAGTCGGTTCGACGAGCCAAACACTAATTGGACATAGCCACACGAAACATTACAAGAAGCAACTCATAACGCCACACAAGCGACATAGCCTTGGATGCGGTGCTCTGCCAAATCCTCCTCTACCATGTATCCCCACAAGATGCGTTTAGCGTCCCATAACTCCACTTAGACGAAAAGGGTTTCTTCAATGTTGCTTGCACAAGCGATCACCAAGGTTATCTTCGGTACAATACTATGAACCCATAGAAATTCTTCTGAATATAACCTACCAGTGTATAGCTCTCTCTGGTAGCCCCTTCTTTATATAGGTAAGAGTTTATGTTATTAGGGGAAAGGGGAGGGGTTGCTGGGCTTTGAACCCTAGGCCACGAGCTTGGTTGTAGATGGCCCAAATCTATTGCACTCCAATATATAGTATAAGAAGTCCCACAAAGTGTAAGTTCTAATTTGGCAACAATTCCAATTCTAAAACATGCCTGTTGGAACGCCATAGAATCCTTTCGAACAAAGACTACCATGCTCATATGCCAGAGAATCCCATTCGAAGCCCAGTGACATCCGTTCAAACGCTTATTGCAACTTCAATTCTGAGGTCACCAATTGTGTATGCACTATTGCACTCAAACAGTCCCTTCAAACACCCTGGAACCAAAAAAAGTGATTTTTCAGGAAGGAAATGAATGACCTTGAGGTCCATGTAGATCTTGCTGTTCCTGCTGCTGCCCATGATTTTATTCAACTTCTTTCCTTGCTCCGTTGACCTTCAGTTAAATTTTACAATGTTTCACTTCAATGTGCAAAGTGAGAAAACAATTCAAACTTTATATACTTTCAACAATACAATTTTAAATAGACTCTTGCTGCAATTCCATTTCATGGAAAACTACAGACTTAGCATGAACTCTTATTCTGAAACAGCAGAAACTGTTGATCATATGCCCTGCAAGAAAATATATATATAAAGGGTATACAAAAAAATGTTTTTCAGAACCAAAATATGAATGCATGAAAATCAAAATATGCTTCATCTACCCACAAACAATACAAGGATGAATTCTATCACACCAGCACAACCCAGGAAGGACCATAATTTGGTTTAGACTTTACTCGATTTATTATCTTAGCTCATCCCATTTGTATATGCTTTGACATCCCTCTTGATTGTGGAAAATTCAACACAGTTGGTTAAGCTTCCACATGATTCATTTAAAAGGTAACAATTTGAATCAACACACTTCAACTATGGTAAGCACTAAGCATGGAAGACAGATAAGATCACCTACTTCTTGTTGAAGTCCCTTAAAATTAATAAAGAACGCAAAGGCAACAGGATAATGATTAACGAAACTCATAAACACTAGTGATCATCAACTTCAGTTCATCCATTCCAAGGTTAACACAGGTAAAGAACCCAGCTCATACAGAAGAGCAACATCCTACAGAATACAAACATAACTGCACAAAGAATCATATCGAGCTTAACCTCCTAAATTGACCTTACACCTACAAAATGACACTTACCCAACAAACACAAAAATTATACTCATAAAAGCAAAAGGAAAGCTTATTTATGTCAACTTTTAAGGAATTGTGAAAAACATTAAATATAGTAAACTGCTCCCCTCCCCCCTCTCTGTTTGGCAAACAATGATAAGGACTTTATTAATAAAAAAAGCATTTTCTGTTATAATGGTCTAGTGCCACAACATTAAATGATTAATGTCAACTATAAATGAAACAGAATGTGGAGACCAATTTACAGTGGTTGATGCATTTACAAATTTATATGAACCATTGAGTTTACAATTGACCACACTAGAGACATGCATCTTTGAACTTTTATGAAATACTTATCTATAGTTGAACTCTCGGGTGAAATGTCTGGTGTGACATGTGCATTCCGAAATATTTCCTATAAATTATGAATAGGCCCCAATAAGTCAATAGCTAATATTAAGACTTGACTTAAGCAATAGGTAGAGAACATGTTGGGAAACATGTCCTTGTTAAAAAGTCATGATCAACTGAAACAAATTTTCCCTTCATTCATATCTCAAAGAGCTGAAGATGGTTGTGAGGCCTTCCCACAGAGGTTGCTTTCAGTGCACGTTCAGAGCCCAGACTCTATGTCTACTTTCTGATAAAGGGACGTCTTACTGCCCTTAAGAGAACAACAAGCAACACTATCAAACAACGTAAAATTATCTTAGGCCTGAGAAACAACTCAGCCTCTGCATAGAGGAAACAAACATCATATCACAAAACAAAGCAAAACACCAGGGGAAAAAGCAGAGCAAACACAAAAACAATCTACAACAGAGCAACACCACGCTATTAGCTAAACTAGAGCAGAGCTTTGAGATTCAAGGCATGTGGCATAGGTGTCAACAGTATAAATGTCCCAATTAGTTATGCTTTAAACTTCTCATGGTCTCTAAATGTCAACCAGTGTCAGATCTATGATTGCAAACAGTTCCATGTTGCTTTAACTTCTCAGGTCACATAAGAGAACTTAGATTATCATTTCAAAACAGAAAAAACTGCTTCAAGCAGGGAAGACTACAAAATGAAAACATCAATAAAGAAGGAAAACGTTTATAACTTACAAATGATGAAAGCACATATTTAGAAGGCATCAAAGCCAAAGAAAATTTCAAATGAAGGTATATAAGTTCATAAATTAACTAGGCATTTTGAAAATTTATGTGACCTTGAGGTAAGCTGCCATATGCCTACTGCAGCTTCAATCATTTGGGGTTGATTGAGTACATCCAAATCCACTATCACTTGTTAACATATCTTTAGCCAATCCAATGTTCCTTTTTAAAAGTCTTCACGTGGTTCCTCACATGACCAGAATCAAAATGTACGCCGAACTTGACACTCACCCAATCACCTGTAGCTCTATAGGCAGATGCTGTAAAACTACAAACAAGCTTCTGCCATTTGGGCATTTGCTCCAGGAGTGAATAACCAAGAAGATCATTCATATCACACACGTTACTAATAAGTAGAAAGGTTTTTCTTGCTTGTTTAGTAAAGTCAAGCTTTGGTGTCACCCCATGTTGCTGGGCAACACCATTAGCCATTTTTTGATATCATTAGCCATTGAATTTGTCAAAGAGCAGTTGTATCCAAAGCAAAAGCCAAGTAGCACCAACATCATTATGTAAAGAAGTGCACAACCAGCAGCACACAACAACAGTAGCAGCAAAGCATGGACAAAAACTAATAACAAATATATGTGTCTAAGGATCCATTGGATTAACAATAGTAGGTTGACAACTCAAATAACCCTCCATATGCTCAATTACCAAGATGTCTTACAAAATCAAATGTACCATTCTTAAACCCTAGCTTAATTTATGACCAGTAGTCAGATATCTCTCTTGGCAAACAATAAGTTGTCAGTTACACATGTTGTACGCTTACTATAAAAAATACCCAAGGTACATCTCAGCAGCTGATCAAAGGATGACCGGATCTGCAATGCAAAGCACTTTATTTAGTCATCAACACATAAATTAGTTCAAGAATTTATATAAAAAGGCCAATTAAACTCAGATGACCCACATGCCTTCGGCAAAGTTTGAAGTCCCTAGCCATGTGGCATACCAATTTGAAACCATTATTCTGACAACAAGCACTAGCAGGTAATACAAGCAGCGACATTAACAGCAGAACTAGCAGCTGCAAGCATCATTGCATCAGCAGTAAATTGTTTAAAATGAAAAAAAAAAAAGGTTAGAAACAAAATATTTTGTCTACCAATCAGATGAGAGGCCAGTGGAGGTATCAGCTTTGAAGGAACTATCAGCAACTTGCTATTGGATTATCTTAATTTAAAAAATATTATGGGATCTCATACAAAAGAACTTTAGCATACACTCAGCAGAAGCAAACACATAAATTTCAAACACCCATTATGGAATCTCGTACAAAAGAACTTTAGCATAAACACCCAACAGAATCTAACACATAAATACTGAGCACACTGCTCAGAAGACATATATACATATGTGCAAATGACTCAAATCCTAGCTTTATTACTTTGGTTAGGACTTAAGAGAACAGCCTAATATATTGAAGAAGGAAGCCAAATAGAAACCATTCTGTTGTCTCAATCAAGATCCCACAATCAGCTGAAACACAGTTGTAATACAGGTAAATCTCCAGATTGGCATGATACATGCAATATTCCAATGACATTATCTTACATCTTTGACTATGCACGAATGACATTATCCAAGAAAAATAAAAGAGAAAGAAGAAAACAGAATAACAAGATAATGCCCACAGAACCTGATCCTCATATTCCGTTCAGAGATATAATGATAGAGAGAGGGAATTGACATGCTTTGCTCGGGAAAAAAAAGCTCAAAAACTACACTCTTCTGCTAGTAAAACTTATAATTGACAGCTCCAGATTCTTCGACAAACTGAACGCAGATATAAATGTCACATTTCTCTCTTCCCATCCACACTTCTCCACCTTATAGCTTCTACATCAATGGCTATGTCATCTGTCTTCCCACCAACCAAGGGAAGCAGTAATAATTTAACATCGTCACATTGGAGAAGCACATTTTAAATCCCGTATAAAGTTAAAGCAGCAATTTCTTTTCTCATTTTACAATCCTTGGCTATAGTGTTCTAGTAGTTTTTATTTCAAACAAGTCATCTACAAGTACAATTACAAAGACAAAAGGCCACAACTGAATGAAGAAAAAAAAATGTCTTTACAGCTCACAATTTACGCATACAAATAGGGACTAAAAAAATTACACAATATTTTGAGCAAACTCATACATCCACACATATTTGGAAATCTAAGTTAGAATATGTGTGTGTGTGTATGAGATAGAGAGAGAGAGAGAGCTAAGAAACATGGGACATAACCTAAACATGAAATCCACCAACTATATCAACTCTCCACATTTTCTTCCCTCTTCCTCTACTATAAGAACTCTATCTATCACATTCTATGTGTGTGAGTGTGCAAGCTCGCGCGTGTTTGTATAAGATGGTTCCTTTGTTTAGAGCATACCTCAGTTGATACAATAAATATGCATACAGATTGCATGGCAGGCTTTCAAAGGCCATCAAAAGTTTGAAAATAATGGAAACCATTATTACTGTACAAACACAAAACCCATTATATAGACACAAATACCCGATCAATGATTGACATTGCCATTTGGGGGCTGCCAGTGGACATAGGTGTTCAGAAGTCACCAGTGGTCACTATAGTTGCTCATCAACAATTGTTGCCATTAGAAGCACGTCGGGAATGGTCCCTTGCAAGAAGCCATGTGAGAGAGCTTGAGACTCTCTCGTCTGCAGTGTGTGTGTGATTAAAACCCAATAAATTTTTCGTCCATGCTTTCCTTTATTTTTTTTTTCCTTCAATTTTCTGAGTGTTATGAGGAAAGGAGGATTAACACCGGTTTCCTCACTGATTTCCCTCTTATTTTCTTTTACCCTCCACTTTTCATCACAACCAAACAAAGGAAATAATTTAATTTCCCTTTCCCTTTCCTTTTTGCCTCAATAAACCTGAGATCCAAACACGAGAAACATCATGTTGCCCAAAGAAGCTGACATTTTGATTGGCTTCATCCTAATGGTGCTCCCAGATTGCATTGGCCGGTCTTTCAAATGACAACCGTGGTGAGATGAGCAATATACGTCACCCCAAATTTATTTTAATCCAACACTTACATCTCATTTTTTAAGCAGTCATATGACCACCTAAAAATTATTGGGTGAATTTAAACTATTAGCTGGGCATATTACAGTTTGGTCTATGTAAGGAAATGCAATCTTGGATGTTTAGGATTAATTGTATATTCAGTCTCCAAACATACAAACACATATATATACACTCTAAGAAGCACCAGTACGGTACAGACACAGGACACGGCAATTTTCAGAAAGTGAGGATACGGACGCGACGGGATATGCAAAAAAATATTTTTTTTTATACTTCTATTTATGTGTATATAAATATAACATCTAGAAATCATTAAAAATATTGAAAAAATAACATTAATTCAATTTGGGCCCAAGCTCGGCTCCGCTGTTACTACAGCATGAGAATAAAAGAAGAAGAACAAGAACAAGCACAAGAAGAAGAATAGAGAATGAAAAAAAATGAAGTAGTAGCATGAAATCTCCGAAATGAAGAAGAACTGCCGCTGCACGAGAACATAAAATGAACAAGGACAAGGAAATGAAAAGATAAAGGAAGAAAAACAGCGAAGTAAAAGAAAAGGAAACAACAGCAGCGGCATGAAGTCTCACAGTGAAGACGCACAGTGTCCAATATTTATCCCAAATGTGTCCAATACGTGTCTCTGCATGTCCATAGCGTATCTTGGTGTCAAGATCCCACATCGAATAGGAGGAGGGAGGTCTTGGACCATTTAAGGGGAGTAGGCTGCTCCACTTAATAGCTTAAACTTTTAGGTTGGATAGCAAGCACTCAGCCCATGACAAGTGGTATCAGAGTAACCCAACTTCTAATTTAATTCTAAGCCAAGCACTCAGGGTAGAGTAGATAGGGAGGTCCGACCCGCGAAGAGAGCGTCGCGAATTTGGGTGGGAGAATACGTCATGATCTCAAATAAGATAAAAATCGGGAGGTCTTGGGTCATATGAGGGGAGTATGCAGCACCACTTAATAGCTTAAGCTTTGGATTGGTTGGCAAATGCTTGGCCTGTGACACCTGGGCATGTCCATTGAAAATAAAAAAAACAAAAAAAATTTAGGATACACCCATTGGAGTGTCCAACACATGTCCCGACACGTCCGAAAGTATGTGTCTAATGTGTGTTCGACACACAAATGGCACCCTAAACGAATTGTCCATGCATCCTAGCATATACTTGGTGACAATAATTAGGGTTGCCCTGCCTCTTACATCAGATAGAGGAAAAGAAATAAAAGAAGTGTTATCGAAGTTGGGTTATCAACTAACCAAATGCTCATTAAGTTGGTTGTTTTCTAATTGGATTTAGGTTATAGTCTGGATGCAATTTAGTCCAGTTACATGATCAAGAAATTTAATTGCCTGCAATGAAGACAAAAGTTAAATTCACTGTTTTGAAGGTTTATAATGCAAACAAAGGAAAAGATAGCAACATGAAAGACGCAAGTTTTTTATTCAAAAACTAGGTCTATAGCAATTTGGAGGCAAAGTGGCAGCAACTAGAAAATTATGACAGAAAACAGCTTGTGCATCTCACAGCATCCTAGTTTGTATCACTGCAAGACTAGCATCTGTATAAAATATTGTTCCACATACACACATTCCTCACCTGCTAAAATGAAGTTCCAGGAATTCTAAGAGAATAGGAAAATTAGTTAAAAGACCAAATTAAGAAGATTAATTACTTGAGCTCAGCATAGGTCCAATCATCTGGAGTTACATAGGCCATGATCATGCAGATTAACAATAACCGAGAGGTCCAAGGATAAATAAAGATCAACCATAACATCTGCTACCGACCAAAATCCCTGCAGAAACAAAAAAAGAAAAGGACATAAAAAAAACCCTTTAAAAATTATCATTGGCCAAATATAGTCCATTATCATGCAGATTACCTACAGTAGGAAAAATAAGGATTATACATAGCATCTGCTGCCAACCAAATTCTCCAAAGTATCAACTTGACTTTTGCTAGACAAGAAATAACTGGTTCATCTGAAATAGGAACAAGAGCGCCATTAGATGACAAATCCTTCACTGGGCATGTATGTAGATATCCTCAGTCTCCCTGTAATGGTGTTTGAGTTTCCACACTGGATGCTTTTGGAAAATTCAAGGAGTGCACCCCATGGGCTGGCTGCAATTCCTTGGAAATGCTTGCTTTCATACCGGACAACAATCCCCAAAGTCTCTGTTTGAGAGAGGGAGAAAGTGCATCACAATTAATCAAAATATCAAATGAGTGAACCACTCCTTTTCTAACAAGCATACCAAAAGCTGAAAAGACTCCACGATTGATTAAATCATTCCTCTCAACATCATAGTTGTCCATGAGAAGGAATAGAAATTCAAGAAGAGTGTGAGTCATGTCAAGGTATTTAGGAAGTGAGTTCACCATCAGTAAGATTGCAGGCTCAACATTCATAATACTATCCAATCTGTCATCAAAGAAAAGCCAATCATAAAACAAGGCCAGCTTTACATTGGCTTCAACATAATTCTTCCTACAGGATTTCAATAACCAGCCAATAACTGCCCATCTAGGGATAACGGCTGATTGGATGATTTCATTAGGTGGGTGGTATGAACAACAAATAAATCTAACAATGTCAATTACAAGAGTCTCTCTCTCCGGAAAGCAAAGAAACTTTCGTGCAAACCAATCTTGGTACCGCTTTTGACTCCCCAACTTCACGTGCGTAAGCAAAAACCGCAATTGGGTCTCCATTTCTGGAGTGACCCGGAGTACAAAATATTGACTCGAAGTCCTTGATAGGTAAAGCTGTGAAATATCACAAAACTCATTAGTTTTGAATGCACCAGGATTAAACAGCAAGTCCTTCCATATAGCTCGAAATGCAGGTACATGAACCAAGTCTTGTAGAAGGCGAACAAGATCCCTCCCTATCTTGAAGCACAGATGGAACTGCTCCCTTAACATTCTGACACAAAAATCAATCTCCATTTGCTTCAACACCTCTAATTTTGAATTACTTGATAACCCATAATGATCGGCCAATACCCGAAGAAATGTATAAAGAGCACTTGTTAAGACTAATGACTCTTCTTCTAATAAACAATCCCATTTGGCCAAGAAAAGACAAACCAACTTTGAACACAACCACAAATTCCCTTCACCAAAGTCCCCAGCAACAATTTGCCTTAGGAAGGCCACCAACAAGCCATCTATTCCTATAGCCGAAACGCAGACCATTTCAGTAGTTACCCAAATCAGCTGAACCTTTGCTGAATCGAAGAGTTTTGGGTACAAGTCATTAACCACCTTTGTAAGGGTATTCATGAAAAAACTATATCCATCTGTTGTTTTTCCATGTAAGTGTTTAATATGAACTCTGGCCAAATGGGGTTCATATAAAATTCCATAAAGAATCGCCCGATTAAGATTTAAGTATTCTGATGGTGTTGGAATTGTGAATGGAAATGGGGGTCTTAGTTGAGGTTCAAGAAGCTCAAAAGCTTCTCTTAGAGATACTTCAATGGGGTTCTCAGCTTCATGACTTGCTGTTTGAATCAGTTTTGAAGCCATGTGGGTGTCTATCAATTAAGCATGCTTGTTAATGAGATGGCAGCATGGGCCTTTAGGAACAACTTCTCTGGATCTGTTGCACATTCAGAGATTCCTCTTCCTGTTAGGGAAGCTGTAGAAAGGGATCAGAGGGACTTCAGTTATACCCGATCGTCATCTCCAGCGTGGTGGCGTTGTCTACTTTGTTTTTGCTGTCGGTCTTGTTTTATTTTGTTTGGGTCCTTATTTATATTTTTCTGATGTTCCTTTCTTTTTTTTTCCTCTTTCCTTGCTTCTTTTATTGGCTGATCCAAAAAATCAAAACATTTAATCACCCGAGGGAACTACATAACTAAAAATGCACATATGTAGAAATATAGACATGTGCACTACAAAACATGAATACTACAATACACATAGTTTTTTTAATAAATACTATGTACAAAAATATATTTACTCATATATATACTCCACAAAATGTCTTCAAAGTTGTAAAGTGTGTTTAGGATAACTTATCCCTCCTAAACTGATTAATGGCAATAGTATCCATTGTAGCTCCAAGCATCCAATAGATTGCTATAATAAGGATGAAATACCAAACATACATTTAGTATCACTTGTAGTATTAACCATTTATGATGCCCATTATCATTATGGTTATAACTTCATTCCATCTTATTTCAGCAACTTCAAATGCCTTTTAATCTGGTCTAGCAATGCTTACTTTAACCTCTGATTAAAACAATTTCATTTAAGAGTGCTTATAAATATTTTGGTGCTATTTTCTCAAGTTTTATGATTAATTTCATCTAAATTTCAAAATATAGACCACTCGAGTTTTATGATTAATTTCATCTAAATTTTCAAAACACAGGCCACTAAACAAAACAGAAAAGAAACCGAGCTAAGGGCCACAGGCTCAACAAATTTAACCATGAACTCAAACTCATATCATAATCTAAAAAAGGAATAAAATAAAACATAACCAAGAGTTTTTTCTCCCTGGAATTGGGTATGAGAAAAGCTCAAAATACATAAAACAAAGTATACAAATGATTACATGTACAAGAACTCAACACTTGGCAGCTAAAGCATTAATTAAGCCACAATTGCTACTCTCTCCTTCAATATTCCTAAAGGCTAAAAGCCACAGTTGCTACTTATCACATGCTCATCCAATATCCACAACCATAAACTTCCAAATGGATAATTTAGTAATGTTTTCAGTAGAAATGAATTATTTCTCCGACAAATAAAAGTTCCCTGAGTTCATCATAACTGTTCTAAATTATAATCATCATAATTCCACTACCAATTCAACAAGAAATTAACTCGATTTGGCATTTGCTATGCTGTTTTGAAATCAAAATGTAAAGAAAACTAATCATTTCAATTATGCCAAATACTTGCAATATGTCAACTGAATAGAACCAATAAATCTAGAGCTTAGATAAAAAGATATGGGGACCAAGGAACTAAATTTCGTTTCGTTTCGGTCTAAACAGCCGAAACTTTTCGGTTACGGTGGAAACCGCAAAGAATCAGAGGCTGAAGGTCGAAATTCAATGATTTCGATCGAAGCAATGCAGTTTCGGTGTGTTTCGACCGAAATTTCGTAGTTTCAATCGAAATACTGTAATGGGTCGAAACATTGTAGAGAATCTGATAACAAACGCAACACTTTTTTTTTTACGAGAGTGAAAGAGAGAACTCATTCAGTTCTGGGGCTTCGGGCTTTCGGCTACTTAGATCTGGGCATCTTTGACTCCAGGAAAGTTCTTCTCCCTCCTCTTCTGCTTTGCTGCTTCTGTTGTGCGAAATCAGCCATCTCTCTCTCTCTCTCTCCGTGCGGCTACTGGTCTGCCTCTGTTCGTGCGGCTGCTGGTCTGAGAGTGTGAGGCAGTCTTTTTTGTTTTTAGGAAGGCCTGAGAGTGTGAGACTCATCAGTCTTTTACTCTTTTTCTTGATTGTACTCTTATTAAAACAAGCATAATGTTATATTATAATAATAGTTATAAGCATTTTTATATTATAATAAAAATTATATGTATAATAGTTATAATATAAGCATAACTCCAAATCTTTAAAACAAAAAAAAAAAAAGCACAACTAGTGGTTACGAAAAAAAAAAATTATAATGAGTGTGAAATAGTTATAGTTTGTTACATTTTATTATATTACATATTATTCTATAGTTAATTAGTGTAAAATATAAATATTGTATTATAAAATTATACGTAATTAACAGTACCATGTATAGATCTTACATTATAAAGTAACGTGAAATTTAGATCTTATATTATAAAGTAACATGAATTTGTCCTTCATTACTGTTTTGTTCAATATTTTTATTTTATTTTTTATGTACCGACTATTTTTTATTTATATTATTACTTCCTACCAATTCTATTATAGTTTCTCTAGTCCAATTGAATATATAACCCCTCAAACATATTCAATTATTGTTATATTAGCTTCAAAATAACAAATTGATGGACTTCAGGTTATGTTTTCAAATGTTTCCTTAAGTTTTCTAAATTTTCTTTGTTTCATTATATTTCTAAAACATTTTTAAAATGTTAATGTTTCTGTTTCCTAACTAACTTAAACGAGCTATTGAAACGAAATTTTGATCTTTGACAGGAACAATGAGTTGCCTTGCCTAAGCCCTCTAGTAGGTGTCATACTAGCAGATAATTGACCATTTACTAAGATTCTAAAATTCAAGGTGCAGTACGTGCCCTAGTACGATCAAACCAAGGATTTGGAAATTTATATCTTTCTAAAACTTCCACCACAAAAGTATGATCAATCAAAGTTGTGCTAAGTAAAACCATTATCTCTCTAAAACCAGCAAAACATGGGCCTCCTGTAATCCTATTCATATCATATGTGTTGCCAATGATTGTTTTATTTTTCTTAAAGCATCAAAGGATGTTGTCCAAAGTACTCTGCCAATTCTAAATAAATTTTGTACCACCTCAGGACAAAATATTAACTGGCATAAATCCTCTGCTATCTTCTCTCTCTAAAGTCAAGCATGGTATTCTACATACTTTTCACTTAAGAAGTCATGTCCCATATTCTCATTGAAAAAAAGAAGAAAAAGAAAAAAAAAAAGAGGTCATCAAGTCCCACATAAAATATCTTGGTCTTTTAATAGTTTGCATTTTCGGTTACATTTTTTTTTTTTTTTTTGGAAGTGATAGAAATTTTTTGTGATTCTTCTTTTGTTTTTATTGATTTAACCGGGGATCATCTCTTGTAGATGGTGTATTGGCTCCTTTTTGCATAACCCCAATGTATAGAGCTTACGCCCCTCCTTTGGCCCTTTTTATAGAAATTATTTACTTAACAAAATTAATATTTATCTTTTTGATTGCCAAGCCTCCATAGTTTAAGACTGACATACGAATTTCCAACTAGCAAGAGCTTTACATGACATGTTATGCAAATTCCAAAGGCAAGCATGAGCTCTTTTTGTGAGTTCTAAAATAATATGAGAAGGAAGTTTATAAGTTACCAAACTAAATATTATCCTCAATCAAGTCTTATATTAGCAAAGCATGGTTCTAATGTTTCTTGGGCTTGGCGAGGTATATGGGCCCAATTGCCAAATGTTACAATTGGGTAATGAAGTTAATATTAGGTGGCAATTGGATAGAGAACAAGGTCAACTCTAGTGCTTTAGTTGGTATGTGAAGCCTTTTAGGGATGTAATAGTAATTGGCTAGTTAGTCGGATTAATGCTTTTAGTGGAATTAGTGGAAGTAACGGGTTAGTAGGAGTGATGGGCACACATTGTGTGTGCCTCCACTTCTATTAAGAAAAAATGAAGACATTTGAAATGGGATTGCTTCAAAGGAGGTTATTCATTCTTGGCTATAATTTTATAGTAAATATAGTACACTAAATGTACTTTTGAATTTATTAATAGGCCTTATAAATTATTTAAATTTTAAAAACATGTAACAATAAATTTTATAAAATTTGTGATCTAAAAAATAAAATTTATGATTGCGATGACGATATCCCGTTACGTAACCTCTATAACACTTGCATCCATTACACCACGACAGCATCCACGACCGCGATTTAGTTCTATATGTGAGACCCACTTTAGTGACACGTGTTCATATACACCGGACATCTTGGATCCAACGGACGAACAAATGTAGCCCCTAGCACTTCGTGTGTGCTTAGTAGACATTATGGGAACTTTGTGGTTTGATGACTTGGGATGAAAGTGTTGATGCAACACTACACCCATGCAGCCTCTAGTTGCCTTCAGACCAGTCCCAACTAATAAATTGAGACTAGAAGCCTAACTTCCGTTACCTATAAGAATAGGTATCTAGAGAATAACATTTATCATTTGTCTCTGATAAGTTCTATCTCTATTTGAGCTACATCTTTATCTCTTCAAATATATCGGATGAGCCTCTATATAAGAAGGTGTTTACTCTCTTCTAAGATATTCTTACACATTATCATAAATATGTACTCTCTCTCTCTCTCTCTCTCTCTCTCTCTCTCTCTCTCTCTCTCTCTCTCTCTCTCTCTCTCATGTGTGTGTGTGACTTAGGCTGCTTCATGCTTCACCTAGTACTCTCCAAAGCTCTCTCGATGCCATATGACATGCTTCGCAACTCCTCGGTGACCTATCACACCTCCTTAGATCCTCATATAGTTCTAAATTCAAGTTTCTTAAGCCACAATTCACATATAAAGAAATGAATTTTGTCGTTGATTTTGTAGCCAAAGGCGTAGCTGAGAACCCTTTTTTTGAGCAAAACCCATACCAACCTCGGGCGGTCCTTCTCCCTAGGTATGATCTTTTATGTTTTGATATGTGAGGGAGGTCAACTCCTAGCAGAGTAGTATGTCCAATTCAAACTTGTTATATAAAATCATATTAGTTTCTATATTGCTTTTTGCTCAAAAAAGGAACAATAAATATCCTATGGCTATTAGTACTATAATGTCGAGTTTTATAGAAAATCTGAAACTATAATTTCTCAAATTAAAGAAAATGGCAGGGAAATAGGAACTGGAAATGGCAACACTAGGATAAGACTAAAGGATGAACCAAAGAATGTAAGACGATATTCCAATTCTATGCAAATGTATATATATTTGTATCTATAGAGAGAAAGAATTAGAGAAAGAAAAAGACTTAGGGAGGGGAGGGTAATTGCTATGCAATTTAAGTGACTTCCCAACAAGAGCTTTTGGCTTCTCCAATCAATAATGAGAATTGTATCCCCAACCCAATGTTTTGAACGGCAAACCATTAAGCAAACACAAAAGGGGAGTGGGTCACACATCACCAATTCAATCATCAAATTTACCAAAATCAAATTGAGGAGTGAGGTTAGCCTAGTAACAATGGTGCTCCCACCGATGTTCGTGGTCATGGGCTAGACTAACCATGCCCCTCCCCCTCCCCCTCCGCCAGTGCTATGGTGGTTTGATGTACCCAAAAAAATGTGACATCATAATTATGTTCAATTTATCAAAGATAGTATTAAATAGATATATGCATAGAACTAAATCACTAACACGGTAGCAGTGTAACGGATGCAGGTGTGATGACCATTACATAATGGGACGCGGTCACCACAATCGTGAATTTTATTTTAGATGACAATTTTTTATAAAATTTAGTGCTACACATTTTTAAGATTTAAATAATTTATGAGGCATATTAATAGATTCAAAAGAACATTTGGTGTACTATATTTATTATAAATTTATAACAAAGAATGAATAACCTCTTTGAAGTAATTTCATTCCAAAAGGCTTCATTCTTGGCTTAATGGAAGTGGAGGCGCACATTATGTGTGCCCATCACTCTCGCTAACCACTAAGCTCTTGCTTACACTAACTCCACTAACCTCATTACTCCCACTAATTAACCAATTATGTTCGTTTGAACTTACTAGTATGGATTGTACTATATTTTTACTATATTTATCGGAAGCCAAAAGGCTCAAATCAATACTTGATCATTATGAAAGTCAGCCAATGAAAAGCACTATAGTTAACCCCTCCCTCTCCTTTCCCTAATTTTACTCCATCAGAGTTCTCTCTCTCTCTCTCTCTCTCTCTCTCTCTCAAAACCCTCTATTCTCATCAAATCTCTCTCTCCCTCTCCCTCTCTCGAACTCTATCCTCCTCTTCCCTCTTTTCTCGAAATTATGTTCCCATCAGATTTCTTCCCTCTCTCCCCTCTCCCCCCTCTATCCTCCCATTCCCACTTCACCTTTCGGTTCCCCTCGCCTCTAGCTCGAACACATCATATCATCAATCAAATCGAGAGCCAAACAACAAATCTAGTTCTTGAACCAGCAAGGTGCTAAGGTGAATGTCAAAGATGACGTAAAGGTAAATAACGGCGGGTACGATCACCGTAATGGCCTAACGGCAGTTATGGATGCGTTACGACGCCGTATCAACTGCTAAAAGTGTATCTGGAAGTCACCCATTACAAAACAAGTGTAACAGGAACGCCGCCTATCGTTACCATTAAATAACGGCTGATTTTTCATCCTATGGATACATGTATTAAAATATAAATTAATAAATCCTAAATTTGCTTAAAAATTTCCTAAATTTGTGTCGTTGATTTCTAAAGTAGCAAAGCATCACATCAATAATTAACATCAAAGCATTGTGGATGACAGATACTTGACGGTCACACATTGACCCAATTAAAATTTCTCACTCTTCGATACTAAACAAGTTATGAAACAAGTTGATGTTTTAATAAGAAGACAATACTTAATAACAAGTCAATGATCAAAGCAATGTGCACAACTTCAAGGCTCAAGCATAGAAGGACAGCAGCAACTTTATCTTCAATCTTAAAGTTCAAAGCACAACAAAAACAGAAAGAGCTCTTATGTGTTTTCACGCCCCTTTGACAAAATTATTTCTAAATATATCATATTTAAGAAAATGCGTTTGTAATTAAAATAAAGAAAACATCACTTATCAGAATACTTATATAGTGTGAGAGTTATACAATCGCATAATGAATGTATACAATCGCAAGTTTTGAAAAAATTATTCAATGTGACTGTCATACCACATCATCATACTTATATAGTGTGAGATTTATTTATATAATGTCATGTTTAGAGAGAGACAATATTTTTTTAGATATTATAATCATTATTCTAGCTGTATAGTGGCTTTTTAAATTGAAAATTCTCGCTATGTAAATATTGTCACATGTGTGACAATTTAAATGGGACGTCACATCACATTACATTATGTAAGCATGATAATGTGGTGTAACAGTCATTTTAGAGAATTACACTTTTGACTAGGTTGTAACTCAGCTTTGACTTAAAAATTGAAGAAAAAAATTATTTACCTTATTAATTTTTTCTACTTTCGCTTGAAACCAAACAAGAGAAGTTATTTTCTCTTCGCTTTGCTATCTATTCTTTTACATAATCGAACAGAAAAATATAATTGTATTTTTTATAATTTTCTCTCACTTTTTTCTCTTTTCTTCTACAAGTTCCCAACACAGTGATAGTAAAATTAATACAAATATTGGACATCCAATTTGTTCGTCTAAATAAAGGGAGTTAGTTCAGCTCTGCTCAACGGGTTTGGTTCGGTGAAATTTAAGGTTGTGTTTGTATTTATCTATGCAAAATCCGTTGAGATTAAATTATTAATGAAATACGCCTTCAATATATATTGAATGGAGTGGGATGGAGTTTAAGATTGTACTTCTATTCATGGATATCAAAGAAATATCCATTCAATATATATTGGATAACTTACGTTTCAATATTAATAAATAGTTGTAAGGATTAGTATCTGAATGCTTGGTTGTAAGTTTAAATAATAAGATGAAAATAATTATTTCAAGTCCATTGAAGAATCCTAATAGAATATGTGAATTCCAAGCATTCCCTTATATCTTTCAACCAACTCTAATCCTATGAATATCTTGTGGTATTGGCATAGACTACAGACCCAAATTGGTTTATTTCAAATCGATTTGTCGAGGTGCAGTTAATGGCTATGCAAATATGGGCTTGGCCCAGCTATCAATGATGACCAAAAAGACGAAAAAGTAATAATATTAGGATTTTTATGATTACAAATATTAAAGAGAGAGAGAAGAAAAAAGAACCTTGTGAATATGGTTAGTAGTATTGCAATTCCTTGTGAAATATTCTTTGCAAATGCAAAGTTGATAGTGCATAAGAGTTCATATAAGTTCCTTTTCCCTATTTATGCTTACCACTATGTTAGATCATCAAAGCTGCAATTGGGCATATAGGCAAAAAGTGGGTAGTGTTCAGACTAAACACTAGGTTTTGAGATTGAACAAAGTTTGGAAAATGAGGGGAGTAAATAATTTCAAATTTAGGTTGCTTGTTTAGCTTATAATTTCAAATTTTAAGGAAAACATATTCCGAAACTTAAGAAAAATCTTGGATAACAACTTTCTAGATTCTGATCCGAATGTTATGTTCCAAGTTGAGGCTGATATTGATCAAATCATTTGAAACTTTAGAAAATAAATTTGCTCCAACCAAATATTTTTTGAGAAAAAAATTTCTTCCTAGATTTTGTTATCTAATGTGAAAAAATCCTACAACTCCCAAAAACAAAACACGAAGGAGTATCAGAGGGTATTTGTACTTCTAAAGATGCATATGTGATTGCATTATAAATGTGCAGTTATAATCCTTTAATTTGCTTTTGTTAGGACTCAGAATAGTTATTTAGGCGTTAAATTAAGTGTTTATTTGGTTTTGATAGTTTTTCATTTTTTTGCAAGTAATTGAAGTAGTAGGAGGCAATAGGCTAAGCCAAGAAAAGGTGGACTGTCAGGACAAAACTTCTGACCGTCCTGACGGGCAATGGAGGACCATAGTTCGCAATTGGCAATCGTCAGGACAAGGACTTATACCGTCCTGACGATCAGAGAAGGTGCTAAAGCTCATTTTGCCTATCGTCACGACGACGGATCTTACCGTTGTCCCGCCCCGGTTTTTTGAGGGTGTCCAAGGTTCTTTCGGCTTGAAAACCCTAAAGCACGGAACTCTATCACTAGAACTTATCCTCCTAGAAGGACAAGTGCGACTAGGTTTGAAAATTGATTTGACTAAGGGCTTTTCTAAAAAATAGGAGTTGCCACCTAACTTGATAAAGGTGAGTTAAGGCACCTAAAACTAAGCGTTAATCCAAAGATTAAACTTAGAGTTTTTTAAAAAGGTTTTTGAAAACTCCCTCAAGAGAAGGGTTTTAGGAAAATAGGTTGCTTGGCAACCTTTTGAAATGTTTAAGCCCTTTTTTAAAATAACTCCATTTTGGTCTTTTGAAAACAGAAATCTATGGTTCGGGGGTTAGTTACGTGTAGAGAAGATATCTTAAGATCATCACTTTACCCCGCCCTTTCGGTACCTACATGTCTAATCATCTTTTGTTCACTCACTAGAATAACCGGTTACCATTGTCCACTTAATATCCATTTTAGAATTTCAAAAATGGGGTTTAGCCATCACTTTTCGGATGGATGATGCATGATGCAAGTTTTTGGAAAAAGTTTGAAAGTAATGGGGGTTTTCAAAGAGTTTGGAATAAAAACTTTGAATTGATTGGAATTTTATTGAAAAAGGGGATTGGGGTTTAAATAAAAGTTATGACCGCACTATTTTAGATTGCCTACGTATCTCATTTGGCGAGAATCAGGTCATTCGTAGTTCGGGCAAAAGCCCGATGGAGAATAGGCACATTAGGGCCTTTGGAAAGTTTGAAGACACATTGAGATCTTTGGAAAAGTTTAAGACACTTTGAAGTCTTTGGAAAAGTATAAGACACTTTGAGGTCTTTGGAAAAGTATAAGGCACTTTGAGGTTTTTGGAAAAGCTTAAGACATTTTAAGGTCTTTGGAAGTTGAAGACTCTTTGTGGTCTTTGGAAGAGTTTAAGACACTTTGAGGTCTTTGGAAAAGCTTAAGACACTTTGAGGTCTTTGAAAGTTGAAGACTGTTTGTGGTCTTGGAGGCTTTGACTAAAAATCAAATGGTGGAGTGTTTTGAAAATGTTTTTGGATCAACTTAGGGGAGTTTTGGAAAAATGCTTTGGCATAACTTAAGAGAACTTGAAGTGTTTTTGAAGTCTTGTTTTGAAAACCTTGGAGGCATGACTTTAGAATGTTTTGATGAACTTGTTTTTTAAAGTGGCTTTTGGGAATGGCCAAGAGTTTGAAATCCTAATATGGACAACCTTAGAGGTTGTTCTTGATTTATCACTTCTCTTTGGAATCCCTAACCATGAGAGGGTTAAGGACACCTTAGGTTTGTGACTCTTTAAAAATATTTTTGAAAAGTCTTGAAGAGGGAATGTAAGAACATTTAAAGAGTTTATGGAGTTGTTTTTTTTTTAAATCAAGAGAGTAGGAGGTTTTGAAAAAATAAGCTATAAGAATAGTTTGAAAATTTGAATGATCATTTAAAAAAAGATTCAACAGTTGGAACCTTGAAGTGTACTAACCTGGGTTGAGTTAGCCTAAGGTTAGGGGTAACCTAGAGTTAACTAACTTGGGTTAGGTTAACCTAGGGTTAAGATCTCTATGGTTAACTAACTCGGATTAGGTTACCTGAAGGTTAAGACAACTTAGGGTTAACTAACTAGAGTAGGGTTAACCTAAGGTGAGTGAACTAGGGTTAAGTTAACCTAAGGTTGGACAACTAGGGTCAAGTTAATCTAGGGTTAGTCAACTAGGGTCAAGTTAACCTAAGGTTGGTTAACTAGGACCAAATTAAACTAGGGTTGGATAACTAGGGTCAAGTTAACCTAGGATTGGTCAACTAGGGTCAAGTTAATCTAGGGTTGGATTGGAAGATGGTTTTGAAAGTTGGTTTAATGCATTCTTGGAAAGAGTTTTGGAAAAACAAAACATGTTATGTAATGGACTTTGGTTGGCAATCCTTTTAAAGATCATTTCCATAAAAATTTTGACTCTAGCCAAGAGTATGGTTTATATGGTTGGTGTTTGGAAACCATTCCAAAGAAAGTTTCCTCATGGCCATTATAACCTTTATCTTGACAAGAGTGGGGATTTCAAAAATCAACATGAGGATGAAAATTTTTGGAAAACCATTCTTGATGCAAAGATAGAGAGAATGCATTTTTTAAAATAATCTTTTGATAAGGATTTTGAAAACCACTTTTCAAGGGGACCATTCCATCAAAAAAGGGATCATATGGCCAAACAAAAGAGAGACCACTCAAGATAGGGTTCCATGGGACTATTCCAACCACTAAACTTGAGGAAATAAGAACCATAGAAATCAAAGAGTTTGAACATCATTCTTAGGCAAGCATAAAGAGAAAAGAGACCCATTCTAACAATTTAGGGCTTCTATGGCCATTATAAAGGGAGAGCACTCAAGAGAGGGTTCCATGGGGGCCATTTTAACCACTAAATTTGAGAGAATGGAAACCTTGAAAATTAGAGAGTTTGAAAGTAACTTTTATGTAAGTTGTAATGCAATGATGCAAAAGTGTGAATTAGGGAGTAGTAAGGGATTTTCCAAGGTATGACTCCTAAGGTCTCATCCTAAACTTCAAGGGGCCAACTCTTGGAACAATTTAGAAGAAATGTAGAACTTGGGAATGACATAAAATCAAGAGTAATGTAAGCATTGTAGAACATGACTATAAGTATAAAATGAAGCCAAGCACACAAGATATGACCAAAATAATAATTTGCAAGGGGTCATGATTCACATACAAGGCTTTTAGGCTACACCACATAAACAAGGGGCTCCTAGGCCATACCATCTTAAAGTAGGCTAGTGAGAGGTCCCCTTACATGGTGGCTCTCACTTGCTTTCCTCTAGGCATGATTTAAAAGCCCTCATGGCTCGAGCATGCAAGAAAGGGGGGTTGAAGATGGGGATTAAAATAGAGAATAGCTTAAGTAGACTAGGAAGGAGAAGAGAAGAGTGGGGGGGAGCATAAATGTAAAAGGGATACCACCTTTTGCCTTCATTACACTTGTAGTCTTCAATGGATGTCTTGATTGGAGCTTGAGTGACTTCAAGAAGGCTTGAGAGGCTAGAGTGGAGTGTATAAGTGTGTATGAGGCCTTGTATGTGGAATGTATAGGCTAAGTGTTAGAGGAGAGGAATATATGTAGAGATTCGATTTTCTAGAGTGATTTCAGCAAAACTTCGTATCAATTTCGGACCTAGAATATGCAAAGGGGGAGGCCTCTATTTATAGGCAATCGGGAACAAGCCTTGCACATGTGCTACATGCGCATGGCCAAAATTTGGCCTTGCATATGTAGGACATGTGCAGGTACTGTTCTATTGCTAGAATAACACGTGGCACCCTATGTATTGGTTAAATCTCGACTGTTGATCGAAAGTCGATCGATCTGATCAAAATTTGAGTGCACGTAGCATACACTCGATCACTGGGAAGGTTCGTCCAAACTTTGCCTCGATAATTGAGTCAATCGGGGAGGTTTCGGGAGAATCGGTCGCACTTGGGATGTTCTCCTAATGCTTCCGATGAACTTTCATGTTTTCAAAAAGTTTGAATTATGTTTGAAGGTGAGTGATATCGTCTTGGGAAGTGTGCCAAAAAGGTCACTGTTGCGAAGCGTCTGTAATACGCTCCGGGGGTGTTTGAAAGTGGCTGTCTTTGTTTCGTGTGATCGAGGCCTTCGAGAAGTGATCTATTCGATCCGACCGTACCGATGAAAAGTACTCTGAAAATACTTTTTGGAATTTCCAAATTTACGCATTTTTCAAGTCGTTTGACGATGCGTTTTGATTAGGGAATTGGAGAAAAAGTCAACCTTGGCGAAGCGTCTGCGAGACGCTCCGGGAGTTGCTAAAAGTCATGGTTTGCACACTGTACGATAGAGGGCTTCGGGGGGCGATCTACTCGATCGAACCGTATCGATGGAAAGATCTATGGACGAGCTTTCAAGAATTCTCTAATTTACACATTTCTCAAGTTGGTTGACGGTGCGTTATAACTAGGGAATCGGGGGAAAAGACAATTTAGACGGAGCATCTGCGAGACGCTCCAGGGAACTTTTATCGAGTCGTGTGAGTTTAGCATCGTAGGGTGTTCCTTGGGTTAACAAAGGCGTGTGGTGAACCTCTGCTCAAAATCCTAAGGCTGGTGTTGTTTCGGGGCATTTTTGGGTTTCTAGGGGCAAAATGGTCATTTTGACCGGAGTTGGCTGGAAATGGTCTGGAATTGTTTGGTATGTTATGTTAAGTGTGTAGGGCTGTTCAAGGATGGTTTTGAGATAGTCTTTTATCGTTTAGCAGGGTTTGTGCTGTACCGAGGTGCTCGGGGGTCAAACGGTTATTTTGACCGGAGTGGGCCGGCATAGGACCGGATTTGGACCAAATGGCGTGTGGGGGACACCTAATGGTTTAGTAGCATTTTGGAAGGATGGACTTATCGCTTTGAGGGATTTTGCCTGGAGGCCCAAGGGGTAGGTTTGGCTATTTTTCACTGAGTCGGGCTAGCAGGCGCGGTGTTGGCCTAGGTGTTAGTTCCCGAGACCGCCCGATCTCGGAAAACTACCTGTGCAGTGTTGGTCTCTAAGAATGCCTGGTCTTAAAGAGCTACCTGTAGGGTGGTGTTGGTTCTTGAGAACGCCTAGTCCTAGAAAGCTACCTGGAAGGGTGGTGTTGGTCCGTGAGAACGCCCGGTCTGGGAGAACTACCAAATGACGGACATTCTACGTTGGCGGGCTAGCAGGCACCAGAAGTGAACCGTCTGGAATCTTTGATGAGGTGTTGGTTCCCGAGATCGCCCGATCCTGGGAAGCTACCTGGATAGCATTGGTTTTTGAGATTACCCGGTCCAAAAAGCTGCCTGGAATGATGGTGCTTACGGCTCCAGCGGGTCCTTGTGGACCCAAGAAGTGACCAGTTGACTGGATTGGAGATTGAAAGGCTCGTCTTAAGCCTGCCTGTGTTGTGATGTTGGAAACCGGTCCCGGTCGGGTCGGAGATTGCCGAGCGGGCAAAAATGGAGTGCTTACAACTGTCCTGACGACCAAAGAAGGAGCTGAGGGTTCACTACTGTCAGGATGGAGAATATGGATCATCTTGATGATTGAAGAGATTATCGAGTTTAATATTTGTCTTGTCGTCAGGAATAAGAATATGGACCGTCTTGACGGTCAGGCACGAATTAGGTTTCTCATATTTATTTTCTTGTGTCTCTTTGTAATTATAAATAGGAAATTTATCATTTTTATTAGGCTTATGAATTTTAGAGTCTTTTGAGAGCTGTTTTGAGAAGAAAAACCTAGTCTTTTCATTGTTCTTTATATTATTATTATTCAATTACAACTTTCAATATAAGATTACTAGTTTTCTTCAATTCCAAGTTATATCTTTCATCATTATGAGTAGCTAAATCATCTCTTGGTGACGAACATAAGGGTTGTTTGGGTTTTGAATGTTCACATTAGGTATTCAATTGAAACCTTATTGTCTTTATCTGTCTACATCAAGAATTCTTTCTTTTCTATTCTTTTCTATCAAAATCGAGTGTTTGGAATCATATTCTTGAGGGTCCATGCACAATGTTAGTTTTGCATGGGCTCATATTCTTATAAGGCGTAAGTTGTTGCCGGCAAACTGAGTTAATCAAATGCCCTGTGAGTCTGTCAAACTTCAAGCAACGGCATTGTTTTAAGCCAAGAACGTTTTTAAATAGTCTTAATATCCGTTTCTTCATTAGTTCATAATTAGCCAAATATCGTCAAGCAAATCATTTTTTCCTTTCTCTTCTTTTGGAGTTGTTCTTGATTTCTGTGCTCGTGCTGGATTGAACAAGAGTTCTCTTCTAAGACAACAACTGTCTTCTTTGTGGATCGACCTCAGATTTTTCGAGTATTACTATATAACAACCGTGCGATTGCGGTTCTCTTATTGCACATCTTGGAGGCAATCAGTATTCATCGTTCTAAATGAAAATTTACATTGAAAAAGTTTAGTTTTGTAAATTATTTCACAAGAAAACAATGATTACGAAAGTATCACATTCAAAATTCGGCATAATATGCCATAAAATTGATCAATAACTGTGAAATAACAAGAAGAAGATTTTTTTTTTTTTTTTTTGTAGATGTTCAGTTTCAGCATTCCCTTCACAGGCTTATGATGAACTTAGAAGACCTTGGTACAGGCCCCTACCTATTTCAGGAAGGACAATGCATAGGAACACAGGCATGTGAATATGTAGAGATTTATATTTCATATATTCCTAGTCATATATATATATATATATATATGTTTCCCATAAATAAAGTTAGACACAGAAGCAAGTCAACATGCTGGCAGAACATTGCTCTGAAAATAGATCAAAGTTCCAATGTCCATTAGGTGGTGAATAAATTCCTTCCTTGACATGGTAAATCTCCAAAGGACTTGCACCGTGATCAGCTTCCCTTGAACTTTCAAAACACCAAATAAGGTTCAACACATCAATTTGAGCATCTTAAATAAAGATACAGTACTTTACCTCAACTTAGATGAAATAAAGATAAAGGACATGGCAATAGCTGTACCAATCAGGGTTTCATTCACTGAAATCAGCTGTATGTGTGTCTTGCAGGTTAAAGTACTTTCCCTCTTTGATCTCATTCCATATTATTTGGTGGTATAAAATCCATGATATACCCACATATACATATATACATACAGATGTATATGCTGTGGGACTGGAATGGAGAACCCCCGGAGAAAACTAGGTAAAAATGAGTTCTACTAACAAGCTCTGGATTGGTATGGCTAAAATGAGTATTGGTAACAAACTTTAGACTGGTGAAATGAGCTCAACTTTACATGAAGATTGTCACTAGTAGACAAGTATTGTCTCCTTACCTTGCAGCTGGGATGGATTAAGCTGGATTTTAAAGTATTATTTTAAGAAAAAAGATATATGTAATCCCTTTTCTCAATTTATTTTTTCTAACTCTTACATAAATAAATGGGTCATACATAAATTTATTAATATGGGTCATATAATCTTGTGTCTAATAACAAAAAAAAAATTTAAAAATAAAATTGTGTATAACATTACTTTTATTTTAATCCCTGGATTAGCGCGGGCTACAGTACATACAACCGTAAGATTGCTCCATAGCTCGTCACGGGTTCATAACACAAAACAGCCTTGTTAGTTCTACGCACACGAGGCGGTAAAAGTTAAAACTGGATACATCTAACATTTCCATATCACTTGGTAGAACCAGTAGAAGCCCCAAAATCCAGTCGGCATAGATGCTGCCATGTGAGAAGGGGTTCAACCCGTACCCGTCCTTACGATTCGCGTCCTATCAATGCTTGGAATATGTTTCATCTTTTGCATATAAACTCAGTGTTACAGTCAGAACATAATCTTAGGTTCCAACTCAGCTGATATTTCATTCTCAGAGAAAATTCATCGAATGTCGGAAACCACTTCATGCGCTATCGAATTTTGCCAAAACAATGGGATATGCCATGGCCAATTCAGGCATAAAGGCTGGTTTAAGTGATAGCACTTCCACCAGAATAGCATAAACATTATAAACACAAGCCCAATTCACGCAGTGATGGAGCGGTATCGAATGAACTGGCCTTTGTCATGCAAAAGCATGAGGTGTGTGTTGTTGTGCCTGTGTTGATGAGAGTGTGGCCTGTATTTGCCTTGTGGGAGCAAGAGTAGAGGGATTTTCAGGGGCCTGTCTGAAAGGGGTTTGTGGAACTACTTGTAAGGGTGGGTTCTGATGCAAAGTTACCTAGTAGATAGGTATCAAAAAAGGGGAGAGAAAGTTGGAAACCATAAGTAAAACAGAAACAGAAACGGAAAACATGGCTTAAAAAAATTGGGAAAAACGAAAAATGCTATTTAATATAAAATTAAATAGGATAATTATCAATATATATATAACCCTAAAAAAAATAATATAAAATATTTAAAATACTTTTATAATCAAATAAAATGCTAATAATATACAATATTTATAAATTTTTTTATTAAAAATTTATATATTATTATCAAATAATAAGATTTGATAATATAAAAAGTATTAAAAATTATAAGAACTGAGTTTATAGATAATTCCCATGGTTTTTTTTTAAAGAGTTTTTAACAAGCTTTTTTCTTAATATTAGAAAATGTCTCGGAATCGTTTCTTATAAGTTTCCTTTAAAATTTTATGAGAGTTTTGTCTCTGTTCTGGAAGTGAGTTTATGAGAAAGTGAGTTTTCTCTCTCAAAGTGAGTTTCTTGATAACTATGCTTTGTAGTTGTTGTGTCCTTCATACCAGGTTGGAATTTCCTTTGGCTTGAACTTTGTTCCACACCATATCTTTGCCATCTTTTTTTTTTTTCCTTTTTCTTTTAACCATTTGTCTGGGCTAAGTTGCACATATCTCAACTAATCTCAGGTCTTGTGCAGTCTCTTGTTAGGCTAGGTTGCACACATCTCAACTAATCTCGGGTCCTGTGCAGTCTCTTGTTCTACATAAACTGAGTAATTATCAAACTGAAGATTCTGAGAGTGGCCAGAATTAATAGTGTTTAAGAGATTTTAAACTTAAGATCTTAGAAGGAGTAGACCCTCAAACCCTAAAGCTTAACGATTGAGCCATCCCTTTCGGATTGGCTGTTTGTCACCTGTATAAGTGTGTTAGGTATGCTCGGGTTCCAGGCTTTTAAAAATAAAAAATAAAAAATTCTCCCGTTCAGGCAGGACTGAATTTGGTCAGCATTAAGTTGGAGCCAAACCAATCAACCGCAAAAGTACATACCCCCTCCTCCCTTTTCTGGTAAACACCTCCCACCTTATGGCTTATGCACACCAAAATAAAATTTCAAAATTCTAATTTTACATGTTTTGACCATTATGTAAATATGACAACTGCATTAATAAATGAAGATAGAAAGTCTTCTAGCTCTATTGCTTTGATTTTCAGACGAGGGCATGAGCTCAGCTTGATGCCATAAATTTACATTTTCGTCAAGACTCCTTCCACCAACCTTCCTAGCTCTCCCTATGCATGTATATTCATATATACAATATGAAAAATGCTATTATTTTAAAAAATTTGTATAAGAAATCTCATCAGATGTAAAAGTAATATTTTTATAAATAAAAATCATTATGATAGGTGTTTCATTTTTTAATAAAAGACCCTCATTTAACTATAAAATATGCAAATGTAACTTTCATAACATGTACTCATATAAATTATTGTACTACAATAACAGATTATCCGTGGTCTCAACTAAAGAGAGACACCACACCCTTTTTTTAAACTGGATATGCTCGAGCAGTATGGTAGGTTCCTCCGTGGTCAATAAGAGTGCACAAAATGTATATATACATATATACACTTTCAAAATTTCAATCCTCGTAAAATTTTTATACGGAATCCTTCCATAGAATAATATGACAATGGCTATGGCAATTATGTAACTAAAAGTCTTGATGGTTTTTTTTTTTTGTTTTAAAATAATAAGTACAAATTTATGTATGGGAGTTTTGTACCCATATACATTATGAGGCTAATGAGAGTATTCATTCATATTAGGTTCTCCTAATGAGCATTGTCAAAGTCAATTCTTCCGTGACAGTGCACATGGGGGCATGAATCCATCAACCTCTGTTGCTTTCTTGACATCCATTCTTCAGAGTCATTAGGCAAAATTACCTAAAATTAATGCTAATTAAGTTTCCGCCAACTAAGGAAAGTTCGGCATTAAGTAGTCAATTAACCCAATTATTTTTTTCTCGCAATCCTCCTACTTCATGTCATGGCAACTTTAATTTAATTAACCTTACGCGTAAGTACATAGAGAGACGCGGCTTAATGTTATTTTTTTTTCTTTTGTTTAATCTCCCTTTTCAAGTTCTGAAATGAATGGGGAACATAATCATCATAAAGATTTTTCTAGATCAAAAGATCCGGAAAGCTAAATTGGACTACTAATACCAGAATTAGTTTGGATAATTAGGCCGGCCTTGAGATTTTAGGAGCTTCAATCGAGGTTTGAAGATGAGACTTTTTGTACAATTATGAACTTGTGATTATTAAATATTTTTTTTTGATCATATAATGAGAACAAACGACAATTGCCCAAATTAAAATTCACAAAAATAAAATTAAAATAGAAATTTAAACTTATAAGTATAAGAGGCCTATGGGCTGCAAGTTTTTGCTTGATTAAAACCCCCAAAAGTGTAGATCCTTCAATTCTTCTTTAATTTTTCCTTCATTTATTATTCCAACTAGTTTTTTTAGGGCCGTAGGTTTAATAATTTTTTCTAACCTGTTTTCTTCACGCCAAGAACAAGAACAGTCGAACCCTTGTTTTCTCTCACTTTCTTTATGCTTTTTATTAGTTTTTGGTAGGCCCCACTAGTGACAAGTAAAGAATGGGCCTCTTCTTCGAAATTGGGTCTTTTATTTGAAATTAGAACTCTTATTAAAACATCATTTAATTGTTTATTCTGGGCCACTATGTAATACCTCTAAACAATTGAGATCTCAAATTTTGAGTTTTTGAGGGGGCATACAACTTGGGCTGAGCTTGCTTCAGCCCAGAGCCAGCTCTATGGATAATTATGCTAAAAAAAAAAGTACCTTTCTTTACCATTTCTAGTATTTCACTACTTGAATTATTTCATGCATTTGGAGTGGTAGAGAAAGTTGAGGAATAAAGCAAACACCGTGTCATCTTTTTAAACTAGCTTTATTTCATATTTTCGTGGCTTTCTAGCCTTTTTTTCTAATCAAAATTCAAATTTATTATGGGTAAGCATAAATTAGAAGTTCATAAAAAGTAAAAGAAAGCTGAATTTGGTAGGGAAAAAAGCTACAAAAGACCAAAAAAAACAACAAAGATCTAGTAAAAAAAAGCTGACTTTTAAGTTGTACCAAACAAGGTTCAACCATACATTTGTGCCTGTTTGCCGAAAGTTTCTACCTTTTGCTTGCTTCTAATTAAACTAAAATCTTCACCCTCACGAAATAAAAACACACAAACACAAATAAATCACGAAAAGGACAAAAAGAAGAAGGAAGCCCTTAATTTTCTATATTTCAATTTCAATGTGCATTTTACGAAGCAATGATATGTAAACTCATGGCTGTTTTCAACTTGAAAATAAAGTAATATTTTTTTTTGACAAAAGCAAAATAATATTAATATATAGATAAGACTACATCAAGGGCTAGTATTTGCAAGGAGGGAAAAACCTGTAATTACCTGTAATATTGGACTCACATTATTTCTAACTAGCTATTGACGATGTTTTTGTACATGCAAATGATGTCAATGGTTTAATTACCTGTAATTTGCTATCAAATTAGCATATATTGAAACGTGACAACCACTTAAAACTAGATTGATAATTACCTTTGTTTTAGAGTAATGGTTGAGAACCATTGCTAATAATATGTTTAGTTGATGTATCACAGCCTAATATATACTGTCATTTGAATGTCACGATTAAGCCCTGCATTGTCCGAAGTTTAATTCTAATTAATTTTCTCAAATTTGTTGTTCTGATTAATAATTATCCCCACAAAATTATGCAATAGTTTTTTTTTTTTCCCCATTATCACCATCCTATAAATCTTATATGAATGCTTCCCCATGATATATAAATTCACCCAGATTTATCCCACACTAGTCCTAATCCAATGAGTCAATGAAAACTTTGATATATTTATTAACATCATCAACAATGGGTTCTCCTTAATATTATGCATAAACATGTTAGATATGTTAGTTATATAACCTATGTTTAGTTCTTCACTTCAAAAATGGAAAATAGGAGAAAAGTAAAAAAAAAAATTTATTTTTTTATCCAATGGCAATAGGTTTCACATTGGAGGATGAGGATCCAGCTCCTCTCCAGCTCTATGCGTAAGGCTCCAACACATAAAAATTCAAAATTAACAGTCTATAAACTGTCACGTCATAATAATTTTGAAAACCTTAATACATTACAACAAATATATCTATATCTGCTTTGGGTTTAGTAAAGATTTGGTAACGAGATCTCCAGTTCTTGCCAGACGAGCCAAATCCAGAGGATAACTCTCCTAATTAACTATTAAAAGTCATGATCAGTCGAAAATGAAGTCAAAGTTCAATCTTAAATCTTCGACACAACTCCAAGAAACTTTACCAGCTAAGTTTGCGAAGCTTTACAATCCAATTTTTAATTTACTATAAAAGACACAGCGCGAACTCTAAAAACTCGGCAAGGAAGAGGGTTGGGGCTTGGTCAAAAAAAATTCAGCTCTGGAAGTTACAACAAGCAATTTTCTAATTATAAGTCCAACCTTAGCTTAGGGCTGCCATGTCAGCATGGTGCCATGTATGACTACCCTCCACGTGTCAGCCATGCTGGCACAGAATCAATGCATGGTCCAGCGACACTCTCGGGGTTTTTCCCCCATGAGTGCCTATATATAACCAACTATCGTCATTTTTAGACCAATTTAGTCTTCCCTCCTCCCTCCTTAAAAAGAACTGTCTCTCTCTCTAAAACATTTTCTCTCTCTAGACTCTTATCCCTAATGGATTTTCCTCCTCCATTGGTTTCAGTCTTGCATTTGGAGGTAATTAAGAAGATTTTGTGTTGAGAAGAAGATTAGGGACTAATAGGATAGAGATTAAAGGTTTCCGGGGGTTATTCTGCGAAAAAGAAGATGTTGCGGGACGTGGTTAATCCACCAGAGCAACTTACGATTGTAATTTTCTGAACTCTAAAGCTCTTCTTGAATGTATTCAAGCATGTTAATTCATGTCTCAAGAAGATAAAGAGAAAAAAAAAAAAAAAAAGAAATAAAAAGTAAGAAGAAGAAAAGTTCATGCATGTTGGTTACATTTTCTTGTTCATGCCATGTCCAAGTTTATGTGAATGGTAAACTTGTTTGCATGCTCCTCTTATTTTCACAAAGAATTTACCAATTATTTTTACACTTCCTCTTTGTATTCGCAGAGCCGAGTTTGTTAATGAGCTCAATTTTTTTTTTTCTTCTTGATGAATTCACCAGTTATATGTATATCTGTACATGTTTTATTCATTTCCAAATATGTCATTTTTTTATTTTGGTTCTTTTCTTCGCGTATTCTTTGTTCAAAAATTTTTGCTGATCCTCCAATGGTTCTTATGGATTAATATGTTGAGCTTGTGATGCTTTATATTTCTAATTTTTTTCCTTTTATATATGCCTGTTGTCATTGGTAATTACTTTTTGTTTAAATCTTTTCAACATTTTTTTGTTTTGTTTTTAAGGGAAAAAAAACACATTGGGTTGTGAAACAAATGGGATTTTAAACTAGTCTTTTGTTTGAAATTTCATTGCAATGATTCAAGAAATGGAACAAGATTTTCCTTGAATTTCATCTTCTAAACCCTTATGTCTGGAGAGGAAAGATGAGCTTCAACACCCTCAAACTTGGGATGCAAGTTTCCCCTTCAAGGATATAATTCCAAATCCTGCTGGCTTATCTTAGCTCAGTTGAGTTGCCAAACATTCCTAATTCTGGACATTGATTATATCCTTGAGAAGATTTTTTACTTTCTATCCCAAGGCTGCCCACTACATCACCCTAATAATCAATTCCCCTAATGGTTATTTTCTCCTTTTGATTATCGTGGAATAATTTGACCTCTTTATGCTTAATGATCGCGTTTTCTAAACTCGATTCGTTTATTCAGTTTTAGATTGATGAAGGAACCTAATGGCAGCACTTCACATGCATGACCTTATGGGGGGTTCTTAGTGCTATTAAAATCTCATTGTCTGTCCAATTCTGGATGTTTTCTATATCTTGCACATTATTGATGTCCCATGAACTTCCTTCTTGGCTAATGCTGTTGAATTTCCTCTTCTTATTGGGTACCTTTAGTTCCTACAGCTCACATGGAGCACAAACACTACCTTTTCCCCTTTCCACAAAATGTCCACCACGAGACTATCCTCCTTGGGAGAACTTAAATCTTTTTTTTCGATGTAGTATTGACGGTGCGTAATAATCACACATTGAACTAGGTGGAATGCCCATACACTGCATATACACTTTCAGAGAGAAAGAGAGAGAGAGGAGAGAGAGAGAAGGGGGGTGGGGTGGGGTGGAGGGAGATTCCTAATGCTACAAAAGTGTCATATAAATGCTGTTCATAGGAGTGTAGTTGTGTGGTAGGTTCATGCTTTCCTCATAAAAAAAAGCTTAGTACATTACAACAAAATATATTCACAAAAGGGCCATATAGTACACTAGTGAAGTATGAAGAACCATGCCATACATTTACTAGAAGCAAAGGTCATGGGGAGGTTTTACTTGTGATTTTTTTTTTCTTTTAAGTGTAGAGGAATTTGATCTTCAGTGTGTTTGTTATAACCTTCATATGATCTAATTGTTCATCTTCTTTTGCAGGAAGATATTTCGAGCCCGCTGAGTGCTCAAATCTTTGATTTATGTGATCCTGAACTGTTCCCAGAACCACTCCAAAACCCAGAAGTTACTTCTAGCTCTAATTACTGCTATGAAGATGACTCTTCCTATACCACCAATCTTTCCTTTATAGACAAGCTTCCTAACACTCTAGAGAAAAATGGCACCAAATGCGGCAGCACCACCACTACTGCTAACTCCACCACCACCCCTACCCTCACCACCACCACTACCACCACCACTAACAACAATAGCAACCTCTCTCCAATCTTCGACTCGGCCCAAGAGATTGACAATGATATCTCTGCATCTATAGATTTTTCCCCATCGACTCCATTTTCAGTTCCCCAATTTCTACTCACTAACCAGCAAGACCAGTTTGATCTTTCCTCACTGCAATCTCAACCCCTTAACGGCCTCTCACCATACCCCCCTGACTCTGTTGGCCCTCTCCTGGGGCCTCCTTTACCTCCGGTTTTCGAAGATGAATGCTTGTCTTTGATGCCTACTTATATGCGCTTGAACTCTTCATCAGCTTCATGCTCTTTTCTTGAGCCTACAAATGCATTGGGACAATACTTGTCAAGCAATTTGAGTTCTGCACTCTCTGCTGATAATTCCGGGATTTTCGCTGCGAGTATGTATATGGGGAATGATCTGCAGAATCAAGACTTGGAATTTCAGGGTGACAATGGTGGGATTTTCTGCCCGGATTCTTTGCCGAGGATTTACAACTCTAGTGAGTTACAGGTACTTGTGTTCATAAACTTTTGGTGAATTTCTAGTGTTCATAAATTACTTGGGGGATAAATAAAAAGTGGTTGTTACAGTAACTAAGTTTGGGGATGAACTGGGGAAAAGTTTAGCAAAATAGAAATTAGAAAGAGCAATTATCAAGATAATCTTTAGCAGAATTGCATATTTTTTCTTCCATTTTTCTCAGATGGCAGGAATTCTTGGAATCATTTTTTTTTCTTGTAAAGATCAATACTAATTAATCATAGTTTCTTATTTGAATTTGTTGATCATAATTTTGTTTCAAAAGGCACTTAGTAATGAGAGTCAGCATGTTGTGAATGGGGGTGGGAGTTCTGCTCCTTTGGCATCGGACATCTCAAGTTTGGAAGATTCTACCTACAAGGCAATTGGCAAAATCTCTGTTGAAGAGAGGAAGGAGAAGATCCACAGATACATGAAGAAAAGGAATGAGAGGAATTTTAGCAAGAAAATCAAGGTCTCTCTCTCTCTCTCTCTCTCTCTCTCTCTCTCTCTCTCTCCACATACACAACCACCCACATTTGTGGTATGTGTTTGTATGCATAATGTATATTTATATATCATCATCATGATCAGTATGGTCAATATTACCATAGTCCAGGCCTGCCATATTCCAATTGTTCTAATAGTAACAACAGAGATTTTATCAGTAATGTTCATACAACTCTGTCATTCCTTCTGTATTCTATACATATATACATGTATTTATAGCATAATATTCTTATGTGCCTATATATCACTCAAATTGTAAGCAAATTTGCAGTATGCCTGCCGCAAAACACTAGCCGATAGCAGACCTCGAGTTAGAGGAAGGTTTGCTAAGAATGATGAATTCAGTGAGGCCCCTAGAGCAACTTTTAGCAACCATGAAGAGGACACAGATGAAGATGTAAGCTCATACATACACAAATATATATATAACTTTTCATATAATTCTGTTCTAAATGGCCTGTTTTCAATTTTCTCCCCAGTCCCTACAGGTAGTAGTGAAGGAAGAAGAAGACATGTTCGATTCCTCGGATATCTTTGCTCATATCAGTGGTGTCAATTCCTTCAAGTGCAATTATCCGATTCAATCCTGGATTTGATCAGCCTTTTAATATCATGAATCATTTCTACAATTTTGCAGGACCCCTGTTTGATCGACCAGGAGATTATATATCAAATCCTGGACTAATCAGAATTGAATAATCGGGTCATTAATTATGTTTTTTTTTTTTTTCCGAATAATTTGAGTCAATAGCTATGTTGCTGGTCACTTGCCAGTACTGTATATATTGCCTTCCTCTGTGTCAAAAGTCTTCCTGTTCGTACATGTTGAACAAGGTATTCTTTTGCTGTTCAGTTTATGGATTTTAGCCTTGACGTTAATGTACTTCAAACAGTCATGTTTTTAAGCTTATGGTTTGGTACCTTCAAAGTACCGGTATCGCGAGAGCACTTATCTACTTGAACTTATTACCGTTACTATTTTTACTGATCACAGTTACGACTTAATGTAATAATGATTTCGGCAAAATGTGACTATATTGTAGTAACTAGGAATCATATTTGTAGTAACAATTATTTTTCACCAAAAGGTCTCAATTTTCTTTCAAAGATTCTCATGCAATGATCAGATCATTCCTGTTTTTAGAGATCCAAGAGTTGAAATTGCAGGTAAAACTATCACGGTATCATAGAATTTGTCATAAGGTCCTGGACTCCTAACAGTCTAATTCTCAATGCTAGTGCCATTAATGTATATTTTCCTGATTAGAAGAGCTAACCTAGGAGAACTCATGTTCCTCTTACAAAAGGATCACATGGGGAACTTCCCTTGTGGCCCTTCTCCACTTTTTGGGTCTTTGATGGGAAGAGTGGTAAATATTCATAGGAAAACTTTATACTCATGTCCATAAGATTTTCCCGGAAAAAAGGGTATGACAATCCTTCAACGGGAATAAATGTTTCTCCTTTGCTAAATTTAGTATTGGAATAAGAGTAGCTTAAGATATCCACAATCTGTCCATTTAGCCTAAAGCATGGTCATCTGAAGAGGAAGATTGGAGCTGTCCCTTCTCCCAAAGATCAAGTATTCTTGCAGCATTTGTTTAATGGACCTCTTGTTTTAAAATAGTAAAGCTCAATTCAATTCTAAGTATGATATATACTTTTTCTATTTATATGACATTTTTTATATTATTTCATCCTATACGCTTGCATGATGCCATAATTGTAAGTGATTGTGACTACTCAGGTTTTCTGAAAACACAAGACTAATGTTTGAGGGCTCTTGCCCTTTTTAACTTTTATTTTCTCTCTACCTACATTTTGTAAGAACTTTTCATAATACCTATATCTCCTGGTCTTTATAGGTCATATAGTGCCTTATTGACCATTCAATCATTCAATGTATATTAATTCGACTCACCTCCCCACCCCCATGAAGCCTGTGATGGTTTGACCCTTCCTTCACCTTTAACTATGTAATTTGAATTCAAAACATTTTTTTTTATTTTATATATTTTGATTTAGGCATTGGAACGGGGATAAAGACATGTTTAAGCTTCTTATTAAACTCAATTTTAAGCATGTGACATCACCATCATCCTACTTAACATTAGCTAAATTAATTGACATCTTTTAAACTCAAAATTTTGTTTCTAAAAGTGGCATATTGAATGAAAGGCTTAAAAGATCCTCTAATATTAACCTCTAACATGAAAATTGTCTTTCTTTACTTGTCAGCTAAGAACTATAGGACCAACAATAGATTGGTTCAATGAGTGGAGCTCGGACAACTTTGCCAATGAACTTGGGTTTGAGCCTCCTTCATAACTCTTGTTGCTGCCATTTTAACTTGTCAATGCGGGGAGCTATGTTGCTCCCGGTCCTGAGCGGATTAGTGGTGTTCCTAGCTTACTTCTGTTTTGAGTATAACCAAAAAACAAAAAAGGAACTATAGGAATTAGGATGTGGACCTCAAATCTTATTGGTCACGAAATATATACAAATTAAAATATTTTTGAAACTCTTTTGGTGTTTAAACTCAATTGTGTTTTAATTTGAATCTATCAAGTTATGCATAAACGATATCATAATCCCTTTCCAGAATATATTTCCAATACAACTAAACAAATGTTGTTTATTTTCGATTCATTCTATTTCTCATTGTATTTCATTTTTATTTCATTTCATTCCTATGAACCAAACGATGCCAAACATTTGAGCACTCGAAGGGCAACGCTAACGCTGAGAAAGTTTATTAATTTATTTGCACCGCGCACAACAAATAAGTGAGAAAGGGGAATAATATGACCACATTTAATACACATTTATGTGCAAATGTATATATATATATTGATTCTTCTTAAAGATATATATAAATGTTTGGATTTAAATTTTTTCCATTTTATGACATCCATTCAGGAGATGAATCTTATACATATTAAAACTATGTCATTTTGTAAAAATTTATTTTTTGATATATAACTTACATGCATTTAAACTCTTTATTTTTATTTAACTAGCATAATTAATAGAATGTATCCTATTTCAACATGAAATGGCTTGTTAAATGCTTGCCATATTTTGGATATAGTATCCTAAACACTGGCTTGTTATGTCATGGCTCTGGAACACCTGTACCGTCCTATGCAATATTGACATGCACACTGTAATCCATGTGTCATCATCTTATAGGTTGGGCAGATGTGCTCTTAGATTTATGAGATCATTTCTCCCTAAACCCAAGCCTGGCCTATTAAAATGGAAATTTTATGCCCTTTTGTCACGTGAATTACCCATCGCCTTCTATTATCAGCCTCACATGAGATTAGGTGACGTAAGAACAGAACTTCCATTGGGTGTAAGAATAGGAACCACCATTTTTAGTAGTTTTAATACGCTCCACACACCATGTCATCTGATGATGACATATATATCAGTAAAATACATAGTGTATATATATGGCTGTTTTGTTTCTAGCTTTTTAAAGTTATTTATAAATAAAAAAGTCAAATTTTTTTAATTTTTAGTTTTTTATTTTTCTACTTGTCTTATACAAGTAAAAGAACCTAAAAATCTGTCTTTTTTGTCTATAAATTAAAAAAATAAAATAAAAAAAATTAGAAAAAAGCTGTACAAACACCCATGCATACATGCCCAAAGGTAAAACATCTACTATCTATGAGCCTTCGTTTTCCATTATCATTTGCTCAAAATCACATTATGCTCCTTGCCAAACTCTGTTAAAAGGATTTTCTTTCAATTTATCTTCACTTTTATTTTGGCTATCTGTTCTCTAACTCTTCAACTGACTATTTTCTTGAGTTGGTACAGAGTGATCATTCATACGAGTTATGTAAACTTTATGTATTGCATGAATAATAGAATGACATCAAGGCGGAGTGAGAAGGGATTCAATTCGGGTCTGTATGATTAATATGGGGACTAGTCAACTAGTGACCACACGTTAGGATTCATTTTATATACAATTGATGCTACCTCTTTTTTTTAATTTTTTTAATTTTTGATATAGCGGTTTGAGTTATTTAGGCCAATTTATGCGTTTCTTAAATAATTTTTTCTCTAATCAAAGACAAATTATTCACGCTAGGATTAAGATATTTATAAGGAATAAATTCTTAATATCACACCCTCAAGAGTTGAATTTGGGTTGACTACTGTGAAGAGTACACTCACTTGACCAATTAGAACAACCACTCAGTTTTTACTTCTAAATCTACCTTTTCCCTTTCCTTTAGTTTCACGACACATCCATCAATTTCAAGCATTTTATCAAAAATCTTATTCTTCCAACAATATTTTATTTAGAATGATGTAGTAAATGATAATTTTTTTAATTAACATGACCTTGATGGGTTATTGAAGTGATAGGACCACAACTTAAATTATCTAATAATAAATTCTGTAACAATTGTATAACATGATTTTTTTGTTGACATATTGGGTCTTGATTATCCAACGCTCTGGTATAAATTTTTTAGTTTCTTATGTGTGCGTGGATATCACAACTCCCGATAACATTTCCCCCCCTACTCCATCATACTTAAATTCCACAAGTAATTTCAAACACCAATCAATCTCTTCATCTTTCTCTCTCCATGTGTATACACGATTTGAGCGTAGGAACCAAAAATTATTTTCTATTTGACATTTATTGGCTTTCAACACTTAACAATCTCTTCCTTGATACTTCCACTTTTACCAAAATTGCGTTCAATACATTTAGTTTGTAGTGTTACTTATCTTAAACCCTCTCTTTTTTAAATTCATAATTAACCGGTGTAGATTTTTTTTAAAGTTTTTTTTTGTCCTCCAATGAGCCTATGTCAGCGATAGAAAATAAATTATTTAATACAACTTTTAGAGTATTGGAGAACCCGTGACCCAATCAAAAGGAGGATTCGTAATATAAAAAAAAATCCATGAGATCGGCCTTACGGTAGTCTTCCTCGTTTGCATAGCTTGTCCGAGAAAATCGTGGGTAACGGAATCAAAAGGGTCCACTATAGTCTTCGCATGGATGTCTGTTCCGGTCGTGGTTTCTTGTTCCGGTGACTATCGTGCGCATCAGCTCGCACCTCTCTCTCTCTACTTTCTCTCTCTTAGATGGATGTATATCATGTATGTATCTATCTGCTGTTTATGGAGATGGGGTTAGGGTATGAGTCGGGTCCACCATCTTAATTTCCCGGAAAATAGAGATTAAGGGTCACGTTTTTTTCAACAAAATTGGCTTACAGTCTTGTTCCATCCCCCATTAAGCCACCCCCATTTCAGTTACCTTTCTCTCTCTATATCTGTATGTATATGTGTATGTAATTTGCACACTCTCTCTCTATTATCTTGCCCACAACAGGTGAAGATATTGGTAGTAGTTGGTAATGCCTCCTTTTTCAGTTCTTCACTATTCACTTTCTTTTTAAGGCTCAGTAGTATTTAATTTTTTATGCTCAAAATTGGAGATTGGAATGTTCATCTTTACTGGGTCTCTGCTGTCTCTCATCAGGAGTTGAAGCGAAGCTTTATTTGGTTTCTGGGTTGAAGTGGTTTTGGTTCTTTGGATCCAATTCTTCAAGTGAGTAAAAGTTTTGTCGAGTGTTTGTTTATGAATTTTTAATTATATAAACTGTTTATACTTATTTAAAATTCTTTTAGAGATGGTGAGAGGTGAGAGATTGAACTGTTTGGAGAAGTCTTCTTCTGGTTGATCCGATTCAAACAAGCTTTATGTGTTATGAAATTGTACTTTCATTGAGCATCTCTGTCTCTTTTTGTGTGTTTATATCTGTGTCTATATTTCTGTGTTATAAATTTGTACGATTGGTTTCAGTTGTTCATTAATGTTCTTTTTATCATTCTGATAGGCAATAAGGAAAGTTTTTTTTTTCAAATTTTCTTGCTGGAAATTTCACCTCTTAATAGCTCTAGATTTCTGTAAATTCAAAACTTTTTCAAATCCCATTAGTTTTATTTACATATATCTACATATGATTTTGTGTGAAATGTCAAACTAGGAACGGAATTTTCCTGCGCGAGTGTTTCGACTTTATCACTGGGATCAATCATTAATCAGTTTGGCTTTTGTTGACCTGCTATTATTTCCTATGTTCATATCATGTACAAATGATCACAGACAATAACAAACTTAAAATCAAGTTCGAAGGTGTTTATTATATTTTCTAAAGGTGGATATGGACTTTGTATTACTCATTACTGACTTTGATGCGATCATTAAACATGAACATATTTTCATCAAGCTAATTTGAGGTTGTCAATTGAATCAGGAACTCAATCTTTTAGTGTTTATTTTCTTTTTGTCTTTTTAAAAAAAAAAGAAAAGTTGTATAAGCTGGTCTTTTGTTCCCTATTATCTTGCCTTTTAGGCTTTTATGAATCAAATTATTTGCAAACGGAGAGGACTCGATCATTACTTATACCTAAGTTTGTTTGTAAACTCAAAAGATCAGCTTAGGATTTGTGTTTTTGTTTTACATGATTATGACTTTTGCTTCTCGTTGCTTTTGATGTTCATATTATTGGAAACAGTTATGAAGCTTGTTCAGTTTGTTTAACAGTCAAACCAAACAGATCTTCTATTCACTTGTGGGATCCGGCCGGTCCCCTTTCATAAACAAGCTTCCAATTGACACATTTCTATTGATTTATTGTTACTGATTATTGCCATGGAAAATATTGCCCGAAATTTACAAGTGCTAGCTTTATTTTGCTTCACGTTTTATTCATCTTACAATCTATGGATGCTTACTAGGTAGCTTGCTTGCTTTCCAGATTACCTCTGAGAATTGACTGAGAGAACATAGGTCATAGCAGTCTTTTGTTATGTTGGTTTTGCATAATAAGAGGTAGAGATGGGAATCACATTGATCTGGCATTAATGTTATATCCTTTGTTGGGGGGACAGAAGATGGAAATTACAATTGTAAAAGCAGAGGAAGATGGTCAAATGAAGGAAGATTCATTACAGAGCATGAGTAAGGACAAAGAATTAGCAGATGACAGTAGTTTGTCCAAAAGGATGGTAAAAAAGGTGAAGCCTAAAGGTCTGTTGGTATTAAATGTTATGCACTCGCAAAGTGGTAAAAGTTCAATTCAGGAATCATTCCTTCGACGTATTTGCATCTTAGACAGTAGGATTCCAAAACATATCGTTAATCTTGATGAAAAGTATCTTCGGCATTTCCTGGAATTGATATATGTGAGTGCATCAAAAGCAGCTTCATGCAATATTCCTGAGAATTCGTGTTCTTCAAACATCGGTATTTTGTCTGACAGCTGGAGTTCACTGAAAATCAGAAGTACATATGCTTGTGATTTGGCTAAGTTTGTTGTTGGATGCCCATTGGAAGCTGGGACTGGGAATGTAGTTATAAGCCCTGCAGGAGAATGGATTGTCGGTTCGATCTCTAGGAGCAAGAGTATTTTAAACATATTGAAAAGCCCTTTACTTCGGCAATCTGGTGCCAAGGAGTGTGACATCAAGTCTGGGAGAGCAGATTTAATTGATGCTACAAAATCAGTAGGTTCTGATTTAGTGAGTTCTCCTGGTTGGTTGAGCATCGATTCATCACAGAAGCTAGAAAAGAAGATGGTGGTACTTGGAAGTGATAGTTATGGATCTGAACCTGTGCACAAAAGGCTTGTTTCCTTATCCAGCACAAACGCCACCATTTCAGACGAGTCTTCGTCTTCAATCTTTGCTGGTGTTACCCAGGGAATGCTCCAGTGCTCATGGGAAGCTGGCTTTCCTCATTATGTCTTCTCTGTAGATGATCAGAAGGAGGTTTATGTAGCAAACCTGTTTAAGACTGAGTCACCAGATGACAAGGTCTTGAATTATACATATATGTTTCATTCAAGAGCAGGTGGCGAAAAGGAAAACGAGATTCACGAGAATGACTCAGCTCTGGTAGGTAAGATGAGAGTATCGACAACTTTTACACTCTGCCCAAATAATTCAGAAACTGTGGAGACTGAGTTTGTTTTATTTGGATCCGACGAGACTTCCTTGGGCGAGATGCAAACTTCAAGCCATACTTTAAAGAAGAATAAGGGATTGTCAAAGAAGATGGTGGAAGTATTCAAGACAAGCGAGCCATCCAAGCAAAGAACCTCCGCCAAATATGGGGGGATAGGTGCAATACTTGAAAACTCTTCTTGGAAGCCATGGCCAGATTCATGCACAAATCCAAATCCATTAGGCACAACCAATCTTTCAGAAAATCTTCTTCCACCAAACCTTGAGTTGGCTGCGATCATCGTGAAAGACCATATTCATGGCTGTCATCAGGAGGAAGAAATTGGAGGATGGGGCCTGAAATTTCTCAAGAAAGCTGAGACTAAGCAGGCCATTGCATCTCTAGAAGCCACACCTTCTGGATGTTGTCTGCGAAATACTGGTGATTGCTCTACAAGTGTGGACATTCTAGTCCCAGCATGTTTTCATGGTGGGCCAAGAAACAGAAATGGTGGCCCTTCTAGCCTCACTGAGAGATGGAGATCTGGTGGGCGCTGTGATTGTGGTGGCTGGGATGTCGGATGTCCACTCACTATAATCAACACTAGGCCAAGCATGAAAGAGGTTTCACCCCAAGCAGATACACAAGGGCACTACAAGTCATTTGATTTATTTACACAGGTGCATGAAGTTCCTTCTACTCTTTTGTGCTATTATGATTCAGAATTGCTGATTTTTCTATACTTTCTAATGACTACGACCATGGAAGTTATATGTTGCTTGAATATCAATTATAAATCATTTTGATTCTTTTGGAACTTTTATGTCCAAATGCGCTTTCCTCAATAAAACAATGAGATGACCATGGCCCACTCAATTTTGCAGGGTTCAGTGCAAGACGCACCTGTCATGAAAGTGGTGAACATTCATGATGGTTTGTATTTTATTCATTTTCAATCAACTCTGTCAGCTTTACAGTCTTTCTCAATTGCTGCGGCTATTATTCATACTCAGAGTCCCACTCTCCAATCCAAATGTACAGGAGTTGAAGTAGCAAGCACAAGGAGGTTTATGTAGTAGTAGCTCTGTTACTGTAACACTGTCGGTAAAATTGTTTATAAAGAAAGTGAGATCTTTATTGTTCTGTATTGTTGTTAATCCTCTATTGCTAGGTTATTGTGTCATATGGAGGTTACAATATAACTAACTTTGATCACTTGACTCTTAGGCCAAGAGAATCTTGTAATCCATGGTATCAACCTCTTTTTTATTGAATGTACAAGGTTTTTTTTTTTTTTTTTTCCTTGGAGTGATTTTGATTTGAAAATATTAGGATTGTTTCTGCAACAAATTACATTGCTTGTCTTTCTACCTTTTCTATTTCTTTTCCGGTTTCTCTGGTACTCTTCTGCTTTCATTTTCCCTGTATGGAGCACTGAGTTAGCCCCGTGGTCTTACAGATCCAAGAAATGTGTGCTTCTTCTACTCTCTTCCTTTCCTTCCTTTTTTTCAATGTTGACTTTTTTTTCCCCCATTATTTTGTTTGCGTTATGGATGGAATCATAACCTTCAATATCAAAATTTGATGTTGAGTACATGGCTTGTGTCCTTAAGGTATCATGTAATGCGTTTGGAAGGAACAGAATAGGCATTCATTGAGGCGCAGAGCTTCCAGTTCACGTGCTGAAGCTTTGCATGTTGTTTTCTTGTTTTTAACATGAGTCTTTTGCTTCCTTTGATTCTTTTGTCAAATTTTTGGGTGACTTGTATGCTCTTACGGATAGATAGTGAATCACACTTCTGTATACTTAAAATGCACATGGGCTGCAGTACGTTTTCTGGCCCATCTCTCCTTTCCTATCAGCGAGTTCTGATCCTTTGCTGCTTTCTTGGTGTAGTTGTTTGGTTAAAGATTGTGGAATTACTTTAAACTATATAAACACATATAATGTAGACAAGCAAGTCACTAAACCTGGCATAATAACCGTATTCTTAGGAGCGACTTTAGCTCTCACTCAAAAAGACATTGAGAGGGGTTTAGCCTATTCTACAATGTCTCAATTGGAGTATATGGATGGGGACAAATCAGGAAAACAAAAGAAAATTAATATTTTGAATCTTGAATTTTTTTATGTCAAAATTTTTTTTGTTAATATTTTGAACATTATATTGTGTAGGAGTTGGGACAAAGAAGAGAAAATAACAGGCAACTGCACCTTATGCACCTAGTTGTGGCAATTGAGCTTTAACTTTAATATTTTGTTGTTACATCTGTTTTCTAGCAACCAATTGAGTTGGGATCACCTCATTACATTTACTGATTTAGTTGTTATACTTTGAACATGGCAGGAACTTGCAATAATGCCATTCATTAGTCAATGCTGATCATGCGCGTCTTTACCCCTCCCAATAGGGTATAGGATGGCCCCAGCCATTGTTGGCCTTTTGTTTAAAAGCATGCCTGTGTTTTTCAGTCACCCTGCCCTACGCAGCATTTAGATCTCCCAACCCTGTTGTCTGATGATTGAACTTCTTTGTTTTGATGTTTTAACAACCCTACTAATGGAGGGTTTCTCTTCATTGTCCCATTGTAATGCCTTGATTTTCTGTGTGGTTATAGCGTCGGTGGCTTAGTTCTTAAATCCAATATGTAATCTTGATGTCTTGGCTCATGATTTACTGCTATGCATTTTGTTTGATGGTTGGATGAAGAGCTCACTAACTTTTGCGGAAAAGGCCAGGGATTTCCTCCAACGTGGGCCGTAAGAATTACTACTATCTTGTGTATGTGGCGGTTCACTATTTTGCCATGAATTCATTTTTCTAGTTTTTTATTTGAGTATCTTTTATAGATAGAGTAATCTTAAGGGTTGCCACGTATATAGGGTAGCAAGAATTTCTCTAGTCTAGACAAGAGGAAATCCTTGTTCTTGCTAAAATCTCGAAGTGGCAAACAAGGCAAGACTAGGTGTCACGGGGCGGCACTTGTGAGTAAGTTGTAGGTCACAATGCCCCCGTGTGGCGCCCGCCAAGCCCCCTTGACAAGCCCGCCAAGCTCAAGTCTCCACCGATTGATTACAAGCAAAGCAATTTGATGGCACAATACAAGCATTTACATTGGAAATTGATGGAAAGAAATACACAAGAACTTAACAAAAGAGTACATTTTCATTGCTAAGAAGGTATTTACAATGCTTAGAAGATGAAAAACAAGTGCTTGGTTGATTACAAGAAAAGTGGTGGGGGAGGTTGTTGACATACATACCCCCCTTATAGTAGCATTTTTAGCCATTTACAAACTGACAAGTGAAAACATAGTGTATGCCCGAGGAGTCATAACGGACTCTCATTAATTCTACACTTGTCCAAAAATCCTAAACTCTAAGAATGGGAAAATACATCATAAACGCTATGTACATAAAAAAACCCTAGCTTGATTTGCCCTCCGGAGTTAGGAGAAATGTCATGCCAAAGATGCACTAAAAAGGTGTACTATGTGTAAATTTGGCATTGGCCCTTCATCGTCGCCACGGAGGGAATTACATCAAAAGGCTTGCTAGGACTTAAACTCCTACATATTTACAAGAGTTTGGACCCTAGGTTGTGCGGCAAAATATGGCCAGAATGTCCCTCAAACGCCAAAGCGCCGCTGCTGCCCGCTGCCTTGGCTGGCTGCCTGCTGGCTGCTGCCTTTGCTGCCTTGGCTGGCTGGCTGCCATGGCTGCCACGTGGGGCATTTGGTGGCTGTCTTGGCTGCCATGTTGGGCATTATAAGGGCTGTCTTGGGGCATCTCATGGGGCATAAATGGGGCTGTTTTGGGGCTGTTTTGGACAATGTTTGGGCAATGCTTGGGCATTGTTTTGGCCATCAAATAAGCACCATTTGACCCGTCTTTGAAGCATATTGCCTTGGGCATTGGTTGAGCACCCATTGGCCTTTTGTTGGAGCCTCTTGGCATGTTGTTAGGCATCCGTCCTCCACCATTCTTGGCACACCTTGGGACCTTAGGGCAAGTGTGAAGGCACTTGCGTGGGACGTCATGGGGCGCAAGGAAGCGACCCGTGACACTAGGCAGCAATTGGACAACCTACTTTGAATTCATCTTTCAAATTACTTACCATTGTCAGATCTCATTAACCACTAATAAATTGTTCCAGCCAGCCAAACAAGGTTGATATTCTTTTATAGAGGCACCAATGCATTAATTCCACAAACAGCTTCTATGCATGATGTTTAACTTCTCTTGAATAGGAAACAGAATTTATCACTGTGTAATCAAATTGGACCATGAAGAGCTGCACCAAACCTGAGTTCCCATTGTCTTGTTGCCTGCAGGTATGTATTTCTTTGTATCATCAGAATGAATTTTACTCTCTTGATGAGTAATTCATTCACAGGAAGAAAGTTCGGATGATATTCCTATATCTATGAAGAAAACATTTCCTCCTAATGGACCCATCACATGTCTAGCTTAAACTCAAAATCTTTTCCAAGAACATCCATCATGTTCAAAAAGAAAAACTTGAACCGTACACACACAGAATCTGGAATCAAGTCTAAGTGCTCTCTTGAAAGTATGAAAGTTAGACTGTTCTTCATTCAATCACTAAAAGAAATCTGGGGTATGAAAAGTCTCACATTTTTTGTTTATGAGTTACGTTTACCGTTGATAGAAGTGCATGCATGGTCTGAGATTGATAGGTCCTAGTCAGAGTTGGAAACAAACTCAACAATGAATAGATAATATTTTTCTCCTTCAGGATAGGAGAAAGACCACTTACAACTCAAATCCTAATTCCCTACGATCTACGAACTCCTATATATAAGATAACTAGCAACAACTTCTATGATAATATAGCCAGCACATCACAATGTGCCAGCTTTATTTCCTAATTCTAAGGAAGTAGAACACAAACAACTATAACCACCACTACTTGCATCGTGGGTTGGTGTCACGTGCTGACAGATCGGGCATTATACGATGACAGTAATTTGATCTGTCATGATCATACGCAGCGAAAATAACTCGTGAGTCACTATGTACCAAGCAATAGTCCCACCAAACTCAAACATCGAGGCATATGACTATGCGCTCATCTAGGATCCATTTGTAATGCCTCACACATCTTGTTAAGCTCCGTCCTCCAATGTTTAAGTCATTCGGTTAACCCAAGCTATAGGCAATAGCAACGCCATTCTCAAATGCGCGCACACTTGACAAGCAATGTGTTTAGCGCTAGTCCCTCTCGAAATACAAGCAAACTAGCAATGTACAACCGGACATGCGCATAAGCAAAGTATCACTCACTAGGCACGACACTCCAACCATGAAGCTCTTAGCGTGCCGTGTCAAGGTAGTTGCCCGCAAGGATAGACACAACTGCATAACAACCGATAAGCGCACAACATAATGCCCCACGACACCAATGCTAGCCAAACCAAGCGGTCGTGTGCACAATCTTGAACTCAATGCGCAAGTGCACACGAGGTACACGACATGTAAGTGTGCACACTGAGACCCAATTAGTTATGAGCATAACCCCCGCTACGGCACGGATGTGACATAACAGATGTGAATGTCACAACCTCTTCCTCAACGCCAATGCTCAACATTTGCTTCACCGGACACAATGCCGCTCATGTAGCCCCTTGACTAGCATGAGGACTATAGTCATGTACTATAGTCGACCCCCAAGTCTCACCCACTCTCTTGAGACACTTGAGTGTTGTCCCTTTCGGTAGCACTAGGAGGTGGTAGAGTCAACACCAGACCCCTCCTTATAATAACATTCTGAGTCATCTCCAAACTGGTAGGAGAAAACATTCTGCCATCTCAATAAGTCATAATTCATAAATCTAAAAATATAAAAAATACAAATTATGAGATTACCATGTCACCAGCCAACCATACTCAAACATGCCCCACGCCAAGGTCCCTCGCGCTTTAGACGTGCCACGGGTGGTAGTCCATAACAGTTGGCCTTGCGATTCCTTTGTTTTCTATCATTCCTTCCCCCGTCGAATGCAACCTTGTCCTCACTGTTGAGAAAAGGAAATTGCAACTTCAACCAATGTCTACCACTTGAATTTCATCCCTTGTTTCGGGTAAGCTTTCTATCAGGAAGGCTTGAGACGTAGGACATCTATGACCCGGTGTGAACCTCTCGTTACAGTTGAACTATAAACCTTTTTATCTTCTTCGTTGTAGCTCTTCCCATGATAGCTTCTTAACCAACGTCGTTGTTCTTGGTTTCTTTGGTGATAAGACCGTGGGTAACAAAGTCACTAGGCCTGCTAAGGGGGCTGGTTTAGCTGTTTTTTGGTCCCAGCTCAGCTGTTCATCTCTCATCCAAGCTAAACCAATTGTTTCTCGTAACGTCCCTGGCTTGAACATACAAACCTCGTTCGCTATCCCCGGTTTGAGGCCTCATAGGAAAGTTTCGACTAGTGCCTTCTGCTTCCACTTAGGAGCAGTGGACCGGGCCAGGCGGGGATGACACCTTCATCTCCGCCTCCATACCTGTACAGAAATTTTGTTGGAGGTCCATTCCCACCCTAGGAGTACGAATCTTTGTCCAACCCCGCCCCCGCCCCGCATTCACCAAGCCTAATTTAAAGCTTAAGTGACTGCAAATCAACCCATATTCAAATTATCCCCTCAAAAATCAAGAATCCAGCATTCAAATTAACTTTCTAGTATTCAAATCCAGCAATGCTTGAATAAATTCAAGAACTTCAAATTAACGTAACAAAATCGTAAATAAACAAGAATCCAGCATTCAAATCCAGCAATGCTTAATAAATCCAAGAAATTCAAATTAACTTTACAAAACCATAAATGCATTCCAATCAAGTATGCTTAAAGACATGTCTTGACAAGCATTCTAAACATTTGCGAAAAGCTAATTGTTGCCTGGCTCGAAGAGGTTGAGTTTGTTGAAACAGTAGAGTTGCAAAGAACAAGAACCCTTGGAGGCCCTGATTCAATATAAAAATAGTTAAAACAGTTTAGGCTAATCAAATGGGCCTGTGGGAACTGGGAAGGAAAGGAAGAAGTGACAATGATGAAAGAAAATACTCCCAAAATGGTTCCAGCTAACCAAACGCAACTAAAACAGTTTCAGAATGTTACTCATTCATGCATTTTGTGTTTTTTTAGCTCTCCTGCTAATCAAATGCAGCTAAAACAGTTTCAGCAATGTTTAGAAAATTGGGCATTTAGAGTATCACAAGAATTGAAAATAATTCAGCTGCTCAGTTTACTTCTATGAAACAGAATGAGAACCGAAATTTTTCATGATCTTTTTCTTGAATCCATCGACTTTTAAGGCTGAATTTAAATACTCTTACTGCAAGATCCCGTATATTAGAGCTTGATATTTATTCTAATAGTCCTACATTTCTTAAGATTTAAGTAGGTGGGGGTGCAGCTTTCTTAGTATGCATGTACTTTTTCACAATCAAAAGGATTGATCATAGCTGAGAAATGATGCTGGAAATGAGGCAGAATTAATTCATTCCCTCAAAGAAGAGAAAATGTAATTATACTCTGGCATCACAGAGTATATGCTGAAAATGTAATGATGCTGGCAAGGCAAACTAGTGTAGATACCTCAGAATTGGAGCTTGGAGTTGACAAGATCCCTTGAAGAACACATATGTAGTAGCTTTTCACACACACACAAACACAAAGGAATGGTAGCCAAGTAGCTGCTCACCCTTACTGACATCAATATTTGATTCTCTGCGTGGACAATTGATGTTGGTTAGACCAGCACTTGGGTGAGAATAGTGAGTGAATGGTTGGCAGCATGTCTTTATAGTAAGTATTTCACAAAAACCCAAATCACGACAATAAGATCTTGCCTTAGGAAGTCATTTTAGTACCTATCCTCTATGTATATGTATCAGATAATTACAGAAATTACAGGAAAAAAAATAGAAATTACAGATTTTTTATTTCATGTCTTCCAATTCATGTCCAATCCATTCTTATATGTATATATTCAATAAACTAATCTCATAACGTCATTTAGCATTATCGTATGTCAATTTTCATGGGCATAAACAAAGTGGACAGCACCACCGTGAAAATTCTGCAGAATGTCATCATCTTTCAACTAGTTCAAGCAATTCAAGGTTCATCTTCTAAGACCCCAAAACTCAGACTAAGGATCCATCAACACCCACAGGTCTAAACTCACCTAACAGTCTGCATTTGAATACAAAGAACAGAGAATGAAGTTATAGCAGCTAATATAAGGTAAGTTCACTTCAAAAGAACATACAATTTGCCTCAGATTCAAGACCTAAACAACACCTATTTTGGGTTTCCCTTGCTAAGCTCCATTTTAAACATCTCTTCTAACTATTCTAGATGATAAATTTCCAGGAACAAGAATATTTGATTACAGGAAAAAAAAAACAGAAATTTAAGGAACACGAAGCACAAGAGGGAAGGAGAGAGAGAGATGATAGATACACGCGTCTTTATATACATGTATGTAAATATGCGATTATTGATGTAGATTAAATTTGAATTCAAGACTATGAGAGATAAAGGAAACATCAAAAAGAGATTAGTAATCATTCTCATTGACTCAGGAAGCACTCACAACTTCCTAGACCCTAATATGGCCAAAAGGACAAACTGTGTTCTACAACCTACTCATCATCTGACAATTTTTGTAGCTGATGTAACTAAGGTTAGTAGTTCTTCTCTTTGTAGAAATTGCAAGTGGGAAATCCACGGCACTATGTTCTCTGCTGACGTGGGAATATTGCCCTTGGGAGGTCATGATATGGTCTTGGGGGTTCAATGGTTATGCACCTTGGGACCAATCACTTGGGACTTCAAGAATTTGAGAATGGAATTTTGTCATCAGGGCAGAAGACATGTACTAAGAGGCTGCCAAATTGGGAAGGTTCAACTAGTTGGTAGTCAACAAATGGGAAAGTTAATGGGAAAAAGGCAAGCAAGGGATGATTGCTCAGTTGTGTATGGTGCAACCAGTGGAGGGAGTTAGTGAGGATCCTCCAGAGCTGCAGCAACTCCTTGAGGATTATAAAGATCTATTTACATAACCTAAAGGATTGCCCCCTTTCAGGCACCAAGACCACAAAATCACCTTGCAAGAGGGTAGCAGCCCAACAAGTGTAAGGCCATATAGATATCTCCATTTTTAGAAGAATGAGATTGAAAAGATAATGAACGAATGTTGGAATTGACTGATTTGCTGATCAAGGCAGTGTAAGTCCATACTCTTCTCCTGTTCTGCTAGGGAAAAAAAAAAAGAAGAAGATAATTCTTGGAGGTTATGTGTTGCTTATAGGGCACTCAACAAGATCACCATTAAAGACAAATTTCTCATACCTATTATAGATGAGTTTCTTGATGAGCTGCATGGTTCTAGATTTTTCTCTATACTGGATTTAAGGCAGGCTATCATCAGATTAGAGTCCGTATTGAGGACATCCCTAAGACTGCATTTGGAACACACCAAGGATATTATGAGTTCCTAGTGATGCCTTTTGACCTCACCAATGCTCCTGCAACATTTCAGAATGTCATGAATGAAATTTTCAAAGCTCACTTGAGAAGATTTATTCTAGTATTTTTTTATGACATCCTGATCTACAGTAGGTCATGGGAGGAGCATCTGTAGCATTTGAGAGTGGCCTTTGATATATTAAGGAGTCATCAACTGTTTGTAAAAAAACCTAAATGTGCATTTGGTAAAAAGGATGTGGAATATTTAGGTCATCTCATTGGGGAGGCTGGGGTCTCAGCTGATATGGCAAAAATCAACTGTGTGCAAAATTGGCCGAGGCTTGATAACCTGAAATCCTTAAGAGGTTTTTTTAGGGCTTACACTCTATTATCGAAGGTTTGTGCAGGGGTATGGGCTGATATGTGCTGCATTGACTGATTTGCTCATGAAAGATGCCTTCCAGTGGGGAGAAGAAGCATAGAAGGCTTTTGGGAGGCTCAAAGAGGCAATGTCTTTTACTCTAGTATTAGCCATGCCTGATTACACTCAAGAGTTTGAAATGGAGTGTGATGCATCTGGTAGAGGTATTGGGGTTGTGTTGATGCAGAAAGGGAGGCCTATTGCCTACAGGAGTAAGGCATTGGCTCCTAAGAATCTGGGTCTATCTACTTATAAAAACGAGTTAGTGGCGTTGGTGGTGGCTGTTAATTAGTGGAGACACTGCCTACTTGGTAGACACTTCATTATTAAAACTAACCACCAAAGCCTCAAATACCTCCTTGAGCAGAGAGTTAACACAACATTGCAGCAGAAGTGGATCACCAAATTGCTTGGATATGATTATGAGATCCGGCATAAAGCAGGTGCAGAAAACCTAGTTGCAGATGCTTTATGTCGAGCAGTTGGGGATGAGGGTAGCCTTTTAGCCATTACCCCCATTCAAGAACATTGGATGCATGAAGTCAAGGAAAGCTGAATTGCAAATTATAATTCAAGACTTGAAGAGTCAGCATGAACCCCAACCCAAATTTGAATGGCATCAGGGCTTGCTGACCCGCAGTGGGAAGTTGGTAATTGGGGCTGAACTAGCCTTGAAGGAAAAGATTTTGAAGGAATTCCATACTTCACCAGTAGGGGCCCATTCAGGGGTTGACTGAACACTTAAAAGACTTAGATGAAATTTCTACTGGAAGGGAATGAAGGGGGAAGTCCAAAAATTCGTGGTTGAATGCAACAATTGCCAAAGGAACAAGAACGAAAATGTCAGAATCCTTGGCCTACTCCAGCCTTTACCCATCCCTAATTAAATTTGGACAGATATATCCATGGACTTTATTAAAGGGCTACCTATTTCTTGTGGTAAGGACACTATCCTAGTGGTAGTTGATCGACTGAGCAAATATGCGCATTTCATTTCTTTGTCGCATCCTTACACTGCGCAGGTGGTGGCTCAGACATTTATGGATCACATTTTTAAGCTTGATGGAATGCCCAATGCCATTGTGATTGACCGTGATCTAATCTTTACGAGTGTGTTTTGGACCAAAATCTTCCGGCTTTAAGGAGTGGAGTTAAACCGTAGTTCCTCATATCATCCACAGACGGATGGTCAGACTAAGGTGCTCAATCATTGCTTGGAAAATTACCTTCGTTGTGTTACAGGGGATAAGCCAAAGGACTGACATATGTTGTTGCTATTAGCAGAATGGTGGCATAATACCACGTTTCATTCAGCTAGGGGTATGACTCCTTGTGAAACAGTTTATGGGCAAGCCCCACCACACCACAATCAATTTTTCACAAGGGAAATTACAGTGGCAGCTGGCTACTTGGCCTTGAAAGATAGGGATCACACCATCCAAGTTCTTAAGGAACATTTGCAGGCTGCCCAGAATTGTATGAAGAAAGCTGTTGATCAACATAGGTCTGAACGACAATTTGAGATTGGTGATTGGGTGTTTCTTCATCTCCAATCATATAAGCAGTTGACTGCACCAATGAGAAGGGATAGAAAACTGGCTCCTCGTTATTTTGGTCCCTTGCAAGTTCTGCAGCGAATTGCTGCTTTTGCATATAAATTACAGCTTCCTCCTGACTGTAAAATTCATTCTGTTTTCCATGTCTCATGCCTCAAGAAACATCTAGGCCACCGAGTTTCAGCTTAGTCGAGTCTTCCACCCATAGATTTGGAGGGTCACCCCCCAGTCCAGCACCAGTGGCTGTGTTAGATCGGCGCTTGATCAAATGGAGAAACCAACCTGTGGTGCAAGTTCTCATTCAGTGGACCAATGCTTTTCCTGAGGATGGTACCTGGGAGGACTAGGCGGTGATCCATGATTATTTTCCTCACTTCTAGCCTTGAGGTCAAAGCTTTTCTTTAAGACGGGGGGAATGTTACAATCAGCAATAAGAATAATTAATAAAAACAAGCAACGGTCAAAATTGAAGGAAGAAGGAAGAAGGAAGCTGTGGTGTTAATAAAACTTGATCTGGAGCTGAGCTGGATTACTGTGGCATCGTGGACCAATATCTACATGACACGTCGCATCTGAGCTGTCAAGGATAATAAACCGCTCTGTTAACCCTATTTTGAAGGGTTCGGAACAGAGCCTCATTCACTGTAGGTGGTTATGGAGGTTTAGGTGGTTAGTTTAGTCAGTTATGATGGTTCCATGTATTGATTTTGATGATAACAAATTATTATATTATTTTTCTAATGAATTTACTTTATATGCAGAAAGTATTTATTAATTCTATTTACACTTTGCTTGAAAATGATTATAATGAAGGATGTGATTAGAAGATGAATTTGAAAGCTTGATAAATGAGTTTGAATGCATTAGATGATTGATTGGTCAACCTTACAAAAAGATTATTTGAATAATCTTATTCTCGAAGAAATTGAAGGTGCCCAAGTTGATTCACAATCATTAAAGAAAAATAGACAAGCTTTGGATGCATACTATGGTAGATTGAAGAACTTGAAGTTTGTTAGAGGAACTTTACAAAGAATTTATTGGATCAACTCTATCTCGAAGAGTTTAAAGGTGCTCTACTTGTTCTAGTTTATTTGAAGAAGAAGTTATGAAGACATGATAACTTGAAAACCTTACTGGATAGATTGACGAAACTTTTGACAATTTTGAAACCAGTTGTTTAAGTCATATATAAGGTTGAAGAAGCAGGGCAGGTGTTGACATCTTTTGAAGGAGTTGACACCTTTTAGACTTCTGACCTTCAAGAAAACTGAAGCAGTAAGTGTCGACACCCAATATGAGAGTCGATACCAGAACAGCAAAGAAAAAAGAACTGAAGCAGCAAGTGTCGACACCCAATATGAGAGTCGACACCTGTGGTTCGAGAGAGTTCGAATAAGAAAACTGAAGTAACAAATGTCGACACCTAATATGAGAGTCGACACATATGGTTCTAGAGAGTTGGGGTAAGAAAACTGGAGCGGCAAGTGTAGATATCCAATATGAGAGTTGACACCTGAACAACAAAGAGAAGAGAACTGAAGAAGCAAGTGTTGACACCCAATATGAGAGTCGACACCTGGATGGAGTCTAGGCAGTAACGATAACTTTTTGGAATATTCTGTAGAGATCATTTCGTATTAAATGCAGAATCAGTTACTTCCAACGACTAAATATGATACAAGACTATATATTCAAGATCTCTAAAGCATTTATAGAGAAGAATACATGATCATAAAGGCCATACATCAAATTTAAAAACATTATCTACTCTTCACTATTATATTCCTTCATTTCTCTATTGTGCGATCATTGTTTGAGCTATAACTGATACATTTACTCCGTGAGAGTGTACCCATTGTATGTTGGGTTTGGAAGTAACCTGTAAGTTTTGAGTGATTATTGAACGAAAACACTTGAAGTTTAAGAGTTTGGTGTAAACTCTTGTAGAAAGTGAGCTAGTACTTGAAAAAACAACAGCTGTATAAAAGATAAGTTTTTCCATAGTGAAGGATCCCCTTGAAAGAATTGAGGAAGAGAGGACGTAGGTAAAGGAACACTGAACCTGTGTAAAAATCTCGGTGTCTTCCTTGCTATGTTTTACTCTTTGCACTACATTATTTTAATTGCATCATTACAATACTTTGCTTGCATTCCTATCTTGCATTAGATCATTGTTCCATTGATTTCATATATTTTGCATATTGGTTTTATTGCCTTAATTTTTGAAAAACCCAATCCACCCCACTCTTGGGTTATTATTTTGAGCCAACAATTGGTATCAGAGCAGGTGCTATTTATATAGGCTTAATATCCTAATAGTAGATCTATGACAACCAATATCAGATCGTCTTTTGGAGAAGGTCAATCTACAAATAAACTCCCTATGTTTAATGGAACTAATTATAACTATTGGAAGAACTGTATAAGAATTTACATTCAATCTATAGACTATGAGTTATGGAGGATTATTGTAAATGGTCCCAATATTCCTACCAAAATAATAGAAACAATGGTTGTTGTTAAAATTGAAGATGAATGGGATGAAAATGACTTTAAACTCTTACAAGCAGATGCTAAAGTCATGAATTTATATTACTGTGCATTGGATCCAAATGAATTTAACAAAGTCTCCACATGTGATTCAGCTAAGGAAATTTGAGATAGATTGGAAGTAATTCATGAAGGAACAAATCAGGTGAAGGAATCCAAAATAAATATTCTTGTACATAATTATGAGCTTTTTAAAATGAGAACTGATGAATCTATCACTGAGATGTTTACACGATTCATTGATATTGTTAATGGACTAAAATCTCTTAGAAAAATATATCCTAACAGCGAACAGGTTAGGGAAATTCTTAGATCCTTGCCAAAAACATCGGAAGCAAAAGTGATAGCAATCTAAGAAACAAAGGATCTCAACACATTACTACTTGAAGAGCTTTTAGGCTCTCTAATGACATATGAGCGAACACAAAAATAACATACTCAAGAAGAAGAGGACAAAAGAAAGAAGATTGTTGCATTCAAATCTACCACTCCTCAAAATGATTCTGATAGTGATGAAGAAAATGAAGAACTTGTAATCATAAGGAAGTTTAAGAAATTCATGAGAAAAAAATGGAAAGGAGAAAAGAGGCAAGAGCCTAAAGGAGAATCTAGCAACAATAATTCTACAATTATTTATTTCGAGTGTAAAAAGCTTGAGCATATAAAGGTTGATTGTCCTCAACTAAAGAAGAAAGGAAAGAAAGGCAAAAGAAGAAAAGCATTGACAACGAAGAATCTGAATCAGAAGAAAAACCTGAGACAATAGAAGTGGCCAACTTATGCTTAATGGCTCAAGAGGAAGAAGCTGAGGAATTATTTTCTAAAAATTTAGAATTTAGCTTTCATGAACTACAAGATTCATTTGATGAACTGCTTGCTGAATTTAAGAAATCTGGTATAAAGAATAGTTTTCTACAAAAGATAATTACTTCTCTTACAAGAGAAAATGAGGATTTACTATCAGTTAATGATCTTTTAAAAAGGAAAAATGTTGTTTTGAAAGAAAAAGTGAAAAATCTAGACAAATCTCTTGCCAAGTGTTTTGAAGGAAAAGAAAAATTGGACACTATTCTTGGAAAGCAAAAATGTTCTATTGACAAAGCTGGGATTGGGCATAATTCTTTCAAAACTAAAACGGTTCCCAAAAATTAGTTTAATGAATCTTTTAGAAAAATTCAAATTAGATGCTATTATTGCCAAAAGAAAGGACACAAGGCTAATCAATGTTTTCTTATGAACAAATCATATGCTACAAAAGAGATTTGAGTTCCAAGAGGACCATTGAAAACTAACTCCCAAGAATCTAAAATGATTTGGGTACTAAAGATCAAAGTTTAAATTATCTTTTGCAGGTATGTCTCCAAGCTAAATCAAGGAAAGACCACTAGTACTTAGACAGTAAATGTTTAAGACATATGACTGGTGATTAATCTCAATTCACCTCTCTCACACCAAAGGATGGAGACTTAGTGACCTTTGAAGATAATATTAAAGGCAATATTATTGGGATTGGAACTATTGGTAAAGATTTTTCAAATTCCATTGAAAATGTTTTGCTTGTTAAAGGTTTCAAGCATAATCTCTTAAGTATTAATCAGCTATGTGATAAAGGTTTTAAAGTGATTTTTAAATCATCTCATTGCTTGGTAGTAAATATCAACAATAACAAAACCATATTGTACGAACACAGACAAGGCAACATATACGTTTTTTATTTAAAAGAATTATCCTCTTGCAAAATCAAGTGCCTTGCAGTTGTGAACAGTGATGATAGATGATTATGGCATAGGAGGCTTGGTCATACAAGCATGAGCATTATTTCAAAAGTTTCCAAAACTGATTTAGTGAATGGCCTTTCCAAACTTAATTTTGAGAAAACCAAAATTTGTGATGCTTGTCAAAAAGGGAAGCAAACAAGAGTTTCATTCAAATTTAAAAATGTGATTTCAACATCAAGGCCTCTATAATTATTATAAATGAATTTATTTGGACCAACTAGAACTCTTTGCATGGGAGGTAAACAATATGCTTTGGTTATTGTTAATGATTACTCGAGATTTACATGGAATTTCTTTCTTGCTCATAAGAATGAGACTATACTTGTTTTCATAACATTTTGCTAAAGGGTTCAAAATGAAAAAAGATTTACTATCATTGCTATAAGGACTGACCATGGTAGAGAATTTGATTGCAAACCTTTTGAAATATTTTGAGATAAAAATGGCTTTGAGCGCAATTTTTTTGCCCCTAGAACACCTCAACAAAATGGGATTGTTGAGAGAAAGAATAGAATCTTGGAAGAAATGGCTAAAACCTTGCTTTGTGAAAATAGTTTACCAAAATATTTTTGGGCAGAAGCTGTGAATACAACTTACTATGTTTTCAACAGAATTTTATTTAGAAAAATTTTGAAAAAAACTCCTTATGAGTTGTGGAAAGAAAGAAAAACAACTGTACTTATTTTAAGACATTCAAATGCAAATATTTTGTTTTAAATAACAACAAGGACAATCTTGACAAGTTTGATGCCAAATTTGATGAGAGAATTTTTCTTGATTACTCTACTCATAGTAAAGCTTATAGAGTATTTAATAGAAGGGCTTTGGTTGTTAAAGAATTTATGCATGTTACTTTTGATGAGGCTAACAATTTGTCTAGAAAGGATGATGATGATGATATAGATGATGTGGAACAAAGCACAGACATCCCTTTCATCAATCAAAACTCAAAATAAGTAACACAACAAGAGAAGGAAGTACAAGGTAGCTCATGACAACAAGTAGCTGAAAATCAAGGATTACCAAAGGAGTGAAAATTTATTCACAATCATTCACAAGATTAAATATTAGGTGATGCATCCCAAAGGGTAGGAACAAGGTCATCCCTTAGAAATATATGTAATCACTTTGCATTTCTATCATAATTTGAGCCAAAGTGTTTTCAAGAGGCAGAAAATGACGAATTTTGGATTTTAACTATGCAAGAAGAACTAAATCAGTTTGAAAGAAATGAAGTTTGGAACCTAGTGCCTAAACCTAAAAAACATCCTGTCATTGGAACAAAATCGATTTTCAGAAATAAAATGGATTAATCTAGAATTGTTGTGAGAAATAAAGCTAAATTAGTAGCTCAAAGCTATAGTCAAGAGGAAGGCATTGATTTTGATGAAACATATGCACCAGTAGCTATATTAGAAACTAAAAGAATGTTGCTTGCATTTACATATTTTAAAGATTTCAAACTCAATCAAATGAATGTAAAAAGTGCATTCTTAAATGGTTTCATTTATGAAGAAGTATATGTAGAATAACCCCCTGATTTTAAAAATTCCAAATTCCCAAATCATGTTTTTAAACTAACAAAGGCACTTTATAGTTAAAAGCAAGCACCAAGAGCATGGTATGAAAGATTGAGCATTTTTTGATTAATAATGGATTTTCAAGAGGGAAAGTTGATACAACTCTTTTCATAAAAACAAAAGGTCATGATATGCTTGTTGTGCATATATATGTAGATGATTTCATATTTGCTTATACTAATGATAAGCTCTGCAGCAAGTTTACAAAGTGTATGCAGAGTGAGTTTGAAATGAGTATGATGGAAGAGCTAAATTACTTCCTTGGGCTCCAAATTAAATAATCAAAGGAAGGAATTTTTATAAGTCAAGCCAAGTACATCAAAGATTTACTGAAAAGATTTGAAATGGAGAATTCAAAGCCCATAGGCACACCCATGAGCACATCAACCAAACTGGATAGTAACGAAGGAGGTAAATTTGTTGATACTAAATTATTCAAAAGCATGATTGGATCTTTATTATATTTAACTGCTAGTAGACTTGACATTGTGTTTAATGTATGTATATGTGCAAGGTTTCAAGCTAATCCTAAGGAATCTCATGTTATGGCTATTAAAAGGATTTTTAGATATCTTAAAAATACTCCAAATTTGGGTCTATGGTACCTCAAAGGTACATCTTTTGATCTTACAGGCTACTTTGATGCAGACTATGCAGGTAGCAAGGTTGATAGGAAGAACACTAGTGACTCTTACTAATTTCTTATAAATATGTTGGTTTCTTGGTTCAGCAAGAAACAAAATTCTGTTGCATTGTCCATAGCAGAAGCTGAGTACATAGTTGTTGGAAGCTACTGTGCTCAGATTCTTTGGATCAAAAACCAATTAGAGGATTTTGGACTTTCCTTTAAGCATATGCTTGTTAGGTGTGATAATACTAGTGCTATTAATCTGATTAAAAATCCCATCCAGCATTCTCACATTAAACATATTGAGATCAGACATCTTTTCATTAGAGATTATGTGTATAAAGATGATATCAAACTAGATTTTGTAAAAAATGAGCATCAATTGGCTGACATTTTTACTAAACCTCTTAGTGAAGACAGATTTTGCATGATTCGAAAAAAATTGGGCATGTGCAATCCTGTGAATTAATCATTCTTTGTGTTATTTGCATATTTAAATGTTTTTATATATGATATGTGTTTGTTTTCTTTTATTGCTTCAATTGCATATTAGTCAGGGGCATATAATTGCTTTACTTGACTACAGAGGCGTCAACATCTTTTATAAGTGTCGATACCTACTGCGTTTAATTTGGGCAAAATGGTCTCTAGAGTTTAAGGTGCTGACACCATATACTTCATGTGCGAACACCCCTTCGAAAATAAAAAAGGGATACAATCTTCTTTTGGCCCAAGGTATCAACTCTTACAAAGAATGTTGACACCCCAGCATATATACATACATATCATATATCTACATATATAAAGCACTCAAGCCCTAAAGTGTTGACTTGACATTCTTATCTCACTCTTGAAAAACTCTCATTTTGAAATTTTCTCTTCAAAATTATTTGAATCTCTTCCTTAACCACTAAAATCACTCTTTCGCTCTCATTCTTCCATAATTGTTCCACAATGGCTCCCAAAATTGCTGATTAATAAAGAAGAAGAAGAAGAAGAACACTTCTTTTAAGGAAATTCATAGAGGAGTCTACACTAGTAAAGAAGGGAAACAAGAAAGGAAAGGACATTATAGAGTCCTCAAAGGTCTCAAAGAAGAGAAAGGGAAGGAAATCACTGCAGATGATAATGATCGACTGGTAGGAGACATTTGGTTTGAAAAGAAATCCCTCAAGGTAAAATTTGAAACTAATATGTCCTATAGAACAATTTTTGTGGAAAGATGGATAAACTATGAGGTCTTTACTAAGTATAATTTTCCTTTTGATGAAAAGTTCGCCACTCTTGGTTGGAAATCCACGACCCTTATTAAAGAGGATATCTACCTTATTCTTATCAAGCATTTTTATGCTAATTTAGAGCTAGTGCAATCCTCTTCTGCTGTTAGTAGTTATGTAAAAAGAGTTAAAATCACTCTTACAAAAAAAGTTATTTGTAAAATCTTGAGTATATCAATGGGAAGAAAAGGTAATCTTTCAAAGGAGGAAAGGATAGAAGCGTTGAAACTGATCTTGAACACACAAACTATGGATGAATTCTTTCAACCTGAGGCACCTTATCTCTCTCTTGAGTTGAGATTGATTCATCATTTTGTTTCTCATATTTTTGTGCCTAAGAAAGAAAAATTTGAGCATATATCTGATAAGTAGGTTTTATTTTTATGGGGGTATCTGACAAATTCTAAAATTGATATAGCATTTCATATTCTCTATCACATAAATGAGATTGCAACCACTAAGAGAGCATGCTTGTCATATGGAATGTTTCTGACATCGATGTTCAAACACTTCAAAGTGAATATAGAAGGTGAAGCTGTGAGAAAGAATAAGGCTGAATATAAGGAATATAATGAGGCAACATTTAGGATGATGCATTATACCCTGGATCCATAGACCAAAACCTGGATTCAAACGAAAAAGAAAGAATCTGTTGGTGACCAAATTGAAGGAGAGCATACTTCAAACAAGACCGGACCTTCTAGAACCTCTTAAACTGCAAGGCAGTTACATCAAATGATTCCTAGCACTGGACATGGCAATATGATGTGTTGATAAATATGATAAAAGAAATGAGGCAGTATCAAGAAGAAATATTCACCAAAATCAACACAAAGGTAGACAATGGAGCATTTAGACTGGTAAGCTTAGAGAAGAAAGTATTGACTTTGCAAAAATCTATGGTGAAAGAAGGAAAGGAAGTGAAAAATGATATTCAAGGTTACTTAGAGATCACCATTGAGCATTTTGGGAAGCACGTTGCTTTGATAATTGGAGAGCAATATAAACTACTTTACCCAACAGCAACAAAAACAGAGAACTCCTCTAATGACACAAGTGGATCTTTCAAGGATGACAGAACTCCATCACAGTCTTCTCAACCTCCACCAGACAAACCTGATGACCTTGCTAATCCAGAACAACAAAAAGACCTCTACAGCCCTTCCTGTTAAGAAATATTCACTCAGGCTTAGAACTTCTACTTCCACATTCTCTAACACCCTAAAGATCCAGTTGACATCACTTAGTCCCCTTCACCAAAATCTGCATAAGCATAATTATCATTTTGCATTTGTATATTTTGAATATACTCTATATTTATGGAAGGGTTGTCATCCTTTAAGACATTATTTGGTTATGTAATCTTTTGAATGATGGTTCCTTGTTTTGAATACTTTTATGGATGCTTATCTATATAAATACTATGCAAGTTTTACTATCTTGCTTTTGATGATTTGATGCATTTGTTGGTTTGACTCTTAACAATAGTTATTTCTATATGATAACTTTTTCTACCATTGTATCTGTCTTTAAATTTATTATATATATCTTTTTGATAGATTGACAAAAAGAGAGAGAAGTATAGCAAGGGGGAGAGTCTTGATTACATGAGAAAGCGGGAGCAAATTCAGAAGTTTTGATTGATTTTGCTTATTAAGAACTGACTATTCTTGCACTTTGTTGACTTGTTGAGTTAACATTGGAATAAAGGGAACTAATTTATTTAATATTGTGCCTATATGGTTTATGGTTTTGTCATCATAAAAAATGGGGAGATTGTTGGTTTCATGCCTTGATTTTGATGAATAAACCATTGTGTTGTTTTTCTAATGAATTTATTTTATGTGCAGAAAGTATTTATTAATTCTATTCACACTTTGCTTGAGAATGATTATAATGATTATAATGAAGGATGTGATTAGAAGATGAATTTGGAAGCTTGATAAATGAGTTTGAATGCATTAGATGATTGATTGGTCAACCTTACAAGAAGATTATTTGAATAATCTTATTTTCGAAGAAATTGAAGGTGCCCAAGTTGATTCACAATCATTGAAGAAAAGTAGACAAACTTTGGATGCATACCATGGTACATTGAAGAACTTGAAGTCTATTAGAGGAACTTTACAAAGAATTTATTGGATCAACTCTATAGCAAAGAGATTAAAGGTACTTTACTTGTTCAAGTTTATTTGAAGAAGGAGTTGTGAAGACTTGATAACTTGAAAACCTTACTGGATAGATTGAAGAAACTTTTGACAATTTTGAAACTAGTTGTTTAAGTTATACAGAAGGTTGAAGAAGCAGGGCATGTGTTGCCACCTTTTGAAGGAGCTGACACCTTCTGGACTTCTAACCTCGAAGAAAACTGAAGCAACAAGTGTCAACACCCAACATGAGAGTCCACACTTGGACGGAGTTTGGGTAGTAATGATAACTTTTTTAAACGTTCTGTTGAGATCATTTTGCGTTAAATGCAGAATCAATTACTTCCAACGGCTGAATATGATATAAGACTATATATACAAGGTCTTTAAAGCATTTAAAGAGAAAATCATAAATGCCATACATCATATTTGAAAACATTCTTTGCTCTTCACTGCTATATTCCTTCATTTCTCTATTGTGAGATCATTGATTGAGCTATAACTCATACATTTACTACGTGAGAGTGTACCCATTGTATGTTGGGTTCGGTGACAACTTGTAAGTTTTGAGTATTTTTGGACAAAAACACATGGGGTTTAAGAGTTTGGTGTAAACTCTTGTAGAAAGTGAGCTGGTACTTGAAGAAACAATAGTTATGTAAAAGATAAGTTTTTCCATAGTGGAGATTCCCTCGAAGGAATCGAGGAAGAAAGGACGCAAACAAAGGATCACTGAACCTCTGTAAAAATCATGGTGTCGTTATTGTTTTGTTTTACTCCTTGCACTGCATTATTTTAATTGCATCATTGCAATACTTCGCTTGCATTCTTATCTTGCATTAGATCAATGTTCCATTGATTTCATATATTTTGTATATTGGTTTTATTGCCTTAATTTTTGAAAAACCCAATTCATCCCCCCTCTCAGGTTATTGTTTCGAGCTAACAGGTTAATCAGTGGTAATCCGTTATAACCAACTCTTATGTAGCAATGGTACATCTAGGTATGTTTCTGTAAATCTCCACTCATTGAATATCAAAAATCAACTTCTTTTTCTTAAGAAATTGACTCTTCTTCTTAGTATTATCGTCTTCTTCTTCTTCTTTCGATTGAAATTGTTGTTCTGGGGGCTTCTCTCTCTCTCTCTCTGAGTTTTCACAATGGTCGAACGACTTGAGAGGCGACAAAAACCTAGCCCCTTTTTCATCTTCATATTTTAAAATTCTATTATTTATAGTTGAGCCCCCATTTTTAGTTCTAAAATTTATTATTAATCCCCTATTTTTTAGTTTGAATATTTACAATTGAGCCCTAGAAAATACACTAACGGGTATGGCAGTGCATGGCCTGGCAAAGGAGAACCTAAGTTTATTTCCGTTTCCATACCGGCACAGGTTTAGTTTAACACCTCCATCCCTATTTTGAATCGTCCATACCCTCCCCATATGAATCGGGTTTGATTAGATATTCACCTTCCCTGGTTCATTGCCATCCCTACTTCCACCCTTACACTTGTTTCACGAGCCTTTCAAATTCACGCTGGTATTCTTGCAACGACCCAACCTACTCTACACGAGAAAGTGCTTCGTTGAAATCTTTATATTCAGTATGCCCGAATCTTGCCCATAGCTCTTTCTCAAAAATTTCCCAAGGAATGGGTGTTTGCTCTTCTTAATGTAATTTTTGCAACCACTGAAGCCACTGGTTGACTTCTCCTTCAAGATGATATGCAACTATAGCCACCTTATGATCTATCGCTGTCCCATGGAATGAGAAAAATTGATTCACACGACTAAACCACTCCATTGGATCATCCCCCGAGTACCGAGGAAACTCTATCTTCAATGATGGTTGAACAAACCCTCCATGACCTAAGTTTTCGCCTTTTAACAAACTCCCTTTTTCGAAAGAGTGTCCTTTAGGTGGATGAGTATGAAAAGCAGTAAGAAACTCAGTAAGGTCCTTCAAGGTATGCTCGATTCGCTGCATACGCTCATTTGTCAGACCATCGCTCACCTGCATCCGACGTAGTCCTTCCTTTACTTCGGTCAAATAAGCTTCTAATAGCCTGAGTCTCTCTTGTTTGTAGCCATGCTCTGATACCAATGATAGGTACCAGTCAGAGTTGGAAACAAATTCAACATTGAATAGATAATATTTCTCTCCTTTAAGGTAGGAGGAAGAGAACTTACAACTCAAATTTCCTACAACCTACGGACTCTTATAAATAAGATAACTAGCAACAACCTCTACGTTAATATAGCCAACACATCACAACGTGCCACCTTTATTTCCTAAATCTAAGGAAACAGAAAACAAAAAACTACTTCCAGTAACCACTACACCTTGTATCGTGGGTTGGCCTTGCAATTCCTTCGTGGCCTATCAGAGACAATGGTATAAATGAAACTTTTGCTACTTAATTAGTTTGTTTGAGCTGTTTTATTCCCGGATGCATTGTATGATTGTACAAATCGTTGAAAATTGTGAAAAAAGTATACGCCTCACTTGTACAAGAGACAACGCATGCTTAACCTGTACCTTTGCCTACCTTATTTATCGTTTGGAGTTTACTAGTGGCATTGACTGGTTTAGTCATGTTAAAGCTGAAAACTTCCTTATGTGAAGGCTTTTGAGTGCTGATCAATGTATGTGATCAAGTGTTTGCGGTTTGTCCTTGGAGGTTCAAAGGGCTTGAGCATTGATGATGGAACCCAATTTGTTCAGGTCTTCTTACGTTCATGGTAATTATAGGGTTCTATCATGGTTGGGATTCTAAGTCTACTCAAAAGATGGCTTTACATGACATAGGTTTTTGAAGTTTTTGGTGGGTATACTCTAGTTTACGTATCCAGTCCCAAGGACTTTAATCAACATCGGTGTGCTTAACTGATGAGTTTTGAGTTAAAAGCAGAGGAAGTTACCTGAGATAAATTTGGTTTTGTGGGTGTTGTTGGAATGCCTTTCCATGCATAATCTACAAAAGTGCCATTTGATGTGTCATCTTCAAGCTTTGAGAAGAAACCATTTAATTTTGAAATTAAGAAGCCATTCAAGCTTCTTGAAGTAAGCAACTTGAACAAACTTGAGTCAATTTAAAAAAGAAAGAAAGAAAGAGCATGAAACAGCCAAATTGACACGGTCAATCAAACCTTGTCATCATTGACACACACATTTGAATCTTTTGAAATGAGAAGCAGACTTAGATTAAATGTTAATGCAGTGACGACAGACCAACTTCAGAAAAGAAAATTCAAAAGAAAAAAGAAAAAAAAAAAAAGAAGGTGAAGATGAGTTATAAGGTGCAATCAATTGTAGATCATCCCAGTACTATACAGTTTTAACTACGGCCTACTTGTGTTTTCTTTAACTTGATCTTTGTGCAAAGCTTTGGACAATTCCAACACCACTTTAACACATTAGATTAACAACAAATGCAATGAGGAGCTCACAAAACAAACCAAAAAAATTTGAAAAAGATATTGTCCTACTACTAGATAGGTTTATTTTTCACTTAATAATCAAAGTGCCCATCTCTTGTCGTCAATATTTCTGGACAAATATTCAGTAGGTAAATATTATCAATTACTATCACTCATATTCAAGATTTGTAGTGGGGTAGTCATTTAATATATGGAGGGTAAAAATCATAACGAATGTAACACCCTTAAAACATTGGTGCTACTTACTTGTTGAAATTTTTTCTACTCTTTCTAAATCTGTTATGACATTAGACAAGTATCACGTGTTAGAGCATCTCCAACACTACGCTTTAAAATAGCTAGTTGAAATATACTTAAAACCCTTTTAATGGGCCACTTTTTAAAAAATTCTCCAACAATATCCCCTATTTAACTAGCCACCTCATAGCTATTCTTTTTTAAACTCCCCCCCCCCCCCCCCCAAGTCAAGCCCCTAAAAAAGAGAAAAACAGGAGAGAGACTCGTAAAATAATAATATTTAAAATTTAAAATTTAGAAAGTTACCGCTAAAGAGCCCTTTGGAGATATTCTTACATACCTAAACTGTATTACTTCTCTCATATAATTGGCCCTCCCTTTTTTTTATTTAATCTATAACTTATCAAACTTTTTCTATCTCACTTCTTTGTATTTTCTTTATACATTATATGCCAAAAATACTCAAGAGAAGCCAGCAAGTCAAACCCATAAAGTCAAGTATCATTGTATGAGTGAGGAAGTCAAGTATCATTGTATGAGTGAGGGCTAACTAGCACTACCTAAGTCCTTGTCCTCGTCACTCCTTTGCTTTCTAGCCGTTTTGCTTCATAACCCTGTTAATGGGCCTAACAAAGCTGAAAAGCCCACATCCTTGGAAGTTCAAGGCCCAGAATGTCTGGTATAACACAAAAAGACCAAGGTGTTTTATGGAAGTTCACTGAAATAGCTCCTCAATCAGACGCAAACCCTAGATTGAGCCATCGTTATAAATTGCACACAAAACCCTAATAGTTGCTCACTCTGTGAACGAAAATGTCGAAGCGAGGTCAGTTCAGCTCTTCTTCTTCATTCCTATATACTCGAGTATATTCGTATATGTGTATCATAGACAAACATACTCATAGATATAAACAAACACACAGATGTCATTTTACATTTTCCTGTTTGGTTGATTAGAAAATGGAGGAAAAGGACAAGAATATTAAGTGTGAATCTGGGTTTCTCTCAGCAACCGAACAGTTGGTTGATTGAGAAACTTATGCTTGTTCTCGTTGGTTTTCTGCTAATTACAGGACGTGGAGGATCCGCGGGCAACAAGTTCCGGATGTCTCTGGGTCTGCCGGTGGCGGCGACGGTGAACTGTGCGGACAACACCGGAGCGAAGAACCTCTACATCATTTCTGTGAAGGGGATCAAGGGCAGACTCAACCGCCTGCCGTCGGCATGTGTCGGAGATATGGTGATGGCGACTGTGAAGAAGGGGAAGCCTGATCTGAGGAAGAAGGTCATGCCCGCCGTCATCGTCAGGCAGCGCAAGCCATGGCGCCGAAAGGATGGTGTCTTCATGTACTTCGAAGGTCACTCTCGAACTATATGATTTTTTTTGCTGATTTGTTGTTTATATTAGTTGTGCTATCAAATGTGTTGTTTTAGGCTTTGCTGGTTAATTTGCTTTAATGGGTAGTGGGGTACTATGTTCTTACTGATTAATTGGTGTAATGTTGGTGTAATGTAGACTAATATATATATTAGCTCTTATTAGGATGACTGTAAATTCGAATGCTTGGAATGCTGTATATAAATTGCTTAGAGCAACTGCAACCCATGCCCTTAAAATCCATATTCATTTTGGCAACTTCTTCAAATTTGACGTTCATTGGTTTTATTTATTTATTTATTTTTGTTTCATTCATTGGAAAGGATTACAAGGAGTGCCAAAGCCGGAAAGGAGATCTGGGGGGAAAGGGGTTCGAACTCCTAACCTCCTAATGGAGGCCAAGAAGTCTGGCCAACTTGAAGGGAATTGGTTTTACTTTTACACATTGTTACTCCGATCCTCTCAATATTCATTTTTACTATTTATTTTTTAAATCACTATTTTTTATTTAAAAAAGATGAAAAATCACATATTGTGTTTTCATTTCATTCAAAATGTAATTATTTATTACCATAATTTAATCTAAGTTGTAATTATTTATCACATATTTAATTAAAATTGAATTATTTAATATTTTTTAAACTAAATGATCTACATATGAAATTGCAAATTAAATTACATTAAAAAATTTAAAAAATTCATTAAAAATTAATGAAATACATTTAACAAAAATAAGAGTACATTAAGGAATTAATGAAAACACATTAAACGAGACTTGAAAAATTAAAATTACAAGCACTAATAAGGTAGTAAGTCACTTTCTTCGTACCCACCTTCATGTAAGAGGCATGTTGAATAGATGTGGAATGAACATTTGTCGTTCTCTAATCACGATTTGCCATTATTAAGGGTTCAACATGTTTTTGGGATAAACATATACTTTATGATTTTATGTTGACATACATCGTAATGCATAATATGATCATCGAGGATGAATGCGATGTTTGTCTAGGTGACAATCTAAGAGGGAGGTGAATTTGGTTTAAATAATAATTCAATAAATAATTTCAGATTTAAAATTTTCAATAAAATGTTTAATGAAGAAACAAATATCAATGAAGCAATAATATGTTGTCAATAAATGCAAGCAATTCAAAGTATAAAGTAAAAGAGATATAGAAAGAGAATACGACACCAAGATTTATCATAGTTCGATTTCAACTTCAAAGTCTACGTCCATTCTTAAAGGCTCCTTCCTTGAGTTTTTTTTTTCACTATATTCAAACCGTAGATACGGTCACTAGTCTTTTAATCCAGACACTAGTCTTCCTTTACAACTAGTTTTTTTTACAGATGCTAGCCACACTTCTTCCAACTAGTTTTTATACTGGTGCTAGTCACACTCAACCGAATGATCTCTCACTCCAACTAGTTTTTATACAGATAATAGTCACACCAAACCCTTAGCTATTTTTCCTAACTAGTCTTTCCTTTATAAGAAAAAAGAATAAGAGTACAACTATTCTTGCTTACAAATAAATTCTATCAAAAAATGAATATGCCAATAAAGCTCTCGAAACAATAGAAGATAAAATACAATGAAGCTCTTAAAGACTTTGTAAGATAAATATAACTTTGATACACAAACTCTTGTTGTTCTTGTTGTTATCTTTTGCTCCTCAAGTGTATCTATATTTATAAATGAAGAATGATGCTTGATTTGTAGTTTCAAATCTATTTCTCGCCGTTTGAGAAAGTATTGAAGATTTCTTTTCATTAATCAAGCTACTATCAGGATTTTCAATTTCATATTAGATGCATTTACTTGCATCTCGATTTTTGCCTTGATAACGTTTGAAGTTGAACATGATTTTAAGAGAGAATTGGTAGGCATAGAAGTCTGCTTTCCAAAGCCGCACGAATTAGGAAAATCCAACGGTTAGATCAGAAGTAATGATTAAATTACTCAAGCTGTCTCTCAATTGGCATATTTGAATATTTGCATACATACGTTCACTTCTAGCTCACTTTTCACATTTTTAATGTTCGAATTTGAACTTTTGCTATTAGATGAAAGTTGTAGATATGGAAATCACATTTTCAGAACTTTAAGAATCATAGCATTTGAATATCTGAGTCAAAAGATATGAGTAAATTATTCAAACTGTCTCTCAGCTGTCATATTTAAATTTCTGCTGCACTAAGTTTTCTTTCACTTTATGTCTCACTTAGGTAACATTTAAATTTGAAAATTCATATAACATATCAAATGTATAGATGCATCTTAACTTTTTATAACTTCAAGAATTAGATCATTTGGACTTTTGGATCAAAAGATGATGGCAAACAATTATAACTGTCTCCAAGCTGTAATATTTTGAATTTCAAGTCCAATAAGTCACTTCCAACTTATTTTTGTCGTACAAAACGTTCTTTTCATATAGAATTTTATATATGGTTTTGATGATTACTTTAATTTATAGATGCCTTCTTGATTAAATATATTCAATACTTTTAATCCTTTATTCAGTTAGCGTAATAAGTTTTGCAGAATTATAAAACACTTGAAAGAGAAATCAAGATTTGAAAAGTAAGATTGAAAACATTGAGAATCATGTTTTAAGGAAACTTGATTCAAGGAAGAAAATTAAATGACATAATTTTTTTTCTAAGGTTGAAAATTCGATGAAACTATGCCCTATGATACAGTTATAGTATTTTGTCCATATCTTTTGATCTAACCGTTAGATTGATCTGATTCTTGTGAGGCTAGAAAGAAGACTCAAATGTCTAATTACGATGTTTTATGAAATTTTCATAAAAAGACGTTTTGTGGGACGAAAATAAGCTAGACGATGACTTATTGAATTTAAAATTCAAAATATGGCACCTTGGAGACAGTCATGATTATTTGTCCATATTTTTTTATGCAGAAGTCGAAATGATTGATTCTTAAAGTTATGAAAAGCCAACATTCGTATATGCATTTGATTTGTTATATAAATTTTTAAATTCAACTATTATATGGATGAAACAAAAGGTGAAAGAAGACCTTAATGTAACAGAAATTCAAAAATGACTGCTGGGAGACAATATGAGTAATTCACTCATATCTTTTGACTCCAATATTCAAATGCTATGATTTTTAAAGTTTTTAAAAGTTGACTTCCATATTTACAACTTTTGTCTAATAGCAAATTTCAAATTCGAACCTTAAGAAGGTGAAAAGTGTGCTGCAAGTGAAGATATTTATGTAGAAATTCAAATTTGTCAGTTGGGAGATAGTTTGAGTAATTTGATTATTAGTTTTGATCTAACTGTTAGATTTTTCAGATTCTTGTGATTTTGGAAAGCTGACTTCTATATCTACCAACTCTCTCTTATAGTCATGTTCAAATTCGAACGTTGTTAAGGCGAAAATCGAGGTGGAAATGAAGGCATCTAATCTAAAATTAAAAATCCTATCTAGTAGCAACTTGCTTAATGGGAAGAAATCTTAAATGATTTCTCAAATGGCTAGAAACAGATTTGAATCTACAAATCAAGTATCATTCTTTATCTATAAATAGAGATACACTTGAGGAGCAAAGGATAACAATAAGAGTTTGTGCATCAAAGTTATATTCATCCTACAAAATTTTTGAGAGCTTCATTGTATTTTATCTTATATTGTTTTGGGAGATTCATGAGCATATTCATTCTTTGATAGAATTTATTTGTAAGTAAGAGCGGTTGTACTTTTATTCTTTTTTCTTGTAAGGGAGAGACTAGTTAGGGTTGGATGTGACTAGCATTTGTATAAAAACTAGTTGTTTTATACTAGTTGGAGTGAGGGATCACTTTGTTGGGTGTGACTAGCATCTGTAGGAAAACTAGTTGTAAATAAGTGTTAGCGCCTGGTTTAAAAGGTTAGTGGCTGTATCTACAATTTGAATATAGTGGAGGAAAATCTCAAAGGAGCCTTGGGGAGTGGATGTAGACTTTGGAGCTAAAGTTGAACCACGATAAATTTTGGTGTCGTATTACTCAAGCTGTCTCTTAACTGACATATTTGAATTTCTGCACATATGCCTTCATTTCTCACTTTTCACATTCTTAATTTTTATATTTGAATTTTTGCTATTAGACAAAAGTTGTAGACATGAAAGTCACCTTTTCATAACTTTAAGAATCATAGCATTTGAATATTTGAGTCAAAAAGATATGAGTAAATTACTCAGATTGTCTTTCAGCTATCATTTTTGAATTTTTGTTGCACTAAGTTTTCTTTCACATTGTGTCTCACCTAGATAACATTTGAATTTGAAAATTCATATAACATATTAAATGTATATATGGATGTTAGTTTTTTATAACTTCAAGAATCAAATCATTTGGACTTCTGGATCAAAAGATATAGTCGAATAATCATGACTATCTTCAAGCTGTCATATTTTGAATTTTAAATCCAATAAGTCATCTTTCAGCTCATTTTTGTTTCACGAAACTTTCTTTTTATGAAAAAGTGAAATGGACAAAGAAAGAAGTTAAGTTCTAAACTCCGTTTTTTAATGATCTAATTTTCTTGGAAGACAAGGAAGTGTGATAAAGATGAATCCCGGTAGAAAAGATCTAATATTCCATCATTTTAGAATTTTCGATGGGACTCCTAAAATAAATATGATTTTTGTCTCTATTTCCAGTTATCCTTTGATGATGTCTTGGGATGGATTCATCAAAATCCTTCTTATCAACATATCTTCGATCTCGGTATCTTTGATTGTACTTTTCCTGTTAGTCCATAAGGGTCGGACACCCATATTCCAGGACCATATAAGCCCGTTACATGAAATGCCCCAAAACCAAAGCAAGCCACCCCTGACCCATTTACTATCTATTATTTGATTAACTAATCCTTTATATTGGAATGGGTAAAGAGTCAAATGGTTTGGCAATTCCTCATGAGGAGATGAATCGAGAAAATTCTGAATCAGAGTTCTGGATTTTTGTTCATCCCTTGCCGTAATAATATCTCGGGGTTTGTTCATAAAACTCTGTAATTAGACATTTGAGTCTTCTGTCCAGCTCCATAAGAATCAGATCAATCCAATAGTTAGATCAGAAGATATGGGCAAAATACTATAGTTGTATCATAGGGCATAGTTTTATTGAAATTTCAACTTTAGAAGAAAATTGTGTTCTCTAATTTTCTTCTTTGAATTAACTTTTCTTAAAACATGATTCTCAAATATTTAGATATTACTTTTCAAGTCTTGATCTCTCTTTCACGTGTTCATAATCCTATAAAACTTTATTACATCGATTAGACTAAGGATTAAAATTATTAAATATATTTTATAAAGAAAACATTTATAAATCAAAGTAAGTTATCATTAAAACCATATATAAAATTTCATATGAATAAAAACTTTGGGCTAACATATGATACTTATGGGAGTATCACGGATTCTAATCCTGTTCCCGTCCAAGAAGTTGATATAGTAGTAGATGAAATAGAACAATTCCAACAATTTCTTGTTGAGCATGAGCAAATTAAAAATAAAAAAGCTCATTATGCACTTCGAACTAAGGTGATTGAGCATTTATGAGAAAGATACATGCTTGGTTCATGTAACGCTTCTCCAAATATTAGTCAATGATCCATAAAGGTCATTTTCAATGTAATATATTTGTCATTATTCAAGTTGAAATTTTATTTTTTGTTTTCAATGGATGTTGAACCTTTGAATTGTTATTGGAATCTGGTGAAGATAGATTGATTAATTCTGAAATTTGTAAAAAAAAAAATTCAAAACAAAAAGGTGTAGTAGTAAGGTAAAAAAAAAATGAATATTATTGGAATCCGGTGAAGATAGATTGATTAGTTCTTATATTTGAAAAAAAATTCAAATAAAAAGGTGGAGTAGTAAGATTAAAAAAAAAAAGGAATTTATTGATTCCATATGTTAAAATAATTTTAATACAAATCACCAGTTCAAAGACGACACTTTTTTTAAAATAAATAATAAACGAGAACAAAGTAAAATACATTGATGAATTAATTTAAAAATTAAATTAGAATATATTAAAATAGTATTTAAATAGTTAATATTTCATTAATAGTGAATTATTTAGGCTTACAATAATGATTAGTATAAAGATCTCACATGATAGTGAATATAGTGATATGTAAGTAGCTTTGAAAAATATTTGAACATCTTCAAATTGGAAAGTCAAAATGAAGGCCACTTTCATTTATTCAAATTTTAAAGAAATGAAGGTGTGTTGGAGTTGGAATTTTTGAACCCACCTTCTAATTTGTTCAATATTTTTGAACCCCACATGGAGTTGGATTTGTTCAATATTCTAACTCTAACCAACCTTCATTTCTTCAAAAATTTGAAAAAATAAAGGTGACTTTCATTTTGACCATTCAAATTTGAAGGTCTATAAATATTTTTGACGGCTACCTTCATAATACGATTCATGTAAGGTCAAATATTATTCATGTGAGGTTTTTATAGTAATCATTATTTTAAGCTTAAATAATTCACTATTAATGCAATATTAACTACTTAAATGCTATTTTAATTTGATTTTTAAATTAATTCATCAATGTTTTTTTACTTTATTTATTTAATTCGAGAATTTTTTATTGGGAATAAATAAATTATTTTTATTTTACTTGTTTTTATTTATCTTGAAATTATTTTTTAATAAATTCTTTTATTTAACTATCATGACAAGTCATGTTGGTCATTACACTCTATCTAACATTTATGGAGGAGGTGATAATGATGTTAATTCAATTTAACTTAAATATGTGATAGATAATTACAATTTAAATTAAAATATGGTAATAAATAATTACAATTTGAATAAAATGGAAGTGCAATATGTGATTTTTTACTCTTTTTTAAATAAAAGAAAAGTAATTTGAAGAATGAATAGTGAAAATGAAGGTTGGGAGGATTGGAGTAACAATGTGAAAAAGTGGGACCCATGAATTTCATATTTGAAAAAGATGTCAAAATGAAAATGGATTTGAAGTTATGGGTTAGAGGTGCTTTATAGATTTATGAACTTGGTAGACTTCCTCAAAATGAAAATAATGTTCGGATTTTTTTGTATCTTGCTCTATCACGGTCTGATACATTTCTTCATTTCCCCTTTTGGTATTCAATCACTCTTTTGCCCATGCTATGCCACGATTGATCATTTCTTCTATATCCTTCTTTTTAGTCTACTCTTCTTCTTGCCCTTCTGTAATTCTGGGTTAATAATGTGGTGAAGGAAAATTTTTTTCTCCTGGTTAATCCTGCTGGTGTTGAGAATTATTTTCTCTGCACCTCCCAAACCCAGCTATATTCAAATTACTGATGTTACCCCATGTGTGTTTCTGAGTTTGTCATCTCTAAGTATTTTTTGGCACAAGAATACAACTACATAGGCATCATTTTAGTATTTTCTTGGCATGAAAGTGCAATTTCTGTTTAGGAGTGTCTTGATGTGTTTATGAGATGTATATATGCTTCCTTAAACATCAAAGTAAAGAATCGAGTGTATGATTGAGCAGGATCTCTCTTATCGAATCTCACTTTTTGCAAGTTGATACATTACCATTATAGCTGCTTGTGTTTTGTTAGAGATTCTCTCTATGGAGGCTCACATGTATTTGGGGTCTTCCGTAACCTGTCATCTGTAGCTTTATTCAGTCAAGCAGTTCTATCTTCTCTGCTTGTTTTGGATGGAAATGATGGTTGTCAATTGCCATCAACCCAAATGTGTGGTATTTCTGCCTTTTGGGTTCATTTGTTTCATCTCATATCTCCTCTCTCTACCCCTACGCATTGCAAGAATATTATTGTAATTTTTCTGCTGCTTATGTAATACTAGCTGGAACAATAACATTGATAAAGTAAAAGTTTGCATAGTTTCGAGAACAACTTTTTGCATTTCTCATGCCTTATCTGTAAGTTAATATTGCTGGGCATAAGCAGCAATCTGCCTTTTAAGTTACCAGAATTGATGCAAGTACTAGCCCGGAAAACCCTCATAGGTCCATCGTTACAGATGCACTCTTTTCAAAGCATCTAAACTTGGCCCACGGAGATCTACTATCAGTTCCCTTCCACACATCTTCTTTGCTTGTGGGGTGGCTGGTGCCCTTTCATTTATCTTCCCTCTTCTTTAGGAAAACTATTTTGGATTGTTCAATCATTCCAACAATAAATTAGTACTACCAGACTAAGTCAGGTATCATCCTTTATATTCTGTGGCTGATACGGTTACAAGTCTGGAAAATAAATAATGTCTATCGTTACAGATGTGATGATGCTCCTGAGGATCACATCTGCTCCATTTAGGCCTTGCATATTAAAGTTTGTCTTTTTATGGCAATGGATTGATTATTTAAGTTAATTACCCCATCCCCTTTGTTTCTTTTCCTGAGAAGGTGCTATACATATATTCAGAAAGGAGTCCAAATCTCTCTTAGATGTGCAACTTGCAGTATTCTCTCCTTTATCTAGATGACTCTTGAACATTCTTAATTTTAGGAGTTTTATATCGTAGTATCAAGCAATGCTTCTTGTTAGTGGCCTTTTGGCATCATGTCATGCATCCTTTAGGAGCATTCCCCAAATGAAAAAGCCAGTTTAAACAGCCTGAATTTTTTTTTAAAATTGTGTTGTCACCTGTTTCCTGGTAATTGTTTATGTTTTAGCTCGTTGAATACTATCTGGAAATTGACATTGTTTGTGGATAACAGTTGTTTGCCTACTCTTTTTTTTCATTCTGCTAAGCAGTGAAGAGTCATCTACTGTCAACGTGGTTTATTAGCATTTTGTTATGTATCAAGATGTGAACTCTAACCTCAACCATCACCATACTTTATTCTTTATGTTGGGTTTTGATGGGTAATCTTCTTATCCCCGATCTTCGTTTGCATGCCTTGTGCTGATGGAAGGGGTACATGACTAATTTCCCCTTTCATGAAAATACTTTCAAAACTGGGTAATATTTATCACAAACTTTTATGCCATGGATGGCAGCATGTTCAAATTGGTGCCTGGTATTTATCTTTTTTGTTTGTATCTTTCGATTGCTAGCTGAGGATTTTTCTTTTTTTTTTTTTTTTTAATAATTGAAGATTCTTTCTCATGTTTGGATATATACTGGTTGCTTATTGCAGATAATGCTGGTGTCATTGTTAATCCAAAGGGAGAAATGAAAGGTAAGTTCTCGTTTTAGTGAATAGACTCGGTAAAAAATTGAAGAGACTCATAACTTGTAAGCAAATTCAGAGCTATTTCCAGAATATTTGTTTGTTTAACGCATTTGTTGCAATCTGTTGCACGTTCAGAACTGTGTTTTTTTGGGGTTGGGGTGGGGGAGGGGGGTTTATATTTGGCAACAGATAGAATATATGACTCTACTGATCGGCATTGGGCTTGTGTGGTTCTTAGGCTGTTTAAACAAATAGAAATTGTCTGATTTGTGTCAGACATGTCATGTTTGTAATTGTGTACCTATGTAGTTCAAATTTTGAAATTATTGGTTCCAGTGCAAAATATTTTCAAATACGGTTCCTTGAATGGTCTTCGGAGCCTAATGTGAAAAGTGGTTCAGATTCTATTCTTGGTTATATTTCTATTGGGGAATTGTATACGTTCAATAAATTGGCTTCATGGACGTGATATTATTGAGCTTTTCTTTTGGACCAAAACAAAACAGGTTTGAGTCTTTATGCCAGTTCTTTTGGAATACATGACTCTATATGTATCTAACTATTTGCTTCACGGTGATTTCAGGATCTGCTATTACTGGTCCAATTGGGAAGGAGTGTGCTGACCTGTGGCCTAGGATTGCTAGTGCAGCCAATGCTATAGTCTAGGCTCTTTTCACTCGTTGCTTTACCATGTGCTATGGATTGATGGTTGAGATTTGTTTTCCCCCCAAATTTTGTTTGGTATAGGTTTGGACTGGGATGTAGAAATTATTTGCTGAAAGGTGCTTTGAGATGGGTTTTAGTGGCTTTATTTCCTAGTTTGGATCATATAGCTTTTGTTCATTTTTGACAATGATAGGTTGTTTACTTGACTGTTTTTAACTGTTTTTAGTATTGTGAAAACTGGGTTTGAATAAACATGTCCTCCAATTCCAAATTCAGGCGCGCTCAAAATATGCAGAATCAATACATATTCAACCACTTTTGCACTCAAAAGGTCAGTAAAGTCAAGGCATCAGCCCCTTATTCACACACCAGACCTATGGCAAGAGAGTAAACTAGATGAAGCCATTTTGGCGGATCACCACTTTGCTCTCTCAAATGGCGTACGGTAGAACTGCCACTTTCGACTAGCCAATTTCTAGTCATGAGATGAGAAAATCCTAGGCATCCAGCTATGTTTTTAGCTTTCTTGTTTGTTACATTTTCAACAGATAAAACAGGAATGCATATATCAGACTAAGACACGAGCAATACCACAAGTAGAGAGGTGCACAAAAGAACATAAAATTCAGAAAACCGAACCAACTTGGATTTTATCATCCTTTATGGGTGAGTTGGTTTGAATTTATCAAGAATTCAATTCGATTCTAGGTCTTAGAACCATTTCCAACACTAGTAGTCAAAACTATACTAAACAACAGATTTTATTGCACACGACAAAAACCAAGCAACAGCACACTGGTTTTTCATCTATCTTTAATCATATTTTATTGGACGCAGTCGAAAAAACCATTATACATACACATCCAAAACACATACATGTCCTACAGGCATATGCCACAAGTAGTCAGCAGCATATGTATAAAGCAGAATTCAACTCATTTTAAGTGATTACACAAAACCATTTCAACTAGAAATCATTTATGACCAGTATCCTTGGAAAAAGCCAACCTTGGTTCATTCCATCTTCCCCTCGGCGTCCATCTGCATGTTGGCGCAATACTCGAACAAGCTCCCATCAAAGGCTCGTCTAATGGCTTCCTTTGACAGCAAGCCTTCCTCGTCCCTAGCGAGAACATATAGTAATCCCCACTCCAGCTTACTTGCAATCCTTTGAAAAACAGCAGCCAACACACAATAAGCTTATAAAGGATCCAAAGCAACATCTGAAATGGAAACATAGAACCCAGTGTTGAGGGGCCTTGTAGCACAAACCAGCCAAAGATGTCGAATGCTTCTCGGTTTCCTTGAGTCATTTCCCAGAGCTCTCCGAGAGTGAGCTTGTCAGGCACTGTGCGAGCGTACTTGCTGAAGATGTTTTCGAAGTTCACAGGCATGTACCTTCGTATTTGTTGGAAATGAAGAGGTGTTGGGTCTTGTGAACTACATTAGATGATGATGATCTATTTGCATATATACTGATAAAATTCTGATATGCTTACCTTCCTTCAGTGTCATAAGTTGCAGAGTCACTCCCATGCTTGGCTTTATGGATGTTGGCAATGTATATAGGGAGAAAAGGAGAAGGTATCCACCCCTACAAAAGTAGCAGTGTGAGGCACAAGACAAGGGGGAAATAAGACCACCAGTGTGCTTTGTTATTTTAAGCAATGTCCAGGTGCAGGTTGTCCACATCTTCAAAAGCGTCTCTATTTCACCTCTTCATTGGCTCTATCCTCCTATTTTTTGTGAAAATAATGAATCTTTTTATCGAAGGTCCCTTGTCCCTCAGGAGTCAAGACATAGAAGGCAGGAGTCGAGACATAGAAGGCGTAGTACAGAACTAGGTTAGGATAGGGTTGGCTTACTTGTCTCAGTTGCAGCCTCCAATTTACTTCAATCTTTTAACGATCAAAATGCATGCATAACCCAATCCCCATTGCTTGAAGTCTTTGAGACTCAAAAAGTTAAACGAGGCCATTTTGAGGTTCCAAGTTCAGTTCTGTCAAACCACCAGACCTCCACACCAAGTGCAAAGTACAGCACTAAATGTCATTTTAGAACCCATGTGACTACTTAAATACTATTCTATATTGTAGTAGTTTGGAGGAAATACAGCTACGGCTGACACGGCAAGTGAGTACCAGGTTGAGTGAAACCTTCACTCTCAGATGATGAAGTATTGGTATCTGATTGATTCTGGCATGCACATATTTTGGACCTTAAGCACTGCCTCTAGATAGACGACTTCAAGAAGAGCTGGAAAGATCCTAATGTCTTCTTACTTTCTATTTGCAAGACAAAAATATTAGTTAGGAGCTGTTTTTACTATTTCGTGAAGCCGCTAAACAGCGAAGCTAAGTATGAGGAAAGATGAATAAACCTAAATCGAAGGCTTAAATGAATCCTGACTTGAAACCCCTATAGTGTGGCCGAAAGAGCTCCCTTTTTTCCTCTCTATTTTGCATGACCAGCACCTTGCAAAGAAAAGACAAACCTACCTAAAATTTAAGGCTTACACGAATGCTGGTTTGAAACCCCTATAGTGCCACCAAAAGAGCTCACTTTTTTCCTCTCTACTTTGCATATAAAACCCATTTTATTCCTCCAGAAAACTACAACTGATACACCAATACTACTTTCTGCATCGAAAATGAAGATAAAGAGGATTCAGCATGATTTTGTCTATTTTTTCCTTACTAAACCTTCTTCTTCAAACCCAACTTCCACTAGTGTGGGAAAAGGCTTCCATCTGCCAGATTAAATATGCTAAATTATAGGCCAGGGAAAAGGAATTGTTCATGTCATGGGACAAGCTTGAATGCATTGCTCCACTTTACATGGTAGATACAGAGTATATACCATCTTTTTCTTGTTATTTGTAATAACAGGTGAAGGAATGATAATCCCACCAAATAAAAAAAAATTCAAATTTCACGTTTGTTGCAACTTGCAAGTCAATCATGACAACTGCATAAAAAACGTACCAGGTTCTCACATCACCTAGAAGAAGACTGTGTCTCAAACTGCTTTTGACTCAGTTGACTTGTTACAAAAGAATGCCAGCGAACAGATTGAAATGACTATACGAAATCAAGGCCTAATTTAAAATCTCATGTTAAGCAGAGTAGATTATTTTCCTTTAAACTCCGATTTTTCCTTCACGTTATTTCTTCTTTCTTTTCCAATATTATTTTAGCTAAGTTTCAACTAGAGTCACATGATCACAATTGACAAATTCTACAGCAATACTTGTTCAAAACACGTCAATAATTTCCCATAAAAGCTTGAGAGAGTATTAACTCACAGGAAGAGTAGGGTAACTCAAAGCTCCATTAATAATGATAGCCATTATAAGGGATGCAATCATGTTGAAACCAATTTCACGCAGCCCTGCGATAGCAATAAAGACAAAAACAAAAAAGGGAACAAGAGTAACAAAGAGCAGATACTATAAACACACGTTTAAATGTTTCATGGGAATAATAGGATTGAATTGTGCTTTTATGTTTTCATGAAGATTGGAGACATTTGAACAAACAGTGTTTCACAGCACCAATGTCATTTCTTCAAAGCTTTAGAGGATACTCCACATGCTGTGGACTACAATCACTCAGGGAAACATATAAGCACATGAAAACTTTTCAAATTTCAGGGATATTCAGATAAATAGTGCATCATTTTAAATGGAAATGAGATGATGGAATTTCCTTGTGATTTCATCAGATATCCTTTAAGTGAGTGATATAGACTCATTCAAGGCTATGAAAAAGCAGAACAATTTTTCAATCTTTTTGGAACCTCTAAAATTCTATGTACCCAAAGTGTGATTAATGCTCCTTCACAATGACAAATCACATATAAGCAAAGGTCTGGAGAATTAACAGAAGAAAGTGCAAAGTGAAGAGATACGGTGTCACTAACTTCATTTAGATTGACACTTATGAAGCTTTCTATCTGAATGGGAATCAAGAAAATTTGAAGTTAAAAATGAATTTTTTTTAAACTATTTTTTTTATAGATATTGAAAAAGTAATACAACAATATCTACATACGGACATAATATTAAGGAGCTCATAACTCAAAGTTGCAGGTAGAGGCCTTATATTTTGTCCTGAAGTTTGACGATTATATGCAGCTTTCTTATTTGCACCAGTACGCAATATATGAAACAAAATTTACACTTTTCTTATTCACAATAAAGCTCTCGACATTTAGAATTGAGAACACTCCCGAAAGGTTATCTAGTTCACCTGCATTTTTTCCATGCAGCAGATTGAGTCAACCAGCCACCATATTTATACGGACAAAGACTCAAGTTGGGAAACTTGAGTAGTCGAGACCACATATTTTCAATTCCTTTTAATATCAATTTTGTCTGGACAAAGAAAAAAATCAAATGTTTTCCCCTTTCTTGCAGCAGGAGTTATGTCCCATTATCAAGTGAGAGCATGACAAAGTAAATGTATGAAAATTACCAGAATAAGTCTCCCAAGGGTAAATGATTCCATTGTCGTCCATGTCAAAGAAGGCCACATGTTGCTGAAGAACACTCATACCGTAATGCTTATGGCCTGGTGTTCCATGTGGATTGTCTGTATCAGGAGCAGCCAATGCTCTGGCCATATCTGAATTCATAAATGCAAATAGACTTACGAGTAGCATAAAGGAGGTGGTTCTTGGAGACTCGATTATACCAGATCAAACAGTCAGTGATAATTTTTAAAAAATAGAACAGGATAAATTCACATAGAGAGAGTTTTTTGCTTTTTTTTCTTCTTAGAGTTGAAGAACACTAACAGGAGTATTGTCCAGCACATTCAGGCATTTCATAAAAACTAAATTAACTCTTTCGTAAACATAATATCTCATCAAATGACTATTGCCAATGGGCCCACTACAAAAATTTAGTGAAAGCAAAATAACAGAAAAGAATCAAAAGATTTTATTTGTTGGCATTCAATGTCTCTTATGTGTGCCACCAAATGCTACATAAATTGGAATGCAGCCATTAAAATATTATCAGACAAGCCAGCCTTCTTTACTATTCTCAAATGGTTGTGACTATGTATAACTATAATTAAAATGCTTCAGAAATAAACATGGTTCTGTGACCAGTCAGAAATACAAGTACTAATTAGGTATCATTTCAGTTTTGCTTAATGTTAAATAACCTATACGATCCAAGCACAAACTTGATCAAACAAAATTTTATGTGCCTGATGATGTAAGAATTTATGGGCTGCCACTGGTTATAATTTCAATAAGTGAATTAATATAATGCCGGATTAATGAGAGGCCACTATACAAACACTGGGTACCAATCAAAAGTGGAATATGGGTTACGGGCTTACGGTACACTTTAGTTGCACCTGCTCATGTACCTATAAATATGGATGAGCTTGTGTATAGCCCTATCAAATGATGTGATAGAGTCCATGACGGGAAGGGCACTAATGTGTCTATAAATTTTGATCCCCCTTCTCACACACTGAGTCACACACTATATGTTTAGTCTTCCCCATTGCATTGATAGAGTACTTGTTGACAGTGGAAGTCTATTGCTGAAAGTACTTTTGCCCTTGTGTATATTGAGTAATGGCTTCTGCAGGTCTATGGATTTATTTATATATATATATATGTACCATTATAGTTTATCTGTTTCAAATTAACTTGTGTCCTATGATTGTGTATGGGTATGGTACAGACATTGATTTACTTAGAAATGAGTGTACCCATCTCCACAAAAATAAGAGAGAAAACCTTACAGGATGCTAAAGATCTCTTTGTTCATCTCTTTTACTCAACTTAATTTTCTGTCTTGTTGATCATTCTAGCCCTATGAATTAAAGTAGACAAAAAGTGGTGTGAGCCCCGCACCCCTTATACTAAGGTAGCCCTTGATTTAACTATAGTCAGGTTTTAGGCACTTTTCTCATAAAACGAGGTCCCTGCACCCCACATACATGTAAATTACATTACCAAAACATTTACCAAACTTGTCTTTTTCATTTCAGAATAAAGGGGCGCTTCGCTGTAGATGATTATTAGTGTAATTATTGTTTGCTTAGGTGTGCCATAGTGCATTCATTAACACATCTAGCAAGCTCTAAATTGCCAATAAGTTTGTGTACTTAGCATTCGTTGTAAAAACCCTCACTCTCAATCAATCTTGCCATCTGTTCTGCTACTACCCATGGATATCTAGCTCAATTTCGTGACCTAAATAGTAAGATTATTAGTGTAATTATCGTTTGCTTAGGGGTGCCATAGTGCATTCATTAACACATCTAGCAAGCTCTAAATTGCTAATAAGTTTGTGTACTTAGCATTCGTTGCAAAAACCCTCACTCGCAATCAATCTTGCCATCTGTTTTGCTCCTAGCACATGGATATCTAGCTCAATTTCGTGACCTAAATAGTAATTAGCACCTAGTTACCAAAATGAGAAGCGGAAGCGGAAAGCGAGAAACGCAACTAAAAAATATAGGGGGAAACAGAATCAGGAAACGATTGGAAAACTTAATAAGAATATTATTATTCTGCTTACGCAAAACTTAAAAGGAGACTTTTAAGTAAATTAGTGAAACCTTTGGGAACTTAGTGGACACCGACCTGAATAGTGTCAAAACTACTTGGTTACAAGCAAAAGAAAAAAAATGTGTAAAAATTAACATTTCAAATTTTCACAGCATTTCCACTTAGATTCCCAAGAATTTTCGTCAAGTATCCGAAACGTATCATAATCGTTTTTCAAGAGATTTCAAAACGTTTCCCTGCATTTCAGGAATGTTTTTCCAAAATTTTTAAATCAGTTTCATACCCGTATCCTTCTCCCTCCAAAATGAGTTTTCCGGCAACTATAGTTCTAATATTATAACGTAACTATTGGAGTGTAAATGCCAAAATATAAAGTATGTAGCTGAGTGATAAAGGCCACAATGTATTGCGCTATCTAGCAGAGAGGTATGCGTGAGAGGCTTGGGTGGTGAAGTGTATGTATGGAGCATATAGATATGTGTGCCATTAAAAGAGGCATGTACTATTCAATAAATGCAAGTCTCTCTGTAGGTCTCTCAAACCTCTCTTTACCAAATTCTCATTTCTTCAAACTCCATTACTGATGCTACAATCTCATAGTTCATTTACCAGCTTCTCAAATTCTAATATGGTATTAGAGCATTTAAAAAATTAGCATAGTATCAAAGCCAGGTTTATCAAAGAGCTCAGGAAAAGATTTCTCAAAGTAGGTTAAGATCAAATACTGGAGGTAAAGAAAAACCGCAGCAACAACAGCTAAAAAGTTACAAGGTTGTTTCGTGAGTAAAGAAAGGTACGTAATATTTGAGTACGTACCAAAAAAAAAATAATAATTGCTTTGTTTTTAATGGACGGACTGTGATGGAATTGGTATTTTATAGCTACCTATTTCGGACTAATTCAACTCACACATACCTAAAAGCATATGGTGTGTGACGGAATGACACCATATTTTCAAACAATAAAGAATCTCAAGAAAGAAAAAGGAAAATGCTATTCTTTTAGAAAATATGTATAAAAAATTTGACGAAATAACATTTTTGTAATTAAAAGCTATCACGAAAGATGTTTCCTTTTATCCTGAAATGACTTTCATTCAACGAGATCATTTTGTACATCAAATATGTATGAATTTTCTGATTATATGATAATTATTCAAAAAAATCAACATGCATTGAAAAATTTAAAGTCTAATACATCCAAAATTATGGAACACGTGAAAGAGATAAAATCTCCATAAAAAGTATGGCAAAAAACCTTAAATTTATTTGCCAAAAATATGAGAAGCAACATATTCATTTCTATTTACCCACCTAAATAACTGCGGTTTCCAACAGCCCCACTTAATTTTGTAATGTGGAAGAAGAAGATTTTGAATTACTCAACTTTTTCTTGTGAGACTGCTTTGGGGGCCTTTTTGCTTTTGTTCTGACTTCGTGAAATTTTTCAGAGCGAAACTGCTTCACGATTTTGATCACCTTTTGGGTTTTGTGATTACAAAGACAAACCACCCAGAGACGACCGACGGTTCGACCGTGGGTGGCCCCTCCTAAACTTTGAGAAAATTTTATTTAAGCCCTTAGATTACCAAAAATTTTTTCTTTTTGAGCTAAATTACTTTCAAAAAATTTATCTTGAACCAAATTCAAAAAAATTTTTATCCATTAACAAAATTCAAATCACTTTCGGTTTCGTTCCTAAATCACCCTTGTCTTGGATCAATGTAAATCCAAACCAAACACACCCAAATTTATAAAATTTCTAGCCAAGTATGATTGCAAGGTGTGAAGGCCACAATATGGTTAATCACCCACGTGAGGAGAAGATGATCTCTCAACTCGGTCCTCGAAAAAGCTTAACCCAAGAAGCTAGACTAATCAAGAATGCCATCGTATTAACTGAGGAAATGTCACAGAGAAAGAGAGTACTACAGAGAGACTTACAAGGCTTTGGAAGAGAGGTCTCCAAATCAGTCCGAACCTTTCGCTCACTGGTGACCGGCGCAAGAGGAGCCTCCGTTGCCAACGATTCCCTGTCCTCAGTTGCCATCTCTCTCTCTAATTATATATATATATATGTGTGTGTGTGTGTGTGTGTATGTATATATCACCCACCCTTCACTTTGCTATGCTTTTATTTATCTGTGTTTATAAAGAGACTTTCGGACCCTTTGGTGAAGAAGAAGCGGAAGAAGCCAAGCAGGCAAAAGGGCCACGGAATCAGCTCCGTGGCAAGCATGCAAGAGAAGAGAAGCTTGGAGGGTGACAGTTAGCACTATTAGAAAATGGCTTCTTTCAATTGCATGCATTCGATTCTGACAGTTGGCTTCTTGTATTTTCAGAAAATTTTAATCTTTCTACAAAAAACTATACAAAAACCCATACAAGTATAGAGATAAGTCCTGTGTGTTTCCACTTGCAAACCATTTTTCGAACTCATACGCATATAAAACAAAAAGTTTTTACCTTTCACGTCAATATAATAAATTGTTGTTAATTACACAATATGTCATCATCGTATTATTCGTATCATTCTGCTAAAGCTTTTTATCACTTTTTTTTTTTTTTTTTGTAAGATCAGAATTTTCCTTTCTTCTTTTATGGGCAAACCCATCTTGACTTTAAGTACAGTTAGATTCTGGACTTGGAGATCAAATTTTAGAAAATTTTAAATCTTGCCCAAAAGTTAAACAAAAAAAATTATATCAGAATAATCTAATCCGCTCTGTATGTTTTCCCGTGCAAACCATTCTCCAAACCCACATTTCTGACATTTTTTTTCCTTTTCCTGTGTTCAGTAATGCAATATAATTGAATTAGAACTTTTTATTTTAATTACAAAAATATGTCATTGTCACGTTATTCTGATAAAGATTTTTAAGTAATTTTTTAAAATTTTTATTTTTATTTTATTTTCTAGGCAAACTCATCTTGACTTGAGTACTATAAGATAATGACTTGGAGATCAAATTTTAGAAAATTTTGATCTTGCACAAAAGTTATACAAAAAGCCATAAAAAGAATAATCTAGTCCCTCTATGTGTGTTTCCACTTGCAAATTATTATCCGAACTCATATTCTAATTTCTGACTTTTTTTGGTACAAGATATTTTGACTTTCTTTCTTTTTCTTTTTTTTCTTGTTCAGTAATGTAACACAAATAAAAATTTATATAGAATTTTTATACAAAATTATATAATTGAATTAAAACATTTCACTTTAAAACATATCGTCGATCGAAATAGTTTTTAATTACAAAAATATCATTATGATATTTTTGTGACATACTACTTTGTATAACTTTTGTGCATGATCAAAATTTTCTCGAATTAGATCTCTAAGCTCATTGTCTCATTGTACTCAAATCAAGGTGGGTTTGCCTATAAAAGAAGAAAGAAAATGTGCTTATGTTCATACCAGAGTTCCAGATCTCTAAGCACACACTTGTAATGTATTTTAGCAGTTTGTTGCCACTTTCTTTCTCCTTGAGTCTCCTGATATTTCTAACTTTCTCAATCATACTCTCCTATGGGATAACTATTATTGCATTTGTTTTGCTTGCAGTACTCTCCAAATATTTGGTTCTTAATGGGAGTTCCAAAAAAAAAAAAAGAAAAAAAAAATTGATAGAGAAAAATTAATATATTATTTTAAAGTTGGGCTGACAATTTAAGGAACTGATTATGAAACTTAGTTTCAAATTTGATCTCCAAGCCCATAAACCCATTGTACTGAAGTCGGGTGCGTGCCTGAACACCACGTTAGCAATAAAAAAAAAAAATCAATATAGGTTTGCCTATAAAAGAAGAATGCAAAATTCTAATTTTAGAAAACAAGTTACACAAAAATCTTTATCAGAATATCGTGGCGATGAAATATTTTGATCATTAAAAATCTTTTTACGGGTCTTCTTATTAACAACTTGTTTGGAACTTGGGGAGAGGAGGGAAGGAAGATAAAATTTTGATTGAGGGGAAATATTTTCTTTTTCCTGGTTGGTTTTGTGAAGAAAATAAAGGAAAATGAAGAAAAATAGAGAGAATAATTTAAAATTTTTCCTCCCTTATTTTATTTTACCTAATAGAGAAAAGAAAGGGAAAGGGGAGAAAAAGTTTTAAATTTTCTCTCTACTTTTCTTCACTTTCCTTTTATTTTCTTCACAAAACCAATCAAGAAAAAGAAAATATTTCCCCTCATTTTCTGCAACAGGCCAAACACATAGAAATATTCACAGATAAGCAGTGAGATTTGAACCTAGGATCTTTATCTCTTTTAATACTATGTTAAAGTGTTAACCACTCACTTATCTAAAAGCTCAAACTGTTAGAGAAAGGGACAACTTAATTATTTATTTTTTCACAGTGATAAGATCTCTTACAACTTTCACCTAAGTTCTAGTATTATATTATTTTTTGTGTTTAGCATCATCACTAATCCTTATTTACTACTACTCTTTTATTAGTTGTATGGCTCAATTGATAGAGCATTAGCGCCGGTGGCAAACCCAAGATTTTGGTTGAGAGGGCTCAAGAAATTTTATTTTAATTGAAAGGAAGGTTAAGAATTTTTTATTTTTTTATTTTTGGGGATCAATACCGTAGATATTCCTCTAGATATCCAAGAATTGAGAAGGGTGAAGAGAAATTTATAAACCTTGGAGGGTTAATATGCTATATTATATTTTAAATAGTGCAAAATGTATGAGGTATAGAAAAAAATTTTGGGGCCTCCGTAACCCCGCCCGCCCCCCTGTTCTCCAATGATTGGGGCTTTTAACCTAAATGGTCGCAGGTTTGTCTTCCTATATCTCTTAACTGATTCGATTTTTGTAGGATGATTCTAGAAAGGAAAGATCATCGAAAGGTCGATGCAATGTTCAACCGCCCCTTGCCTGATCATCGAGCTCTCTGCTTTCAGTATCCGTCAGTGCTCATTTTAATCGAAGGCTTTCGCTAGTGAGATATGTTTTTGGGTGTGAAGTGTACTCTGTGGTTTGATATTTCTCTTCTATTCTTTGATAGTGTCAGTCTAAGAAGAATAGACATAGATGCATCGCACGGACACATTGATACAACAATTCTAAAAACAAAAATACATGACACGACACGATGAGAATAAAAAAAATTATATATTTTTTGTACTTTTTGTATGTCACATATAAAAATATTTTACTTAAAGCTAATGAAAGAAATGCATAAAAACATGAATTAAAATTAAAAACTACGTATTTTATAGTATAAACATCAAATTAGATATAAAATCATATTACTTTTATTTTATAATTAGATTCTAAGTTATTTTTTTCAAACTTATAACGTATTTCATAAATGTAATTGATGGACACGCGTGTTCCTCAAGTATTAGAAACATAGCCGATTGTAAAAAAATAAAATAAAATAATATGACACGTTTAAACGCATATCCAACGTGTGTCGAAAAGTGTATAACGAGTGTTATGTCTGACACGGATATGACACCATCTTAAAAGTTTTCATGCTTCTTAGCTGTCCGTTTTCTAATTTGCTCTATACAATTTTGAGCAGAGCAATATAACTGTGGCAATTTGCTGTCTTCTGCAAATAGAATGCTTAAATGGCTGATGCTCCATTATATGTATCTCTCTTGAGATGAAATAGATCATTTTTGTATCTACCAACATTATCATTAAGTTCTTGTCACGCAACATATAATCTCGTGGTTGTTGGATAGTGGACTTTTTAAGCTTGATTTGAAAACTTAAGCAGCTTCGAAATATGTTTAAGCTTGACTTATTTATCTTTTGAGTTGATTTCAAATGAACTTCAATCAAGCTGATAATGAGCCGAGCTTGAATAATTTAGTTTTTGGTTAGTCCTATAGTGCATATTAACTTATCTGAGATTGGGTTCAAGCCTAGCTCCAAAATTGAAGAGTTTTAAAATTTGTTCAAGTTAAACTTATTTAAATAACGAGTCGGTCTCGAATGAATTTTTAACAAACTGAATACGGGTCGAGATCAAGTAGCTTAATTTATTTATCACTCAATCATTTATTCATTGTAAATCTACTTAACTGCCTTAATTTAAGAGCTGATTTCCTTTTCCGAGGGTTGTGGGCATTATTGACTTTCTCAGTAGACAAACAATCTCTACTTGGGCTTTATTTCACTAATGGAAAACAAAACATTACAAATACAGCTAAACTGAAGGATGTCAAGTGCATAAGAATAAGGTATGAATCTAGTTTACATTCCAATTAACAGAGTATAGGTTTGACAAAATGAGAGGAGTTACATATGAGCTTCTTTTTTTTATTTTTTCCTCATCAAGCAAGGAATCCAAGTCTTTCACCATTCTTCTTCGCTAGCCGAATCAGTCCTTGTCTTTGTTTTGCATCTGCTCCAATCGATTTGCAGAATTCTGTAATCACCTAAGGAATGCACAATAAAATATATAAGTTAATATAGCTTTACCAGCGCACTGACAAAAAACTGGTTTTTCCTGTTAAGAGCCCAAGACAGAAAACAATATGTGAAATAGAAACCGACATGAAAAATGGAAACGTAAAACATCTACTAAAACCATTATGGAGAACGGAAAATGTCAGACTGCATTATATATCTATAAAAATTATTAAGAACCATAACATAACAGACATAAAATATGGATAATACTATATAATTAAAAAATTTAAACATAATTTATTTTAAGATAAAACACCCATAATAGTTTTCAATTACAAAAGAAACATGTTATTCTTTCAAAAAATTGTACAGAAAGTTTCGCTTGTGGCGGTGACATTTTTTGTAGTTAAAAATTATTATAAAGAGTATTTTATTTTAAAGTGAATAGTTCTCATTAAATTATATTATTTTGATAATAAATTCTAAATGAATTTTTATGATAGTATAGTATTATGTTGCTGTCACGTCATTATGATAAGATTTTATGTATAATTTAATTTATTACAACAATTACATATTATTTGTTAAAAAATAAGCTTTGAGATCATAGTAAAAAACACGAGAAGCATGTTTTTAGAGAGTTTTTACAAACTTTTGCAAGAGCTTCAAACGAGTTTTTAAAACAAAATTATGTTTTCGTCTCCATTCTAAAATGAGTTTTTTCGCCGATGAGAGTTTTCTGTAAGTATGATATATTTGAACTGCTGAAAAGAAAACACTCATAGTGGTATAGTTTTACTAGAAAATAAAATTTGAGGGATGATGTACCTGAGAGTGCAGGGCAATTGCTTTGCCTCTGAGCTGATTGAATCGCTTCTTGCCGATGATATTCCGGGTGACAACGACGGCCGGAGCAAACAGACCCTTCCCTTCATTAACGTTCTTCATCATAGGTTGTGACCTTATCGGCTTCCCAACTCGAACATGGGTTGGGACTGAGTTGGCCAGCATGGTGTAATCTTCATCACCAGCCATGGATGTTCTTCCCCAACTTCCATGGAAGGATGAACACAACCCTCCTTTGAACCCTGTTGCAGAAATTGAAGTAGCCATTGAAGAACACCAAGAGCTAGTTGTTCCTCTTTACTACTTGGAAAAAAAAAAAAAAAAAGAAAGAGCTTCTTCTTCTGTAGTTCCTTGAAGCTTTGTGACAGGTGTGTGTGAAGATAGATGTGTTTGTGTTGTGTGTAATTTTGAGTGCCTTGGGGTTTTTATTTAGATGGTATGGTGAGAGAGATGGTTCAAACTTCAAAGGTGCATTAAGAGCCACACAAACTGGTTGGCTTGGATTTTGGTCTAATTTTCCTAAACGCGTATTTTACTTGAATATTTTCTTCTCCTCACGGTCCATTCATGATAAAATTTAACCAACATGGTATCACCAGCAAATAAAAAAGACGTATATTAAAATTCTAGTCACTATAGAATGACATCAGTGTAACAATTTTATTGATATTGTATCATAAATCAATGAAATAGATTCACATTAGTATGTTAAAACTCTCATCACCAAAAATGTCGTCCGTTGTCAAATGATTTAAAAAAAAGATTACGTCTATTTTTTGCATATTTTTTTATGGTATAAAGAAGATAAAAATAAATATACAAATAAGTTGGTCTACATATTAGTCAGGGAGCATTGCACTCCCTACAACCACCTCTGCTAGACCTCACGGGATTTCGTCACGGCATTTCTGACGAAATCCCCTTTGAATCAACTGCTCGTTGGTGAATTGTGTGATTTTAGTTTAATAAGAAAAAAAATTAACGTATTTATTGTGATTTTATTGGTCGTGATACTACGGTTAAAATATCTTAATCTACCCTCTAGTGGCGCTCTCCATTTGCCTGGCCCCACTGTTGCTGTTCTTTCAATCATGCGACCACAACCGTCGAATTTAACTACTTTTTGGGAAGTTTTCCAGATATTAGATGGTGTGAAAATTTTGGCTGATGACTTTCTGGTTATGACCAAAGCATGTCCAAATTGGGCACTGGTCTGGTCAGAGAATGTGCCATTGCCTTCCTAGCTCCAACCAACTATGCATGTGAACAACAAGGAGTTGAAGATGGCTGATGGACTGTGACTGCTCAGTCCTCTAAAATGGGAACTCTTTCACCCGTTGATGTCCATGTCAAGGGAAGGTTCTAGAGTGATTCATAAATTATTTCTCGAGGATGGTTGGTGCCGCCTGTTTGGAACTTAGGGAGAAATGAAAGAGAAAGAGCAAATAAAGGGAACATATTTTTTCTTCATTTGTTTGGTTTTGTAAAAAAAAATAAAAGAAAAGTGAAAGAAAAGAAGAGAAAAGAGGGAGAGAGAGAAATTTAAAATTCTCTCTTTTTTTTTTCCCACCATTTTCATTCTCTTTCTCTTTTAAGTAGAATCAAACAAAGGAAGGAAAAAGGGAGGAAATTTTTTTTGAAGTCAACTGTTGTATTGATTTTAAGCTTTTTTTTTTTAATCCGTCTCTTTTATTATCTGGACCAGTCTTTTTTTTTTTATTAAAAACAATATAGAAAATATATAAGATCTTAATAGCATGTAAGGTCTAAAGGTTCTAGAATTTTTTTTTTTATTTGTACAATCTATGTATTGTTTCATAAATCAATATTTTTTCGTGAAGTCAACTTGTGTAATTGTTTTTGAGCCTTTTTTTTTTAACTGGTTTTTTTCTCATATGAAGAGTGATTTTTTTTTTCTCACATGAATTGGGGCCTTTTAAAAGTAGATGTAGAACTATTCAGAGCTTTTGCTATAGCATATAAGGTTTTAAAATTTTGGGGCCTTTTGAAGAAATTTTATTTGTACAATTTATTTTCTGTTAAACCAATTTTTTTCCCCAAAAAGTTCACTAGTCAGTTGATTTGGTCTTTTTTCTCGTAGGCTTTTTTTACTTATATAAATTGATGCCTATTATTCAAAAAAACATACGTAAAATCTATATAGGGTTTTTATTATAAAATGTGAGGCTTTAAAAATTTGGGGCCGTAAAAAATTGGAGGCCTAAAGTAAGTGTTTTGGTTGCTTTGTGCTTTAAGCCAGTATTGTCCTTTCCCTCCCCTCCCCCAGGTTCCAAACAGACTCTTAAGATGTGTTTGGAACTTGTGAAAATGAAAGAAAAAGAAAAGGAAAGTGAAAAATTATAAGAAAGTAATTATTTTTCTGTTTGAGTTTATAAAGAAAAATAAAGAAAAATGAGAAAGAAAATATATATTTTTTTATTTCAAAAAAAGAAAAAAAAAGTAATACAATGATTAAATAGGAAAGAAAATTATAGGAAAGAGAGAGGAAAAATAATTTTTTCTCGTTTTAATTGAATCCTCTCTCTCTCTCAAATTAGAGACAAGTAGAGAAAGAAAAGAAAATTATTATTTTTCATTATCTTTTTTGTAAGTGTCACCCTCTATGTAGGGCTTGCAATAAACAAGGTAAGCTAGATGCCTGTAGTATGCTCAACCTAAAAGTGATTCACGTAATCAGTGGGTTATGGGGCCGAATCCAAATCTAATTCTTTAAATAATCTAATTAGTCAGTTTATTTTATTATTTTATCTCTAAAAATTTTCTCAATTTACAAAAATGAGTATTTAGTTTTAAAATTACTAAAAAAAATTAAAACTTTTTAACACATGATTTTATTAGTTCTTACATATGAAAAACATGTTATTTTATTACTAATATAGATAATGGTATTAAGTAATTATAATGTTTTTAGATTATTGATTATTATAAACTTTATTGTACCCTATAAGTTTTTTAAATGTAACCAGCAGGCTGCATCCGCAAAGGCAAAGTTTTTTGAAATTACCGTTCCAATGTAGTTTGCTGCGGGCAGGGCCTGGTACATTTTTTTGTCAAGTGTTTTTTAAGTTTACAAGTAAAAAAATTAAAATTTTCTAGTTATTTTGCTTTTCTAACTTTAATTTAGTTAAAGATAAGTAAAAAAGTAAAAATAAAAAAACAAAAAAGTTAAAAAAATCTAAATTTTTTGCTTATAAGTTTAAAAAAAATTAGGCAAAAAGTCAGTACCAAATGGACCCTTAATGTTCTTTAATCTTTCCCAAAATTTTTGGGATTTCCCTGAAGTCCACTGAACTTTGCCTTTTTAAAATTTTGCCCCCACAACTTTTTTAAATTCTCAAATGAATGGTAACAATGGTTTCTGCATTTCAAAATTCCCCCAAAAATAAAATATCTATTCTAATATATAAAAAGAGCACATCACGTTTATCCAACTGCTTCAGTTATTTTTTTCTCTAGGACTCTATCATCTTACGCTCCTTGCAAATTATTTCTGATCAAGTGTGTGTATTTTTTCTCTTCGTTCTGATTATCTCCAGTGATAATTTATTGTTGATCATCTCTTCTAACATCTCCAACCATCTCTCTTCAATATAGATTATCTCCGATCAGATTAGTATATTTTTACCTGTGTATATTATCTTTTTGGAAATTTGTCTTCTCTCATTTTGTCTTTTGTGTATATGTACAACCTTATAAATTATATTTCTTGGGTTTTGTCTTTTGAGTGCTGATCACTGAAGCTATTTGATAATGAAACGGCTACGAGCCAATAGGTGAGCATAGTAGAAAGAGAGACACAGCCCCCCTCTCTCTTCTTTCTCCACTTTTTATCTCACCTTTTTGTACTCTTTATCTCTCTTCCTTTTTCTGAAACACTGCCACTCTGTTTTCTCTCTCTCGAGCCTTTGTTCACAGATCCCTCATTGTTATATATAGCCATCTGACTAAAGAAAATACAAAAATGAACTACTAACGTTTTCTTCTACATTGCGCCATTGTCGAGGACTTTTGAGACAGCCACGTATGGAGTTTTAGGGTTCATTGAAGAGGACGAGCATTTGTTACAATCCATGAATTTTTTTGTTTTTTGAAAAACAAAATTTCAAATAACAACCGCTGTCAACAGTAAAAAGAAAAACTATCCACTCATGTAAGCACACACCATCACTGCTAGAGTGGGGCAAAAAAATAACATATAGTCGAGTAGGCATAGATTCGCATATGGTATGAGCCAACAAAAGAAAAGGGCAAAATGAAAATAAAATTGCAGCCTATATTTTGAAAAAATATTTTTGTTACAAGATAGCTTAAACTTGAATTGGTTTCTGCCACTGCTTTTATTTAATAGGGTTTTTTTTTTTTTTGGTCATTCGCTTGAAGCTTATCGCTGAGATAAGAGCAATAAACTGTACTCAAAAATTATATCAAATAAAAAACTGAATAATGAGGACCCCTGTTGATATAAAAGTGTTCTTAAGGTGGAAAAAATAAAAAGTATAGGTGTTGTTTGTTTGTTTTTCATAAATCTTGACGAATGTTTGATTATTTGGTCTGCTATCTATTATATCTTTTAATTTTATTAATCACATTCAATATTGAAGTGAGTCATCACTTAATCATCATTGTCAGTATATTGAAACCATCTCACTTTTTGAGAATATCAGTACATAGAAACCATGCCATTTTTTAAGAATATATGACTATGCAAACAAAAGGTTCAAAGACGAAGCCACAAAAATAATGGAAATTGGAAGCATGATGGAAATAGACGTTAAAATAAAAAAAAACAGAAAAACATGCTCTTGGCTGACAAAAATAATGGTAACTTTATTCCCCCTCCACACTTCTGCTCTCCGTTAAAGAGTTTCATATTCAAGATTTAGCTCTGTCAGCCAGTAAAAGATAACAGTGGAAACTTATGATTGAAAAATGCAATGTGATGGAAATGTGTGTTAAATAAAAAAAATATGCTGAAATTATGTTTGCAGGTTGTTCTCTCACCATTGGAATTTGGGGTGTAGGCTGTGTTTCTACCATTGATGCATAGTGTTCTTCAGGGGAAAAGAGCATATTGGATCTTCTATTAGTGCTAACAGCTGCAGCTCGGCCACCAAATCCATATACTTGAGGTTTGAAACCTTCCAAACTTCTATTAGTGTTCTTCATGTTTTACTTTAGCTATTGTTTTTTTTTTTTTTCCTTTTTGCTTCGAATGGATATTAATTTGAAGTTTGGAACTTTAAGTAACATCCTAAAATATATATATATATATATATATATATTTTGCTTTTCTAGGATTCCCGCAGTTCATTATACCTTTGGTACTTGCTTGGTTTTTTCGCATATTCCATATTGTTCTCTTGCCGTAAAATAAGCTATTCCAATTGAATAAAACAAGGCATATCTATTAGAGGCAATCAATGTGGCAGATCTCAAAATTATTTTACATACAATGTGGCATATCTCAAAATTATGGGAGGGCTGTGATTTCATTTATATATTTTCTAATAATTTAACATAAGAATTAAACTTTTCAAACTTGGAAACTAATGTGTCCTGTAAATTCATAAGTTTAGAGAAATTAAAGATGGAAAATTTCTTATGTGTTTGGTAATGTGTTTAACTCAGGTTCATTATTTCTATTTACTTAATCATCCTTTATTTACTATGAGGTGGATGCTTCTTTTTCCTTATACAGCCTGTTTGGAATTTGAGGGAAGGGAAAGGAAGAAAAAGAAAATAAGAAAAATTATTTCCCCTTCCTTGTTAGATTTTATAAAAAAACTTATGAACAAATTGAAGACAAGAAGAGAGAGAAAGTGTGTGTGCTTTTTTGCCTTCTTCCAATTGACATGCTCTGTTATGGTTAACTGTTTTGAGCATTTTAAATTATAACTTCAAGTGCAATCTCTAAACTGTTTCTACTTTAATCTTCCTTTTTTTCATCTCAATTTATAATATTATCCATATTGATACAATGTTTTTTTTTTTCATTGTACTGTCGGTCCTTTTATTATTTGCATTAATGTCTTAATTTTGTAATTGGAAATTACAATACAATACTAATATAGCGTTCATGTTTCATATAAAATAAACCGAAAAGGTAATGGATTCAAATCATGAAGATGAAATTATGCATGATATACCAGAATCTTCAAATGCCAGACATAATGGTGAAGGCAACTGCTCAGATGATCAGTTAAGACGAGTTAGAGAATAACGTCGTGAGAGGCAACGACACCGTCGACAATGTCTCAACTCAGAAGCTACTGCACAAGAAAGAGAAAGGAATAGAATATCACAGCAACTGCGAGCCTAAAATAGGACTCCTGAACAAGTTGCCCAATAATCAGAACAACGACGTCTCAGACGACAAATGCAAAGATTAGGCAATCACACTGAAGAAACGCAGACTCTGTCACTAAGTAATCAACAAAGAGAGAGGCATCGCAATTATGCTAGGGAAAGAAAGGCTTCCCAACAATCAGAACAACAATTAGCGAGGCAAAGATCAAACTATAGACAACGACAATTGACAGGTACAAAAGCCAATTTGTACTTACAAAAACATTAAAGAATGAATATGACCAATTTCCGTAATTGCTTTTAACACAAATTATATTATCAGCATCAACGGTTAACTTTTTCAATGGATTTCCAAGACAGAGTCGATCTACAAACTTTAGGCGTAGGCTTAGATCGTCTCCTTATCCTACCTTCAACTACCAAGGCAGGATAACAATGGTGGAGGCATCATCAAATATGCTAATTCAAGGTACAACTCTAATAGAAGGGCTGCATACTACTTTCATTCCACCTAATTAGTTTTAACACAAACTGCATTATCAGGATCAATAGCTAACATTTTCAATGGAGTCCCAAAACGGGATCGATCTGCATGGCTTCGGCCTAGATCGTTTCCTCTTCCTCTATTCAACGACCTAGGTGGGTCTACGGTAGTGGACATGTCATGGCCAGTACCAATTGAAGGTATTATTTCACTAAAATTTTTGTATACCTAAATTATTTATGCGTACATTTCTAAAAACTCTCTTCCTTCATTTATAAGTTATATTGCAATAAGTACTGTGTGCAGGCATATCAACTATTATTTTTTCATTAACATATTCATTTCTGGTAGAATGCTTTGTAACTTACATTTGCAGGTAACCTTTTTCGAGGAGTGACAAGAAGTAGTGGCCTACAAAATGTGAGGCCTTCGTGTCATTCAATACCTTTACCTACCATTCTAGAAGAAGATACTGAAAATGTGATTAAGCATGTTCATGCAATTACACTTCAAGTTACATTCAAATATGCCTATAATAATCTATGTAATCTTATTATTTTATGAACTCATAATTGGCCCACAAGAGACAACCGAAATAAGATGTTTACCCTGATATGAACCTACCCATTCAACTTATGAGCATGGTAGCACCAGTGGCTGCAGAGAAGAAATGCATCAACAAGTGCCGATTGAAGGTACAACTTAAGTGCTTAAGTCATCTACTTTATTAAATCTATTAACCACCTTTGTCTTTTTCCTTCTCATCATACTTTCTGAGAACTTATTCTCAATTCTCTCTTCTATTTTTGCCATATACATGCATGTGCAAATTTTAAATAGAAAACAAGAAAAAAGAGTAGTTGTATGAATTTTGTAATTTGGACAAGTTCTTCCTTTACTTAAATAAAATGTACCCCGAGTTATAAATTAATTTCAATGGTCTAACCTTTGTATTAATTTCAAGGGTATTGTACCTATTCTTTCTTTACTTACACTAGAGGCGGAGCGCACGCGATGCGTGTGCAACTCAATTTTAATAAATGTAAATACAATTCATAAATAGTTTCAAGTATGAAACAATTAAATTGAGATGTAACATAAAATACTAATTATGAATTTCTGATATTTATATAGAAGATGCAAATGAAACCAAAACTGATTACGTGGATGGCCAATCAATAGACCTACAAGCAGTCGGTATTACTCGGTCATATGGAAATAGGAGACATTATAATTGTGTAAGAGATTTTCATGAGTGCCAAGGAATACTAAGATTCCAATTACCAACACCCAGAACATGTCCACATTGCCAAGCACGGCTATTCCTTCATGAGTCATACGACATGTGTTGTAAAAATGGAAGAACTCGATTATATCTAATATTAGCTCCAACCGAGATAATTGAACTTCTTTCAGAGCAAACTACAGAAGGTCGACATTTTAGACAGACCATTCGAGCCTACAATCATGTGTCCTCTTTCACTTCAATGGGAGTACATGTTGATGAACATCTAGCTGGGAGAACAAGGGGTGTGCACACTTTTCGTGCACAAGGTGCGATCTACCATAAGATTGGAAGTTTGCTACCTAACACAAGTGAAAGATCTCGATATTTGCAGCTTTACATATATGACACTGATCATGAAGTTACAAATCGAATGTTAGAAAATGTTGGACTACAAAAGGAATTGATTGAGAAGATAAAGCATATATTGGATGTTCACAATTCATTTGTGAATATGTCTAGTCAAATAGCACAACGTACAGATGTTCACAACTTTAAGCTTATTATTAGAGAACAACCATCTGATCACCGTGAATACACTTTTCCTACTGCTTCTCAAGTTGCTACAATTGTAGTCGGTGGGGATGAAGCTGCAAATATAAAAGGAAGAGATATTATGATTCAATCTACTAGCGGTCAGCTTATTAAAGTACAAGATGTTGCTGGCTTCTATGATCCATTGCAATATCCCTTATTGTTACCTTATGGTACTTATGGATGGGATGTCAATAGCCGTAATGATACTAGAACGAAAATGACATGTCGTGACTACTATGCATATATGTTACAGGTGAATTATATTAATTTTAATTAATATTGAATTTCTTATTTTTTAAACACCTCATATTGCACTTACTGGCTATCAATATATGTCTGTTTAGATTCAATAGAATCATGAATCAACTCTTCTTCATAGGGGACGTCTTCTGCAACAATATGTGGTTGATAATTTTGTCAAGATTAAGTCTTACAAGCTTAAATGGTTACGAGAACACCAGAATGACATACGAGCAGAATTATATGTTGGGCTCCAAGATTCGTTAAATACAGGCAGCAATTTTGTTGGTATGAGTTGTTAACTATGTTCGTGAAAAAATTAATATTACAATTCTTTTTTTGTTTATACAAAATTCTAATGTTAATGTAGCCGAAATTGAATAGGTGATGTGGGACGAAGAACTATATTGCCATCATCGTTCGTTGGTAGTCCACGTGACATGTACCAACGTTATCAAGATGCAATAGCTTTAGTCCAGAAGTATGGTAAACCTGATATTTTCCTCATGATGACGTGCAATCCTCATTGGAAGGAAGTTTAGAATGAGCTATTACCTGGACAAACTCCTCATGATCATCCTGATCTACTTACTAGAGTATTTCAGTCCAAATTTGAGGAGTTTAAAGAAAACATTTTTGTTAAACATGTTCTGGGCAAAGTTATTGCATACGTGTATGTAATTGAGTACCAGAAAAGGGGTTTGCCACACGTGCACATCGTACTTATTTTAGATAAAAATGATAAACTACACACTCCAGATGATTATGGCCACGTGGTAAGAAGAGTCTGAACTTCATAATGCTGTTCTTACACATATGATCCATGGTCCATGCGGTATGTATAATGAACAATGCCCCTGCATGAAAAATGGGAGATGTAAAAGAAATTATCTTAAACCATTTTTTGTTGTTACCACTTTGAGAAATGATTCATATCCAATTTATCAAAGACTAGAAGGAGGGTCAGTTTCTTCACACAATAATGCACTAATATTGGTTGATAACAGCTAGGTCATTTCATACAACCCATGGCTCCTTTTGAAGTATGATTGCCATATCAATGTGGAAATATGTAGCAGTATTACAAGTGTGAAATATTTATATACATGTGTTTACAAGGGTCCTGATCGAGTATCACTTGAAGTTCATCCAGTCCCCAACTATGATGAGATATATCAGTTTATTGATGCAAGATGGGTTTGTACTCCAGAGGCATTATGGAAGATTTTTAAATTTCCAATGAGCTGAATGTACCCATCGGTCGAGCGTCTACAGATCCACCAACCAAATAGACAACAAGTCAGATTTTACCATTACCAAAACATCTCAGACATTTTGTCTAACGACCAGTGTACAAGGACAATGTTAACTGAATTTTTTGAAACTAATGTTTCAAGTGCTAGAGCCAACTGCTATTTATATCAGGAGTTCCCCCAACAATTCAAATGGCGCAGGGATTCAAAAGTTTGGGAAGAGAGGGTAAGCCATCATAAAGTCATTGGTAGGATTTACACAGTTTCACCGTATGAAGGGGAAAAATATTACTTACGAATTTTATTAAATCATGTAAGGGGCCCTAATTCTTTTGAAGATCTTTTAACTGTTGATGGAATTGAGTACCCAACATTCAAGTAAGCAGCTAAAAAGCGCGGCTTATTGGAGTCTAATAATAGCATTCGAGAATCTCTAGCTGAGGCATCAACCACTCACATGCCATCTGCTCTCAGACGAATGTTTGTAACTACATTGGTTTATTGTGAGCCAACGAGTGTTCGAAATTTGTGGGATGAATTCTATCAGTATATGGTTAAAGATTATCCTACTTCATCTTCCACAAATAATGTCTGTCTTATGAATAAACTGTTGCAAGATTTGAATGCTTTGCTGATACAACATAATAGAAGCATATCTGAGTATGACCTTCCAAGTTTTCTGTAGATTTTGATGAAAATTAAGGAATTTCAAAGTTAATAGGAGATGAGCTTTTTGTTTCCATTCCTTTAGAAGATTTGAATTCAATAGCTACATTAAACATTGATCAATCTTTTGCATATACTACAATTATGGGGGCTATTGAATGTAACGAAAATGCAACTTTTTTTGTTGATGACCCTGGAGGTACAGGAAAAACTTATTTGTATCGCGCTGTATTAGCATCACTGAGAAGTCAGGGTCGTATTGCTATAGCTACAGCAACATCAAGTATAACAACTACCCTTTTACCTGGTGGAAGAACCGGACATTCAAGATTTAAGATTCCTCTAAATCTAGATGCATCTTCAGTTTGTGCAATTAGCAAGCAATCTCATTTGGCAGAACTAATAAGGCGAACAACAGTAATTTTATAGGATGAAGCAATGATGACTCATCGTTATGCATTTGAAGTAGTGGATCGGACCCTATGAGATATCACCAGTCTATAATTGCCATTTGAAGGAAAGGTTATGGTTTTGGTGGTGATTTTCGACAAGTACTTCATGTTGTGCCCAAGGCCACAAAGGCAGAAACAATTGATGCATGTATTGCTAAGTCACATTTGTGTAGAAATATTCAAGTTCTTCACTTACAACAGAATATAAGGTCTATAAATGATCAAGAATTTTCAAATTTTCTGCTTCATGTGGGTGACGAAAATGAGTCTATCCTTTCGATGATATGATGCAAATTCCAACGTCGATGGTTATACCATGAGAAGATCACAACTCCATTGACAAATTGATTGAAGCAGTCTATCCTAACATCGCTAGTCATTCAACTGATAGCATATATATGGTTTGCAGAGGTTTGGTAACTCATCGAAATAAAGATGTTAATTGTTTGAACAATAAGGTGATTAAAAGATTTGAAGGACAAGAAAGACTATATCTCTCATTCGATAAAGTGGAAAATGACACTCAAAATTTATATCAACAAGAATTCTTGAATTCTATTGCTCTAGGAGGATTACCCCCCGCATGAATTAAGATTGAAGGTTGGTGCACCGATTATGCTTTTAAGAAATCTTGATTCAAGCAACGGTTTATACAATGGCACGAAACTACTTTGTCGTGGTTTGGGGCAGAACTTTATAGATGCTGAGATATTATCAGGTCATTTCAAGAGTACCAGAGCTTTTTTTCATCGAATCCCTTTAAAGACCCCTGAGAATATAAAACTACTGTTTGAGATGACTAGGACATAGTTTCCAGTTCATCTAAGTTTTGTCTTAACAATCAACAAAGCCGAGGGACAAACAATTCCACATGTTAGTATTTTTCTTTCAGAACATGTTTTCAGTTATGGACAACTGTATGTGGCATTATCGAGAGGAACATCACAACATATAACAAATATTTTGGTCAAAAAGGGGTTAATTGATGGACATGAAAGGGTGTACACAAAAAATATAGTATACAATGATGTTTTATTGCCATCCACTTGAGATGGTTTCATGTATTTAATTTGCATTCTTATATTTAAGAAAAATCTTTTGTATTATGTTTAATCATCATCATCATCACTTTTTCTCTCCAATTCAATTTTATTTATTTTGCATGTTCATATTCATCATCCATTTTAGAGAACAACAAATGTATATTCTATAATTATCAAGAGAAATAATTTAAACATCACATACGGTAAGTTTATTTGTTAAAATTTTTTTTCATCTACCTATGGTTAAACTTTTAAATTTTTACTAATGTGTCCTTTAATGATGTAGCTATACTTGAGAAATTTAAACGACTAGATATTTGGGATAGATTTCAAGATGAACAAGATTGTCCAAGTGATCCCAAAGTTAAAAAACAAGTAAATTGAAGAGATTTTTAATTACTTTCTATTGACTTTTGTAGTAATATAAAATGACAAAATATAAACATGCATATATTATGAATTCACTGATCACATATACATATATATATATTAATAACTAATACGAGTAAAACAGTTCTCTATTTATTGTTTTGGTTGGTGGTCCTCAATTAAAGTTAATAAAACTTGGTTGCGAAAGTTAATATTGCGAGACTTCAATGTACAAAAAAAATTTAGGTATGAAAACTTATTAACAATATTATATCTTATCTATCTTATAATACAAAGATACCTAACTTCATTTCATATTTTTAACAGGAATTCCATTATATCTAAAATTGAGTATGATTTGACTGAGGTATGCATTACATTTTGTTTAAGTGCTTCTGTTAAATATTTAATGCACCATTTTGAAAGTAACAAAATATAGCATTTTGAACTTTTGTAGGTAGGAATAAATTTTTGACGTCATCAATGGGATGAAGAGACAACATTTTGGTAAAACGTTTACTTGAAAAGGATTTCAGACAAATTAAAATGTTGATATATATATATATATATACACATTTATGTTCATCTCATAATTTCATTAAAATGATTTCATTTCTAATTCAGTAACAGTGGAAACCTGCGGTTTAAAGACAATAAAGATATAGAAGTGGCAACTCAACAACTTTACTTCTTAGACTTATGTAGAATATTATTGTTTTCAATTAATTCTCTCTCTCTCTCTCTCTCTCTCTCTCTCTCTCTCTCTCTCTCTTATTTATCGAAACGATATTTATTTTGAAGTTAAAAATTATTATACAGTTCTACAGCCAACGAAAAAGAAAAAAATTAAAAGCTTAAAAAGACGTGTGCAGAATTGTTATGAGGTAAATTATTTACAAAGGTATGTATATACTATATAAGTTGTCAAAATCACTAAGTATATGTATTTTGATTTTATTTTAGATCTTTGGCAAAGAAAGCTGTAAAACAATTTCAGTAAATATGTATCAGTTGGCTTTTCAAGTGAGACCATATCACATCCTATGGGGATGAAAGTTATCTTAATTTGTTGATTACCAAAATTCTATGGTCTTTTCTAAATCATCATTCACCAATCTCTTTTATTGTGAGATCATTAAAATTTATTTCAATTCATGATACTATGTGTTAGGCTTTAACATTTATGAGTTATTGTATTTGTTATAGTATACATATATGGATGATATTATTAATGTGCATATGCATTTGTACATATGGATATCAAAGTGTTGGTGAAAATTTATGTTAAAATTAAGTGAAAAGATATCATTCATCTTAGTGGTTGACTTGTGTTGTATAATTTATTCTCCTATAGTAGTAGGCTATTATCATAAATTGTCTTTACATTTGATTCATTTTAAAAATTTTAAATTCAAAGTCTATTCAAAATACTTTATATATATATATGTCAAAATTAACCCCGCCTCTAGTTATGCATTAAAGGCGTTCTTCAAAGTCCAACCCCTCTCTTCAGAGAAAAAAGGTATCGAACGCCATAGCGTCTGCAAGATTTTCTCAGCTCTTTTCAAGAGGTAACCCTCCATCCATGGATCTTGAATCGCTGGATTGAATGTTCTCTTCATTCAATTCTCTCTACATATCATACATATATTTCAAACAAAATACAATCACAGAACAATCAAAGAACAGAGCACAAACATAAACATACATGGCATCATTAGCCGCACACTTCTCCACATTCCTCTTCCTCTTCCCGCTGGGCATTCGCCGCCTTCTCTGCTCCTTCTCTCTCTACCTCAAGAACCCATGTCTCTACAGATCGAAGACATGGTATTTCTCAGAACCCAGATGGAAAAACTTTGACTTTTATATCCTCCTCATTGCTTTGCCCATTGCCTCATTCTCTGACCTTTTCTTCTTTCTCGCATTCTCTGGCCACCCCACGCACCGATTCGCCTTCTTGCAGCAGTCAGCAGTGGTTTCTCTGTTCTGGGTACTCGTCATTCTGATCATTTTGCGGGAAAATTTCGACCCTGTTGCCATTCCTGAGAATTTCATATTTATTTTCGCGGGTATTTCGTTTCTCATCGAGTATATGGTGATGGGTGAAGGAATTACGGGCCTTGGTGGTGTTGTGTATGAATTGTTGGGTGGATTGACCCTTGTTTGTGCTGGTTGTTGCTTGTATCTTTCGATTAGACCAGAAGTATTTTTCGCTGAATTCTTGTTGTCATCAGGGCTTTTGTTTAAGGGGACTTGGGCATTGCAAACTGGGTTGTCTCTGTATACTGACACATTTGCATTGAAGGGGTGTGACAAAATTTCAATGTCCCCAGCTCAGGGGAAGACTGATGTTAAGTGTGACCTTGAAGAAGATAGGTTAAGGGGCATTGCTGTGATGAATCTCTTGTTTATTGGGCATGCAATTGTGGTATTGATTGCAAGTTTCGTGTTGTTTGGGTTATTATGTGGTAATCGAAACTTGAGGTGTGGTGAAGCAAGCGGGCCATTGCTAGCTGAACTTGAATCTGAGATTTTGCAGATGCGCCCACTTCCTGAATTTGAACTAGAATGAGAGTTTCTTGGTCTGTTTTCTTCTTTATTGCGGCAAACAAAATGGGTGTTGATGGGACTATCATTTTTGAGTTTTCAAAGGTTTGTTCTTTGTCAACAGGTAGATGGTGTTAACCTTTCGTTTGTACCTGTTGCCGGCACAGACTTCTGTTTTGCTGCCTTATGCTTAAATGAAAATTAGTTGTTATTTAGTGTTGCTTACATTTTATATATACAATTGCTGCACAGTAATTTTCAATTATCAAGGATGTTGTGGATTAATTGAAGCAAACTGTCCTTTTGTATTCACATCTCTTCAGTAAGCAATTCATTTATGCAGATATTGCAAAAATAAGTTTATGGTCAGAACTCTGCAGTCTCACAAAACCTGTAACTGTGAGCTGTTCTATCCCCAGACTTCACAGTTTAGGTCCACCTTTCATGGTTTATTGGCACTATAGTTCTGGTAATGACCTTGTTGGTGCATGGCAAAAGTTCATGATCTCCTTATTTTTTCAAGGGACTGTTCTTTTCAAGTTGCTAGTTGCTACATGGGTTGGGCTTTGATTGTACTGTCTTCATTGCATTAATGGTGAAGATGGCTGTATCTAATAAACAGTTATGAAATCATTACCGAGCTGCCGGCAGTATATTGCTGGTATTGAGTCTCTACCTGAGGAATTTGACAACCATTGCCTAGATTTTGGCACATGGTTGTTGGTATCAGTCACTCAAATTGGCGCATATAAGTAGTTTTAAAATACTAAATTCAAAAAATATAGTAAAAAACACTTGGCTTTAGGTGTATTTTGTGCATCATTTTGACAACCATCACCTAGATTTTGGCACATGGTTGTTGGTATCAGTTGCTCAAATTGGCACATATAAGTAGTTTTAAAATACTAAATTCAAAAAATATAGTCACAAACACCTGGCTTTAGTTGTATTTTGTGCATCAAATTCATGGAATACATCTACTTTGCATGTCTGTGCTATTATGCACATGCCAAAGAACATGGAGTACACTCTGCTAATTCAAATTGTTGACCAGTCATATGCCATGAAGGAGAACTGGCATTAGGTTACCATTTTGCTTCTCCATGCCTACCATCCAAACATAACCTCATGGCTTGGCCTCCTGGCTTTCATGGAATAAACTCGATGGGCTGGCCACCCATGGCGGGAATCAAATTCGTGACCATTCATAATCTATTGCCTAAACTTATCCTGTGACTGCAAAAATATAAAACAGTGATAGAACTCAAAGGATTAAAATACAGGCGCATTGTAGCTTCAGTAATGCAACAAAGCTAATGAAGACAGAAGCACGTGAGAAAGCGACGGAAAGATCCCATGAAACAATAAAGTACAGATTGTGTTGCTGAAAAAAAAATTTAGTTTCCATATTTGAAGGAAAATAATTCAGTTTGCTAGTAGTTCCATGGGAAGTTATCTTGATATGTTCAGGTTTTACTAGAATTCTTCAAAATAAGAGAAATCCCATCACTGGAGCCCATCACTGGAATGCTATGTTATGTATAGAATCATCTTATTCTAGAGCATTGAAGAAAAGAACTTAGAAGTTTTGACAGTCAACTGTTTAAATCATTTTATTTGAATATTTTAGGATAAGATGAATCCAACATGTAGCAGCATACCCAGTCCCGACACGTTTACTCATATCAGTTTTAAATGCACTGCAAGTGCAAAAGCTGAAGTTGCAAGCCTTGGCTGTTTTATACTCGATCAGCACAGAATCCCATTAAGGGTTGAAGTGAAGAATTTCAGAGAGTTAGTCACACTCTAAGCAAAGCATGTAGCATGATTTGTTCTGTTGTTCAATCAATTAAATTTCTTTTAAAATATTTTAATTCCATTTCCTTTGCTTTCCCTTTTTTGGTGTGGAGTTCAGATTAAAAATTTTATCTTTAAATTTCAAATGGGAAGGAGAGGGTGTTTTGTGTATATGTGTTTTTTTTTTTTTTTTTGAGCAACTGTTTTACAGGATAGATGAGAACGGCAAGTCATTTAGAATTGTTGTGTGCAGTAAGCTCTTACATATGCAATTCTATGGAGGACATCATCAAAATTATGTAGGACAACTTCTTGCTAGTGACGAGGCATGCCAGAATGGTTTGTACCAGATGCCTTGCTTGCACCCAATTTTCCTAGTTGTTACTTTTTGTACTTTATGTGTGAGTTGATCCTGCATCAAGTTCAGAGAGTGTCATTTAACAAGGGCATGTGTTGGAGAATGAGCAGATCAAAGTGAAGCATCAACCATTACCCTTTCTGGTGCATAAGATGGAGATAAAACCAAATGTTTATGGTTAAAGTAGCAACAAAGATAAGCCTTCAGCCAGTCATATGTGGATGACTTAGACAATGAAATGACTTGAAAAGTATCTGGAAGAGTAATGTAATGTCCTTCTAGAGGTAGCTGTTCCCTCTTAATAACATCTGAATCTCTATTAGCTCAATGTTGTTTAGCACCCTTTAGATGAAGCCTTAGTTGTGCTATTCTTAATGGGGTTCTGCAAAATGGCATGGCAGTGGTTACCGAATTGTTTCCACGGGAACTAGCCAGTTGGGCTATGTCATGTGATGTTGGTTAAGAGGGGATATTATGTGGATTGGAGAACAGGATTTTGGTATGAATTGACAAAAATCACACTATGGAATCTTTACTCTCAGACTCATCCTATTCCGACTGCAAGAAAATGATCCAACAGAAGGGACCCTCACTTGATTTTCAAGAGGTGCCATCTAAGAAGCACGGATACGGACACGGGTACGGATACGGACACAGATATGGACACGGGACACAACATTTTCAAAAAATGAGGACACGGATACGGTAGGGACACGGCAAAAAAAATATTTTTATACATTTTTTGTTTGTTATGTATGTGAACATAAAATTCATAAATCACCAAAAATAAGATGAAAATAACTAAATAAGTTCACAATTATAATACAACTACTAACAAGTTAAGGATTTGAAGAATTGAATTTGGATGTTTTATGTTTTGGTGTTTTAAAGTTTTGAGATTTATAAGTTAGACTCTATTTAATACTTTTAACAATAACATTTTAACTCTAGCGTGTTCCAAAATGTGTCCAATAATTGGACATGCGTGTTCCCAATGTGTCCGATAAGTGTCCACTAGAAAAAATATTAATAAAAATATTGGACACGCCAATTGGCGTGTCCGATACGTGTCCCGGTGTGTCCGAGGAGTATGTGTGTCCAACATGTGTCTGACACGGATACGGCACACTAAACGGAGTGTCCATGCTTCCTAGGGTGCCATTGTACCTTATGTCTTGCAGTGTACATAGCACAACTTGTGCCTAAGGTAGCTCCTACTGATCCAATATTTTCTTTCACATTCTGGGGTTTGAAGAAATCACCAAAGGACTCAGATATGAGTTGCAAAAAAGGTACTGGCAGCAAAAGAATCTTCGAGGTAATTTTCTTTTGGACCTCTTGATTCCATTTTATTTGGCTAGTTAACAACTTCTTATGATTGTGATTATAATAGAAGAAAACATCTTTTGTACTCGAAATTTGACCAGTCAACTTATTCTTATTTGTCCTTTTGGTTGCATGGACTGGATTAAGCTGCAACTTTGTGAATGCAGTGATATTGTAAACTTGATCCATCATTTGTCATTGTGCTGGCTGTACAATTTGTTCTGTTTTGACTGCCAACCACAATTTACCTTAATTTTATATGAAGTATCAGTTTGACGTAAATTTTCAAGTGAAAAACAATTATGCTACTTTATTTACAAGGACATTGCATATTTTGTTTTTAAATTTTAGCCTGAAATTCTGTGTAGTTTCTATGATTGTCTCAGGCAGATTTATTTACTTGCAAAACTATAGGTAGAAAATGGTTCTGAAACCATTTCTTTTTTTTTTTTTTTTTCGAAAAAGCAATTGATTGATATATCAAGATATTGGGTTATCAGCATTGTGATTTCGTATATGTTTGTTCACCTTTGACAGGATAGATTAAGTTTGATTACTATAAGCTTTTAGTCTTTTTCCTTGTTGGATGTGGAAGAGCCTATAAGCATTTAGTCTTTCAAGTTTGATGAGAAAGGTAAGGTTTCATGAAATTCATAAACTTGATTCTTGAATTTGAAAGATTCAACCATTTCATTATTGTACTGTTACAGTTAAATGAATAATTGATGCTGTTACTATGCTGTTAGTGAAGTTATAACAGCAATCAACGTGTGTGGTGTGTTCAAGAGGAAAAACAATTAGTCTTGTTCTCTATATCTCATTACAGAAGAAAACTTGGGGATCAACAACCATCATCGCTGAAACTGACTGTATCCATGAATTTTAATTCTGGAGCGGATTCTCTTGATCTTATTGGTGAAATCACATCTTTGTCTTATCATTTCGGATTTTGAGAAACTGACCAGTTTCCTCATTCACCTACATCCTGCATCAAACAATTTCTGTGTCATTAAAAAATTAATGAATTAATCTTGTTATGACCCGAGAGTCGAGACCAACAGCTTAAGCAACAGTTAGGCCAGTTGTTAGTTACACTGGTTAAATACAATGGTTTCCTTTGAATAATATGGATGGTGGGTTTGGCTACATATTTAACCTGCCGCTGCCTGTTTTTCTTTTGAAATATGAAATTTTCTATTTGTCATCTTATTTGAGATCCATATGCTGAAGGCATACGCTTGGCATTCTTTACATGTTGATCTAATGATCGTCCTCTATGGTTGCCTTCTGCGGGAACTGAAAGTTTTAAAAACTAAATAAATAAATAAACAAGCAACAACAACTGATAGATCTAGCAATAGCTCATTTTATGTGTGCTTGTATAAAAACAAAAACCATGATAACAATTTTAAGGTTACCTCAACCAAACTTTCCAAACAATTTCTCATCCTTCTCTGTTTAAAGTCTCTGGTACACTGTCTGACAGTATGGTCAGCCTTAAGACATGAGGAATATAGTGTTCAATGATCCACTAAAATTAGAAAGGTATTTTACCTTCACACTATATTTTACAAAGGTATAGAAGTTCAATAAGCACCACACAGTCTTGTCTAGCTTATTGGCCTTCAATATGATGCGAAAAAATAGCTGTGGATGTCATAGAAAATGTATTAAACCATGCCAATTCAGCTTTTTTCTTGTGAATATACTGCAAAGAAAAAGAAGAGGTGCAATTCTAAAATCTACTCTGTCTCCAAACATGACAGTAGATGGATCTCTTGCTTATGTTTTTAGTTAGCGGTTAGCGGTTAGCGGTTTGTGTTTTGAGTATCTGTGTCTCTTCTGATATTTTGTGTATTTTCCTTTCCTGAAATAATTATAAGTTGGTTCAAAGCTACATGACATAATGTTTTGATATAGTAAGTTAAGTAGATACCAAAAGTGACAAACCCTCCATTGGTGCTCAAATCTTCAAAGGGGTCTCCTCTTAACTCAGGAGGTAGAATGGGAGACCAGGTGCAAGGAGGTGCTTTAGCCCATGCTTCTGAACTTCCCACATCTTTGAGTTCCTGCTAGGATTATTCTATTATTTTAAAAATATTTAGAAGATTTTATTTGAACATTAGTCGTATGAGAGATCTTTTCATTTCATGGTTGTTTGCTACATACCTGAAAGAAGGCTGTCGCAATTATGACCTCTGAATTTTCCTTGAAACGCTGTGGGAATACTGCAGTAATTTTTTATGGCTGTCAAACAAACAGGTTCTTTGGGGCAATTAAATTGCACTATACTATACATCGTATCATTTGTACAAATTGGAGGTAGAACAGCTTTGGTTTCCGATGATCAATAGTTCGAATGTTGCATTATTTACCAGTTAGATATTTTATTAGGATGGTATTAGGTCATAAATTCAAAATTTCAGAATACAAGGAATAATCTTTGCAAATCAAGGTTCTTAAATTTGATTTCAACCTCAAGTTTTAATTTCGAATTTGAGAAATTGAGCAAATGTTTGTCAAGATACTGGAAATGAAAAGGCTGAGCTCAGTCGAACCTGTTAAAGCTTTTCAATTGGCCTAAAAATTGAAACAAGATGCCAAAATTTTTTGACCTTGAAAACTTAAATTCTGGTTCTGAGACATTCCAAATTATTAGATAATCAGTTTGACATCTATTTTTCCACTTTCCTGCATTCTCATGTCTCCTGCTCATCCCAAGGGCATAAGGTTAGGTGCCATGAAGGTTAGGTTACTCAACCTGGTACATTTATTGGAAAAGGTGTTAGCAATAGAGATTACTCTCAAATATTCAAACCTTGCATCTATGTATCACTTCATACTTAAGTTCTTGCCACTTGTATACTGATATGCTATGGTTTGGCTTGCTTGGAATGCTGTGAGTTGAAGATTTTCATGTATCTGTCTTAACTGGTGAGTGCTGTTTATTTCGTTGTCTTTAACCTTCTCATTTGGCTTCTATTGATATCATTTATTTCGACAAGCATAAAGATACCCGTTTGATGACAAAGATATCTTTCTTGGGTGAAAAATGAGCTTGATTGATCTGTACATCCCTTGAGATGCATCCTGGGAACTGACTTTCAACATTTCTTTCAACTGAGAGCTCAGTATTACTGCTTGCACTCTGGAAATTTCTGTGATCATCTTGACAGATGCTGGAAGAAAACATATACTAACACAAAGAAGCATGCATTTTGTACTAGTTCCCTTCTTCTTCATAACTAGCTATAGAAACATCATTCGGTGAACACTAATATCTTGTTAGTTCTGCATCTTGATGGTCAGTGTTATGTTTTTAATTGTATATTTAATTGTATAAACAAAAGACGGTAAAATAATCAAGTGTTCCTGTTGAGCCAAACAGATAATTGACGTGTTTTATCTTATTCATCTTGTGTCTTTCTAAATTTACTATTTGAGTATATCAACTTATTTACCTATTCATTTTGTTATTGTTGTTGTGAAATTTGGCTATATGATATTGATATGAAATCCCCTGTAGTTTTGCATGTCCGTTGACTGACAGATTGCACTATGGCTGTGCATTATCTTGGACATTTTTTTCTTTGTGCTAGGATTGGCAGCTTGATTATAAACATTGACAATTTTTCTTCCTTCCATTTTTTCTGTATGCTTATTTGCCTTTTGATGTAGGCCTTCCGTTGGAATTGTGCAAATTTACATGCTTATGTATGTGCACCGTTTGTTGCAGTTCGACAGTCCATTCTCAGGATTTGTTTACTATCTTCCTAGCTGATCTCAATTATCATTTTTATTGATAACAGTTTCTAAGAAGCTCTATTCATCATAACTCTTAATTCCAAGTATTTCACGTTGGGCTTCTGTTTTTGTGATATTTGTGGGTGGTTAACATGTTCAAATGCATGAACTATGTTTTACCTTCTGTAATTGCATGTGGTGTCAGATGCATGTAATCCTTATGCTTCTCATGATTGTTCTATAGACTTGAGGAAAATAAGTATGTATTTGGAATCCTGTAATAGCCCTTCTGATACCCATAGTGGGAAATGACCAGCATTTTTCTTCTTTGTTTCTTGGCGGTCAAATGAAGAATTTTTTCTTTTTAAGTGAACCCTCCATACGTGACACTGATATACATAAAAATATCTATATATCTATATGTGTGTTTATGTACATATATTTCTGTTACAATAAAGTTCTACTTACACCGAGAATGAATGAAGAACAGTAGTAAGTATACATGGTAGGGGAAAATGTCAAGCACTAACAGTGTTAAGTGAAAAATCAAGTCGTGAAAAACAATTGAGCAACCAACCTTTGACATGTGGAATTTTAGCAAAAGACACATCTCAGAGAAAACTGATATCCTTCTCTTGCAGGTTCAATAATATCCACAGCCTCAGAACAAGTTCCCTTTACCATCTCTATGGAAGACCTTGCAAGCCTGTACGGGAGCAGGACTCCGTAGGAGAGCAGTGGAGTTGACACCATAAGTAATAAAATGGATCTGATGCTGAAGGCTGTTAAAAGATAGGGTGTAACAGTCAGTGTAAGTCTAAATTATGTACCAAATTGCTTCAACATTATATAAAGACAATACATGCTTCCACTCTAATATGCACCTTTTCTTTAGGTAATGGATAGAATGCACAGTTTGACCAAAAGATTTCTGAGTTTCAGTATCTTAGGATTGCCCAAAGTTTTATCTGAATGTGATATCTCTCCGACCCAAATTCTTGCAAGTGATGATCAAGCTCGCAAAAATTGTCTGAAACTTGTTGAAGATTCTTGAATTTTGCAGTAGATCCAAATTGGTTGGTCAGAAAGTGGGTGTGAGATAGGAAAGATAGTCATTCCTAGAGCAATAGGTTAGAGATTTTTTTTTCCTTTCTTGTCTCCTGAGCAACCAACCTAACAAGACTAAGCTTGTGTATAAAATAAAGATACATAGTAAAATGATCAACCTAATCGAAAAACATAAAACAACCCAATCTAAATTGAATCGTTGGTTGTGGTAAGGCAACTAATACACTGAGAAAATTGATGGATTAAGTCCAAGTATGAGAGATCAAGATGTTGTTTTTTCTCGAGTCCTTCTGGTGTCAGTATTTTTTTTTTCTTTATAAAAAAAAAGGGGTTTAGCAAGTTGTTTAATGAGTGTATCTAGTCAGATGTGCAGGATTATTTGTCATTACATGTTTCTGGTTTCTCAAATTACTGTCTCAATAACTTCCTTTCATTACACATGCAGGATTATTCTCTTCCTTTAACTTAATTTTTGTTTATTCAGGGAGTTGACTATCTCAGTCTCCATGCCTAATGCGGCATGTCCTGATTGGTGAGTAGAAAACTGAACCTATGCACATTTGATAAAAATCTGCCAGAAAGATAATTTAGATTTGCGTTTCACTTCACCACTAGATCTCCAGATTTGAGTGTTAGAAGGATTTGGGAGGCAGAAGTGACAGGCGGCTCCTCCTCCCCCACATGGTGGTCAATGTTGTTTGCACCAATTGCCAACTGAACATATGAAAGAACTTTCATTCCAGCACAAGGCCATTGCAGGACCCCATCAATGGAAATCGACCTGGAAAACACATTTTCATGTCTGCCAAACAGCCCAAAGTGCGCAAGAGTCCCCTATACAAAGACATTACCTCCACCCTTACTTGTCAATAGTTGGCTCCCACATTGTCAATGGGAAGTGGTTTTGTCACACTAGATCATTATTGTGCTCAATTTTTCATGCAGAAAAGCAAAAAAATTTGCTCGTGTTTCTTGATGATTGAATTTCTTTATGAATCTGAAATAACAGTTGCATTTTATTTTCTTGTAATAACTTAAAACTTATCTTTTAATTTTTCTGTATTTGCGATGTATACTGCCTTTTGGTGTGTGGTTTTTTGGGTTGGCGTTGATTATATGATATGTTGACATTGATCTAATGTTATATTTACTCCTCCGAGGATAAAAACAGAGGATTATTATACATGACGGGGATACTAAGCATGCATATTCCAAGTGAAGTTTACAATTTTTTTTGCATTGTCAAGGTCGACATATTTAATTTATAGATGCAAACTATTTTAATAATTAAATATTTTTTGCAAAATTTAAAAGAAAAAAAAGGCCCACCACCCTAGCTCTGTTATTATCAGTAACAAGTGGCGATGCACTGGTTGGATATGCAGTCCAATGTTGTTGGGAATGCCCTCATAAAGCATGCCATTCTTGGCATCTCTCTCTCTCATGTATGGGAGAAGGAACGTCAAAAAATGCACCACTGCCCCTCTCAGTTGAGTAGGCATTTGGAGTGCAATGCGAGTCATTTGTGTAATCATGTTTAGCAACCTTTGAAGCAACATACATACGTACACAAAAACAGCTCTCTCTCTCTCTGTGTGACTGAAAAAACTTCAGTGGTTCAACATCAAACTCTCTGGCTTCTGATTCTTCTGTCAAGAGCTACAACCGCACGAGGTTTCCAGACCATCAAACAAAAGTCAAGTTGCAGAATATGTGGAAAAAATATCCCACACATATTAAGCAGTGGATATGGATGTCATTAGGTAGAGATGCTGTAACCTCTGACCTAAAAGGCCAAAACAAGAACACGAAGAAGAAGAAGAAGAAAATGAAACCAAAGATGTCGAAAATTAAAGTTTCGATAAGAAACAAAAACGAAAGGAAAATGAAATTACTTATTCATATTTTCTTTTCATGGGTATGCAGACAAATTTCATTTTGTGTGAGTACTTATTCCTTTTTCTTCTCAACTTTCTAACCTAACAAAAAAAAAAAAAATTTAATTTTGCATTTCATTTTGTTTCCTATCTTTTTCACTTTTTCTTTCCTTTCACAGAGTTAATATCCAAACAGAGCATCACTCATTTTGCTGTTATCCTGTCATTGACTTCAAAGTTCAAACCTCAATTCTGCCAAATAAAAAAAGAGCGGGGGTGGGTGGGGTTTGTGTGGGGCGTCTCATTCTTTACTCTTAACTTCTCGGGTCTGTCATTTTGAATCAGTCTTTGCTTGACCTAGAAAATGTCGAATTTCTCTAGAATTTTCTGACCCGAACTTTTGTCTGTCAACCTTCATAAACTTATTCAACCTTTTTATTTGACATGGACAACCTAGAAATTGCCAAATTTTACACCAAATTTTACACCAAATTTGGATTTATTTTTTGCGTTGTAAATATATTTCAGAAAATTAATTGACCCATTCAACCTTACTTCATCCTATTTTTCAGCGCTTTTATGCTTTGATTTGGATCTTCGATTTGTGAAAGAAATAAAAAAGAAAGAAAATAGATAAGTAAATAAGATGAAGGGAAAGAAGTTTGAAAAATAAAAAGAAAAATGAACGAATCTTTATCAAAACAACTCCTGTTTTTGCTTTTGTTTGGTTTCTCCTAAAAACATGATGCATAAGCAATTTCGTTTCTCTTGACATATTTAAGATCCAAACATACCTCTATATAATAACCACTTCCACTCCTCAATAAGCATTGGTTCCACAATCAAACTTCACAAAATAGTTATTTTTAGAGAATAAACTATGCCTTAACATGGTGTTCACTAGAATCACTACTTGAAGATTTTAATCAAGGAATCTACAGATATTCCCCAACTATCAATAATTAATGGGAAACAATAAAAAAAAAGGAAAAAAAGAAAAAAGGGGGTTGCAATTAAAATACACTCTCACCTACCAATACCAAGAGAAAAGTGCAAACAAACCCTCTTGTAAATGTGACCCTAAAACTCTTTATAATAATATAATATTCATTTTCAACATTAAACAGCTGCAATAGGTGCAAAACTGAAGAGTAATGCTGCTAAAGGGAGCCCTCAAATGTGGCATTTTGATTAGTTATTTATTTATTTTAGATTGATAACAATCTTTGTCCTCTCCCAGCTATTTGATAGTGACCTCTGCAATAATATCTCTTCAAGAACCTTTGCTCAAATTTTTTTTTGTTATTTTAAGAATATGTTTGGAACTTGAATTTATTAAGGAAAAAAGGAAGAAAAAAAATGAGGGAAAAGATTTTGTTCTTTTTTTCTTACATTTTTTTTTCTTTTCGATCACCAAAATTTTGATTTAAACATAGCTTAAGAGTTTCTAAATATAAAAAATTTTACAAGATAAACTCGAAAGTCGTGTTACCCTGTCTCATATGTTAGGTGAATTACGTGAGTGGGTTTGCGTGTCCCAAAATTTATCTGACCCAACATTTAGGGTTATTCAAATTATCAAAAATAAAAATTCACATATTTTGTTGGTTTAGATAATGTATAGGAGAAAGAGAAGTGCAATTCATGACCAAGCAATTGGGATGAGGACTTAAAAGTACCACTGCACTACAAGTTGTGGTGATCTAAATGAAATATTCCATACTTTGATTAATATTTTATGCTCTATGTTCTCTATTTTATAATATCATGCATCATTTATTGTCAAGAATTTAATAAAATAATCTATACTTTGATATAGTACAGTGTTAATTAAAACAACACTTACTCTGATAATAGTTTTCATTGATTTGGCAGTAACAATGGCTAAACTGTAATTGATTTTAACTATTGTAAAAAAATAAAATAAAATAACCCATATGCAATAGAGTTCATAATTTCACCATTTGGCACAGATTAGTTTTTTTTTTTCCCATACTTATTGCCTTCTAAATGTAAATGAAAGTGAGCATGCATCCTAAATTTTTGGAACATTAACCAAGAAATTTTAGGATTAAGCCACTTGACATGTTTGTAATCTTTCCAATTAAATTAACCTAATTGACACCTCGAAATTTGTTTGAAAACCACATGTTGGCGAAGGGCGCGCTTTGAGTTTTAGAAATTTTGTTTAGATCCGGTAAATTTTTGAATATTTATGAAAAAAAGTATTTTACTAATCCCTTAACATTATAAAATTTTACTTTTAAAACTCTCTATAATTCAAAATTTTTTACCTTAACTATCCCTTAAAATAAAATTTTTGAGTCCACCGATTGTTAAAGGCATCCTTTAATATTACTGTATATGCATACAGAAAATGAGATTTTTTTTATTTTTGAAAAGTACCAATACAACTGTAAAATCGACTAAGCTATTCAAATCTGATTCACGCTTGATTTGTTAAACGCATTTAACATCGGCTTATTACGTAAGAAAACTAAATTTAAACACATTATGATTACAATGGCACTGTTTAATGACAACGAAATTAACGAACCTACGCCAGAAGACAACTCTCTACCTGTATTCAATAAATAAACACGTGGGACCCGTATTGTGTTCTTTTTATAACCACCAATATATAAATATATATATATATATATACATATATGTCTATGTATGTATAATGTATACATGAACCTATAACATTCGAAGCCTTCCACCAAAACAAAAAAAGAAAGCGCACTTCGCCACACTCTCTACAATTCGATCCCGTTCTCTCCCTCTTCAATTACACCAATTCTAGGGTTTCTTTTTCTCACACACCCACAATATATATATATATATATATAATCTATAGATTCAGGTATTTTGAATCTTAACGCTTCCGTAATCCGTTCTTCACAACAACTGTCCAATCTTTGATGAATTTCATGTTTTGCGGTGATTTTTAATATGTGAGTGTTGATTTGTTTTTATGTTTTCTAATTTTGTTTTGGCGATGATATTGCAATTCATTGACTGATCCCGTCCAAATGAGCACTGATTTGGTTGGGTGATTGATAGCTTTCTTGCTAGTTTTGGAATTTTGGAACTAGGGTTTCTTAATTCTTGTATTTTTATTATTTGGGTTGAGACGGGATTGTTCATAAAACCTTTTCTTCTCAGTCAATTGATCATCGTTCAGTTTCTTTGATCTGGAGTTGATTGATACGTTAAGCTCGAGTGTTCTGATACTATAGTCATCCATGGATAAACACGGTAAGGATTTTAATATTGTGAAAAATAGCTCTAAAAATAACCGGGTTAGTGTAGACTCAGAAAAGGTTGAATTGAATGGAGACACAGGACAGCATAATGAGACAGAGTCCTTGTTGCCGCCTAGGAGAGGTGGGTTGTTGAAAAAGTCAGGGAAGCCACGGCGGAAAGTGCAGTGGAATGATAAAGATGGGAATAAGCTTGCAGAGGTTGTGGAATTCCAACCAAGGTAATATATTGTTGCAGTTCATTTGATTACTTATGCATATTGTACGTCAAGTTATGAGAATTTCTGATTTTTTAAGTATTGATTTAGGTGGACTGGAAAATTTGTTTTTTGTTGTGAATCTTTGATTTGAAAACGTAAATTACTAGTTGTTTATCTCTAAGGAGTGCATGAGGCCTTTGCAACTCATCTGGACTAGAAACAGATAATTGCAACTTGCATTGGTGGAATGTAAAGAACAAAGGTCTATCTTAAATTTCAGGAAATAGCATGACCTGATTTAAAATGAATGTAAAAGGTAGTTCTGTGGTTCTTCTTTTGTTTTTCTAATAAATTAAAAAAAACACACAAAAATGTACAAAGAAAGAAAGAAAAATTAGTGTAGTGTCTTTCACATGGTTTTAGAAACAATTTCTTTTAGTAGTGTGGCAAATTATCGATTGACATTCAGATTTTAAATCTTTTAACAGTTCTCCTCAGCTTGCTAAAAAAATAAAATTGTTCGCTTCAGCTCAAAATTTTAATTTTTATTGATGTCATTGAGGATGGGGCAGGCAGCTTGAATACTTTGTGGCCACAGCTGAGATTGACCTATTAAATAATTGAAGAATGTTCAGGATTTTCCCATGGGATCTATCAGGACCATTATCAATTAAAGTGCTGTCAAGGTACCTGGTTTTCTCATCACATTTGAACAGGGCATGGAATCAGCCATGACTGCAGCCTATGCTGTTGTGATGCATTTTTAACCTTTCTGGGCCATTGGCTCTCTTTGGGAACCCATGGACCCAATTTGAGATTTTTCTAGCTATTTTATTTAATGAGGTTCCATCCTGATCATCATCCATCTTCTAGTTCTCTGAGGCTATGTTTTCTGTACTTTCAATCCTAATGAAGTGCAGTGGATGGGAAGGAGTTATATATTACAGGTTCTTTTGTGAGTAGACATTAGAAGGAAAGTTGAAATGACCTGCTAAGGGCTTTGAGTGCAATTTGGGAAATTGGAGGGCATGCAAAAATTTTAAGTTTGCTTTGTTTCCTTAATTGAAGATCTAACTCAGCTTAATTCAAGAAGGCCCCTTTACTTGGAAAAGGGGTTCTGGTTCAACAAACTTCCCACAAGACTCATTTGACCTTTGCCATGGGTCTTAAACTGGAACTTTGTGTGTCAAGGAAGCTGCACTTGGCACTGCCTTGGCCTTGGCATTTTTTAATGTAATCTCAGCAAGGGTGATATGCTAGCTTAACCAAGTGGTGGCATATATCTGATTATGGCATGCTTTTATAATCTTTAACTTACATTTGTTTAGTGTTTGACCTGAGGATTTTTAACCATTTTGTTTTTGCTTTGGCAGTGTTTTGTATCCATGATCACTTTGGTACGGTGCAAACAGTGCCAATGTAGTCCAGACTTGGCTGTTTCTTGGAAATGTAACATCCTTAGAACTTTCTTGTTAGCATTCCATCCACTGACTTTGCCACTCCTGGAGAACCTTAAGCTATTGATTAGGGAACCCAATGCTCGCTAACTTAAGATTTTAGTTTTTTTGTAGCTTATAAATAAAAGTTGACAGTAAAATGTATATCGCTGTTGTGATTTGTACTTGCTTGCATATTAGTATACGGTGGGGTTGTCAAATCCACATGTGTTGCGTGCAATTTAGGGTTGCACGGTAGCCAAGCCGCAGTGTCTTTCTTTCTTTCTTTGGTTTTTTTTCCCCTTTTTCCTTTTCTTTTCTTTTTTTTTTTTGTTTTTTCCTTTTTTTTTTTTTTTTTGACAAGTATGGTAGCCAGCTACGATGTCTTGCCTTTTGTCTCAAATTTGTTGGATCATCAACATATGTAATTGGATTTGAGCTTATTTGACATATGCAGTAGGATTATCAACTTATATGACTTTCACATGTCATGGCTTCCTCCCTTTGTTTAAGTTGAGTGTAATGATTACTTATAGTCTCAACAAAACTATCTCAAATACGCAATTGTGAAATTAGTATGGGGAATTTAAATATCACAAGAGCTTATAACATTTCCATTTTCTAGTAGGTTCCAAAAAGCATGCAGAGTTGTGTATATACAAATAGAGATCTAAACCAGACACTCAATCTGGATTTATCAGTTCATTAAATGCTACGGTGCTACCTTTCCTAGTACTTCAAAGTCCTTTGGCCTTGACAAGGAGTAAAAATTGCTTTGTAGAGAGTGACTACCATTGCATTTGGAACTGTAAAAACTCCTTTTGGCTGTCAGGACACTTTACTGTATTGATAGCTCAACAATAGATGGAACTAATCTCCACAAATTGTTCATGTCGCTTCGCTGCCTTCAGTACTTGAATGAGAATAAATAGTAGACCTTTCCACTATTATAATGAACTGTACATCGTGCTCTTTGGTGTGCTGCACTTGCAGCAACTGGAGAAATTATAGACGGAAATATTCGTATTTGAGAATAATTACAAGTTAGTGATGTGATTGACTAGTTTATCAAAAGCCTATGACAATAGACAATATACCGAGTTGTTCTTATTTTAAAATAATCTCAGCTGTCATTTCTATTTGTGCCTGCAGTGATGTTAGTGACTCTGACGATGAGGATTCAGATTCTTGCATCTGTGCCATAATGTAGATCTTACCCAATAGACCAACTTATCAGCAATGCCTGCTGGACAAACTAAGGGATTCATCTCCACCACCTCAATTTCTAGAGATTTTACCAAAAAGTTGGGCACCATTTTTAACTTCCTGCCGTAAAGATGGACCAATGGTCCTGATAGCCGGCACAGCAGTTTCTCGAGTGGAGGAGACAATTTGTTGTCTTTCAGCTAAGGTACCATTTGCTGAATGGGTTCGATTTGGGTTGTCCGATTACCTGATCTGAACCACATCAATTTTCTCTTGGCGGTGAAAGCAGATAAAGATGGTGACAATCTTGCTAGAATTAAGTTTTCATTTCTTTCGTTATTCACGTTGTCGGATGCTTGGTCGATATTTGTTCAACGGAGTACTGTGTATGACCATCATGTATAATGAAGTGGCAGGTTATTCTATTCTGTTACTTCTTTGTTCTTGGTAGATTTACTGCATCATAGAAGGACTTGCCACTATTGATTCTCACCTTATCTACCAAATTAATTTGATCTAGCAAGTTACACTGTTTTCAATTGCATTCACAGCAACTGATTATCCTGCATGCTTGTTATGATTATATCTAACATATTCTGCACAATTGCAGTTTTTTCTCTTCTTATTATGTTATGAAAAGTATTGAATGTGTCTTTACATTTATGTAACAGAGTATTGTGTATGATTCAAGTATGATGCAGCAGCATGTACTCATCAAGGTTGGCTCTAGAGTTATTCTCATCTTTGGCATTCACTATAAATCTGAATCAAGTGAAGTTGTTCATATGTGAAATCAGATATTTTCATTTTTACCCTTTTTTTTCCCTTTCTCTCTCTCGTAATCAAACAAACGACATACTCTCACTTCCTCAGCAATATCAAACTGCCCCAGAAACATCATTATTTGCAGGCAACAATATCTTAAAGACACAGGTACAATACAACACACGAGTTATTTCACACATTGTCTAACCTGCTGCAGGAAGACAATAAGGACTTGCTTCAGCTAAGCCTCTGTGGGCACAAAGTCCATCTTCAACCTCTGTATCACAATTGATTTGTTGCTTGTGTTTGATTCCATTCACTCTTGTAGTAGAGGTCTACCTTCTGTTCTTTCTTATGAACTTGATATGCACAGCATGTTTTTGTTTGAGACATGGCAGCAATTGCAACGGGGCTACTCTGGAGCGATGAATCCTGCCTTAGAAGAAACCAACCAGTTAGCAAGGCTTGCATCAACTGCAATGTCTTGCATTAAAGGCTTTGACTGATTAGGGTTTGTTTTACAATTGAAAGGTGATGAAATGAAGAGTGTCTATTGTTCTTGCTCTAATGCAATGTTCTCTCTCCTCTGCTGCTTCAGTGGTGCTGTTGCTCTGGCTTTTACTGCTTTCCACTGAGTGAGATTTTCAACTGGGTTCAGCACAGAAAACAGATACTGACTCCTATCACTAGATGCTTTATGGTTCAGCTCAACTTTCTTCAGTTCTTGATCCAGTGGAGCAACTTTGTCCTCAGCCAATTCAGTACAGGTAAACCTTTTATCTGATTCCATGGACAACTGCTCAGAAAACTCTTCTTGGCTCATTTTTTAACCATCACCACTGCTATCACTATCATATTTTTCATGGCCATCATCAGTGTTGTCATTATCCAGAACACTTTCCTCGAGTTTCATGTCATCCTCTTCATCATAGCTGTCTCTGCAATTTTGTTACCGATAAATTGAAGGGTATACTGGATCATTATTTGCTTTCGCTGTTTTCTTCTTTGTTCTCTTCAGACTTCTCTTTACTTTCGGAGAAATTGCTAGTAAAATCATAACTGGGTAATGGCTCATAGGTCTTGACATGCAAATTGAAGCTTGCTTTCTTTTTTATTCTCAAGATCAATCTGTCCTTACCCTGATTAGTATAAACAAATACACAAAAAAATGAATTTTTTTTTCTTTTGTATAAATAACAAAAACAAAAACCAAAGAAAACTGGGACATCAGAGTCACTGGGGTTTTCTGTGAAAACAAATTCTATTGGCACATCAGAGTCCAGAGGCTTATAGCTTCCATGTCTCTGCAACAATTCAAATATATAGTATGTTGTATGGAAACCATGAATGAACAATATATGATTGATGAAGCTTGAATATGGTCTCTCACTTGGTCTTCCAGATAGAGCTTTGTTGGCCGGTTTTATGTGCTTTCACTTCTTGGAGAAACCAAAACAGTCAAGAAAACAACCGATTGCAAAGCCTGGCCAGATTTCCACAGCTTGCTTTGTTCTGGAGTATTAATGTTCAATGGGTCTTTTATGCTGGAGAGAGAGAGAGAGAGAGAGAGAGAGAGAGAGAGAGAGATGAAAATTTGAATGGCATTTGGCTCCAACTGTGTTTTAAAAATAGGAACATTTGAGAGAAGTAATGATGATGGCTGAGGTGGTTACCCCAGTGTTATTAAAGGGGACTTGTAACAAAAACCAGCTTCATTGTAGAAAGTAGAAACTGCAGCTCCACCCTGGCTTTGCTAGTTTGCTTTCATTTTCTCACTCTTTCTTTGTTTTTCTTGGGTCTTGCCCTTTTTTCTTTCCTTTTCTTAGTTCGGCTTGAGTGGGAACTTTTTACCGACTGTGGCCCTGAATTTGATTTCTTTGTCATTCTTATCCTCGGTGGGTAATTTAGTTGGTGGAGACAAAAGCAAAATTCTCTGCAAGTTTACTCCATACATAAGCCACCTCAGGATTGGACTACTAATTCTGTATGAATTATTCTTATTTCGGGATTCACTATGCAAAAATGGTCGAGATAAGTAATCTGGATAAGACTTTATTTTGGATACATAGAATCAAATAATTAGAGATAGAATAAGTAATCCCCAGATTCGGAATTGGAGGTCAAATAACAATATTACGTTTGGCAACTTCTTATCCCATTATCCCATCTAGTGAAACATGGCAAAGATGTTTAAGGGTAAAGGGCTGCCATCCACAATTGAGGTGACAGCTATCAGTCGGTGATTGACCATCACATGTAGTTGTGGCTAGCATTTAACTTAAGGTGATTGCTTATATTTATAAAAATTGGATTTGACTAAAAATTGAAGGGAAAAAAAAACCCTTTGAACTGATCATATTAAATAGAAAAATTAAACTAAAAAAGGTTTATTTAATGATAAAGCTTCGTTCTTTTGCTATTTTTTTATTCTGATTTTTATGTATCTCAAAAGTTAAACTTGAGTTGGTCAACGTAAGGAGCACATCCATTTAACCAAATAGGACAACCCCTCAAATTAATGCTTAATTGAAACTTAAAAGAGATATACTTATAAAACTAATGAAATTATTTGTGATCAGCATAAGAAGCATAGAGGAAATGAATATGAAAACACCAGATCTTTACGATCTATATTTCACAAAGTTTTCCAAGTAATTTTTAGAGTTTCTTTCCAATTTTTGTCCAATTTCTATTGGGGAGTTTTTTCTTTAATAGTCAAATTGCATTAGATACGTTTATTGAAGATTTTGAAATATTTTTCTTAATTTTCATAATAATATTATTCCAGTATTGAAAACACCTATTTTCCTTCTCAAAAAGAGCTCCGACTGTAGAGTGGGGCTATTGTATTTTACTAGTGGCTATTTTTTTTATTCCAATCTTTGCTCTTCCCTTTACTAGCACCTCCAACATGCAAATGTAGCTTCTTGTTGTTTTTTTTTTTATTTTTTTTTAAATATCAGGTAAACGCCAAGTATTATTGCTTAGAACAAACTTCAACCATCCTTAAGCATTGTATATAGTTTGCTCTCTGATAAGTATCTAATGATCGATAATTTTTTGAGGTTTCAGATCAGAAAAAAAAAAGATAAAAAAACAAACAAACAAACAAGAAGGAAAAGAAAGGAAAGCTGAAGAGAGAAATTTTTTAAGAACTAACTTTAATTACTAAGATTTTGAGACGAATTTTTAATAAGGCAAACCCAAGTTGAAGTCAAGAAGTTGATTTGTTTTAATAGTCAATGAGCATTAGATTATTAGTTTAAGATGGATATAAGAGCTATTTTATAACTTAAATTACACAATATCTGAAAAAAAATTTTTGAAGAAGAAAGGGTTCATTACTGTAAAAAAATATGTCAGCATGTATTATCGATGAAAATTTATAATTGTAAGTAAGTTTTTCCTTAATAGAAATAACGAGTAATTAGAAGCACACTCCATGAACTATGATTTTGTATCATTATGCTCTCTTAAACTTTAAAACATAATATATTGACTTCCTGAACTATCAATTTATATCAATCAGTCCCTTCTATTAGCAATATCTTAACAATCAATTAGGAGAGCAGATAAAAAATTATCATATAACTTGCACATGTTCATAAAAATTTATTTTACACTTAAATTATATTATCTTTTTGTAATAATTGGTTGCTGATTGAAATATTTCTCATTTTGCCTCTATATTTACATGTCATTTCAATAAATATTTCAGTTATTAAATAATTATTATAACAAAAGAAGATCAATTTAAGTATAAAATTATACTTTTGTTGACATGTATAAGTCAAACAATTATTTTTCATCCATTTTCTTAACAGATTGCTAACAGGAGAGGTTGATTGATACAAATTGATAATTTATGGATCAACTTGTTACGTTTTAAATTTTAGAGAACATAATGATACTGAGTCATAGTTCATGTGTGTGTTTGTAATTAATTCTAAAAATAATGAGTGAACTTGTTAATTAATAATTTGAGATATCTCAATATTATTATTTGTTTAGTTGTTAAAGGATTATCTGGAAGAGTACTTAAGGTAAATCAATTGTCAAATGTAGATATCAGTTCGGCTATTCATAAGGTGTTTTAAGTATTGTATAATTTGTATGTAACTAAATGGAAAAAATAAGTACCTTGAATTTAAGATGAGAATAAAAATATTTATGTTGGAATAATTGTAAGAACCGCAGTATTTGTACTAGGTATATCAACAGGTTATATGAAAAATCTGACATCAAATCACAGCCGTCCACCATCACCAATCCCAAAGCCCAAAATATCTAAACCCTTCAACCCATCCAATCTCGTCCGTCTATTCAGAATACTTTCCACACCCACTATCTGTCTTTCACTGCAATGACTTCTTATTCCCCTCCCTCAAGTTGACCCATCTCTCTCTCTCTCTCTCCTCACAAAGCCAGTCGGCGTCTTCGCCACAAACCCTCACTCTCTCACACCCATATCTCTTTGCAGCAAGATTTTTAGAGATAGAAAGCAGTGATATAGAGAGAAACAAAGTCATGGACTCGGATCAAGGGAAGCTCTTCATCGGGGGGATATCGTGGGAGACGACTGAGGATAAACTGAAGGACCATTTCGGGATCTATGGTGACGTTTTGCAGACTTCTGTCATGAGGGACAAGACCAATGGCAGGCCTAGAGGTTTTGGGTTCGTGATCTTTGCAGATCCTTCGGATCTCGATAGGGTTCTTCAGGACAAACACGTCATCGACGGTAGAACGGTGAGATTAGACCTTGATTCCACCCCTAGATTTGTTTTCTCTTCATCTTTGATTATGGTTTTTTGCTACTTCAATGCTATTTTTGTTGGGTATTAAGGTTAGGTATATATACACCTATATAAATACACATGTATGTACATATATATAGTATTTGTACAAATGAATGAATAGCCTATATGTTTGTTTGGTTATGCTTTATCAGTTTGATATGCATGTAAACTATTGTGGGATGTTTTGGTTGAAAATTATGCATCAGTTCATTTTTTTAGTTTTATTCATGCTTTAGCGTGGGGGGTTGGGTTTAGTTGTTTTCATGTCATAGGTTAATCAATGAGTTCTTATATGCGTGCCTATACCTATACATAATGTTGTGCCCTCTATTTTTTTTGGCGTTATATGATTTTACACTTCATTTCTTTGTCTGTAATTATGTTTGAGTTTCTGGGTTTCTGAAGTTTTTGTTGTTTGAACAGTGTTCTTTGGTTATTGATGGTTTAGTCATTAGTTAATTATAAATAAATTGTTAGTTTCCTAGGTTTATAGGTTTATGGTTTTTTCTGGATGTTGTGGTTTTTCTTATCTGGATTTGTATGGGGATGTTGTGGTTTTTCTTCGTTGGATTTGTATGACTAAGTTATTGTTTATCTTTTATTGTGTTAACTCATGTTTGTTGGTTTACTCGTTCCATTTATTGAATAGATTTTTGTTGGATGTTATGCCTAATTATGTGGTTTAATTATGATGCCATTTCTTTCTTTTTGCTTTCTGAGATATCTTGCTATTTGTTTTGATTTTATGTTGTTGGGTATTACTTAATAAATAAATAAATAAAAATTTTGTTGGGTATTAATAGTCCCAGATTTTTTTATAATTAAAAAATTAAGAGGTCCAGTTTATTTGTTTAGTACAACTGTTTTCCTATTCTTTTAGGTTTTGCATTCTTTAAGTATTTGTCTGGGTCTGTTTAATTTTCTTTTTTCCCATGCATTAATGTGTCAATTAATTGAGTCCCTTGGATTGTGTTTTACTGTTGCTAACTTGAGTAGATTCAGTCAAATTTGAACTTTAGATTGTGTTTTATTTGCCTTTCTGTCCTTTATTTATTAATGAGTGAATATTTACTTTGTTGATCATTGTGTTCATTTCACTAGTTTTGGTTTAAGGTGGATGAAGTATTGATTTGGTAAATTTGGGTATCATGTTTTTCTCTACTGTTTTTTTGTTCATTTACTTATTTATTTATTTTTGAGTTTTTGGCTATATTATAAGATCAACTTGTTGTTTAGGGCTGGACTTGGAGATTGGGACTTTGAAGAGTGTAAATTGCTTTATGCTTTTTTCCTTAGCTGTCTGAATGAACCAGAAACAACATAGGAATCTTTGGAAAAATGACTTGACTGTTTGAAGTAAACGGAAAGAGCAATAAACAAACTGAAAAGCTCTGAGTATTTACATACTTGATGATGGCATGCATTGTTCTGTTCATATGATTCAAAGAGGCAAATCATATTCTTCCAACCTCAGCCACTAAATTTGTTTTCAAGACTAAGCACTAGTGCATGCACCTGGTTTTGGGCCAAGCTTGAGAGCGAGAGAGAATTTGGGAGGTGGCAATAATAGTTTCTCCTTCTCATGTATCGCAGAGTTTAATGTTTTGTTACTGCTTTTGGGAGGATTTTGTGATGATTTTGGACAAACACAACCACACCCCCCCCCCCCCCCCCCCCCCCCCCCCCCCCCCCCCCCCCCCCCCCCCTCTTCTTCCTCTCCCTCCCCCCCCCCTCCCTCCTGTGCATGCTCTTGTTTCTCTTTTCTTTTTTTTTTTTTCCTGTGCATGCTCGTGTGTTGGGGTCGGGTGCAGTGTTTGTGTGTGTTTATGTATACATTAACAAGTTCACCATCAACTTTACATTTGTGCATGTTGGACGACATTTGAGGTGCCAATATTTACAGTAGAAGCCATTTAGATTTTCAATGACCTATATATATGTTGTCATTATACCCATTTCTGCATCTTTTTTACTGTCATTTCATTTTTTAATAGAATAAAATTTACATTCAAGATTTACATCAGTACCATTTGTAAGGTTTTGATTTCTTTAGAAGTTGCAGATGAGCATGATTGGGCTTTTCTTGATTCTTCTCTGAGTTTTCCATTTAGTGTTATAACTACTTGCTTTGATTATTCAGGTTGAGGCTAAGAGGGCTTTATCAAGAGAGGAACAGCAGACTTCGTCCAGGTCTGGAAATGCTAACAATGCTAGAAACTTTGGAAGTGGTGGAAATTATAGGACCAAGAAAATATTTGTTGGAGGCTTGCCACCTACTCTGACGGAGGAAGGATTTCGTCAGTATTTTGAAGCTTATGGTAATGTAACTGATGTAGTACTCATGCACGATCAGCAAACCCAGCGCCCTCGTGGGTTTGGATTTATTTCCTTTGACAGTGAGGATGCAGTTGATATGGTTTTGCATAAGTCATTTCATGATTTAGATGGTAAACAAGTGGAAGTGAAGCGTGCTCTTCCTAAAGATGCCAACCCTGGTAGTGGTGGCCGTTCCTTGGGTGGTAGTGCAGGTAGTGGTGCTGGTGGTGGAGGTTATCAGGATTATGGTGCTTCTGGGGGCAATTCAGGTTCTTATGGTGGCCGAATGGATTCAAACAGATACATGCAATCTCAAAATACTGGAGGTGGGTTTCCACCTTATGGTTCTTCAGGGTATAGTGCTCCTGGTTATGGGTATGGTCCTGCCAATAACAGCATGGGTTATGGTGGTTATGGGGGTTATGGTGGCGCCAATCCTGGTTATGGCAGCCCAGCTGGTGCAGCCTACGGAAACCCAAGTGTCCCTAGTGTTGGTTATGGAAGTGGTCCAACAGGTGCCCCACGGAACTCCTGGAGCTCTCAGGCTCCCTCTGGCTATGGTGCTGTGGGCTATGGGAATGCTTCTTCTTGGGGTGCTCCTAATGCAAGTGGTGGTGGTCCTGGTAGTGGTGGTGTTGGTCCTGGTTCAGCACCCACAGGTCAATCTCCCAGTGGAGCTGCTGGGTATGGGAACCAAGGTTATGGGTATGTTGGGTATGGTGGAACTGACGGGTCTTATGCAAATCAAGCTGCGTATGGTGCTGTTGGAGGTCGTGCTGGGAGTGTCCCAAATAGCAATACTTCTGCTGGTGGGGGAGAGCTGCAAGGCAGTGGTGGGGGCTATATGGGAGGTAGCTATGGTGATGCCAACGGGAATTCAGGGTATGGAAATCAGGGATGGAGGTCTGATCCCTCTCAAACTTCTGGAAATTATGGGGCTCAGGCAAATGGACCTCATGGTGGGCCAGTTGGATATGGTAGTGGGTATGGTGGTGCTCCAACTCGACAGGTTCAACAGCAGTAATTTGATGACCTCATTCTGTTTGGAACTTGTGATTTTGATGATGCCATGCTGTCTGGGAGTCTTTTGCAGTTGATGCTTTTCCCATTTCAGCTGGCAGGAGGGTTGGCTCTTGTTGGATATCATGCACACATTGGGACTGGTTGGATTGCTTGACTCCCACTAGTTTGCAGTATCTATTTTCTTAGAGGATAATAGAGTATTTTTGAGGAGTAGAGTTATCTCTTCTTTAGTAATTGCTCTTGAGTGAAGTTTAAATTCATTGTGCTTATAGTTGTGCTGTTAGCTGATCTGGAGCTTTTTATTACCGCGTTTAAGCTACAGTAGCTTACATTGAACCTTATTGATATGGTTTGATTCAGTAGAGTATTTTGCTTATGATGTGGTATTAGCATTCATCTCTGGCTACTTTTGCAGGATTTAGTTAACATAGGCAGATTCATGGATATATGTTTGATGATAGTAATATCATTTCTTTTTCTTTGTTTTGCCAAGTAGAACTACAGAGATATAGTGAGGCTTCTTACTGATAGGACTGGAGCTATAGGCCACTTGGGCTGATCACTTCGTAATGGATAGCTATAATCGTAGTGGTAGTTGAACTTTGAAAATGGCATAATCATTTCCCCCTGTATTTGCCCTTGTCTTGTACAGGAGGAGAGATGCTCAAGTTCTAAAGTGGAGCCAACTGTCCACTCATAGCCGAACACGAGGTTCATAAGTGGGGGTGTGTGTAACATGGAAGGGGACTTGGATTTGGCTGGTTGACTTAATGCATTAGCCTGAGATTGGTCATGCAGAAACAAGGCCATGCTAGCGCTGTCAATTTTCAGGGATCGTCTCATTTCAAGTATGGAATCTCAGAATCATCATTCAGCTTGCGGTGAGCTGATGGATTTTTCAGAGCTGAACAACCTGCGGTATGTTGACTAGAGCAGTTCGGCAAATTTCTCAGTTTACAATTTCAACCTAACCGTATTAGGCTGCTTATCAGTTCTATAGAGTCTTAGGAATGAGTTTTGGATCGAGAACTTCACAGTATTCTCATAGTAGTCTTAAGTTTGCTCATTAGTGTGCCAGTAAATTGTCAAACACTGCTAGAGTTAGTCAGAAAATGGACTACATTCATACACTTATATTGTTGTTATTGTTCTCTCGTGCATTTTTGAGTTTGCCAGAAAATGGGCCACATTTATACATTTAAACCGTTAATATTGTTCTCTCATACATTTTTTCAATACTAATAGGAGATTAATACTGAGATAAGATTGTTAAATGTTTCTCTAGTGGATGCGTGATTTTGCTTCCTAGCTATAGCCTTCGATGGTTGCGATTTTTGAATTCAGCCAAGATTACGATTGAATATAGCAACTGTAAAAGAATCACATTGTTTTGGTCTGTAAATGGGCCTTAGTTTTAGCTTCTTGTCACAAGAAATTCTGTTTTCACAAGCATATATGATGGTTTGTGTGTGTAATAGCGGTTAGATAAGAAATGAGATGTATTCTCTTTCCTTTCCATCTTCCCTGCCCCTGCTTCACTTAAGTCTCTCTCTCTCTCTCTCTCTATCTCTCTCATTGTTGGACTTGTTTGTGTGCATTATGAGTTAAGCAAAAATTTGGTTGGAGATGCTGTTTTGTGAAGCCATGGTTGAACAGTTTTAGTTTTTGCAAGTGTATATGCATATTCCTCAAAAGTCTCGAGGCAAGTTGGGAAGGATGCTCATAACTTGGCTAATGCAGGCAGGGGGAACAATGGATTTGCTGGTGTTAATTGCTCAGGACTTGGAAATTTGTCAATCCTTATGAAGACCAAAGGAAAGTATTTTTTTTTTTACCTCCAGCAACTCTTGTTGCATTTTTCTTTTCTCCTTGTTTTTCCGTGACAACGTGATCAGGAAAATATGAGTTGGGTTTTCTTTAGTTCTCTATTACCAAAATCCATAACGCAGCTAAAAGGGTTATGTTGGCAAATAAACAAACTGGTGAGTGGATGTATAGCCACTTCAACATGGATAAAAGGGAATAGAAGTGATCACTTGGGTGGGTTATCTTAATAATTACAATTAGACAGATGAATGACACTGTAAACCAGCCAAGCCAAATAGTGGGTTATTCAAGCTTGATTTGTTTAGTATTTGAGCAGATTTTAATTGAGCTTTAAACAAGTCGAGCTTAAGTATGAATTTTTTAGTGTATATAAATTTATCAGGTTGAGCTCATAAATTATTTGAGTTGTTTACATAATAAGCCGATCTCTTTGAGTAGCTTAGTTTGTCAGTGTGTTGTACAGCTCTACTTATAGTTAGTCTCAAACCCGCATATGAATCTCGAAGTACCCCAAATATGCTCACTTGTCTTGCCAACACTGGCAGACAATATCCTGAATAGTGCAGCTAAGTGCACGAGGCGGAAAGGCTCTTTGTGTGTTTCAAACCCATTTGCTGCTGCTGTGCCAAATCCTGGCTTGAGCTAGAAGATAATTTCCCATGCCCTAAAAATACAATTATTGCGTATACCAACTTATTTTCTCAGTTTGCGGATTGATATATATAGAGAAAAAATTGTAAACCTATCACTTCAAAAAAAAAAAAAGAACGCTCCTCAAGATGCCCTTTTAATTATAAAATTGTTACAATCACATCATTTTGATTCAAGATTTGTACAAAACTTTTGAAAGAATGACATTTTTCATCTTGAAATCAATGTTGCCAATATATTTGATTAGAACCAGAGAACACGCTAGACTCAAACTCGCCCAGTTTTGCATGAAGGAAAATCAGAGAATGGGGAAAATGTTCACATTGATCATCTGCCACATCTCAAATGAGAAGATTCAGAATTTGAAAATCATAAATTGCAGTTTGTTTACAACTGCATCATAGGAGAATGTATAATTCAAGTAGTCTCATAAACAAATGAAAAGAGACAAAAGTTAGAATGAGAAATAAATGAACCACTGTGAACAGGCTTGAATAGAGCCTGATTTATCTTCAGAGTATGCAATCAATAGTTGAAGACAATCAACAAGCAGAAGGTACACCCTTGTATGGATTGCCGAATGCTGAAACATTGCCAGGGCGTGAGAATACAACCTACATTGGAGGGGATTCAATTACTTTCTTGAGTTCTAGCACCAAATGATTGATTCAGTAGTCATAATATCCATTGATGAGCAATACAATCATGCAACTAAACAGGAACAATGGATTCTGCAGAGAACTAGTTAAATTTTTTTTCTAAAGGCTAAAAACCTAATGCTCCGATTCAGATTTTGGATTTGTGGAGGGAAGGGAAAAGGGGAAGGAAACATATAGGAAAAGAAAACGAAGTGAAGAAGTTAAATTTCTTTATTACTTTAGTTGGGTCATGAGAATGAGAAGAAAATTAATGGATGTTTGCTTAAGCGTAAAAAATGAATATGTATAAGTAATTCATTTCCCTTCCTTTTCCTTTCCCTTGAGAAATCCAAGATCTAAAGAAAGGACAAGTGAAAATCTAGTAGTTCTACTTTGAATGAATCCCGGTGAAAGGTTATTTGTATCATGCATCTCATAAGCTCATGATTCCAATTTTTCTGTTTATACTAATATTTAAACTTGACGAATAAAATTAACAAAAAAAGGAAATAAAAAGTAGATTGGGCAATTATGAGGAAGAGCTACTTCTCATTGTGTAGTCCATTATAAACTTCTAACCCAAAAATAAGAAATAGAAGGTGAATAATGCTACCGTACTACACTGAATGATTATGGTGCTTCATTTCAATACCCCCTAATTTATTAGGAGATAATTCATAATAGCTTCAATAACCTTAAAAAGAATAGAGAACAAGCAGTAACAGAGTGACAATGAGCTAGAGTTATACCTGGTAATTTCCAAGCGTACAAGACTTAAAACCAGCTGCACAATAATCAAAATAATACTCCCATGTCCGGATGAACTTTTCATTGAATCCCAATGCAATGATTTTGCTAAGAACACAAGTATAAACAAACAATAATCAATGTCTAGAATTTGTCAATGACTCGGAAATCATTCATATATGTACATATATATATACATATATATATATAAATGTATAGAAGATTAAGTGCTTTATAGTGACTAAAAGCAGCAGAAGTTTGAAGAGAACCAAATATCAGAGGCAGAAAGATGGAAGAACTTGTAATTCTGTTCTTTACGGTTTATTTATAATACGAGATTCAGACCCTTCTCATCCAAGCTAGGCTTTCAAAAGAAGTTCCAAAAACTGGATATTTCATTTCAGATTAACCTGTATACTTATTCTGATTGACATTGTATTTTTATACTAGTCTTATCTATACTCAAAACTATTTAAGGTTTGTTAAAAGTGTAAGTATTATGTATGAACGTCGTGCAACCATATGCAAAGATAGTCCTGTGACTGATTCTATTACCTATAGCTTGTTCCTACATACTCTTGTTTGTATAAACACTATCATAAGAGACTTTCCAAGTTCTTGTGGTATTAATTTCTCAGTAAACTTTAAGGGTTGTAGTTTATTTAAGGCATCAACGTGTTAATTATTAGTTCCTATTACCTTCGCTGCTCCAGGAAGTTCTTCCTCCAACATCTGAGTGTCTGATAGTAATGTATCCCTATGTTTTCCAGGTGCTCAACACTGCACTTAAAGCATTATATTAGAGATTTCAGAAAATGAAGTTGAATAAAAGTAGAGGCAACCATAAAATTATAAGAACAAAAGTTTGCTTTCATACCAGAGTCTGGATGAAGCAGACATTGCTGATGTTATTCTACTTAATGAAGGTAGGCATCCACCAGGGAAAATATATTCCTTTATAAAATCTGAGCTTCGCCTGTACTCATCATACCGCTCGTCTGGTATTGATATGAACTAAGAAACAATCAACCACTGTTACCAGTTAGCAAAAGACTGAATGTTATATGCACAATATTAATTTAATGCCCACATATCTTCAATTCCAATTGCTGAAGTGACATATGAAGAATTGGAGGTTAACTTAATTGATTTGTTTGCTGTTATGGACGCATAAGTTGATAATCTAATACTGAGGCATCCAATAATCATAAATCTAAATCAAAATGAGTTTGTATGGTTAAACAAGTGATAAGAAAAGAAAAAATGTTTAATGCTATCAAGAGCAAAGTGGACTACTTTTAAATCCTTCATGAAAGACAGTAGACCGCTTAAAATTTGCATGGTCTGTCAGAATCCCCATCAGGACGTTCTGTCAGAAGACAAGGAGGTTCTCTCATAGAATAATTCCAACAGCGAACAAAAGGAACAACCAAGTGAATATAACAACTCCAACAGGACAGCCAAAGGAACAAATGAGAGAATACAAAGAAACACTAGAAGACCAAAAAAAAAAAAAAATTGATTCCGACATGTAAATTCTCAATTTTCTTTTTAACTTGTTGGATGGTTACCTGTAAAACAAGAAGCCCATCTTCTGCCAATACTGATTCACAACAAGCAAAAAACTCCTCCATGTATTCATGGCCAACAGCTTCTATCATCTCACTGTGGATGATAATCAATAAGGTCAACCTAAGTGTTTTATGATCTGATGTTATTTTGAGACGAGGCAACTTACCAAGATATAATTCTGTCATACTTGTAGGTATCAGGCAATTGGCGGTAATCACAGAGGATAAATTTTATGCGGTCCTGACAGTGAAATTGATTAAAATAGTAAGAGATTTGACAAGATAAGAAGTGGAGACATAATGGCGAACTACTGGTCAGCCAGAGAGATGCATAAAATTTTTAAGAGTGCAGAAATTGAGTATTCTTGACAAAGTTTTGAAGAGAAAAAACAAAAAGCAAAAAACTAAAGAAAGGAGGTTCTCACCTTAAGAAGTTGATCAACTGATAATTCTTTTATTTCCTATTGTTAACAAGTTGGATTCTGGGTCGTTATGTATTTGAGTCCACTACTTTGGTTCTGAGTTTTTAAACTAAAAATCTCCTAAATACATTTAGAAGTATTCTAGTCAACGTACAATGTAAATCTCAAAATTAACAACATAAACTAATTAGCCTTCACACACTCCAATTGACAGAAATATCACAGATAAAATGGTGGATCTTCAATTGCTGCCGTTCAAGTCAGGCTAGGTTTGAATGAACATGGATCCCAAGCCTACCAACTGATTACCCATTTTCGAAGGCTAGGATCCTCACCAATCTCATGGGAATACATCACTTCATCTAACCATGGGGTCAATGAATGATTGTTGGCAACTCTAATTGAAGTTGTAACTAGTCCTTGCTAAAAAAATAAGAACGGATTCTAATTCCTTGCAGCTCTTTCATATCTATATTATTGGTCAAGCCAGAAAGCTACTTGGTCTCCTAAATGCAAAAAATCCAAGTTGTCCTGTATTGTTCTTCAGAGCACCTTAGAGTTGTGGTGTAGTTGTAACCTCAAGGACAAAAGTTCAGATGCAAAATTGCCAGCCCCGCGCTTCCATGTTTCTTTTGAGTGTAGGACTGCCATTCATGTGCATAGCACGTTTAAGCCTCCTAGTTACTTTTAAGCCAGGAAAAAAACTAACATTCCTCTAAATATAAGACAAAACATAGATTGCAAATACATCTAAATTATGTGACAAGAAGGGATGATACATCTAAATTATAGCACATTTAACTGTTCATTTCAGAAAGCAAATATGTACTTGTTCAATTCAGAAACCAAATGGTAACTTAAAAAGTATAATTACCTGAAGGCCAGCTTCCTTCACTTTCATTTCTGCAAATTTCAGTTGTTCCTCAGATAGGGTGATGCCTGTGTATTTGCATCCAGTTCTCTTGACAACTTCAACAGCCAAGCTTCCCCAACCACACCCAATCTCAAGAATTTCATGTTCCTTGTGAATTCTTGCCTAGATTGGTCAGACATCAAGTAGTAAAAGATATGTTATGGACAAAATAACATCAAAATTGAAGCAACTTCTAAAGATAAGCCTCACCTTTTCAATCAGAAGAGAGATTTTTCTCAGCTGTGCTACTTTCAAGTCTTCACCTTTAGACTGTCAAAATTTGGCATGGAAAGGAGACTAATATAAGTTAAAAGAACAAAGAAGACAAAGTTTTTGATTGAAGACAAAGAATCAAAAGATTGAAGTCCTGACCTTAAATACTGCACAGGAGTATGTCATGGTTTCATCCAAGAAAAGAGCAAACAGTTCATTACTCTAGAAAGACAAAAAACAAAAATCAAAACGAAGTTATCAGGCCTACCTATTATGTGCCCGTAATTAGTTGCAATAATATGAAAAGAAACTAAAGTTTCATAGACTAGCAACTTGCATCTAAATGTGGGAACATCCAAATTCATACAATTACAATAATAAATGTTAAGTTCAGTCTTGTGAAACTTCAAGGCAATAAATTCTCAGGACTCTAACTGAGAATATGTATCAATATGCAAAATTATCAATTTACAGCAGAACTAGTCAGAAGTAGTAGCATTAGTAACTTATCAAAGACTGAAAACTAAACACCTCATTGGGATCATTTGTGACACTACAGGCCTCCAACAACCTGCTGCTTTGAACTTAAACATGGATATATGAAAGAACAAAATGGAATAATCCATTGTGATAACTATGTCAACTTAGTCTAATGGCTAAAAGCTCCATAAGGTAAGGCAGAAAAGGAACACCAATGAGAAACAACTAAGTTCTCCTCACTAATTGACACCCATGCTCCATGGGATAATTGCTTTGCTGCTTCAACGCTAAAACCTGGTTCTGCATTTGCTTTCGCTTTGAGCATCTTAAGACCATACACTTAACAATCTTCAGTGAGTGTTTACAAATGCTCAAATTTCCTGAGCATGTACATTATTGTCCTAGTGTAAGATGGTGTTTTTATGTAATGCCAGAGCATTCAACGTAGCCACTTCACTCATTATGAAGCAACAATGTCATAAAAGCAGTATAATAAGGCAGTTGTATAACTTGTATGTACAATCATTTAATGAACTTCTATTAGAGTCCATATAACATAGGATAATACAAATCTCCTTCTGAAAAATACTCTATAAACTTTATTGAAACAGAACAATTGACAACATTAATAATTTTTCATACCAGGTCATAATGACGAGAGATATTCCTGCGAGCTTGTGTAAGAGTATTTTGACGTGAGACATGCTGAAAGAAATATTTTGCAGAGGCAATACAAGCGGTGAAAAGCAATGGTGTCCACCAGCCCCTAGAGTCAAAATAGGATATATACAAAGCTACTGAAGTTTAGGAGATGACTGCAAGCTGCATCACATAATAGCTAGTCCATGGACGAAATTTACCTTTTGGTACTAGACATTGAGACAGAAGTCCTTAAATCTCTGTTGGCAATGAAAATCTGCAGAAGAGTTCAGGAAGGCAACCCCCAATACTAGATACTTGAAATTGAATTAAGATTCACTGTCTTACCATGAATAGGTTTTGAAGACCCTCATTTTGATCAACCATAGAAAAATCCCCATTAATATATGCATCTGCAAGGCCTAAATCAGCCCGTGTAACAACCTGTCATAAGAATTCCATGTAAGAAACTTGTGTGATGTGAACCTACCCATCAGAAGAAATGTTTAATAGTAAAGAAAGGATACATACCTTCCAGTAAAACTGGGGATTGTGAACTCTCAGCGAAGTTTTAAGAAGACATTTCTTTCTGGTTCCTTCAAAGGTGAAAATTGTACCTCCTTCCTCCAATAAACTATGGCAACATAAAGAATATCATATCACTATATCCATAACAATTATTTGTTATTTTCCTGATAAGATTTTAAAAAAAATAAAAACAGTTCAAACTTCAAAATTGACACTGGTGAGTGTTGAGTGACTACACTATGGCAAAGGACTCCATTTGGATACCTAAAGAAATGAAAAATCAATTAAAAAAGACAAATGATAGCCAGCAGCTACAGTGATGGAATTTGTTTCATAGGTATGTAGGACAAAAAGTAAGAACGAAGTATTGAATGCTAAGAACCCGTTGCTTTAAAATCATCAGCAGTTAGACACAGCAAATTTTAGTATCTATACTATCAACAGGTCTTCTCATGACTGGCCAGGCTCTCTCTGAGTAACTATAATCTAGTTTGGCAGAGCATGTGCATATATTAATCATAAGATGTTATACTTGTGTTAATTGAGCGTATTAGAGGCCCTTATAATTGAGAATGAAACCAAGATAAACAAAGCATAAAAAATGTACATGCCTATTTGCATCCAACTATGTGTTTATTATGCACAGTCAAATAACTTATGCCGTATTATAAGCTCCAAAAAGATAAACAATAAACAAAGTATAGCATACTGCAATCATAACATGGACCCAAGTCAGCATTTAAATTAGTACATAAAGCTGCAATCACATGATTACAACATCTAGACATTTGTTTTTTTATCCAGATTGTTGATAAACAGATATCCATGAAGTGTGACATTAAGTTACCTTTGACAGAAAAAATAGGACACTCAACCATAGCATTTAAGTCTTTTCCCTATTTTACTAATAATATCATAAGCTCCTCACCCAAATGACAAATATGACTAGCCTAGAAGGATATCGAAATAGGTAAAATATATGATGTGATGAGCTCAGGCTAGCATGCACACAAACCCAACCTTTCAAGAAGAGAGAATTTGAAAAAAAAGAAATACAGAAAAATAATATAAAGGAAATTTAGTAGCTTATCAGAGTGAACTCACATTAAACAACCTGTAGAGATATGATGTCCAAGGAACCTAGTAACAAAAAGGCGAGCTCCTGTTTCTATCAAAGAAGGGACCATATGTTTGGGGTTATTCAAAACAGCACAACTTTTTCTAAGCATACCATGTGCAGCGACTAGGCCAGCCTGCAAAAAAAAAATGTCAATTGTCAGCAACATGATATCCGCTAGATAAATCATCGCGTAAAAAAATTATCAATGAAACAAGTAATAGACTAGTTAACATTCTTCTTGAAGGCAATTGTTCAGCTTATTATTCAACATGTAGGAGCACAAAAATACTTCCATTGCCTTTGAAATTATTGTTATATGCTTTAAAGAACCAAATATCTGCATTAATAATAAAATGAAAGCTACCTTTAGTCCATCCTCGTGGAAGCCATAGCCTGAAAGAAATGCAATACAAAATTCACAAAATCAGTAAATAGGCTAAAAGTTTTTCCAAAAGTTGCGAAAATACTATAGCTAGAACAATTTGAAGGAAATTGCGATGACAGAAGAATCAAAGCATGATATCTCTTGCAAAACATGCTGACGAGTTTGAGGTCTTGTACATCACTTAATTGAAAACAAGGACACTCCGTTGAGATTACAACTGTACTACAAATATAAAAACATTTGTTTCACTTCCTTGTGATGTTCAATTTTATCTAGACGAATGAATTTTGATGTGAATGTGTTATATTCTTCAAGAAGAGCCAAAACGATGAAATAAATGTGATTCACAGAAGAGTTCTATGCTTATCTTTATCCTAACAATGAAAGATGCTCACCCTGGTAAGCTCCACAGAACCATATTCCTCTTTTCCCTTGAATAGTATCAAGCTCAAATGATGCTTGTGATGCAGCAATCGAGGGTACTGGATGGCCAGTCGACCACTTGAGCAATGTATGTTCTGGGGGGTGAGCCGGATTTAGAGTTACCAGATAAGGTAGCACTGTCTCACCAATATTCTGCATGTTAAGAAATGTTATAGAACAAGTGAACATATTAATTTCAGAAAAGAGCTCATGTCTCGGGAGACATGATTACCTATAAACTCAATCTTTTGTATTTTTAATGACCAGGTTACTTTGCATTTTTTCTTAGCATTTCTATGCTTTCTGCACAAGTCTAAAGTAACGTGACGTTGTGTTAGATTTTAAGGATTGAATCTGTTCAGTGCCAATTCACGTCAGAGAATGCCCTGATGCTTGGGTATAAGGTTGATCCACCTTGTAAGTAATTTGTTGCTCTCGTGGTTAGGAGTAACTCTAGAAGAGATGGCCCTATTTGTGGCTCTGTAGCTTATTGATACTTGTAAAACTGCATACCTAAGAGAAGAGTCTTTTCATGGTTTTGCAATTTTGTGCTAGTTTTGAGTGATTGATCTGACCGGAAATGAACTTGCATGAACCACTAAATATAAAGGAAACTTCTGGACTGTGACCAGAATGGGGAAGTACCTATCCTATTTTTCAGTACACAATATGCTGAGTTTCTGATATTTTCTTACTCCTCTTAGTATCTGTGTTCACTGATTTCACCGACATCACAATTGTAACTTGCCAACGTGCCTCGGTGAGCTGGTACTGCAGCAACGTCAAACTGTCACAGTGGAGACAGAGCTTTGCCAACTGATTATACAGTTAAATTTGCATGAATGTAGAAGAGAGACATTCTTTGTCTTCATTAACATGTATCTGTTGTTTGCTGACACTTGATGAACATACATATATCGGTAGTTTGCTGAAACTTGATGAACACATATATCTCTAGTTTGCTTAAACTTGATGAACATATTAGGTTGCTGTCAGGTTGCCATTTACCTATTTTGAGGTGTTCCTTAAACTGTTTTGGAGTTTTCTTGATAGTTGAGGAAGTAGAAACTTCCTGTCGATTTAGTGTTTCTGTAATGAATGAGAGTATGAATAGACTGTAATAGACATTAAGGTGGGTCAAAAAAATCGGAGCACAGTTGCTCAGCAACATATCAGCGTCGCCACATTCGAATGTCAAGGAGTGCTGAAAATATAAGAACTCCAGTTCACAAGAGGAGAAGCGTCACGAACCTGGAGTACATTGAGCCAGTATGTCAAACATACTTTGTTATGCATAGTTCCAAGAAAATTCCATGCACTCCATGCTGCTGGGTTTTGGGGCATTAAATTTTTGTCACGATGAAGGAAAATATCACTGCCATAAAGAGTTAAAGAATGATTGTGCATTTTGAGATGATAAACTGAATGAGAACTCTTGCATCATTTCAGCAGTCACTTTACACAACCCAAAAGGAAAATAAAAGATAATGAACCAGAAAACCATAAAAGTTATTATCCTCTAGTTCCAAGCTCTCCAGATTGGTGGACATTATAGTCCATATGTACTGCAGTCAAAATTAAGTCTAGAAATATCCTAATTCTGAAGTTGGCAATGAGGATTCTTACACGTCAAGATGATTTCAAAACAAATTTGTTTGCAAGGCATTGCTAATTTGATGAAATCCAGTTCCTTTGCATCTGCAGCTGGAAATATATTTACAACGGCAGCATTTTCTATAACAAAGTGATATCAATGTTGATTCTGGAATCTGGACTACATGGAGATACATGAGATTACACAAAGACATCGGACTATATCAGTGGGAGATGAGGCTTGTGAAGAGTAGCCAAAGCTCTAAACTTTAAACTCCTATTCCTCTCTCTAATCAGAAAAAGAAGAGAAGTTCTATTAAGTAGTGGTCTATGTTTGCCCCAAGGTTAGAGAACTGTTTCAATACTAATAACAAAATTGTTCCTGTGTTGGTTGAAGAACTCATCTCTTAGAATAAGTATTGTAGAAGCCTGATGCTGTGATGATGTAACCATATATGTGGTAAATGGTAATGAAATAAAGGAAAGGTTCTTCACATATTTGCATCAAACTTTGGCCTTCCTAAATCTATGGAAGATTTTAAAGCTTGATGCAAGTAGGCTATTAGGAACTAGCTTTCATTGGAAATTCATACACAGAATTTGTCAAGACTAATCTATGATTTATGGATTCAACCCATCAACTTCAAGAAAGAACAAAAGAAAAAAAATCCAGCTTCTTTTTTATATTAAGTATCTCCAAATCATAAGTGATGAGCATCGTTGATTAAAGGGGTCTATGTACTTATTTCACTACTAGATGGACTTAATTTTAGGCCTGATCTATGCAAATTTTCTTATTTTAGGCTTAAATGAAAATTTACTATTTTTGCTTTTTTAATTTTTTTCTTCAATGGTTTTTCCCCTATCTTAGGTCTGGATGCCAGACAGAATTATCTAACTGTATATTGCAATTATTATTTTCTCCTACAACTCTCTCTCTGTCTCTGTCTCTGTCTCTGTCTCTCTCTCTCTCTCTCACACACACACACACACACATGTAGGCACACATATCTACTCTTCTTCCCCATCTCTCCTTTCCTCCTGTTCTTTTCCTTACCTCTTATCTCTATTCTGTACCTCTCCTATTTATTCTTTGATCTGCCATATCATCAATATGAATGTTGAAAGGAAGAAAATCGCAAGAAGTACGTCTAAGAACCTTTGGAGTTAATAATTTGCCTTGATCTAACTTCACTAAAGGAGATGCAAATTATGATAGCACATGAGATCTAGTGCTGGGAAACACAAGGAACAAAATTATGATTTTCAAGCCCTTTTCCTACCTCATACGTAAACATATACAATCAACTATATGAAGTAAGCACAAACTTATTTCAGCATGTTTACCATAAAACAAATGGAAAGATAAAGAGATATGTAATATGTATCTTTAGGTGCCTCTGAATGATATTAACTCATAAAAATTGACAAGGAAAGTAAAGACAGTACCTATAGACATACTGGAAAGCACCAAGTACTCTTATTTCATCATATGTTGCTTGTTTTCCCAACATTTTCAGTGCATCTGGAGCATGGTTGGCCATAATGCATCCTTTGTATGTTTCTTCTGAACCATCTTCACAGGTTACGAGGCAACCTGCTCAAATTCCTTCCACATTTACAATTAGAATTACATCACAGCTCTGATAGACACATTGCTTAGTACAATGAAAACTCTTTTCTCCATCCATACTTACAGCTACAGTACAACAATTGATTCGTTGGTAAAAAATTATAGTCCCTATTACTGTTAGATCTCATGCTTTACAATGCATGGACACTGAAGCATGGTCTTTTATATTGTAACAGAGAGATTGAAGGCCGGGAATTCAACATCTGTAAGTTGTTCCCTGGTCCCTCCTTTATTGTTGATCCCTCTCTTGCATACCTTGTTACTTAGTTGTTGGTTGACACTACGAGTATGAGTCATGACTCATGATTGCAGAAGGCAGCACAAAAAAGAGGGAAGGGGGGGGAGAGAAATTTTAGAATACATAACAAACTGCATTGATTAAGGAGCACCATTGCAATTTTTCAATTTTTTTTTTTTTTTATCCCTATAAAGCATCTCCATTTACTTCAGACCATACACACTACTTATTATATCAGTTCAGTACATAGGCATTAAACCTTTATTTCCTATTTAAATTGGACAAGTTTTTCGGGAAATTTTTTAAGTGATTTTCTGAATATGAGAATTGTAATCCGCAAATGCACGGTTGTGGTTCACTAATACAGTTTAACATTTATATTTCTAATTGATCAAATTGAAATTAACACCTATAGCTTTTCTTATGAAAAAAATTGCATTGCAAGTTTTATTTAGTTTCTCACATTTCTCAATTTTCAAGTAGCAAAGGCATTTGAAAATCATCTACATTCAAGTGACGTTGCTTCAATGAACCAACAAAACGAAGACTAGAACTGTAATTTCCTGATATAACGAAATTAATTCCCACCAGCTTCCATTTTTGTTTCCATGCTTCTGTTGGAACATAGTTATTAGTACTATTAGCATACATGTGTGTCAATTGAATACATTGTAGAAGTCATAATTGGCTTTCCATATGTTTGCATTGGGTGCTCTTTTTAAAGTTTTGGCATTCTCTATCCATGTTACTGATCAACTGCACATTGATATGAATTTTTAATATTATATCAAATAAAGTACATAATTATGTTACTCACCATCATCAATTGTCAAAACAGAATGTACCTCACAACCGGTTCTTATTTGACAACCTCTACTCTGCAACTGCTCTCTAACCTGTTTTTTGTTCCCTTCATATCAGTTAGAGACATCATGTGCTTTTCACTTACAAGAACAATAGATTTGAATTTCTCTAAAAATACTACTAAAATCACCTTGTTGACATAGTTATGTGAACGCCATCTGATGGTAAGCCACTGAGGGCGGCCAAAGAACTGTGAGCAGATTAAAATGAACTTAAGGAACACTTCAAATACTCAGACATGAAAAACTCATTCTGCACTAGAATTTGACATCCCATATGGGCCACAAGTAGAAAATATTTGATGAAATTATCGTTACATAGAAGCAAATGCACCTGAAGCAAATGGTGATTGCGACAAAATGAAAGAACAGAATATGCAGAAAAACCCATTACTCCTTCTGAAGGGCAGGACCAGACTGAAGCACATATGGGAACCTGTAAAATTTATAGATAACATATTAACTCTGGATGACAATGCAACAGACATAAAAGCTTTAGCATGTGACAGAATGCAGTCTCACAAGGTAAGCTTTCTGAAATAAGTCAGAGTAACCACGTGACTCGATGAAATGGCCTAATGTTTCATTGCGATCAATGTCAGGGTTGTTTTCAAGATCTTCAAGGTACCTGCAATGGTTAGGAAATAAGGCATACATAGGTCCCCAAGGAAAAGGAGTTAGCATATGGCAGTGAATTTGTTGGTTTAAGAATTGGTTCATCCATAATGTTTAAGCACAAAAAGTACTTCAAAATGGAATTCAAGCCCATGTTTTGCTGAAAATGGGATTGAGTCATGAAAAACAAAATTCAGTCACGGTCTCCAAATGAACCAGTCAATCCCCAATGTATTAGCATTGACAAGCACATTTAGGAAGCATGATCATATCTCATTTTTTCCATGATATTCCGTGATTGAATCCCATTTTCAACCAAACATGAGCTTGAATCCCATTTTTAATTCTTTTTATTCCTAAAACATTAATTTTTCTAATTTTTACTCAGTTCTTGTGGGACTCACATTTATAAATTCACGAGAAACTCAATCCTTGTGTTAGGAGTGAGAAAATATATTCAAAAAAAAAATTATACTATAGCATTCTTGTATTCATACTGCACATTCCTTGAGAGGGAAGAGGATTCTTTTTATAAAGGATGATTAGTCCCAATCTTCAACCTTTATATCACATACCCAATGACTAATTTGAATAAAAATCATTTACTCATAGACAAACTATCTCTCATACTCACCTCAGGACATCTTCCTTGAACTTGAAAATTTCTCGAATCATTTGCCAAAAGTATGGATTCAATACATTCTTCTTCTGTGCAAATAAGCTCGACAAACCATTTCGGCTCCCCCATTCGCAGCCCTGGCCGTTGTCTAAGCTCACTGAGAACGACATATCAGAAACCTCCATATCAACTCCAAGACTTTCAAAAAACTCCATCATGTTTGGATATGTTACCTGTAACATCATCAACCATTGTCATGCAAAAGACAAGGGATGCCGAATGCCATTTGCGAATTTTTTCTCATCCAGTGGCATTTTGGCGGTGATCCAGAGTGATTTGTTTTTTATAGAGTAAAATTGGTCATGAAAACCATTTTTTAGAGTGTGCATAAATTGGGTTGGGTCAGTCCGTACTAAACTTAAAATCAAAATAATATTATTCAATTCTAGAATAACATGTCTACAGGAATCAGGTTGAGTCGAGTTCGCACTAAACCTTCAACCGATACGATCTTATTCAGTTTCAGTTTCATGGGCAGTTTTTTGGACCTAGAAATGAATTGATCAATCCCATAAAACTGAACCGAATCAATCCATGTTGGTTTTGTTTCGTTTCATGTCTCGAGTTAATTCAAGTTGGGTATTGTATGAAACTTATTTATTTATTTAAAAATTAAAAAAAAAATAATTTTGCATCCTCAACTTTTCAAAAAAATAAAATAAAAATAGCATACAAATACAAATCAACAATAATTAAGTCCAAATAATAACGTTTTAAAGTATATATACAATGTAGACTTTTAAATATGTATAAGTTCGGCTCTCAATTCAATCTTTAGATAAGTTAGAGTTTATATCAGTTTTTGGTACAATTTAGGCATAGAAAATACAAATTCGAAAAGTGAATCAAACCTTGGGCAATCCAAACCAAACCAATCTTGGTTCGTTCTCAACTTTTGGACTTAAAATCGAAACAACCATCCCATGGAACCAACTTGACCCGATTAGGTTCTAAGTTTTAATTTTGAGTTAGGTTAATTTGAGTCCATTCAAGCTGGACCTACTATTTCGTATGAAATTTGATTTATTAACTTAAAAAATTTAGAAAAATAGACTCAAATTAAGTACAACAAATAATGATTCACATACGTATATATAATAGACAATATGTATATAAAATTTTGTAACATAAATAAAACCAAGTCTTGGATTGGTTTTGGAATACGTTCAGGTTGTGGTTATTGAAGTTGAATAAAAGAGAGATTGTTGTGTGAAGTAAATCTACTACATTGAATCTCCATAACGAACTGATGCGTTTGAATATTCTAAAATAAGAAAATTAAGTGACAAATATTCTAAATGTGCACTCTACTTCTTATAATATAAATTTGTCCAATACAATTCTCATTTTACCACTAAAGAAAATAAGATTCATATTTTTTATAATTTATTTGGTGACTTGGTAGTGGGAATTTTTACATAACACAAGAGTTCAATCTTAATTTCACTATGGAATTGACGATAAAAACCCTCATATTGATATAATCTAATGGCGGTTTGGTTTGTGTTTTGTTTCACTTTCGTTTGGTAACGTTTTTTGTGTTCGAAAAAAAGAAAACTAAAAACACTAAAATGGGTGTATTTTCTTCACAAAAACATTGGTCTAGTATTATTGGCACAACGAAAATTTCAAAACAAAAAACAGAAAACAAAAAACAAAAACACACAGCAAAAAATTGGCACATATTTTCATTTTTAATATTTTGAGACTGTTTTCAAAATAAGACTCCAGCAATAAAAACATCAAAAAGGTGTTATCACTTGTTACCAAAATCAATGAAAATCCGCAGATAAAAAGTAAACACAAATTCATATTCATTTCAACAACCCTTGAGAAAATAAAAAAATTCTTATTTTCTAGAAATAAGAAATAAAATATGTAACGTAATATCAAATAAAAACAAAGACTCTTAGGAGTTTGTAAAGATCAAATATATACAACTTTATTTCGTTTGTAGAGATTATTTTCGTGTTTTGAATCGCTAACACACATAGGTTGCAATGCAAAGCAACCTAACGACTCTAATTAAGAAGCAAAAGTTTCTTTTGTAGCTTGAAACATGTTAAAGGCCCTATATAATTTTGCATATTTTTAAAAAAAGACTGATTTACATGAGCAAAAACTATGTGTAAGAAAAGGAAGTCCAAAATTAATTACACTAGTGAACTTCAAAAACTAAAACACCAGTTTGATAAAAATAAATAAATTGTACAAGTGAAAAAATATTTGAAAGCCTCAAATTTTTTTTAAAACATTACATGTTGCAATCAAAGCCTTATTAGTTTCTATATCGTTTTCTAAATACCCGAATCTAGGTGAGAAAAGAAGCCTTGTTAGAAAAAAAAAATGGCTAAGATCAAATGCCTTGGTTAACTTCACAAAAAAAAAAAAAAAAAAATGGCTTAACAAAAAGTTGTACCAATAAAACATTTTTTTAAAGGTCTGGAAATTTTTAAAATCTTACATGGTTTTATGGCCCTGTATAGTTTCTACATTATTTTTCTTTTTTTTTTGTAAAAAGAGGCCTCGGTCCAAATAAATAAAAATAAAAATAGCCAAAATCAGCACACTAAGTTTAGAAGAAAAAAACAGATTTATAAAATAAATAAATTTTAAATAAAAATTCATAATAATATCAAAAAATATGAATAAATACACTTTGAAGTATTGCTCAAAAACACATTACTCCTCTCTCGTTTAAAAGTGAACACACAATTTTCATATTATTGTGAGTAAAGTAAAAATTAGATGGATTGTAACAATTTCAATGAAAAGACCAAAATGCCCTCAATCTAATATCAACTATTATAACTTTTGAGAGTTTTACCATAACAGGCACACAGAGAGAGAGAGAGAGAGGGTACCAATCAGATTTAATGTACGTGTGCTAAAATTTTAAGAGTGCATATATGTGTATATATACGCAGTTTAATGTGTGTATACAGTGTGAAAATGCAAAATTAGTGTGGGTGGGTTAGTTAGATGGGGAGAGAATGTGAGAAGGTCGTGATGGTTGGCCGGATGAGAGAGAGGCAGAGAGAGAGAGAGATGGGGCTGGTTCTATTGAGAGGCATTGGGTGTTCCTAGGATAGAGAGTGGAAAAAAATGGAAAGAGAACGAAGAGACAGAAACGAAAAGCAAAACAAAACATATTTTGAGGATAGAATCGTCCTTTCAACCTCGCATTTTGGTGGGATTTATTTTTCCACATGCCAGCTGGGCTGAGTGGAGCACACATATCAAATATTGCAGTTTTTGTCTGATTGGCACTTTACTTATGGGACTTATGTGTTTATTTTTAAATGAAAGGAGATTATGCGTTTTTAGTAATATTTCAAGAAGATAAAGCTCATTTATCTCTAAAAAAATATTAAGATTCTCATTTAAAATCATTGTCTTGGCCTCAACTCGTCTCAAGCCAGCCATGGACACAATCGCCCTTGCAAACAATTACTCTCAGAATGACTAAAACCAATATAGTTGTTTTTTTTTTTTTTTTAAGAATACTTTATACAACACAGTTGACTCAAACTCAAATAGTTGCATAAATCGTATACTCCTACTTCACGCTCTTTCTCAACTGAAGAAATTTAGGTGAGTTTTTTTGTTTTGATAGAACCAGGTGAGATTTTTACACACTTCTTTATAGTTTTTATTTTTTTGACAAAATTATTTATAGTTAAAGAATAGAGCATTCTTGCATAACCTCCCAAAAGGTAAGGGGCTCTGGCCACCAACTGGGCTAGCGGTTCAAACAATAGGTCCACCACCATAAATTGTAAATGCAACCCTAGGCCTGTAGATTCTCGGGAGCATTTTTCCCCGACCAAAGAGCAAAAACTTTTTTTCTCCTTTTGGCATTGCACCGAATTAGCTTAACCACACTCCCATTAATTCCTTTTTTGATGTGATCAAAATATATCATTCACAGCGAAATTATAATATTTGTAAAAGATAAATATTTTACTGACCTGACTTCAAAAATTAAACTTTGAATTGATTAACATAAAAAAACACGCCCAATCAACTAGAACAATCCTCGACAAAATATCAAAGATATTTGAAGAAAGGGGTGGCTGATACTGATGGTTCATTGTTGAAATGTAAGAAGGACAGGCAAAAGGACAAATGGAGTCTCTTTTATTTGGGGATCCTTCTCTTTTATGTTAAGCCAGCAACGGGTCCATTACCATACATGCTTCAACCCCACACCTAATCCTTACAAATTTAGCCCAATCAGAGTTGGGGCCACATGCTAGTTTTGCATCCCAAAGTCTATTCATAGTGCCAACCTGACAGGTCCGGCCCCACTATTACTAGACTATACCTGCTCCTTGTCTAGCGACAAGGATGAAAAGAGAGAAAACTTGATATGTGGTTATTTAATTATGAGCAACGCTGTAATATAGTTAGTAAAATACAGAACAATAACACAAAATAATACATAATATGTATGAGTTTAATATAATTTTTTTAAAAAATATGATAAGAAAATTCGATATAAAAATACAAGAACGTCAAATTCGGATATCATACGAATATAAGTTAAAAAATCGGGAAGCAAAAAATATGATAGTATTTATAAATAATTTATTTTTATATATGTTAGAAGGTAGTATTTTTGTCACATATATCAATTTTCCAAAACATATTATTAAAAAATAGCTAAATTAAAGTGGTAGATAAATAAATTATATTTTTTTATCTTTTTAATTTCAATACTTGATATAAAAATGAGCTAATTTATCAATTTTAATTTCTAATCTAATATTTTGAGTATTAATATGAAGTTATAAAAAATATGTTTAATGATTTAAATATATCAAATATTAGAAATATATCAAAAATATATATAGGACATGGTACTAGTAGAGATATACAAATCATGAGTTATACAAGTTTTTTTTATAATTGATAAAGTCGAATAAGTTTAATGGTCAATACTAAATTATAATTATATTAAGAATTAATATCTAAAATTTTTGAATTATATCTAATTTTAATAGAGTTTTTTTTAAAAATATAATACGTAAAATGTTTAATACGCGTACTAAACAGTCCTACTCAAAAAAATGAGTATTTTTTATTAGGTTTCATATTTGGCTGGATGACAAAAGGTTTTTATTTATATGTACGTACGGATATCATACACAAATAGTACAAGTATTTACTAACTATAAGCTACAAGATTAGAAAATTTATGCATAATTTTTGCACAGAATAATGAGGTTAAATGCGAGCCTTTTACTTGAATACAAAACACTTATTATGATTAGTCATAATTAAAAAAAATATCATCTTCACATCATTCTAGTGAAATAGATTTTCTGAAAAAATAGCATTTTTCTTGAACTATTTCTGCCAACATATATTTTTTTTTGTCTCAAGTGATTTGATAAAATTGTCACAGAAAATAAATTAATCAATTCGTTTTCCACCTCTTTGGAAATAAAAATGTGACAGGCTTCAAAAAATATTTTAAAAAAAGGTTTCACCCTGTGGATGTCACCAATGTAGAAGGAAGAGATAATTATTTTGATTTTTGTTAGAATTTTAGTTAGGAGCTAAGCATTTACTAATACTAATTTGGTTCTTAGAAATAGTAAGAAAAATGAAAACGAAAAGAATAGGATGCCATGTGCCTTGAAATGTGAAAATAGATTGATAAATGGGTTTATGTATGACATTCCTTTTAAAAATTCTTACATAAGTTAATTCTTAAATTATGGATTCGACTCACTTGACTAACATTAGCTCTAACTCGTATACATAATGATATTGTAATGTCAAAAACAAAAAAAACAAAAAAAAGAAAAGAAAAGAAAAGATAAGAAGAAGATTTGTCTTTTCCATGCAATTAGTTATTCCTTCCATCACATTATGAGCCTAAAGTTCCTCATGGTTGCTATCCTCAATACAAAGGGTCCAAACTTCACCATCCATATTTGAGAGAATAAGGTAAATATAGTTAAAATTTAAAGAAATCCAACTAACTAACCTTTGTTACCTATTTTTAATTTGGGCTGGGACCCATTTCGAGTCGATTTAGCCATCTATTTATGGTAGTTTATAATATTAACTAGCTTTTTGGCCATATAACATGTTAGTTTAGTAAGTTGATGACATCCTTAACACTAGAAAGGCTACCTACTAATCATGCAACAATGATTAAGCCAATAACATTAACCATAAAATATAATTTTATATAAGGTTAGTGGATTTTGATTTTGAATAAAATATCAGCCCTTGGATAAAAAACAAAAAAAGCTAACCATTGGGCAAAAAATTTTGCAAAATTGGCACGAAATTCAAGGTGATTTTGGAAAAAAAAAATATAAAGTTACTTGGATGTGATTTAAAAGTAAGTTTTTGAAGGCCATCCGGTAGTCAGATCCTATTCCGCAACAGTGAAAGTCTCCAATGTGATTATGTGAAAAATTATTCGATTCTCTTGTAACTCGCGTCATTATCACAACGATAGTTTCCCGTGTAGCATTGGATACGAGGAGAGAGATGAGGTGACAACTTGCCGTTTCAAAGTATTTTCCTTATGTTTTTTGAATTTCGTGCTTAAGAGTTTGTTTGAAATTTGAAAAGAAAAAGAAAAGGAAATGAAAGAACAATGATAAATATAATTTCTCATTTATTGTTTAGTTTTCTAAAAAAAAAAAGAGAAAGTAATTTAAAAAATTTTAAATTATTTTTTTATTTTCTCTAATCAAATAAAAAAAAAAAAAGTGAAAAAAAATTTTCCCCCACCCCACCTCAAGTTCCAAACAGGCTCTAAACGATAAATAAGCAAATTATAAGCATGTGAAGGGCGGACCACCGTTCGGTTGTGTACTCCGCACGCGGTATACGTGGTGTTATGGGCAATCACAAGGCTCACAACTTTCCAATTTTATCACCGGAATCTGGGATTCGTTTCCAATCCAATCTTGCGGTCTCGAAACGTATCGTGATTATGGTAAGGTCACAAAAGCACTACTCAAGAGAGTCAGTACACTTACTCGATTGAAGACCATGAAGCCGAGGTCCAAATCGACGCCGTCAACGGTGACTGTCCTGGCATGGCCGCCCAAGTAATCCTCCTTCTCGTACAGCACAACATCGACGCCGGCCTTCGCCAGCACCGTCGCCGCCACCAGCCCGCTGATGCCGGCGCCGATCACCGCCACTCTCACCTTCGACATTATTGTACTTTTCCAGATTAAATTCACTACCAAACCTGCACTGCATTGACTTCAAACTTCAAAACATTTATTTTACACACACAAACATATGAATATATACACATATTTTTGTATATATATACATAGAGAGAGAGAGAGAGAGAGTTCAAATATCTACAAGGAAAACAAAAATTGTTGAAGCAAATTAAACTCGAGATTAAGCGAATTACGGAAAGCATTACATAGTTGAAGGAATTACTCCATAATCATTTGACAAAAACAAGTCTATTTAATGGTCTTAAACATAGTACAGAGTTAGAAATATCCTTCAAAGTAACGCCATTTCCGTCACTTTCACGAGCTCCCGTCCACCTAAATTCAATCCACAGAGAGAGAGAGAGAGAGAGAGAGAGAGAGAGAGATTGATTTTGTGAGTTACCTGTATTTAGGAAGCAGAGAGGCTAGCTCAAAGTCTTGAAGTTTCTAGCAGGTCCAATGGCTCAATCGACTCGCATTCCCTACTTTGCTCTTCCCTATAAATGCAAAAATCTTATCTCTCCAAAGGGAATAAGTAATGCAGATTTGTCAGACTCGAAGGGACGAAAAAAGCTTTTTTAAATATAGAAAAGGGAACGGGAACTGAGAGGCCACGACTCTGCTTTCTGGTTTTAACCAAAAGCTTTAGTGCATTTATTTGAAGAAAAATGCTATTCTTTGCATATTTCGTACAAAATTTTTTTACGACAATATTGTTCTAATGATATTTTAATAAATATGAATATGCTTTTAAGTAAATAATTTTTATTTAATTAAATTATTTTATTAATAAATTTTATATAAATTATTTTATTTATATAATATAATCCATTTAAAATAAAAATAACACAAACAGTAGTTATTCCGCATGATAATTATATATAAAATTTTTATTTATATAGCATTAGCCTTAGTATATGTATATACACAAAAGCCCTGAGCATCTCCTTGGGAAGTGGGCGCACACTAACATCTATACTATGTCTACGGGTATATCGCCCATGTATTAAAAATTTAAAATTCTACTTATGAAGCACGCAGGTATTTATTATGAGTTTAATTTTGATTTATTAAATCACCAACGATGAATTTTTTAGATTAATTATGTTATGTACCATTGCACTTTACGTTGAGTTTCACTTTACGATTTTTATTTTAAATTATTTGTAAGAACTAAACTCTTATATTTTTAATTTGTTGTAATGTTAATATTTTGTTAGTTTTTATTTGTGAAATGGAAAAAAAAAATTCTCATATACCAAACACATGGCATTGTTTAAAGGACAAAAATGTACAATTCAATTTTTACCTATCCAAAGATTCATGCATGTCGCCCATGAGTCAAACTGGGATTTTTTTTATGAAGTTTAATTACATTATATATACATCAAAGAATTAATTACACTAATAATTTTGTAGTAATTTTAAGAAATTTTTGATAGACTATTAGGAGTAGGAGTTAAATTTTAAATATTTGTCCCTTAATTTTGGCCGTCATGTGCAAATTGTTCACCCATTTTTTAAATAGAAATTAATAGAAAGTTGACATTTGAATAAATTATAAGTAAAAAGACTTAATTATTGCAATTAAAAATAAATATCTTAAAGTGAAATTTGGTATAAAGTATAATTAATTATTTTAACACAAGGGAGTACTAAAAATTGGCTCATGCCTCTAAGTACAAAACAAAAAAGAAAAATGTAAGACTCATAGTACATATAGCATTTTATGCTCGCTTCTGTAAATTTTTTTTATTTTTATATTGACAGTGTATTAAAATAAAATTTATTTATTAAAGATAATCAATATTATACAGTCAAAAAATTCATATAAGATCCATGTAGTGATTAATGTGGTTTAATAGGAGCTTTTCACTTTAAATATCTATTATGATGGTCCTTAATGATAAAAATATCATTGTCGCTTAAATCGAGTGAGTTTTTTTATACAATTTTTTTTGGTGAAAGAATAGCATTTTCTATTTATTGATACGGGACCATCACATTGTGTCTAATAATAATGAAATTGCAAGGGAATCTCGCATATGGTTGTTAATGTGGGCATATCACTCTGTAGTGATAAAAATGTGATAAAGAATACAAATAAATTTAGCATTACTCATATCAAATATCTATGAAAAAAGGGCTGAATTATGATTTTGTCCATGTGATGAAAAGTTATATGGATGGCTCATGTGGTGTAACAGAAGTGTCATCTTTTCAATTTGTGCCTATTAAACACGGGTTTATTTATTTATTTATTTATTACAACGTGGATCCTGTCTGCATGGGTCAAAATTTTATTTCAATTTTATAATTTTTTTTAAATGTAACAGTCAACCTGTTAGCATACAGTTAAGTTATAATACGAATCTTTCATTAACTATCATTTGTTCTGTTTCATGGAAAATATCCATGTAACACTCATGTGAGTTGTCTCTGAAGGCAATTATTTTTTTTTGTCTACAAAATAGTTACAAGTGAAAAATAAGTTTAAATATGCTTAACACTTAATATTTTATACTCAATTTCACTTTCGAATCATGTGAATACTTTTGCATTAATTGAACAAACGACGAATGATGAAAGGTCAACATTGTAACTTGACAATAACATTATAAACATGGACGGATTCAGGATTTTTATTCAGTGAAGACAAAATTTACCTAGAATCCTATAGGAAAAATTTTAAGTGGACAATATATTTTTCTTAATAAATAAAAAAATAATTATAGTAAAGACGTCAAAAAAGAGGCATTGTCGGTGTACAAAAGTTGTAAACAAAAATCCTATCAAAAACCTTAATCCATATTTGACTAGTTAAGGTTCGAAATTTTGGAAAGAGATTTTGGCATTTTAGATAACTAAAAGTCTATGGATACATATAATGAAGGGTTAATTGAAATTGTGTTACTTATTTAGTCAAATAATAAAAAGTTAATGAGATAAGTATATTTTTTACTGTAGATTTAGTGATATTTAATGGAGGCAAATATATATATAATACTAAATTCGGAGAGTGACAAATATAAGTTTTTATGAATTTAGTGGAGGCAAAACATATATTTATAACGTAGAACCAAATAAATACACGTAATTTTTTTGTTTAAAAGTAGTGGAAGTAGTTAATCTTGCCCCCACTGGACCCTTTTTGGATCCGTCCTTGATTATAAGAGATTTATGGATATAATTAAAAAATAAATGATCAAATGAGATTAAGTGTAAAGTGCATAGTAACAACAAGTATAATTAACCTTTAATTGAAAAGGAAGCCAAATGTATGTAAATTCTAAACTTATTAAGTTGTCAACGTAACCTGCATAATATTAAAAAGCAAACAATACAACCAAAATAAGTTTGTCAACAATATTAAGCAAAGTAATCTGTCTATAATAGTTTTGATTATGTTTCTAGCGAATTCAATCCATGTCGTCAACTGCGAATATTTCTAATCGCATCATGGTTTTAACTTGTGCTAATTTCAGGTAAAAGAAGATTTTCAGTATGTTTTCATTATTAAGTCGTCCATTTTTCTAGTAAGTTATCTCTCTCTCTCTCTCTCTATTAGTATAGATAAATATTTATACACTTAAGTCGGTTTTGTGTAACACGTTTATTTGATTTGGAAAGGGGGGAGGGAAGGAAGAATTTTAAAATTTGTCTTTCATTTTTTCTTCCTTTGTTTGATTCTATTTAGAGGAAAAAGATGAGAAAAAATTTTAAATCACTCTCTCTATTTTTTTCTTTTCACTTTTCTTTTATTTTCTTTACAAAACTAAACATGGAAGGAAAAATAAATTTCCTTCATTTTCTCTTTTCTTTATTTTGTTTCCCTTCCTTTCCTTCTCCTAAATTCCAAATAGGTTTGCAACTTGAAAGAGGAAAGAAAAAGAGAAGGGAATGAAATTTTTTTTCTTCCTCTTATTTAATTTTACCAAGAAGAGAAAGAGAGGAAAAAAAAGAAAAGAAAAATGGGAGGATAAGAAAACGCACTCTCTCTCTCTTTCTCTCTTTTTTTCCTTCTATTTTTTCTTTATTTTGTTTAAAAAAATAAAATAATTCTTTTTCTCTTTCTATTACCTCCCCGGTCCAAGTTCCAAACAGTCACACTAGTTAGCTGATAGGGAAATTCTACTCACCGCTCTATCTTGGTCTCTACAATCTAGGTGAGTCTTGGTCACGACAATCTAGGTGTCTACAACTAGGGTATGGTACTATTGCCTAATGCCACTTTCTAACTAAAAGTCAATGGGACCGGAAAACATAAAGTCTCTCTCACTCTAACTTCTTTAAACCAATCTTCAAAACTATTTTAGAAATTTTTTAAAAATAAGAAACGATTTTAATTTTTTTTACACGAAAATAAAAATGATATCAATGCAAAGGTCTTTTTCAACTTCGCACTTTTTTTTTTTATTTTTAAAAATATAAGAAATAAAAATGAATAATATGTAAAAGATAACAAACGGCACTCCATTGTTTGTTACCTCTCATGAATTCTTCTCGCCACACTAGTTAGCTAATATGAAAAACTCATTTAATTAATTCTCTTAAAAAACTATTTTCAGAAATCGTTCTAAAAACATTTTAAAACTATATTTTAAATTTTCAAAGCACGTTTTTATATATAAATGAAAACAAAAATAAAAAATTTTTTTTGATAAATTTCTAACTGTAGTTAGTGGGACCACAATACCATACAAAGAGTACAACAAAACTTGCTTTTTCATAAACACTCACAGATGTAGATAAAAAAAAAGCTTAGTGGTCGGGTCGGGTGGGGTAGGGTCGCTTTCAGCTGTGTGCTTAGAACATGATGTTTTGAATCAGTTTCAGACCATCAGACGTGTGTTTAGAACCACACGTCTACTCTGCGTCTAGTATCATTGCAACGTGGTTTAACCGCACACCCACAAAAGTCCTTGGTGGTGAGAGTGCTTGGTCCAGTAACATAATCAGAAATTATGTTGAGAGGCGGCAAGTCTAATATAATTTTTTTTAAAATTTTATTAAAGGGCTAAGATAAAAAATATTTCATGAATTTTGTAAGGTCAAAGTAATTTTTTTTAAAATTGTGTTAGAGGGTTAAGGTGAAAAATCTCGTGATTTTTGAAAGGTCAAAGTAAAAATTTTAAAATTTTGAGAGTTAATATACACTGTTTTTTATCATAGATATTCAAAATTCATAGGGACTAAATAAAATTTCGCAAAAGTAGAAAAATGATGATGTTTGCAAGCTTCCATTGTTTTCGTCTCCTAAAATTCTATAAATAATTTTGTTCTTTGGTCCGGTGAAAAATGAAATTAAAAAAAATGAAATAGAAATGTTACACATAATCCTATTTCACACTCCATTTTTTCATACTAAAGGTAGTGCGATCTACATTAATAAATACAAGTAGGAGTCTGAGACTCATTTGTTTTTTTTAAAAAAATTATATGTAGCACTTTTCAAAATAAAAGCTATAGAAATGATATCAATGTGCCTATAATTAATGGGCCTTATGTAGATGCTAAATGACTTCTGCCATGGGACCAAAAGCAAAATAGACGTGTCTTGTGGACCAGGCCTACAATTGAGCCGATAGGTCTACTATTCTCAGAATTTGAGACAGGCCTGGAACATTTTTTGCAGCCCAAACTGTTTTCTGGATCTCGGCCACTTGACGTGATAGTTTCTTTTAGGGGTGTTCACGGGTTGGGTCAGGGAGTCACCTCTCACCCGAACCGATCACATTGGGTTGAAGAATTTTGGAACTGCACTGGAACCATAGGGTGGTCGGGTTTGGTGAAAAAATAAAAAAATTTTTTTTGTAAAAAATGTTGTGTTGGGTTGGGTTGGAAAAATAAAGGCCTGACACCTGAATTGTATATAGTCGGGTTGGTCGAAATTCACCCGTTATCTACCCATAGGGATTTTGGGTTAGGTCAGTTGGTGTCAGGTTGGCCGAGTTACTTGGGTTGATCGGTTTTTTGAACAGCCCTAGTTTCTTCTGATTTGGAAAAACTAATTTATGTTTGCATATTCCCATAAACTAGTTCCAAGTGGGGCTACTCAGTGTCATTTTATATGTATATATATATATATTTAGTAGTTAATGGGATTCGAACCCTCACGATATCAGAGTTTGATATCTATACATAATTGAAACAAGAGTGAGTATGAAATAAGTTTACCTAAGAAGAAATGTGATGAGGTTAGGAATACATGTCAAGTCTTCCATATGGTTGGAGTGTAAGTCATTTAATTAGGGAAGATACCATAAGCTAAATTTATGTGGGCCTTTGTTTGTCTGATCGGGAAGGAACGGCAGTTGGGCTTCGAACTGGCCCATAACTAGATAGTATGAGACTGAGCCCAATGGAATTGTCTCCTGTTTTAGTAGGCTGTTTGAAAATTAGTAAGTTTTAGAGTTTGGACTTTGGAGTCCTTTTTCTTTTAAGTGGTAACCACCACCAAACTATACCGTTTCTTTAATTGCCGATATATTAGATGGTAAAAATTTTAATAATTTTCAATTGAGTCCAGATATAAACTCCTATTAGAGATTTGGATTAAAAAAATAGTAATTATACTTTACCTCATTGTGGCTTGAGCAAAAATTAGATAACTTGTTTGTTGTTTAAAAGTAAACTCTATGGTTTGAACTTATCTGCAAAGTGAATGAAATTATAGTAGATTTGATAAAATGACAAAAATATCCCTACGAATGATAGCCCTTATTTCGATATGAAAGGGCAAAATCAATTTCTTTTTATGTTCTATTTTAGAGATGAAGTAATGAAAATGATAAAATTTTCGTTAACTTTAATAATTTATATCTATTTTACAGTTAAGTTCAAATCACAATAAAATTATGTGAACACTTGATCTAATTTTTGCATAAAGAGTGAAGTACCTAAAAAAATAAGAAGGGGTAATTACATTTTGCCCATTGTGGTTTGAGCCAAAATCAAATGACCCCCTGTGGTTTAAAAATAAACACATGATCTTCTTGTGGTTTGGACTTATCTGTAAAATGGATGAAAATTGTTAGATTTAGCAGAAATTCTATTGTACGGGTATTTCCCTCATTTTATCTCCCTAAATTAGAACATAAAAAATGTGATTTAGTCATTTTATGTCAAAATAAAGACTTGTCTATCGAGAATTTTTTTTTTTATTTTACTAAATCATCTTTTTGATGATCTAATTTAGAGAGATAAAATAATAAAAATACTCTTAAGGTAAAATTTCTGTTAAATCTAATGATTTCTATCTATTTTACAAATAAGTCCAAATTATAAGGGTTATGTGTTCACTTTTAAATCACAAAGGTTATCTAATTTTGACTCAAATCAAAATGAAGTAAAGTGTAATTACCAAAAAAAAAATAAATCTTCACGTAGAATCCGCATGGGATCCGCGTGAGTTCAACTTGAAATTCATACGGTCAAAAAGAAAGCCACGTGGCATTGATGCTGTGTTTTTTTTTCCGGTTCAAATCCCTAATAGAAGTTAACCGAATTAGACCAACTAAAAAGTATTAAGTGTAATTTATCGCAAATGAAACTTGAATTGAACCAAATTAAAGCTCATCTTAAATGTAAAGTATAATTTTCCCTAAAGTAGTTCTCATAAAAGTGTCAAAGACACTAATAAAATTTGGTAAAAATCTAGAAAAAAGTTGAGTGATAGTAATTGAAACTATTATATAACTGAATATTTGTGTGGTCAGAGATCTTTGGACAATTGGTCAATGCAATTAAGCCAAATCAGTATACCTCCGATGCTGAATCTTTCTGTTTATTGAAATTATAAGTGATAAATTACTAAGAAAATAATAACATACAAACAATAAAGTAAATAATTGAAATATTGTAGTGTTATTACACTATGATATAGGTTTAAGTTTGACACATTTAGATGTGGCTTATGTTAAGATTAGTGGAGGTGCGTGTAAGCTGGTCCGAATACCTCTGATTGTAATATCAAAAAGTTATGGCTCATGCTTAGTCCATAATCAAATTTTGGAAGCTTTGCCCAAGCCTAACTCATATTAATTAAGCGTGATTTGAATCAAAGCAAAGCCAATGACTTGAAACAAAGCAAATACGGTGACAAAATTAGGGCGAGTAACTTACTAACCAGGAAAAATAATAAATGTACAAATTTTTTTCTCACATATAGCTCAGGAAAATTTTGTACTTATAAACCACATTGATAAACTTTTATTTTTTGATGAATGAATCTAAATAAGTCACGCCATTTTGTTGAAACTAAAATTTTCTATATAAATTTAGTTTGTAGTTTTGTATAGCATTGCCCTAATAACCAAAGCATTTTGCTCTTGTTAGATGGAGGCATGGAGCCAAGTCAAAATTAAAGATTGTTCCAAATTCTTTTGGTGTCCCCACATTGAAGTCGATTAATTAACCAACCAAATTAAATGAAATAATCAGATTTCTTAAAGCATGGTCATTTGCCAAATGGACCCTCAATTTAGTAATGGACACTAGTTATCCAAAAGGATATCGGCCACTCATGCTTTGACTAGCTGCTAGTGCTAGTCAAGTATTAACAATATGTTACAATGAAGAAGTGCCAAAATCAAGTCCAAGCACTACTAATACGTGGACAATTCTATTCTTACACAAATTTTTTAACGGAATCCTTCATTAGAAAGATGTGGCAGTCATATTTTTGTAACTAAAATTCATCTCAGTGGGTTCTTTATTTTAAAATACTATGTCCAAATTTAACCACATCATTATGTATTCAATTTATGTATATTTTTTTTGTTTATATAATATTAACTCTGAATACATTTTATAAATACAATATATGCTTTGGGTAGTAATTCTTCATTGTATAATAGATAATTAACTTTGCTTTGAAGAGAGAGGTTGACCTAATAAAAGTGGCGCCCCTCACCCATGCTAGTAGTTATAGGTTTAACTCATCCTTCTCTTTTCTTTCCAAAAAAAAAAATTTGGTGCTCTTTAGAGGTCCACATCACTTTCACATCTATTCTCACAATACAATGAATTTTTCCAACACACCTCAAGACCCCACCTAACATATCAGTGTCCATTACGTGTGAGAGCAGGAGTAAGACAGATGTGTCGCTCTGAAAGCACCAAATAATTTCTTTGTGGCACTGGTCTATATGAAAAATTTAAATAAAAAACTTTGCTTTTAGAATATATAGACTTGTAGGTGTATAGGGTATTAACATGGATCTTGTATAGGTAAAAAATGTACACGGTGGGTACAATCTATATATTTAGAATACTGATTTCTTTTTTTTTTATAATTTTACTTTAGATGTATTTAATGAGTCCCAAGCTGTAAAGTTTAAATTTAAATTTAAGTGATAGTATCATTGAAAATTTGTTATTTGTCCTTGAAAAATTATAAAAAGCGACGGTCACACATATGTGACTTTCATTGTGACTTTGAGTATTTGTGTGCTCGCAAACCTATCATTTTTCAGCTAGAACATGAGACCTAACATCAATGTTAAAATTAAAGTGAAAATTAAAGTGTACAATAATCTCAAAAGTAATTTTTTGTTGCAAGAAAGCATTCTCATGGAAATTTTGTCATTCAAAAAAGACTATTCTCATATAAATTTTGTAAAACCTTATTAAAATGATATGATAGTGACATTTTTAAAATTAAAAATTAAAATAGTAGTAGATATTTTGATTTAAAATAAGAAGATCACAAGTAGACACCTCATATTATATGAAAATTTACAATTTTTTTTTTGTTAGTATCACATTACACTTTCAGAATTAAACGGAAGACTAATGCCTATGACTCACCACCCTTTCTTTCTCGCTTTCTTCGCACTTCAAAACAAACCACCAAAACCTCTCTCTCTCTCTCTCTCTCTCTCTCTCTCACATACACACACACACACAAAATTGCTGTCAATTGCCAAAACAGCAAGTCTACGACCCTATTTTTTCTCTCTGTTGTGGCTCTCTCTCTCACTTCTTTTATTAGGGGAAATGCTCACCTTTTCTCTGCCGTCTCTCCCGCCGGATATCTGAAGACTAACAAAAAACCCATCGGCGGAATCTGACCCACCACCACCCACCCTACCATTATGGGCCATCAGACCCGCCGTGAGTCCATGGCCGTCACCTCTCACCATCCCCGTCAAGACCACCACGACGCCGCCGAGAGGGCCGACCTCCAGTGGCCCTTCGGCAATCTCGACGGCATCGACCAGGACGACCTCCGGGAAACCGCCTACGAGATATTCTTCACGGCTTGCCGGTCTTCGCCGGGGTTCGGGGGGAGGAATACTCTGAATTACTATCCCTCTGACGGGAGCGGCGACGGGTTAGGGGCCGGGCCGGGATCTCCAGGGTCTCCGGTGAGAGCGAGCGGGGTGGGGATGGCGGTGACGAGCAGGGTGAAGAGGGCGCTGGGGCTGAAGATGTTGAGACGGTCGCTTTCGCGGAGGACTAGTTCGGTGGGGTCGTCGCCGCAAGCCCACCACCACGGCTCGAACCCCGGAGCTAGCCCCGGCATGGCCTTCACGGTGCCGCAGATGAGGTCGAGGCGGCCGATGACCTCCGCAGAGATTATGAGGCAGCAGATGAGAGTGACGGAGCAAAGCGATAATAGGCTCCGGAAGACACTCTTGAGAACCCTAGTTGGCCAAGTACGTGCGTTTACATACATGCATGCATTCATATATACATACATATATATAATGTTAATTCATCGTAAACTTTCATGGAGTGAAATTCGTGACAAGCATAAGTTTTCATGCATATGAAACAAACAGGATAACAACAATTTTCGTTTGAAAATAAGATAAATTATTACGAATTAAAGGACTTATCAAGGTTGGACATAATCTTTTATGTCATGTAGGTATGGGTTCGAGGATACAATTTTCATCTAGCAATAATGTAACTATTTCCATAAGCAAATCATGGATGAATCCATATATGTGTACAAACACACATATAAATGAAGCCTCTATTTTTATGTCAAAATTCACATTTGTCCAAAAGGATTAATATTTGACAAGTTCCAAAAGAGGAATTTCCTGATAACCTGTCAAGTTATAGACCAATCAGCCTGATCTCTTCAATTTACAAGGTGTTATAAAAAACATCGGCAATTAGATTGAGAAAGGTAATGAATGAGCTAATAAGTGAAAATCAATCTGCTTTTATTATAGGAAAACAAATAATAGATGGGGTGTTAATAGCTAATGAGATAATTCATGACTGGAAAAGGAAGAAAAGGAAAGGAATAATTTTGAAATTAGATTTTCAGAAAGCTTATGATTCTGTTAACTGGAGTTACCTCTTGCAAATGATGGAAAAGATGGGCTTTGGTCAGAGATGGATGAAATGGATTAAGGAATGTTTGTCATCTGGAAAAACTTCAATATTGGTTAATGGCTCACCAACTCAGGAGTTTTCTTTGGAGTGAGGCCTTAAACAAGGAGATCTATTATCTCCATGCCTATTTAACATAGTTGCAGAATGATTGAATGAGCTCCTCTTAAGAGCAATTGATCTTAAAATGATTAAGGGGATTAAAGTAGGGATCAATGGCCCTATTATCTCTCGCTTACAATTTGCAGATGACACAGTGTTGTTTTGTGAGGTAGACAAGCCAGAACTAGTACTCATTAAAAGAATTTTTAGATGCTTTGAACTATTATCAGGTCTTAGGATTAATTATCAAAAGAGTGCAGTGTGTGGCATAGGGGTGGACAAAAGTTTTTTGAATGAGTCAGCTCAAATATTTAGATGCAAAGTGCAGGATCTGCCTATAAATTACTTGGGAATGACAGTAGGAGATAATCCAAGAAAGGTAAAGTCATGGGAGGGTGTGATTGAAAAGATAAAAAACAAACTAGCTTCTTGGAAGAAAAAGTATTTGTCTATAGGTGGTAGACTTACTTTATTAAAATCTACTCTATCAAATCTCCCTGTTTACTACTTATCGTTGTTTAATGCTCCAAAAGATGTCTGTAAAATGATAGAGAGGATTCAAAGGAGGTTTCTTTGGGGACAAGTAGAAGGCAAAAAGAAAATTCATTGTGTGGGGTGGAATGTGGTGTCGAGAGATAAGAGTAGGGGAGGCCTTGGGGTAACTCCTATTGTTGTAATGAATAAGGCTTTAATAGCCAAGTGGTGGTGGAGGTTTGCAAAGGAAAAAGAAGCTTTATGGAGGAGGGCTGTGTGTCACAAGTATAAATATGATGAAGGAGTATGGCTACCTGGTGGAGTTCAAAGCAATGAATGCTCAAGCATTTGGTCTGGTATACTACAGGTGGGAATGGAGCAGAGTGACATAAAAGATACTTTATGGAATAACTTAAAGATGAAGGTAGGTGATGGTAGTAGCACTAAATTCTGGTTAGATGTTTGGAAAAGGAATGAATCTTTCAGTTGTGCTTTTCCTAGACTATTTTCATTATCTCTACAGCAGAATGCCTCAATTGCAAAAATGATGGAGGGTGGAGAATCATGGAATTTTGCCTATAGAAGACAATTATCAGCTTGGGAAGTAGAGGAGCAGGGTAGGTTGAGGAATTTGATTGAGGATCATAGTCTAAATCCTTCAAAGCATGATTATATGATTTGGGAATTGGAAAACGATGGGGTCTTCTCTATAAAATCTTGCTATAGATCTAGTGGAGGGTGTCCTAATCAGATTTCTTCTATTTTTGATAAAATTTGGAAGTCTAAAGTCATATTATTTGGATGATTAGCTATACATGAGAGGATCAAGTCCAAGGTGATGCTTGCAAAGAGGAATAGTTTGCCTCAAAACAGTAGCATTTTTTGTGAGTTGTGTCAGCAAGAAGAGGAAGATTCCAATCATTTGCTTGTTACATGTATGTTTGCCTGGAAAATATGGAGTTCCATCTTAAAATGGTGGGGTATAATGTGGTCAAGCTCAGACAACCTAATTAATCATGCCAAGTGGTGGTGGTCTATGAAGTTTAGGAAGGTTGAAAAACAAATTTGGAAAGCCTTGTTTATGTTAGTAATATGGAACATTTGGAGGGCCAGGAATGAGTTCATTTTCAATCAAGTGAATGCTAACTGCATGGAAGTGGCGGAGAACTCTAAGTTGGATGCAGCCATATGGGTAAAAGTAAGGTCATCTCATGCATCATTTTCAATTAATGATGTTCTGTATTCGCTTGAAGGTGTTAGAAGTATTCAAGGCTAAGGTGTTCCTAGATCATCTGATGCAGGGGGGGTGTTTTTGAGCCTCAGGTGTGCTCCTTGTTGGTATCTCATCAGCAAAGTTCTCTTTAGTTGTGCAAATGTACTTTTCTTGCAGTGGATCTAGATTCTAAGGAATTGGCCTTAGTTTTTCATCTTTTTGATCCTTTCCCTCGATGTATCCTATCTTTGGTTATTAATATACTATCTCTTTTGCTATTTAAAAAAAAAAAAGAATTGTTATAAAGAATGTTTGTCCCAACTATTATAAAGAATTGATAAATATGTGAAGCAAAAAATAGAAAATAGAAAAACCACTTTTACCAAATACAATAATCATGAGAAAGGAACCAAAAAAAAAAAAAAATGGCTTCTTGATAAGAAAAACTTTATAACAAGATTTTTTTTTTTTTTTTGTCTAGGATGACATCTTTCATGCCATTCTCTATTTGAATTTATGGATGAATTTTGTTGGTAAACATTAGTCAAACAAAAATTTGTGTTACTCCTTTTCATTTGGTTGTTTTTATTTCTCGGGTAGGTTGAAATATAGTGCTTGTGATGAATCCTAACTGTGAATTGAGTAAAAAAAACTTAATATGATGTACCACAGGATATGAAATTAGACTGTAAATATCATTCCTCTGATTTTGCTTTTTTTTTTTTTTCCCCCTAATTGATTCACCATTGTTCCATCACTTGTAATGAACACCAGATGGGAAGGCGGGCAGAGACGATAATCCTCCCACTTGAGCTCCTCCGTCACCTTAAACCATCCGAATTCAACAACTCCCACGAGTACCACATATGGCAAAAGCGTCAGCTCAAACTCCTAGAAGCCGGACTACTCCTCCATCCTTCAATCCCACTTGACAAGTCCAACACATTCGCTGTCAAGTTCAGAGACATCCTCCGAGCAAGCGAAACAAAGGCAATAGACACCGGAAAAAACTCCGAGTCCATGAGAATCCTCTGCAACTGCGTAGTTTCCCTGTCATGGCGAAGCCATGACGGGTCCCCCACCGAGGTTTGTCACTGGGCCGACGGGTTCCCCCTCAACGTCCACGTCTACACCTCGCTTCTGCACTCAGTCTTCGACCTCAAGGACGAGTCGTTAGTCCTGGACGAGGTCGATGAGCTTCTCGAGCTCATGAAGAAGACATGGTCGACCTTGGGGATCAACCGATCGATCCACAACCTCTGTTTCACGTGGGTTTTGTTTCAGCAATATGTGGCGACCGGACAAGTGGAGGCGGATTTCCTCTGCGCCGCCCTTGCCATGTTGAATGAGGTGGCGAATGACGCAAAGAGAGCTGATCATAGAGAGCCTATCTATGATAAGATGTTGGCGTCCGTTTTGGTATCGATTAAAAAGTGGTCCGAGAAGAGATTGTTCAATTATCATGGTACGTTCCATAGGGGAACGGTTGGGTTGATGGAAAACCTTCTTCCTTTGGCTTTTTCGGCCACGAAGATACTGCAAGAAGATGTAATTGGTGGTGTCACGCCAGAGCAAGAGAATGAGGCCGTGACATTGGACTCGACTGGGAATAGGGTTGATCGCTATATCCGATCTTCACTGAAATATGCATTCGCAAAGGTTTGTATATATGCCTTTGCTTTCATTTTTTTTTTTTTTTAGTTACCATCCTTTCTGTTAACACAAAAAACCGATAAAGATCAAACTGAACCAACTCAACCTTTCTGAATTGGTTTAGTTCGCGCCTGTCAAAGGTTTCGTTTAATTTTGGGTCTAAAAAATGTTAATTCAATCATTTTGGCTTGATTTTCATGTTTGCATTTTTTTGATTTTCATGTTCACAATTTTTTGGACTCGGATCGAATCGAACTAAAAATTGATCAGACCTGAGAATTGAACAGAAACCCAATCTTAAACATATATATAATTTATATATAAACTTATTATTAATTTGTGTTAGTACGTTGTTTTATTAATATTTTTTTAAAATTCAGGATACAAAATCAATACTTTTTTTTAAATTTTAAATAAATAAATTGGGTTTTGTACAATACAAATGGACTTATACAGTCCAACCCGATATTTACCTGAACCAACCCATAGATGGAACTAAAACCGAACCAACCCAACCAACTCGGTTCGAGTTAGTTTAGTTTCATGAAAGGATAATTCAATTAAAAAATTTGAAACCGATCAAGATTAGGTAGGGTTTTGGATTTAACACGGACCTGATACGACTTGACCATGCACAACTCTAGAATCTAATATATGTATTTGTGTTCTCTCTTTTAAGGCACAAGAATCTAATATATGTATTTGTGTTCTCTCTTTTAAGTTGCTGGAGAAAGGGAAGTTCAATGGTACTACTTTTGAAGAACAAGACGTGACTGAAGCTCTCATTCGGTTAGCCAAAGAGACGGAAGATTTATCCCTGAAGGAGAAGGAAATATTTAGTCCAGTACTCAAGAAATGGCACCCGATTGCAGCCGGGGTTGCAGCCGTGACGCTACACACTTGCTATGGAACCTTGCTGAAGCAATATTTGGCTGGGGTGTCCTCGCTGAGTAATGAAACAATCAATGTATTGCAGAAAGCTGGAAAACTAGAAAAGGTTTTGGTGCAAATGCTGGTTGAAGACTCTGTTGAATGCGAAGACGGGGGCAAAACAATTGTGAGAGAGTTGATTCCATATGAAGTTGATTCAATTATAACAAACCTCTTGAAACAATGGATTCAAGAGAGGTTGAAGAAAGGGAAAGAGTGTCTTCAACGATCAAAAGAAACTGAAGTAAGTTTATCTACATATATATATATATATATATATAAGAGTAGTGATATACAAACAAAACTTTATATAGAATTTAGAAAAATGATATAGCGACCGATTTTATTTACCGAATTATCATCACAGATAGATACAAGTAAATAAATTTTAAATTTATTAGATAATGTGGATCCCATCACATTGTGTCTATCCATGTTGATAATCTAGTAAAACAAGCCAGCGGCTCTAACATTGCTCTAATTATACTAATGCAATTGCTACATCATTCTAATAGAGTTTTATGTATAAATTTTCTATAAGAATAACATTTTTCTCTATGTATATGCATAGACAAAAATGTTATTTTTATAGAAAATTCATATAAAAATAACTATCATGTGACAGTAGCAGTTTTGCTATTAAACGTCATTATGGTGGGTGTTTTATTTTGAAATGAAAGACTGTTATTAAAATTCATTAATATGCATGAAATTTAATTAAACGTCATTATGGTGAGTGTTTTATTTTAAAGTGAAAGACTGTCATTAAAATTCTTTATTATGTATGAAATTTATGTTTATATAACATTGCCCATATATATTGACGCTATTTGAATCAAGAATTTAATGATAAAAAAGAAAAAAAAATGTGAAAAAAAGGAGAAGTACTCATTCAATTTGTCTTTTTTCTCTCACTTTTTAATTTTCTTTTGTATTTATCTTAATAAATTCAAATTTCAAACACATTATTAAGGTAATACTATACAAATAGAAAATTCATACAAATAATATGTCTAACTGAAAGCCTTTCATTTTCTAACAAAACACCCTTCGTAATAGTATTTAATTACAATCCGCCACGGCCACTGCTACTTTCATATTATTTTCGTCCAACATTCTGTACATAATGTACAAAAGTTATGTACGAATAACATTTTCGGTTTTCCTATACGCGTATATATATATATATATATATCTATATCTATATTTATATCTATATCGATGATTTAAGCACTCCAGAGTAGTTGATTAAAATTTGTGTTGCAGACATGGAATCCAAAATCCAAAACCGAGCCATATGCGCAATCATCTGTAGAGCTAATGAAACATGCCGAGGAAACTGTGGATGACTTCTTTGAAATCCCATCTAGTATTTCTGAGGACTTAGTCCATGATCTTGCTGATGGCTTAGAGCATCTCTTCCGGGATTACACTACTTTCGCTGCGTCGTGTGGTAAGAACTAACCACCTCTCAAAAATTTTCTACTTAGCTACACCCTCGAAGTGTATCTTTGTTTTACTAAGATTTAATGAAGATTATATTGTCTACCTCTAAATTTCTCAGGATCGAAACAAAGTTACATCCCAACGCTTCCTCCTCTAACCCGATGCAACCGAGACTCAAAATTCTTCAAACTGTGGAGAAAGGCTACCCCTTGCGCTATCGGAGTAGATGATAGTATAAACGGATCAAATGAAGGTCACCATCCCAGGCCTTCAACCAGCCGGGGAACACAACGCCTATACATCCGCCTCAATACGTTGCATTATCTTCTTTCGCAGCTCAACTCACTCGACAAAACCCTCTCTCTCTCCCCTCGAGTCGTCCCCTCGCCCCACAAGCGCAAAGGCAGACACGCCGGCATTTCATCTTCCTATTTTGAGCTGGCCTGCTCGGGAATTCAAGCAGCCATTCAACACGTCTCGGAAGTTGCTGCCTACCGTCTGATCTTCCTGGACTCGAACTCTGTCTTGTATGACACTCTATATGTTGGAGATGTAGATAACGGTCGTATAAAACCGGCTTTGCTAATTCTGAAGCAGAACATTACCCTTCTGGGTGCTATTGTCACTGACCGGGCGCAGCCACTGGCGATGAAAGAGGTCATGAAGGCATGTTTCGAGGCCTTCCTTATGGTTCTGCTAGCCGGGGGAAGCTCCCGGACATTTTCCAGGGCCGATCACGAGATGATTGAAGAGGACTTTGCCAATTTGAAGAGGGTTTTTTGCACATGTGGTGAGGGATTGATCGCGGAGGAGGTGGTGGAGAGAGAGGCGGAGGTGGTGGAAGGTGTGGTGGCGTTGATGGGTCAGGCTACTGAACAACTTGTTGAGGATTTTAGCATTGTGGCTTGTGAAGCAAGTGGGATAGGCCTTGTGGGTGGAGGGCAAAAGCTGCCTATGCCTCCGACAACAGGGAGATGGAACCGGTCGGATCCGAACACGATACTGAGGGTTTTGTGCCACAGGAATGACCCGGCGGCCAATCAGTTCTTGAAGAGGACATTCCAGTTAGCAAAGAGGAGATGATGATGATGCAGATGAAGATGAAAATTTGGTATTGGGTTCAAGCCATTTGCATATGAAGGAGATGCTGCATTGGATCAAAATTTTTGAAGGGGAAATGTGAGGAAAATGCATTGCAATTTGTAAACAGAACTGAGTGTACTAATCAATGTTATAACTACTCATTGTTGGAGATTTGAGAAAGGATTGTACTAATTTTTTGGTGTTCATTCTTCACAGCAGTAGGCAATGTTAGTACTTATTGGTGCGGTGGGGGGGAATTTGCACACGGAATTTTCATTTTTTTTTCTATTGTTTTGCTTTATGTAACTTGGGATATTGAATGTTGATAAAGATAATTGGAATGTGAAGTTTAATTTGTATGATAAAGTGGTTAGTCTTGGTTTTTATTTATTTATTTATGACTATGAAGTGACTCTGCAGGACAGATTGGACTCACCCGAACAGTGTAAACCATGGTTAGCTTTAGTATGGAGGAAGAGTATCTTTAAATCAATTCTTTGCTTAATAACTCCTGACAGAAATTTCAATGTGGGTAATGCACTATACAACTGTAGAATTTAGACAGAATTTATTATTAGAATGATGTGGTTGAAGAAAAACTAATTACTTCAAAATAAAACGCTATCATAATAGTTCTTAATTATGAAAATACCACTTGCACATTATCTTGGTGGGCTTTTCTGTTCATTTTTTTTTTAAATTTTCTTATAGAGAAATAGCATTTTCATTTCAAAATTTCAGCCTAATTATAAGCATAGAACTTACACCCAACTAAGAAGAAGAGGAAATTCAAGAGTACTAGTAATGCGAGAAACGCATAGTATATAATAGTCTAGTTAGGCCTGGGCATAAAAGTCAAGGTCCAACAAAAGCCCATACTTTTTAAGCCTGAAGGTTGGCCCAACATAGGATAAATATACAAAAAAACCTCAATGTGGGTGTGGAATCAATTCTGAACTAACCCTTTGGTGTATTCTTCAAAATTAAAGTTCATAGAGTTCTTTGGAGTTATTCAGGGTCCATTTGGTAGAGTTTATTTAAATTTTTTTGGCTTATAATAAAAAAAGTCAAATTTTTTCAGTTTTTTTTTGCGTTTTTACTAGTCTTCGCTTATAAAATTTTATAAGCCAAAAAAGTAAAATAAAAAGTTAAAAAAAATGTACCAAACGGGCTTTAAGAATAAGTACCCTCCATTTCCTCAAGGCAGCCACTATGACCTTAGCCATCCCTTTGAACGGGAGACTGCAATAGAAATCAGAAAGCTCACAGTCGGAATACCATAGCTGAAGGCCCAGCCCACACAAGCTTGTATGTATGCAGTGATTGTGTTATAAACCAAAGAAGATGGTGAACATCCACCGGTTGAAGGAGGAGACCTTTTGGGTCTTCTTCTTGGGCTCAAAATATCGAACTGATCCACGCCGACTGTTGAGATGTTGGGCTTTGTCCAACCAGTCCGAACAGCTAAAGTGTGGAGTGGGCCATTAAAACTAATAGTGCTAGCATAGACAACCTTTCCATAGCACCTTGAAAGTAGCGTCAAGTTGAGTTAATTTTAATATTTGAGTTTAAAACTATAACTATGACTTAAAATTGAATATTTTGCAATGAGTGAAAAATTCTATAGTCACGCCCAAAGATAATAATTATGTTATCGCCCCTTTTCACTTTTTTAAGTCAACTGACGAAGAAAAAGGACGACCCGTATAATGAATGCTGATTTGGGCATAAAAAAAATACTAGAGACTCGAAAACGAAAGATTAAGGCATTCACCATCGAGATACCATTTGGGAGTTTGGGGGCAACTAGGAATTTTGTCTTCGAGGCCGAACAAACAAAGTTTTATGATAAGCCTTTAATAGGAAAAAAAAAATTCCAATCATCCTTTTTTTTATTATTATTAAAACTGAATTCAAAGTTTTTGGCTTCATAATGTAGCTTAATATCATCCGTACTGTCAATTATACTAACTAATTTAAAAAATTAATTTTCACCCAACTTTCTTTTTCAAAAATTTAAAGCAAATAATAAATGATGAACGAGAAAGCAGGAAAAGGAAGAATATAAGAAGTTAGTAAACCTAAAATTTATCCACATAACTTCTCCATTGACAAACTAGATATCTTATTCTGTAAACACAAAATTTCTTTTCTTATTTCGGTTCAACTAACAACACACAGGACACTGTGGATAAAAAAAAAAAAAACACTTGCATGGGGGAGGCAGTACATATAATATATACATATATATGTATATATACTTCTTTCCTTGTTTGCTCAGGGAGTTCCTATGGACCTGGGGGCCATGGCCCCTGCCAGCCCCCCTGCGGCTCAGCCTCTGCTTGAAACCACACATACAAAGATCAGTTCGAGAACCACTTGCCAAGCCTTTTGAATGATAATATTTGATTAATTCCTTTTCTTTCCACCAAGTGTAAACAATACCTGCGATACAACTGAATATTTTCAATACCCGTCATCCTAAAGCGAAAACAATCCATTGAGGAAACATCATCTCTTGACTTCTTTCACAAAGCATCTATAATATCTTCATCTTGCTAACTCATCTGATCATCCTATGTCCTCGGTTCTGGTTGGATAGGTGCCGTATGTTTTAGCCCACCCAATTCTTGTCTAAGAACTTCAATTGAATCCGAAACTTCAGCCTTGTACACATAGAACTTAGTCATGAACAAAAAGAAAATGAAATTCAACAAGTTCAGTATGCAGAAAAACGCGTAGTAATAGTCGAGATGAGAAGCATTGAGGTTATTCAGAATCCACCCTTTGTGACCATGCGCCTCGGTGATATGAGCAACTGTCGAAAGAAGAAAGCTACTAAGGAAGTTTCCAACTCCTAGACTGGTCGTCGAATAGGATGTCCCAAGACTCTTCATGATTTCGGGTGCTTGGTCATAGAAGAACTCAATCTTCGCTACCTCAAGAAATGAATCAGCCGTTCCCATAAGCACGAATTGAGGGAGTAAGATGAATATGGTTAGAGGTAGTTGTCCTCCACTTTCAACTAAACCATGATCCTTGGCCACACTAAGTCTATACCTCTCGGTTAGTGACGCGATTAACATAATAAGGATATGGAGGACTAAGCCAATTCCCATTCTTTGAAGGAGAGTGATGCCTCTAGGGTTCTTCGTCAATCTCCTCATTATCTTAACGAAGTAACGGTCATATATCACCACACAGACAAGCATGGATATTGTCACAAATCCAGCTAAACTGGCTGGGGGAATATTGAAGCCACCCATATTTCTCTTAAGAGTAGTGCCTTGCTTGACGAAGAGGGTGTTGATTTGTGCAAGCATGGTGCTTGGGACAATTGTGGCAATCAAGATCGGTATCATTCGTAGCATTTGCTTGGTTTCCTCCACTTGGGTAACTGAGCTTAGCATCCATGGACTAGTAGAAACTGTTTTGACACAAGCTTTGTTGAGGAACCTGCATAAATACATGCATGGTAGAAAGGTTAGCCTTGGATAGACACTAAGATTGCCTAGTAGTGAAATACACATAACTTTGCCACATCAGTTAGGCACCACTACTTTTGGTGGCCCCGACTAATGTGGCAGCTTGCGAATATCTCTCAGATGCGCCTGGCGCTAGCATTTTTCCTACCTAATATCTCTACAGTTGTATAAAACTAGATACTAGGCAAAAAGTTTATCTGAACTATAGGCCCAATTTAAACCCAATGATAAAAGAAACATAGTAGAATTGAGTGAATACAAACCTCAGGGTGGGTGTGGATTCAATCCTAAACTTCCCTTTCTTGGTGTATTCTTCCAAGTCAAGTTCATAGAACTCTTTAGGGTCACTAGGGATGGGTACACTCCACTTCCTAAGGGCAGCCACTATGACCCTAGCCATTCTTGTGAAAGGACTCCCTGTGGGCACCCTGTGCCTATAAAAGGGTGTGCCAGCCAAAAAGATCAAGATAGATATTGCGAGGCCCGCAGTTGGAAGCCCATAGCCCAAGGTCCAGCCCACATTGTCTTGTATGTACACAAGGATTGTGTTGGCAAAGAGTGTCCCAAAGAAGATACTGAACATCCACCAGTTGAAGAAGGAAAGCTTATGAGCCTTCTCCTTGGGCTCGAAATCGTCAAATTGGTCTGCACCAATGGTAGAGATGTTTGGCTTTGTGCCGCCGGTCCCAACAGCTAATGTGTAGAGTGCACCGTAAAACACAGCTAGTTGCAATGTGGAGGCCTTCTTGCAGTTGGCCGGATCGGGGTCCGAGCAGTGGGGCGGTTTTAGTCCAGGCACTGAAACTGCTAGGGTTAATAGTGACATTCCCTGCAATCAGGATAACAGGCAATTTTGTCAATAAAGATAAAGGGATATATAAGTATTTTTTAGGTTACACTAAAATGTCATCCATTTCTTGCCCCCTCAAACTAATTACCTACTTGCATTGCACTTACATACACATTCAAATGTACAAACACAAGGAATCACGGTATATATATATATGTGTGTGTATATATAAAGAATTAAGTCTAGGAACTTTGGCCCCTTGTTCTTATCTTTCTTATAAAATACTATAAATTAATTGATGATAGACACAAGGAGTCATGGTATACGCAAGAAAAAACTGTTTCAGTATATTATATATCTGAAACTATTGACCAGACAACATTCAATTTGTGACTCAAGACCTAGAAAACGAGTGGTCCATTTGTAGTTTTCTTTGCGACAAAGACATCTTCCTAAACTCTGCCTTATAAGACAGAATCCGATGTCAAACTTTCACATGCTAATACATACATACAAACATACATATGAACAAGTTCTCTCAAGTGAAAGGATGTGGAACCCACCGACACCCATTTGTGTGACCAAGACAAGCCAATTGCATACCACACGGGAAGACATTTTCATGTAGATGATTCAATAATACTCTGATTCTGACATGATTGAACATCTTCATCTGTGTTCTTAAGTTTGCTTTACAGCAATAAAGCATGCAATTTTAGTCTACCCAAGAAAAAGATAGCGAAGCTTAAATCAAGCAATGGGTCCCAATGCTTTTAGAATGAAGTGAAGGCCTCCCATATGAGTTGGGTGACATTTGTTGATATATGGATGCCATTTATTGGTCCTGTGTCTTGTATTTTGCAGGCCCATAAAACTAAGTAGTTTACGTGGTCGAGGTTGTGGCGATCAATCTGTATGAGTTTTTGTTTCTCTGATTGAATGGAGATTAAAATTTTCAGGGTTTGCTCATAAATAAAAATTTCATGAGCATTCTATGCTTAGTTTTGGGAGTCTCTAAGTGATTTATAGAGATGTGAGGGAGAGATGGAAAAAAACGCCGAGAGTGGAGTAGCGGCCACGCTATAGAGCTCAGGATATTGAGATCAGCAGAAATTACGTACTTCAGGCTTAAATATGATTTGGTGTCGGTTGAGTGTACTCGGATTGTCTCAAATCTATCATTTTTATAGTTTGTTTTGGATTTATCTCTTTCGTGGGATGTCAGCACATGAGTTAATTTGCACTGAACCACCAAATTCTCTGTATGCATTTTTTTTTTTGTGTGCGCGCCTGTGAATCATTGGTGGGTGCCCTTAGGTTTGGTTTGGCGCATGGGTTTAATCTGAATAAAGATTTTTTTGGGTAATTATATTATACCTGATTGAAGTCAAAATCAAATAACTTTTGTAATTTAAAAGTGAATACATGACTACTTGTAATTTAAATTTATTTAAAAAATAAATAAAAATCGTTACAGTTAACAAAAAATTTGTCATATGAGTATTTTTGTCATTTTATCTCTCTAAATTAGAATATCAAAAAAAAATAATTTGGCCCTTCTATGCCAAAATAAATGGAAGGATTTTTTTTTTAATTATTTCACCAAATTATCTTTTTAATGTTTTAATTTAAAGATATAAAATAACAAAAATACCTCTATAACAAAATTTATGTTAATTCTAATTGTTTTTATGAATTTTACAAATAAGTTTAAACTATAGATGTTATGTGTTAACTTTTAAATAGCGGGCGTCATCTAATTTTTATGAGGGTAAGGTGCAATAACTCTAAGGTTTTTTTTATATATGCACAAGGTAATGATTCAGTGTGTTATATGTACCGAGAGATAAATTGCAGATGCGATCACAAACGTCCAATAACGACCCAGACGAGCGTCAGCGATGTAGGCGCCCAAGATAGGGGTCATCCAAATAGTCCCAACCCAGTTGGTGACATTGTTGGAAGAGGTGACAGTGCCCTGATGGAGCTTCTTGGTCAAGTAGAGGATCAAATTTGATGAGATTCCATAGTATGCCATACGTTCAAACACCTCATACACTGCAAAAGTCAAACAAAAATCGTAAAGAGAAAGGATCAGGAAGATGATTGCTTAGCTGCCGTTTGATGTACATAATAAAAGTGCAAGTTGCTGGGAGACCCAGTTAAGATTTAAACGTTTGCTTTTACTGTTTACAGGTTAGAGATTTGATTAGAGACAAAAAGCCAAAATAATATATACACATACAAGAATAATTCTTTGTGGCCAAGATTTTTTTCCTCGGTGCTAGATGGTTGTAAACATTAAGAGAGAGAGAGAGAGAGAGAGAGCATAAGGAACTACTCTTTATTTTGGTGATTAAGTTGTTGGTCAATTAATTCAGTTGGTTGGCTCAGAGCCATCACAAACTGTCTTCGAAGTCCTACAATCATCTAGGATCTCCATGGCTCCATATGAACGCTCCAAAAACTCTCTCTCTCTCTCTCTCTCTCTCTCTTCTTTTGCTTTTCACTACATAAGCATACTTGAAATTCAGCTATTGTGAAGGGAATCGTGGATGAAACTGTGATAAAACTTTTTGATCATTTTTTATAACGGCAGATTCAGCAACAACACATACTAGTTTAGAAAATACAATGAAAAATGAATATGATTATCAAGAGTTGCTTTTCTAAAACTATTATCCCTATCAAGAGTGCAAATGGTATTGAAAATTTGATAATCTTGAAGGATGGAGCAAAAAATTCATTGAAAGAAAAATTTTCAACGCTTCAGAGGGAGGTGACTGCAAGTACGCTATAGATTTCCCAACACCCATTAAACCAACCAAGCAAGAATCTCTTAAAGTAGAAGAACACTACGAGGGCTCCAAGATTCATGGAGCCATTGCAGACACATGTCCCCAAGAAGGCAAGAAATGAGGTAACAACACGGAGAGATACCAACTACAAAGAAGAGAGAGAGAGGAGGAGAGAGAAGAAGAGAGATACCAACAACAAAGGAGCATGCCCTCCATCCACCTCTCTTGGATCTAAGGACCGGGTTTCCTTTGAGATCCACAGTTCCATCTTGGGTGTAATCATCAAGCCCTTCTTCCACAGCCATCCTTTTGCTTTTTGTTGCTATACTTTTTGTCCTTAGTTTGGAGGACTTGGTTCCACTGGTAAGTCTCCTCAAGCCAAACCATTTTATAGACCTCTCTTGCTTTGCATATTTACCAAAATGCCATCCTTGACTTCAATTCCTGAGATATCTTCACCCAAAAAAAAAAAGAAGAAAAAAATGAACAAAATAAAAGAAAAAGGAGATGTAGAGAGATAGAGATCCTTCTTTATTGAATGACTGTGGTCTCCTTACAAGTTGTGCATTAGAAGACAAGATTGATAATTTAGCTAATGTAATGGTGCAATTGACCTTCGCATTATAAACTGTAATGGTTTATCTTCTAGGATTTGGCTTGAGATTTGAACCATATATATTTTTAAATGGACAATTTTTTCTTCGATTTTATGTGGACGCAGTATATGTGTTGTAGTTATTCATCATACCAGAATTGTTTCGTTGCTTAGAAATACAGCTTCTGAGTCACATAATTTGAATGTATGATTTTCTTAACGATTACCTGTTTAATTAGACCACGTATTGTGTGCTCGGGCCATACTAGCTAGAGAAGCTTTTTCTACCACTAAAAGGCAGACCGGCGCAAGAGGATCCTACCTACCATTGCAGATTTCAAGAAAGTTAGACATATGCAAACTTTAATCAGTATGTGAATAAACTATTTTTTAAGTTTTGAACTCCTATGATAAGTCACAATAAAATATCTTACTATTGTTTCTATCTATATTAACAGAGATTTTTGTTTTTCACAACTACCATGACTTTTCATGTTGAAAAAGGTCTGCTGTGACTACAAATTAGGAATTAAGCAGACGCAATGTAATAGACACACAAAAAACATGACAAAGTGAAAAACCTTTGTTACGCCATTTGGGTCTATCACAATGTTTAGAGGTGCACAAACCAAATTTGCAGGTCTGATGCCTACTATTGGTTTGGGCGGTGTATGGCGTACGAACAAGGGCGTTTAAAAAATTGACTGACCCGACTTGACCCAACAACAAATTGACCTAACCCGTTCATCATATGGGTCATCTTATAGGTAAATAACAGGTGAATTTTGATCAATTCGACTATATCTAGTTTGGTTCGGCTATCGAACCTTTATTTTTCCAACCCAATCTAACTCGATTTTTTTCTACTAAAATTTGATTTTTTTCACTCAATCCGAACTCAATCTGATCACCATATGAGTCGAGTACGGTTTCAAAATTTATCAACTTGATGTGGTCAGATCAGATGATAGATGATTCTCCAATTTGACCTGACACGACACATGAAAACTCTTAGTATGAACAATTGCTGTTGAGACATCAATACTGAAAGGGAGCCTAAAATATTATAATATATACGATCGCATAGGGAAAATGTACTTGAAAAAAAATGGATAGGATGATACCAGGAGATTTTTTTTCCCCTTTGAACGAACACTGCATTACGATGTCTTAAAGGCAGGATGTATACAAATATTCTGTCAATTTAGGGGCAGGTAAAAACAAATACTGTAAACTAAGATTAAGAACGTAATGTCAGAGATTGCTTGAAAAAGGTTAGTCAAATTGATGATATTTCATTACCAGTATTGATAATTAAAGTTCAAATTAATGGGTGGTAATCCTTCACTTTTCATTAATGTCTTGCACCCCATCTGATCACCTATAGAGAAATTATCCTATAGCTCCGGAACACCCTAATAAAATATGACACGGTGTGTCCTACTAGTAATCTAAGTGTCAGACACATGCACCATATTATAAGTATTTTCATGCCATTTTTGATGTAAAGATAATGAGATTAACCACTTTCCTAACCCCATGTTTAAACTTGTTACTCGTGTTATTGAATTGGCAAAATATGCATAAAGTGTTCATTTTATAGGCTAATTATACCACAGCATCATTTTAACATGGTGTTCCGAGTCTATAGGATAATTGCTACTAGATAATTTCTCCGTGGACAGTGACGTGCCTCGCCCACTTTTGAAGACTTGACCTGCTGTATCAAGTTTCGGAAGTTATCAATGTGATAACAACCACAAAGTCTAAGGGTTTTTTTTTTTTTAACTCCGTAATAATTTGGACAATACTGGGATGTGAGAGTAGGGGAACTCAACAATATTGCTATATAAATAGTATTTGAAGTTCTTTTTTTTTTTTTCAATTTCTTTTTCCTTCTTGACGTGCGTTTGGGGTAAACTGATAATTTCAGATCTCACTCAATTTATCATCAAATTTCTTTGAAAACTAATATATAATTTGTTATTCTTGATGCCGATAATTCATCTTCTAGCATAAAAATCAAGAAAATTTTATCATTTCTGCTCAAATTTCAACCTGACGTTGCCTGCCGACCTTGCAAGAGCATGGTAAATTCAGCAGATGGGTATTGATCCATTTTTCTTTGGCTAACTGAGTATCTGGGTCAACTTTCACTTATCTCAACTTATCTTAGAAATTGTGTATTTTTCTCATTCTACATAAATCGAGTTATTACCGACCCTGAAATAATCTCAAACAATTAATATCATCTAACATATTTCAAACTCAATAACTTATTGTAACAGACCCAATCGCCAAGTGGGTATTGCTCCCTGAGAAATTGCTCATGACACCGAGCTTAACACGATATATTGCCTGTTGATTAATGTTGTTGATGTGCAACTAAAAATTGACCATTAGACTTTTGAAGTGGCTGATAGTGAATATATACAAAGTTCACATGTCATGTTTGAGGACCCAATTTCTGGCATCCACAAAAATGAAGAAAAAAATGTGAATGCATACTAACAAAACCAATCAGTTCAAAGTTTTATCTCACATCCATATTACTTTTTTATTTCACATCCAAGGGAAACAATCTTCTGTGCATTAGTGAGCATCCAATAGCAGAAATATCCATTATTTGCTCAAGGTAGCGTATTTGAATCCGTTTGTGATCGTAATTGCGTGAATGAGATGCTATTGAGAAGGGCTTAATATTCGCTCGCACTTCGGTGCGACTGTGATGACGGAATCGTCCTTTTCAGAATTAATAGTTATGGTTCAAACAGAACATTTTACCGCAGGTAAAAGCTTCTATGATCATGCTTAAGAAAAATTACTATGTCGATTGTCTCTTTCCATCTTTTTATCTAGCAGAAAATAAAGAAGAAGAAAAGATTGAGCATCTGATGACTCAACGCTAGGAACTAATTGAAAGTGTATTTGTAACGGTTGAACATTGATCAGTGCTTTGCTTTGGTCCGATAGATTGATGACTCAATGTTAGGGAATTGATTGAAAGTGTATTTCTTTTTCTCTATCCGAGAAAGCGAATGGTAAATCGAGGAAATGATGATTGTTTTTTTTTAATTTTTTTGTAACGAATATCATACAATGAAAAAATAAAGATATTACAAATCAATCGTATCAACAGAAACGATTGATCCAATAAAATCCCGTAAAGTAATATACTTGTACTTTGTATTTTTTTTCATTGTAATCTTAAATTGAATACATCGCAAGAAATTAAGATTAGTGTGTAAAATGAGGTGTTTATCATGCACACAAAAATTAAGAAGTGTATGGGTGTATAGTACCGTTCGCTGCTTGTCACGGCATCAAGATCAAGATTGCTGATTTAACGTTATATGTGTACCTGTGAAGGGGAGCAAGTACAAGACAACCGAAAGATTGATGACTCAACGTTAAGAAATTGATTGATATTGTATTTGTAACAGTTGAACGTTGATACGTAAGTTTCTTCACCCTAGCTCAAGAATTTTTCAATGTCACCTGGCTATTCATATGTACTTGTAATTATGCAAGAATTTAATAGTCGTATCGTATTCTTTAACCGACTAACCATTAATACCATACCTAGAATTTTTAAGGCACCTTTATATATTTGTAATGAGCTCTTCCTTAAATAACAACTCTTGACATGGTCTTACATTGGACCATAAGAGCATTGTTTTTAATGCACCGAAATTTCCATGCATTAGTAATTGGTTGCAGCTACAGCTAATTCTTTTGTCTTTTCTCTATTCTTTTTAAGTTTTCTAACCTTGCATGCAGGTCCATTTTCGAGGACCTCGAATTGTACTAAATCTTTATTACTCCCAACTTAAATGGAACTCCCCTTCAACTGATATTTGACATGCATATATGCATATATATATATATATAAACTAAGAGCATCTCCAATTGTACTATTTAAAATAGCTAGTTCAATTATTTACTTTAGCAAATCACTTTTTAAAAAATGCTTTAACAATACTTTTTATTTTAGCTAATCGTCTTATAAATTATTATTTTTTGAACACTAATCCAAAGAAAAAAAGAAATTTTTTTTTTTTAAAATAATAATATTTAAAATTTAGAGAGTCACTGTTAACTCTCTACGTTTAAAAAGTCAATGTGAGACTCTCTAAATTAGAGAGCTTGTCAAAGGAACATTTTTGAAATTTGACTTTTAAAAATAGTTAAAAGACTCTAAAATGATCTGTGATATACAGCCGAAAGACAACTGCATGGACTTCAAAATCCACGACTCAATGAGCTTTTGCAGAAAAAAGCAGAGTGCAAATACCGCTATTCTTTTGGTTATGAACGCTCGCCTGAGCTAACCGACTTACAAGAAGATTCGTACTAAACACTAGCAAGTGAGTATTAACCCATGGTTTTTACGTTTTGTGGTTTGGCAATTGATTGCAATATAGAGTGGATTTTTATTATTTATTTTTCTTTTCTAATTTTAGTTGGTTAGTCATACGAATTTAGGTTTCAGGCTAGTCAAACATTGCTCATTGGTTCAATCTTTTAGTACTAGCTTTGAACAAAGAGCTAGCATGTAAGCCGATTGGGAATGTCAAACTTACCATTGAAAATGATTTGTTTGAAAGCATTTTATATTAGGGGTTAAATATACTTTGCACACTTACATTTTATATTAAATTTTTACTTTAGTATTTTTACTTTTAATAGTAACAGTTAAGTCTTTATACTTTTAATTTGTTGTAATGTCAACTTTCTACTAACTTTTACTTAAAAAAATAAACGAAAAATTCACATATGCTAAGTACGTTGCCTTTTTCAAAAGACATAGATGTAAAATTATGTTTCCTCCTAATAATTTTTCACAAGTTCCTATCAAATTACTCTAAAATCATGAGTATAATTAACTTTGAAATTTGTGATGTATATAATGTAATTAGACTTTATGTGAAAACTTCAAATTCAACTCACATATGATATGTGTAAGTCTTTATGATGAAAAATTATTAGATTTTACATATTTGTCCAGTAAAAGATGCCATGTGGTTAACATATATGAATTTTCTGTTTATTTCTCGAATAGAAGGTTGACATTGTAACAAATTAAAAGTATAAATACTTAATTGTTATAATTAAAGGTAAATGTCCCAAAGTAAAATTTAATGTAAGGCGTAGTGATACAAAATTTAATAAACCCTTACATTAGTCAAGCGACTCTTCTAAGCAGAGAAATTGATAAGCATTGAAAAGCTAGTCCATCCCAAAAGCATAAAAATACTTTGCAAGATCACATGGAAAATTTGTTCACTTGTTTGGAAGTTTGTTGTCACCAACTATGACTTTCTTATTCCCTTCAAAGGGTCAAAAAAACAATTGTCTCACGGACCATGCCGGCATTTTCTACATCTACTAGTGCAGATATTTTTTTCCCCTTCTTTTTAAGGGAAAATGATAGAATATGATTTCAAATTACGTGTAATATATATATATATATATAGTTGTTTTCATAAACATAAAAATGAAAATTCAGACCAATCAACAATATTAACTAGCAAAGGGTACATATTACATAGTCACTAGTGGAAATTGCCCTAAAAACCTTGACAACTAAATTTGAAATGCTCCATATAGCATTTACCCAAACAAAAAAGAAAATAAAAGAAGGATAATTGGCTTTTTGAAATATTTAAAATTCAAGTTCAAGCTGTCAGAGTACAAGCTATTCAAGCTGCAGTATAAATTTTTACAACACGCAAAGCTGAAACTTTGGAATGTCATATTTTTTTGTTCATGTGTCCTTTCAAGCTCCATAATATATGAAATTGTGAATTTGATATACGGAGATCATATATATAAGTTGGCTGACCTCACCCTATTAGTCGCCTTCAAAATTCGCAACCCCCCCTTTGTCTCTCTCTCTCTCTCTCTCCATTTATCCAGTATAAATAGATGTGTCTAGAGACAATTCTAGGCATAATTCAGACAGATACACATATAACATTTACCTAAAAACAAAGAAATAAAAGAATTTTGTGGTGTACATTCTATTAGTACCGTTTTGAAATTGTCTTCAAGGAGAACAAGTGCCTGGATGCTAGGTGTGGTCGAATGAAGCTTAAATTCAAAACGAATTGATTATTGCATATTATTTAGTAAATAAATTATAAAATGGCAACATAACCATGGTTTCAGGAAATAGAAGTGTAAACTAAAAATTAAACAAAAGCACCTCTATAGCTTTAATTGTGACCATTTATCTAGAAGCAAGGGTTTTATAGGCATTTAAACATATACAATTATTTTGGGAATGCATTTGATGTGACTAAATTGGAAAATAGGGAGAAGAACCTTTTAAAAAATTGCTTGTCTTTTCAAATTCATTTCTTAATCCAACGACTTCATTTCAACCTTTCCGGCCTAAGATACCCAATAGATTTTGAGGAGTGCTAGGAAAGCCCCTAGCATTTTCCATAGATTTTATTAAAATTACAAATTGTATGAGAATTAGAATATTTAGACCTAATTTAATGATTCCATTTCAACATCTCATGTGCATAAAGTTTCGGTGAGAAGACTCCATTTGTCTTATCATTATTGGTCACTCTCTCAGTACGTCTTCTTTGACTAATAGTACCAATGCTTCTAGATGTATGACAAAATCAAAAAACAAAATTGACATATGTCTGGTATCTCCTACCAAATGCCAAAGACCAAAGACCAAAGATCATAACTCCAAATCTTATCCTTCCCATTGATAATGGACAGTTAAGGCTTAAGGGATATTTTGTTTCTTCTTCTTTCTTTTTTTTTTTTTTCTTTTTCTTTTCCCTTCTTCTTTTGGTAGCTAAATATTGAAAAGCAAACACTTCGACTCTATCCAAGAAAATGAGCTGTTAACACCCATGCTACAGTTATCCGATGGATTTAGTAGTTCTTATGCCATCTAATAAAAAAAGCAAAAAAATGCTGATATTAGCCATAGGCTATAGAAAATTTCATTCTCTAATCACTCTAAATTTTTTTTAAAAAAGTGCCAATTATTTGTAACATCCCAATTTAATTCAACATTATTGAAAACGAAATTAGAAGTTGTACTTCGTCGTGAAGTATTGTGATAAATTGATGAAATTTTTACAAAAATGAAGAAATTGCCTATTATATCCATCACCAAAATTTCCTCAATTACAATTATGGCAATAGCAAAACTGCTTATAGCTATAGGTTGGCTTACCTCACAAAATGTTCAAGACTAGAACACAGCGTTATAAGACCAATGTCTATATATATGTGTGTGTGTGTGTGTGTACGTCTGTGTATTTATTGTATACATAAAGGGTATGACCTATGGACTTAAATATGATGTAAAACTAAAAAAAGTCTTACACTGCTAAATAAAAAAATAATTTTTTGTTGGATTCAATTATTGTTAACATTACGGTTAGATTGAATGCCTTTGTAAAATTAATATTAAGGTTAAGAAAATATCATACGGACACGGAATTAAAATCTTTTACTGTAACAAAAAGCTGAGGTTGAAATTAATGGTGTGAACACCCAGTGTGGTAGCAAGACTTTTCATTAATGAAGAATCTTCCAAGATGTACAGATTGCGACTGTTTTGACTTGCAAGTTGCAACTGGCTCGGTTTCTTTTGCGGGTCATAGAAGCTTTTTGACTAATCTTTTTTTTCATCGTCAGTGGAAAATTTTGATTTTGATGAATCATTCCAAAGAAGCTGTTTGATTTTTCCCACCGACTTCAAGCTCATGAAGCTCATAGATTTTCAAAGACTTGTAGCTCAAACCCATAATTTGTAATGGATACATATGCTTATTCAAACTCAAGGTTTGGTATACATTGCATTCTTGGATCCTATTGTGTGCCAAAAACTTCAGACAATGATAAAATAAAATGACTTTAATGCTATGTTTGAAACTTAAATTTATCTAGAAAAAAAAAATAGAAGAAAATGGGATACGTTAAATTCTCACTTATTTCTTTTTCATGTTCTTTTACTTTATACTTTCTCTAACAATTTAATATAAGATGTAATTTCATATTTTTTTTTCTCACCAAATTTTTGATCCAAACACAGATGTAATTGATGATTCTCCATCTTTTGTAATATTACATGTTCAAAATGTGTAAAACATGAAAAGTTCAGACTGGGGATATGATGAATGAAGGAATGGTATATGGTGAGGTCAAATTTTTGCACTGGAAATCAACGTGGGAATACGCTTTTGAAAATTTTGTTTACCTTTGTATATGGCATGTGATACCAATTTTTGCAATAGGATTCAATGTGAGAATATGCCTTCAAATTTTTTTATGTTTACCTTTTCATGTGACATGTGATACAAATTCATGCTATTGTTGGCCTTGTCAGATAAGCAAGCAGCATATATATAGTCTTGTCATGCTCAATATTAATTAATTCTCTGAGTGTGTGTTTGTTTTGCACGATAAGTTTGTGGGATTGAACTATTAGTATCATGTTCGGTCTCATTCTGATTTTAATTTGAGTAAAAGAGAGCTGGGATAAGCAATTATTTATCTGTTACTTACAAACTACTTGACATTTTATTTGAAAGCAAATAAAAGGCCTTGCCTTCTTCTAACACCAAATTAAGCATTTGGTCTTTTCGTTATTTAGTCTTTATAATGCTTCCATCCAACTATATATCCTTCTTTCACAACATATTCAATGGGCTTTGCTTGTCTTAAATTATTGGAAATTACGTGTTTTTCATTTAAAACTTTATTTTCGGTTAGAAATGGTATTTGCTGTTCGAATTTTTTAGTTGTTTCACATTTACTTTCTGCTGTTGGATATTAACCTCGAAAACTCTCATAAATCCAATTTACTAAATTAATGCAGGCACGTGGATGAACAGAAGCGGCACTAGCTAGTGGGGAAGGTATCATGGCACCCACAACTTTTGGATAATCTTCCTATATATTATATATATCTAATATTATTCTACTTGTACCACACAATTTGAAACCCTTTTTAATGTTCTAATTCAATAAAGAAAAATGTTATTTTTCTAAAAAAATTATACAAAAAATTCAACCAAAAGTCATTGGGTGTTTTGTTTTATAGTGAAAAAGCTATAATTCAACTAAATTATTCTATCAAAAATTTTGTATAAATTTATTGTTTGTATAAATTCTCTATAACTGATTATGGACCCTACACACCCCCTCCCTGTCTTTTTTTTGTTACATTCTCACCTAGTAAAATAAAAAATTAGAGACTTCTAACTTTTTATAGTGATTTTGCTTGTGCTTACGCTTTTGGTTTTTATTTTAATTACAGAACTATTTTTTTCAGTCATGAATATTGTAAAAAACTAGAGTACTAAACTTTGTGATAAGATTGAAAGATGATTTTCTACAGATTTTTTGGTTTCCTACATTGAAAAACAAATTTCCTTGAAGTATGACATAAAATCAATCATAAATGACTTTCAAATTTTGAAAGAATGTTGAGTTCACTATAACAAATGGTTGAGTTGAAATGTACTAGGAAACAATTTTTTTTTATTTATGTTGCCGAGGCAAAATTGAAATTATTAGTTTTAATTTTTTTTTTTTGTCGAAATTTAGTCTTGCATATACTTGAATTTAAAAATGTACAAACAAAATTTAAAATATAATGATTATATCAAAGATAAATTTGTATTTCAAATTCTAGTACCTCGAAATAAAATTTTAGTCCCGCTCCATGCAGGAATGCATGCTAGTTTTTGTGTTGTCAAAAACTGAATCACGGTAAACTTGTTAGCATGTAAGGCACGTATCAAAATATATAATACATAGAAGATCGGATACAAAGTAGTGAAGTCAAATTTTGCACTAGAAATCTTGATGTTTAACTTTGCATTTGACATATGATACAAAGTCATGCCTTTTTTCTTCCTTAGTGTTATCTTACAAACTACTTGACATTGCAAGTAACAAAAGCCTTGCCTAGTCCAAACACCAAAGCATTTCCTGTAGTCGACGGTAAAAATGTGAGATCAAAGAAAATTAATTCAAACGATCAACATTATGTATAGTACTTTGTGTGAGGTTTATCTATTGATAAAATAAATAAATAAAATGGAAAAACTTATGAGAACCTCATGAAAATGGCCGTATGTATAACATTACATAACGAAATGGAAATAGATTCACCATCGTCTTCATCATCTTTGTCATCTAGGGTTGTATCTTCAGTGCAAGGTCAATGACAAGTTATAGGTTCATTGCATAATTTGGATTTAAGTAATAGTTAGATGGCATTACCAACCAAAACAACATAGTGATTTGAATCCGCAAAGTAAATAAAAGAGTACCAGACTCGATCATTGTTGCTTAATCATGCATGATATAGTGATACATGCGTATTAATTTCTCATTAATCATTAGCAGACTCGTAAAATTACAAGATTCAATCTAATTTTGGCAAGTTGGTGCGCTATATGAATAAAGAAGATAGTTTAATTTATAACTGAATGATTTAGATTTAATTTAGTGTAACTCTTTCCACAATGTTGAGGATTTAACATGGAGCTGCAAACATAATTATTTTTTATTTTTAAACAAAAAATTGGTATATTTAAAAAGAAATTATAGTAATTATAAATTAATGAAAGAGGATAGCATCTAATCGGAGTCATCAGTTAAGAAAAGTTTTATTGTCAAGCTGTGCTAATTATTATCTATTACACTGGGAGGATTAAGAGTGTCTTAGTCCTTGCCCAACCTAGAAAAATTCTACGGAAACCAATGACAATAGTTTGATTCTCAAATTTAACACATCACAAATTTTTTTAACAAAGAACAACTCTAGTCACTGAAGGGTGCCATTGTATCTTCAATTTCTAAATACAATAAAAAAAATGATAAACATTAATGATGTTATGATATGTACAAAATGCCTAATTGCATATACAAATCAAATCATGTAAAACAAAATTGTAGTAAGTTTCCTCATAAATATTTTGGATGGCTTGCCCTCCAAAAGAGAATTAGCACCTCAGATTTATTACATTACAGTGATATCTTGCGTTCAGGTTCTTCACTCATGTGTGTTTTATGCAATGATGAAGAGGAAAGCTCGGATCGCCTCCTATTGAGATGCAAAATCACTTGGCTTATGTGCTCTTTCATCCTTAACTGGTGGGTTTGCGGTGGGTCTCCCCCTCTAACCTTTCTGATCTGGCTGCTTGGTGGTTTGATGTAAAGCTATTCGGTTTGGAAAATGTCATTTGGAGGGCAATGTTCCTTGCAATTATCTGGAATGCGTGGCTTATCAAACTAGCAAGAAGCCACTTACTCTATCAAACTACATCTTGCCTTTTGGGTGAAAGCTAATGAAGGAAGCTCTACTTTTAGTATTCAGGACTTCTTGTATAACATTTCTGGTGTTAGAAGTCTTAGGTGTACCTCAGCTTGTTAGGCCATTCTAGTTGGCTTCTGGCCAACCTTCCCCTGGTGTATTTCCTCTGTTTTCCTTCAGGCCTCGTCTGTCTTGGGCTCCCCAAGTCAGTGAAGCCTCGGATGTTATCTCTTTCACTATCAATGAATTCTTTTCATCTTTGCAGATCAAAGAAAAAAAATATATATATATATATATATATACTGCACACACGTAGCGGATTGACAGATACTGAATTTCAATAATTGAATCCAAACTGTAGCAAGAGAGAAGAGGATATTGCAAACTTCGCAATAGCATTAAGGAAGAGAGAGATACATATCCTCATAGGTTTTATGTAGTAATACTTATTCGAATCATATTTTTTACTGGCTTTTTAGAACGTACTTTTTCCTTTTTAATTGGCTGGTTTAACTGAAATTCAAATTTCTACCTCAGGAGAGTTTTTTTTAGACTTTTGGATTTTTTTACCAAATTTCATAACTACAAACCGAAATTTAAATTTTGTTTTAGCTTGCTTTTTGGTTTAGTCTTTTGGTTCTTTTATATATAAAATTAAAACTAAAAACCAGTAAAAAAGAAAAAAAAATTTAAGCTAGTTAAAAAAAGGGTGTAAAACTAGACTTGAGAGGAAACTAATGGGTTGGCCTGGTGGTCAAGGCTCAACATAGGAGTATGCTCCACTTGAAGTTTCAGGTTCAAAACCTCCTAAGTACTATCACTTTCTTGGGGCACCTCAAGGTCTTTGACCCTGTAATTATCTGGTTTGTATGAGACGGGGGACTGTACAAGTTTCGGAATTAGTTGAGGTGTATATGAACTTCCCCAGACACCCCGTCATCAAAAATAAAAAATAAAAACTAGACCTTAGAGGTAACTTATTTGCTTTATTGGCAGCACACGCTCAAAACAAGATTATTAGGAAGTCATAAAGCAAAATTTTTTTATATATTAAATACTGGTAGTGAATCCATGTTATGCGCGGGATGTAAAGAATAAGTTTCAAGAATATTTTTTTTATAAAAATAAAGAATTAATTTTATATCCTTAAACTTTACAAAGCTAATATGAGTTTATATGAGTTTTATTAAATAGTAAATTCCATTTATAACTTGAAGCTGAAAATTTATTAGGAAATGGTTTAAATTTTTAGTTAGAGAGATGTGACTTATTATTAATGAACTAAAATATTTAGAATACTTGTAGATTTGACTAAATTAATAGGGCTAAATATCTAACTCTATATTAATTTTATTTTATGGAAAAAAATACACAAGGCATCCTTTAAATAAATAACAACAAAAGAAAATAATAATTAACCTTCTACATGCTTCTTATGGTCGTTGGTGATAAATATTTATCAATGAAATTGACTTGATTTAAAAATAGTAACTTAGCCACAAATCCATGTCATAAAAATTTCTTCTCAAGATGGTTATATTATTCACCTCAAATTTTGTCAAAAAATATCAAATTATATTAGAGTCACACAGTTAAAATATTTGGTGTTTCTTTATTACATATAGTATACTTTAAAATTTTATTTAGAATATTCGGAGGGTATTAAAAATATAAGAAAGAAAATAAAGTTAAAATTGACTTCATATTAACCTAGGCAAAATTAGAAAAATTACCTATAGATTCATTTCAGTTATTAAGGCTAGACAACTGAAAATATTTGAAAATCATGGTAAAATATTTGAAAATATATGAACTATTCTATAATTAAGAAAGTAATAAATATACCAACTTAAGTTTCAATGGGGCTTGCTAATATTTTGATTTATTTTTGTTATTATTTTTAAACATATTTGAAAAGATGTGATTGGTGAGTATTTGCATCTGAATGATAAATTGACCAATAATAAGAGATTTCTTAAATGGCGAAACAATAAATGATACATGATTAATATTTTTGTGACATAAGTACTTCCTATAATAGGAATTTAAAATTACTTTTATTTTCATTAAATATTGTCTGAATGAGCATATTTGAAGGAATTGTGATAAACTTGTCATATTGATCAAAAGTCAAAATAATAAAAATAATTTTCGCTCCAAAGACATCATAACTATTTGTTACAGTATATAGTACAGATAGATGATTACAATATAGATAATTGACAATCGATGTAAAATTGGAGAGAAATTTTAGGATTGTTTTTATTCTTGTTTTCTATTTATGACTTCTTTTAGGGTTTTTTTTTATCAACCAAAGTTGGAAGTCATACAGTTGAACATGTGAAATCTAAGGATATAAGATATTAAGACTGAAGATTGAAATTTTAGATATTGTTTTTATTTCATTTTAAATAGTACTTTTAAGTTTTTTGACCAATTATAATTTGAAGCAACTTGGACATTTTGGAACAGGGATATTTGTGGCAGTGCTTAATAAAATATTGGCTATGATTTGGAAATGATAATTTAAAAATTTAAAAATTAAAAAAAAAGTTGAATGTCTCAACCTTAATTGTCTCATAACCAATTGCAATATTATTTTAGATTTATTATATTTCTACTTCGAAAAAGAAAAATTAAAAGGATTTGAATAGAAAATTCCAAAAATTTTAATTTAAGTAAGAACTCCTAAAATTGTAAGATTCGAATTTAAGGAAATTTAAAATAGCAAATCTAATGTATTTGAATTTTAGGTAAAACTTTTCAAAGTACATAAAGTTTACTTGAGATTTAGCAAGGTTTAATAATCATTAATAGAAAGTAAAAGTTTCTATATTTTATGCTTAAACCAATGCTATTATGACATATGTAATATTAGTAATTTAAAATTCAAAAAACTACAAAAATTTAGATTGAGTCTTTTCACATTAAAGACCTTATAACGTTTTGATATAATATATAGTATAGATGTGGATTTGGATTCTCTTTATTTTATGAATTAGAATGGAAATCTCCATTCCATTTAAGGTGTTGACACGTCATCTAATATAAAAACGAAGGGTTCAGATGAATTGACTTAAAATTTATTTAAAAATAAATAATTTTATAATTATATATAAAGAAATAAATTGTAATACAAAACGACATAGTTTTAGTAAGACATGTGATAAGATTATATCTAGACCTTTGATCATGGAATGGAGATTTTCATTCCAATTCATGAAATGGAGAGAATCCAAACCCTTTGGGGTGCCATACATAGGACGTTGTACACATAACATATATACATCTTCCCTTGTTTGGCTTACAGTGGACGTTGTACACATAACATATATACATCTTCCCTTGTTTGGCTTACAGTGGAATCCTCATCTCTTGACTTGTTTCACAAAGTACTTGAAATCTTATAATCCTTTCAACAAATATGGCTTAGAGTGGAAACATCATCTTGCCAACTCATTTGATCATCTTATGTCCTTGGCTCGGATTGGTTAGGCGCCCTATATTTTGGTCCACTCACTTCTTGTCTAACAACTTCCATTGAATCCTAAACTTCAACCTTATACACACAGAACTTTGTCACCACTAAAAAGAATTGAAATTCAAGATGTTTACTGTTTAGTATCGAGAAAAATGCATAGTAATAGTCGAGATGAGAAGCATTGAGGTTATTTAGAATCCATCCTTTGTGACCCTTCTCCTTTGTTTTTTTCACCAAAAATTCGAGTTCCAAACAAAGCATAAGGAAGTTTTCAATTCCTATACTAGTTGTCGAATAGGATGTCCCAAGACTCTTCATGATTTTTGGTGCTTGTTCATAGAAAAACTCAATCTTCGCTTAACTAAACCATGATCATTAGCCACACTAAGTCTATACCTCTCGGTTAGGGACGCAATTAACATAATAAGGATATGGAGAACTAAGCCGATTCCCATTCTTAGAAGGAGAGTGATGCCTCTAGGGTTCTTTGTCCACCTCCTCATTATCTTCACGAAGTAACGGTCATATATCACCACACAGACAAGAATGGAGATTGTCACAAATTCGGCTAAACTGGCCGGAGGGATATTGAAGCCACCAACATTTCTCCTAAGAGTAGTGCCTTGCTTAACAAAAAGGGTATTGATCTGTGCAGCCATTGTGCTCGGGACAAATGTGGCAATCAAAATGGGTATCATTTGTAACATTTATTTGGTCTCCTCCACTTGGGTAACTGGGCATAACATCCATGGACTAGTAGAAGCTGTTTCGACAGAAGCTTTGTTGAGAAACCTGCATAAAATATTATGCTTGGTATCAGAAGATCAAACATTTTAGAAAGAGCTGCAGCTTAAGCTCAAAGCCCATAGCCAAATAACTCAGTTTGAAATTTTGCATGCCAATTCAAGACTACTTTGGTGTGTAGGGCCAATAGGAAGGTTAGCTTTGGATAAGCATGAAGATTGCCCCAAATTAGCACACATCTGTAGTTGTATAAAACAAGAAGCTAGAGATTGCCTGAGCTAAGCAAAAGGTTTATCTCAACTATAGGCCCAACTTAAGCGGAATCAACCACAAGGGATGTCCCAGTGGTTGGCTTGTTCTTATATTAAGCATGAACTCTCAAGTTCGATTCCTTCTTATGTCCTTTGTGACAATCATCCTTCATGCAATGTATGAAATTTACATAATTCGTGTGAATAAGAAAGTAGTTGTACGTCGGCCAAAGGCCTATACACCCAATAGCCAAAAAAAAAAAAAAAATCTGAATAAGAATAAAAACCTAGTTGATAATTGGGTTAATAGGTTTGTGTGTGGATTTAATCCTGAACTTCTCTTTCTTGTTATACTCTTCCAAGTCAAGTTCGTAGAGTTCTTTAGGGTGACAAGGGATGGGTACACTCCGCTTCCTTAGGGCAGGCACTATGACCCTAGCCATTCTTGTGAAGGGAGACCCTGTGGGCATTCTGTGCCTATAAAAGGGTGTGCCTGCCAAGAAGATCAAGATGGATATTGCGAGGTCCGCAGTTGGAAGCCCGTAGCCTAGTGTCCAGCCCGCATTATCTTGTATGTACACAAGGATTGTGCTGGCAAAGGGTGTCCCAAAGAAGATACTGAACATCCACCAGTTGAAGAAGGAAAGCTTATGAGCCTTCTCCTTGGGTTCAAAATCATCAAATTGGTCTGCCCCAATGGTAGAGATGTTCGGCTTTGTGCCGCCGGTCCCAACAGCTCAGTGTAGAGTGCACCATAAAACACAGCTAGTTGCAATGTTGAAACCTTCTTACAGTTTGCAGGATTGGAGTCTGAACAATGAGGTGGTCTTAGACTCTTAGTCCAGGGACTAAAACTGCTAGTGTTAATAGTGACATTCCCTGCAATCCATTTTATTAATAAAGATGAATGTCTATATTATATATATATATATATATAATTTTTTTCTCTCTTTGTTGCCCAATCAAGCATTGATTATTAGATAAGAGCGGCTCTAGCTTAAGCTTGGGCAAGCAACTTACAATTAGTAATCACTTAAAAGGAGGAAGAAGAAAAATAAATGGGCTGCATATACATAATCCATTACAAGCACACATACAATGATAAGATATTCATCTATTTTAATATATAAAGAGAGAACTCATTAGTGTCTTTGAAGTTGGGTTAACAGTAGTTATCTTAATAATTGCTATAATTATCTATAAATTTTAAACTGCAGTTATTTACAAATTACAAATTATGCCTATCGAATTCACTTGCTGATATTAATATGATCATCTCTTATTCGATGATTGAATCCACTACCACGGTGATTCAATGACAACTATCATCTTTGACAATATTATCTTCAACAATAATTGAATATTGCACAAGCATAGTGTGTGTACACCCTCTAGTCACCTTTAATAGCTCCATTTATGATACATTTCTTGCATCATTCAAATCAACTGTGGCATATGTAGGACCAAGTCATGTAATGGTCATTCCATAGCAAGACATTCTCACACACAACATATTGATAATTCAATAATAATCTGATACATATATGTCTAAAAATATGAATATATAGTTTTATGAGTATTATACGAATAATGATAAAAATTATGATAAAAAATATAATAACATTCATAAATTATTTCATGTACATGTCAATAACTGACATTTTGATGATAAAAAACAAAATTAAAATGCTAAATAGAAACATTTTCTTAGTGTAGTCTTCCATGACTTGATAGAAAAATGAATTAATTTATCAATTTTAATATGAAGTTGTAGAAAAATATGTTTAATCATTTGACAGTACTAACTATTAAAACAATATTATAAAAGTAAAATATATCCGACATGATACTAGTAATAACTAACAAGTCATAAGCTATATAACCTTTCCACTAATTAATATGGTCGCATACTCAAATGAGTTTAATGGTTATTGGTTACATCATTAAAATTATATATTATGTATAGAATCAATTATATCACGACATTTAATTTGAATGATTTTTTTCATGAAGTATATTACAGGAAATATTTAATACGTGTATTGTGCAGTTTCATAAAAAAAATATAATTACTTTTCGTTAGATTTCAAATTTATATGAAAGGGGAATTTTTTAATTTGTAACATTAATTTACTAACCAGAGTGATATTATTAATTGCCTTCACAAGATAATGATTCAGTGTTTTAGATCTACCGATAGATAAATTACAGACGCAATCACGAACGTCCAATAACGATCTAGGCGAGCATCAGCGATGTAGGCGCCCAAGATGGGGGTCATCCAAACAGGGCCAACCCAGTTGGTGACATTGTTGGCCGAGGGGACAGTGCCCTGATGGAGCTTCTTGGTCAAGTACAGGATCAAATTTGATGTGCATAATAAACTGGCAAAGAAGATGATTGCTTAGCAGCCATCTGATGTGCATAATAAAGTGCTGGTTGTTAGGGGATAAATAGTTGCCAGGTAGAGTAAGATGTGTCCAAAAGGGAAGCGGACCAAAGTTTAGATTAATCATGATAAGGTTGTGATATTAGTAGTAAGGTCAAAAGCAGCTAAGATTTGGTTTTTCTGAGAAAATTGATGCACAAAAACTTCTATTCTTACAAAATATTTAGATAGAAAACTCAACCAAAACAATGTGGTGGTCGTATTTTTATTATTAAAACCTATTTTGATGGTTCTTTGTTTTTAAGTGATATGTTTGAATTCAGTCATATAACCAAATGATGACATGTACAAAACAGTGGATGTGTTTGATATTTTTTTTTTAAATCAGCAAAAAGGATAATATTGATAGAAATAGCTTACAAAAGGGAGATGTGTTTTTATTTGAAATGAAATAATTGAAAATAGTCAATCATTTTGTACCAAAAAAAAATAGTTTTTATAACATTACTCATTGACTTGTTTAGAAGGTGTAACTGGGATGACAATTTGGAACGAAAAAGAGGCCCCCTGACCTACACTGACCCTAATAGGACAAGTTTGGGGTTAAACAAACGGCTAGAGGCAAGTTACGGGAGAAAAATTAAAACGCGAAATAGGTTTGGGACAAGGTTTGGTTTGGGTGACCCTAATCGACTCAGAATTGTTTATAGTGCAAAATTGCTAGAATGTCTCTATTATATTATAATTGTCACGCTCACTCTAAATCAGACGTTATTAACGCCTTCTTAGGAGGGATGCGATCGTACAGGTTATCAACCTATCAGTGAAGCTTCACAACAATATCAAAGTTAAGTATCTTATAAGGATAAACAACATTTTTATATATAAATAAAACTACTTCATAATCCATCATCTTACATAAAGAGAACTATCAAATCAAACTCATCATAATTACAAAACCGAAACATAAACAAACTCTAAAACTCTTATCCAATATACAACAATTATAAGACTAACAAAACTAAAAGAAATCCCAAAATTCTCCAACACGACATCAACAACGACAGAGACAACAGTGAACTGGACCTCCCTCTCTATCTCACCTGCAAAATAATTTGTGTGGGTGTGAGTTATATATCAACGTGCCCACTAAGATAATCAAACTCATAAAGAACGGATGCTAAATAAGCATTGAGTCAATCAACAATAGATAATCCACATTTCAATGATATAATCACACGTCTATCATCATTAATAAAAAATTACTCATGTAATGCATTGTCTCCCGTGATGCAATATTGAATGTCACCACATAAGCTCATTACCACTTATGTTCATTTGTTGATAGTCTTGCCAAGATTGATAAAACAAGTTATCAAGAATGTCTACCATGACCTAACCTTAGCTATGCAATGCAAGTTATATTCATTATGTATGATGTATGCAATGTTACCTTGTAAACCCAATACCAACACCAATATTAATAAGAAGACATTCAATTCAATATGAATAAGAATATCATATATTTCCACCTCAACTTACTCTACCAAGAGAAATCACTCCTTTGGTGGAATTAGAGTGTCTTTAACTGGTTTCGAACCTAATACACACACCAGCACATTAAATTTGTGAGATTACAATGTTATATACAATAAATCATGTAAATGAAAAACTTATAGCTTACTAATATTAAGAAATGATGCTACAATGACATGGTAAGACTCAATGAGGATGCACCATGTCATAAACGCATAATCAAAGCATGTTTATGGCTTATAACTTATAAACATAAAAAATAATACATCAATAATACATTAGAAACTGAATTAGAAATGTTAAACCCTTATCGATGCATTGTAAGAAGATAAAATGCAAAACATAGGTCAAACTGACTCAAAAGATTGCGCCAGAGAGTCTTCTAGCGCGCCCTGGCAGCCCATTACGCCATTAGGAGCTCTTCTGGCGCCCCTCACTAGAAGGGTGTGCCACCAGGTGCCCTCCAGGTGGGCCAGTGCCCCCCCTCTCCCTATTGGTTCGAAATTGAACTCTTACACTAAAATTTAGTCAATTCTAGGCCAATACCCTCACACTCTTCGGTCTTCTACAAGTCCAAAATGATGTTTTAAAGTCTCCAACAAAACTTTAAACCCAAAGCATGTACAACATGAAGAATTCAAGGCCTTCACTTGGAAATCCTAAACACTCTCCCACTCTTCACTTCAATGCAAGTTTTATGGCATGAAATGATATGCTATCATACAACAATTAATAAAAATGCAATGAAACAAGCATACCATGAGATTCCTCACCTCAAACAATGAAAACACAAGCTTCCCCCTTTAATCCCTTCTTCTTCTCTTCTTTTCCTCTCTTTTTTCTCACTTTCCCTTTTGCCAAACATACAAAATCCTAACAAGCTCCTCTCTCTTCTCTCCTCCCTTGACTTCAAGCCAACTATAAATATAACTTGTATCTATAGTGACACATGTCGCACACACCACACATAAACCCTTTATGCACACACCTTATTTAGAATAAAGCACACACCTAGGTGGTTTCAACACATAACCACACCTAACACCTCCTTGTTTCCCTAATTCACTTGATTAACATAATTAAACACACTCATGATAATTAATCATCATTAATAGTAAGCTAAACATGGAGATTAATCAAACTAATTAAGCATGAATTAAACTAATTAACCATGTTTAAACTAAATCTATCTTCATATAATATGCTCTCATTAAAACATGCTAATCAAGCTCTTTGGTTAAGGAAGTATTGCACTCATAAGCATGCTATTAAGCTAGACATGATGCTAAACAAGATAGGGTCTCACAATTCTTCCACCCTTTAAGAATTTTGTACTGAAATTCATTTACCAAGTTGGAATAGATATGAATACCAATTTCTCATATTTTCATCACTACATTACACCTGTCACCATTGTGTGAGTTGCCTGAGCATCCCTCTAAGTCATAGCATATACTCGTGTCTAAGTCCGTGGTTCAGAGATAGTTCCTCGTCCCCGTGGTGCACTTCCAGATGCTCTTCTTCCACTACTAGTAACACTACCCATAGAAGAAGTCGTTATAGAGTTCTTAGTATAATTTTTAGCTATGTGCTCCGGCTGTCCATATTAATAACATTTTTTGCTCCCTGGTATTGAATAGTCTCTCGCCACATGTCCCATGGTCCCATATCTATAACAAATAATTCTCCCACTTCTATCACCAGAAATTTTAGAACCAGAAGATCTCACTGAAGATCTCCAGGGTACTCGATTTGCTGGACTTCCTGATCTTTGGCTAAACTGTGCTCGACCTTGTCTATTAGACATTGTAGATTTTGATGATTTTTCTCTTGAGGTTCCAGCCCCTAGGTCAAACCTTCCCTTTTTAACTCGTTCTCTTCTTCTAGTTAGTTCTTTCGCATCTTGTTTCATAATTTTTGCTTTATTTACTAGATCTACATACCTTGTCATCTCAAGAGCTAAGATTCGAGATCGAATGCCCAATTTTAATCCTTGTTGAAATCTTTTGCATTTAGCATCCTCAGTACGCACTAAGTTAGGAGTGAACCGAGACAATATTGTAAGCTGCTCTTCATATTCAAACATTGTTATCTTCTTTTCTTTAAAGAGACAAACTCATGCTCCTTTTGATATCTATAAATAAAAGGAAAATATTTCTTGTCGACTGCATCTTCAAATTGTTTCCAGGTAATAGGTACCCTACCAATCTAAGAACCCAGCATTCGTTTGACAGCCTTCCACTAGTTTCGAGCTTCACCTTTCAGTATAAATGTGGCTAACAACAATTTTTGCTTTTTAGTCACGACCATTACCTAAAAAATGGCTTCTAACTTTTTTAACCACTCCTCTGTCACTAACGGATCTGTTGCCCTTGTGAACTCTGGTAGATTAAGTTTCATGAACTATTCATGTAATATACTAACACACGACGTATGCCTCGTCAACTGGTACTCTATATATTGTGCCAACATATTGGCCACTCTGTCTGCTGCGTCTGATGGATTATGAACACCCTGTTCTTGGTATCTCTACCCCCTAACTCAACTCCCCTTGGTAGGTCTCTTTAGGCCATTTTGTTTGTATCAATTTAGGGTTAGCACACAATTTATATGACACACACATTCCTACCAACTTAGACCGACTCAATAACACCCTACATTCCACTGTACTTTAGACACTAACTCCACAACATAGCCTTAGTCTTAGAGTTGGCCTTGAATCATAGCTCTGATACCAATCTGTCATGCCCTCTCTTAATCAGGCATCATTAACCAATTTGTCACGCCTACTTAGGAGGGGTGTGATCATACAGGTTACCAACCTGTCAACGAAGCCTCACAACAATCCCAAGGATAAATATCTTATAAGGATAAACGACATCATTATATATAAATAAAACCACTTCATAATCAATCATCATACATAAAAAGAACTACTAAATCAAACTCATCATAATTACAAAACCAAAACATAAACAAACTCTAAAACTCTTATCTAATATACAACAAACATAAGACCAATAAAACTAAAAGAAATCCCAATGTTCTCCAACATAACATCAATAACGACAACAACAGCAATAGTAGTGGACTGAACCTCCCTTTCCATCTCACTTGCAAAACAACCTGTGTGGGTGTGAGTTATATATCAACGTGTTCAATAAAATAATCAAACTCGTAGAGAACGAATGCTAAATAAGCACCGAGTCAATCACTAATAGATAATCTACCTTTTAATGATATAATCACATGTCTATCATCATCAATGAGAAATGGCTCATGTAATGCATTACCTCCCATGATGTAATGTTGAATGTCATCACATAGGCTCATTTGTTAATAGTCTTGCCAAGATTGATAAAACAAGTTATCAAGAATGTCAACCATGACCTAACCTCAGCTGTGGAATGCAAGTTATGTTCACCGTGTATGATGTATGTAATGCCACCTTATAAATCCAATACCAACACCAACATTGATAAGCAGACATTAAATTCAATATGAATAAGAATATCTTATATTCTCACCTCAACTTATTGTACCAAGAGAAATCATTAATTTAGTGAAATTAGAGTGTCTTTAACCGCTTTTGAACTTAACACACACACCGCCATATCAAACTTATGAGATTACAATGTTATATACAATAAATCATGTACATGCAAAGCTTATAACTTACCAATATCAAGAAATGATGCTACAATGACATGGAAAGATTCAATGAGGATGCACCATGTCATAAATGCATAATCAATAAACATTTATGGTTTATAACTCGTAAACATAAAAGATAATACATCAATGATACATTAGAAACTCAATTAGAAATGTTAAAACCCTTCTCGATACATTGCAAGAAGATAAAATGCAAAACGGATGTCAAACCAACTTAAAAGGCTGCACCGGAGTGCCCTCTGGCGCGCCTTGGCTCCCCTGGTAGCCATTACGCCACTAGGTGCCCCCGAACAACCACCCGCACGACTAGTCTCTAGCGCCCCTGGCAGCCATTGTGCCACTAGGCGCCCCTCAACAATCACTTGTGCCACTGGGCGCCCCTCACCAAAGAGGTGCACCACTAGGCGCCCTCTAGGCGTGCCAGTGAGCCCCTTCTCCCTTTTGGACTCTTGCACTCTTGCACTAGAGTTTGGGCAACTTTAGGCCAACACCCTCACACTTTTAAGTCTAATACAAGTCCAAAATGATGTTTTAAAGTCTCCAACAAGACTTTAAACGCAAAGCATGCACAACATGAAGAATTTAAGACCTCCAATTGGAAACTCTAAACACTCTCACACTCCTCACTTTAATTCAACCTTCATGGTATGAAATGATAAGCTATCATACAACAATTAACAAAAATATAATGAAATAAGCTTAAACATGAGATTCCTCACCTCAAACAATAAAAATATAAGCTTCTCCATCCTTCTTCTCTTCTTTTCCTCTCTTTTCTCTCACTTTCTTTTTTGCCAAACATACAAAATACTATCAAGCTCCATTCTCCTTTCTCAGCCCTTGACTTCAAGCCAACTATAGATACAACTTGTATCTATAGCTACACATATCACACACACACACACACACACACACACACACACACACACACACACACACACACACCTTATGCACACACCTCACTTAAAGTGAAGCACACCTAGGTGCCTTCCACACACAAGTACACCTAACACCTCCTTGCTTCTCTAATCCGCTTGATTAACATAATTAAATATACTTATGATAATTAGTCATCATTAATATTAAGCTAAACATAGAGATTAATCAAACTAATGAAGCAAGAATTAAACTAATTAATCGTGTTTAAACTAAATCTATCCTCATATAATATGCTCTCATTAAAACATGCTAATCAAGTTCCTTGATTAAGAAAATCTTAGACTCACAAGCATGCCATTAAGCTAAACATAATGCTAAACAAGATAGGGTCTCACAATAATAATACACTAATGCCCCTTATATATAAATATTAGGTTTTTTACATTCTTACATATATTTTTTTATTCTTTCTCTTGTCTCAACCCTTTAGTATAAGGGTTTGGCTCCCCTCCAGAACTTAATATCTAAAATTTTCTAGATTTTTTATCTTATTACGCCAAGTTCTAGTCACCCAGATCTAACGGATGATATTATTTTATTTAAACCTACACTTTTACTTAACGTTAAAAATACTAACAAAATGAGAACATGAGTTTACGCCACGTGTTAGTCACCAAGATCTAACTAATGATATTATTTTATTAAACCCACAATTTACTTAACATTAAAAAAACTAATAAAATGAGAACGTGGGTTTGAATCGGATAACAATATCATCCGTTAGATTTTATTTATCAACACATGACATAGTAAGATAAGGAGTCTGGAAGATTCTGAATATTAAAGTTTGAAGGGAGCCAATTCCTTAGTATAAATAGATTAGGGTTTCTTTATTCTTCAAGATATTCTTGGGCTTGAGAGATTCAACTGATAACGGATATGGCAGGTGGTGTAGGGGAGGGTTTTCCTATTAGGTCGTGATAAAATTTAGGCAAACTCACTCATACTCAAGTGCAACGCTTTAATAATTGAGAGAGAGAGAGAGAGAGAGAGAGAGAGAGAGAGAGAGAGAGAGATGTGTGTGTGTGTTTGTGTGTGTGTGTGTGTAGTAATGATTAAAAAAGAAATGACAAGTCTCACTATACAAACAAAATTTTCATATATATCTAGAATGACCTGGTCTTTGTTCGTCAGTTGATTTCAAAGGAATATTCTATTCTTAATATTTGTATAAAAATTCAATAGAATAATCTTGTGTTTGTATTTTTGTAATTAAAACCTATGATAGTTATTTTAAACTGATAGGTTTCAATTCAGCCGTAATTATTCTGTATACTTTATTTGTATGTATAACATTACTCTGTTTCTAATCAAAACACTTGTTATTGTGGCTCATAATTTGAATATTTCACTACTACATCATTCTAAACAAAATTTATGTTTAAAAATGATACATGTATACCATTTTCTAAAAAATTTACTTGAAGAAGTGTACGATATGAATAGGTATTAGCATAAATAAAAAAACAGAAGGGTATGGCAATGAATATTAGCAAGGGCCCAAGGAGTGTTTGGATGGGTAGTTTATAGGCTATATAAGCTAGTTTTAAAAATATATTTTTTCAAATGGCTTTTTTTAAGAAAATAGTATTAGATATAAAATGAATTTTTTAAGCCACTTTTTTATGATCAACTAAACATAATTAAAAAAGTTATAAATTTAAATCATAAGCTACTAAAAAAGTTGAGATCCAAACACTTCTTAAGCTTTGCATAATTGGAGAGAGAGAGAGAGTTACCAACAACAAAGGAGCATGCCCTTTATCCACCTCTCTTGGATCTAAGGACAGGGTTCCCTTTGAGATCCACAGTTCCATCCTGTGCGATCATCAAACCCTTCTTCCACTGCCATGATTTTGGTGCAGTGTTAACTTCTTTTTACTTCTCAGTTTGAGAACTTAGTTCCCTTAGTAAGCTTCGGGCTAAACCCCTTTATAGACCTCTCCTTCAACTAGCATGCATTTGTAGGATATACAATAATGACAAAAATGCCTTCCTTGACTTCAATCTAAGTGATGCATGCACCACAAAAAAAAAAAAAAGAAAAGAGAAGGAAAATATAAACAGAATGAAAGAAAAAGGAGATAGAGATAAATTGAGTCTTTTAACCAAACAGAGCACAGAAAACACTTATTTATCAAACTTAGTTTGTTTTGAACTTATTTACTGAACTCAATTACTTTTTGAAGTCGTGATTTCAAATCACAACTTAAATGAAGTCATGATCAAACAAAATTCTAATACTAGACAATATCTATGAACTTTTTATTAATATTATTGTAAAATTATCAGACTTGGGAGTATGAAAAATATTACAAATTATGAAAAACGAGTTTCTAAGGAGTTTTCACGAAGTATTTTAAGAGTTGCCTACAAGTTTATTTAAATTATGTAAGTGTTTTGGGATCTTTCTTGGAATTATTTTTCATATTTTCAAAATATTTTTCTTAAAATTTCATAATAGTTTCGTCTCCACTTTAGAAGCGAGTATCCCTTTTGAAAGAGAGTTTCTTAATAACTAGGAGATGAATACATGAGATAGCTAAAAGAGTGGTGCCAGTAGTAGCTTATTACCCATACCAAATAGAACTTGGTTGATCTAGGTAATTATATAGGGAGTAAAAAATAGATGTAATTATTTTATATTATTCGTATCCCACTCATCAACATTGGATTCAAAACCATCATCCTTCAAGCCAACTAATTTGTTTAATTGGATTAAGTTGAGAGCCAATTCAAAAGATGTCATTATAACAAAATGCAATTAACATTAAAAAAAAATATTAAACAAGAGATCTCAAGAAGATACTGGGGCACTAATGCAATAATCTGTCTTGGACTTATTAAGTGAGAAATAAGTTTTTGTGACGTATGGGATGACGGCGGCTTATAGCCGTCATCCCTTCCGCAGCCTCCTCCCCCCTTACTCTCTCTCTCCTCTTTATCTCTATAAATAGAGAGGCCTAGAGAGCCTCTCAGCAAAGAAAGAAAAGAAGAGAGAAAAGAAAAACAAAGAGAGAAAAAACAGAAGAGAGAAATCAGAGAGAAGAAAGAGAAGAAAGAGCTGTCTAGGTGAGTTGTAAATATCATGTTGTATTATTATTTTATATTGGCAATAAAGTTTTGGGTGATCCAGAAGATCAACCCTAAATATTCCTGAAGAATAAATATGATAAATATTTGATAGTTCCTGAAGAACTATTCACGATATCTACTTTGTGTTAATTTATTTTCTCCAGCTTATATTCTTTACTTTTATAACACGTTATCAGCACGAGACTCTAAGTACTTTGTGATTTTCTTTACATCATGATACTATTTTTTCTGTGTAATTTATCTTCATTTTGAATTCTTCACTGTGCACTTAATTCGCGTGAATAGTATGAACAGTAATTCACTATTGCGATGAATAGTATTTCTTTTAAAACTTTGTTGCTTTATTTCTCTCAGATCTTGCATTATTTGCCTATAATAGTTAGAGATCTGAAATCCATATTTCAATACCTTTCCATAGACATGTGACTTGACTATATTTTGATGTATGGATTGAAAGTTAGAATAAAGACAGAAATAGTAATATTATATATATATCGATGCATGTTACTATTCATGAATAGTGATGAATAGTATTGAAATAGTAAAATATAATATAAAATGCAATGAATAGTGCATTGATTTTCGTTTAATTATTTATACATCATACCTGATTTAAGCTTATTGTTTTGTATGGTCTAGCATTGTAAAAATGTCAAATCTTGCCAAATTGGAATTTGCCGCCCTTGATATTTCTGGCGATAATTATTTACCGTAGATCCTTGATGCTGAGATCCATCTTCCTGCAAAAGCACTTGAACAAACAATAGTAGAGGAAAATGACGCATCCCAGTAGGATCGCGCAAAAGCTATGATTTTCCTTCGCCATCATCTTCATGAGGAACTGAAATCAGAATACTTCACGATAAAAGATCCATTGCTTTTATGGCAAAATTTAAAGGAGAGATACGAGCACCAGAAGACCGTAATCCTCCCAAGAGCCAGATCTGAATGGATGCACCTGAGGTTGCAAGATTATAAAACTATCAGTGAGTACAACTCTGCATTATTTAAAATCAGCTCACGATTAAAATTATGTGGAGACAAGATTACTGATGAAGACATGTTAGAAAAAACATTCTCTACATTCCATGCCTCGAATGTGCTCCTGCAGCAGCAATATCGAGAGCGTAGATTTAAGAAATATTCTGAATTAATATCTTGTCTTATTGTGGCTGAGCAAAATAATGAGTTGTTACTGAAAAATCACCAGTCCCGACCTACTGGTTCAGCACCATTCCCTGAAGTGAATGCAAGTTCATTTAGCAGACGTGGTTGCGGACGTGGTTGTGATAATGGCAGGAATAATAGTTGCAATCGTGGACATTATCGTGGAGGTTATCATATGAGATTTAAAAATACCACACTATACCATCAGCAGTGGAATAAATATGAAAAGGGAAAAAGGGTTACAGAATCAACCTCCTCCTAAGAAATCTGAAGATAATTGTTATAGGTGTGGGATGAGAGGCCATTGGTCACGTACCTGTTGTACGCCCAAACATTTGAGAGAGCTTTACCAAGCCTCAATTAAAGATAAAGAAAAAAATGCAGAATTGCATTTTACAGATTTTGATAGCCAAGTTGATATTTCTCATCTTGATGTTTCAGATTTCTTTGAAGATGCAAATGGAAGAATAGACCATTTAATTGGTGATGGAGATGTCCACATTACTTAATATTATTGTCTCATTGTTCTAGTCCATGTAGTTTTTATCATCTTGTGTAATGTTTCCTTCATCCGTTTGTCTTTGTAATAAATGATCATGTTTTAATTAAGCACTTTTAACATGTTATATAGATACATGGATCATACCAACACGTTGAGTATATCTAAAATGAATGGTGAAGCCATATGTCTGGTAGACAGTGGAACAACACACACAATTCTTCGCGAGAAAAAATATTTCTCACACTTGACATTACTTGAAGCTAATGTCAAGACAATCTCTGGCACAACAAAATTAATTGAAGGCTCCGGAAGGGCCAATATAATATTGCCAAAAGGAACAAAGTTATGCATTGATGATGCATTGTATTCTACAAAATCTACAAGAAATTTGATTAGTTTTAAAGATATACGTCATAATAGATATCATCTTGAGACGACGAATGCAGATAATGTAGAACAGCTCTACATTATTACTTATATTTCAGGAACGAAACATATATCAGAAAAACTTGCTGCATTGTCTTCTGGATTATATTATACTTCTATAAAAGCAGAAGAATCACCTGTAGTGATGCACCAGAAGTGCCTTGACCCAAAGAATTTTATACTATGGCATGATCGTTTGGGTCATCTAAGGTCAACAATGATGCGTCGAATTATTGACAACTCACATGGACATCCGTTAAAGAACCTGAAGATTCTGTTGTCACATGATTATACATGTGCTGCCTGTTCACAAGGAAAATTAATTGTCAGACCATCTCCTTCCAAGGTAATTCTTGAGTCCCCATCATTCTTACAAAGAATTCACGGGGATATCTGTGGGCCAATACATCCTCCATGTGGACCATTTCGTTATTTCATGGTTTTAATAGATGCATCTACACGGTGGTCACATGTTTGTTTACTATCTACCCGCAATATTGCTTTTGCTAGACTACTTACTCAAATTATTCGCTTACGGGCACAGTTTCCAGATTACCCAATCAAGTCGATACGACTAGATAATGCTGGAGAATTTACATCCCAAACCTTTGATGATTATTGTATGTCAATAGGGATTGATGTTGAACACCCAATTGTCCACACACATACACAAAATGGTCTTGCTGAAGCTTTTATAAAACGACTTCAGTTGATTACTCGACCTTTACTTATGAAAACAAAATTACTTGTTTCTGCTTGGGAACATGCCATATTGCATGCTGCATCTTTGGTTAGAGTCCGACCAATTGCTTATCATCAGTACTCACCATTACAACTTGTTATTGGTCAGCAACCAAATATTTCTCACTTACGAGTTTTTGGTTGTGCTGTATATGTACCTATCTCACCCCCACAGCGTACTAAAATGGGTCCCCAACGTAGACTTGGAATTTATGTTGGTTTTGATTCTCCATCTATTATTAGATATTTGGAACCCTTAACAGGTGATGTCTTCAAGGCACGTTTCGCGGATTGTCATTTTGATGAATCAGTCTTCCCACCATTAGGGGGAGAAAGGATGCAATTAGAAAAGCAACGAGAGATCAGTTGAAATATTGCAACAATGTCTCATCTTGATCCTCGAACAAGTCAATGTGAATAAGAAATTCACAGAATTATTCATTTACAGACAATTACAAATCAATTGCCTGATGCCTTTACCGACACAAAGAATGTGACAAAATCACATATACCAACTGCTAATACTCCAGCACGTATTGATGTCCCTGTAGGACAATCTATTAGTACAGCAGCAAATGAATCTAAAACACGCTTGAAGCGTGGGAGGCCTGTCGGTGCAAAAGACACGGTTCCTAGAAAAAGGAAGACACAAGAAACAATGCATAAGCAAGTTGGTGCTCCTGAAGAGAACACAATATCTAAACTTCCTGAAGAAGAATTCCCAGAAGAGAAACCTCCTGAAGAGATATCTCCTGTAAGTGATATGGTACCTGAAAATAATGAGATCTCAATAAGTTATATGAATACAGGAGAAAGCTGGAAAAGAAATAAGATTGTTGTCGACAACATATTTTCATTTAAAGTAGCTCTTGATATTACCAGAAGTAATGAAGAGACTGAACTACAGACAGTCGACGAATGTCGACGTAGAATTGATTGGCCAAAATGGAAAGAAGTTATTGAGGCAGAATTACACTCATTAGCACAACGTAAAGTATTTGGACCTGTAGTCCACACACCTGAAGATGTGAAACCTGTTGGATATAAATGAGTATTCGTACGAAAACGAAATGAGAAAAATGAAATAGTACGATATAAAGCCCGACTCGTAGCACAAGGTTTCTCGCAGAGACCTGGTATTGACTACGATGAGACTTATTCTCCTGGAATGGATGCCATTACGTTCAGATTCTTAATTAGTGTATCAGTCTCAGAAGGACTGGATATGCGTCTGATGGACGTCGTGACAGCCTACTTGTATGGTGAATTAGATAATGATATATATATGAAAATTCCTGAAGGATTTAAAATGCCTGAAGCACATATTTCATCTAGAAGCTATATTCTATCAAGCTTCAACGATAGCTGTATGGGTTAAAACAATCTGGACGCATGTGGTACAATCGTCTTAGTGAATATCTATTGAAAAATGGATATGTGAATAATACAATTTGTCCATGCGTTTTTATTAAGAAATCAGAATCTGGATTTGCTATTATTGCAGTCTATGTTGATGATCTGAATCTTATTGGAACTTCTAAAGAACTGACAACATCTGCTCATTATTTAAAGAAGGAGTTTGAAATGAAAGATCTTGGAAAAATCAAGTATTGTCTTGGCTTACAGATTGAGCACTTATCCAGTGGAATTCTTGTCCATCAATCAGCATATACTGAAAAGGTTTTAAAGCAGTTTTACATGGACAAAGCTCATCCATTAAGTTCTCCATTGGTTGTCCGTTCACTAGATGTACATAAAGATATTTTCCGTCCTCAAGATGACGGTGAAGAACTTCTTGGTCTTGAAGTACCATATCTTAGTGCAATTGGTGCCCTTATGTATCTTGCCAATTGTACAAGACCTGATATAGCATTCTCTGTCAACTTATTGGCACGATACAGTTCTGCACCAACACAAAGACATTGGAAAGGAGTGAAACATATACTGCGTTACCTACAAGGGACAACTGATATGGGATTATTTTATTCCAAGGAGTCACAACCTGAATTGATTGGCTATGCAGACGCTGACTATTTTTCTGATCCTCATAAAGCTAGGTCTCAAACTGGGTATGTGTTTACTTATGGTAACACTGCTATATCCTGGCGATCAGTGAAGCAGACATTAACTGCAACTTCTTCAAATCATTCTGAGATAATTGCAATTCATGAAGCAAGCCGAGAGTGTATCTGGCTAAGATCCATGATTCAACATATTCAAGAAAGTTACAGATTATCTACAATCAAAGATACATCAACGATATTATACGAGGATAATGCAGCTTGTATTGCACATATTAAGGGAGGCTACATTAAAGGTGACAGAACGAAGCATATTTCTCCAAAGTTCTTCCATACACATGAACTCCAGAAAAGTGGTGATCTTGATGTTCAGCAAATACGGTCTAGTGATAATTTGGCCGACTTATTTACTAAGGCATTACCAACTGCAACATTTGAAAAACTTGTGCATGGTATTGGTATGCGCCGTCTCAGAAATATTTCATGAAGCAAATAATGTTCTTATTCTTCAGGGGGAGTTAAGTACTGTACTCTTTTTCCTTCGCTACGGTTTTTTTTCCCCACTGGGTTTTTCCTAGCAAGGTTTTAATGAGGCAGTTTTAACATATCCAATAGGTCATCCCAGGGAGAGTGTGACGTATGGGATGACGGCGGCTTATAGCCGCCATCCCTTCCGCAGCCCCCTCCCCCTTTACTTTCTTTCTCCTCTTTATCTGTATAAATAGAGAGGCCTAGAGAGCCTCTCAGCAAAGAAAGAAAAGAAGAGAGAAAAGAAAAACGAAGAGAGAAAAAACAGAAGAGAGAAATCAGATAGAGGAAAGAGAAGAAAGAGCTGTCTAGGTGAGTTGTAAATATCATGTTGTATTATTATTTTATATTGGCAATAAAGTTTTGGGTGATCTAGAAGATCAACCCTAAATATTCCTGAAGAATAAATATGATAAATATTTGATAGTTCCTGAAGAACTATTCACGATATCTACTTTGTGTTAATTTATTTTCTCTGACTTATATTTTTTACTTTTATAACAGTTTTCTCATAATTACAGAAGCAACAATTAAGTTTCTATTGTTCGGAACAGATTCACGTGGAGCAACTTCAAAACAATGATTCACGTCTGGAAAGCACAAATGAACCATGATTGCCCCGGTAGTGGACAAAAGGCAAAATTGATCGAACGGTTGCATTGAATCAGAACATTTTTTTTTCTTTTTTGGGTAAATCCTTAAAAACTAATTACATTGTAAGAACATTCATCTCTTTAAAATTATATATAAATTAAAATATAAACAGTGGCAGACTCAAAATTTTTATTGGGCAGATTATGGTAAAAAAATTATTAAAAAGTGGGTTAAGGTAAAATACTTAAAAAAAATTTTTGGGGGAGGGGGGGAAGGGGAGACAGCACACTATATTTAACCCTAAACATCCAAAAAAAAATATATAGGCACAAAGAGAATTTTAAAAAATTTGGGAGGAGCATGACCCCACCCCCTCTCCAATACAAATTAATAAATCATTGAAGGGGGTTGAACTTTAAAACTTCAATAATCGAGCTACTAAAGAAGCCAATTAATTGCCACTGAACTATATGTACCAACAACTAAATCACAAAAAACAACCAAGCAAACTGCTTACTAAACAAAGAAACATGAATCGAGTAATGTCGGATTGAGCCAGTGCAAGGAATTGAGCATAAAAGAATACAAGAAATCATAGTGTTACGGCTTTTATATCATGAGAAATTCTTAATGGTAGTCTTTTAAAAGTCTATTTTGCAATGAGTTTTATTTTAATTTATTGAAAATATGAAATTTATTTGCATAAGCAGACGTCTAAAAGACACATATTGTGTAAAAAAAAATATTTACGCTTTTAGGTCCTTGGCAAATTCAATCATACAAAACTAAACTCGTTTCCTATTAGAATAAACGAAGTCTTTGTTGCTATATGTCATTTGTAGGCAATCTCGTTGCTATATGTCATGTGTAGGCAATCTCATGAATGGGCCTACTAGACCTTAAGATTAAAAATAGTATATTCATAATGAGCTGACAATCATGTAATGATATCTAGGACAAAAGTGTGGGTGTGAAGTATTGGAAAAAAGTTGAACCAGAAATGGGATATCAAACAAAGATTTTTGCACAGAATTTTTGTATAAAACAACGTGATTGTTTGTAGTTTTTTTATTTTAAATTAAAATACATATTATTTTAATTTATATTTTTATAAATATCACTGTCATCCTTTCATTTCATATTACAATATCTATAATTCTGAGAGAGTTTTCTCTCAATGAGCCTTTGCCTAAGCCTAGTCTCATTTGGCTCTTAGAGTGGTGGCAATGTTTTAAAAGTCAGACCGGACTGACTGGCTCAACTGAAAAAATAAGAATCGGTCTAAAAAACAGTCTAGTTCATGTTTAAATCCAGTTTTAATGAAAACTTAGTAAAAATTAGTCAATTCAATAGTTGAACCACTGGACATAAAACTATTAAAAATCGCTGATTTAGTAAAATATTGTAAAAAAATATTTAAAAAATTCAAAATTTTTTATTTATATATTTAAATATATTTATGACATCACAATTCAATACCAGTTAACTCAATGGTTGAACCAATAATCTTTAAATCGATTAATTTTTAGATTCACTCAGTGGTCTGCTTTTCAATACTTTGGGTGACAATACTTCAATTATGGGCTTATTATCTGAATCATTGTTGTCCATTTCGTATTGATGTGGTGTGTATGTTTCGGCATATTGTTTTGTATTTATTGTTGATATTTAAAATTTGAATAATATAATAATATCTATATCAAGTATTATTCAACGGTAAATTATTTTAGCACAACATGAACATGTTATTTAAAAGAAGTATATACATTTAAAAATTATTTAAATCATATTAATTATTTAGTACATGTTCAACACAAATTGTAATAGACCTCCATTAGGAAAGCATATTAGAAATAAATTATTTTAGTACAAACTATATAAATTTCAATACAATCCATGAAATCCGATACTGCACAAGTAGTACACTACCTTATACAGAAGTAAGAGAACTTGTTCTCCTTTCTACTCCGTTTGTCAGGTACAAGACGATAGTGGCCGGTACATAGCGGCATGGGTAATTATGATCTCGACATCTTCTCCTTATTATTATTATTTTCTTGGCTTTTTCCCTTTTCTTTTTGAAGGCTTCGCATCCTTGTATGATTCGTGATGAAATCAATGTCGTGGGATTGAAACAAAAGAAAAACTACAGTACAAGAGGGTTTGGTTCAGATAGGACCGCAGTATCTCTGGCTTGTGAAACTGGGCCTACGTCTGGGTAACTCAGATTTACATTGTATTTTTTTGTTTAACAATAGATTTACATTGTACAAAGGTAACAAAACCAAGTTGTTGAACTTCATTATTGGAGGGTCCATAGGCCTATTGAGATTGGAATAGAGATAGGGGTGAGCGGTAAATTCAAACGTTTTTATTTGAAGGGTCCACAAGTCTATTGAGATTGAGATGAAAATAGAGGTGAGCGATAAATTCAAACGTTTTTATTCAAAACTTAGTAATCTACTTAAGATGCACATAAATTGATTCGAATACTTTTAATTACATAACTAAAAACATACGCATTAAGCTGGTCCTTATGCTTTCTAGGTACTATATTTAAGAGGACCATTAAAGAGTACGAGTACTTCTCCAAGCCCAAGAAACTATCTTGCCATCCGAATGAAATTAGGATGCGCCATCCCAATTTCATGTATTAAGCTTGATTAAGGGAGGCAAGATCCAGGATGCAAGACTACCTTTGTCTTTAGGCAAATTAACAGTGTGCCATTTAACTAACCCAGGTTTAGTGGAAGAAACATCAGACTCCCACAAGAAGTCCTAATTAATCTTTTTGTTAATATCATGGATAAGGGCTGTAGGAAGGTTAGAAGCTAGCATCGCATAAGCAGGGATGGGCTGGATAAAGTGTTTAATAAGAGCCTGCATAAGGTAAAAGCTAATTAGTATACCATGATTGGATTCTAGTATTAATACGCTGCAGAATTAATGGACTCACCCATTTTTTGTTGTCCGGTCATCAAGGAGAGGTAAACCAATATACTATTGGCAGGATATCGTGTTTAATGGCAGGTTTAGTATTTGGGAAAAATAAGATTGGCCGATTTATTTTAATTAATTAATTTATTAACCTGAGGTTTGGCAAAAATGATCGATCAATCAATAAACTAGCCATAGAAGCTACTTAAGAACTAGCTTTAAGAAAAATAAAATAATTATCAGCAAAGCACATGATGGGATCGAATAGGAAGGCCATGGATAGAAGGTTTTAGAGGAACTAATTATTGAATTCGGGTGGCCTAGATAAGTACGCACACAAGAATGTCCACCACTGAAAGATAAAAAGGCAGGGCAATAAAGAATCACCCTAACCACCCAGTGATTAGTTTAGTATGTAAAAATTTAAATTTTTTCACTCAATGCTTGGATTCAAGTCTCCAAAGCCGCTTGGTGGAGCTAAACATACTCCTTAGTATCTAAAGCACGCAGTGGGACTTAAGTTTCAGCCCCAACGTAAGTACGGTGAGATCTTTCGCAGATGGCTCTGTGGTGCTAAGAAGCAATACTTCTTGACGAATATGTGAAGTGACCTATCTGCATATTTATTTTTGTATCCAAAAAAAGATAAAACGGATCACCCTATCCCTGAGCTGGGTGCAATTCATTCGTGAGCTAATCATTAATTTCAATGGAGTAGGACGCTGTAAAAATACAACAAATACTAGTTTAATTTATCATATACAGTTAAATTTTTATTAACGGCATGTAGACGTTTATACGCTAATAGTTAAATCATGAATACAAAAAACGTACATAAAATGATGCTATTATTTTTTACCAAAAAAAAACAAATATATGCACTTCTACAAAATGCCCTTGGTCAGTTTTATGAGTTAATCATTCATTTTGGTTACTCTATGAATTTTTATTGTTAAAAAAACTTTTTCAACTGTTACAGTCATGACTCGAGATTAGTAAAATTAATACAAATTTAAAAAGTGGATGAGTAATTTTTTCGAGAATGAAAAAGTATTTTGAGAATTCACGCAGCTTGAATATTCTATGTTGTATTATAAATGTAATTTGATAACTCCCAACTCATTTTTTAAAAATGTCCACTCCTCATAAACTTTGAAAGACCACAAGATACATAGATTATATATAATTTATCTCGTTTACAACTTCAATATCTCTTATCATGTAGAATAAATTATTATTAATTAAAATGCGAGGAATTAGATTTGTCTTATTGTGATCATGCATGTTATCCGTGGGTACCGTGGGGCAGACATTAATAAGTAATATTCAGACAAATAATAACAAACAATGGTGATGATGGTTTCCGAGCAGATCGAGGGCCATACTATCAGTCTACCTGGTCGCCGCCAGACCAGGTTTCCCTTGTCTTTGCCCTCGACCTCCCGAGGCTAAATGAACCCCAGTGACTGCCCGCCGATCGGTTCAGCGTCCAACCGCACCAATTAGGCCCACTTTTGACACCAGCCATCCTAGCACATATCAAGAGCGTGGGTTTGGCGTGTATCGGTGATAATAGTCATGCCTCTGACACCGTTCTGACACACACGCCACCTTAGAGTGTAGGGATGACCCTCTCGAGTGTTCTGATATTACTCTGATCCTCTAATTGGAGGTCGTCACGTAGAGAGACCACTTACCACCCTCATGCAATCATACAAGGGGGAAAGTTGAACCCCTTGAGAAATGCGAAAACACACAACCCTAAAAGAAGAGCCTAAGATCTTTTTCTCTCCAACACTTTAAATCTAACTTGAACACCGAAGAGCCTTTGGCTCTCATCATATCGGTGGGTTTTAGTGCAGGAGATCACTGGCCGGCCAGAGGGCGGTTCATCCGGACTTAGGGGCAAGCCACCACGAGTTTGTTGCACCATCAGTTCTTGCGCCATCTAGTGATGATGGTTTCCCAAGCAGACCAGGGGCCATATTATCAGTCCACCTGGTCGCCGACCGACCAGGTCTCCCTTCTCTTTGCCCTCAACCTCCTGAGGCCAAATGAACCCCCGTGACTGTCCGTCAATCGGTTCGGCGCCGACCGCACCAATTGGGTCCATTTCTGACACTAGCCACCCCGACACATATCAGGGGGGTGGGTTTGGCGTGTACTGGCGACAATAGTCATGCCTCTGACACCGTTCTAACACACATGCCACCTTGGAGTGTAGGGATGACCCTCTTGAGTATTCTGACACCACTCTGATCCTCTAACTGGAGGCCACCACGCGCAGAGACCACTTACCACCCCCATGCAAGCATACAAGGGGGAAAGTTGAACCCCTTGAGAGGTACGCAAACACACAACCCTGAAAGAGAACCTTAATATCTTTTCTTCTCCAACACTTTGAATCTAACTTGAACACCGGAGGACCTTTGGCTCCCATCACACCGGTGAGTTTTAGTGCAGGAGATCACCGATCGGCCAGAGGGCGATTCATCCCAGACTTGGGGACAAGCCACCACAATTTTGCTACACCATCAAACAATAATAACTTATTTGTTATAAGTTGAATGTTTGGAACTTGGAGGAAGGGATGGAAAAGGAAGAATTACTCTCTCTATTTCTCTCTCTTCTTTTCTTTTACTTTTCTTTTATTTTCTTTACAAACCAAAAAGCAAGGGAAATACTTTTCTTTCCTTTCCTTTCTCTTCCCTCCCCTAAATTCCTAACACACTCTAAGTCCACCTTTGAAGAGATTTCAATGCCTCTGTAACTTGCGAGTTCTTCATTTTCTCATTGGATCATTTGGGTCAATTTTTTTATAATGGGTGCAAATTATGATAAAATTATTTTTATTAAAGATTAACACTAAAAATTTATTATTTTTTAAAGTAAATGGGCCAATTGACCCATCACTTTATACCCAGCGCGGCCCATGATCATAGGCCTTTATAAATCCAACTTGAGACCAAAAAAGGGCTGAATGCTTGCCCTTTTTGTTGCACATAGTATGAAGAAGTTCATGAACAATTAGTGTATTGTCCTCAATATGCTGGAGAAAAGCATTTTGATAAGGAGAGATGATTTTTAGACAAATAGGTCGTGTAAGGTTCACCATTATACAGTAAATAATTTTATAAATGACATTGCATAAATTAATGGGCCTAAATTGGGTCACAACAATTGGATGTTCATTTCTAGGGATAAGGACAATACAAGTATGTCGATAGATTCATGCATGTGACCGGTGACAAAAAAGTCTGAATTAATTCATTGAACTTTTATGGTCCAAAATTTTAGAGGAAAAAGTGAGCACAATATTTGTGCTGAGACTGCGATTACTGGAGATGGCAATTTGATCCAAAAAATTCAGAATTCGCTTCCCTCTGTTTCTTATAGTACAGGTTTAGGATAAGAATAAACGGGTTAGGAGTGAGTTAGGGAGAGTTTAAAAAAAATAAAAACCTGAAGCGGGTTTGGGGCAGGGTAGGTTTTAAGTTACTCAACCTTGAATCTGCTCCGATTATTTGTGAAATACATTAAATACTTTTATTATATATTAATAACACCAAAAATCTTTTGCTTGTTGTAAGTGAATCTTAGAATTTTGATGTTATTTTTTCTTTTTTGTATTTAACTTATTTTTTAATTTTATATCGTATTTATGCTTCTAAAATTTGTATTATTTTTAATTTTGGAGAATCTTTTTTTATTTTGAGTGTTTATGCGGGTTTAACTTGAAGTTGATTAATTTAAATGAGATAGGGTGGGCTGACGATACATGTTGATAGATTCATGCACATGACCAGTGGCAAAAAAGTCTGAATTAATTGATTAAACTTGGATGGTTCAAAATTTTAGATTAAAAGAAAATTTGAACAGAGAAGTAGATAAAAATCAGCAAAACTCTACTTCAAAATTTAAGGACAAAAATAACTTTTTTAAAATTTGTCATCATTTGATTGAAAACTTGGCCAAATCTCTAAAATTTGGAAATTATCTTCAAATCTAATAAAAAATAATAGAAACTCAAATTTTCAAAAATTCATAATTCAGTGCTGAATTTAGAAATTTGAACCAGTTCACCATTTGATGAAAATTCATTTTTTTAAAAATCAAGCATCTCCTTTAAAATACTAGGATTTTTTCAAAATAAAAACAATAAAAAATATAGCCTAAAAGTTCATTGAAAAAGGTAAAAAGAAAATTTAAATAGTGTGAAAAACTAGTATAGACAAAAACGATATAGTAAGTTGGTCCGAACGAGTACGCTTTGACTTCAATTTTGTTTGGATCAACATTTTAATTAGTTTTTCAAACAAAATTTTGTTTAGGAAATTTTTATTAATGGGGTCATGTAGACGTTTATACGCTAATAGTTAAATCATGAATACAAAAAACCTAAATACAATGATGCTATTATTTTTGACCAAAAAAAAAAAATACAAATTTGCACTTTTACAAAATGCCCTTGGTTAGTTTTATGAGTTAATCATTCATTTTGGTTACTTTATGAATTTTTATTGTTGAAAAAACTCTTTTTACTGTTACAGTCGTGGCTCGAGATTAGTAAAATTAATACGAATTTCACAACCAGATGAGTAATGTTTTTAAGAATGAAAAAGTATTTTAAGAATTCATGCAGCTTGAATATTCTATCTTATATTATAAATGTTATATTTGTGCATACTATTCTTTGAAAACTCCCAACTCATTTTTCAGAAATATCCTTTCCTCATATAAACTTTGAAAGACTACAAGATACATATTTTATATGTAATTTATCTCCTTCACAAATTCAGTATCTCTAATTGTGTAAAATAAAATATTATTCATTAAAACATAAGGAATTAGATTTGTCTTATTGTGATCATACATGTTATCAGTGGGCACTGTGGGTTAGACAGTGGTAAGCAATATTCAATCAAACAATAATAATCAATAATAATTTATTTGTTATAAGTTGAATGTTTGGAACTTGGGGGAGGGGATGGAAAAGGAAATGCAAATTTTAAATCACTTTTTCTATTTCTCTCTCTTTTTTTCTTTTATTTCTTTTTCATTTTCTTTACAAACTAAACAAGTAAGAAAAAAATACTTTTCTTTCATTTTCTGCTTCCTTTCCTTTCCTAAGTTCCAAACACGCTCTAAGTCCACCTTTCAAGAGATTTCATTGCCTCTGTAGCTTGCGAGTTCTTCATTTTCTCATTAGATCATTTGGTTCATTTATTTTAAAAATGGATGCAAATTATGATAAATTTATTTTCATTAAAGATTAACAATAAAAAATTATTATTTTTTAAGGTTAATGGGCCAATTGACCCCTCACTTTATACCTAGCATCGCCCATGATCATAGGCCTTTCTAAATCCAACTTGAGACCCAAAAAGGGCCGAATGCTTGCCCTTTTTCTTACGCGTAGTATGAAGAAGTTCATGAACAATTAGTGTATTGTCCTCAATATGCTGGAGAAAAGCATTCTGATAAGGAGAGATGATTTTAGACAGCATAGGTCGTATAAGGTTCACCATTATAGGGTAAATAATTTTATAGATGACATTGCATAAATTAATGGGGCTAAATTGGGTCACAACAATTGGATGTTCATTTTTAGGGATAAGGACAATACAAGTATGCTGATAGATTCATGCATGTGACCAGTGATAAAAAAAAAAAAAAAGTCTGAATTAATTGATTGAAGTTGAATGGTTCAAAATTTTAGAGAAAAATTCAGAATTTGCTTCACTCCGTTAGTTATAGTACATGTTTAGGGTACGAATAAACGAGTTAGGAGTAAGGGAGAAGAGAAAAAAAACTGAAGCGGGTTTGGGGCGGGGTAGGTTTTAGGTTAACTAACTTCGAATCCGCTCTGATTATTTGTTAAATACATTAAATACTTTTATTATATATTAATAATACCAAATACCTTTTGCTTATTATAAGTAAATGTTACAATTTTGATGTTATGTTTTCTTTTTTGGTATTTAACTTATTTTTTTAATTTTATATTGTATTTATGCTTCTAAAATTTGTATTATTTTTAATTTTGAAATCTTTTTTTTTATTTTGACTTTTTATAAGCGTTTAACCAGAACTTGATTAATTTAAATGAGACGAGGCGGGCTGACAATACAAGTACGTTGATAGATTCATGCACATGACCAATGGCCAAAAAGTCTGAATTAATTGATTAAACTTGGATGGTTCAAAATTTTAGATTAAAGAAAATTTGAACAGAGAAGTAGATAAAAATCAGCAAAATTCTACTTCAAAATTTAAGGACAAAAATAACTTTTTTGAAAATTTGTCATCATTTGATTGAAAACTTGGCCAAATTTATAAAATTTGGAAATTTTCTTCAAATCTAATAAAAAATAATAGAAACTCAAAATTTCAAAAATTCATAATTCAGAGCTGAATTTAGAATTTTGAACCAGTTCACCAATTTGATGAAAATTCATTGTTTTTTAAAACCAAGCATCTCCTTTAATAGAGTGGTTTACGCTGTGCTGTGCCTTCTTCAAATACTAGGATTTTTTCAAAAGAAAAAAAAATCGAAAGTATAGCCTAAAAGTTCATTGAAAATGGTAAAAAAAAAAATTAAATAGTATGAAAAACTAGTATAGGCAAAAATTGTTAGAAAAAATGGGTATAAACCCATTGTTTTGTTGATCTTTGAAACAATATAAATGTGGAACCCATGCATCCTTTGTGTCGGGTCATTGGTGGGTTAGATTCACCTCCGAGAGAAGATGAATTTAAACTATTTACTTGCTCAAATCCGTGTAGGATTAAATGAGTTATTGGCCTCCAAAGTCACCCCCTTGAATATGAGTTATGTAGTTGAAAGTGGGTTATCCCACATTGATTTCTTATGAGAAATTTGTTGTGCATATATAACCCAAGTTTGGAGTAAGGTTTGGGCCTCAAGAGGCATCCCACTTTTGTAAAAGGGAGAGGACCTATGAAACCCATGGGTTGACTCAATACTCCACGCGCATCACCCGCCCGTCCGGTCCAGGTCGTGGGTTCAGTTCGAGTCTTGTCTTTTTAGGCTAAGATCGAAATTAAATTAATTAATTAATTTTATATTAATTAAATTAATTATTTTCTGACGCTTTGACCGAACAGGTGTGTTCCTCCGGTAAGGGACTGTTTGACTATTAATACCTGTTCGAACTGGTATTTCGAACAAGCACCTATGCTCTATAAAAAGAATAGCATTCTAGCATTCATGACATTCAGAAATTCCTAATTGTTGCATACACCGAATTCTTCTTCTTCTTCTTCCTTCCATATTTTCCTGAGAGAGTTCAGATCATCTTGTGAAGCCGCCGAACAGTTTTTATTGAAGTGCTGCCTAAAGACTGCTGAGATCGTTTTATCTTGGGAGTCAGACGCCCATCAACCCGTGAGCACCAACTGTGGGGGGTGAACCTGTCTTTAAGGAGAGAGTGTAAAACACTCGGCTCGGTCTATTTTTCAACTTCTAGATTTTCTGTTTTTACTAACGACAACCGGGTAAGTCGTTACGATTTAGTTTGTTCTTATTCGGATTCTAATTGTCTTCAAGTTAAAATTGCTTCTAGTTGATAATTAGATATATTTCTGTTATTTTATTATTTGTGATCATTAATTATACACACAGTATTAAACAGGGATTAATTATATTATTCAACAATCTTAAAGACAGATTCAAATTCCTATTTTTTAACTGTGTTAATTAGTGTCGTGTTATATATTGTTTCTGGGTTAGTACTCAAATTTTGAGTAAAATTATTTAATCCAGAAATGGCTGATAATACTCCTATTCTTACTCTTACTTCAACTCCTACTGTGATTGGGACACCTGTACCGACACTGACTGTGCCGGTAAATCAAGTGCATACACCAAATGTGCCGGTGAATCACGGAGAAAAGTCAGAGAAGTTCAATGGAATTTATTTCAAAAGGTGGCAACAGAAGATGTTGTTCTACCTGACGACTCTGAACTTGGCAAAATTTCTTCGTGAAGATGTTCCTACTCTGAACGAGAATGAGTCTGACCAGCAAGTAGTTGCGGCGGTGGAAGCATGGAAACATGCTGACTTCCTATGTAGGAACTATATCCTCAATGGACTGGATAATACACTCTACAATGTGAATTGTGCAGTGCAAACAGCGAAAGAATTGTGGGAATCTTTAGACAAGTAGTACAAAACGGAAGACGCCAACTTAAAGAAATTTGTGGTCGGTAAGTTCTTGGATTATAAAATGTCTGATTCTAATTAAGGAAGACAACCGTGCTTCTGAGAAGAAGTTTATCAACACTCCTATGGTGTCAAAGTCAAGCGTGGTGGAGCAAGCCAAACCGAACAACAAAAAGAAAAAGCAAGATGGCCAAGGGTCCTACCAAGGTTCCAAAGGAGTCGATTTCAAAAGGTTCAAAGGAAGATGTTACGTCTGCAGCAAGACTGGACCTACAGCCAAGGATTGTCGCAAGCGTAAAGATCTTGAGAAAAAGGATTAAGAGAACCATAAGAAGAAATCTGCTCAAGCCAATGTAACCGAGGATCTTTGTGCCTATATGGAAGATCTGAATCTCTCTGCCGTAGTTTCTGAGGTAAACTTGGTTGGCAATACTAAAGAATAATGGGTGGACACTGGGGCCACTCGTCACATTTGTGCCAACAAGTGGATGTTCACATCTTACCAATCAGTGGACGGCGAACAACTCTACATGGGTAACTCGGCAACCTCAAAGGTTGAAGGTCAAGGGAAGATCGTTCTGAAAATGACTTTCGGTAAAGAACTTACTTTCAATGAGGTGTTTCATGTGCCAGACATTCGCAAGAATTTAGTCTCTGGTTCATTATTGAGTAAAAAGGGCTTTAAGTTGGTGTTTGAGAGTGATAAGTTTGTACTTACTAAGGAGGGAATGTTTGTGGGAAAGGGATATCTGAGCGATAGGCTCTTCAAACTTAATGTAATGGTTGTGGCACTTGAGCCTTCTAGTAATAATATTGCATCTTCTATTTACTTGTTTCAGTCTTCAAATGTATGGCATGGTAGATTAGGTCATGTTAACTTTGATACTATGCGTGGATTAATTAAATTAGAATCTTTGCCTAAACTTGATTTTAATGTTAATCATAAATGTGTAACTTGCGTTGAGGCAAAGTTGACTAGAACTCAGTTTAAATCAATCGAAAGAAGTACGGAACCACTTGAACTAATTCATAGTGACGTTTGTGACTTGAAATATGTTCAAACTGGAGGTGGGAAAAAATACTTCATAACTTTCATTGATGATTGCACTCGCTATTGTCACGTCTACTTAATGAGAAGTAAAGATGAAGTAATAGACATGTTTATACAATACAAAAGTGAAGTTGAGAATCAACTTAGCAAAAAGATTAAGGTATTAAGAAGTGATAGAGGTGGTGAGTATGAAGTACCATTTGCACAACTATGTGTTGAATATGGTATCATTCATCAAACCACTGCACCTTATTCACTTTAGCAAAATGGAATTGCTGAGAGGAAGAATCGCACTCTAAAAGAGATGATGAATGCTATGTTGATAAGTTCTGGGGCACCCTAAAATTTGTGGGGGGAAGCATTGCTATCCGCCAACTATGTTCTCAACAAAATACCCCACAAGAAACTTAGCAAAACTCCTTATGAGATGTGGAAATGTCGAAAACCTTCCTATAAGTACTTGAGAGTTTGGGGGTGTTTGGCAAAGGTAGTGGTTCCTTTACCTAAGAGGATAAAATTAGGACAACAAACAGTTGATTGTATATTTATTGGCTATGCCGAACATAGCAGTGCATATCAATTTTTGGTTCACAAGTTTGAAATATCAGATATTCATGTGAATACAATAATGGCGTCTAGGAATGTATCCTTCTTTGCGGAGGAGTTTCTGTATAAGTTTACACATAGATCAAGTTCGCTTAAACGGACTCATGATATCACTGTACATGAATACCATGGGTCAGTGGATAAAGGAAACGAGGCTGAACCTAGACGAGGTAAAATGACAAAGGTTGCAAAATCATTCGGTCCTGATTTTCTAACATATTTATTAGAAAATGAACCTCAGAGTTACAAAGAAGCAATGTCCTCTTCGGAAGCACCTTTGTGGAAAGAGGCTATCCATAGTGAAGTTGAGTTAATTCTGCAAAATCATATATGAGAACTAGTGGATCTTCCACCTGGTAATAAATCCCTTGGATACAAGTGATATTCAAGAGGAAAATGAAAGCAAATGGTTCAATTGATAAATACAAGGCCAAACTTGTAGTCAAAGACTACAAGCAGACTGAGGGAGTGGATTATTTCAATACATATTCTCCTGTAACCAGAATAACGTCCATACGTATCTTGATAGCCTTTGTGGCTTTACATAATCTTGAGATTCGTCAAATGGATGTTAAGACAACATTCTTAAATGGAGATTTGAATGAGGAGATTTATATGGAGCAACCTGAAGGATTCATTGTTCCTGGCAAAGAGAAAATGGTATGCAAACTTGTTAAGTCTCTATATAGACTAAAACAAGCTCCGAAACAATAGTATGAGAAGTTTGACAATGCTATGTTGTCAAACGGCTTCAAGATAAATGAATGCGACAAGTGTGTTTATGTGAAGAACACTGCTTATGGTTATGTCCTTGTTTGTCTTTATGTAGATGATATGATTATCATTGGTAGCAATAATGATGTCATTAAAGCTACTAAGAAATTGTTGAACAGTAAGTTTGACATGAAGGATCTAGGGATTGCAGATGTTATACTTGGTATTAAGATTACTAAAACATCTGAGGGATATGCGTTATCACAGACCCACTATGTTGAGAAGATACTCGATAAATTTAGTAAGTCTGATAACAATCTAGTAAGCACACACATGGATTGTTATCTACATCTATACAAGAACGATGATGAGAGTATATCTTAGTTAGAATACTCACGGATAATTGGCAGTTTAATGTATCTCATGAATTGCACACGTCCGGATATTGCTTATACGGTAAGCAAACTGAGCAGATATAGAAGTAACCCACGGTCAAACCACTGGAAGGCCATAGTTAGGGTTCTCAGGTATCTAAGATTCACCTTGAATTATGGGCTGCACTATACAAGATATCCAGCTGTTATAGAAGGTCACACAGATGCAAACTGGATATCTGACATTAGAGACTCCAAATCCACAAGTGGATATGTGTTTACTCTAGGAGGCGCAACAATATCTTGGAAATCCTCAAAACAAACTTGTATAGCCAGATCCACAATGGAATCTGAGTTTATCGCTTTAGATAAAGCAGGAGAGGAAGCAGAGTGACTTTGGTGCTATCTGTATACATTGCGATAGTCAATGTGCAATAGCAAGAGCACAAAACCACATGTATAATGGGAAGTCATGACATATACGTCGACGACACAATACTGTGAGGCAAATGCTTTCAAATGAAATTATATCCATTGATTACATCAAGTCTAAGGACAACATTGCGGATCCGCTCACAAAAGGCTTGGCAAAAGATCAAGTAGAGAATTCATCGAGGGGAATGGGCTTTAAGCCTATGGCTTAAAAAGTCGCCATAATGGCAACCCAACATAGCTGACTGGAGATCCCAAGATTTAGGTTCAACGGGACAATCGAATTGTGCGTGACTTAGGATAAATCACTGAGGAACTTGTTCCGGTGTCCATTTCTATGATGAAATAGTGATAACCTGTAGATAGTGTTTAGGATGAGCTTAGCTCTTAATGATTCTTATACATTGGAATTCCAAGTGGAGTATAGCAGGATACTCTTAATAAGAGATCACCTATATGAGTATGAAGGAGCCGCTTCTATGAGAAATTCTTAAGGCTAATTTCTCTAGAATACTCGTGAATCTACCAGGCATTGTTCAGGACCAAAATGAACACAACCGAATGGATCACTAGATGATTAGAAAGGAACCGTGTGAGTACTATTGTCTTGGTTTATATAAACGGTTGAACAGTTCAAGACATCATGTTCATTGGTTAGCTAAATAAATCCGATGGTATTTCACTAGGGAAGGTTCAAAGCCAAAAGCCACCTTTCCCAATGCGGAAACTTTCTACCTGTCTCTCTCTCTCTCTCTCTCTCTCTCTCTCTCTCTCTGTCAAGTCAGTATTCTCATTTACATTTTTCATTTCCAGCCAATCTCATTCATGTGGGGGATTGTTAGAAAAAATGGGTGTAAACCCATTGTTTTATTGATCATTGAGCCAATATAAATATGGGACCCATGCATCCTTTGTGTTGAGTCATTGGTGCGTTGGATTCACCTCTGAAAGGAGATGAATCTAGACTATTTACTTGCTCAAATCCGTGTAGGATTGAATGAGTTATTGGTCTCCAAAGTCACCCCCTTAAATATGGGTTATGTAGTTGAAAGTGGGTTATCCCACATTGATTTCTTATGAAAAATTTGTTGTGCATATATAACCCAAGTTTGGAGTAAGGTTTGGCCCCAAGGGGCACCCCACTTTTGTGAAAGGGGGAGGACCTATGAAACTCATGAGTTGACCCAATACTCCATACAAGTGCGCACACGCCGCCGTCGCCGCCCGCCCGCCCGTCCGGTCTAAGTCGGGACGTGGGTTCGATTCGAGTCTTATATTTTTGGGTTAGGGTTGGAATTAAATTAATTAATTAATTTTATTAATTAATTTTATATTAATTATATTAATTATTTTCTGACGGTTTGACCGAACGGATGTGTTCGTTGACCGAACAGGTGTGTCCCTCGGTAAGGGGCTGTTTGACTATTAATACCTGTTCGAACCGGTATTTCGAACAAGCACCTATGCTCTATAAAAAGAATAGCATTCTAGCATTCATGACATTCAGAAATTCCTAATTGTTGCATACACCGAATTCTTCTTCTTCTTCTTCCTTCCATATTTTCCTGAGAGAGTTCAGATCATCTTGTGAAGCCGCCGAACAGTTTTTATTGAAGTGCTGCCTAAAGACTGCTGAGATCGTTTTATCTTGGGAGTCAGACGCCCATCAACCCGTGAGCACCAACTGTGGGGGGTGAACCTGTCTTTAAGGAGAGAGTGTGAAACACTCGACTCGGTCTATTTTTCAACTTCTAGATTTTCTGTTTTTACTAACGACAACCGGGTAAGTCGTTACGATTTAGTTTGTTCTTATTCGGATTCTAATTGTCTTCAAGTTAAAATTGCTTCTAGTTGATAATTAGATATATTTCTGTTATTTTATTATTTGTGATCACTAATTATATACATAATATTAAATAGAAATTAATTATATTATTCAACAAAAATGATATAATAAGTTGGTCAAAATGAGTACGGTTTGACTTTAATTTTGTTTGGATCAGCATTTTAATTAGTGTTTTAACTAAAATTTTATTTTCTGAATTCTTAATTTTAGTTTTATTCCTTTTTTTTTTATAGAAAAAACTAATATTAAAAGTTAGTAAAAAAAAAAAAAAAAAAACTAATTAAACAAGTCAGTAAGAAAATAAGAAAAAAATAGCTAGTTAAATTATCCAAACGCTTTCTACTGCAAGCAAGCAGAGAGAGAAGTTGCTATATATATATAGGACTGTAGGAGTGGCTTGCGATCAAAAGAGTGGGATAGTTTCGTACCAAAAGCCAAAAATGGAAGTACAAAGCAACAAAGCGGCGATAGTGAGCTCGTTGCAGGCCGCGAAGCGCAAGTCAGGCAAGACCTACGGCCAGATAGCGGCGGAGACCGGCATGACCAACGTCTTCGTTGCCCAGCTCTTGCGGCGCCAAGCCCAACTCAAGCCCGAGACCGCCCCAAAGCTACGGTCAGCCCTGCCTGAGCTTCCCGAGGATCTCCTGCAAGAGATGATGGTACCCCCCATGAGGTCCTACGACCCCAAATTGATCCAAGACCCCCTTGTTTATAGGTACGATGATTTCTTGAAGAATCCTTCATCTGGGTTCAATCTTTTTCTTTTTTTTGGATGTTTGGGTGAGGCTTTGTGATTCTCTATATGTGCTGTTCGATAATAATCTTGTTTTGGGACACTCAAGAATCAATTTACACCTTGATGGTAATTTACTGAAAAGTGATGCTATGATAGCAGAAATTTGAGCCCAGATGAGTATACAGAATGGAATTGAGGTGTCTTAGTAGTTTCTTGAACACACCTCTTTTATGTATTTTGTTAAATGAGTAAGTGGGAAAAAAGTCAAGTATCAGATTTTACTTATTTATTTTAATAAAAGTTTTTCTATTAATAATAAATTCAAACTAACAATTTAATAGGAATATGTACTGACCAGTTGGTAGACTTTTTTTTCCAAGTAAGGGGTTTTTGCTTCTTTTATTTTTTAATTTTCGTCTTTTTTTATTCTTCTTTTTTTATTTTTGTGTTGGAGGTGGGGGGAGCTGGAGGGAAGGGTTGGGTGTGGCTTTGTGAGTATATGATAACGTGCTATAGGATAAAAATCTTGTATTGGGATGCCATGCCCAAAAATCAAATCATATGTTCATGATATTTTTCTGTAGTGTGACACTGCACTGACAGAATTTTGACCCAGATTTGCATGTAGAACGAGAATGAGTAAGCTTAGTAGCTTTTTAATGTGTTAAAAAATGCCAATTCTAATATAAGAAGTGTTAGTTTTCATAATCATTATTGGGAAACCAAATTTCAGAACTGGTACTTACGATTTTGGAATGGCTTCATCGAAACCATCTTTTGTGTTGAAATCAACGTGAATTAGCAAGCTACATGATCTTAAACTGAATTTCTGGCTATGAATTTTGTTTGTTTTGTTTCGTATTTCTAAAATTTGCAGGTCTTAACTTCAATTTGGTATCAATTTAGACCGTGTAAGAATACCTATTTGTACTCTACTTAAAGCTATTTTATGTGACTTATAATTTGTTGACTGCATCATTAGAGTAACACCTTTGTCCCACTTCTCATGAATAACAATCAAGTTGATTGGTTATACAATAGGTGTTTGTTTCGTGAACTCACATCTTACTAATAAAAAGCTCAATTTTACAGTATGTCGTTGATGGAATATCTCTCAATATCCTTTGAACTTGAATTCAGCATGTTTGACAAGCATGAGAGGGGCACTAAAGTCCAGCGATGGGCTTGACAAAGGTTATTAATACATAAAGTTGTTGATGTGTGTAACACTAAAAGCTCTACACCCAGTCACCTGCTTTAGTTTAGCCTTTCTCATTTGTTTATATTCATCAATAGTATATTTACCACTAACTTTAGTTTAACATATATTTCTAGCAGAGTATTTTAAACCCGTATTTTCTGAATCTTTGGAGAAACATGAAGTCCAACTTAAGGACCAAGGTTGGTGGGATGTGCTACCTGCAAAACTTGTGCATCTTCAATTCCTCTATCAATTTAAGCATCATGCAGGTTGTAACACTTTTTATGTGCATATGACTAATCTGTTTGATGTTGGTTAGAAATTAGATTGCACCGGAGCTTGTTTTAGACAGTAGGGGCCATGGCCCCCCTACTTTTGACAGAAGTCCCCAAGATACTATACCCATTAGATATACATCTCATACCTATAATATGGTGATCAATGCCTTCCACCTGCATTTGGTTTTGTGGTGAGGGCTCTTCCACCAAGTGTGAGGACTATCAGGAGTGTTTATGAAGATCTCTTGTTCTGTAGGGTTTTTAGGTTTTGAAGCTTTTCTATGTCTAATAGCTTTTTGGGGCTGCGTTTTCTAATTTTAGCTTTAGTCCCTTGTCTATGTTTTCTATGTATATGGACTTTGTTGCTTTAGGCTTTCTGTTGATGGACTAGCTTCTGCTCTGTGAACTCACTGTAATGCTTATTCATTATTAAATAAATTCTGTGATATAGCAAGAAGCAATTATTTTGCGACTCATCTTTTGTTCATTTTTTTGAAGGCTGAATAGTTACCGACTTTACTATTTATGCATTAATTTAATACTGAATCTTTGTACATTTATTATTCTTAAATTTAGAGAAATGCAATAGTTTATATCTGTTGGTTTAATTCCCCCCCCAACCAAAAAAATAAAAAATAAAAAAATAATAATGGAGTCATGGTTTCATCCTTGATTACACTATTTAAAATGTTGTATCTTTAACTGACAACTTGTTAGTCTTTCTAAAAAAAAGTGATCCTCGTATCAAACATTTAGAATAGTCTGGCTGTATCATTCTTCAGAATAATCGGAAAAGTAATGGTCATTTGGATTTGAAAGAAAAAATAAAGTGATGGTCCATATTTATATTCCCAGTATTGGGTGTTTTGATGAATTCTATAATTGCTTTTTAAGTTGTACCATTTTCTGGCAATATGCTTGTACATATTGTACTCATGTCTGAGATTTGGGATTGGTTAGAGTTTACTTTGGATACTGCACCACAAATTTTAAAGTCTGTCTAGTGTCTTGTCTTCCATTTGCTGACTTCCTAGTTTGTAGACTGAATGAAGCAGTTATGCATTTTGGTGAGAGCATCAAGGAAATTATCAATGAGGACTTTGGTGATGGCATGTAAGTTATTATTCGAATCTCATTTTCTAAGTTTCTGTTTTCTGAGTGGTTTCCTTTTTTGGTTGTCTCAGTTCAAGATCAATCTTAGTTAAATTTCTTGTGTAGAAAATTATGTAATCATTATTTACTTCTTTATATTTCTTTCTTTTTTTTGGGAAAATTCAGAGGTTTAGTTGCAACGCATTCAGCTGCTTGGTTGTTAATAGGCATCTTCACAGGACTTAGAATTGTTAATATTATATTATGGGAGACTCAACAAGAGGTGACTTTGACATAATCTACCAACCTAAGTAGCAAGTGCACTTATGTAGAGCAGATGTGTCCATGTCAGGAGCTGACATTTGTTAGACAGTCTTAGACACAATTTTGACATTTCACAAATGTGATAATTGGGAAATAAATTCCATAATTTTGGACAATTAGCTGACCTTCTTGGACACTCACCAATAAATTGATGTAGCACAAATATTTTATAATAGGAGCTATTGTCTGAGAATGACAGTGTTGGACAAGATCAACTCGCACAGAAGTTTCCAACCTTTTTTTATTTTTTTTTCTTTATACTAACATTTGACATTTACATATGGCTGTGATGAGCCTGCCAGGCACTTTTTTCATGTAGGTGGTGAATATGAATGTAAGAAAACAAATACATAAGGAGTAGTACATAACTGTGTTATGGAGTCCTAGAGAACTATCATACTATGTATATATGGAAACAAAAAACTTGTTGAAGGGATGTGTCTGTTCAGGAAAAGCTTAAATGTTTTGTCATAAATCATAATTATAAATATATATGACTAATTCTCTTGGGGTCCTTGTGGATGGCCCATGGGTTAGCCCGACCTGATTTCCGATGTATAGTATAGTTATGTTGATGTTTTTGTTCAGCTTCATCTTTCACATTATGCAATTGTTGATATAGGAATTTAGAAAATTATCTAAAGTTATTAATTTAATTAAAAAAGGAATGACTATGTCGGTGTCCTACTTTTTGAGGATTTCCTATGTCATGATGTCAATTTTGTGTTGTATCCCTGTTCAATGTCTGTGTCTTATCTTACCTAGACTTTTCTAAATTCGTGAAATACTTGTGCCGGACACTCGACACTTGGATAAGGGTATGGGGTAATTGTTCGATATGGCTAATTGGACATGCATCTAACAAGTATGTAGAAATAATTGAATTTATTATAGAACTAAGCATATAACTTCTATTTTATGCATAAAATGTAATATTTTAGTTTGTAAATACCATTTTACTTTTAAAAAACAAAAGAAATACTTTAAAAATATGAAATCTAGCCATGTTCGAGTGTTAGTGGACATGAAAATTAAATGAATCCGACACTTAGAGACGTACCTGCATCTGACACTCGTACCCGAGTCCAGGTAACATTGCCACTTAACAACTGGCTTTATAAGCCATGAGCTCAAATTGCACTAAGGTCTTGCAACTCGTGCCTTGTGCTTCACCATGATAGAACAGTGTGACTGACAAATGTATAATGTCCAAACAAAGATGTTGGACCAATTCAATCACTACCCCAATAGCTCCATTTATCTCTAAATAACATCATTGCCTAAGTAAAGGCCATTTTTGAAGAGTGCTATTTTAAATTACTATTATGAGGTTGGCTAGAGGATTTAAATAACTATTTAACAGCAAAACAATATTTATATGATAAGCAATCAAAGAAATGAGCTTCTCAATCAGTCTGTTTTCACATCTAGGCCCCATAGTATATTTTTCCTTGTTTTGCCTCAAATTTTACATTTGAAGAGGCTTTTGTCTCAAGGAAGAGTGGAGTGGTAGAATATGCCATTTATGCAATTTTGATCCCATGATGCGATTTATGGCGCCCCGGGGGGGGGGGGGGGGGGGGGGGGGGGGGGGGGGGGGGGGGGGGGGGGGGTTTTGTTTTGAAGGGGGAAGGGGAACTGGAGAAAAAAATGTTCTACTGTCGAAACATTTAAATACTATGAAGTGAATTAGGCTTGTACACTCACCCAACTTTCTGTGCAATCTCACAAAAAAGTGGGACTAGATGTTTACTTTTGACGCAGAAAGCCATTCAAAAATTTTTCTCGTGATCTATTTTTCATCATACCAAGTGCAGCTGCCCCTTCCATGATAGTTCAGGAGCAAATAGAATTGTTCAGTATTTAGCACACAATTAGAAGCCTGCTTTATTGGTTCAAATTTGTGAAATCGCATTAAACCTTCTTCAATCTTGATATTGAAACCATGATACCCCATAGAAACTCTCTGTTTTTCCTCTTTCCTAAGGACCATGTGTCTGGCATTCTAATTAAATCCTTTCACCATACTGTTAGTCATCCATATTGAGGACAGTGCATTCTTCTAACATATGTAGCAGCTGGGACATAACATATCAAACAAAACATCATCAAAGATTTTTCTCGAAAGGCACAGAATACCATCAAGATCCTTTTAATGTGCTTGCTGAGTGCCCCTCTTACTCACTCCAGTTGCCCTTTACACATGCCTTGCTATTGTGTTGCAGGTCATGTGAGCAACATCTTATTCTGAGCTTTAAACCACGTTGGCATTGGCTAACATATAGATTAGTGTTGAGAGGTGAGGTTGGTAAGATACAGTTGAAGAGGGTATATACACTTTGCTGCTCCTGATATGTTTTACTTCAAAAATGTGGTGGTGGAGGCCACATGTAATCTCCAACAAAGTGAGGTGGAACGTGTTTTTAAAATTTTCATGTTTTACGAATCCCAGGGAGAAAGCATTCTTCTTGAAAAAGAACTTGAACCTTGTTGCTGCAACTTGATAACAATTTCATTTACTAGTCATTGATTGCTAACACAAGTGTTACACAATTTGTTTTTTTTTATTCAAAATTCTTTCTGGATGTTTAGCATGTCTGCTATAGACTTCTACTGCTCGGTAGACAAAGTTAAAGGTGTGGATGGGAAGGATCGTGCAGTTGTGACATTTGATGGCAAGTATTTGCCCTACACTGAGCAGGTTAGTGGCTATTTTGCTACCCTCTCATCAAGGATGCACTAATTTTCTTTCCCTGATTGGATGTAGCTGACCAAAATAAACATGATAAGATTTCTGCTTAACATGTATATGAAAGCAATGAACATACTTAGCATTTGATGCACTGACGTGCTTTCATGCATGGAAAAAAAAGTAGGTCACAATAGGGAGATTTACTTGTAGATTTTTTTTTTTTTGGTGATGTTTCTTCTTACTACTCTCTCTCTCTCTCTCTCTTTCTCCCTCCTGGGCAGAAATCTGAACATATGGTATCAAGGCTGAAAAGAAATTAAGAACAGCACTGCTCTTCGGCTAGTACAGGAAGTTTCTTCAGCAAGTACAAGCACTTCCTTTTCTTTCCAACTTCTATCAATGTAATGACTGCTTGTATCCTCTAGGGCTCCATAAAACAATAAGTCATGCCCAAGCTGTTAGTATCTGCACTACTGTTTTAACTTAGTTAAGAACATTGGAACTTCCTACATTTGTGTACTTATTTTTATGATGGATAAATTACTTGTGCACTTACAGTGGGGTTCGGCTTTGTGCTGCCAATTCCAGAATGCTTTAAGAAATTCCTATGAGATAAGAAACAGAACAGAGCGAAGACAGCATAAAAAAGGGGAGGAAATGGAATTCAAAACCTTTACCCTGTTTTTGTCCTAGTAGAGAGAATATATTTTGCTTTAAACTCGAACTACTCACAATGCTTATTGAAATGTGAGACTGATGGAATAACTTAAAGATGATTTTCATTTTGTTTGTTTGTTTGTAGAATCTCTTCTAGTTTAATGATGGCTTCACCCTTCCGATACCAAACAATGCACCATTCCAAAGGTTGCATACGGTGAACAGTGAATGAGGTTGAATCTGCAATGCACTGGACCATAGTTTTCATTTTCTTCCGAGAGTTTTATTGTGGAGAGCCAAACTGATCCTGCAGGTTTCTTTTCTGACATTCACGGTTTTTACATTGCATTCCGTTTGATTTGATGAGGTAAAACATTTTACACTGAAATTCATGTAAAAAGTTTTACTACAAAAATTGGTTTTTTTATTTTTTTATTTTTTTTGTGTTTGTTTGACATAAAAATTAATTTTTAAATCTGGTTTATAATGTTATTATTTGTGGTAGGAAGCGGTGGTGGCCGCGGCATGTGATGGTTGTGGGTGGACGGTGGCAGTGGGAGTAGTGGCGGTGGTTGGGTGGTGGTAGTAGTGTTGGGTGGTGGTGAAATGATTGAAAGTGTAAAAGTTCTTTTTCTTTTTTTTTAGATAGGTGTGTTAAAGGTTAAAAAGGCTTCAAACCAAAAACAACTTCCGGATTTGTAAAATGTTTATTTTTGGACTTTTGATGTAAAATATTTTTTCTTGAAAACATTTTTCTTGTTTTTTCTACAATCAAACAACGAAAAATGAGTAAAATATTTTTTAAAAAAATAATTTACGTCAAATCAAACAGAGTTAATTCCATGAAAAAATATAGTCTCAAATCCTTTTATTGACAGCAGGGGAGAGAAGGAAAGGTTCGGTTCCTCTCCTTTCCCTTTTCTTGCTTGATTATGCCGAAGAACCAAAAAAACGTAAAAGGAAAAATTTTAGATCACACACTCTCTCTCTCTCTTCTTCTGTATCACCTTTCTTTTATTTTTTTTGCTAAATTAAATAAGAAAAGAAAAATATTTTTCTTTTATTTTCTCTTTCTTTTCTTTTCTCTTTTCTTTTCTTCTCCAAGTTCTAAACAGGCTATAAGTGCTCTAAGCGGTTTTTAAGAACTAAATCTTGGTTTTTGATATCTTATGTAGATACTCCATCAAATTTATGATCTGATTTCTTCCTTGCATGTAAATGTGGATTTGTGTAGTCCATTGATTGTTTGTCAAATGCTGAAGTTCTCGATTGCATATTGAGAATCTCAAACAACTCAAATGAGCCGAGGCGAAAAGAAATAACTACAAAAGTAAAATCTCGAGGATTACTTCCTGAATTCGTCGATTCAGTCCAACAGCAAACAATACATTATCAAAACTGAGGAAAGGAAAATCCAACGCACAACTTGCACAATAAGAAAAATTATTCCATGCATTGCTCCACCTCTCACATGGAGCCCACCTCTAATGTAAGAGCAATGCTCTAAGTGCATGGAATAATTTCTCTACACAATAAACATTAACTGTACTCAAACAAAAACAATTGATTGACAACCTAACAAGTTACCAACTGCTCAATCAAGAAAGAAGGCTCACCGTGGAACCATCATGATCTCTTGACTTGTTTCAGAAAGTACTTCGAATCTAGCGCTGTGATGGTCTATAATCTTCTCATCTTGCCAACCCACTTGATCATCCTTTGTCCTTGGCTCTGGTTGGTTAGGTGCCACATTTTCTGTTCCACCCGATTCTTGCCCAAGAACTTCCGTTGTATCTGAAACTTCAGCCTTGTATACATAGAACTTAGCCACGACCAAGAAGAAAATGAAATTCAAGACGTTCAGTACGCAGAAAAACGCATAGTAATAGTCGAGATGAGAAGCACTGAGGTTATCCTGAATCCACCCTTTGTGACCATGCTTCTTGGTGATGTGAGAAACTGTTGAAAGAAGAAAGCTACTGAGGAAGTTTCCGATCCCCAAACTAGTCGTCGAATAGGATGTCCCAAGACTCTTCATGGTTTCGGGTGCTTGGTCGTAGAAAAACTCCATCTTGGCTCCTTCAAGAAATGCATTTGCCATTCCCATAACCACGAATTGAGGGACCAAGATGAATACAGTTAGAGGCAGTTTCCCTCCGCTTTCAACTATACCATGAATCTTAGCCACACCAAGTCTATGCCTCTCAACAAGGGATGCTATGACCATAATAAGGATATGGAGAACTAAGCCAATTCCCATTCTTTGAAAGAAAGTGATACCTCTAGGGTTCTTTGTCCACCTCCTCATAATCTTGACGAAGCGACGGTCATATATCACCAGACAGACGAGCATGGATATTGTCACAAATCCAGCTAAACTAGCCGGGGGAATAATGAAACCACCGACATTTCTGTCAAGAGTAGCGCCTTGTTTAATGAAAAGGGTATTGACCTGCGCAACCATTGCGCTCGGGACGAGTGTAGCAATCAAGATCGGTATCATTCGTAACATTTGTTTCGTTTCCTCCACTTGAGTGACTGAGCATAGCATCCATGGACTAGTAGAACCCGTGTTGACACAAGCTTTGTTGAGAAAGCTGCATAAAAACAAGATGCAACAGATCAGCTGAACTAGGCATTAAGGTTTGTCTAAACCAATGCCCAATTTAAGCAGAAAGATAATAGCAACTTGGCAGATTAACACAGACCTTGGAGTTGGTGTGAATTTAATCCTAAACCTCCCTTTCATAGTGTTCTCTGCCACTTCTAGTTCATAGAATTCTCGAGGGTCACCCGGGATGGGTACCCTCCACTTCCTTAGGGCAGCCACTAGGACCTTAGCCATTCTTGTGAAGGGACTCCCTATAGGCACCTTGTGCCTATAAAAGGGTGTGCCAGTCAAGAAGATCAAGATGGATATTGAGAGGGCAGCAGTTGAAAGACCATAGCCTATTGCCCAGCCTACTTTCTCTTGCGCGTAAACAAGGATTGTCTCGGCAAAGAGTGTCCCAACGAAGATAAATGACATCCACCAGTTGAAGAAGGAAAGCTTATGAGCCTTCTCACTGGGTTCGAAATCATCAAATTGGTCTACACCAATTGTAGAGATGTTCGGTTTTGTACCTCCTATTCCAACAGCTATTGTGTAGAGTGCAATATAAAACGTAGCTCGTTGTGATGTTGAGGCCTTCATGCAGTATGCAGGATCGGAGTCCGAGCAGTGAGGTGGCCTTACTCCATGGACCGAAACTGCTATTGTGAGTAGTGACACACCCTGCAATTCAGTATAATAGTCCCATTTGGTCAATAAAGACGAATTGGTAAATGTATATTTGGTCGTCAATCATGAGTTGGATTTAGACTTTTTAAACCAGTAAGCTCATGTTTTGGCTATGCTTATAAAATCATATGACATACTCATATATCCCTCTAACCTACCACGATTAAATATATTAAAATGCCAATGGGACGAGTGAACCACAATCAAAATCAGGATGAGGTATTGGTGTATATATTTATATATAAAATATGCATTCATGGAATAAGAAACCAATTTCAGAAGAATTTGGCTTTGATGTCCTCGTGGGTTTCCAAGATCTTTTCAATTGAATTGGATTTGCGTTAAGAGTTCCGATCTCACGAGAACAAGTCCGTCGTAATGCGATGAGGTAGTAAGATGCTATGTGTCACCTTCACAGTCACAAATTTGTGGGCTGAAGGCAGAATTTTCGGAGCCATTTGACGAGGATATCGGCTCAAGCTTAGCCAACTTGAATCAGCTAAATGACAGAGATGATAAGAGGGTCGAACCAATTAATCGGTCAACTTAAACTAGTTGATAAATATGGCTGATATTTTGGCGTGGGTATTATTAATTGCATACACAAAGACTATGATCTAGTGTATCAGATATACCGAGAGATAAATTGCAGATGCGATCACAACCGTCCAATAACGACCTCGATGAGCATCAGCGATGTAGGCGCCCAAGATGGGGGTCATCAAAACAGTGCCAACCCAGTTGGTGACATTGTTGGCAGACGTCATAGTGCCCTGATGGAGATTCTTGTTCAAGTACAGTATCAAACTTGACGAGATACCATAGTAGGCCATACGTTCAAATACCCCATGCACTGCCACAAAATCAAATAGAAATGGTTAATTGTAGACAAAAAGTCAACAAGATCAAGGTTTATGGGGTTCATTGCCGTCACACAAAGGTTTACTCTCTCTCCCCTCCATCTTTTATTTCTCTCTAAAAAATAAAAGAATCAAAATCAAAAGCAGTTTGTGTGTGTTTTTTTTGGTAGAAAAATTATAACTATCTCAAAGGTGGTAGCTTAGAAGGGACAGCTTGAATGGCTGCTGGGCTAATTTGAACTGTCAATCCGCTTATAGAGCCCTCGTTTGACAATAAGCTCAAAAGGGTCGTCATAATTCGCCGGAAAATTATCTGGGTCGGCCTTGGTTTGTCAGATTTCTGGCGAGGTTGAGTTGGGTACATGTGCGTGTTAAAGGTGGCGAACCCACAAGACTCAGGAGAGTCATCTTTCTGTTTTAACGATTCTTAAGCAAATCCCGCAAACTTGCTTGAAATTTAGCTAGATATGTTATCATCGATCTAACTTCAAACTCCAATGAAGTGAAATGTGGATGAAACTATAATCAAACTAGTAATTAAGCAGTGTTATCATATAACCACCTAGAGAGAGAGAGAGTTACCAATAACAAACGAGCATGCCCTCCATCCGCCTCTCTTGGATGTAAGGACAGGGTTCCGGTTGAGATCCACAGTTCCATCCCTCGTGTAGTGATCAACCCCTTCTTCCATTCTTATCATTTTGTAGTTGGAGAGATTCTTGTACTAGAGAACTGTCTTCAAATCCAAACCCTTTTATCAGGAAAAAAAAAAAAAAAAAGCACAAACCTGCTGCCTAGAACTGCATGAAGTTGATCAATTATCAGGCTCTCTTGATCTTCCTCGGAAAGTTGCCCTCTCTTAAGATCAGGCCTCAAGTAGTTTATCCACCTCAGCCTGCAACTCTTCCCCCACCTTTGCAAACCTGCAACCAGGCCAGTTTATCATACTGAGTTTTTTTTTTTTTGTTTTTTGTTTTTTGTTTTTAATTAAAAACCAAGGAGCTAGCAAGCCTTCCAAACTGAAATTAATCTCCTTGATTGACAAGTTGAGACTATCTGGTGAAAAAGCATAGAACTTCATAACACAACATGAAACATCATATTCTACAAAGCTTAATGCACAAAGAGAAATAAAGGAGTACAAATCTGGCCTGTTGCCTAGAACTGCATGAAGTTGATCAATTATCGGGCTCTCTTGATGTTCCTGGAAGAATTTCCCTCTCTTCAGATCAGGCCTCAAGTAGTTTATCCTTCCGCCAGTTTAGGGACGGCTCTCAAACACACACATTCTTAGTTATATGCGTCATAAGCTTCTCATTCTTAGTCATAACCTTGAGCTAGGTTGAGATATATATACACCCTTCCCCAGCCGCCAGCTCTTGGAGGTTGGGCAGATTCATCCGCTCGGACTGAGTTGTGCTGGTGTGTGTGTGTGTCTTGTACTTATTTCCAAAAAAAGTAATACTATATATAATTTATTTTCTCACTCCTAGATACAAGGCTGCAAAATTTATATTAATAAATTCATGTACGACTCATCTACTTCTGTCTAGGATGAGAAAAGAAATTAAAAAATAAAATTATATATAGCATTCTCTTAAAACAAAAAAAAAAAAAAAAAAATCGACCCTACAAGAAGGGTAAACTCAGCATATATATGAGTATTTGCCTATGATAACGCTTTTGCTTATTTTCTGATTGAAGTAGTTGAGATGTGCATGCAAAATTGGCCATTAAGCTTTAAAAAATAAATGGCTTGTATAATAGACAAGATGTGCAAATTCAACTTGGTTCCCATGCATTGATTGATGTTTGTGAACCAGTCCTTTTTTTAAATGCTCGGCCTTTAATTGTTCAAGGAATTTGGATTATTTGCCTATGGTCGTTTTCTAAATTTTGATTATTCGGACTTTTCCTTTTTAATGATGTTTCACGCACAGCAAAATAAAGTTCAGTTATTAGGTAGTATGACTTACTCTATAATCATTCTTATCATAATAGAAATATTGTTTGAAACATGTATGAGAATTTGGGATTAGAATATCACAACCCAAGGTCGGCTCAAGACGATTTGAGGCCTAAAAGTAATAATTTTGAAGGACATTTTTCTTTAAAAAAAAAAAAATTATACCATATCGATACCATGTTCACTGTTATTTCCCAATCAAAATTGATCCAACTAGCAATATAAAAAATTGGAACCAAAGGAATAAAATATCTGATTTTTTTCTCACCATAGTGACTACGCCTAGATAACCCACAAATAAAAAAATTAAAATAATTACACTTCGTTAAATTTAACATCTCAAGCAACATAATTAAAATTTATTTTAGTAGGTAGAATAATATTTAATCAATACGTAGATACCTCACAAAATCAAATAGAGATTGAATAGATTTTGTTAAAAGAGAAATCAAACAAAGATCTATCTATAAAAGAATAAAAAATTACCTCAACAAGCGGTTTGATTATGCTTTGGTAAGATTTATCAATTTCTTTTTCAATTTGAAAATTTGTATTTTTTCAAAAAAAATTGGGTGTTGTGAGAGTTTAAACTTGTGAACATTTATACGTTACAGAGAAAATTGTATAGGTTAGAATTTTGACCTTTTTATATTGAAAAAGCTGTATATAGTTTAAAATTCTTTTTTTTTTTCAAATTAAATGTTGTAGTTGATTTGGTTTTTTTTTTTAATCCTTTTATTATGGACACTTTTTTCTCATTTGGACAGAGACCTTTTCTTTTTATTTTCTAATGGGTCTTTCTTTTCATTTGGACTGGGGCTTTATTCATTTTTTCTTGTGAGCCTTTTTTAACACTTGAAGTAGGCCTGTTTTAAGAAAAAAAATATGTGCAAATCATAGAGAGTTTTAACTATAACATATAAGAATTTAAAAAATTTTGTGCCTTTAAAAGTTAGGGGCTAAAGCAAGTGTTTTGCTTGTTTTATGCTTGAGCCGCCAGGTCTTAACCTAATATAATGATTTCATTTCAGCATCATCACTAGCATAAATCTTAGTGAGAATACTTCAATTGTGCTGTTTTGTTAATGAGCATAATCCTTATGCTTTTAAAATAAAAAAAATTTCAAAATAGAAATTGGATTTTGGGTGATTATTAATACAAATATTGTTTTAGGCGTTCAAATTTTCTATCACTGAATTCTATTTAGTAGGCTAGGGAAGATAATGACTGATTAAGAATCTGACAATGTATTACTGTTGGTAGGTTATACATTAATTGGTTGGGGGTTTGGTTGAAATTTTTTATACGATGTTCAGTTAACACATGCAATATCAGATCTTTTGAGACAATTCTATTTTTATTCCATGAGATAAAGGTCACATTCAGTCGGCTAGGTGTAAGAAGAAGATACAGTTTTACACGGTTCTTTTTAACTGCTAATTGCATCCGTCACTATCTTCAAAATGGTCATATCCCTCACCTCCTTTGAATCATTCAATTCTTGTTAGTCAACCCAACTCTCCTTTTTTTTCAAAGCAGTGAATGCCAAATACATGCATTAAGTGTTATAATTATCGGGTGGTGAAGTTCGAACACATGATTCTTGTGTACTCAAATACATGTATAAGTCTGTTATAAATTTACAGCCGTTTGGTATAATTTTTTTTAAGTTTTTTTTTAGTTTATAAGTAAAAAATTAAAAATTTTAATTTTTTAATTTTTTATATTTTTACTTATCTAAATTTATAAAAACAAAAAAAATAAAAAAAATTTAATGAAAAAATTAAATTTAAACCTTACCAAATAAAACTTCATTAAAAACACGAAAAATTGATAGGAACGTAGCCAAGTGCCTTAGGCATGAGTTGCAAATCTTCTATTTGTCAGTTCAAGTCGGACCGGTTCCTACGTGGCCGTACCATCATCATGTGCTTTGATGGTTGGTCAATGGAACCGCGGCCTCTTACTTTTGTTTTTTTTCTTTTTTTTTCAACTCATTCTAGGCCCAGAAGTGTTCCTGGCCTTATCTTCCGCGAATATTTGACTGTAGCGTTCAGAACTTCAGACAACATATCAACATTTTTCCTATCTATCTCGAAAAAGCATCTTGACCTGGGTAAGGCTTCGTTTGATACCTTAATATTTAAAATTTTTAAAATTTTTACCCAACAACATCACGTATTAATAAATAAAATTTAATAAATTATGTTATTATTTAATTTAAATTTATAATTTTATTTTGTTAATTTTTTTAATGTATTTAAATAAGATAATATTATTCGTTAAATTTATATAATTAAACACATAAGATAGTGTGACGAGAGTTTGAAATATTTTAAATATTAAAGTTTAGTGGAAGAGCGGACTGAGCTTGCCGACCCCTGCGAGACAAAGGTCTAGCAAATGGGTACTAATTACGCTTTGCTAATTATTGTCTGTTGATCCAAGTTAGTGATGTGGATGCCATATCAAAATTTAAAAAGTGGCCTATACCATAGTGAAGTTATACAAACTCAAGATAGTTCACATGGGCAACCAGAATTTTAGGCTCTGTTTGGTTGTAGTTTTAGTTCTGGTTTTGTTTTTGTTTTTCGTATTCTTGAAATCAAAAAATTTGAGAACATTTCGTTTTTCTTGTTCTTGGAAATAAAAAAATAGGATCATCGAAAATATTATTGCTTTCATATCGTTTTTATTTTTGAAAGAAAATGATTTTGAAAATTTAGAAAACATATTTTAATGGTTTCTAAAACTATAGTGTTTTCTAAAAAATTTCTCGAAAACAAATTTCGAAACTGTTTTACCAAATGCGGTTTCAACAGAAAAAGTTTCCGGAACCAATTTGTCAAACTCGATTATGTTGAATTTCAAAAAATAAAAACAAAAAACAAAAACCAAAACCGTAACAAAATAGAGTCTTATTTTTTGGCGTCTGTTTCAAGTTTACCCAGTCAAAAACTCATGTTTAATGGACACATAGGTCAAGAAGAGATGTCCAACTGGACCACAGTTACCCAAGAAATTAATCAGGAAGAGAAAACCACCAAAGCTTGAGAAGTTGACCAATGAGCACAGCATTCGATTTTTCCTCCTGATATAATAGTTTTCTACACGTTTATGCTTGTAATTTGGCACAATGTACTGGATGTTGAACTTGAGTGAGCCTACAATTTCTTTGGAAAATCTAGAACGGATCCCGTGTTGAGCTCAATGGGCAAAGTTGTCTAGCGGTTATACTAAGAAAATATTTATTGATTAACGTCCAAACAGCCCTGCGGAGAGAATTAGCTGTAATCTGTACTATGCACGAGATTTGTATAATTTTAAATTCGTAGTAATAAATTTGTACCCTTTCTTTAGCTAATTTTTTCAAAAAAAAAAAAACATATATATCAAACATTATGCATGTTGCATGGGCATTTAGGAGGGTGAATTAATCATATTACAGACATTGTTTTGCCTCAATAGAGTTTGAAAGATAAAAACCATCAATACACGCAGGTCCACTGAATACCACCCATTGTCGTATCTAGTCATTTTTCAAAAGTATCTGCCGGCGGTGGGAGCCCACCCATCATTTATGGCTACCACAAAGGTCCACAACATGCCAAGAAGCGGCCGAAGTTGCATGAACATATTCCCCGTGTGTAGCTTTCGTAACGTTTCATAGCCAGATAATTAGAAGAAAGAAAAACAACAGAATTCTCTTTCTTCTCCTCAAAATTGTCATCACTCACCTACTTTGAATCATTCCTTGTCATTCAACCCAACTCACGATTTTTTAAAACAACGAATGCCAAGTACTTCAATTGCCGTGGTGAGATTTGTTATTAAAAGTAAATACCTTCTTCTTAAATTAAACAATTAAGGTATCATTGAGTCTATCAAACTGCCATGTCGTACTCCCATAATATGATGACATTTATTTCCCAAGCAAGAAAAACAAAATAATATGATGACATCAAAATGCATTATTGTGATAGCTATTTTTTTTTTTTTTTTTTGGTTTAAAGATGTTGAGAATTGTGAAATTTCTCACGACCTGGTTATAATGTATACGTATACTATCAAAAAGTTCTAATCTGATTAGTATAGCCTAATCTACGTGATTAAAACGTACCTTTGAGATCTCTCTGGTTTGATCTCGAATAATAAGAATCAGTACTAAGCACGAAGTAACCGCTCGAACTCAACATTCGGACTTCTGCTGTATTCCTCATACACGCCTTGTTCTATAGAGAGTGGGCTCACCGCTGCTAGGATTTTTCTTTCTCATAAAAACGTGTATCTTTCAATTATGTGCAGAGTGTGTAACCCTAGCAACTCTTAGAGCGCGTATATATAGAAGTTACAATAGGGACCATATGATTAATATAAGTAGCGCTTCCTACGCAAATAAGGACTTCTAATCTAACCAGAATTAATCCTTATTTACGTAAATTATAATTTATACCACTAACAAATTATAGTTGCACTTCCTGTTATACTAGAAATTATATTTCGAACTCTATATTATTAAATGTTTATTTATCTCTCCACGTTAAGATTACAGATACCCGTCTATTAAATTAAATTACTGACAATTAAATTTAATAGACTTGTTTAATTCCTTGAGACATTCTACTTAACTTATTTGATATGTCGGATTCATAATCCACCTGTAGGTTTTCACATAATCAGAACTCATAAGTTTCCTCAAGGGTGTATCATCAATCCCTGTACAAGGACGTGGATTCCATCAATAATAAATATTTACCATACACGTAATGTTATTATTCAACTCACTAAGTTTATTGACCCACAAAGAATCTCACTCTTCTGTGAATCAAAATAATAAATGCTACATGCACGTGTCTATTTATTATATTATGATTAAGAGCATAAGCACTCATAATAATCATGAGGTATTAATTGTTTTATATAGTCAGTATAAAAACACTTACCTCAACACGGTCCTGTTCAATACACACAAAATGTACTAGTGCAAGGAGTTGGAACTATATCGTTCCTCATAGTCAAGACAGACCTATTAAAACCTTGTACTATAGTTCTACTGATAGTGTGTCCATTTCCATCTAAAACTGTGAACGATAAACTTATATTCCATAAGAACCGATGATCTGATCTTCCGTGTGTAAGTCGTACTCTACACACCAAATCATCTACTATATAGAATAAGAGACACACATGCATAATCATTAAATAAATAACGCAATGGAAACATTTCTCACACAGATTCTCATTAAAATGGAATAACTAATTTATTAATAAATATTAAAGCCATTACACAAAATATGTCTTTTAGTATAAATTCCCAACAAAAGAAAGGGCCGAAGCCCAAATTACAAACTAACAAATCTAGGGCAACCTAGTGGTCACATTTGGATCTTCTCTATCTCATAGTTAGAATGGAGATCTCCATACTCCATTCTATCAAATAACGGATTAGATGAAGTTTCATCATATGTCTTACCAATAGTTGATTTTTATTTTAAAGAAAGTGTCAACATCTCAATTAATAAAATGAAGTAATCCCAAATTATATGTAAACATGATTAAAAGAGGGTTAGTTGGAATTGCAGTCATTTGAGTTGTAACATTAAGCTTCAGTTTTTAGTAACTTGGAAAGCTAGATTATAGAAAATAAAACCTGGTAAGAAAGTGCATGGGTGATCTTTGTTGCGGTTTGTATATATACTGTGGGGGAATAACCCCCAGCCCAACCCAATGGATGAGGCCCAATCAGTGCAAATTAAAGATGGGGCCGCTTTGCTAGCCCAGATCATAGTTAGAGGGAAGGCCAAACTGCCGACCTCCTTCGCAGCACAGCCCAAACCACGAAAAGCGGGCCCAAACCGCTAGCGGTCTCTGCGCATTAAATGCAGAGTTGACTCGCATTAAATACCCATGTGGCTGCCCACGCGACGTCAACGTGCACGTCCGTTCAGTCGGAATCCTCCACGACGGTGCGCCAGACCCTGTGAATAATCAGGCGGCGTCAATGATGATGCCTACCCAGCAGGCCATGAGAACCTGCTAGTAGGCTAATGCAAAACACAATCCGTCAAAGGTTCTATAAATACCCAAGGCACCGAGAGCCAGGTATGGACAATTAACTCAAAGTATTGACAACTTTCATTTATCTTCATCGATTAAGCTTGCTAACTTAATCTTCGGAGTGTGATCGGCCCACTACTGGTCGACCCATTCTAACCTCTTCGCCTTGCAGGAGATATTTGGACTCATCCATTTTTGGGCTTGAGAGTTCGGCCCAGCCTTCCCTTAAAATCCCACCTACAATTGGCGCCGTCTGTGGGAAGGCTTAGAAAAACTATGAGTCTAGACAACCAGAGACGTAGGGGAGAAAACCGCGACGGGAGAGGCTTCGGAGCCTCCTCCAGTAGAGACCCGACCAACTCGGCGCATTGCCAATTTACACCAGTAGATCGGCAAAAAAGGAGAACACTAAGGTCGGATATACGCACGCTCGCTGAAAGCCACTAGGAAGCACCGGATGAGATGCGGAGGGATACGGGCTATGCCAGGGATAGAAATTTCCGCAGGAACCATCCTCGGAACCTGGCCCCGTCACCCTCAAGCGGGCGGGTCCCGAGTGAGGATACGCTCCGTGCAGCAGAGAGGGAAATTCGGAGGCGCGGAGAAGAGATAGCCTACCTCACCTCCCAGGTACGGGCCATGAGGGAGGCATTCTCTGGCAAGAATGAGCGTGGGAGAGAAGGGTCTCCAGATCGGGAGCAGGCTGTTGGCGACGGGGATCAACCAGCGCCGCCGGCAAGGGGAAGTTACACCTCTAGTACCGGGCGTTGCGTTAACAGGCGCACAGGTCGGTGGCGAGAAATGAGCAAAACTCCGCCGAATAACAGTCTAGCTGAAGGAGATCGGCGGAAAGAAGACTGGGAGAAGTGGTATAACGAAAAGCAGGAGGATAAAAGGCAGCAGACTAAGGAGCGCACAGCCCACGACCTGATGAGAAAGGCCCTCGATCAAATTGCATCCACGCCATTCACTGAGGATATTGAATCCCATCCAATTCCTCGAAAATTCACCCCACCAAAGTTCACCCTCTATGACGAGAATTCCGACCTAATTAACCATGTTCGGCATTACAAACAGCTCATGGTAGTGTGGTTCAGTGACCAGATGCTAATGTGTCGAATCTTCCCCTCCAGTCTGGGAAGTGTGGCTTTACGGTGGTTCGACAAATTGCCACGTAAGTCCGTTTCTAGCTGGAGGCAACTAGCCGAGCTTTTTACAGCTCGTTTCATAGTAAACAGCTTACAGCCAAAGGAGGTTGACTTCTTGCTGACATTGCGAAAAGAGGAAGGAGAAGGATTGCGAGGATAAGCCCGACGCTACTGGGAAGCTTATAACGAAATTGACGAGTGCAGCGAGCAGTTAGCTGTAACTCAGTTCAAGATTGGCCTTCCCAGGGAGCATCGCTTGCGACAGTCCTTAATGAAGAAAACCAGCCCTCACGATACAAGAGCTAATGCTTAGAATCGAGCGCTATGCACGGCTGGACGAAGACATACCTCAGGTAGCATCGACCAAGGCCGGCGCTGCAGCCGAAAAGACAAGTAAGAAGGATGCCAAGAAGCCTCGGTCAGAAGATATCAGCCGAGGAAAAAGGGTAACTGAGGGGGTCTATACAGTCTTTAAGGACCCTATCTATAAAATATTGCCCCAGATCCGTGATAAGCCCTTCTTAAAATAGTCGCCGAAGTTGGGAGGAGACCCAGCGACCCGAGACCAGAAGAGATTCTGCTCATACCACCGCGAGAAGGGACATAAGACGGAGCAATGTCGGCATCTGAAAACTCACTTGGAGGACTTGGCTAAAGCAGGCCATCTCGATCAATTCATCGATCGGGAGAAGACGAAGAATGAAGTCGAGCAACCGCGGATAGAAGACGCAGCTCGGAAAGAACCAGAATCAAGGCCGGTACGGGTAATCAATGTGTTGCACGATTCGGCTAAATCGACAACCGTCGACCCACACAGGTACCGAGCCGAGATGCAGAAAGCGGCACACCTAAGGGAAGTATTGCAGGTACAACAACCCAGCAAGAAAGCAAAGGTCGGCAGTGGCCATGTACCAATTTCTTTCAACGATAAGGATCTCGTAGGAGTGCAGACCCCTCATAACGATGCCTTGGTGGTTACGTTAAGAATGGCGGATTGTGACGTTAGAAGATTGCTCATTGACCAGGGGAGCTCGTCCGAATTTATGTATTATAGCCTCTTCAAACAGTTAGGACTAAAGGAGTCCGACCTCCAACAGTCACTTAACCCTCTGGTCGGATTCAGCTCAGACCCAGTTTGGCCAATGGGGAAGGTGACGATTCCGATAACAGCTGGCGGGATCACATTGCAGACTGAATTCCTAGTAGTTAACGTACCCCCCCTACAATGCCATCATGGGACGAACTTGGTTGCACCTCATGAAGGCCGTTCCGTCGTCATACCATCAGCTGCTTCGGTTTTCGACCCCGGCGGGTGTTGGAGAGATCAGGGGAGACCAAGTGGCCGCCAAACAATGTTTCCTAACGGCATGTGCGACGAAGACAAAGCCTGAGAAAGTGCAGATGATGGAGCTGCATGAAGACACCCCCACAATTGATGACGTGGGGCAGACACCCGAGAATAAAGCAGTGGAGGACCTGAAGAAGATATACATTAATCGGCAAGGAGAAAAATACTTCGTCATCGGCACCTCTCTATCCAAACTAGAGGAAAAATCCCTCATCGAGTTGCTGACAAACTTCCTGGAAGTGTTCGCCTGGACCCCTTATGACATGCCTGGGATCGGCGCTGACGTCGCCTGTCATCGCCTCAATGTTAACCCAACTTGCCGACCTGTTGTCCAAAAGGGAAGAAGGGCAGCTACCCAGCATGTGGACGCTGTCTTGGAGGAAATGGAGAAGCTTTTGGAAGCTGGAGCCGTTCAAAAGATCAACTACCCAAGCCAACTATCAAACACCGTGGTTGTAAAAAAGAAAGACGGTAAGTGGAGGGTCTGTGTGGACTTCACTGATCTCAACAGGGCCTGCCCCAAGGATCCATTCCCCCTGCTCAAAATTGACCAGCTTGTGGATGCAACCGCCGGCTTCGGAAGGATGAGTTTCCTGGATACTTACCAAGGATACCACCAGATCCCACTTCACCTCGACGACCAAGAGAAGATGGCCTTCATCACTCCAAGGGGTATTTACTGCTATAGAGTTATGCCCTTTGGCCTGAAGAACGCCGGAGCTACATACTAGCGACTGGTGACAAAGATGTTCAAGACACAGCTCGGCAGAACTGTCGAGGTCTACATCGATGACATGGTGGTAAAAAGTAAATTGAGCAACACCCACTTGGCGGACCTAAAGGAGGTACTCTGTATCCTGAAAGACTACAAAATGCGGTTGAACGCTTCAAAATGTGTCTTTGGGGTCGGCTCAGGCAAGTTTCTGGGATTCCTGGTCACGCATCGGGGCATTGAAGTGGACCCACGGCAGATTAGTGCAATTCAGAGCATTCACGCTCCAAAGAATGCCAAAGAGGTTCAGAGATTGACAGGAATGGCCGCTGCACTCAACAGATTCATCAGCCGTTCATCGGACAGGTGCCGACCCTTCTTCCAGCTCCTAAAGAAATAGGAACGGTTCGAGTGGACCCCAGAGTGTGATTCTAACCTTGCCGATCTAAAAACCTACCTAACCAAACCACCCCTGCTCTCCACCCTTGTCCAGCACGAGGAGCTCTTCCTCTACCTTGCAATATCAGACCATGTAGTCAGCGCAGTCCTACTCAGGTAAGAAAACCGGCAACAATTCCCGGTCTATTACGTCAGCAAAACCCTTCTTGGTGCCGAGAGCAGGTACCTACCCCTCGAAAAGCTGACACTCGCGCTGATAGTGGCATCCCGCAAGTTGGTGCATTACTTCAGATCTCACACCATCAACGTCCTCACTAACCACCAGCTCAAACCTCTTCTAAGGAAGGCCGACTTCTCAAGAAGAATTGCAAAATGGGCCGTGGAATTAGGGGAGTTTGACATCAAGTTCCAACCTAGATCGGTAGTGAAGGGGCAGGTTCTTGTGGATTTTGTTGCCGAGTTCTCTGTCGAGATAGCACCAGAAGTAGAACAGACCCCAGCAGTTAGCCAACCACAACATGAACTCCCCCTGGACCTTTGGGAACAATCTGATCATTGGACACTCTACGTGGACGGAGCTTTCAATGACCGAGGGGCAGGATCAGGCATCGTACTCATCACACCAGACGGTCTAACCATCGAGCAAGCCATTAAGCTAGAGTTCACTGCCTCCAATAATGAGTCAGAATACGAGGCCTTGCTCGCCGGAATACGTCGAGCCATTGAGCTTTGAATTCCTGAAATCGTCATATATTCGGACTCTTTACTTGTCGTAAATCAAATCACAGGGGAATACGTCGTAAAAAGCGACAGAATGACGCAGTACCTAGCAAAGGCCAAGGAACTACTCGGCCAATTTAAAAGCTACAAGCTTCGACAGATTAGCCGAGATAACAACTCACATGCGGATGCCTTAACGACTCTGGCCACGGCTCTGAAATCTGGTTCGAAAAGGACGATCAACGTAGAAACCCTTGCCAAGCCCAGCATCTTTCGTGAGGAGGAGGAAGCCCTAACAGCAGAAAAGTTGGGACCATCATGGATGGACCCAATCATTTCTTACCTTGACATAGACAAGCTGCCAGACGATAAGGCCGAAGCTCGGCGAATCAAGCGTGCATCTCTCAGGTATTGGCTGTCACCAAGTAAGGAGTTTTACAGACGTTCCTTTACAGGTCCGTATTTACACTGTGTCCATCCGGACCAAGTACAGGGCGTCTTGTTCAAAATCCATGAGGGGATATGTGGGAGTCATGTCGGCAGAAGGTCGATAACTCACCGAGCCATCTCGCAGGGATACTGGTGGCCTTACATGCAGAAAGATGCAGCCTAGTACGTCCTGAGGTGTGACAAATGTCAGAGGTTTTCCCCCATCATCCACCAGCCAGCCGAGGATCTTGCCACCATCACCAGTCCGTGGCCTTTCGCTCAGTGGGGACTGGACATTGTCGGACCTCTGCCTCGAGCTCCAGGCAACAAAAGGTTTCTCATCATGGCCACCGACTACTTCACCAAATGGGTAGAAGCGGAACCTTTATCAAACATTAGGGAAATTTATGCCAAAAGGTTCGTATGGAAAAGCATTGTCACCAGATTCGGGTTGCCTCAAGCCATTATATCAGATAACGGCACCCAGTTTGATGGCAACATCTTCATATCATTTTGCGAAGGATTGGGGATCAGAAACTATTACTCAACATCGGCCTACCCCCAATGTAACGGGCAGGCCGAGATTTCAAATAAAACCATGCTTAACGGAGTTAAGAAGCGACTGGAAAAAGCCAAGGGGAAGTGGACAGAGGAGCTACCCAATGTTTTGTGGTCCTACAGAACAACCCCTAAGAGGTCCACCGGAGAAACGCCGTTCTCCTTAGCATACGGGGTTGAGGCAGTCATCCCCATGGAGATCAGACTACCGACTATCAGATGGGCAGCCTTTAACACTGGTGTCAATGATCAGACGGTTGCAAGAGACCTAGATCTTGTCGAAGAAAGAAGGAAAACCGCCTTGATCAGGCTCACGGAGTATCAGCGACAGCTAAGACGCTCTTACAACAAGCAGGTCCGCCCCAGAAACTTTGCTCCAGGAGATCTAGTTTTACGAAAAGTGTTGAGGGAAACCAAGAAGGCAGCGGATGGAAAGCTCAGCCCAATCTGGGAAGGCCCCTACAGAGTCACATCCCAGGTCGGCGTCGGCGTATACAGACTAGAGACCGTCGAAGAAGGGCGACAGTTGCCACGACCATGAAATGCAACCAACTTGAGGAAGTTCTACCAGTAATACAAAGCTCTATGCATTGTAACAGTCCATGAAATGTGTAAAGCCCAGCTGAAGAATCAATGAAAATGAAGCTATTCAAATAAATCTACTCTGAGCATCCTGTGAAACCTAAAAACCAACTGTAAAAACTTGGTCCTGTCCAAGTTGGGCAGGTCGGCCAAAGAAGGCCAAAATAAAAACCAAGTGTAAAAACTTGGTCCTGTCCAAGTTGGGCAGGTCGGCCAAAGAAGGCCAAAGTAAAAACCAAGTGTAAAAACTTGGTCCTGTCCAAGTTGGGCAGGTCGGCCAAAGAAGGCCAAAATAAAAACCAAGTGTAAAAACTTGGTCCTGTCCAAGTTGGGCAGGCCGGCCAAGGAAGGCCAAAATAGAAACCCAGTGTAAAATACTTGGTCCTGTCCAGGTTGGGCAGGTCGGCCAAAGGGGGCCAAGAAAGCAATCAAGTATAAACGACAAAATCAGATGAGAAAGATTCAGTTCACAACAAAATTCAGATGAGGCAGATTCAGTAATAAACACCAAAACAAGTTTTTCTCATTAAAAGGCATTGATGGTTACAAAAATTAAGAAAAAGAAAGAAAAGCTATGCCGACTTCTCCCCCGGCTCTGCAGTTACCCCTGGCGAAATCTCTTCCACATCCTTGGGGTGTTCAGCTGCATCCTTCAAATTTTCAAGCCTCTCCTTCTCGGCGGCAGCTTCTTCGGCCGCGGCTTTTAACTTGAGCTCTCGTCTGTATTGGGCATTTGCTAGTACTTTCTTCGGACAGACGACGCCGTCCTCAGTAGTATCAAAGTAGTCCGGGCAAAGACCCCACACGTCGGAGGCCTTATCCAACTCTGCAACGACAAGGGCACCATTCCAACCTTGTCGAAATATGGTGCGACTGAGGTCCATCATCTCTTCGGCCAAACGCTTGGCCCCCCTCTCTTCACCTCTCTTCAGTGTGGCCTCTTCTTCCACCTTCAGCTTGGCCACTTCAGTCTTAAGAGTCTCCACCTCCTCATTTGCGTTGTGCAGATCTACGGACTGCACATCGAACTTCTTCTCGAGGTCGGCAAGATCCTTATCCCTCTTTTCAAAGTTGGCTTTCATCAGCAAAAGCTCGGCGGAAGCCTGCTCGGCCTGTTTCCTGAAGGTGATCCGCTCCTTATTCGCTTCGATCTACTCGAGCTTCAAACGGCCGTGCTCTTTAATAAGTTCCTGGTGAACCTCCGCAAGCTTTTGGAAGCGCGTCATCGCCTCCAAGGAATTGAGACAGCCCTACACAAGTCGGAGAATGTCGTTTTTAGGGCGAATGTCTAAAAAGTCTCTAATCATCGAAAAAGTCAGAGTCGACTTACCAATATCGAGTCATGAAAAGCGCCCATAAAAACAGCTGAGTCGCTTGCTTCCCCCAGCTTTGCCACGTCCTTTTTCTAAAGGACGCTCTTCATAACACTGAACGCAACCTCGGGCTGATCGATCATAGAATCTGCTGTCGTCATAGGACGGCCGAGAATGTTCGGAATGATGGTCACAGTCTTGCCGACCTCGTCCACCGCGCCTTTGCCTTTCTGCTTTTTAGGCGTTGGAGTGGGAGTGATATCGGGCCTCCTCTTTCTTTGTTGCCGAGTCTCCGGCCTCTGTTGCACTGGAGGGGCCTCCTCCGCGGGAGTCACCACCAGCTCGGCTGGAGGAGTTTCGGCAAGAGTAGGTGTGGCCGACTTTAGCGGCTGTCCCGCAAGAGCGAACATTCTTTCCTTCAGACTCATGCCGTCCATTCCGTCGGGGTATGGGCTCGAATCACTTGTTTCGGTGGGAATCTCAACTCGGCAGTCGGGCACAGTGTACGGTGACGATGTGGACGCCGAGCTGTGTGATTTGGTTCGCTCTTCTTGCCGTTCTTCACCTGGCGATGCAGTTGGAGGGGCAACCGCGACTGTGACGCCTGTAGGGATGCGTGCTCTCTCGATCGCTATTCTAGTAGGGATTTCCTCGAAGTCCCCTTCGGCGCCTTCGTCCGCTAATCTTGTGAGTACACTCTGGGGGACACCCGTCTCGGCAGTGAAAGTTAAGTATCGCAGTGGGTAGGAGAGCAAGATGTGTGCAGCCCGAGCTATGTATCTTAGTTGACCTTCGCCGACGTAGTTCAAGACCTTGTCGAGGTCGTCAGAGTTGACCAACCAGTCGCGAGCTTTTGAATGCTTCCTTGTGTCTGCAAAAAAAGTTCGAGAGTTAGTTTGGCTGCAAACTGAAACTTAAAATGATGCGCAGTGTGAGAGATCGGCATCAAACCTAGTTCGACGGGCACTCTAGGGCATCGAATCGCCGGTCTATCCTTCTCGGGAACATTGCCGAACTCCCATGGACCGGTTACCCAGACCCTAACGTCGTCGACGCCCTTCCCTGAGGAAGGCAGACACTTTACTAACTCTAAAGACTTCTTTACTACCCGGAGGTAAACTTTGTAACTACCTCCGACTTTACAAAGAGTGTAGCAGTAGTCCAGTTCGGCAAGGCCCAGGTTCACCCCCAGGCGCCGATTTATTTCTAGCATGCCAAAAAAGATTCTATATATGTTCGACGCTAACTGGGAGGGCGACACCTTATTTTTCACTATGAATTTATGAAAAAGAGGGTGGAGGGGAAACCTAAGCCCCCCTTCTACGATGGCAATGACTGGGAACGACACCCCCTTTTCGGTCTCCCCCATGCGATAGTCCTCAGGATCGACCAACTCTAGGCCGATTTCATCCGGGACTTCAAACCTAGCCCTAAACGCGGCAAGGGCCGACGGACCATCTAACATTTTACTAAGACGAGATGCCATCAGGGGGCAACTGTCAAAACGCAGAACACAATGAAGAGCAAAGGAGTTGCGGGCTCAAAAGACACTTACAGTGGTGGGTGCCGAAACAGCTAACGCACACGCTATTCAGAAGGCAAAGGAAAAAGAGCAAGTATTTTTCAACTGATTAGGGTGTTGGTCTTTTATACACACCAGAGCCGTCGGTTTGTACATAGTAAAACGACGTTAATCATGACGCTCTGCCGAAGCGTCACGTCGGCCGTCGATTCAATAATGCCCCACCATTGAATTTTTTAAAATCCTCGCCATTTATGTGGCCGGGTAACCGTTACATCCCTTGGCCGTTTCAGAATCCAAAACGACACAATGGCTGGGGGGCAATTGTGGGGGAATAACCCCCGGCCCAACCCAATGGATGAGGCCCAATCAGTGCAAATTAAAGTTGGGGCTGCTTTGCTAGCCCAGATCACAGTTAGAGGGAAGGCCAGACTGCCAACCTCCTTCGCAGCACAGCCTAAACCACGAAAAGCGGGCCCAAACCGCTAGCGGTCTCTGCGCATTAAATGCAGAGTTGACTCGCATTAAATACCCATGCGGCTGCCCACGCGATGTCAACGTGCACGTCCGTTCAGCCGGAATCCTCCACGACGGTGCGCCAGACCCTGTGAATAATCAGGCGACGTCAATGATGATGCCTACCCAGCAGGCCATGAGAGCCTGCTGGTAGGCTAAGACAAAACACACTCCCTCAAAGGTTCTATAAATACCCAAGGCACCGAGAGTCAGGTATGGACAATTAACTCAAAGTATTGACAACTTTCATTCATCTTCATCGATTAAGCTTGCTAACTTAATCTTCGGAGTGTGATCGGTCCACTACGGGTCGACCCATTCTAATCTCTTCGCCTTGCAGGAGATATTTGGACTCATCCATTTTTACGCTTGAGAGTTCGGCCCTGCCTTCCCATAAAATTTCACGTACATATACCTATAATTTTGATCCCATTATGCCGTTTATGTCAATCCCCGACATAGAAAAAAAAAAAAGGGTGAAAGAAAGAAAATAGGGGAAAATTTTTTTTTGCTAGTATTGTGGAAACACTTAAATGCTATGAAGTGAATTAGGCTTGTACAATCACCCAACTTCGGCGTAATCTCCCAAAAAAAGTGGGACAAGATGTTTACCTTTCACAAAAAGCAGAAAGCCATTTGAAATTAATATTCTTGTGGACTATTTTTCAGGATACCAAGTGCTGCTGCGGCTATTATATTATAAGGTTGTAAAACGAATTAATTTACTTAAGTTTGGCTTACTAAAAGTTTATTTAAGATCGGCTCGTTATGTAAAGAAATTAAGCTTGAACACATTTTAAAACTCATTAATTTTTTGAGCTCGACTGGAACTCGGTTTGATAAACTAATATATACATAAAAAAAAATTCAAGTTACTCGAATTTAAATATCTCATTACTCGGCTCAGCTACAAGAGCAAATTAAATAGAGCACGCAATTGGCAGCCTGATCCATTGGTTTAAACTTATGAAATCACACTCAACCTTCTTGAATCTTGATATGGAAACCATCCCATAGAGACTTTGTTTTACTCTTTCCTAAGGACCATGTTTCTGAAATTCTAATTAAATCCTTTCACCATGATACTGCATGTTAGTCATCCATATTGAGGACAGTGCATTCTTTTAATATATGTAGTAAGTAGCTGGGACCTACATAACATATCCAGCAAAACATTCTTCTTTTTACTTCATTCTCCTTCAAGAAGAACTTGAACCTTATTGCTGTAACTTGATAACAATTTCCTTTACTGGCCATTGATTTCTAACATAGTTAGTCTTTTTTTATTTTTTTAACAATTTCTATCTGGATGTTTAGCATGTCAGCTATAGATTTCTACTGCTTGGTTGAGAAAGTTAAAGGTTTGGATGGAAAGGGTCGTGTAGTTCTGACATTCGATGGCAAGTATTTGCCCTACACCGAGCAGGTTAGTTGCTACTTTGCTACACTGTCATCAAGGATGCACTCCTTCCCTGATTGGATTTGTTGAAGCAACAAATACCCTTGTAAAAGGAGAAAAATAGACCCTTGTGTTTTAAACTCTAACTCAAGAAACCTAAAATAGACCCTTGTGTTTTAAACTCCTAACTCAAGAAACCTTTGATGTTTATGTAGAAAATCTTTAGACAACTCAAAGAACTTTGTAAGGACTTGGTGAGTATGAATGACTGGTGAGCATTGTCACTTGGGTATAGAATTCACTAAGCACTGGGAGTACTCCTCATGGGTCTAGATGGGGAGATTGTTGGGTCTACTATTTGTATTTGGGCTAGTCCCATGAGAATGACCCACACTATGATAAGTGTGTTGGGCATGGGCTTTGTCTTGTAATATATATATTGGTTAAGTAGAGGTTAACATGTGTAGAGAAAAAAGTGAAGAGAGTGAGAGAGATTGTCTAGAAATTTTTGACATACACATTAAGGATTTCTCAACACAAGGGTTTTTTGAGTTGGAGTTCAAGACATAAGGGTTTGTTCTTCTCCATCTAACATAGATGTTTGTTGCTTTAACAAAGTTAGGGTTTCTCTTTTAGAGAGTGAGTTCTACTAGCTTTGTAAATTAGAAGCTTCTTCATGTATTTCTTGTAGAGGTGTTCTTGTGTTGGGATTTCTCTTTTAGAAAGTGAGTTCTACTAGCTTTGTAAATTAGAAGCTTCTTCATGTATTTCTTGTAAATGTGTTTTTGTGTTCTTGATGTAATATCTTGATTTGATGGACCTCTTGTACTCTCATTTCATTGATTAGTGGACTCTGGTGGTGCCTTGTGATTTTTATTTCTTTGAAGGGTTTTCACGTAAATACTTGGTGTTCTTACTCTAATTTATTAGTTTTTTTTTCATACTTTCATGTAGTAATTGTTTGTTATATTTTATTGTGCTTGTAAATATTGCTTATAACTTGCTTAGGTGAGGAAGAGAGCACTTCCCAACAGGATTTAGCTGACCAAAGAATAAACATGATAAGATTTCTGCTGAACATGGGAAATGAAAGCAACGAACATAATTAGCATTTGATGTTTGTATTGTATTTCCCAGTGGAGTATGCGTTGATTTGGATTCTTGGATGCAGCAGGAAACCCAATTTTTAGAATTTTTAGATTGTGTCAGATCGGATTGCTCATGTAATAACTGGACTTTTCTTGTGCATGGGGGGGACGAAACTCGAATTCGTGTCGCAGTCAAGAAGCATAAAAAAATTCTTTAGAAACAAAAGGATTCCTGGAGGTGGGTGACTCTGGGGTCTGAATGGTGATTTTATTTATTCTTCTGAAATTAACATAGTTCTGCTTACAAGCCTGTCCTCAATCAAACCATTTCCTGCTTACACAACCTTTTTTCATCTTCTTTTTATTTTCCCCCTTCCAACAGTTCAAATGTCCGGGAAATATTTATTTCTTCAGCTTCTCATTCATCGGTTTCTATTTTATTTTATTATTATTTTTTTCACTCAGAGAACTTTTTGCGCACCCATGCAAGCTCGAGACTGTATGTAATGTAGAGCTGCCCTGCCACCATAGTTCAAACTACAATATTTGCTAGAGAGACAGCCTGCACTGTAGTGAGGGCCCATTTTATTGCAGGGAGTGGAGTGCTCTTTTAAGCCTCACCAAAAATGGGGAGCCTGCAAAATTTCTTCAGGAGAGTCCATTGGGGTTCTCCTGAAAGGTCCAATAATAGAAAACAAAAAATGTTAGCATCAGTCACGGGAATGGTCACTTGCCAGCTGATGCTAGCATCTTGAGAACAATATCCATAACCGCATAGTACCAATAGATACAGAAAAGGTAGTCTGTTTTTTTTTTTTCCTGTCTTTTCAATATTCTAATAGCTCTCTCTTGATGTATTTATGAAAATGTTCCCAGTATTAACCCTCAACTAATGATGCATTGGAGTATCTGAAGTTTGACTCAATACTGATGGTGGCACTTGACGAGGGACCTGCAATGTCTTTTTGCTGGTTGCCTATAGAAAAATCAAAATTGGCCCCATCTTGGATCTAATAATAGTTGCCATAGAATCTACTGAAACTGGGGCAGACCCAAGAATTTTTTTGAGAGGGGGCAAGATAAAAAAATTTTAGAACTTCGAGGATTGAAGAAATTTTTTTTTAATTTTAAGTGACTAATACTCAAATTCTTATCCTAAAAATTAAAAAAATTGTGGAATATAAATAGAAATTTTAAAATGTAAGGGAGGCCAAAACACTAATCTTTATCATAAATATGTAAAAATTATAGGGCCTAAATATAATTTAAAAAATCTAAGGAGGCCGCCGCCCCCTTGGTCTCCACATAGGTCCACCACTGAACTGAAACATGATTGAGGACATTCTTATTACGCGATGATGCAAAAACGGTCTCATTTTAACTTGAAATTTCATGAAACTTGGGTGGTTTTATTGTAAATGTGCTGGAGATCAAGTCTACTATGGATCATGTCAAGAATTTTCCAAATTCATCTAGGACTGTTTTAGAATGTTTCTCTAGATCTCTAGTATCCAAATTGAGCATAACTTGAATTTGTCATATGTTTTGTATTTTCTTAGTTTTAGCCTTAATTAAAGTCAATCACGGTTTGGAGTATTTTTCTCATGTAATCAGATGTAGAGCCTTTGCCCAAAGCATTTTATGAGTTTTTCAATAATGGGATTGTGAAGTTTCTCATTTTTTTTTCTTACTTTTTGAGTATTTTTGTGAATCAATTATAGTTGATGCTTTCTTTGATATTCGGCAGAATCAATAATTGAAGAAGATCCCAAATTTCGATATTGTAAATAAACGAACTCAACCGTGTTTATTATTGTTTCTACACACTTTCCTTGCATCACGTTGACTTCCAAATATGCCGGCATCATACAAGTTAGGATCCAAAAGGTTGGCCTCAAGCCACTTAGCTGTATCCACTTTGTAGTTTAGCCCACAACCGGACTAAACTGGCCGCATCCAAGCACATCGAAATAAAATATGTTCAGTGGATGGTTTTTGTATTTTTTTATTTTAATGCCACTTTCTGTGGCATGATTTGCCTCAACATTTTCAATTTTATAGTTGACTACTCATTAAATATATCTTATATAGAGGGTTTTTTTTCAAAATAATCAAATTTAAAAAGGTATTTCCCGAAATAACAAAAATCAAAGCTTTATTATCAATCTAAGGTAAATTGCACATTGGGAGTGCGTTTTCTGGCCGGGGAAAAAAAAAAATTTCTGACAAAACACAACACAAGGCTGCATTTTCGCCTTTTGTCCTCAGTGCCCCTTTTTCCCGCTCCTCTCTCTACACTCCCCCCACTCTCTTTCTCTCTCTATTTATTACCATCTCTCTCTCTCTCTACTCTTTTTTCCCCCCTCTCTCTCCTTCTCTCTCTATTGCCCTCTCTCTCTCTCTCTTTTTTTTTTCATTCTCACTTTATAAAAATTATACATAAAATTATAATATTTTTAAAAAATTTAAAATTTTTATTTTAAAATTAAAAATTAAAAAAATATAAAATAAAAAAAATATGAATAGAGTTAAGTAATAATTAAAATATTTTAATAGCAAAAAATATGAACATAATTAAGTAATAATAAAAATATAGACAAAGTGTTATAAAATAACAAAAATTATAATACTACAATACTATAATACCTTATTTAATAAGTAAAATAAGTATTGTTAAATATATAGTTATTTTATAAAGTAATTTGTAGTAAATTGTTTTGCAGTAAATAAAGTATTATAGTATTATAATATTATAATTTTTGTTATTTTATAACACTTTGTCTATATTTTTATTATTACTTAATTATGTTCATATTTTTTGCTATTAATTTTTTTAATTATTACTTAACTTTGTTCATAATTTTTGCTATTAAAATATTTTAATTATTATTTAATTCTATCCATAATTTTATTTTATTTTTTTAATTTTAAAATAAAAAATTTTTAAAAATATTATAATTTTTATAAAAAGTAAGAATAAGAAAAAAAAAAAGAAATAGAGAGAGAAGGAGAGAGAGGGGAAAAGGAGAGTAGAGAGAGACAGAGAGCGAGTGAGAGAGAGGGTAATAAATAGAGAGAGAAAGAGAGTGGGGAGAGTGTAGAGAGAGGAGCGGAAAAAAGGATCAGTGGGGACAAAAGGCGAAAACGCACTCTGGGATTGTGCAATGGAATAGCATCACGGGGATGAGTCTATGCTATATCTAGTTCAGCAACTTGGGAATATCTTGCTCATTACGTGAAAATCAAAGTTCGTAAAATACAAGACACATTATACTGTGGGATTTATATGATTATTTTTTTGAAAAGTATTGTGAAAAATTCGACACGAAAAATAAGAGAACTCCAAGAAAACAAATATATAATGTGGATATAAGTCAGCATAAAAAATATATAGTGACATTTATATGCTACTTTTTCTTATAAATAGAACGTTTCATATTTGTTACTTTTTTTAAATACATTGCTGGCAAACTGCTAGTAATGACTCACAAGTCGTGATGTATACAAGATTTTTCTATGATAAGATCGAAGGAATTTAGTGATCACTATTTATATCATTATACTACATATATATGAAGATTCTATTAGCCTAGATCGTATCATGGAGACTATCAATGCACAAACTCAAATTATCCAAAAAGAAAGAATACACAGTATAACGTTTTGATTATTACTTCCCCACTATATTATCGTAACTGAAGTAAAGAAAAATCTAAAATAATCTGTACTAAAAAAATGTCATTCTCAAATGAAAACAATTGATTAGCACCCTACCAACTGCTTATCAAGAAAGAAGGCTAACTGCTGCGTTTAATCTTCTCATCTTGCCAACTCGATTGATAATACTATGTCCTCGGCTGGCTCTGGTACGATAGATGCGCTACCTACTCGTCCACCCAAATCCTGTCTAAGAACTTCCATTGAATCCGAAACTTCAGCCTTGTATACATAGTCATGACTAAAAAGAAAACGAAATTCAAGGCGTTCAATATGTAGAAAAACGCGTAGTAATAGTCGAGATGAGAAGCATTGAGGTTGTCCAGAATCCACCCCTCGTCACCATGCCTCTTGGTGATATCAGAAACTGTCGAAAGAAGAAAGATACTAAGGAAGTGTCCGATTCCCAGACTAGACATAGAATAGGATGACCCGAGACTCTTCATGATTTTGGGCGCTTGGTCATAGAAAAACTTCATCTTCGCTACCTCAACAAATGAATTTGCCATTCCCATAAGCACAAATTGAGGGACTAAGATGAATATAGTTAAGAGGTACTTGTCCTCCACTTTCAACTAAACCATGATCCTTGGCCACACTAAGTCTATACCTCTCAGTTAGGGACGCGATTAACATAATAAGGATATGGAGAACTAAGCCAATTCCCATACACACATACATATAAATATATGTTCATATTGTTATAAAAGTAAAGAATATAAGCTGAAAAAAATAAATCAACACAAAGTAGATATCGTGAATAGTTCTTCAGGAACTATCAAATATTTATCATATTTATTCTTCAGGAATATTTAGGGTTGATCTTCTGGATCACTCAAAACTTTATTGCCAATATAAAATAATAATACAACATGATATTTACAACTCACCTAGACAGCTCTTTCTTCTTTTTCCTCTCTCTGTTCTTCCTCTCTTTGATTTCTCTCTTCTGTTTTTTTTCTCTCTCTGCTGAGAGGCTCTCTAGGCCTCTCTATTTATAGATACAAAGAGGAGAGAGAGAATAAGGGGGGAGGGGGTTGCGGAAGGGATGGCGGCTATAAGCCGCCGTCATCCCATACGTCACACTCCCCCTGGGATGATCTATTGGGTATGTTAAAACTGCCTCATTAAAACCTTGCTAGGAAAAACCCAGTGGGAAAAAACTATAGCGAAGGAAAAAGAGTACAGTACTTAACTCCCCCTGAAGAATAAGAACATTAGCTGCTTCATGAAAGATTTCTAAAACAGCGCATTGTTGGGCCTTTGTGGAGCCTAGTTCTATTTGATTCGGTTTGAAGATCTCGACCCGCCCCGGATAATGTTGCGTGGTTTTTAATGGGAAATGTTCTGAGGCTTAGTCCATGGAGCGGAGGCTTGGGCCTGTTTTGTAGCCCATTGTAAATCCTGTGCGCAGGATATATATATAATGCAACTTTGTGATTAGGGTTTCTCGTGAGGGTTGGCATTTTTGTTGAGAGGAAAAAAAAACCTGTAGCCGCACTCTGTATTTTTCTCTGATTATAGTGAAAATCCCTGCAACTCTGTGGACGTAGGCAAATTGCCGAACCACGTTAAACGTTGTCTTGTGAGTGTGATTGTTTTTCTTTGACGTTTGTTTTTCTCTATTTTTGTTTCTCACAGGTTGGGAATTACTGTTCAATGCCCTACAACTGGTATCAGAGCCTAGGGTTAGGTTCGAGTGGGAGCAATGGCAGAGGAAGCAGGAAAGACGTCTGGAATAGAAAAGTTTGATGGCACAGACTTCGCGTATTGGAGGATGCAGATTGAAGATTATCTCTATGGGAGGAAATTGCATCTGCCTCTTTTGGGAACAAAACTTGAGGCAATGAACGCTGAAGAATGGGAGCTTCTTGACAGACAAGTACTGGGAGTTATTAGGTTAACGTTGTCTAGGTTTGTTGCACATAATGTTGTAAAGGAGAAGACCACAGCAGATTTGATGAAGGCTTTGTCCAGTATGTATGAAAAACCGTCAGCAAATAACAAGGTACATCTGATGAAGAAACTGTTCAATCTGAAGATGGCAGAGAATGCATCAGTAGCACAACATCTGAACGAATTTAACACTATCACAAATCAATTGTCGTCTGTAGAAATTGATTTTGATGATGAGATACGTGCACTGATCGTTTTGGCTTCTTTACCAAACAATTGGGAAGCAATGAGGATGGCAGTAAGCAATTCTATGGGAAAGGAAAAACTGAAGTACAATGACATCCGAGATTTAATTCTTGCTGAGGAGATTCGCAGAAAAGATGCAGGTGAAACCTTAAGATCTAGTTTTGCCCTAAACCTTGAGACAAGAGGCAGAGGTAATGACAGAAATTCAAACCGGGGCAGATCAAACACCAGAAATTCTAGTCGGAACAGAAGCAAATCTAGATCAGGCCAACAAGTACAATGCTGGAACTGTGGGAAAACAGGTCACTTTAAGAAGCAATGCAAAAATCCTAAGAAAAAGAACGAAGATGATTCTGCCAATGCTGTAACAGAAGAGGTACAGGATGCATTACTTCTTGCAGTAGATAGTCCACTTGATGATTGGGTTTTGGATTCAGGAGCTTCGTATCATACCACTCCACACCGAGAAATCATACAGAATTATGCTGCAGGTGATTTTGGTAAGGTATATTTGGCTGATGGTTCAGCCTTGGATGTTGTGGGTATGGGAGATGTCCGGATATTGTTACCCAATGGGTCTATTTGGTTATTGGAGAAGGTTCGACATATTCCTGACCTGAGGAAGAATCTGATTTCTGTTGGATAACTTGATGATGAAGGGCATGCAATGCTATTTGTTGGTGGTACTTGGAAGGTTACAAAGGGAGCTAGGGTATTGGCTCGTGGAAAGAAGGCTGGTACTCTTTATATGACCTCAAGTCCAAGGGACACAATTGCAGTTGCTGATGCAAGTACTGATACAAGTCTATGGCACTGTAGACTTGGTCACATGAGTGAGAAAGGGATGAAGATGCTGCAGTCAAAAGGAAGACTACCAGAATTGAAGTTCATTGATTTTGACATGTGTGAAAGCTGCATCTTAGGAAAGCAGAAAAAGGTGAGCTTCTTGAAAACTGTTAGGACACCGAAGGCTGAAAAATTGGAGTTAGTACACACTGCCTTGTGGGGGCCTTCTCCGGTTGCATCCCTTGGAGGTTCAAGGTACTATATCACCTTCATTGATGACTCAAGCAGAAAAGTATGGGTTTATTTTCTGAAAAATAAATCTGATGTATTTGAGACTTTTAAGAAGTGGAAAGCCATGGTTGAGACAGAAACAGGTTTGAAAGTCAAATGTTTGAGATCAGATAATAGAGGAGAGTATATAGATGGAGGGTTTAGTGAGTATTGTGCTGCACAGGGAATTAGGATGGAGAAGACCATTCCTGGGACACCACAGCAGAATGGTGTGGCTGAGCGCATGAACAGAACTCTCAATGAGCGTGCTAGGAGTATGAGATTGCATGCTGGACTACCAAAAACTTTCTGGGCTGATGCTGTTAGCACTGCAGCTTACTTGATAAACCGAGGACCATCAGTCCCCATGGAGTTCAGACTTCCTGAGGAGGTTTGGAGCGGTAAAGAGGTAAAGTTCTCGCACTTAAAAGTTTTTGGTTGTGTTTCTTATGTTCACATTGATTCTAATGCTCGTAGTAAACTTGATGCAAAGTCTAAAATATGGTTTTTCATTGGCTATGGTGATGAGAAATTTGGCTATAGGTTTTGGGATGAACAAAACAGGAAAATCATCAAAAGTAGAAATGTAGTATTTAATGAACAAGTTATGTACAAGGACATGTCAACTGTAGTGTCAGATGTTACAGAGATGAATCAAAAGAAATCTGAGTTTGTCAACTTAGATGAATTGATTGAAAGTACTGTCCAAAAAGGGGGTGAAGAAGATAAGGAGAATGTAAACTCACAGGTAGATTCGAGTACACCTGTAGTTGAAGTTCGCAGATCTTCCAGAAATATCAGACCTCCACAACGTTATTCACCTGCTCTAAATTATCTCCTGTTGACTAATGGTAGTGAGCCAGAATGCTATAAAGAAGCCTTGCAAGATGAAAATTCAAGCAAATGGGAGTTAGCCATGAAGGATGAGATGGATTCCTTGTTGGGGAATCAGACATGGGAACTGACTGAGTTACCAATAAGAAAGAAGGCTTTGCACAACAAGTGGGTATACAGAATAAAGAATGAGCATGATGCTAGCAAACGCTACAAGGCCAGATTAGTTGTTAAAGGGTTCCAGCAGAAGGAGGGCATTGACTACACAGAGATATTTTTTCCTGTCGTGAAGATGTCAACAATCAGGCTGGTACTGGGAATGGTGGCTGCAGAAAATTTACGTCTTGAGCAGTTAGATGTGAAGACAACATTTCTTCATGGTGACTTGGAGGAAGGCCTTTACATGATTCAGCCAGAAGGGTTCATTGTTCAGGGACAAGAGAATCTAGTTTGCAAACTGAGAAAGAGCTTGTATGGCCTAAAACAAGCTCCTAGACAGTGGTATAAGAAATTTAACAGTTTTATGCATAGAATTGGGTTCAAGAGATGTGAAGCTGATCATTGTTGCTATGTTAAGTCTTTTGACAATTCTTACATCATATTATTGTTGTATGTGGATGACATGCTCATTGCAGGTTCTAGCATTGAGGAGATTAATAATCTGAAGAAGCAATTGTCTAAACAATTTGCAATGAAGGATTTGGGAGCTGTAAAGCAAATCCTTGGTATGAGAATCATTAGAGACAAGGCTAACGGTACTTTGAAGCTTTCACAGTCAAAGTATGTGAAGAAAGTTCTTAGCAGATTCAACATGAATGAAGCTAAACCAGTGAGCACTCCTTTGGGTAGTCATTTCAAACTAAGCAAAGAACAGTCACCGAAGACAGAAGAAGAAAGGGACTATATGAGCAAGGTGCCCTATGCCTCAGCTATTGGCAGCTTGATGTATGCTATGGTGTGTACAAGGCCAGACATTGCACATGCAGTGGGAGTTGTGATATTGATAGTAGAAAGAGTACTACTGGGTTTGTTTTTACTCTGGGTGGTACAGCTATATCATGGGCTTCAAATCTACAAAAGATTGTCACATTGTCTACTATAGAAGCTGAGTATGTTGCAGCAACTGAAGCTGGAAATGAGATGATTTGGTTACATGGTTTTTTAGATGAATTGGGTAAGAAGCAGAAGATGGGCATTCTACACAGTGACAGTCAGAGTGCAATCTTTCTTGCAAAAAATTCGACCTTTCATTCAAAGTCGAAGCATATACAGACAAAATACCATTTTATCCGTTACCTTGTTGAAGATAAATTGGTAATACTTGAGAAGATTTGTGGATCTAAGAACCCGGCAGACATGTTGACTAAGGGTGTCACTATTGAGAAGCTGAAGCTGTGTGCAGCTTCAGTTGGCCTTCTAGCTTGAGGACACGAGGATGAGTTGCAGGGATGAGGGATTGTTTTCTTTAGAGGATTGCAGTTGATGTTGGTGATTGAACTAGCCTCCAAGTGGGAGATTTGTTGGGCCTTTGTGGAGCCTAGTTCTATTTGATTCAGTTTGAAGATCTCGACCCGCCCCGGATAATGTTGCGTGGTTTTTAATGGGAAATGTTCTGAGGCTTAGTCCATGGAGCGGAGGCTTGGGCCTGTTTTGTAGCCCATTATAAATCCTGTGCGCAGGATATATATATAACGCAACTTTGTGATTAGGGTTTCTCGTGAGGGTTGGCATTTCTGTTGAGAGGAAAAAAAAACCTGTAGCCGCACTCTGTATTTTTCTCCGATTATAGTGAAAATCCTTGCAACTCTGTAGACGTAGGCAAATTGCCGAACCACGTTAAACGTTGTCTTGTGCGTGTGATTGTTTTTCTTTGACGTTTGTTTTTCTCTATTTTTGTTTCTCACAGGTTGGGAATTACTGTTCAATGCCCTACACGCATACCAATACCATGCACAAGCTTTTCAAATGTTGCAATTGGTAGTGCCTTAATAAATAAGTCGGCCAAATTATCACTAGACCGTATTTGCTGAACATCAAGATCACCACTTTTCTGGAGCTCATGTGTATGGAAGAACTTTGGAGAAATATGCTTCGTTCTGTCACCTTTAATGTAGCCTCCCTTAATCTGTGCAATACAAGCTGCATTATCCTCGTATAATATCGTCAATGTATCTTTGATTGTAGATAATCCGCAACTTTCTTGAACATGTTGAATCATGGATCTGAGTCAGATACACTCTCGGCTTGCTTCATGAATTGCAATTATCTCAGAATGATTTGAAGAAGTTACAGTTAATGTCTGCTTCACTGATTGCCAGGATATAGCAGTGTTACCATAAGTAAACACATACCCAGTTTAAGACTTAGCTTTATGAGGATCAGAAAGGTAGCCAGCGTCTGCATAGCCAATCAATTCTGGTTGTGACTCCTTGGAATAAAATAATCCCATATCAGTTGTCCCTCGTAAGTAACGCAGTATATGTTTAACTCCTTTCCAATGTTTTTGTGTTGGTGCAGAACTGTATCGTGCTAATAAGTTGATAGAGAATGCTATATCAGGTCTTGTACAATTGGCAAGATACATAAGGGCACCGATTGCACTAAGATATGGTACTTCAGGACCAAGAAGTTCTTCACCGTCATCTTGAGGACGGAAAATATCTTTATGTACATCTAGTGAACGGACAACCATTGGAGAACTTAATGGATGAGCTTTGTCCGTGTAAAATTGCTTTAAAACCTTTTCAGTATATGCTGATTGATGGACAAGAATTTCACTGGATAAGTGCTCAATCTGTAAGCCAAGACAATACTTGGTTTTTCCAAGATCTTTCATTTCAAACTCCTTTAAATAACGAGCAGATGTTGTCAGTTCTTCAGAAGTTCCAATAAGATTCAGATCATCAACATAGACTACAATAATAGCAAATCCAGATTCTGATTTCTTAATAAAAACGCATGGACAAATTGTATTATTCACATATCCATTTTTCAATAGATATTTACTAAGACGATTGTACCACATGCGTCCAGATTGTTTTAACCCATACAGCGATCGTTGAAGCTTGATAGAATATAAGCTTCTAGATGAAATATGTGCTTCAGGCATTTTAAATCCTTCAGGAATTTTCATATATATATATCATTATCTAATTCACCATACAAGTAGGCTGTCACGACATCCATCAGATGTATATCCAGTCCTTCTGAGACTGATAAACTAATTAAAAATCTGAACGTAATGGCATCCATTACAGGAGAGTATGTCTCATCATAATCAATACCAGGTCTCTGCGAGAAACCTTGTGCTACGAGTCGAGCTTTATATCGTACTATTTCATTTTTCTCATTTCGTTTTCGTACGAATACCCATTTATATTCAACAGGTTTCACATCTTCAGGTGTGTGGATTACAGGTCCAAATACTTGACGTTGTGCTAATGAGTGTAATTCTGCCTCAATAGCTTCTTTCCATTTTGGCCAATCAATTTTACGTCGACATTCGTCGACTGTCTGTGGTTCAGTCTCTTCATTACTTCTGGTAATGCCAAGAGCTACTTTAAATGAAAATATGTTGTCGACAACAATCTTATTTCTTTTCCAGCTTTCTCCTGTATTCATATAACTTATTGAGATCTCATTATTTTCAGGTACCATATCACTTACAAGAGATATCTCTTCAGGAGGTTTCTCTTCTGGGAATTTTTCTTCAGGATTCTCTTTTTCAGGAAGTTTAGATATTGTGTTCTCTTCAAGAGCACCAACTTGCTTATGCATTGTTTCTTATGTCTTCCTTTTTCTAGGAACCGTGTCTTTTGCACCGACAGGCCTCCCACGCTTCAAGCGTGTGTTAGATTCATTTGCTGTTGTACTAATAGATTGTCCTACAGGGACATCAATACGTGCTGGAGTATTAGCAGCTGGTATATGTGATTTTGTCACATTCTTTGTGTCGGTGAAGGCATCAGGCAATTGATTTGCAATTGTCTGTAAATGAATAATTCTGTGAATTTCTGATTCACATTAACTCGTTCGAGGATCAAGATGAGATATTGTTGGAATATCCCAACTGATCTCTCGTTGCTTTTCTAATCGCGTCTTTTCTCCCCCTAATGGTGGGAAGACTAACTCATCAAAATGACAATCCGCGAAACGTGCCTTGAAGACATCACCTGTTAAGGGTTCCAAATATCTAATAATAGATGGAGAATCAAAACCAACATAAATTCCAAGTCTACGTTGGGGACCCATTTTGGTACGTTGTGGGGGTGAGATAGGTACATATACAGCACAACCAAAAACTCGTAAGTGAGAAATATTTGGTTGCTGACCAATAACAAGTTGTAATGGTGAGTACTGATGATAAGCAGTTGGTCGGACTCTAACCAAAGATGCAGCATGCAATATGGCATGTCCCCAAGCAGAAACAGGTAATTTTGTTTTCATAAGTAAAGGTCGAGCAATCAACTGAAGTCGTTTTATAAAAGCTTCAGCAAGACCATTTTGTGTATGTGTGTGGGCAATTGGGTGTTCAACATCAATCCCTATTGACATACAATAATCATCAAAGGTTTGGGATGTAAATTCTCCAGCATTATCTAGTCGTATCGACTTGATTGGGTAATTTGGAAACTGTGCCCGTAAGCGAATAATTTGAGTAAGCAGTCTAGCAAAAGCAATATTACGGGTAGACAGTAAACAAACATGTGACCACCGTGTAGATGCATCTATTAAAACCATGAAATAACGAAATGGTCCACATGGAGGATGTATTGGTCCACAAATATCCCCGTGAATTCTTTGTAAGAATGATGGGGACTCAAGAATTACCTTGGAAGGAGATGGTCTGACAATTAATTTCCCTTGTGAACAGGCAGCACATGTATAATCATGTGACAACAGAATCTTCAGGTTCTTTAACGGATGTCCATGTGAGTTGTCAATAATTCGACGTATCATTGTTGACCCTGGATGACCCAAACGATCATGCCATAGTATAAAATTCTTTGGGTCAAGGCACTTCTGGTGCATCACTGCAAGTGATTCTTCTGCTTTTATAGAAGTATAATATAATCCAGAAGACAATGCAGCAAGTTTTTCTGATATATATTTCTTTCCTGACATATAAGCAATAATGTAGAGTTGTTCTACATTATCTGCATTCGTCGTCTCAATATGATATCCATTACGACGTATATAATTAAAACTAATCAAATTTCTTGTAGATTTTGTAGAATACAATGCATCATCAATGCATAACTTTGTTCCTCTTGGCAATATTATATTAGCCCTTCCGGAGCTTTCAATTAATTTTGTTGTGCCAGATATTGTCTTGACATTAGCTTCAAGTAATGTCAAGTGTGAGAAATATTTTTTCTCGCGAAGAATTGTGTGTATTATTCCACTGTTTACCAGACATATGGCTTCACCATTCATTTTAGATATATTCAACGCGTTGATATGATCCATGTATCTAGATAACATATTAAATATGCTTAATTAAAACATGATCATTTATTACAAAGACAAGCAGATGAAGGAAACATTACACAAGCTGATAAGAAACAACATAAATTAGAAAAAATAAACAAGAAAATTAAGTAGTGTGGACATCTCCATCACCAATTAAATGGTCTATTCTACCACTTGCATCTTCAAAGATATCTGAAACGTCAAGATGAGAAATATCAATTTGGCCATCAAAATCTGTAAAATGCAATTTTGCATTTTTTTCTTTATCTTTAATTGAGGCTTGGTAAAGCTCTCTCAAATGTTTGGGCGTACGACAGGTACGTGACCAATGGCCTCTCATTCCACACCTATAACAGGTATTTTCAGATTTCTTAGGAGGAGGTTGATTCTGTAACCCTTTCCCCTTTTCATATTTATTCCACTGCTGGTGGTATGATGTGGTATTTTTAAATCTCATATGATAACCTCCACGATAATGTCCACGATTGCGACTATTATTCCTGTCATTATCACGACCACGTCTGCGACCACGTCTGCTAATTGAGCTTGCATTCACTTCAGGGAATGGAGCTAAACTAGTAGGTCGGGACTGATGGTTTTTTAGTAACAACTCATTATTTTGCTCAGCCATAAGAAGACAGGATATTAATTCAGAATATTTCTTAAATCTACGCTCTCGATATTGCTGCTGCAGGAGCACATTCGAGGCATGGAATGTAGAAAATGTTTTTTCTAACATGTCTTCATCAGTAATCTTGTCTCCACATAATTTTAATCGTGAGCTGATTTTAAATAATGCAGAGTTGTACTCACTGACAGTTTTATAATCTTGCAACTTCAGGTGCATCCATTCAGATCTGGCTCTTAGGAGGATTACGGTCTTCTGGTGCTCGTATCTCTCCTTTAAATTTTGCCATAAGAGCAATGGATCTTTTATCGTGAGGTATTCTGATTTCAGTTCCTCATGAAGATGATGGCGAAGGAAAATCATAGCTTTTGCGCGATCCTGCTAGGATGCGTCATTTTCCTCCACTATTGTTTGTTCAAGTGCTTTTGCAGCAAGATAGATCTCGGCATCAAGGATCCACGATAAATAATTATCGCCAAAAATATCAAGGGTGGCAAATTCCAATTTTTCAAGATTTGACATTTTACAATGCTATACCATACAAAACAATAAGCTTAAATCAGGTATGGTGATAATATGATGTATAAATAATTAAACGAAAATCAATGCACTATTCATTGCATTTTATATTATATTTTACTATTTCAATACTATTTATCACTATTCATGAATAGTAACATGCATCGATATATATATAATTTTATTATTTTTGTCTTTATTCTAACTTTCAATCCATACATCAAAAAATAGTCAAGTCACATGTCTATGGAAAGGTATGGAAATATGGATTCTAGATCTCTAACTATCATAGGCAAATAATGCAAAATCTGAGAGAAATAAAGCAACAAAGTTTTAAAAGAAATACTATTCATCGCAATAGTGAATTACTGTTCATACTATTCACGCGAATTGAGTGCATAGTAAAGAATTCAAAATGAAGATAAATTACATAGAAAAAGTAGTATCATGATGTAAAGAAAATTATAAAGTACTTAGAGTATCGTGCTGATAACGTGTTATAAAAGTAAAGAATATAAGCTGGAAAAAATAAATTAACACAAAGTAGATATCGTGAATAGTTCTTCAGGAACTATCAAATATTTATCATATTTATTCTTCAGGAATATTTAGGGTTGATCTTCTGGATCACCCAAAACTTTATTGCCAATATAAAATAATAATACAATATGATATTTACAACTCACTTAGCCAGCTCTTTCTTCTCTTTTCTCTCTCTGTTCTTCCTCTCTTTGATTTCTCTCTTCTGTTTTTTTCTCTCTCTGCTGAGAGGCTCTCTAGACCTCTCTATTTATAGATACAAAGAGGAGAGAGAGAATAAGGGGGGAGGGGCCTGCGGAAGGAATGGCAACTATAAGCCGCCGTCATCCCATACGTCACATATATCATAATTTTCTCCCTTTGTCACCCTAATCAAGCACAAGTCTTAACTTCTAGATGAGGTAGCTCTTCCCGAGCTTGGGCAAGCAACTTACAATTAGAAATCAGTTAAGCATGTCATGCACACACATCGAACCTTTTATTTGTCCTCATGAGAAATATTATTTGCAGTCGCGGTAATTGGACTATCGCCTATTGATGTGTAACACATTAGCTGTTCCACATATGTTAACCATCACCTGCTGATGTGCAACACATCAACTGCAACATATCAACTATTACACACACATGCACATCAACTATTGCACACATCAACATATGTGCAACAGTTGATGTGTTGCATATTAACAAATAGTGATCCAACCACAACAACTGCATTTTGTAGTCCTCTTGTCCCCATTGATATTTACAAGATACCGATATGGACTTTCTTTGAGATGCCGATTCTTTCTTATCCTTTGCTCTAATCAAATCATACACTCTCTTTTGGTACTCAATTTCTGGCCACTTGAGTTTTGGGTCTTATCATCACTTGCGGATCTCTGTAGCACTTTTTTTCTTATAAATGGAATTTTTTTTTTCTCCTTCTTTAGCTCTTGTGCTCAATAACTTACTCGTTATAAGTTATAATCTACTAATTTTCCTTGTGAATGAACTAACTCTATACTCTGTTATGTTAACACTGCTTACCGTTGAGCTGGTTTGTACTTCTCTTGTCGCAACTGTAGTAGAATCAGCCTTGCGACCGGTAGGGTAATTAAAAAAGAAAGTTTCAGATTAATCATTCTAATTAATTTAAAAAAATTATTTAAAAAAATAATTACATACACTTTGGTCATTACAAGGAAGACTAAATGTCTAGCATATATAACTCTCTCTCCCTCTAAAGTATAGATTGATATTTGTTTGATTTTATTTTGAACAAAATGTAATTTTTTATTGTTTGTGGATTTACAAATAGTTGTTGTAATGAAATTAAAAAGTAAATTAATTACTTTGTTGATTGAATAACTAATTTTGTATTATGTTGGTCAAATCATTTGGCAAATACTCTATCAAAAACTAATTTTTATTAGATGGTTAAATTCATTGTGATTCAGTGAATACTCCATTAAAAAGAGAAAAAATAAATAAATTAATAATTTTTTATTTTAAAAAAATCAAAATTTTAAGTAAATTAATCTAAATTAGTATTAAAAATATAAAAATCCTCATTTAAAACTTTTGCTTTAGGTATCAAACTATCTTGACACGGCCTGTGTTTCCAAGTCAACAATGGCGATCAAATGTTTACATTGCAATATGCTATCTGTTCGAACAAATTTGTCAAAATAGCGATGATATTTTTAGGGTAAATTACCATCTTCTTAATATTGGTAGGCCAAGAATTGAAGGTTCATAAAAGTAAGATTTTATAGATCATTAGAACTATTTTCTTTATATATTTTGAGATAGTTTATAACATTTTATAGTCATAGGTTTTTTTTTTCTTTTTGCTTCAATTTTAACCAAACAAATCATTAATCTTAAATTTTATGATGGTTAAAAAAGAGAATTATTTTTAGTTCAATGGAGTAAATTGACATCAAGTTCTAGTTTAGATGGCAAAAATTTAATTAATCTTTAATTTTTTTACCTATTTTAAAAAGTTAGACAACATGAATTATCTTTTTAAAACTTGAAGGACTTATTATGATAAATTTTTTACTTTAAAATAAAAGCCTTCCTGTTCAACCATATTAATACGGAGATTCTATATGAAATTTTAAAGAAATATCCCTACCTATAAAAGGCATTAAACCTTCTGTGTCCAACAATCAATACAAAAGAAAGGTCTCACTCCAATCTCTTTTTACATCTTTCACACGCACTCTCCCTCCCTCCCTCTCTCTCTCTCGCGCCAATTCACACTGACGAATCTTGTCTCTCCAGGACCCCAGCACCAATTCACACTGATGAATCTTGTCTCCCCAGGACCCCAGGCATTGACCCAGTGCATTCTAACAAGAAAAGAAGCGGAACAAAATTTAGAAAGCAGAAATTTTCGGTTTGGCCACTAAAAATGGCGCTGGCAGTTGTCTCTTTTGTTTTAGGAAGAATTGGTGATTTGTTGGTTGCAGAGGCAAAATTCTTACATGGAGTGGATAACCAAGTTCTAGATCTCCAAAGGGAGCTGATACGAATGAAATGCTTCTTGGAGGATGCAGATGCTATACGAGACAAAAACAAGACGGTTCATAATTGGATTACGGAAATTAGAGATCTTGCCTACAGATCTGAGGACATCATTGAAATGTTCATCTTTGAAATTGCATCCAGGAGGAGAAAAGGAGGCTTCCGTAACTTCATAAGAAGTTCTTGTCTCTTCTTGAATGAAGCTGTAACTCTACACAAGTTAGGATCGGAGATGAAGACCATCAAAGTCGAGATCTCTAATCTCACTTCAAGTTTACAGAGTTATGGGATAAAAGATCTGAGTCCTAGAGCTGAAGGAGGCTCAAGTTCTGTGCAAGAGAAACGTCTGCTGCTTAGGCGGACTTATTCCCACGTTATTGAAGAGGATTTTGTTGGGTTCCAGGAAGATATAGCAACACTGGTGGCTGCTTTGGTGGATGAAGACAAGCAATTTCGAGCTATTTCAATTTGTGGGATGGGTGGCTCGGGAAAGACTACTCTTGCCACAAAGGTTTATCATCACCCAACTGTTAGGCGCCGTTTCGATGTATTTGCATGGGCTTGCATATCACAACAGTGGAAAAAAGAGGATGTCTTGCAAAGGATTCTGATTAACCTTATGCCGGAGAAGAGGGAAGTGATTTTGACGATGAGAGACGAAGAACTAGTCAAACAGCTCTTCGAAATCCAAGGAAGCAAAAATTGCCTAGTGGTTCTTGACGATGTATGGTCAACGGATGTTTGGGACATCATAAGATCTGCCTTTCCAAATAGAAAAATGGGAAGCAAAATATTGCTTACCAGCCGTAAAGAAGTTGTGGCTGAACACGTTGACCCATCTGTCTTCCTCCACAAAACACGACCGTTGGATGATGAAGAGAGTTGGGAATTGTTTCGAAAGAAAGCATTTCTAGGAGGAGACGATACAGGTTAGTTTTCACCCCAATTCCACAATTTCATTATACTCTTTAATTGTGGTACTGATGATTCTGCTTTTTCCCTAATGGTTTGCTAAACATTAAATAAGTGGGGAAGTTTAAGTGCTCTAACCAGCATGCAACAATCTATTAAACAATTCCATGTTAGAAAAATAAAATGGAAAATTAAAAGTAATTGCCTATATAGGAATAAATAAATAAATAAAAAATAACCTTTCGTTTCTAAGATTTCTCAATCTCATTGCAGATGTCATTGCTTCTAGAAAAAAACATTTTGTGGGACTGACAACAAACTCGAGGTTTGAGTTAATTGAAGGATACGTATGTTATGTATGTGAAACAAACGTATATTATATGTATGATTATAAGACATAGCCATTTTGTTTTCTAGTCTTAATCTAGTGAATACTCTGATAGTACGTGAAACATACGACTGGCTATGGCATACTATTTATGCAGTATGTATAGATTTTGATTTTGTGGGACTGACAACAATCTATTAAACAATCATGTTCTAATCAGCATGCAACAATCTATTGAACAATTCCATTTTAGAAAAATAAAATGGAAAATTAAAAGTAATTGCCTATATAGAAGCGAAAATTGGAATAAAAAAATAAAAACCTTTCGTTTCTAAGATCCCTCTATCTCATTGCAGATGCCATTGCTTCTAGAACAAAGCATTTTGTGGGACTGACAACAAACACGAGGCTTGAGTCAATTGAAGGATACGTATTTAAAATATATCTAATTTTTAATTGAATTTTTTTAAAAAATATAATACGCAAAACATTTAATACGTGTATCACACTGACTAACTCAAAAAATAAAATTGTATATTTTTTATTAGGTTTGAGATTTAAATGAAAAATAATTTTTTTTTATTTATACGTATGTATGTGTATTATACATAAATAGCACAAATATTTATTAACTAAGTGAATAAGTTATTTCTTTTCTTTTCACTTACAAATTCAAAATCAAAACAATCTATAAAAAAAATAATAACAAAAAAGATTAAAAAAATGAATATGTTCAATACGATACATCGTGCATCTGTAATGACTCCACCGTCCCTGTAAAAGAAGGCCAAACGTCCCTTGGCAGCTTTAGTCATAGTTGAGGGTAAATACTTTTCCGAGTAAATATCATACACAAAAAAATAGAAGAACCACTAGGCATTTTTTCACTGGTCATTGCCTCTGGGATCATTATACGTGTTTTTGAAAGAAACACGTTGGTTCTCAAAATTTATGTTGCTTGAACTCAAGTATGAGTGTTGAGTATAGCTACTTATTTAAGTGTGAAATTCGTTTAATTCTCATGTTTAAAGACACTCACACACTGCTAAATTCATCTTTTGTTTTTTAAAAATAACATGACATTTGTAAGTTAAAATATAATATTTTATATATAAAATGAAAGTTTTATAATTAGTTTTGTAGTAAATTCGATTAGTTTTATATACTTGTTAGTTACATATCCAACTATCTCTGTCGGACCCATATCTCATACCCTTATCTTAATATCAAGTGTTCGACACGGCTACTTCACAAATGTAGAAGAGTCCAGATAACATAGTCCGAAATGATTTTTATAATTAAGAGCATCATAATAGGTATTTTGTTTTGAAGTAAAAATTTATGTTTCAACCGTATCATTTAGCACAATAATATTTTTCTGTATATATTTGTTAGTCTTAACCCTGTTGATTATTATGTATGTATTGTGCTGCAACCCAGCAATACATTGACTTGTTTATAGAATAATCGTTCTTGCGCGTACTCTTTCAATTTTTGTTGCAACTATAGAATGAGTTTCTTAACAAAATAAAAGATGATTTTTTTTTTCATGGACTTTTCAATTATTCACATTGAGAAGGAAATTTCCGTAAAATTTAGTGTAGGATCAATTATAGATGATTTGAGGGATTTGAAAGAATGTTTAGTTCTAGTATAACGGATGATTGAACTGAAATGTACTAAGAATAATAAACTTCTTTTTTCATTTCTTGTTGAAGACAAATTGATAGTAGTTATATTTTTTATGCAGGGATCTTGTCTTGCATATGTGTGAATTTAAATATGTGTAAAGAAGATTTAAAATATAACTAATATATCAATAATCGGCATCCTGGTTCGGTCCCTAATTATCACAACAATACCTAAAGTACAAGGACTATTTGAAGGACTACAGATGGCATTGAGTTAACAACTGACTATTGAGAATAAGTAATTGACAACATTAGGCAGAAGTTAGTGAAAAAATTATTAAAATTTTCTTTTAAAATATTGTTCATAATCATCAAAACTCTGTTGTGTAGAAGTTATGACATCGTAATGCACATAATTTTGCACTTTAAAATGCCAAGTGAAGGTAATTTACTTTAGTTAATTATCTACATAAACAAGTAAATTGATCTTTTGCTTCTTGGTTGTTGCAGACTCAACAATAAACCAAAAAATGGAGTTAGGGAGGGAAATGGTGAAACATTGCAGGGGTTTGCCGTTAGCCATTGTCGTGCTCGGAGGACTTTTGGTTAGGAAACATCAATTGAATGAGTGGCAAACAGTGCACCAAAATATAGGTTCATATTTAATGAGAGACAAAATCCATGGAGAACAAGGCATGGGAGTATCAGAAATATTAGCTTTAAGTTTTCAGGACTTGCCATATTGGCTGAAACCCTGCTTTCTCTTTTTGGCAAATTATCCTGAAGATAAGGAGATAGAAACAGAAAAATTGTATCAATTATGGATGGCAGAAGGTTTCATATCAGTAGAGGAGGTAGAAAGAGGAGAGGAAGAGACGATGATGGAAGTGGCAGAACGTTATTTGGGTGAACTAGCACAGAGATGCATGGATCAGGTGCAAATAGAGGATGATTATACGTTCAATCCGTTCTACTCAACAACAAGCGGCTATAAAAGGTACAAATCATGTCGGCTTCATGATCTTATGCGAGAGATGCGTTTGTCAATGGTTAAAGTGGAAAATTTTCTTCAGATTGTTGATTTTCGGCATCGAAATGAGCAACAACATTACTCTTCTTCCTCTTCTTCGCCCTTCTTGGCAACATCATCAACTCATAGTAACAAAATACACAGATTAGCCATATATTTGGATGGGGTTTTGGATGAGGATACTAATAGAGACCTTTGCTTTGACCAAGGAAAAAGCATTCGGTCGGTTTTGTTATTCTGCAGAGGAAAGCGTAATCGTGTGTCCTGGGAACAAGTGATGTCTCATTTGTGCAAGAATTTCAAATTGGCCAGAGTTTTAGATCTTCAAGAACTTAGCTTCTCATCTGTTATAGGGAGAGCATTACCGAAAGCAATTGGAAATCTAATCCATTTGAGGTACTTGAGTTTGAGAGATGCTAAATTCAACGAGTTGCCATCATCCGTGGGCAACTTGAAATACTTGGAAACCCTTGATTTACGGGTGGACTATTCTCTCACTGTACCCAATGTGTTGTGGAAGTTGGAACGATTGAGACATCTTTATTTTCCTTATGATGAACTACTTGGAACAAATGGTAAATTGCAATTGGATGGCTTGAACTACTTGGAGACGCTAGAGAACTTTGATGTGGAGTGCTGTAATGTTAACGATCTCCACAAGTTAACCAATCTTCAAAAGCTAATAGTTGCACCCACTGGTCCGCGGAAACACCAGGAGTTGATGGAGATCACTAGCTACCTCATGAGCATCACCCAAAAACGACGACTCCTCCGTCACTCTTCTGTTTTTACTGAAGGCTTAAATTACTGTTCTAATGAGGAGGAGCTAACACTTCTGAGACAATTATTGTTGGAATGTCATCATCTTAATGTTCACAAGTTGTATATAGGAGGGCCTATACGTGAGTTACCAGAATTCCAACAATGTTGGACCAGAAATCAAATGCACGCTCACACCAATAAATTTGAGAAGAATTTTACTAGATATAGAGAGAAAAAACAGAGGAGGAGGAGATCGGATCTCTCTCACTCCACTACAACTCTCACCCAAACAAAAAACCTCTCTTGCTCTCTTGCTCTAGCTTGAGTTGGATAAATATCTCCCTCACCTCAACCCTCTATTTATAGGGGAGGGAGGAGCTGCACAATTTTGACTTCCATGGTCGGCGAGCTTCACATGGGCGGCTGGTCTTCGTCAACTTCGGTAGGTGGCCGGCCTTCTCGAAGGTCCGGCGGCTAGACGGGGTATGAACCCAGCACAGTGCTATCATTCAAGCAGCAGCCTCACCCACTTGATCTTGAGAAATTCTGAACTTACTGAAGATCCATTGGCAAGACTTGAGAAGTTGCCCAACTTAATTCACCTTTCCTTATGTGGGGATTCTTTTGTGGGTAAGGAAATGGTTTGCACGGCACACGGTTTTCCTCGTTTAAAACATCTGGATCTTGTGTCGTTAACCAACTTAGAGGTGTGGAAGGTGAATGAAGGAGCCATGACCAGTCTTTCTACTTTGAGGATCCAATATTGCACCCAGTTGAAAATGGTTCCTGTTGGATTGAGATTTGCCACTGGCCTCCGGAAACTGGAAATTTTCCTCATGCCTCTAGAATTCATTAACAGGCTTCGTGTGCTAGATGGGAAAGAAGGAGATGATTTTGACAAAGTGCGTCACGTTCCTTCCATCATCCTTGAACCAGGTATTTCCATAAGCATCTTAGCAGTTTTCTTTAATTTCCTAAATTAATATTGCCAAAATATCATTTCCAAAATTAGAGATCCATTGGCAACCCCTGCCACAGAGTTTTGGAGTAGGGAATCATCTCTTTCTGTATATGCGTGTGGTGGGAGGATGGACTCGCTGCAGTCAGATCAAACTAAGGTTTGTAAGATTAATGCATTTAGACAAGCTCTATTTAATAGTAAGTCCTAATTTTTTAAAAAAAAAACAAAAGAGACGTAAATTAAAGTGACACAAAATCACTCCACATTATGATAACAACAAAAAAACTCGGTCGGTGGGTGTTTTTGCATACTTCTCTCTTTCTCTCTCTATCCATGGAGCTAAATATAGGAAATCTAACAAGTACTGACATTTGTAAGAAAATAATGTGTTTGGGTCGAACACCAGACTCATTGGACCCACCCTCAATTATAAGTGTCGAACACGAGTTTGGACATGTTATATTATCTTTTTAACTCTTTTTAATTCCAGCACGCTTGAAACACTTTAGAATCACACTTGTCGATCACTTGAATACTCGTTTATGTTACTTAAATACACATGAAATACAAGATTTTTACATTATGACTAATAGATTTTTAATTTTAATTACTTTTATTTCAAAAATTTTCATTATATTTGAGAAAAATATATGATATAAAAATAATATATATACCTATATATATGTCATGTGGCCGCCTTGTCAGGCCTTTCATTTTTTAAAAGTCACCATGTCAACGTTTCTGTAGCATTTTGTGTTTGTGTGGCACATTTGTGCCTTTCTTCTTAGGTAGGAATCGTATGTCTAGCCGGGGAATGTAAATTTTAAGGCCATGTTTGGAATCGGTTCCGTTTTCGTTTTTCGTGTTTTCGGAATCAAAAAATTTAAGAACAATTCGTTTTTTTTGTTCTCGGAAACAAAAAAATGAGACCATCGAAAACGCTATCGTTTTCATATCGTTCTCATTTTTGTATAAAAATGGTTTCGGAAACTCAGAAAACATCTTTTTAATGGTTCCTGAAACTGGGCTGTTTTCTGAAAAATTTTCCGAAAACAAGTTTCGAAACCAATTTACCAAACGCAGTTTCGACGGAAACAGTTTTCAGAACCAATCTGCCAAACACGATTTCGTCGAATTTCAGAAACAAAAACAAAAAACTGAAACCGGAACCGATTCCAAACAGTTTTCAAAATTCTCCCCTCAAAAGTTGAGAACCGGAACTCTTTTAACTCCTTTTGTTTTGTTTTGTTTTTCTAATTCCTTGAAGTAGCTAAATAGAATCATAAAAAGATTCTAAGTCAACCACCAAACTACAGAATAAAAATTTGGGTGCTGCCAGTTATAATTCTGGCCTCCAATTCCAAGGCCTTAAGCTTTCTTTAGAGATATTGGTTAAGAGATCTGTCGATTTGCTTCTCATATATCTGTTAATGTCAGAGAGTTTGATGGTCGGATAAAATTGAAGATTTTATAAACATGTAAAATGGATAACTGTAAAATTCATCTAAAATATCTTGCGGGAGTATTACATAGAAGCATTTGCTTGTGTTACTCAGAATCGTAAATTTCCAAACCCAAAAATCAACTAAATTATGTTGCACTGATTCTTTAACTGATCATTTTATTCTTGGAAGAAATAGTATTTATCTTACTCTTACTGTTGATTCTTAGGAATGCCATCATTGAAGCCTCAAACTCACACACACACTCTCTCTCTCTCTGTGATGATGATGACTAGGAATAGATTGATTGCTTTTGTCAAAATATTTTCTAGGCTTTGCAAGTCTGAGGTCTACCTGATCTTATTTAACACTAGCTCTAATGTACTTTCATGCTATTGTTAAACTCATTTTACATTTCTTTTTTCTTTGAATTCATCCCAAAATCCTCAGCTTGCTTGCATCTAATGCATTACAGGATTATCTTATATACGCATTTCACGGAATTTATCAAAGCTCTTCAACTCAATTTTCTTTAATGGATAGAAGAATGTTCTTCTCCGCTTTTGACAATCAGCTGTGTGTTTGTGTGTATATATATATATGTGGACTTGGAAGACACAATGGATGTATATATCATACTATACTACCAAAATTCTAGACTAACATTGGCCCGAGTTATCAACTTGTATGCAACTACACTAATGATTTGTTGGTCTTTTCTGTTTTTGACAAAGAGATGATGGGAGAAATAAGGCTTTGTGATTATGGAAAAACTTAGGCAGTGATCTTGCCATTGATACGATCAAAATGGAAGTTCAAGTCAATCATTCCCCAAAATGCACTCACTGAAGATTGTAAATTCTTGCTGCAAAGATCCAACAATGTATGCATTCTGGTATTGCTATACAATCAAGATGTGAAGGAATTACAGGGCTGCTTTTGGCTGATATGTTTGAAAAGGCCCATAAGTTGTTTGTACGTAAATAAAAAAACTCGAAAAAGAAAAACTAAAAATAATGTATTTTCTTTGACTAATAATTTATTTTTTCCTTTATGGAATTATTATGTGGTACTTTTACCTCCTCCTCCATGGAAATGAGGAGACCTTGAACTAGAAATTTTTGTATTAGCTTCCTGAAGCAGTTTAAAAAAACAGACTGCTACCAATTAAAGTACAATTCTTAATTGATGCTTGATCTGCAGCAGAAAACTTGACCTTCAACTCATCGATTAAATTCCTAAGAGCAGTAGTAAGCTACTGAAACAAAAAAGATAGAAGCAAGAGAAGCATAGAAACAAAATGTATATTTGAACCGTAATTCTCTCTTATATCACACGATTAGTATAGCAAACTTTACCTTAGTATACCGTCACAACCAATTAATCATATGAAGACATGAGACAACAGGCTTAGGCATACCATATACAAATTTTTGCAAGATATATATATATATATATATATATGTGTATGCATATGTATTACAGAAAAAAAGGGTCAGTTCTTAGATTGGTTCAGAACTTCAGATTACCCAGAAGCTAACCCAAGAACAAAACTGACTTGATCAGTTTAGCCATTTCTAGACTCAAAACTCAACCTTTGTGCAAAGGGAATGTGTTCCCCTAACAGAACCAAACCAACCCTTTAGTTGATCAGCACATCCATGAGCTCTCTGTTTTTTCGGCAAGCGAAAAGCAGTAACTATACTGAATAAAGCAACCAAATACAGAGTTTAGAGTTTAGGTACAGAGCTTAGAGTTAAGAAAGATGAGACAGAACCTAATAAGGATATGGAGAACTAAGCCAATTCCCATTCTTTAAAGGAGAGTGATGCCTCTGGGGTTCTTCGTCCACCTCCTCATTATCTTAACGAAATAACGGTCATATATCCGCACAGAGACAAGCATGGATATTGTCCCAAATGCAGCTAAACTGGCCGGGGGCATATCGAAACCACCAACATTTCTCCTAAGAGTAGTGCCTTGCTTGACGAAGAATGTGTTGATCTGCGCAACCATTGCACTCGGAACAAATGTGGCAATCAAAATTGGTATCATTCGTAGCATTTGTTTAGTTTCCTCCACCTGGGTAACTGAGCATAGCATCCATGGACTAGTGGAAACTGTTTTCACAAAAGCTTTGTTAAGGAACCTGCATAAATACATGCATGACAGGAAGGTTAGCCTCGGATAAGCTCAAAGATTGCCTCAAACTAGCATGTCTACAGGCCCAATTTAAGCCTAATGATAAAGAAAAATAAATCTTAGAGACTGTTTGGGATAGTTTTTTTTAAGCATTTTTGGGCTGTCATTTTTTTCTTATAGGTAAAAAAAGGTCAAAAAAATTCAGCCTTTTTTTTTTTTTTTTTTTGCTTTTCTGCTGTCTTAGCTCATAAAAGTAATTTTTTTACTTATAAGCCACAAAATAAAAAACAGTTGTACCAAACGGATTAAGATCCTGTTGTGTGCTTGGTATCAGAGCTCGACAGCTTTGTCTTCAATTTTATGTAAGTATAACTATTCATTACTATTTAGAATACTATGCTACTAGTCTAATTTAATGCTAGAAACTTACGTAAATTATATGAATTCAAAACAATGAATTCAAAGTTTATGTTAAGTCTTTGTCAAGCATAGTTAGTTACTATTACCCTTTTGTCTTATTTGGTTATTTAGATAACTTATATAGTTTGTTTATTTTACTTGTTATCTTGTTTCATTCTTAGTTGTTGCAAAACTCATATACCTGTTCAAGTTTCAAAACCCATATCATGTATTTGTCTGTTTGTTTAAGTGCAATTTTAAGGCAGTTTAGGAATCGATTTTAGGCACCAGAAACAATTGAATAGGAGGTCTTAGGTACTAGCAAGAGTCTAAGATGGCAAGTAAACTTGTAGAAAAAATAGATTGTCTGAGTGACTAGATAAATAAATCCGAAGACGAATATAAACATATTTTTCATATCGATAAAAAATTAGAAAATCTTAGTAATATTAGTGGTAGTTTGAATAGTATTATGAATATTGTAACGTCTTGGTTTAGAAAAATAGATAAAAATCAAAAAAATAACCAAATTATGTAAAAAGTAAACTAGAGAGTATTGAGTTTAATGTTAATAAAATAGAAGATAATAGTAGTAAACTTAGCCATGGCGTAGACTTAGATTTAAAAAACAAAATAAAAGCAAAAATCGAAGATCTATTAGAAAAAATAGATCACGTCAATATAAATGAATATATAGGCATGGATAATCCAAGAGATAACAAAATCCCTAGATTGTTCTATGGAACTGATGATATTTGTACTTTTCAAACCCAAAAGTATAATAAAATTGAATATGACAACGTGGTCGAAATTCTTGATTATTGGAGAAATTTATATAAAAACCCCCACTTGTCAGTTCACAAACATAATGAACTTCTTCATCGAATACGAGAAACATCCTTACAATATGAGGAATTATTACCTCATTTTAATTATGTGAATCTCTCCTCATCTGATGATGAAGACGACACTTCCACTACCCACACAGCCAACGTGTGAGTGATTCAACTGAAGAAAATACTGATGATGAAAATAATGATAACACTCCTTTAAACACCGGAGAGTCATCTAGGAAACGAAAGATAGAAGAACCTATCGATCCCGAGTTGTTTGAAAATACTGAGTCCATAGAAAATATAGAGACAAATGAAACAAAGGAAATTAAACCAGAAACTAATCCCACATCAAGTGAGGGGCCTAGTCCTTAATATAGTAGAAAAGACGATATGAATAAACAAACAGTTGCTCAGAACGGAACCTATCTTGATCTAACAAATATAGCATTTAAAGATCAAGAAAGAACCACCGATGATTGGGCACAATCCTTGTCCATTCTAATTACCAATTATAGAAATCATTGGACAAAAGAAAAAAATTTGGACTATATAGCTACAACGCTTCAAGGAGATGTGTTGCAATGGTTAAAACAGTGAGAAAAAACAGATGAAAGAAAAACGCAAAAAGCTGCACTTCTCAATAATTTTTTTAGCATGGATGACTTACTAAAAGAGTTTGTCAAAATTATAAAAGAAAATTTATGTCGTTATGCAGGAGAACCTATTTTGCAAGAAGATGCAAATTATGTTCTTTCTAAACTAGAATTATGCAATATTTGTCAATTTGAGGAATATTGAAAACATATACTATTTCTTGGTAGAACCACCTAGGAATACATATTGGTTGGAACAGTTTTTCCAAACTTCCTAGCCCTTGGGATGAACTGAGCCATAAAAACTATCCCAAATATCTTAAAAAGATTGGGAAAGTGGATAATTTAAGTTTTAGAATTAATTATGTGTTAAGACTGATAGTAGATCAGTGCTTAGCAGCAAAAGCCAAAAAATAAGTAAAAAACCAAATTAGCAACAGTAAATATGGTAAAAAATGTTGTGATAAAATATTAAAAGAAACTTAGAAAATAGGATATAATCCTCTAGACTAAACAAGTCGTATAGGAAGAAAAGGTTTAAATGGAACCCTTGGAAAAAGAGAACAAATTTTTCAAAAAAGAAAAAGTATATTAGGAAAATAAAATTTTCTAAAAAACCAACCAAAAAAGGTTGTAAATATTACATATGTAACGAAGAAGGTCATTTTGCACCAAATTGTCCTAAAAAGGGAAAAAGTGCAAAAAAGATGATAAAAGTTCTTGAAGAACAAGAACTAGAACTTCTATTCAGAGAAGAAATATTATATGCAGTACAAAGTTCTGAAAAAAGTTATGAAGAAGAGGAATATTTCTTCATGATACAAGAAAACTATGCAACCTTAAAAGAAAGTCTTGCAGAAGAAACAGAAATGTTGAAATTAGGAGATGTAATAGGTGACGAACTTACCTTTACTGAAGAATAATTAGAAGCATTTTCAAAAAGACAAGAAGTTAAAAAAGAAGAAATCTATAAATTATCTAAGTTCAAAATATTCTCAACCAGAGTTTTTAAACAATTTAGCGAAAATACAAATTCTAAATTATCATCTGAAGGAAAGGTAGACATCCCTATTTTTGATAAAAGAAAAATTGCTAGAAGGAAAAAAAAATATTCAGAAATAAGATATATCCATATAGGCTTAATTCAAATCAGAATTAATGCTTTATTCCGACAAGGAATAGATACCCCCATATTAATAGTTGTTTTAGATAATAGATTCTATGATCCTATTAATGCTTTAATAGGAGGAATGAAATCAAATATTGTAAATGGAATAATATGGTTTAACATACGACCAAATTACTTTATTTCTATAAATGATCCTAATCTAGAAGATACGGTTAGAATCAGAATCAAGACAACAGGATTAAGTATGAAATCAGACTCTAACGATCTATCAATTCAATAGAAAACCATCCGCGAATTGACAAAATTACCAGAAGCTTCTACAAAACATTTAAAACAAAATATTGTAGAAATTTTTGAACCTAGACCTTTTCATACAGAAATTCAACCTAGGCTAATAAATTGGAAAGATTTAGAAATACCGAAAAATTAGTTATTATCGGAATTAATATTATTAGTGAATATTCCTTTGAAGTTGAACACATTAAAGGAACTAACAATTTCCTTGCAGATTTTCTTAGTAGGAACCATAAAGAAAACCACTAACCAAGTGGAATTATTTTTTGTAGATTATGGATAAAGGCAAAAGGCCAGTCCAAGGTGATTGGGTCACTATTGCCAAAAAGGTAAAAGGACACAATAAATCTTCTCAACCTCAAAAGTTATATGTAGTATTTAGGAAATTCCAACCAGGAATCTATACTAACTGGCCAGATTGCCATGCCCAAATCAATGGGTATTCTGGACAGTGTTTTAAATCATTTGATAATATGACAGATGCTCTACAAGCCTGGCAAGAGCATCAAACAGTTCCTGGACTTTCAAAATTAATGTCTTAGGCTTCAACTAACAAAGTTAAATCTGAGATTAAAGATTTTTTCAATCCAGGAATTGAAAAAGAAATTTATGATGAATTAAATGGTGTTTGAAAAACTCATATTTTGGGAGACCAATATAAATTTGACTTTAGAGATCATATGAGTAAATTAGCAATTAAGATTGCTGAACAAACAACAAACTTAATGTGTTTAAAAATCTGAGTTTCCAAATCAGAAAACAAATGAATTGGACTGATGAATTTAGTTTTGAAAAAATAAATAATTTTCTTCAATTAGCTGATCTTATAGAAAATGAGTTTTTTGATCCAGTATTTGAAAAAATAAAAAGGATTTGTTTATATAAAAAACAAGAAAATTTCCTACTGAACTCTTCAAAACAGGAATTCAGTGAAAAATTGAAGACCCAAAGAAGAAAATAAATTAAATTTGCATAATATTAATTTAACAGATAATATTCCAAAAATAATCTTGCTTAGAAAAAATAAATAATTTTCTTCAATTAGCTGATCTTATAGAAAATGAGTTTTCTGATCCAGTATTTGAAAAAATAAAAAGGATTTGTTTATATGAAAAAGCAAGAAAAATACTTTCTACTGAACTCTTCAAAACAGGAATTCAGTGAAAAATTGAAAACCAAAAGAAGAAAATAAATCAAATTTACATAATATTAATTTAACAAATAATATTTCAAAAATAACCTTGCTTATAAACCATAAGCAATGGTTTGAAGAAGATATTGAATGGGGAATGACTAATCAAATCATATTTCAAATTCTTACTGCTGAAGAATGGGCAAAATTCCCTATGATGATCAAAGCAATACTCTCATATGTAATAAAAAGCTACAAATGGAGCAAATATTTTACTTTTTGCATTGCAAGTTCAGTCGGATGGCGTGAAAGAGAAAATTTCTTTCAACCATACTAAATTTGGTATCTAAAGGTTATTGAGGATTACGAGTTCGAAGAAAATTTTATGAAAGCCCAGTATCCAGTTGATGCCATTATAGCTGAAGATTATTGGATTCAAAGTCTGTTAAAACTGTCACAAACAGCAAGATAGATTCAGGGAACTGCAACTCCTCCATTCATGGTTACAGATGGGAAACGTCTATTTGTAACTAATCATCCCATTACTTGTGAAATATTAGCATTTCAACAAAGAGAAGCAGAACAATTTTTAGTAAAATTAGCTACAAGAAGAGATCTTGATTTGTCTATTGAACTAACAATTGACGCAAATAGCCTAGAGGAGGACCAGATATCAGCAGAACAAACGTCAACATCAACTCATTCTGAAGATAGCATTTACTACCACAATCTAGAAAATGCGATGGAAGGATGAAACGTAGTGGACTCATGGACAGGAGAAACTAACACTTTGATCCAAAGATTTTGTCAGATTTTATAGCTGTCTTTCGATCGACTGCAAAATTATCCAGCACATACAAACGCACCTGGCACAAGGTTAAACATCAGTTCTCTAGAAAGAGAGAAACGACAAAAAAAAAAAAAAAAAGTAAGAGAAATTCTTATCATCTTTAAAGCTAAAGTCAAAGACGTAGTAAATTAAATGACTTTTGTTTCAAAGATAGGTGAAGAGTGTCAGAAGAAAAGAAGATTCTTATAAAAAAAGAAAAGATTTTGTACAATAGTAGATAAGGTTGTAATAATTTTTCTTATCGTTTACTCCTCTGATTGTCTATAAAAGGGGAGCCTTGTATTCAGTTGTGTGTGTGAAATAAAGAATTCTCAGTTACATCTTTTGTAAAAACATCTCTATTTCGTTGTATATTAAGATCCTGTTGTCTGTTTGGTATCAGAGCCCGGTAGCTTTGTCTTCAACTTTATGTAAGTATAACTATTCATTACTATTTAGAATACTATGCTACTAGTCTAATTTAATGCTAGAAACTTACGTAAATGATATGAATTCAAAACAATGAATTCAAAGTTTATGTTAAGTCTTTGTCATGCATAGTTAGTTACTATTACCCTTTCGCCTTATTTGGTTATTTAGATAACTTATATAATTTGTTTATTTTACTTATTATCTTGCTTCATTCTTAGCTGCTGCAAAACCTATATGCCTATTCAAGTTTCAAAGCCCATATCATGTATTTGCTTGTTTACTTAAGTGTAGTTTTAAGGTAGTTTAGGAATCGATTTTAGGCATCAAAAACAGTTAAATAGGAGGTCTTAAGTACCAGTAGGAGTCTAAGATGACAAGCAAACTTGTAGAAAAAATAGACTATATAAGTAACTGGATAAACAAATCCGAAGACGAATATAAATATATTTTTCATATCGATAAAAAAATTAAAAAATCTTAGTAATATTAGTGGTAGTTTGAATAGTATTACGAATATTGTAACGTCTTGGTTTAGAAAAATAGATAAAAATCAAAAAATTAAGCAAAATTATGTAAAAAGTAAACTAAAGAGTATTGAGTTTAATATTAATAAAATAGAAGATAATATTAGTAAACTTAGCCACGTCATAGACTTAGATTTAAAAAACGAAACAAAAGCAAAAATTGAAGATTTATTAGAAAAAATAGATCACATCAATATAAATGAATATATAGGCATGGATAATCCAGGAGATAACAAAATCCCTAGGTTGTTTTATGGAACTGATGATATTTATACTTTTAAAACCCAAAAGTATAATAAAATTGAATATGACAACGTGGTCAAAATTCTTGATTATTGGAGAAATTTATATAAAAACCCCCACTTGTCAGTTTACGAACGTAATGAACTTCTTCATCGAATACGAGAAACATCCTTACAATATGAGGAATTATTACCTTATTTTAATTATGTGAATCTCTCCTCATCTGATGATGAAAACGACACTTCCACTACCCACGCAGCCAACATGGTGAGTGATTCAACTGAGGAAAACACTGATGATGAAAATAATGATAACACTCCTTTAAACACCGGAGAGTCATCTAGGAAACGAAAAATAAAAGAATCTATTGATCCCGAGTTGTTTGAAAATACTGAGTCAACATTAGATATAGAGATAAATGAAACAAAGGAAATTAAATCAGAAACCAAACCCACATCCAGTGAGGAGCCTAGTCCTCAATATACTAGAAAAGACTATCTGAATAAACAAACAGTTACTCAAAACAGAACTTATCTTGATCTAACAAATATAGCATTTAAAGATCAAGAAAGAACCACCGATGATTGGGCACAATCCTTGTCCATTCTAATTACTAATTATAGAAATCATTGGACAAAAGAAAAAATTTTGGACTATATAGCTGCAACGCTTCAAGGAGATGTGTTGCAATGGTTAAAACAGTGAGAAAAAACAGATGAAAGAAAAACGCAAAAAGCTGCACTTCTCAATAATTTTTTTAGCATGGATGACTTACTAAAAGAGTTTGTCAAAATTATAAAAGAAAATTTATGTCGTTATGCAGGAGAACCTATTTTGCAAGAAGATGCAAATTATGTTCTTTCTCAACTAGAATTATGCAATATTTGACAATTTGAAGAATATACGTATTTCTTCGTAGAACCACCTAGGAATACATATTGGTTGGAACAGTTTTTCCTTAAACTTCCTAGCCCTTAGGATGAACTAAGCCATAAAAATTATCCCAAATATCTAAAAAAGATAGGGAAAGTGGATAATTTAGGTTTTAGAATTAATTATGTATTAAGATTGATAGTATATCAATGCTTAGCAGCAAAAGACAAAAAGCAAGTAAAAAACCAAATTAGCAACAGTAAATATGGTAAAAAATGTTGTGATAAAATATTAAAAGAAAATTGAAAAATAGGATGTAATCCTCCTAGACTAAACAAGTCGTATAGGAAGAAAAGGTTTAAATGGAACCCTTGGAAAAAGAAAACATATTTTTCAAAAAAGAAAAAGTATATTAGAAAAAGAAAATTTTCTAAAAAACCAACCAAAAAAGGTTGTAAATGTTACATATGTAACGAAGAAGGTCATTTTGCACCCAATTGTCCTAAAAAGGGAAAAAGTGCAAAAAAGATGATAAAGGTTCTTGAAGAACATGAGCTAGAACTTCTATTCGAAGTAGAAATCTCTGATGTAGAAGAAATATTATATGAAGTACAAAGTTCTGAAGAAAGTTATGAAGAAGAGGAATATTTCTTAATGATACAAGAAAACTATGTGGCCTTAGAACAAAGTCCTGCAGAAGAAATAGAAATGTTGAGATTATGAGATGTAATAGGTGAAGAACTTACCTTTACCGAAGAACAATTAGAAGCATTGTCAAAAAACAAGAAGTTAAAAAAGAAGAAATCTATAAATTATCTAAATTCAAAATATTCTCAGCCAGAGTTTTTGAACAATTTAGCGGAAATACAAACGCTAAATTATCATCTGAAGGAAAGGTAGACATCCCTATTTTTGATAAAAGAAAAATTGCAAGATGGAAGAAAAAATATCCCGAAATAAGATATATCCACATAGGCTTAATTCAAATCAGAATTAATGCTTTATTCCAACAAGGAATAGATATCCCCATATTGATAGTTGTTTTAGATAATAGATTCTATGATCCTACTAATGCTTTAATAGGAGGAATGCAATCAAATCTTGTAAATAGAGTAACATGGTTTAACATACGACCAAATTACTTTATTTCTATAAATGATCCTAACCTAGAAGATACGATTAAAATCAAAATCAAGACAACAGGATTAAATATGAAACCAAACTCTAATGATCTATCAATTCAATGGAAAACCATTCATAAATTGACAAAATTACCAGAAGCTTCTACAAAACATTTAAACATAAATATTGTAGAAATTTTTGAACCTAGACCTTTTGATACAGAAATTCAACCTAGGCTAATAAATTGGAAAGATTTAGAAATATCAAAAAATTAGTTATTATCTGTAAGCACCCCATTTTTGCCGGCTCGGCGATCTCCGGCCCAACCAGGTTCGATTTCCAACATCACAACACATGCAGGTTCAAGATGAGCCTTACAATCTCCAATCCAACCAACTGGTCGCTTCTCGGGTCTACAAAGACTCGCTAGAGCCCTAAGCACCATTATTCCAGGTAGCTTTTCGGACCGAGCGGTTCTGGAATCCAACGCCATCCAGGTAGCTCCTCGGGATCGAGCAATCTCAAGGACCAACACCTCATCAAATTTCAAACGGTTCACTTCTGGCGCCTGCTAGCCCGCCAACGTAGAATGTCCGTCATTTGGTAGCTCTCCAAGACCCGGCGGTCTCAGAGACCAACAACACCCTTCTAGGTGACTTTCTAAGATCAGGCGTTCTCAGAAACCAACACCACCCCTACAAGTAGTTCCCTAAGAACGGGCGTTCTTAGAGACCAACACTGCATAGGTAGTTTTTCGAGACCAGGCGGTCTCGGGAACCAACACCTAGGTCAACACTGGTGCCTGCTAGCCCGACTCAGTAAAAAATGACCAAACCTGCCCCTTGGCCCTCCAGGCACGTTTTGGGAAAGTTTATAATCCCTCAAAATGATAAGTCCATCCTTCCAAAATGTTGTAAACCATTTAGGCGTCCCCAGCACGCCATTTGGTTAGAATTCGGTCCTATTCTGGCCCACTTCGATCAAAATGACCGTTTTACCCCCGAGCGCCTCAGCACAGCACAAACCCTGCAGAACAGTAAAAGGCTCTCCCAAAACTATCCCTGAACAACCCTACACACTTACCGCAACACACCAAACCATTCCTGACTATTTCCAGCCAACCCTGATCAAAATGACCGTTTTGCCCTTGGAAGCCCAAATATGCCCTAAAACAGCACCAGCCTTGGGATTTCAAGCAGAGGGTTTCACCACATGCCCTTGTTTAACCCAAGAAGGACCCTACAATACTAAACTCACACGACTCGATAAAAGTTCCCTGGAGCGTCTCGCAGACGCTCCGCCTAAATCGTCTCTTCCCCCGATTCCCTGGTTATAACGCACCGTCAACTGACTTGAGAAATGCGTAAATTAGGGAATTCTCGAAAGCTCGTTCATAGATCTTTCCATCGATACTGCTCGATCGAGTATATCGCTTCCTGAAGCCCTCCATCGTACGGTGCAAAAACTGTAACTTTCAGCAACCCTTAGAGCATCTCGCAGACGCTCCGCCAAGGTTTATTTTTTCTCTGATTACCTAATCAAAACGCACTGTCAAATGACTTGAGAAACGCGTAAATCTGAGAATTTCCAAAAGTATTTCCAGAGTGCTTTCCATCGGTACGGTCCGATCGAATGGATTACTTCCCGAAGGCCTCAATCACACGAAACGAAGACAGCCACTTTCAAACACTCCTGAAGCGTATCACAAATGCTCCGCAAAAGTGACCTTTTTAGCACACTTCCCAAGACGATATCCCACGCTTCCAAACATAATTCAAACTTCCTGAAAACATGAAAGTTCACCGAAAGGCTTGGGAGGATGTCCTGAGTGCAACCGATTCCCCCGAAACCTTCCCGATTGACTCAATTATCGAGGCAAAGTTTGAATGAACCTTCCCGGTGATGGAGCGTATGCTACATGCGCTCAAATTTTGATCAGATCGATCAACGGTCAAGATTTAACCAGTACATAGGATGCCACGTGTCATTCTGGTAACGGAACAGTACCTGCGCAAGGCCTGTTCCAGATTGCCTATAAATAGAGGCCTCCCCCTTTGTATATTCCAAGTCCAAAATTGATGCGAAATTCTGCTGAAATCACTCCAGAAACTCGAATCCTTACATATATTCCACCTCTCCAACACTTAGGCTAGATTCTACCTCTCTCAAGTCTATGCACTCCATATACAATGCCTCATACACACTTACACACTCCACTCTAGCCTCTCAAGCCCTCTTGAAATCACTCAAGCTCTAATCAAGACATCCATTGAAGATTACAAGTGTAGTGAAGGCAAAAGGTGGTATCCTTTTTACATTTGTGCTCTCCCACACTCTTCTCTTCTCCCTCCTAGCCTACTTAGGCTATTCTCTATTTTAATCCCCATCTTCAACCCCCCTTTCTTGCAAGCTTGAGCCAAGAGGGCTCTTAGATCATGCCTAGAGGAAAGCAAGTGAGAGCCACTGTGTAGGGAGACCCCTCACTAGCCTACTTTAAGATGGTATGACCTAGGAGCCCTTTGTTTATGTGGTGTAGCCTAAAAGCCTTATATGTGAATCATGACCCCTTGCATATTGCTATTTTGATCATGTCTTGTGTGCTTGGCTTCATTTTATGCTTATTGTCATGCTCCACAATGCTTACATTGCTCTTAATTTTTTGTCATTTCCAAATTCTACATTTCTTTCAAAATCATTCCAAGAGTTGGCCCCTTGAAGTTTAGGATGAGACCTTAGGAGTCATGCCTTAGAAAATCCCTCACTACCTCCTAATTCACATTTTTGCATCATTGCATTACAACTTACATAAAAGTTGCTTTCAAACTCTCTAATTTTCAAGGTTTGCATTCTCTCAAATTTAGTGGTCAAAATGGCCCCATGGAACCCTCTTTTGAGTGATCTCCCTTTATATTGGCCATAGGAGCCCTAAATTGTTAGAATGATTCCCTTTTCTCTGTATGCTTGCTTAAGAATGATGTTCAAACTCTTTGATTTCTATGGTTCCTATTCTCTCAAGTTTAGTGGTTGGAATGGCCCCATGGAACCCTCTTTTGAGTGGTCTCCCTTTTGTTGACCATATGAACCCTCTCTTGATGGAATGTTCCCCTTGAAAAATGGTTTTCAAAATCCTTCTCAAAAGATGATTTTCAAAAATGCATTCTTTCCATCTTTGCATCAAAAATGATTTTTCAAAAATTGCCATCATTATGTTGATTTTTAAAACCTCCACTCTTGTCAAGATAAAGGTTATAATGGCTATGAGGAAACCTTCCTTGGAATGGTTTCCAAACACGAACCATATAAACCATACTCTTGGCTAGAGTCAAAATTTTTATGGAAATAATCTTTAAAAAGATTGCCAACCAAGGTCCATAGTATAACCTGTTTTGTTTTTCAAAACTCTTTCCAAAAGTGCATTAAACAAACTTTCAAAGGTCATCTTCCAATTCAACCTTAGGTTAACTTGATCCTAGTTGTCCAACCCTAGGTTAACTTGACCCTAGATCACCCAACCCTAGGTTAACCTAACCCAAGTTAGTTAACCATAGGTCCTCTTAATCCCAAGTTAACCTAACCCAAGTTAGTCGACCTTAGGTCACCCTTAACCCTAGGCCAACCCAAGGTTAGTACACTTTAAGGTTCCAACTCTTGAACCCTTTTCCAAAAGATCATTCAATTTTCAAACTATTCTCATAACCTATTTTTCCAAAAACTCTTACTCTCTTGATTTCAAAGAAACCAACTCCCTAAACTCTTCAAATGTTTCTTACATTCCATCTCCAAGACATTTCCATAAATGTTTTCAAAAGGTCACAAACTCAAGGCGTCTCTAGCCCCTCATGGTTAGGGATTCCAAGGACAAGTGATAAATTAAGAACAACCTCTAAGGTTGTCCATATTAGGATTCCAAACCCTTAGCCATTTCCAAAAACCACTTTCAAAAACTAATTCATCAAAACATGCCTCCAAGGTTTTCAAAACAAGACTTCAAAAACACTTTCAAGTTCTATTAAGTCATGCCAAAGCATTTTTCCAAAACTCCCTTTGGTTGATACAAAATCATTTTCAAAACATTCCACCATCCAACTTCGAGTCCAAACTTCCAAGACCACAAAGAGTCTTCAACTTCCAAGACCTCAAAGTGTCTTAAACTTTTTCAAAGACCCCAAAGAGTCTTTAACTTCCAAAGACCTCAAAGTGTCTTAAACTTTTTCAAAGACCTCAAAGTGTCTTCAAACCTTCCAAAGGCCCTAACGCACCTATTTTCCATTAGGCTCTTACCCGAACTACGAATGACCTGATTCTCGCCAAATGAGATACGTAGGCAACCTAAAATAGTGTGGTCATAACTTCTATTTCAACTTCAATCCCCTTTTCAAAAACCTTCAATCAACTCAAAGTTCTATCTCAAACCGTTCAAAACTCCAATGTTTTCAAACTCCTTCCAAAACTTGCATCATGCATCATTCATCCAGAAGTGATGACTAAACTCTATTTTCAAAACTCTAAAAGTGGATATTAAGTGGACAATGGTAACCGGTTATTCTAGTGAGTAAACAAAGGGTGATTAGACATATAGGTACCCAGAGGGTGGGGTAGGGTAATGATCTTAGGATATCTTCCCTACACGTAACCAACCCCCCGACCATAGATTTCTGTTTTCGAAAGACCAAAATGGAGTTATTTTCCAAAAAGGCTTAAATCTTTCCAAAGGTTGCCAAACAACCCATTTTCTAAAAAAAAACCCTTTCTTGAGGGAGTTTTCAAATATCTTTTTCAAAAACCCTAAGTTTGATCTTCGGATTAACACTTAGTTTCAGGTGCCCTAACTCACCTTAATCAAGTTAGGTGGCGACTACTATTTTTCTGAAAAGCCCTTAGTCAAACCAAGTTTCAAACCTAGTTGCACTTGTCCTTCTAGGAGGATGAGTTCTAGTGACAGAGTTCCGTGCTTTAGGGTCTCCGAGCCGAAAGAACCTTGTACACCCCAAAAACCGAAGCGCGACATTATCGAAAATAACACCTAAAACCATTCAATATCGGAATTAACACCAAAAAATTGGCTATTATTGGTTAATAAATGACTTTAATTTAATACTTTGTCTACAACCATATAGTAGTTGTCTACTACCACATGGTATCTTGTTTAGTCATTCCTCATTCAATATCTTCTTCAAACCATTGCTCATGGTTTATAAGCAAGGTTATTTTTGAAATATTATCTATTAAATTAATATTGTGCAAATTTTGAGAAAAAAATTTGATTTATTTTCTTTTTTTTATCTTCAATTTGTCACTGAATTCTTGTTTTGATGCTACTACTGGTGATGCTATACAACTACTATATGGTTGCAGACAAAGTATTAAATTAAAGTCATTTGATTTACTACATCTTTGACTTTAGCTTTGAAGATGACAAGAACTTCTCTCACTTTTTTTTTTTTTTTTGGCATTTCTCTTTTTCTAGAGAACTGACGTTTAAGCTTGTATCAGGTGTCTTTGCGTGAGCTGAATAATTTAGTAGTCGATCAAAAGACATCTGTAGAATCTAACAAAATTTTTGGATCAAAGTGTTGGTTTCTCCTGTCCATGGGTCCACTACGCTTCATTCTTCTATCGCATTTTCTAGATTGTGGTAGTAAACGCTATCTTCAAAAGGAGTTGATGTTGGCATTTGTTCTGCTAATATCTGGTCCTCCTCCAGGCTATCTGCGTCAATTGTTAATTCAAGAGGCAGATCAAGATCTCTTCTTGTAAGCTAATTTTACTAAAAATTGTTCTACTTTTCTTTGTTGAGATGCTAATCTTTTATAAATAATGGGATGATTAGTTACAAATAGGCATTTCCCATTTGTAACCATGAATGGTGGAGTTGTAGTTCTCTAAATCTATCTTGTTGTTTGTGACAGTTTTAACAGATTTTGAATCTAATAATCTTCAGCTATAATGGCATCAACTGGATACTAGGCTTCCATAAAATTTTCTTCAAACTCATAATCCTCAGTAGCCTTTAGATACCAAATTTGGTATAGTTGAAAGAATTTTTCTCTTTCACGCCATCCAACTGAACTTACAATCCAAAAAGTAAAATATTTGCTCCATTTGTAGCTTTTTACTACATATGAGAGTATTGCTTTGATCATCATAAGAAATTTTTCCCATTCTTCAGCAGCAAGAATTTGGAATATGACTTGATTAGTCATTCCCCATTCAATATCTTCCTCAAACCATTGCTCATGGTTTATAAGTAAGGTTATTTTTGGAATATTATCTGTTAAATTAATATTATGCAAATTTCGAGAAAAAATTTGATTTATTTTCTTCTTTTGGTCTTCAATTTTTCACTGAATTCCTGTTTTGAAGAGTTCATTAGGAAGTATTTTTCTTACTTTTTCATATAAACAAATCCTTTTTATTTTTTCAAATACTGGATCAAAAAACTCATTTTCTATAAAATCAGCTAATTGAAGAAAATTATTTATTTTTTCAAAACTAAATTCATCAATCCAATTTATTTGTTTTATGATTTGGAAACTCAAATTTTTAAACACATTAAGTTTCGCTGTTTGTTCAGCAATCTTAATTGCTAATTTACTCATATGATGTTTAAACTCAACTTTATGTTAGTCTCCCAAAATATGAGTTTTTCAAATATCATTTAATTCATCATAAATTTCTTTTTCAATTTCTGAATTACAAAAATTTTTAATCTCAGATTAACTTTGTTAGTTGAAGCCTTAGGGCAGCTGCCAAAACATCCAGACATTCTTGTAAAGGGTCTCCCTGTGGGTACCCTATGCCTATAAAATCGTGTGCCATCCAAGAAAACCAAAATGGATACTGCCGGATCCGCGGTTGAAACCCGATAGCCTGGTGTCCAACCCACATTGTCTTGTACGTACACAAGGATTGTCTCGGCAAAAAGTGTCCTGAAGAAGGTACCGAACATCCACCAGTTGAAGAAGGAGAGCTTGTGAGTCTTCTCCTTGGGGTAGAAATCATCAAATTGGTCTGCACCAATGGTAGAGATGTTCGGCTTTGTAGCGCCGATCCCAATGGCTAATGTGTAGAGTGCACCATAGAACACAGCTAGTTGCAATGTTAAGGCCTTCCTGCAGTTGGCAGGATCAGGGTCCGAAACTGCTAGTGTTAGTAGTGACATCCCCTGCAATCAGGATGACCCATTTTGTCAATAAGATGAATGCATACATATATATACACACACACATACATAAACATATATGTTCATATCATAGTTTTCTCCCTTTGTTACCCTAATCAAGCACAAGTCTTAATTTCTAGATGAGGTGGCTCTTCCCGAGGTTGAGCAAGCAACTTACAATTAGAAATCAGTTAAGAAGAAGAAAGAAGAAGAAGGTGATGGTGGTGTTGATGATGATGCAATCATAATATTAAATATAGTAAAATCTGCAACTGAATAATCCTATAATATAATTGATGTTTTGAAACTTTAATAAAATATTCCAAAAGTGTCAAACAACCACCTGTATTTTAAAATGGGTGACATTCTGCTAGGTGGTTTTATTAATTACATGCTGAAGATAATATTGATTAAGTTTTCTTAGACGTACCAAGAGATAAATTGCAGAGCCGATCACGAACGTCCAGTAACGACCCAGAAGTGAGTCGGCAATGTAGGCACCCAAGATGGGAGTTATCCAAACAGTGCCAACCCAGTTGGTGACATTGTGGGCTGAGGTCAAGGTACCCTGATTGAGGTTCTTGGTTAAGTACAATATCAAATTTGCTGAGATACCATAGTAAGCCATACGGCCAAACACCCCATACACTGCAAAAATAAAACCAGAAATGGTAAATACAAGGACACTTCAAGGCTTTCAAGATTCATCGAGCCAATGCAGAACTCGACACGCACACAATGAGAGAGATAATGAGAGATATATAGATATATATATACCGACAACAAAGGAGCATGCCCTCCATGCACCTTTCTTGGATCTAAGGACAGGGTTCCCTTTGAGATCCACAGTCCCATCCTGTGCGTACTCTTCAAGCCTTTGATCTTCCACATCTATTGTTTTTTTCGGGTTCTTGTGGCAAATGAACTTCAAACCTAGCCCTTATATAGACGATCTCGTGCTTTGAATACATGCCTTGACTTCAAGCCTTTGAGATTCATGTGCACCCAACGCAACTTGTAAGGAGATTATAGTTACCAAATGTGGCAACTTGTATGGACTCTAATCTTCTGTATCAATTCATTACATCAACTACCCAACAACAACAGCAAAATGCATTATATAAACTTGTAAATGTTGGCCCACCTAGTGTTGCTTAGAAACAGGGCAAAATCAGGAGTTTGTTTTGGAGGTAGTAAAACTTGAAATACAAATTTTTGCCGATTTATATAATTATTATTTTAAGGTTTTCTTTGCACATATTATTATTAATTTTAAAGACTTAATTTTTTATACAAAAAAATAGAATTAGCTTTCAATCAGACTCAACAAAATATTGGGAAAAAATAAGACAAATTAATTGTTTTTTAGATAACAATGGATTGGACCCACATTCTGTTATTTAAAAATTTTGATGTTTTATTTGGTTATAAACCTTAAGAAGGATTTTAAATTTTGTAGAGTGTCGTGAAACATAATTTTATTAAAACATTATATATTACATACTATATATAGGAGGGTGAAAGAAAAACTAGGGTATCATAACACCCTCCCATACGCAGAAATACACTTTTTTTAGTCATTTTCATTTAAATTCCATCGCATCCTCTCTCCCTCAGAATTTGCTTTTGACATCAATTAACTGAGTAATGCTGTGAGTAATCACATTTCTATTTCGTGCAATAATTTAATAATTATTATTCATCCTTTAAGATCCAATTGTCAATTCTTTGTAAGGCTGCACTCAGAAATATTAAATGATGAAGTGAATGTAGAAAGAATGGAGTAGCTCCAGAACAGCTCCAGCGCATAACGATATGTGTATGAGAATGTACATTGCGGTCGAGCCAAAGCAGCGTTCAAATGGTAGCGCAATCAAAATATTAAAATTGTGAAGGGCCAACACAATGCCTCCATTTAGTGCACGCGATTCATCCACCAATCCACCTATATAATATATATATATATCCACCTATGTATATATGTTACGTATACCAAATGATACAAACTGTCACCGTTATAATATTCTCAAGTAGCTGTGTTGGCGGCTTGATCGTATGGTTTCGAGTTCAAACCTTTCCAGTCACGTTTGAAAATCCTGTTATTTACTTGAATATGTGGGGCTGAGAGGCCACCCTTCCCAGTTTAGCCAGTTCTCTCTGGGTCTTCAGGTGCGGGTAAAGCTTGTGTTCTGGGTTATTTAAAAAAAAAAGAACTTTGAATGAATGAATACAAATGATTTAATTTGCCATAAAATAATATCAGAAACCCACTACTTGCGGTTTTGAATTTTATTACAAAATGTCAACAGAAGTCAAAGTTTCATCTCCCATCTGCATTAATTTGTTAGTCTACACATCCAAGGAGAACAATCTTATCCGGGCGTGTGAGCCCAAGCACCATTATATATTTTGCATAAGTAAGAAAATACTATTTTTCTAGAAAATTTATACAAAAATTTCTATCAAAATAATGTGACATTTGCATTTTTAAAATTAAAAGTCATCATAAAAGGTATTTTGTTTTTAAATGAATAACTTTCATCCAACCACAACATTATGGTGATAAATCATGTATGATTTTTCTAGTTGTATAACATTATTTTTTATATAATGCTATAAGAAACAGAAAAATTATACAGAATTTATCACCAAAATCAAAACACTTATAATGATGCCCTTAGTTATAAAAAAAAAAAAAAAATTGTTAATCTTTCACAAAATTTTGTACAAAAATTCTCTACAACTTTTTTTAATTGTATACCATTACCCTTACAAAAATTTAGTTGCCATATCAATTTGGTAAAATTTTCTATACCATTTTTCGGGAAGCGCATTTTTCATATATTTTGGCCACGAGCTCTTTCTTAAATAATAACTCTTGATGTGATCGTATTTCGGATTATAAGAGCATACGACTTTTAATGCATCAAAAGTTCAACGCATTATTAAATAGTTGCGGTGGCAATAGCTAGTTGCAGTTGCAGCTGCCACTAAATTTTAATTATTCGTTTTCTCCTCTCCATGACACCCAACCTAGCTACTATGTAAGTCCATTTTAGGAAAGATCTCATTTAGTGTTTTAGAAAGTCATGTCCACCTTATTTCACTTTTAAAACTGCCGTGGCTCTTAACACTGAATAATCTCTTACCTTAGGGCCTATTGATCAGCCATTTTAAGCAATTTTTTTACTAGTTTTTTTTTTTTGTTTTATTTAGCTTTTTTCTTCTGAAATTCAAATTTCGTTTTTTTACAAGATTTAAGGGAACATTTTTCAATTTTTTACAGAAAAATACAAAAAAAAAAAAAAGCAATTAAAGCAACCAAAAAGGCAAAAACTACTTGTAAAGTACATAGTTAATTTTTTATTATTTACTTACTCTTTGTGTTTTTTTATTAAAAAAATATCAAAAACACCCTAAAAGCCCATATGTAAAAAAAATTGAATCTTAGGAGGGATTTGAACGCTTTTTAGTAGCTAAAGACTTTTTTAAACTGTGTTTTGCTCTTTGTATAAAAAGTAATTTTTAAAAAGATTAATTATAAACACACCCCTTTAAACTATGAGTCAGTATCACTATGCCTCCTTAAACTTTAAAACACAACAAATGACCCTTTGAATTATCAATTTGTATCAATCAACCCCTTCTATCAGCAATACATTAACAATCAGTTAGGAAAGTAGACAAAAAATTATTATATAACTTGTACATATTAATAAAAGTTTATTTTATACCTAAATTACATACACTTTTTGTAATAATTGTCTAATAACTGAAATATTTCTTATTTTACCTATATATTTACATATTACTTCAGGGGACATTTTAGTGATTAGACAATTATTATAACAAAAAAAGATTAATTTAGTATAAAAATATACTTTTATTAATATGTACAAGTCAAATAATAATTTTTTATCTATTTTTCTAATAAATTATTAATAAGAGAGGCTGATTAATACAAATTAATAGTTTAGAGATTAACTTGTTACATTTTAAAGTTTAGAAGGATATAGTGATACTGAGTCATAGTTTAAAATGTGCATTTATAATTAATCATTTTTAAAACTAATTTAAACTTTAAAAAGGTATCTAAAAGAGTAACATTTTAGAACTAATTAAAACTTTTAATTTATGAATTTTTTAAGTTGCAACTAGTACCAAAAAAATATTAGATAAGACAAAAAAAAAAAAAACTAGTAAAAAAGCCAAAATCGAACTAATAAAACTTCCGTTCAAATGATGCGCAACAACTAAATGGGCCATTAACATGTAGAGTCGAAAAAGAGGTGGTATTTGCCCCTAGGTAAAATGTTGACACGTGTCCACATGTACTATCATCAGGATGAATAATCAAACAACCGTAGGCTGTCGTATCCTCACGGAGCTTCTTTGTTACAGCAGACACTATCGTAACGGGAAGGGGATCCGAACTAGTGCCACGGCAGCAATGCCACAAGTTATTAGTTTAGTGAGTGAGAATTTTGATTCTCTCACTTAATATTTGAGTTTAAGTTTTTATAATTGTTCAGTGAGATTAAACTTATTTTTCAGCGTATAAAGTATTCGGTGAGATCTAAGTTTTGGACCGACGTAAAAGTAGAGTCTTCACAAATAATTGTATAATATTGAAAGACAATACTCCCTAATAAAAATGTAAAGTAATTTATCTGTATATCCATTCTGTGTACCAAAAAAACTGAAGGACAGCAATGCACTCTTGCCCTAAACCTAAGTAACATACTTCATATAAAAATCATATAATACAAATTATAGTATAATTTTTTAAAATAATAATAATAATACAAATTTTAATTATATTAAAATATAATATAAACGTTCTTGGCACGCACGCTACCGCTTTCCTACCCATTTTGCAAACTTGTTACTTAGGTATGCCCTTATGCATCACAATCAAGTATGAAAATTAACTTCATGAGGTGGTATCGTGTTGTACCGATCTTTACCCCCATTTTTTTAAAAATAATTTATTTTTATTATACTCTTATTATCAATGTTTACTGTAACTTATGTTCAATAGAAACTAAATAATTAATTTTTTGAGGATTTTTTAATATATACTTGTGTTGGATAAATTGTTTTTGTTACACTGAAATGGACTGGTGTTAAACAATATTTAATATAAATAATATCATAAAATATGTATATATATATATATATATATATCAATTTTTATAAGTAAATATATATTTATAAATATACAATACTTAAAGCCTTAAATCTAAAATAGTATGCCAAAATGCATGGTACCCAAGGTGAACCCAAGAGAGGGGGGCGGGGGCCATGGTCCTCCTAAAATTTTTTATACCTCACATATATTATTGGGTGTTTATGACTAAATATAGAGTATTGGCCCTCCAAAATATAAATTTTTTACCTTAGTTCCTACAAAATTTTAAAAAATTTACCTTCATCCCCTCTCAACGCAAATTCTAGGTCCGCCACTGATCGTACTAGCAACAATGTTTAGTTTTTTTTTTTTTGGTTGTTGGTGGAAAATTAGATTTTTTTTGTTTTAAAACTTTCATATATTATATTTTACATATTCATATATACATACTAGTTAAATGTTTATCCCTCGCATAAAAATATAGAAATAAAAATGTTTAGATGGCTTAGATTTGCGAGGACTTGGTCCAATTAATTTATCGTAACAAATTAAAATCGCATGCCACAAAAGTAATAAACAATCACACGAGGCACATAATTTTACGTGAAAAATTCAACAATAATATTTTATTTTAAGTAGAGAAGAACAAATGATTGACAAACTTGTATGTGTCAAACTAGTTAGGATACACACCTTTAATTTTAATGACATACGAATGTAAATATATCTTAACTTTTATAAATAATGCATTTTTGGTTTTTTAAATTCTAATGTACTATTCTAATTGATATGATGAACTTTCAAACTTTATAATATATTTTTATTTTTAAATTAATTTCGAATATGAAAAAATATCTCGAATTTAGGCCCCTGCCAAGCCTGCTCTGTAAGCCCCTGTCTTATGCCCATGGACTGGCCTGAGCTTTCAAAATTGGCCATGGGCTAGCCCGGCCCATGGGCTGTTCAAAACCAAGCAGACCTAGGCTGGGGCCGGGCCTGAGCCCCTGATCCAGGTCGGCCAACCCGGGGACTTGACGAGGCTTAAAGCTAAGGTTGAAAATTGAGGATGTGAACACCCAGTGCTTCAGCAAGAATTTCCAAGGCATGCAGAACCTTCTAAGATGCATAGATTGTGACTGTTTTGAGTTGCAACCTTCAAACATGACCGGATTGCTTTTGTTGGTCATAGAAGCTTTTTGTCCAATCTTTTCCACAACATAGTAGTGGAAAATGATTTTGTAAAGATTTGGTTTACATGCATTATTGGATCTTTCTGTTCACCAAAAACTATGGACTATATATGGTCAAATGAAATGACTTTAAATAGCCTTATTTTGTCAATATTGTCTTCATGATTCTTCATCTTTCGTGTTTGTTTTTTTGAGAGAATACCACAATTCATCTTTTGGTGTGTTTAGGTATTTAAAAGCATGCAATACTCTACGGAACCTTAAATCACAATTGCTTTGGTTGAATAAACTAATCTTTCTTCTATTTTCCCTATGTATCTATGTGCACTAATTTGTCATTTAAACTTTGAAGTTGTACTATTCATCAAATTCTAAGTAGTTGAGCCTTTACTTTTGTTGGGTACCGTGGCTTAACCGTATGTGCTGGGCGGCAAAATGCCGACCATTAATGCTGTAATATGGCCCATGGTTCAGTGGACTCATGGGCCATATTCAGCTTAGAACTAGCACTTGTGGGCCGGCATGGGTACAACATATTATTAAACGAGTAAGGCAATGCTTGGTACGAGAAGTCCAAATTTAAGCGGTGTTGGGTTGCTCTTAGTTGTATCGTATGGACTTTTTCGTTGTTATTTGGTGAAAAAATAATTAATATTAATTGAAGGCACACAATGTTTACTCATAATTCCTATTAATCTATTAGCTCCTAAGTTGTTCACTTAGTTGGGACTGTAAAATTATCAATTAAGTTTCTCTTTTTCCTTCTTTTTTGTTTGAGTCAAATGTGACAGATCTCACCAAATTGACTTTTCAAGATAGTTTAAAAAAATTAAAAAGCATGATAGAATCTCGTCATACTCCGGGGTGGTTAGTTTTCATAAATAGAATAGATAATTTCTCTACGGTATCATTCCTCCTTCTTACATGTAACTTGGTGAAAGGGGGAGAGATAATTAATCTGCCAAAGTGGTTTATTACATATGAAATTTTAATGTTTAGCAAGCATAAGTTATTGTTGCATTTTAAGGCTCTGATATTGTCCTCGGAAGATCACTAGGAGATAGATTTATTATAAGGGTAATGTTATATAAACAAAAAAATTTATACAAAATTTTTATATAAAATAATTTGTCTTAATGAGAATCTTTCATTTTCAAACAAACACTCAACATAATAGCTTTTAATTATAAAATTATCACTGTGACGTCATTTTGTATACAAATTTTGTATGAATTTATTGTAAGAATAGTATTTTTCTTATTATTATTCATCTTGTACTTGTTCCAATAATTTTTATTTTTATCTCCCTCTACACCTTTTTGTACGTCTCAGTTTTTGCACTTTCACTTTTGGACATCCTCGTGTCATCTATGTTTGCCAAATTTTAAGTTGATTGGAGATCGAGAACAATATCATTCATACACTAGTCACTTACATTCTAACACATGATACAGAATGTCACCTAAGGAAGATGCTATCACTTGAGAGTTGCAATAGGTGAGATGTATAAAATATGATACCAAAGTATAAATTGATCTCTTTTCTCTAAAAGCTTGTTTGGAACTTGGGGGAGGAAAGGAAAGAAAAGGGAACGAATTTTTTTTTAATTTTCCTGTTTAATTCTGCCTAGGCAGGGAAGGAAAAGGGAAAAGAATAGAAAGGAGAAGAAAAGCGAGGGAAGAAAAACTATCACTCCCTTTTTTTCTTTACAAAATCAAATTTTTTCTTCTCTCTCTTTTCCTTTCCTTTCCTCCCCAAGTTTCGAACAGACGGTAACTATCCATATTATTTTCATAAGACAAATATCTGTCCACTGTATAAAAATGATATAAAAGGACAAAAAAAAAGAAAAATGTTATTTTTATAAAAAAAATTTATACAAAATTTGCACACAAAAATATGTAATAATAGTTATTTTGTAATTAAAAACTATTATTGTAAATTTTTATTTTAAAATAAAACACTCTTATTAAAAGACATTACTTTGTATGAATTTAATTGTTTATATATGGTTACTCAAACATTTCCTAGTTTATACCGTTATCCAAACACTACCTCAGAGCTGTCTCTATACTTTCTCAAAGCATTTTTAGAAAGCAGATAAGAGAGAAGCAATGGCCGCAGTTACAGCATCATCTTCGTCGGGTCTGTTGATAGGCCACGCCTCCAGTCGATGCTTCTCCACAGCACAGTTTTCATCGAACAGACAGGTGTTGAGGAAGAAGTCCTGTTCAGAATTAGGGTTTGTCACTTCGCAGTTGAGTGGCATCAAAATTCCTTACGATAACAATGTATTGGCCATACCACTCTCTGCCCCATTCAACCTGTGCCCCGTAATCTCTCTCTCTCTCTCTCTATATATATACATGCATACATTGTTTGCTTAACTTTTGAAGAAAACTATCGCTACATGTAACAAACGTCTTCTTTAGGTGTTTGTTGTTCTGTGTTTTTCTGATTCGTAAGCTTAATATGTATAATGTGCATATATATCTGGGTGTGCTTTTCATCGGTTTATGTGAATCAACTGAATTATTTATGTAAAAATAATTTGTATGGTGGAATTTTTTTTTTATTTTTTTTTGGGGCAAGAGCAAAGTCTTAGTTCTTACCTAAATGTCAATTTCAATAAATGGGAGACTATAGTTTCATATTATCTTGGTTTACTGCATACTAATTAAAATTAAATTTAATTACAATGACTATTATCTTCCAAGCATTTTATTTTTAATGATTAAATTTTTTTATAGCAAAGATGGAAAATAAAATAAAGCATATGCCAAAATCATAATTGTTGCACATTAGTTTTGAATAATACTAAATTTTTATATGTCAAATAATTTGTTACATATAAAAAAATATGTCAACTAACTTATAGAGGCATCTACAATAATCTAATTACATGTTGAAAAAAATATAAAAGTTAACTTGTACATAACTCCCTGCTTGATTTAATCACAAATTTTATGTTTCCCGTGATTCATGTCATTTTGATTGAACACTAGTTTCATACACTTGGAATATCTATACTATATCTATATGCAAATGTAGTAGGAGATTTTAAGTCTTCCAAAATTCAATCCCTATTTTTTTAAAAATCCTAAAAAACTACAATGCCATGTGGCACATTTAACTCTTCCAACCAATTAGACTATTCTCTCTCTCTCTTATAAAGGAAAAAAAACAAAATTAAATAATGATTAAACAAATAGTAAATCATGCAAAGTAATTAAAAGGAGTTAAATATTGATAAAGAAACACAAAAATTAACTAAAGGAAAGAATTTTATTATGGGCAAAAATCTCTCTCTAATAAAAGTTTGATTCCTAAAATCTTTATGACTCTATAGATATCTATCTATCCATAGTCAATACTATTCTCTCTCTCTCTCTCTCTCTCTCTCTCTCTCTCTCTCTCTCTCTCTCTCCTAATCAAAAAGAGCAAAAATACACCTGGCTCCTCCTCTCCTTTACAATTTTTTGAATTTGCAAAATTCCATTCGAAATTCAAATATCTCATTAAAGATATTGTGATTCTTAAAATCTCTAAATTCAAAGTAATTGAAGGAGCTAAATATTGATAAAAAAAACACAAAAATTAACTAAAGAAAATAACCTTATTATCAGCAAAAATCTCTCCCTAATAAAAGTTTGATTCCTAAAATCTTTATAACTCTAGATATCTATCTATTTATAGTCCATACCACTCTCTCTCTCTCTCTCCCTCTCTCTCTCTCTCTCCTAAAAAAGATCAAAAATACACCCAGCTCCCCCTCTCTCTTACAATGTTTTGATTTTTTAAAATTTCATTCCAAAATTCAATTATCTGATTAAAGATATTGTGATTCTTAAAATCTCTAAATATTGTTGTAATTCCTGAAATCTCTCTTAATATTATAGCTTCCTATAAATATATATATTTTACTTTCTTTCTCTCCTTCAACATTTTTATTGTTACTCTCTTCTCTTTCCCCAGAATCCAGTCACAGATGTGAGTCTCACTCTCTCTCTTCTTTTTCTCTATCACAGTAGTGAAAACTCAAGTGGAACAAAAAAAAAATCCTCAACTGGGGCACAAACCTAGAGGTGAGTCAACCTATCTCTATTGCCTCTTTTTATTTGTGTAATATAGATATTTCTATCAATTACCGTAGTTTTTTTTTAGATGGTTTTTATTTTCCCATGTTGTGGAAGGGCATTGCGAGATGAAGTTATTGTTGGAAAAACTTTTTTGATGATAACTTTAGGTTGATATTTTTAAATGTTTTTTTTAACAAAGTACAAACTGTGATATTTTTTTTCCTGATTTAAACGTTATGTGAATTTTTTTAAATTGTGCTAGATTGTCCCAAACTGTACCAAAATTCATAATTGTGGAGGGGCTCTTTATTGATCATTGACTCCAACACCTGAGCTTTTGATTTATATAATATTACCATTGAGATAAGGTTTTTCAAATCATAAATGGAGGTAGATAAAAATTGCGCCACGATTAGCTCGAGATAAGAGGTAAAGTTTTCTTTTCTTTTATTAATTTATTTATATTAATTATGTCTTTTTTGTTTAGGTGGTTTCCAGTTCATTGATTTCTATACCATTGGGGATAGATGATCACACAGAGGAATGTACACATGTTGATGCTACAATCAAAAAACATGTGAGGGAAGACTGTCCGAAGACGAAAGAGGGCGGGCCGGGCGTAAATGCCCTTAAAAACTACAGATTAAATTTGTTTTTGGAATAATTTCCTTACTATTGTCCTATAATTTAATTGAGTTACGAATAGCATGTGATATCTATATTTGTGTACAAAACTTGCCTTTTGCTTTTTATTTGCTCTCTGAATTTTTTTTTTAACATTTTAAGAGCTTGGATCTCAGTGGATTAGAGAGATATTTGAGCAATGAATTAGAAAGATATTTCAGCATTGAATTGGAAAGAAATTTTAGGAATGAATTAGAGGGAGAACGATAGTAGGATTAGAGAGATTTTAGGAATTTTTTTCCCGAAGTGTTTCTTAATCAATTACGAAAATATTTTAGGATTTAGGGAGAGATTTTAAGAAGTTATGATTATCTAACATAGATTTCAAGAACGGAAGAGGGAGAGAGATAGTGGGAATAGAGAAATCTTAGGAATTTTTTTGTTGGAGTGTTTCTTAATCAATTACGAAAAGATTTTAGGATTTAGGGAGAGATTTTAGGAAATTGTGATTATCTAACATTACCTAGTGATTTTAGGCGTATTTTGTACTTTTTTAAAAAAATTTAGTCTTAAGTGAATTTTTGCTTGTTTAGATTTCAACGCATTAAATACTAAAAAAATTGGAATACAATATTGAAGCACAAAGAATCCATAACTTTGCTTTTTTTTTTTTTTTTGATCGAAAAAATCCATACTTCCCAATGATGGGTTTCAATGTTAAATTCAAACCCTCTAAAAAAATACAATCCTTTAATTTCTATGTTACTTTATGATCTCAATTTGCACTTTTTTTTCTTTTGTGCCACCTTATAATAATCATTAGTGCCCCATATTTATTATTTTAGATTATATAACTTTCTGTATAACATGAATTAATGCCTTTAGATTCTATAAATCGATATGCATAGCAGGAGTTATTGCTTTTACCACACGGACCTAAGGTTTAATATGCTATATTTTTAATTAACTACACTCTTTATATTATACAAAATCTCTATAATTCATATTATGATTAAAAAAATTTGAGTCCCGTGCATCGCACGGGTCAACGCTAGTATATATATATATATGTGTGTGTGTTTGTGTGTGTGCAATGCCTGCTTTTGATATTACTTGAATATATAAGTATATAATTTTTGGCATAGATGACAATATCAAAGAAAATGTAGAAACATGTTAATGGTGAAAGAAAAAGGAAAAATTATCTTATAGGGTTGGTTCATACCAAAGTTATAGAAAATTTGGTGATGTGCTGGCTGAAGTCTTATATATGGATTATTAACCTAGACACACATATTAATATCGGGTCAATGTAGAATTTCATGAAGCCTGTGGGGGTGCTCCGGTCCGTCCATCTGCCAGTGTACACAAGTGAGGAAACAGGGAATGAATACAAGTAGGAGAATAGCTGGACTAAAGGATCCTATATGTTTGTGTGTACCGAATAATTATAATGGATTAAGTTTTCTTGAGAAAAATAAGATAAAATTGGGTTGATGCAATTTAACAATTGAGGCTCAATAAAACGATGGTTCATTTGCCAGGAACCAAATTGGGAGGGAAGGGAGAATAGATATGTGATCCTTTCTTTTGATGGGATGGAAAGGGGAGTAAATCCCTCTAGCCTTACCAAAACGAGTCTGCCCAAGAAATGGTGAAAACAAATTATTAGAGAATTTTTTTTACGTCTATGTTCCTGCAAATTAAATTGCTACCCTTTGGACAAGACAATATATCCATCATTCTTTCATATTGGGGTAGTGTGTTAAAGTAAGAGACATTGATCTCTCTTCCATTTCGTTTCCTAGCCAAATAATGGAAAGCGGGCATGCTGTGTATTTGCTTTTCTCTTACTCATGATGATGGATTCATGGAAACGGGCATAGCTTCCTTTCCTCCTTCACCTTTACATCCCTCCTGCATTGTCCTTATAGTAAGTTTTTCCATTAATCAAACCAAATGAAACATTAAGTATGATTTGTCCATCTTTGTTGATAACATATCTCGTTTTGATAGAGAAGATTTAGAAAGAAAGTTTTATTCTCTCTCAACTTTTTTCCACTTGTTAATTGCAAAATTGGGGATGTGAATCACTCCTATGACATTCAGATTTTTTAATGATTGATAAATTCATTTGAGTAGATATTACTAGGTTTACGAATCATAGAGTAGACAAAATAAATCTTACATTTTTTCTGCCATTGTTACAAGAGTAACTAAGAGAAAGGGGGGATGTAGCAATCTCAGATTGAGATTTGGTTAATGAAAATACTCCAAGTCCTTGAAAGTTTAATCTATGGTTTATCACATTTTTCATTTTTTCTGTTTAATTTAAAAAGGATTTGGATTAGGCAGAGATCTTATGATGTAAACTTTTTTTTGCTATTGTTACAAGTTAATTTTTTCTGCTATTGTTACAAGTTGGAAGCACAGACACTCTGTCTACGGTGCCATATGTGTATCGGGGACCCATCCTCCTCGGATACACCAATTAGCATATCCAATATTATTATTTTTTTTTTTTTATGGACACGTCTCGGGCATATCGGGAACACACGTGTCCCTTAGTTGGACACTTTTTGAGACACAGTGGAGTTTAAATGTCATTATTAAAAATATTGGATGGAGTTGAATTTATAAATTTCAAAAGTTTAAAACGCCAAAACATAAAATACTCACACCTAATTTTTTAAATCTTTAACTTGTTAGTTGTTATATTATTGTTGTAACTGTTCAGAAGTTTACATTATATTTTTAGTGATTTATAGATGCTACATTCTTATACATAGCTAATAAAAATATATACAAATATTCTTTTTATTGTATCCCCATTGTGCCTGTGTCCATGTGCTTATTTTTTTGAAAATTATGTTTCTCGTGTTTGGTTAATGACAATACTCCAAGTACTTGAAAGTGTAATCTATGTTTTGTCACATTTTTCATTTTTTTCTGTTTAATTATATCTTTCATTTACGGTTTTATTTGGTATAAATGGGTTCAGAAACAAGTAGGCCAGTATTATACATTTTTGACATGTGCATTTAGTCTAATTTAGGGAACCTTGCCCACTATCTACATGAATTAGATTTCATTCTCTTTGTTTTTCATTTTGGTTTCATAATCAACTAAAATTATTAGTGCTGAAATTTCTTTTAAGAACAATGGATAAACAGCCATTATTATGAAATTTTTTTATTAGTGATGACCTTATCTTTTAAGATATTTATATGCCTCGGTGACATAACATGTTTGTCTTCATCATTAACCATTACTACATTTTATTATTTATGTTCTACAAGAAACATGACACATTTGAAGGAGAGAATTGATGGCATTCATAACTTTCGAAAATAAATTAATGGTAAATTACATCCATCTTTTTTGAGGTTTCAGATTAATACAATCTATCTTTAAGATTTTAGAAATTACATTTCATTCCCTTGAGGTTTGAGGTGAGTTACATTTTTTTTCATATGTTAAATCTTTTAACAGAATATACGTAATGCCAGGAAAAAAAAAAGGTTCATTACCTAAATTTTTCCTAATATGCAGGAAATAACATAAATAAGATTTTTTTTTTGCTTCTAAAATTAATTAGTGTGTGTTAATTTTTTAAATCTTTGTTTTTTTGCTTCTAAATTCATAGTATATATGATCTAAAAACTTTGATACAATTATAATTTCTTAAAAACCGTTTTTTTAATTTAAGTAACTAACGTTGTTGTTTTTTATATTAACTTTTTGTAGCCATTTTTATATTGAAAAACTTTTTTTTTATAAAAATTATAGAATCTATATGGACCTATATTTTTAAAAAATAAGACTTTTTTATTTATTACCATCTGAATCCTGTACTATAATACATGTTTCTTCTCTTTTTTTTTTCATTATTCAACATAATAATTTCACATATTTTATGTTATTTCATATACATTAGGGGCAATTTAGATAATGAACCTTTTCTTTTTGCTGACATCATATATATTATGTTAAAAAATTTCACATCTGAAAAAAAATACAACTCATCTCAAACCTCAAAAGAGAGATGTAATTTCTAGAATCTCGGAAAGTAAATTGTAATAATCTGAAACCTTAAGGGAGATGAATATAATTTACCCTAAAATTTATTTTCAGGTCGTATATGTCCTTTCACAGGGAAGAAAGCCAACAGGGCAAACAAGGTTTCTCACTCAAACCATAAAACGAAAATGTTGCAGTTTGTGAACCTACAGCACAAAAGAATCTGGTGGGAGGCAGGCAAACGTTACGTCAAACTGCGGTTGTCAACCAAGGCAATAAAGACCATGGAGAAGAATGGATTGGATGCTGTTGCGAAGAAGGCTGGCATTGATCTTCGCAAGGAATAGTGAATAGAGTTCGTTGGTTTTGCCTAATGCTGACGGTAAAAAGCATCACTAGTTGCATGCTTTTTATATGTTATTATTTTGTCCGTGGCATTTTTACACTGCTGTTTTTATTTATTTGAATGAAAAGCTCCATTATTGATATCTTTCTCTGATTTTCTTTTGTGCATTCTCTCAAGGTGAACTAATTTTACTGCACAGAGAGAAAGAGAGAGAGTTTTTTGTTTTTTTTGGGGCTCATTTCATCTCTCACTCCAAAAAATTCACACTTTGCTTCTCCCTTTCCCTTGATTTTATTATTAATTGGATTTTGCTAGCATCAGGCTTATTAATGTTGTAGAAGATATCATAGCTATTGGCATTTGTGAGAAGACAAGGATTGATATCTTGTGATTGTGAGAATTTTGATATGTTTGAAAGGGTCTTGTCTTTCTGTGTTCTATCCTGCTAATACTACATCTTGTAATGGTTTGTGACCCTATCTTCGTCCAGTAAAAGTAAGTGTTTGGGGAAGCGATCTTTCGAATAGAGTCCTCTTTTTCGTTTTTCTTCTCTTTTTTCTTCTTCTTTTTAACTGAGCTTAGAATCCACGCTTTAGGAATTACATATTTAGAGTGGACATATTCTCTAACTGCCATGTTTTAATCATGGTGAGTTTTTCAACATGAACAGAAGAAAGAGATGGAAAAAAACAGAAAAAAGTTTCTAGGAGAAAGAAGAGGGGAACTATTTATTTTTGCATAAACTCAAGATGTTGCATTTACACTTTGTCAATAGTGGAGACTGGCATTTGCTTGTCAAAACTTGTCCTTGGTGGAAATATATATACATATACATATAGAGAGAGAGAGAGAGAGAGAGAGAGAGAGAGAGAGAGAGACATGGCCAAAACATTACTCTGTTGTGTCAAGAGCTATCTGCAACACATCTTCAAGATACTTCTCTGCAGCAGCATAATCCCTTCTTTTGTCCTCGATGGCTAAAGCAGCCAAGGCTTTATCCTGCATGAGAAGGAAAAAAATAGAAACATTCCAGAAATCATTGCAGAGAAACATGCATAAGCTGATGCCTATATATTAACAGCTATGTATCTAGATCAAGAAACAGAATTACAGGAGGTAAGTCTTGGTAGCTTCTCAAATTATCAACTATTGGAGTTGTTTTATTCTCCAACTCGTCCCTCTGCTCAGCCATTTCGACCAAAACCCGGTGGCTTATCTCTGGAGTGTAGCCCACCCGATTTATTAACTCCTGCACCAAAAAAAAAATTTTTTTTGTATCAATAATATATCCAATTTAGAATTGGATGAGAAAATAATAGAGGTTGCAAAATCAAATACATAATAGCACAGTCAAAAGTAAATCCATCAATCTATGGAATGAAACTAAGTACTGTTGCTGTTGTTGCAGAATGAATACTCAAAACAATCAAAACAGAAACATCAAATATTGTACCAAAAACAAAAGATGGTGATACCTTGAAGTTAGCATGTTGTTGCAGGTATTGTTGTTCTTTGGCAGCCATAATTTCCAAGTTTGTCTTCCATTTTCCCATCCGAGCCTCGCAGGGAGATGCATCATCCTCCAGCTGTTGAAGGGTTCTAGCCAAGAAAGAGAAAAGAAAAAGAATAATCCCTTGCAAATGTGTGTATATATATGTATTTATGTAACAACCTTCTACTTGGAGTCCTGAAATTATAATTCACCAAAGAACTGAAGCTGGACTGTACCTTCTGAAATAAGTCAGCCTTCCTATTGCCTTTCGCGTGTGATCGAGAAGAATTTTGGATTCCCTCTCAACTTGAATCCTCTTCTCCTCAACTTCAGTCTTCCTCAAAGATATATCTCCCATTGCTATAAGAAAACTGAATGTCCACTAAATAAGACCTCAACATCAAAACAAAAACTTCAAAAAACAATATTTATGCAGAAAAACAACCCACCTATTGAATTCAGTATCTCTTATATTCAGCAAATTTGCCACACTTGCAAGAACTTGTGTTGATTTAACCACTTTTGGTGGAAAACTCTCTTGTGCCAATCCCACATTCTCCAATATTTCTCTAATCCCTGAAGCTGCAGAATGGGAATATGAAACTAAACACCACCGGAAAAAAAAATATATATATATATATATATAAAATCTCCACACATACACCTAAAAAAAAAAAAAAAAAAATCAAAAGATGACCTTGGGAACGATACTCGGCTGCTTTTTGGTGGAGATCATTTGCAACTATCAAAGCAGCCTGGGTGTTGGCTTGGGAGATGCTGGCAAGATTATGTAAATGAGGAATGCTCTGAGGAGTGTATTCGAAAACCGGAACATCTTTACCAGCAGCACCAAATTGAGATACAAGCCAAGCTTTTACTTCTGCAATCTGACTGCTGTTGAAACTACTTCTACCTTCAACTAGTGAAGGATCATTTTCAGAGATTATGTCACTCATTCTTTATGCTAATGTATTGGTTTCAAAGTTTTTTTAATCAGGCCTGGAAGAAGAAATGAGAGAGTTTTATATAAAGATTTGTATGCATGTGAAGAATTAAGAATATGTGCATTGAATAGCACTAGAAATCTTGTGATACAGTAAATTTCATATAATTAAGTAACAATAATATTGCAGCCATGTGCAACAAACAGATAACGGCACTACTACCAGAACTATTGATAGCAAGGACCCAAATGAGAAAGAGCTCTATTTTCAGAAACATAAAGCTGCAGGCCTGAAGCCAATTTCATTGAACATGCTCCAAACTTGGCATTTTTTTTAATTTTTAGTTTTTTTGGTTATACGGTCAGGGATGTCTGAGTCAACTTATACACACCTCGCTAATCTCCTCCCCAGTCTTACAAATGGGTAATGCTATATATATAGAAGAATTGTACATAAAATGCATACAAAGTAATGTATATGGGTTGTAAGCTTATTACTTTAAAATAAAGAACCGACAAAAATACCATTTAATTGTTACTACCACATTATTCTGGTGCAAAATTTTATTCAAAAACTTTGAAAAAACAACATTTTTTTTACAAATTTAGGCATATAAGTGAGCTAAGATAGGTCATCTAAATTTCACAGGAATTTCTCTCACAATGATTCCAGATTTCTAGGTTTTAATTGTTCGGAACTAACAGCTAAAGTGGAAAAATGATGTAGCCATTCAAGAAGTGTACTACTTCAGACTCTAAAACACTCCATAAAAGGGTGTTCATGATTTCGCTCTGCACATGAGTACCATTGCGTAGATCTGATTCTCCCAACTCTCGAATTAATTAATGTATTTTATCAAAAATGCCAATATGTTCCAATATTACGAAGTATTATGCGGGTCCCATGAAAATTCTCAAAAAACTACAGTATGCCAGTCGCATGAATGAGACCAGTGCCAATGTTTATTTCATTTGTTACTTTCTAGGTTATATGCTTATGTATTTATGAATAGAATTACAATCTACGTAACCCGAAGTTGTGTTCACAAGTCATTGGATTATGAAATAATTTGAGTACCAAGTCCAATGATTCGTAAGAACTCTGTGTTGTTCTTCATGAATTGGGTTTTCAAAAGTAGAGACGTGATTCATATAGTATTAATGAAGTAGATGATAGAGAGAATGTATCATAGTACCTGACTGCCTTAGAGCATGCATCATTTCTGATCTGAAATATGGTTCATTGAGAGAGAGACAGAGAGGGACTTAGATTATAGAATAATGGTTTTCTAGAGAGAGAGAGAGAGAGCAACGGCGGGGGAGGGGGGAGGGGGAGGGGGCATATGATTATGACCATAGAAACAAATTGCCAATTCAGTATGCAAGTATTTCGGAGTTAATTTGAAGGAATAATAAATATATACATATAAAAAAAGTAATAATAAAGAAAGAAATATAAAAATAAAAAAATAAAACCAATTGAATTTTTGGCGGAGGGATATTTAGTTTTGATAATACGATACCGTGTGCCTTTAGAATGAAACTGTCTTAATTCTTAAAGTTCTATTTCTAATTCCTAATCAGTTAATTTCTAATTTCTAAAGGGAAATAGAACTAGAATTCATAAACAATTGAAGTTCACTTTCTTTTCTTCTTTTTTTTTATCTAGAATAAATTAAGACACGCACACTTGAAATTCAAAATCGGACACATGCAAATCAAAAAGGCCTAACTTTTAAAGAAATGACAGGAACTTATAAAACTTACTTGAGTGGAATACCTGGTTGATGCAGAACACATAAATTTTTTTTTCTTTTTATTTGTATTCGCAGTTCACTCGATTCCCCTTAGGAACACAACACAGACTTTATTTTTTCTTGAACATGATATCTCTAAACATCTAAGGTTCACAATTGTTACAATTCAGAAAATGGGACTGTGAATACAACCATAACGATTTTGTCAATGAAATGTAAATTTTCATCCAATTTGATAATTAAATTAAACGTACAGAGGCTTGAAAAGCATTTGCAACTAAAAAATTCTGCAACACTTAGTAATGGTTTTAACAAATAGATAAAGATCTATTATTTTAGCAAAATGAGATCAACATCTAGCCAAGACCTCAGATTTGGACTATATCATAACCAAAACACAAGAAGGATATTTATATCTAGGCAAACATAGTTTTTCTCCTTACTATTCAGAATCCACAACCACCATATTCCTGACTATTATTAACAGATATTCACCTTACTCAAGCCTTCCTGTAGAGGGATTTAACCAAGACTCAAAATCATAATCAAAACCAACCATTACAACTCATCACAACATGAAAGTCCCTACTTAAATCTTGATTCTTTGTCTATTGTCCCTTCATAATCAGTATTCCCTTTCTTCGTTGCACCTGCAAAACAATTGATCACAAGCCATAACCAGTAGTGACAACATCACCCTTGTGGAACTAAAATTTCCGAGCGTTCAAAAATTCAGCAAGGAACATGTTATGGCAGAGGACTGTGGGATCAAACCCATTTGATAGTCAACAGCAAGAACTTTGGTGCGTAGGAGGGCATATGATACAATATTAGCCTTAAACAGTATGCAAGTCCTCTTTGTCATTAACTTGTTTGAATGAAGAAACTGCAGGCAAAAGTGTAACGGGATGTCCATGTATGTAGTTTCTGCAAGTAAGATGAATCTTCCAAGAAATGGTAACAATGCTAAATCAAAGGTTCAACTTTGGGGGAACCCAAACACCTTAATAACAGGCATAAATTCTCATTTCAGAAATTGAACAGGCATGAATTCTTTGGACAAAAATATATCCTGTCCATGCTAGATATTGCATATGAAACTTTGTGTAACTTGGTTTTGTGGATTAAACAGAGTCTAGATATCAAACTGTACTCATATTGGCAAGGGACCCTCCACATTGTTTAATTAGTCACACACATAAATCATATGAATAAAAATGATAGAGCCTCTATTTTAAGTGGAAGATTTTAAAAAGTCCGTCCAAATGCGGGCTTTTTAATTGAACTTTCTACACTATCATTTCTTTCCCACGTGGTGTAGCGGAGATGACCTCAATTAACTCTATATTAGCAAAATGAGTAATACTCTGGCTAAAAAAAAAAACCATCATACAGCTTGGTCAAATGCATAATAGGAAGAAAGAACACTAATGGTGAAAGTGAAGAATTTAGGATAGTATTCAGTATCTTACACTCAATTCGTATGCAAAAGGAGTGCTCAAAGATTACCAGCATAGTTACAGAAAAGATGCATTAATATAATTTTTTAAGCAAAAAATAAGAAATGCCACAAGTCTGTGACTCTGTTGGTAAGCGCCAGTGTGTCAGAAGCATTTTCTTATTAAAGCAAAAAATTCAACCGAAGACATCAAGGAGCAGGGGAAAAGAAAAAGAATAAGGGAGAAAAACTAAAAGCAAAAATTTCTCTCTATGGTGTAACGACACTTGAACAAAATTTTAGTTAGTGGTATATTTCAGTGCCACTCTATAACATGAAGTTCAATTCCAAATCTATAAAAATGGAATCCAAATCATAACTTATCCAATAAAGGCTACCATGGAAGTAAGAAATTCACCTTCAATAAGTAGGCCTCTGTTCTAAAACCAAATCATCGGCAGAGTAATAATCAGCAATGAGCCGATACATATATGCTGGGTTATGTCCTCCTCTGTGAATGAAGTACATAATGTCAGAGTATTATCACACATATGCTAAACTGTCCGAAAATTGCAGATATAGAGAAGTTTAAGTTGTTAAGCATATCAACCAAATTGGTGGGTAATGCTGTACTATAAACCATGAATATTTTTTTTTTCATTTTTTTTTTAATTGTGTTGCAGCACCTTACAGTCCTGCCACTCTCCCCGAGTCATGTGGGACTTCAATGCAGCCCCCAACACACTTAGCCCCTCGGCAACTTGAAGTTTTTGAGTGCATGATCCAAATAAGTGGGGTTCAGAAATTTAAATGTTGTACACTGGACCATGAACTCTTCTTTCTTAATCTTTCTAAGTTTTCCATACGTCAGATAGTAATAGTACCACTCCCTGCAGAGTCCCTGTGACTGCTAATGCAGGCCCCACAAACCCCCCCCCCCCCCCCCCCCCCCCCCTCCCTTCTTCTTACAAGGGCATGTGCTTAAGAAAAACTAAGACAAACCAATAAAAGAATATAATTAGAATTAAATGCATTTAAAGTTTCAGAACCCAATAACAGCCAGTATATATTTTAGAGAGAATTCTTCTCAGAAATACTTAACATCCTGCAACTTGTTGATTACAAGATCTTGTATTTGTCCAAAAGATTTTTGAATTGGAAATACTGGTGCTAGTAATACAAAGCAATCAAAACAGTGCATACAGAAGACAGCCTTACATATCAGTGATGAAAAGACTGACGAGCTCTGGAGGCACATAATCAAATGCAGGGTTGGCAACATGAAGAAGAGGAGCACCACTGCCAATTCCAAAATCCATGCAGTTGGAGAATTCCCCAAAATCGACCAGTTCAAATGGGGATCTCATGTCATTCAGCAAGACCTCTGGATTATGTGCGTACAAGGGACACAGCTGTTAAATAAACAATACAGTTATAACTAGAGTGCCAAGTAAGACATCAGAATCAAGACTAATTTATGCCCAAAAAAAATTTCGAGTGTCACAAAAACGTGAGTTTTCACAATTGAAGGCTGCATATTAACTCTATGAGTCATTATCTCATGATCAAAAACTACAAGGTATGTAAAGCCTACAACTTAGAATCTAATGTGTAAATTGATTCGAAACCTTAGCCAAAGTCAAGGGAAAACACTTATCTGTGTAACCTTCATATGTAAAAATCTTTCTATATAATTATATCAACTCACATCAAGATGCCAGAGGCAATTACCAAAAAACTCAAAACAGGTGTTTCTATGAGATCTTGTAAGAAGTGTTGTAGCACTTTTTTCTCCTCCAAATAGTGTTGAATATGTTGACTGTTTCTTTTAAAGATCTTTTGATGTAGAACAAAACTATGAAACTTAGTCCTGCAGGCAACAATTGGTGGTGAACTAGGATTGTGGGAGCTGGAATGACCATTTGAAACAGTGGAAAAAGTCCTAGGTTTTCAAGATGGAAAAGTTTTGACTTGATTTCGCAGGTGATAGCTTGCTGGAATTGCAGAGTCAGTTGTGATAAATTCTGAAAAGTACGTATTTAAGGTTTTTAGTGTTAAATTAAATGTCAATGGTAGAGATAATTAGCCTTGGTAGACAGGTTTTGGTGTTGGAAATAGGGGTATTATTGCTTTGAACAGTTCAAGGCAGACAGTGACTTTGCTATGCCTGTTAAATAGAAGAAGCAAGCGAGAAAGAGGAGAGGAAGACAACCTAGGAACTCAGCAAGAATTCTTTAGGAATCACCCTCAAGGTTAATTTGCATTAGGCATCACACTGGAGCTTGAAAAGCTTGTAAGAGATCCCAGAAATCAACTTTATGTAATAGAAAGATTGTCACCAAATCCACTCCCTAGGACTAGGATAGGAAAATAGTAAGCATGGAACTGTGACTAATTAGAATAAATTAGTCCCATTAAAGAGACCCAATAATATAAACTGGACCTGTGGCACAACCTCTGAAAAATAACTACATCTTCTGTACAGTAAATCGCAAAATCCCTAATAAAAAACAAAAAATACAAGTCAAACTAAACCAGCGTTTATTAGAAAATTCTTAAATGTGATCGATGAAAAATTCTAGATTTACCCCTTTCATTGTTTGCATGTTAAGCGTTATCTTCAAACCTACTCTTTTGTCTGAAGAGTTTATAAGAATTAGGTTAAGTTTCTATGATTAAGTTCATAACTTTAGAGCTTCAAAAAATATTGTTGCATGATGGCATACCTTGTGCGTACCAGCGACCACAACAAACGGAACAGCATACTTGTGAGCAGCAAGTGCAACCATCCTCAACCCAACAGGTGCTATGACCCCACCATTGGCCATCACAGCATGAACACCAACTATGACCTTTATGAGAAGTATCAAATTATGACAGCTTAATGTAATCCACATTGTGCAGAATGGTAGGCAAAAAGCAGCCAAATTTCATAATTACCATGTTTATTCGAGAAATCATGGTAAACACTGCAGAATCAGTGACTACAGTAGTCTGCACACCTCTTTTGACCAATTCTTTTGCAAGAACATGCCCCAGGAACCTAATCAATGACAGTACCAACAAAAAGATAAATATTGTGATCGAAGACATCTTGATCCAATGTAAAAAGCTGCTAGTTCTATTGCTTTACATTGTAAAAGTTGATAGTCTTCGGTACAAACCTTGGAGCACCCTCAGTGACAAAAACCCGAAATGATCGTTTTTTCTCCTTTGCAGCAGATAAGAATTCCAACACAGTTCTAGAATGACCTAAAGTTAATATTACCTCGCTGAGAAACACAGTTCAAGTGTTAAAAGCTAAAACCACTGCATAAACAGAACAAACACATAAACAGAGTTTTATTGCCTGTTGATATTTAGAAGAAAATGAATAAAATTCATGAAAATCCGCTTAGGAACTGCTGTAATAAAGGGATCAGAATCAAGCAAATATCTCCTTTTCCCACATGTTGGACACTGACATTTGGTGGACAATGACGAGAGAAACTCAACCCCAGAAAGCAACAAGTGTCTCACATACTTCTAGCAAGCATTAAATAAACAAAAAAAATAAATGAACTAATGCATTTTTGAGAAGGTTAGAGCCTGAGGACAAGATGAAACAAAGTAGCCCGTGGTGGCTTGAACAAGTGCAAGAAAGGCCAACAACTGTAAAATAATGTAATTTTCTCCAACTGAATGCAAAACAAATCATAAGAGGGAAGGCCTGACAACAATAAGAGGGAGAAAATGATCAGACAGCAAGAAAAGACAAAATCGTTAACAGTTCAACAGAACAGGGTCGCAAATGAACTTACATGGAAAAAAATATTCTTTAGCCCACCCCCAAATAATTGGAATTTTAATGCTTTTCTGAATTGCTTAACAAAATTGTCTCAAGTCAAGGCTGAAATTTTAGCAGGAATACAAAGATATCAAACATCCTCAAGGTTGCTCAATATATCGATGAGAAGTTATCAAGTGATGAGATCAAAAAAAGTCTTACAATCACTAGTCAAATCCAAATTCCCCCTAATGGCAGAATGTTAGACTTCTTGATGTAGCAACAACGTAAGGAAACTTGTGGGTAGAGTCAAAATAAATACAGATGACACAAGATTTAGTCGTACATCTGATAAAACAAGTACCCGAACATCCCGAACCATCTTCTCTAGTATCCCTAGAATTAGCTCTCAAAAATGGGTGAAAATCCAAAAGATATATGTTTTGGGCTAAAAACTCTAATGTTATCAAAAGCCATAACACAAAGTGGGGAATACTCAGTGCAGTATACAAGAAAACAAGAGACAAGAAGAGGTGACAAACTGAAGATAGAGGCACCTGACAAATTGGGATCCAGACCTTTTCATAACGTAATTAGACCAATAATTTTTTCCAATAGCAGCCAAGAAAAAAAAGAGAGAAAAAACCACAAACCTCAGAGGGAAAAGGAGACCAAGAATCATATGAACCAGGAACATTCCATTGACATGACAAAGAAGAAAAGAAGAGAGACACCTCAAAGAAATAAACTTTTTGGATCACATAATAAAATGTACAAAAACTTCAACTCTAAGCAAGTTCTTGATATGGTTCTACCTAACCTGCAATAAGGAAACAACTATTTCCATTGACGGAGTATATGCCTTTGCAGACAATAGATCCATGTAGCAGACCCTAAATAGTTGGCGTTGAGCCTTGTTGAGTTGGATGTATACATAAAAATAATATTAGAAAGAAAAATAAATAAAAAGATCAGCCACGTGCATACTGTATCCATCACATATTTCTCGTGTTCCCCCACATTTGCATCATGTGCAAGGTCGTGGTAGAGTTAGTAAATCATTTATGTCTTTACTGTAAAGCACTCAGGGTTGTGTGCTTTTCTTTTCTGGCCTTTTTGGGTTTGCTTCGTGTTATATAAATAGACATGTAACATAATTTCAGGTCAGCAGAATTACAGGATAAAGATCTAAAGACCCGGTTTCATGTGTCCGTAAATTGTTGCAAGGTTCAAACTAATTGGATGCCCTCATGTCCTAATCTGCTGATAACTATATTCATAAAAGCTTCAATACAACTTGCAACAATAGTCATGACTGCTCAAAGACAAGTACGTCGCAGATAAGACAATGAACAGTCTTGTTAACTTGGTTTAATACTTTAATATGACCGGAAACATAAAATTCTTATGGGTGACAAGTATCAGCACATACCAAAAGAACAGATGGTACGCATGTAAAATAATTGGAAGGAAACCTTTTGAAGTAAATTCCAGCATATAAAGAAAGTTGAAGACAGAAAATAACTTATCCTTGACGAAAATTAGTACTTTTGATGAATATGCTCCACTGCTTGCTCAGCAATTTGTTCATGGCAAGTATCAATATCTTCAATTAGTACATTAATTGCCTCGATGACATCAAGCTTTAATTTTTGGCTCTCCGCATTTTTATCAGCTGCTATACAGGACAATAATTAAATTAAAATTGAGACTACTAGATGAATAATGCCGAAATACTGCTTTCAATATTGTTCTATGGAATTTTTATTTGAGTTTTCTAAAATAAGGACCAAAAACAATACATTTTCCTTTTTCTACAAAATCAAGCCCAGTAGAATTCTGGCAAGCTGATGCTGAGTTATGCATGTTCTCTAGAAGAGCATGCAATGAAGGTGGATTCAGAAAGTTTCTGGAAGCAACAGCAACAGTAGCAGCAGATGGAACATGGTTACAATCTCGCTGAGCAGTATCTTCATCGTCACTTCCAGCTGATAAATTTAACCCTCTAACATCACTTATCACAGGAGAAAGATCCTCTTCCCTTATAATATGCAGAACACGTCTCACAACATTCCCAATAGCAAGCTCTGTAGTTCAATCATATGGCTTTGTCATTATAAATACTTAAAAATACACAATTAGAGAGTAAATAAATAAACTATTGACTCCACAAGATTCCCATTAGTTGGAACCAACAAATTCTGATCGAATTGTCAAGGAAGCAAAACCTAAATACTATAGCAATAGTCATCAGTTTTCTCTAGCAAAAGATAACACTGCATACATAGAAGCATATGTCTTCGTGCATGTTTACATAGATAATATATATATATATATATATGTACATATATATACATAGGCATGTTTGATATGTAGAAGCGGGGGGGCGGGCCAGGGGGGAGGGCAGTGCTAAAGGAATTCACCATATCACTTCCACGCGTCTCAATCAAGAGAAAGGGGCCCACAAAAAGCAAACAAGACCAGAGAGGAAATGGAATTGAGGCAGCCATATGCTATGGGACACCCAGTTTTTATTTTGTGTTTTTAAAATCCCAGCACATTGGCTGAGGTTTATTGCCACTGTGCATATAGGCAAGCATGCATACCTAAAAAACATGAAAAGGCATGTGACCTTTATGTGTATATATCTCCTATTACTTCATGTTGTAACACCTGGAAAGCATCGAGCCAGCCCTCTTATCATGTGCAGACACATAGTTCTGAAGTTCCTTAATTTTCAAAAGCCTATATATACATATGTATGTAAATGCATAGATACATAAAATGATATGTATCATAATAGGCTAGAGTGGTGCTAGGATGAGGATAAGGTCATGGGTTCAACAAGTCTTAATATAATATCGTGTGTGTTTTTTAACACCACCAAGCCATAGCTCAATTAGTTTGAGTGGTGTGAGGATGAGTATGAGGTCGGGGGTTCAAGTCTTAGAATGAACTTCTTATATGCAACAATGCATATGTTTACAAAGACTTGAACTCACAACTTCAAACTTCTCCTCACAACCACTCAAACCAACAAAGCTACTGCTTGTTGGCCTTTTGCATTTATATTTACCAGCACAAACATATTTTAAAAAATCCATTTACATAGTCGTATGTTAAATTCCTTTACATAATATTGAATAATTATATCCAAAGTGAAAGTGGGAGAAGTGTTCTAGAAAAGTAACAACAAGCATTGAAGCAGAAGAATCTTTTTTTTTTATATAAGTTAAAAAACATAAATTGTGATTGATCAATAAACATTGAAATAGAAGCTACTGTGAGTGCTCAGAGAACAGCGATGTGACATTTAGTACGTGTATCAAGAACTTCTAGTTATACAGAAACTTTGTTTTGGAAGTCTATCCACCAACACACTCCAAATAACCACGGAACATTTCTCAAACAGTCACATTTCATTAACTGATTATAACACATACCAGCAGGACTCATACTAATCAAAATCCCCCCAAAGACCCTCACACTCTCAACAAGAATCACAGTCTGGTTAGTAGGTGGCAAGCTTTATTACAAATTGGGAAAAGATTAAAAGGCCAGCATTCAAAGAATATAAACAGCTATCCTGCATTCAAAATAGCAATTTATTAGTAATTGAGTTTATTATATAATTATGCGTAAGAGTTTTATTTTATGCATAATATGTCATATTTTAGTTTGTCAACACCAATTTACCTTACAGAAATTTTAAAAAACTAAAAACTATGAAGTCCAAGTGTCCTTGGAGATGAGAATTAAATAAATCCGACACTTAGACACATACTCACACCCGTACCTGAGTCCATGTAACATAGAATATAGCTAACGTATTTAGAGAACTCCTAACACCCACACCAAATTTTTCTCAATAAGCTGAACTTACAACAGCATCAAACCTTTATTTAAAAATCCACCATCACCTTACTAAAAATAACACAATAAAAAAATTCATAAACTTCATAATGATTTGATTAATAAATAAAAATGACAAATTCTTTTTCTAAATTGTACCATCAACAGCATTATCTTTCTAGGTTTAGATAAGACTCGCTTCAGACACCATCAAATGCATTTATTTTTTCTTTTTGCGTAGTGGAGGAGCAAATTCCCACAGTTATGGATTACAAATATAACATCACCCCTAGCACACCACTCCCAAGAAAACCATTAATTTTTAGGAGCAGCTTACAATAAACGGTCAATCCCTACGGCTAGCTATGACTTATACTAGCAAATTTGTCAGCAAAAAATTTAATTCCTTGAATATATGCTCTAGCTTATTTTCTCAAGTCTTCTCTAATTAAGTTTTCAATTGAGGAACAACTAGAGCAAAAGGCAACTCCTCCTCAAAATATAATAACAGATTGAGCATACGTGCATGATAATCCTCTTAATGCCATCCTCCCATGCTAGTTTTAATCCATAATAGCTTGCTCAAAAAGTTCAAAAATTGTAGCTGTCCAGACCCAGCTTTGCTAAGTATCCCACAATTCACCTACCTGAATCACCCCACAACCCATCCTTCCCAGATCCCCAAACCCAAATGAGATATAAACTTTCTCTTAACTGCACCAAATTATAAAAGATAGATGTGTTATCCTTGTGCCTTTATCTTATTTCTTTCCCCCTTCCTCTCTGTAAGAGTATACTACCACTTCGACTTACTCTTCCATTTCTACTACTATTCTTACTACTGCTGCCACATATTATATTACTTCATCTTGCAAAACTAATGCAAAGTAGAGAATAATGTTGAGAGAAGGGAAAAAGGAATCACAAGTTGACCTACAACAGCCCATTGAGCGATACTTGTACCTGCTCTTTGAAATTACCTACAAGAAAATGACCCTTACAGTATAAAACAATATACACAAAATTCAAAGTTAATATCCACACCACATCTCACACATGATTCACTCATACAAGTGTGTTATTTCAAAGTGTTCCCTTGAAAGGTTGCCGCTAGAGCCATCGGTGGCATGTTTTATTCTCTCCTATTATTTATATTATTTGTACTAGTAGTAGTAGTAGTAGTAGATTTTTTGGACATAATACCCAATGTTACAATTATTCTAATTTTCAACATTATAGTTTCCAATATTGGGATGGATATTTTTTATGATGTTATATATCACATTCTTCATTTCTTCTACGTATGCATATGAACACAAACACACTCTTCAGACAATAAATTCAATACATTGTATCTTTTCTTAACTCTATTTTTTGCCAAGAATTGGCAGAAATTTTAGTATATCTGAAACCATAAAAGTTGAATGTGTTGATATGGCAACTATATGATCTATAATTAGAAGAGGCTACAAAACACTCTTAAGCCTAGACATTTTGTGGTCACATTCAAAATAGCAATTTGCATATGGAACATGATAAGACCAAATAAATCTGTACATGTATGGTTATGAGACATCCGCATCTTAAATATCAAACTATCATCTTTCATTAGTACCCACTACACATCAAATTGATATTTTCACATTCGCACCCAGACTACAGCTTCAAAAGACCTTCCGAAGTGAATAGAATAGTTATGTCAACCAAAGTTGATTGGAATGCATACCCACAGGGTTTGCAGCAGTCAACTTCTCTCCTAAACCCCTCACTGCCTCAATGAGTGCTGCAGCCTGGTTTGTTGGCGGCATCCTCTGCTGCGAAATTACTGAACGAAGCAACTCTGCTGTTAAACGAGCTGTGGCGTGGGACCCCTCTACCTTACTGCCACCATAAGATTAGAATATAATGCCTCAGGCAACAAATCAATCAAATCAAAATTCAAGTTCAAAAACACCTTACAATCAAAAACAATTTTACATAACCTTGCTCACCGTTTTTTAAGCTTTGCAACAAACTCATTCACAAGGCCCTCCATGTCCGGCATTTGCTAACCCACCTAATTTACTACAAGAACCAGTCAGTAATCACCAGGAAAAACACACAAAAAGCGCCATGAATGGGACTGTTTGGATGCTGAGAAAGTAACGGCAAAGAATAGTGGACGTTTAAAATCACATTATTTAGGACCAAATAGAAAACAATATCATGAAACTTCAGCTTTGTTTTCTTTTTCTTCTTTTTTTCCCTCAATTTTCTAGGCAACAAACAGAGTATAAAACTCGAACGAAATATCGAAAAGCGAATGATAACAAGAAGAGATTGTTAGACATTTTACCTTGAAAAAAACTCTGATTTCTGACTGCGCATGAAGTTTTCAGAGGATTTGAAACGACAATGCACACAAGGCACTCTCAGGGTTTCGGAGAATTTTTTATTTACCAAAATATAATTGGGTTTTTGTAAATTTCTGTTTGCTTTTTCTTTTTGGGCCTTTTTGCATTTTTCTCTTCTTTTTTCGTCAGTTCATAAAACTAAAAGGCCCAAATTTTTAAATAGAAATTCGGTCATTACATTTTACCCAAGTAATTTGGCCGGAAAATACTTATGCTTCTTTTGACCTGCATGAATGAAAATGGAATGACGGGAAATAAAATAAAATGAAAATAGAGTGGAATGAAATAATTCACACTCTTTATTTGTTTAAGAATTAGTGATAGGAATGTTAGAATTATAGTTATCAATACTCTACCGTATGAATTAGTGTACAACCGTTCGAGACAAAAAAGAAATAGTATAAAAAAGAATAAGTACATTGCCAGTCAAAGTACCGATCAATTATGTAAGTTGTTTATCGAATATATCAAAGTTATCAAAGGATACGGCTTTTGTATAATTTATTTTTATTATATTTTGAAGATATATGTTTGTTGAAAATATAGAGACAATTAATGTGTTTAAAATATTTTTAAATATATACTTAGATTGTAAAATACTTTTAGGCTGTGTTAAAATAGTTTGGTGTTAAATAATATTTAATATTAGTAATATCAAATTTTGTAAATAAATTTGTAGTAAGTAAGTACATATTTCTTCAATAAATCCGAAACACTACCGCATCCGTATCTATATCGACAAATAACATATCAATAACAAACAAATAAAAAAATACACTAACTAGTACGGTGTTAAGCTCTCTTTTTGTTTCTCTCTGCTTCGTCCTCCTCTTTCTTTCTTCTTTCATTTCTTCTTTGAACTGGATATCGCTTTAGAGGTGGCGAAAGAAGGGGGTGGCGAGATTAGTGGAGGAGGAAGAGGGTGGCCCAAAATGTGAAAGTTGAGGGCGGCAGCAAAGTTAGTTTGTGGGAGGGGGCAGCGGGGCTGGGGAGGGAGGCAGTGGCGATGGTGGCAGATAAGGTGGGTGTGGTGGTCTCTTCTTCCTCTCGTTTCTCTCTCATATTCCATCATGAAGTAAAACAGTGAGAATCAGTTAATCCATTAAGGTAAGCAATGACCCTACTAGGAAATTCTTGGTGATGGAATATGAGAGACAAACGATTAAAAATTCTTGATGCTGATCCAAGAATCAATGCTTACAGGGATCATTAGCGGGCTCTTTATGAAAAGAGAATTTTTTTAATAAAATATTATTTAACTAGAATTGTTTTAAACTTATTTATATGATCCAGCGCCGTTGATATTGACACTTAATGCTTTTATTTATGTCTATTTAGTTTCTTTGGCAAAAATAGTAAAAAATTTTAAAAAATAAGTAATGATAAAATAAAAATGTCATTGCTATTGACTGTTTTAATTTTAAAACTGAAAGCGTCGTTACCAATGAAGCTTTTTGTATTAACACTAAAAACATCAATAATAATAACGTTTTTAGTTTTAAAACTAAAAGCTGTATTGATGTTTTTCTCGTAGTTTACCACCTTCAAAATAAGAAACTGTTCTATTTCTTTTAGTGAAAAGATCACTCTGCATAGTATAGAACCCATTTGATTTGGTATCATACGATATGCCTTCGTCGGAGTCTTATACTATATTTCCGCTCTGATAACACATCACTTTTACCATATTTATGTGAACTATTTTGTAAGTCAGTGATTGCACTATCACAAAGTCGTAATTAATTACAGTAAAAAACAAATTCATAATATAAAAATGCTTTCAAACTATCCAATAACATTGAGATGGCTTCTAATGTAATGTTTTAGATTGGGCTTAGTTAGGCATGTGCCCTAAACATCCATAACAAATGGCTATGACATTTCAGTTCATGCATTTTAGTAGTGCCATGCAAATCACAGTGAGAGGCACTATTGATGGGTAGGTGAAGCTGTGCAATAGAAAGCTGGCTCTTACTGAAGTTTGGAGGAAAGGATATTTCAGTGGGTTCAAGATGATACAAACATTGAAACATAATCCTCTTTCTTTATCTTGTCAGACATTTCGGTGGGTTCAAGATATATTTACAGGGGTCAAATTATACAACACTGAAATTGAAACGAATTTTGTGTGAAATGGGATGCTCTTTCCTGCGGATGGCACCAACTAACAATGGTGGACGAGAAAGGTGGATCAAAGAGCTGCAAATTTTGAATTGGGTAAATCAAATCAACCTTCAGCAACAATGGTGGTTGGAGCAACTGGACCCAAAGACAATGCAGGGCTCTTGAGTGAGCCCTAACTCCACGGCCAGAACCTAGGAGATGTAGCTAGCCCTAGATTCTTACACACAGGATAGTCACAAAGAGAGAGGCGTTGATGATCACTAGCCGTTGGAGCAATGCGTCTTATTTATAGAGGAGAGGAGAGGAGAGGAGAGGAGAGTGAGCGAAAATAATTCCGTAGTTAGGTAGTATTAAGTACTCGATAGTAATCTCTTTCAAATACTGATACGTAGTGTGTGCATACATCAGCAATATGAGTTAGTGGAATAGTAGAGAGAATTTTAAGAAAATAAATACTACATGGCAAAATTTAATAGAATATTTCTTTAAAAGTCTCTCACCACTCCACTAACTCATGTTGATGTATGCACACACTATGTTTCAGCATTTGATAAGAATTACCACTAAGTACTCAGTACTACCTGACCACTAAACTTTTTTTTCATAATGTGTTTTACTTACAGACGAGAGGAGAGGAGAGTGAGAGAGAAACAGAGACAGAGATAAGAGAAGAGAAATCAATTGCGTAAGTGAAAAGAAGAATGAGAGTTTTCTGTTTATATATGCATTATAAAGACATCATTAGCAATAACGTCTTCACTCAAATGCATCATCTTTAATGACGCTTTTAGTTTTATTACTGAAAACGTCATTGTTGATCACTCTTTTACGTTTTAAAATTAAAAGTGTCATTAGTAATGACGTTTTTATTATTATAATTTTGAAATTCAATTATCATTTCAAAAAAGAACTAAAATAGTAGAAAATAAAAAGTGAAAGCATCATTAGTAATGACGCTTGATCACAATCTTATAAATAAGTGTAAAACCACCTTGATTAAATAATTATCTAATAAAATAACTATGTATTGGTAAAGAGCGCATCATTAACTGATTCTCACTTTTTTACTTCATGATGGAATAGCACCAAGAAGAATCAATGCTTTATAATGTCATTCAAGAATGAATCAATTGCATACATTGCGGAACTAATTGTTGCCCTTGATGATGGTATTGATCATTATTTTCAACTACTCTAAAAAAGATGTGGATTATTTTCAAGTGGTATCCAGTCACCTTATTAACCTAAATGTCAAGGGCCTCAAGTATCCTTCCACGTAGTTTGTGAAAAGCAGCTGCCTGAAGCATTTCCAAAGTTGCATTGAATCAAGCCTCAGGTGGCTAAAACTCTAGTTCAAGTCACATACGAATGAAAACCATCTTGAATTCTCTCCCTCCTATGGCTCTTAATTCACCACTAGTTCCAGTGCATCAGCAAGTAACGGATCAGCTAGTCCGAAAACACCCCATAGGATGGGAGAAGGCAGGCAAAGGGTGGGATAATATGAAGATTGCAATTGAATTATGTCATTTACAATACATATTTGTGTATAACACAGTGAATTACAAAAGTTGCCCCCTTGTTAAACTACAATGGCCCTACTAGGAAATTTAGACATCAGCAGTTAAGACATCAAAAAACTGTAACGAATATATATATATATAATATCTGGTGTCTTTGATATATCCATTATACTATTTAATACTTACGAAACAATATTTAAGAGAGAGAATTTAGGTGAATTGACGTGCAGGTAGAGCAGGACCAGCGGATCGTCTGAAGGGTTCAACTGGTGCAGATTCTTGGAGAAGGGCTGCAGCCTCAAAACATTCAGCGGCTTCTAGTGCCGATGCACCAACCTCAGCCTTGTACAGTAGCCCGAGATTGTACCATGCAGAAGGGTTTGTTCTGTCAAGCTTAAGTGCATCAGTCAGAAAGCTTCTCACAACCGGCAATGATTGCTCACTGAGCTCTCGGAGGACAATGGCTGTCGCGATCAAGCTTGGGACATGATTGGGATCAACATCCAATGCCTTCTCAAATGATTTCAGAGCTTCTTTGTGGAGGCCCTTTGCTTTATAGAGTAAACCTAACAAAATCACCAGAAATCTTTTACATTTACCACGGAGGACTAGGACAAAACATTGATCTTTTTATATCTCTCATTATATAAACAGAAGGGACCAAAAGATTTTTTAACAATGAACAATGCACACATAAAAGAAGCTTATGTAATGTTACAAAGTGACTTCCAGGACAAATGACTTGTAACTAAACTCCCACACTATAACTTTTGAATTCTGGAGCATGCTCTAGCTAAATAGTTTGAAGCAATTACATAATTAATGATACATTATACATCAAAAAAGCATTTCCCAAACGCAGGGAAGCTTTATATATACAGCATGCATGACACAGATTTATTGGAATCTTTGCTTCTCTTTAAATTCATATCTGAAGTAAAATACGACCAACCAATCTGACAGTTCACTCATCAAAGTAGCCTCCCAAACAAGCCTAGTTTTCAAACAAAAGAGAACAAATTATAAATTTAAGCATACCTGGCAAAAGATTAGATATTGGTTTATGATAACCACCAATATTAAGAAAGTGGAGCTGAATGTTGACTTAAACAACCTGATACTCTAGGAAATATTTCCAGTAAATTTTTATTTCAAGTACAAACTCGGGTGCAAAAGTTCTTATCCCAATAAAAAAAAATTGAAAAAGTCAACTCAATATTGTGATATATGGATCCATAAACTGAATCAGCCTCAATTACTTTTATTCCTCCAAAAAAGTTTTCTTGAAACTATATTGATTTGAAGAATTTGGATTGAGGGAAGAGGAAATACTTTTCTCACACATCAAGTGTGTTGCCTCTGCTTGCTGACTGTGGGCGACCATGCTTTGTGGATGTGTATGTATAGCCTCTGGGATATAGTTACAGCCTGTTTGAAAATTGTGGAAAGGAAGGGAAAGAAAGGGAAAGGAAGAGAAAGTACTGTTTGTTATCCTTTCTCTATTTGATTTTGGAAAGAAAATGAAAAGAAAGTGGAGGAAAAGAAGAGAGAGAAAGAGAGAGATTATTTTCAAACTTTCCCTCCCTTTTCTCTTCCTTTTCTTTCATTTTCTCTCTCCTCCCCTTTCCCTTCCCTTCCCTTCCTTTCCTTTCCTCAACTTCCAAACAGGCTGTTAATAGCATCCACAAAGAGAGAGAGAAGTGAATCAGCAAGTCTGTTAGACAAGTCATTCCATCTTTTTTGAATGGAAGGATGGCCTCCTATATGTAGGTCATGGGGCATAGGAGGGAGAGCCAACCCATAAGGGGCTTGATAACTCATCTCTCTAAGTCGGACCAGCTGGCAGTCACTCTGCAGCCAAGATCTCCAGAGGTAGGTGGGCATTTGGCTCAGGGATACAAAGCTGACCCACATTAAATACCTTTTGTATCTCTTTTGTAATGTCTTTATCTTGACATATTTCAATGAAGATGGAGATCATTCTCGTAAGACGGGTAATGGGGTAGGTCCCTCGGATGGAGGGACTGACACCTTGACAAACCCACTAACTCTAGCCTCCAATCCACAAGTCTCTGATGGTTCCGATTGGGTTCATGGTTGCCTGGAGAGTGAGTCCTTGGGCTCCGCTCATGAAAGGAGTAGAGTACACTCGTAGATAGAGATATGTGTGAGATAGGAGGATGCCCAAGGATGAGATGGAGAATCCCTCGTGGAGAGTCCCTTGAGGAGGGTCCTCAGCCAGGCCAAGGCAGGAGGTCTCAAGTGCCTTCACTCAAGAGGCTCTAGAGCTTACCTCTAACAGGTTTCAGGAGTAAGGCACCACCTGCGTTAGCTTGAATCGTTTTGACATGTGGCTATGTTTTGCCAGCTTAGGTGGCTGCAGAGGAGATGAGGTGGTGTGTCTAGCCACATGGGCCCTGACTCACATTATCACATACCTACACTGACTAATTTGGCAAGTGAACTCAAAATGGCCTCGTTGTTCTTTAGAAGGAAGAGAGGAATTGCAGAACCATGTCAGTTGGTATAGGAAGTTGGTCTAGTTAGCTAGTCTGCATATAGATGCTAGAGAAAGTACGAATCGAAATTCCAAGAAAAATAGCAAGTAAGAAGCCAGAGGGAGTGAATGAAGCATAATGTACCTGTGGAGTGCCACCTAGAAGCAGAATGAGGACTGATACCCTTGGATTTCAACAGACAGACCTCAGCATCCCTCCATTGTGACAAACTTGTGTACACATCTGCAAGATCATGCCATGTTTCCATTTCCAGACTTCTATCACTGTTTACCCTGCTCTGTGAAAACCGAAAAAAAAAGGTGTAAAGAGAGTGAGACATCTAACAGCTCATTCTATGTCGGCAGACTACTGGAAAACTTGACTCAATGCAGACTTCGACGTTAAGCTTTAGCATTTCTCTTTACTTTTTGACAGACAAAAAAAATCACGACTTTTTCTGGAACCTTAATTTAAAACTAGAATTGCAGGTTAAGAAAATATTTGAAGTATTAGTTTATTGAACATTCTTCCTTGAATCTTTGATCTACTGAAGGAAACCCATGCAATATCGATCTGTTGAAAAGAGTTGCTTAAGGCCATTTCATCCATCTCACAGTATAAACAAGTCACTCAAACAGATCTCACACGTTGACCATCCAATACCTACCTTTAAAAGCTTCTTCTGAACTCCAAAACTTTTGCTCTGTACTTGAAGGACAGCAAGAAGATGAGCATATGTTTCTATAGCATTCTTTAATTGGCCCTGTGCAATCTGGAGTTTAGCCTTGGTGCGTAGCAATTCTCCTTGATCCCATTTTCCAGTCTCATCTAAAGCAACATTAATTATATTCACCGCATCTAAATACCGTTTTTGAGCTGACAAAATGCGAGCTAGAAGGATCCATCCCTTCACACTAGAACCAGCCTCAATTTTCAACAGTTGCTTAGAATAATAAAGAGCAACATCCAGTTTTCTCTGCTCAGCATTTTCTAGACTAAGATGGAATAAAATATATGGGTTTATTCCCTGCGTCATTCTTTTGGCAGTTTCTAGTGCCTCAAGTGCTTCAGACTGTCTCGAAATCCTCTGAGAATCAGAAGCTATCTCTCTTGATTGAGCTGAAAGTGAGATACCAAGTAAGCAGTTTGCAACACTTACCATCTGTTGACAACTTCCCTTGAATTTGGAAAGCACTTTGTGGGCATAGCCTATCCCTTCGCCAAGGCAATCAGGATTCTCCCCACAAATCTTTGAAGCCAGTAGTAGCTCAAATATGCAGTTATGGTTCTCCCTATCATTCAACAGGTTTCTCAACAGATTCAATGCCACCATGTTCTCACCTTCCCCATAATAACATAGAGCTAGAGTGCTGCATTGTTCTTTTCTTTCCATGATCCCAGTAGGCAACTCTTCCACCTGATGGGCAAAGACCCTTAATTCACCTGCAACAGCTAATGCGAAAGAAAGGTGATCCAAGATTGATGGGTCCCATCCAATCTTTCCGAGCACAAATTTTTTGAGAAGAATCTGAAGCAGAAGAATAGCCTCTTCTATGTTGTTTCTTGGTACAAAGGAACCTTCCATCTGGGAGCGGAGATTTGGAGGGGTTGCATCAACACCACTGTAGAGAAGAAAAATTGCAAACTCTTTTTCTATTTTTGCTTTGGTTTCCACATCAAGATTCCAACGATAAAGGAGGGCCCGCCTGTACGACAAGATTGTTTCTTGGGGAGCCCAAGCAAGTTTCCACAGCTCTGGCAGTAACTCAACAGCGTTGCTTAAGGTCTCCTGCAATTTACAATCAGCAGCAAAATTTTCCGGCAATCCTTCTGGTAATGCAGATTCAACAGTGTCCAGAATTACTTTGCAAGATTGAGCAGCTTCTGCAAGTACCCATAGGGAAAAAGATTAGCCATTCTAAAGAGGGTATCTAACTCAGATCCTGAGATTATTAGCAGTTCTATGAGAGAGAGGGAGCTTATAACAAACACTAAACCACAGAGGATACTTGTTACTAGCATTTATGCTTGTGTATATTTATATATCAGATACACAACTAAAAAGAACAATACGGACATGAAATACAGATACAACATGACACGGGCAAACTGACATGGTTATAATCAAAAGATCAGGACATGACACGGCGGCAAATAAATAAATAAATTTTATATTTATACATGTAACAAATAATTATTTTTTTACTTTTTACATTGCAAATACATTTATATTTTAATATATAAAAATAGTAGAATATCATTTTCCACATTATACAAATTGGAAAACCAGTGTGAACAAAAAATCCAAATTTCTATTTTAGAAAGTTCTACTCATAAACAAATTAGAAATATTCAGTTTTATAATTCTTAAAATAAAAAAGTATAAAGGAGGAAGGAGTAATATACCTAAATCCACATTATTTGTACTCTGTCAGTCGATCTCCAATTACTATCTCAAACCTGAAATGTATTTAATGTGTGTTTAAGCAATAGATATGTGTATCCTCAAGTGTCCGGAGTGTGCCTGGTTTCAAAAAATTAGAAAATAATAGGGCATGTTTAGCCGTGTGTCCAAAATGTGTCGGGGAGTATCCGACAAGTGGCGGTGACTGTTTTGACAAGTGTCTGATACGGGCACGATACCTTCTTGGAAGTATTTGTACTTCTTAGTTGAAGACAGACAATGATTTTAAGTAGTCAATGAGTGGTACAAATGGCTTAAGAAACTTGTATATGTTCAACAGTAGAAAAGAAACTATTCCAATGATTAGACAACTGAAATGAAAGAATATTCATTAATTCAAACAAGCTCATGACTGTTCTCTTCATACTGAAAACAAATCTTGATTTTTTATGCATGCTTGTTAGATGGCATGATAAACATTGTTGGTCAATTTTCTAACAATTTAAGCTTTTGGTACAATTGGTGATTGAACATGGTATCAAAGCTTTGGTTCCAAGAGGTTCTAGATTTAAACCTCACAGTATAACACTCAATTCTGTATGTGTTTGTGCACCCAATTCAATTTAGTTTGTCTTCTTTTTCTTGCCCCTCTATATGCCATAGCCTAAACTTTTGGGACAATTGGTGACCTAACATAAATGAACACTAAAAAATAAAATAAGTATGATAAAAATCTGCAATATGGAAAATCAATAAACAAAGAGGAACACCTTTAAATCTCCCCAGAGACTGCAATGATTTTGCCTTGAGAAAAATTGCCTCAAAAAGTAAACTGACAGCATGCATAGACATAGGTGGGGTAGCATCACTTTGCGAATGGCGTCTAGGAAGCTCAGACCTTCTAGCCATGGAGATCTTCATCTTAGGAGTCACAGCAGCAATGTCTATTCCGTCAAATACATGAAGAGCAGCTTCTACATTCCCTTTCTGATACTCCAGTCGACCTAATAAAGCTCTAGCTTCCTAGGAGTTATAACGGTATATTAACCTCATGACCAGGTTGTATAGATAAATATTGAAATTAAACCAAACAGTAATTTACCACAACCAGGAATGATAGTTAATGGTAAAATTTTCAAAATTGATCAAATCATGTTGGCATTGACCTTCCTAAGGATTTAACTCGAGCATATCATCATATTCACATATGCCAAAAGTTGATACTGAGGATGTGTCAAGGTTGTAGTAAGGAGTGATATATAAAGATAATATGTAACTCGCAGACAAAAAGAAGCCACAGACGCTAACTTATAAGAAAGAAGCATATCACTTCGAAAAGGATAGAGTGATGGGCTCTGAAGTGTTTATACATAGCTATAATAATTTAAAAAAAGTAAAAAAAAAAAAACTAAACTCAGCTTTAAGGAAAACGAAAACTAACATAAAATTAGAAAACTCAATGTGAAAGAGATTTGAAGGATGATGCTATTTTTAACCCACAACTCTTCTTTCTTTTACATTTACTCTTCAAACACCCATCTTCACCTTTAATCTTGCAGACTTGAGTTTGCATTCAACCTTGTATGGGATGCAAAAACACATCCTTGTTGTTTCATATGTTGTATAGGTATCTTATATGAACAGTTGTGTTCTTTATGTTTTACATAATACATACGTTTTTGTATCATATGTCATCATAGATGCCCATCCACAAGCAACTTAACTTTTTTGGCTCATTTTATTGTAAAGAGTAGTTTTGCTATATTCTAAGCCATGAGTTTGTAACAATCTCTTTCAACATGGTGTAAAATTTCAGTAAGAATTTACATAACTATCTCAGATTCTCAATCTTAAATAATTATCTTCAGTTACCTAGTGCATGTGGGACGCCCGGGGGGGTGGGGTGACTGCATGTGCCCAACGAATTAGTCGGGTGATCTAAGAGGCCCAAACACCTCGTAGCAAAAAAGTAAATAATATAAATAACACTTATCCTCTGAGAGAATCTTCAATGTAACTAATAAATACCAAAGAACTAATAGAAGCATTAGCAGCCTCTACTGGGCTGCTCCTTTTCATATTGCTAGAGATCAGATGGACATCAGTAAAAGCAGCTTATATCAAAGCCATCGCCATGACTGATTCATCATTCTCGCCTACTATACATTTTGGACAAGAATAACAAAAGAGAAAAGGAGAAAAAAAGAGATTCAAAGTTGCCATTAACCAGTGGCAAATAAAAATAAAAATAAGAACTTCTTGAGTATTTTGGAAATACTTAGATCAGGCTATGGTAATAATATAAATGGCAGTCTCCATTCATTGTATATTTCTCTGGTTCCTACGGATGCAAATGCAGATACTGATTTCCTTATGATAAAAGTAGCAACCAGTTTGGACATGTCTGATTGTTCACCAATTCCACCTTACCTATAGAAATGTCTACTTGACTTCTTTCTTTCTTTCTTAACCAGCCCACCCACCCACATAACCTTCATTGGAACTGAAAACAAAAAATACAAGGAAAGAACAGAAGCATTGACAGCCTGTACTGGGCTGCTCCTTTTTTGTAGTATGAGAGATTGGAATAGAGAGGATTCTACTACCCTATCCCTACCAAGTCACATCCTCTGTCTGGAAGCTGAACAGTGCATACCCATGCTAACCCAGGACTGGATTAGAACAAGATTATGAAGGGAAAAAAATAGATGATGAGTCATTGATTTGATTCAGTAACATCATTCCTCGTATGATAATTGCATGGAGAACCAAAACTTCAATTCAAGAGTGTAAGAAGCTAACCTCATAGTTCAGAAAGCCACTCTCGCGAAGAGATGATTCAGCTTCTTCAATGTTGCTGGTATCTACCTTGGCATCAGCCTCACCAGCTCGAGACGAATACCCACTTGCCGAATAGTCCCGGGTTGCCAGGGACTCCGATGAAGGAATTATTTCATCTACTCTCAATTGCTCCCCTGAACAAATGCACTTCATCATCTTTCGAAGTCCCCCACTGAAACTGATTTTCTGTTTATTCATCCAATTCCTAACTTTCATTCTGTCTCATCACACTTGACCAATGACCCAAAAACTGCAGAAATGTTAGAAACCCTCTGAAGGACTTACATAATTCTACTTATGAATTCTTTATTACGAACACAATATGCATCCAAATCCAGAGAATTATCTTACAATGAGATCAAAATTGTTCAGTACAAAGAAAACTAAAACGAAAACGAAAAGGAAAATGAAAACGAGTATCAGAATTTACATGCTGCCATGAAAAGAATTTAACCCCAACTGAAGAAAGAATACCAAATCTTTCCTTCTTTCAACTTTTATAGGGAACGAAGTATCAATTTTTAAGCCACAGAATCCAAATTTCTTCTGAAAATGAAAAACCTCAATAACATTTATGCATGCCTACTTGATATATCCACCAAAATCATGTCAATGAGAAACCTTCTAAGGCTTAAAAACATTAAACAAAGTTCTAGCCTTAAACCCTAACATCCAGAATTAAGACATGAAATGCAAAATCCAGTCCAGCAGCATTTATAGCATACCCACTTCACACAACCACCAATTTCAAACCCAACCCATCAGAGAGAATATACATAGTTCAAAAACCCAAGAGAAATTCACCTACAACCAGGTAAATTCAGCACCAAACGCACCATAAACCAGTCAAACAACAAAATTCTGAGACCTAAAGTTGAAGAAAAACGGACCCATAATATCGAGAAAGAAGAAGAAAGACCAAAAGGGAACAAATCACACTATTATGAAAAAGTACCTTTTGATCCAGAAATGACATTGAGTGAGCCCACAAGACATCAACACCACCACTACCCATCTCTCCAGTTCATCCAAGGGAAAAAAAGGTTGCTTAATTTTCTGGGTTACCCAAGAATCCAAAGCTTCTCCAAGAACTTTATTGGTATAATTTCCTGAAGCTTTTTTTGGCATGTGAAGTTCAACTTCAACAGTGTTCAAAATGGATCCAAAAAAGTCAGAGAGTTGGTACATTAAATATTGCCCAACAAACGATCCGATTCTTCTCTCAGAAGTGTGAACAGAGAAAAGATTTTGTTAATGACTCCCTCAGGGATCGGGAATAGATTAATAATATTTTTAATAGCAATTAGTAATTAAATTTGTTCACAAGAATAGTCAGATTTTGGGAAGGAATGTCTAGGGGGACCCAGTTTTGAAATTCATTGCCTTCCATTTGGGGCCAGTCAACAGCCTGCCAGAATGAAATGATTTTAATTTTCGTTTGGCGTGACTTCTACACATGCAGCATGGGCTGCATTTGGTGGTTACGGTGGTATTATTACTACCCGACGGTGAATGTTTAATCCAATGTCATAAAGCATGATTTGACTTGATTGAATCTATTCATACAATTAATATGATAACCAATATATATACCTACACGCTACAAAATTTACACTCATCGGCGTAAATTCAGAGTTACATGTGAGGCTTAAAACAAGGAGCACTGTTACCCACCAGCTGTGGTCATCGGAGGAGTGCCACATCAGCCTAGACTAAGCTGATGTGACATTAATTTAATAGTGAGTGATTCATAGTTGTAAGTAGCATTTTTCTAAAATAAGTTATTGAAGTTTGGGACTCTTGTTCAAGCTTATTAAAATTATTATTTGAAATTTTAAATTTGAATATAATTTAAAATTACTTAATATTTTAAACTCCTTTGACAAGTATATACATAGTAAAAATGATAAGCTTAAAAATTATTCAAGCTAAATCTTGTTAATATGTTTTGTTTGCTTGACACGTTTACACTCCTACCCAATCATCTTTCTTACACATAATAAGCTACACTCATGTGGAACATTAGATTTAACGATTGTTTACAAAGTTTTTTCTTTGGATGCTTTTATTGTCAGAGTATAAAAATATCTCTTCAGACAGTCAAAAACTTTATTGAGCCTAGGAGTTCAGTTGATTAATCAAGATGATGAGATCGTCCAGATGGAATTTGAGTTTTGAGTATTCAACATTGGCCTACCGTGCCTATTGACAATTCTTCCAATGAGAACAAAGAATTGCACTTTTGATAGTTCAGACACTTTTAACCACTGAACCATATAAAAAAAACAAAAGGAATTGCACCTTCAATGGATAAGATCATGTTATTTCAAGGAGGAAGAATAGGAGAGGCAATTCTAAAGTGCGATGATTTTATTAAAAAAATTAATAATCTAACTATTTATCCTTCAATGGTCTATTTAATTTATAATCTAACTATAAGTGAGAACCAAATGATCTATTGATAGTATCCTCAGCAAATTATGGAGTCTCATCGAGTGAGAGTAATGCTACACATAAAAAACAAAAAAAAAGCTATACTCATAATTCAATGACTATATTGGGTTGTTTCACTTTAAGACAAAACATCCTTCAAGATGGTTCTTAATTTAAAAAATTTGATTTTGACATTATTCTACATGATTTTTTTTCTTTATTACTTTTAGGTATGATTACACCTTCATGCTATTAATTGGGCAAGAGAAAACTTACAATGTGTAGTACTAAAACTAATGAGAATCCTTTGAACTGCATCTAAGTCATATCAGCAAGAAAGATTTCTACAACAGATTGTTTGGGTGTATGTGTGTACAATCTTAACCAAAATATCCTTTTGCAAGACTCAAAGGGTTTCATTTCTTTGTCTAGAAGTAAAGGATTGAGAAGGCCATTGGAAGTATGGGTTACATTTTCAAACAAGTAGAAAAAAAAAACATATTTTTGAAATAAAAGCTGCTTTTGTTTTTGGCTTTTTCTTTGATTTGATGAATAAGGGGGATTTAGCCCTAATATTAGCTTGTTGATAATGACAATGCATTATTTGTTCCCTGTCTTATGCCATATGTGGGTGGGCACATTATTAATGACTTACCTAACTTTGAAGTCCCTCATGCCTTGTATGAAGGTAGGGTGGGTGATTTATACGTATATGACCATAAATAGAGAAATAGGACTACGGGGAGAAGGAAACTATGTCCTACATGGGCAGTGTGTGTAATATGAGTACTTTAACCAAAGAGGAAAATGTGGACTTGTTTGTATCATACTTTAGTACGAGCTGACGTGGCTTATTGAGAGCATAACACATGACATAATAAGTGGAGCCCGATCAAAGAGGCATGTGGACAACAGTTAGCTGTGTCCATTTTAACGGGTATAAAAGGACTATGTACGTTAAGCCCATCAAGGTTTAGGGTTGCATCGACTTTAGTAGTTGGTGGCTGCTGATGATCGTGTAGTTGTAAATAGTCAAAAAGACTACAAAAGAAAAGACCCTTCAATCTCATCACCCCACATTAGACTTATCTACAAATAGGAATAATTTAGCTTAGGAGTAGGAGTTACTTAATTTTCTAGACTGTTTTGATAGTCGCCTACCGTTGTACACAGGCCAACGTGCCCAAACTAAAAATGGGCCAGCCGTGGTGGGCGCTCACCCTCGTGAACTGTAGGATGTTCGGGCTTTAGTAAGGTGTCTATAAACTTCGTGGGCCTTGGTCCAATTGGCCCGTAAATTCAAGCCTTATTACCTTTGATTCTTCAAATTTCACACTCGATCTGAAAAAAGCAACTAAATTATACATGTATATCTTGAAAAAAAAAAATAAAACTTTCACAATATATATATAAGACATTCACATTCGATATATATGCAAAAACAAATCTCATGCTGACATTAAATAGTGGAAATAAATTTGCACTATGTATATTGCCTCTTATACGTGAGCAACTACTAAGTATAACAGTGGTAACATGCTATTATGCTGAAGTGGTATAACGGATTTGAGTTACAAAATATGTAAATCATAATCATCAAAAGTGTTGAGTTCAAAATTTGAAAATATCTTGAAATTAGAATTTACAATACTTGTATAGCTATATATTATTGACCTGTTGTACTATCGGCATAAAGACATAGTACCATCAGTTTGACAAAATTATTAAATAGTCATTGTCTTTTCTTTTATTTTTTTTAAAATTGCTATACATAATGTTTTAAATTTCCAATAGATACAAATAATTAGAGACTCGGAAAAAGTCCAATAGTTATGTGGTACTATTGAGTTTTTTGTACTAATTTCTATTAAATTGTGATATGGTATGGTATATATATATATATATTTATAAAGGAATTACAAGAGGGGGAACAGAAAGACACGGAAGAGAAAGAAACCAAAAGAGCAAAACCAGCAAAAGAGCAATACAGCCTACTAGATCAAATCAGAGTCAATAGCTTTTTGGACAGGCATGGGAAGATTGTCCGCAGAGAGAGACCCCAAAAAACCATGGGTGCATTGATCTCTTCCATTTTCTTTCGAAGGTCCTCAAAATTTGTTACCAATGGGTGCATTGATCACATATTAATTGTGCATTCATGAAATGCAACAATTACAACTAAGCTTGCAATAATTTAGATTTCTTTTCATGTAATTTTCTATTTTCTTGTCGGTTTATTGAAAATGATCAAGAGATGAAACTTATTTCACATCGCAACTCACATGTTCTTATAATTAATGTATGTGATCCTTGAAAGGAATAGATTTTCCCCTTAGTTTTGCACCAAATTAAAGAGAGAGACACATACAGGCACCTATACAAACATCATATGATATTTGCTTATATATGCAGAAGACTATATAAGGTGATAAAAGAGATTATTATTAATTAATCATAAATTGACAAATTCATTCAACAACTAGTGATAGAAATACATGATCCAGTACTCTTTGATCCTTGCACATGCTCGTTCTTAGAGTGCTACTTCATGCAACGTGCAAATAATTTAGTGATGTCCAATTCCCCCACCACCTCCTCCACCAAATCCACCTCCACCTCCACCGCCACCCACCGCCACCGCCACCGCCACCGCCACCGCCACCTCCTCCTCCTGCTCCTCCACCAAATCCGCCACCAAACCCTCCTCCACCACCGCCTCCAATTCCGCCACCCTTGCCAAATCCGCCACCAATTCCACCACCTTTGCCAAATCCGCCACCAACCCCACCACCAATGCCGCCACCTTTACCAATTCCACCGCTGATGCCGCCACCCTTACCAAATCCTCCACCTGCACCACCACCAACTCCACCACCTTTTCCAAATCCTCCTCCCGCACCGCCACCAACTCCACCACCTTTTCCAACTCCCCCTCCTACACCGCCCCCCCCACTCCACCGCCTTTTCCAAATCCTACCTCCCGCACCGCCACCAACTCCACCACCTTTTCCAAATCCCCCCCCTCCACCGCCGCCCCCTACTCCACCTCCTTTTCCAAACCCACCCCCTTTTTCCAAACCCCTCCCGCACCACCGACTCCACCACCTTTTCCAAACCCACCACCTGCTCCTCCGCCAACTCCACCACCTTTGCCAATGCCTCCGCCTTTACCAAACCCACCACCCACCACCTCCACCGCCCTTGCCGTGTCCACCCCCAACTCCAGCCACCTTTTCCGAACCCACCACCACCTCCACCACCGGCTCCACCACCCTTGCCAATGCCTCCACCTTTGCCGAACCCACCGCCAGCCCCTCCTCCAACTCCACCACCCTTGCCAAATCCCCCACCTGCACAACCCCCAATTCCGCCACCCTTGCCAAAACCACCGCCTGCCCCACCACCCTTTCCAATTCCACCGCCAGCACCACCTCCCACTCCGCCACCTTTTCCAATTCCCCCACCAGCATCGCCTCCAACTCCTCCACCCTTGCCAAATCCACCACCTGCACCACCACCAATGCCATGCCCACCACCGGCTCCACCTCCAAACCCACCACCGCCACCAGCTCCGCCCCCAAACCCTGCTCCAAATCCACCGCCACCGCCACCGCCAGCCCCGCCGCCAAACCCACTTCCAAATCCACCTCCTTTACTAAAACTCAGAAACTTCTCCTCCTCATCATGCCTCACACTCACCAAATCTCTGGCAACTGCTAAACTCACTACAAGAACATGAAAACAAAACAACAGTAACACAAAAACTTTCATTGTACCACGTATCATCTTCAAGGAATGTTTAGGACTACGTGAACTTGTCACTGAGCAATGTATTAACAGCACGAGGGTTATATCCATATATATACACACACACACAAGTTAAGGAAGTCTCATTCATCGTCTCACTCTCAATTTGATTTACATTAAATGGTCTCAACAGCTAACTGCTCGCCCACATTTAGAATTAATGGCCCCTATTATTACCACGAGTTTGGTGAGATGTCTTTAATGGCCGATCTATCTTTTCAGAGGAAGAAAACCCTAAAATTCCTAGGCAGTCGGCATGATCCAACACCCATTTTGCTCTCACATGGGCTTCATATAGAGGTTGTTGGGTTTTTAGTATAGGGTACATGTAAGTATCATGCACCAGGGTTTTAGACTGTTGATCTCAAATTACTTTCTCCACTTTTCCATGGCAAACCAGACTATAAAAATAGTTAAAGAAAAGGTGGGGATATGTGGAATTAACATATAGAGACCTAAATATTACATGACATTTATGAAAATGCTACTCTTCCATAAAGTTTATACAAAAAAACTCACGCCATAATGTGGCACGATGATATTTTTTTGTAAGTACAAGTTATTTTGATAGATATTTTATTTTAAAATGAAAGACTTTCATTCCGTTACATCATATTGTACAAAAACGAAAAAAAAAAAAAAAAAAAAGGAATTAAAAACATTTAATTCAATGTAATCTGGTGGGACAATTCAATGACTTGGGTTACTTCACTATTGTTTTAGTTAACTCCCATAAAAGCTTGTAATGTTATAATTTATGACTTGAATCAAGTAGGATGAGACACTTCATATTATTGGTCCTTGGCTCCTCAATTACATGCATTTTTGAGTAATGCTCTGAACTAACATTGCATTAAAAGGTTTTATGGTCGTGGCACAGAACGATGGCCTTTGTGTATGATGATAATCTGCATGAAACCTCAAGCATGAGCCACAGTACAGTTTTTTTCAGTTGCATGCATGTAGTACAAGGTTGAGCAAGACCGTAAGCTTTTTTTTTTTTTTTGTTTTTTTTTTACTGCAGAGTTTTTAGGCCTTCGACCAACTCTCCTCTCGATATGCACGGAACAAACAGAGATAACCGATTGTCGTAACTCGTTACTAATGCAGAAAATGCAAGGCACAAAGGTCCTGGTCTACCACCGCCATGGGCCATGGCTGCTCACCATGCAAGAAGCAAGAAACACCCACCAATCATCCATGTCGGATTGGAGGATTTCTTTAACATTTAGGCAATGCGAGTTGACAATGGATCGGGAATGGCACGGATTTGCTTAAACCTACGAAAAACCTCTCCCACACCTGGTTTCATACCCGTTAAAGGTTGAAATCTTATAACCTTTTATGTTCAAATTGGGTTCGGTCGGGTTAACCCTCATTTTTTTTTGTTTAACACAGACTATATCTTTCTAATCTCGTATATTTTTTTAAAAATAGCAATTAATTTACGTAATAAGATGTGAACAATACTTTGTTATATAATATTTCTTTACATATAGGTGGTATTCATGTATTATTATAATATGATAAGGGTATTTTTGTTATTTTGATACATAATCACGTCAGAGTTGGTGTCAGATTTTGTTCTTTCTTCTACACCCCATCCTATACCTGCTTCGGATTTTGTTTTTTCCCCCATAACCCGCCCATAACCATTTTAGTAAACCCTTATACCCTTCCTATTACTGTCGAGAAGGGGCAAAGCCTGCTTCTTCGCTTCTTCGATTTTCTTTTGATGGCCTCGGCAATTAAACCCTAGGCGTTGTCTATGCTTTTAATTTTCTTGTTGGGGCTTGAGGGGTTGGACCCATGTGCAGCCCTAGTTTTGTTCATCAACAATGATAATTTTTTTGAGGCTCTTGCCTTAAGACTTTGCTTATTGATGTTAGATAATGCAGAAAAATGCAAGGCACAGCGTTCCTGGTTTACCACCGCCATGGCTGTTCACCATGCAAGAAGCTAGAAGCACCCACCATTCCTTCATGTCGGATTCGAGGATTTCTTTAACATTTAGGCAATGTGAGTTCATCAGTTACGAGTTTGTTGATGAACAAAACTAGGGCTGCACATGGTTCCAACAACTCAAGCCACAACAAGAAAACTAAACGCACAGAGAAAACCTAGGGTTTAATGAGGCCATCAAAAGGAAATCGAGGGACTTTGTTTATGGTTCCATTCTATGTGCGAGGTAGACGAAGAATTTATTGCTTTGTTAAAAAAGTTATCTTATTGACAGGAATTAATACTACTCTCATCAAACAGAATAATATATGGCTACTAGTTGTTGGAACTTAGAAATCACTAGTCTTTAAACTTACCAGGCTAAAGAGTCTGTTTAATACTTGTGAAAGGGAAAGAAAAAGAAAGGGAAGGAAAATGAAGAGAAAGTAATTTTATTTCCTTTGTTTGATTTGCAAAGAAAATGAGAGAAAAGTGAAAGAAAAATTATGTTCTCTTTGTTTGAAATTGAAAGGAAAGAGAAAAAAAAATAATAGGATACTTATTAAAAAAGAAAGAGGAAAGAAAATGAAGAAACAGTGAGAAGAAAACAACTCTTCCCTTCCCTCCTAGATTAGAATCCAAACAAAAGAAGAGAACTTTCTGTTTTCTTCCCTGGTGTTTCTCAAGTATTAAACATACCCAAGACTTATAGCCTTATCTAAAATCTAGGTGGTTCACATGCCAATTAAACTAGAACAAGTTATCACGCATCCTAGTTCACTTCTTAGAGGACACATGTTAGCATTTGCACTTCTTATATGCTATGTTTAATCAACTAGGGTGACATTCATAGAGGCACTACTTGTCGTAATATTAACGTATAAGTCATACAATAAATGATGAGAGAGAGTAATTGAGTGATGATTAAGACATAAGACACAAGACAACAATTCAGAAAATGAATTTGGTTTTATACCTAGGAGATCTACTATAGAAACTAATTTCCTGCTTAGGTGACTAACATAAAAACATAAGGAAATGAAAAAGAAAAAAAAAAATACATCCATATGGTGTCAATAAACATAAGGAAAAGTATATGATAGGAGGCTCTTAGAGATAATGTGAAGAATTTTGAAAGGAAAAAAGAAAGAATATTAGTTAGATGTATATTGATGCAGTTAAACACATATGCCAATTGAAGGTAAAATGACGGAAAACTTTTGAAATGATAAGGTCAGAATAATTTGATCCACATGGAAGGTGGGAAAGAAATAAAAGAGGCCACAGATTGATTAATGCAATAAGAAATGACATGATTACTTTAATCTTAATTGATGATATGACTTCAAATAGAATCAATTGAAAGAAATCAATCTATATAATCGACCTTAAATAAGTGTGATAAAGACTCGTTGATTTGAGTGAAAATGCTATGTTTCACAAGAATATACTTGCTCTTTTAACGAATTATTAAAAATCATAGACGTCTCCCATGTCGTAATAAGAACACAAAGGGTTTTTCTTTCTTTTCTAGTTGGGTAAAGAAAATGAATATGTATTATATTTTCTTTTATTTTCTTTTTACTTTGACAAATTTAACATCCAAACATAGTATAAAGGAATAATTTTCTATCTATAAAAATTTCCTTTGCAAACATTTCTTCATATACAATGGATATGCAAAATTTACCATGGAAATTTCAAATTGTACAATTTATTTCTCTAATGTGTTGTTGAGGCCCTTGAGGGCTCAACAATGTGCACCTTGTAGCCATGTGACAATTTCACCAAAACTGAGAAAAGCTGGCAGCAGTACATGAGAAAATTTAAGGCTATGTTTGGTAGGCAATAATGAAGGGCTAGAATGTGAATTCTATTCCTATTATGCCTAATTCCTAAGTTTGGGATGCATCATTGTCAACAAGAATTACAGGTATTTCATTCGCATTCAGGGTTGGTCATACCATTCCCATTCTTATTGGAAACAAAAACATAAGAATATTTAATTAGTCATATTTTTCGCATCTAATAAAATTAACATATAAAATGATGTCCCATTTTTACTCCTACCTTGTCCAAACGCTTAAATAAAATGAAATAATGGAAATCTCAATAGTGGAAGATCTTAATCCATTCATGATAATAGGTTTTGATTCCTTCCATACAAATGATAAGGTACTGCAATTTCAGGAAGTTTTAGAGGTGCGTGCAAGTTTGTAACCAAACACTGGACATGCCAGGAGCATGTTGGGTCAACTTGGAGAGGAAAAAACCACAAAAATAAATAAATAAATAAATAAGAAGCTCTAAATGGATTGGCTTACTGGAACTTCATGTATTTTATAGAGGTTTGGACTAGACCAACTAAAAAATAAGCTAATGATCATACATTTCATGCTGCCCTCACTATTGTACTACATTTTAGCCCTAAAAATTTATGCATTCGCAAATTTTAAAGCACAAAATATTTTTCCTGTCTAAGATAGGACCTTTCGAACCCACCACTAGCGAATAAACTTTTTCGGATATATGCTAGCAAATACCCACAATTCACCAGTTTCAAATAATGCCCAGATCGCTCAAGCAAGTAACTATCTTTAGAGATAAGTGACATCAGTGTAGCAGTTTTCTTCCAAAAATGCTTCATGCAATACAGGAACTCGAGTAGTGTCGACATTGTACAAGTGGTACGTTTCTATTTCACTCTCCTTAATTGAGCAAACGTAGGTTAAATTTTTACTCACTTGCCTAAAGTCAAGAATTGAGCATTCTTGCCGGTGATAAGAGTGGATTTCTTGACCTTCCAAATGGATGAGAAGAGCTCTGACTAACTGAATTAGCATTTTACAGGGGTTAAGGGCACATTATTATTTAATCTTCTCAAATTATTGGTTTAGCTCAATGTAAACGCATTAAATAGTGTAAACAGAGAGACTGACTTAGAATTTAGTACTTCTATGATCAGATGTACATGGATTATGTGTTTGTCTTTTGAAAGACAGTGAATTGGCTGGATAGACAAACAATTTTGGGAGGAAGGGAGTGTATTTTAGTACTTTAGTAACATGAAATTGGGCCTAGTGGGGCTTGGGTTGGGCCACCATTATCCCAAACCAGCCCAAACTTAACTTCAGGCTTCAAAGTCGTAGTCCAGACCCAACCAAACCGCAAAAGCTTAGAGCATTTACGTGCAGTTTAGATAATGAAATGATTGATCTGTTAAACCTCTAATCCTATGTTTGAATCTCCAAAAATAAAAAGAACATGAGAATACTTATAAGTATTCATATTTATTGGGTAACCAAGCAAAAAAAGTTTTTTTACAAATACCTATTACCTTTTCTCTCATTTTTTTTAAACCAACCAAAAAAAGAAAAGAAAAGAAAAAAACTTAGATTCTTTCACTTGATTTTTCTTCCTTAACTTTTTCTGTCACTATAGAAATCAAAGATCCAACATAGCGTAAGCAGTACTATTATTCATATATAACCTTTACGATTTATGAAAAATTAACGTAACCTTTTCATGATGCAAAAATGATGCAAAATTTATTTGCTTAATCCTCAAGTACTAATAATTACTAATTATTTGGCACCCAATTTAGCTTGATTAATTATGGAATAAAATCTAGTGTTTAGAACAATTTGGAAAGATAGCCACACTCTTCTTCTTTGAATGCTAATCTTTCGTTGATGTGTTCCTCCCATCCATCTAGCTGAATAATATATATGTATATATATACACATATATTTAAAATGATATAGGCCCTCACAAAGGGAGGTAATAAAATTACTAATCATATTATCTGTGCTAATCATGACTTAACTTGAAATTTGAAGATTGATAGAATCACATTAGAGTAATACTATACAACGAAAAAATTTAATAGAATTGATGTACATAATGATGTTATTGAATGAGAGGCTTTTAGTTTAAAATAAAAATACATATCATCATGATTTTTCATTACAAAAAATACTATTACCACATCATTCTGGTAGAATTTTTGTACAAATTTTTTTGAAACAATAGCATTTTCCATCATTGTTATATATGTAGTAAACTCATCAAATTAATGGCCAATTTTAATGGTTGCACTAAATGACCATGAACAGCCTCAAAATGTTGAATTTGAAGTTACAGAGCTGGATAGTGATAGAATCACATGGGCTATGAGAGGCCTCTTTGGTACAGGTGGGTTCCATGTGCACACAAGAAAAGACACCCGAAGGACACCTTGTATGGCTCATGGTTCCAAAAATAACCAGACAAGGCCTTGAGAAAAATCAAGCACACTAACAATTGTGTCAAAAACCCATCGACAAAAGCTCAAGAAGAAAAGAGAAGAAACACCAAAAGGGCAGAGTGTGTGACTGACTTGTTAAACATGTATTGGACATAGCTCAGAGGGAGTGAGAGAGCCTATTGTGCAGAGTCCACTTGAACTCAAGGTGACTGAAGTTTTTTCAAAGAAATGAGTAAGAATTTGAATTGGAGGAGAGCCTTATCTAAAGTTGGGATAGGCGAAATGTGTACCCAAAAAAGAAAAAGAAAAAAATAATATTGCGTCGGGCTCCTATCAACGTGAGTGTAAGGAAAGTCAAATATACACGTAACCTTATCCCTACATATACCAGCAGATTTAATAAGAGATGAGTGGAGCCTCACTGACATGGTAACTTCTATTAATTTTTAAGTTTTTGTTTATATTTATTTGACTTAAAGTAATAAATATAGTGTATTATCTCCACTAATTTATTAATACCTACATTTGTTCTCACTGAGTTTACTATCCTTTAATAAAAATAAAAAGATTATAAAATTTGTACAAAGACAATATCCTATTGAATTTAGGATTATGCCTAAAGTTTCGCCTCCTAATAAACAACAATTTTGAATTCGCTCCTACCGACGTGGAGGTAAGTTGTTTTCATACTACAATGGAATTTTAAATATTAGGAAAGCACTAATTAAAATCTTCATTTGAAAGAAACGAAATGTGTTTTACTGTATACTATTTGGAATTAAGGTTGAACCTTGTAGCATCAAATATGTTACAGAGACATGACAAGTGACCTAGCTACATTTATTGTCCACTTCCCTCTCCCAAGTCAAGTACCCATTTTGCTACAATGGGGACCAAAGTTTCCCAGTCCCTACACAGATGTAGATTGGCCAACCACTCGCAGAGTTTAATATTTTCTATGTGGTGGGAGCCCACAATTGAAGTGACAATTGACAAGCATTAACCTTAGCTGTCTATATAAATTTAGTTTTTGTGTTCATATTATATTTTTACCAGACCAGCTGCACGTGCATTCACGTATGATCACTACTCATTTATATATTAACTGATGCAATTTAAAAAAAGAAAGGGAAATGAAGAAAAAAATAAAATAAAAAAAAATAATTTTGTAAAAAAAAAAAATAAATTATGAAACAAAAGAAGAAGGAAAAAGAGAAAGTAAATTTTTTTTTCTCCCTTTAATTCTTTCATTTTCCTTCTCTTTTCTTTTCCTTTCTCTCTTAACTAATATCAAACAAGAAAAGGATCAAATTTAAAATTTTTTCTTTCTTTTTCTCTCCTCTCCCAAGTTTCAAGCAGACAGTTTTGAAAATTTTTACAAAATAAGATTTGTGTACAAAGTAATTTATGCTTAAAAAAACGTATTGATTTTACACGCTCGCTATTAATAGAATGTTTTGAGTTAATCAATGGTGGAGGGTTGTTTTAAATTTTAATTATATGTATATATATATACACGTATATATAATGGCAGCCTTTAATTGTGCATATATTTTGATTATGATGGATAACCAACACAAAATTATGCATTGATTGTCAAACACTAGCTTACAAAAAGTGTTTTGCAGTTAAGCCACTGGCCTTATGGCCCATATACCTAGCTGCCTATTTGTAGCATAGTTGTCACTAGCTGGCGCATTTTTTTTATTATTAGTACAGTATATTATCAGATATTGTATTAAGTTTATTGTTATTAATATTTTATATATATTGTCTATTTATTTACGATATATTATTTTTTAAAATTTTGTCATTATTTATATAAAGTAATATTTAACATTAGATTATTTTTACACAATATAAACATGTAATCTAATCCAAATAGATATTTAAAAATATTTAAAAGACATTACTTGTCTAGTAGTTACTATTTATTAAAATAATAGATATTTATAATAAAAACAAAATTCGGTGTATACCAGTATCACCCAGTGCAGACCGATATTGTCCGGTACAGTTGAGATGGACCGATATTTACCGATATTGCCCGGTATCTTAACCAATGTAAAATTTACCCTTCTTTGTACCATTTTATAACCGATGCAGTGCGAGATTAACAATTATATTTTGTAATCAAAGGTACCATCACTTCTCTATTGCAAGAAACAATGCCATTATTGCTTTGATAATAATAGAAATGTTAGGCACATTCGATCTCTTTTCAACACTGCTCATTTTGGATGACACATGACTCTTATTATTAAGACCTTTCGAGAATAGTAAAATAAAGGAATAATTACACTTTACGCCTTATAATTTGAGTAAAAATTTTATGACATTTTGTAATTTAAAAGTGAACATTATAATTTGGACTTATCTGTAAGTTGAATAAAACTATAACAGATTTGATAAAAATGCGCATGTAAAGGACAATTCTTTATTTTGATATAAAAAAAAATCATTTTTTTAATATTTCATTTTGAAGAAGTGAAATGACAAAAAAACTCTTATGAAGGAATCGTCATTGATTCTAACGATTTTCATCTATTTTACAATTAAATTCAAACTATAAGAAGATTATATGTTTACTTTTAAATCACAATAGGTCATTTGATTTTTATTCAAATCACAATAAGGTAAAATGTTATTACTTTTAAAATAAATCAAAGCAAAACACCGGAATTTTTTATTTTACTTTAATTTCTTTTGAAATACAATACACGCGTCGTTGTTATGGAAAAACGACCGACTGTGGGGGTGATTGCCCCTAACAAAATCATGCTAGCATATGTGGCAAAATAAAGGTAGGACTCATTGTTATAGAGTGTTACAGTTCGAAACAAGCAATAAAGATAGGACTCATTGTTACAAGTCGATTTTTGTGTGGTAAACTGTCATTTTTTTAATGTAGTTATATTTATAGGTATGGTAGTTTTAAAGTTCATGTATATGCACAAGCTTACAAGTTAGAATATATGTGTGTAAAAGAGTAATAAAAAAAACACGCCTCAACATGTGGAGAAATTTAGATTTTGAATTTATCAAAAAGAAACGAAAATAAAAATTACTTATACTTATTCACTTTTTATGAATGAGAAAATAAAAAGTAACAATTTAAAAAAAAAAATACCTATTTACTTTTTCTTATTTTCCTAACCTAATCAAACAAAGAAGATAATTTACATCTTTTCACTTCATTTTTGTTTTCTATCTTTTTTTTTTCCTTTTTCTTTATTTTTCCTTCATAAACTGCTATATCTATTTGTTTCGACCAATCTAAAATAATCGAAATAGAACTCTTACTCTTATCCAGTAATCAAACATATTGTAAGACTTTTTTAACATAAATTTTAAATGAGAGCATGAAATATATAACACACAAGCCCAAGAAATAGAAAAGGGTGCCAAAAAATGTTGTCATTATGTCAAAGTTCAAACCCTACAAATTATAAACATATATAATATATGTTTATATATATATATATATATATATAATTCCTTATACTTTTGCTTGACAACCATATAGTGTTCCAAAAGTATGCTTTGCTTGCAAGCCCTATAGAGTATAGATTTCAGTCAAAGATATGGCCAACCAGAAATTCTGTGTGGTCCAGACCTGTGGGGCTATTACTTTAATTCCCATTACAGCCGAAGTGTAATCTTGAAAGCTAGCTTCGTCTCTTCCGTTGATTTCCTCCTAGCCTTGCCAAAGGTTATAATAAGCAATATAAACAGTGTAGAATGAATATAATTCTACTTTTACTATGAAATAAAGCCATACCAGCAAGCCCCCCTCCCCCCGGCCCCGAAATTTTTTTTAAAAAAATAAGAAATAAAAAATTTCAACTTATAGTTTTGTAAACTTTGGTTGTTTGATAACACATGCAGAAGCAGGTTTAAGGTATGCCTTTTCAAAGCTTTAATTAAATATATGGCGGGAAATCATATCGCAGTACAGGAGCTTCCTAACGGGCCGACCACACCCAGTGGGTGCCCTAAATTGGGTCCAAACCCGAAGTCCACCCTATTTTATTAGGTCAAGTGAACTAAAACTACCTTCATTCAATGATTTCAGCATTATTTTTTATTTTTTGGTGAATTCCATTGAAGAAATAAATGGCCAAAAGTTTGGTAAAATGAAAAGAATTCCAATCAAATGCTAAAACCCAGATACACAGTCAAGCTAATTGTTGAAACCTTGTCATAGATTCCGAGAATTCTGTTCTCTATTATCCTGTTGACACGACATGAATACTTTGCTAAATTGTGTGATTAATTCTATGCAAGACTCAGACTTAAAATTTTTTTAAAAAAATAAAAAGAGCAAGGCATGGCCATTCATAATATAGTTGACATCACCAGTTTTACCAATTCTATATTAATCAAAGAGTACACGCAATCTCTTTGATCTTTTGTTGTACATTGGTGCATGAATTCCTAAGGCTGCCAGCACTATTCATTCATTCAAAATAAACTATACATGTCAAAAGCTTCCATCAGTGCTTTTTTAGTGGTCCTTGCGCATCATGCTTTTGCTAAGGGCTTAGTTTGACCGAGGAATAATTGGAAGATAATTTAGTATTATATGTCAATCTTACAACTTCAAAGTAGTAACGCGCGCACGCGTACACATATATATTTATATACTCGTACACAAATGTACTTTTTATTGGAGAGAAAAGGAGTGGTTGGGTTTCTTGTCCTTTATTTTTTTTTTTTTTTAAGAAAGAATCAATTACAAGTATAGTTAGTAAAGAGAATAGTTTGCACTTAGCAGGGCTAGGGAGTTAATAAATTAGTAAATTAAATTTTACAGATATTATTAGTTCTAAGCATTACGCTCCGTCACGAATCAAATTTCTAACATCGCTTAATTCAGGTCAGGATCATGACCATTAAGCCAAAGCCTCTGCTCCTTGTCATTTATTTATTTGTTTATTTGTTTATTTGTTTTCCTTATGCCTTGTGACATGGAGGGTATTTGGATACAATTTTTTTAGCAGCTTACGATTTTTTTAAACTGTATTTACTTTCCGTTTTAAAAAATCACCTTTAGAACTAGCTTATATTTTAAAAAGTCATTTAAAAAAATAATTTTTTAAAATTAACTTTAACTTCTAACTTATGACTTTTTTAAGCCGTAATCCAAACATCCTATAGCTTCCCTCTAAACTTCTTTGACTTTCTCACAGTGGTATATTGGTATAGACTGTTTGCCTCCTTTAGCTCTTCTGCTAGTAATAAAAATTTAACTTTCCAAGTTTTAACTTGAATTAGTTTCCCAGGGTAAGATTTTGTTGCAGTGATGGACTATGCGGTCATGTTCGGTCAGCACTTTTCGAGCAACAAAGAGTAATATTTTGTAGAAATATGATATTACTATTTAATGTGTGTTATTGAAAAGATCTTGTCTACCAAAAATCAATATCATTAAAACGTTTTTAGTTATACAATCTTGTACAAAAACATTTCATGGAGCAGAATACTTTAAAAATATTTGGCAAGTCAAAAGGTTGAAGTTCCTCATATCAAACTAAGTTTTTAAAGATTAACGAATCTAGACATATCTATATAATGGCAGGTTCTGATTTTTAAAATAAGTTTGGGAGTTGGAAGGTAATGAACACGCCATGTTCAGCTGCAATTGAACATGGTATTTAAACATGAACGCATTCGATATTTTTCCATTCTTCAAGATTAGAGGTTACAAATTACATAGCTAGAGTTTCTATGATTCAATAAAAATGATAATCACATGTCAAATCATGGTTGGATCTTGAATTTGAAGAGGAAGAAGAAAACGAAAGGAGGAAGGTAGGAAATGAAAATAGAGTAACTCTTTATTTGGAATCCGAATTTTTGATAATAAAAGCAAAGAAAAAGAAAAGTAAACAAAAATAAAGAGTATTTTTGTTCACTTTTTTTTTTATATTTTTCTTTTCTCACCGAAAATTCAAGTTCCAAGTGGAGCCTAAAAGAAGTTAATTTTTTTTTAGATGAATTAGGAAAATGAGAAGAAAACGAATAAGTATTTGTCAAAATCATTAATTTTATTTTGTTTTGGTTACCCCATAATAATGAAAATCTATAAGTAATTTCATATCCCTGTTATTTTTATTTCCCTTGCCAAGTTAAAAATCCAAACACACATAGCATTGAAATTCAATTGAGGACCACTGATCCACACAAATCTACAAAATTCAATAAATGTAACTTCTACAACAGAGAAAATTGCCTCTATTGAAAGTGCAATCAAGATCCTATAGTACAATGGAGCATATTCCTCTGAAAACAGGATCACAATCACTGTCATTCCTTTGCATTTTTTTCCTTCTCCTTTTTGGAGTTTCCAATTTAAAGGGGAGAAATTAATCAGACTTTTAAGTACCACACTTTAATCACTAATAGAATATATTTTATATAGAGCATGTCAATATACATGTGCCATCCTCATGCTTTAGAATGAAGAAAAGGGAGGGGGGGAAAAAAAGGATAAAGAGAATCAACTGGTTCTTGAGATGTAACTTTTTTTCTAGCAAATATTCCCAATATATTTTTATTAAATTCCAAACCATCTCAACCATAGAAATGAATGTGACAGGAGAAGATTTCATTTTAGTTTATGCCACGGGTGTTTGCGTCACATTTTGAAACAAAGGGGCTTAAAATGAAAATTAGCCGAATCATAAAGGGGGAAAAGGTAATTTAATCTTTTTAAGGGCCTGTTTGATATAATTTTTTAAAATTTTCTTGGCATAGCTTTTTTAACTTACAATTTTGTTTTTTTATTTACCTTAACTTATAAAATTAAAAAATTGAAAAAATTGTAACTTTTTTTGGTTATAAAAAATCTAAATAAAAAAATTAAATTTAAACACTACCAAAAGTTAAAAGTCTTTCTTTATCTATTTTTTAAATTTACCAATTTAACTACGCATGCTGAGGGTTACATGCGGTCCCAACACTATTACCTTTTTTCCTATGACGTGGCAACGTCTCGTTTGTGAATTTCTTCAGAACCTAAACGTGTCAGAATGCAAGCAGCCTGGGATTTGGTACAAAAGTACCAACTTGAACGTACAATATAATTGCTCCATCTCGATTTTCGTGTCAAGCCTAGAGACCGTCGGCTTTGATTTTGACACATGTCGGATACCCTAGCAAAGCTCGAGAAAAGCGTAGTAGTGGCCTCGTGATTTGGTGCGTCACCACCGTCCCAGGATTCTCTCTCTCTGTCTCTCTCTCTCTCTCTCTCTCTCCACCCACTGCACAAACGTAAACATCGTTCTTGTCTGATTAAAATGGCTAAAATGCCCTTGCAGTGGCTTCTTATATCTTGACCTACCTCTTGCAAAAATTATTCCTCGTGAACCACATTGTGATTTCTAGCATTTGCGTCATAAATATTTTGTTACGGTGAAAGTTATATAAATGTGAGATAATTTTTTTTAGTCACATTCTTAACATTCTAAGTAGCTAAAAATAAATAAAAATTACAATAAAATATGAAGAAAACTCTTAATTAAATTCTTTTAAACAGATGAATGAACTGCTCTTCGGTCTTTGAATTGACCCTTTGAGGATAAATAATTATCAAAATTTTAAATTCAAATGATCAAATTTTCGAATTCTAATTTGAATGAATAGTTTGTTGACAAATGTAGTCTTAGAATATCAACACATAAAATAACACCTTTATTGAGATTTTGCATAAAAGATTTTGTGATTAAGGAAAGAAATGACTACATTATTTAATTTTTTATTATCTTTAAGCAATATAAATTTAAGTATTTTTAAAGATACTGATGCATAGAAAAATAAAAAAACATTTAAACAAATATATATCTACATATTTGTATTTCTTTATATTAATTTGTACATATATATGTGTACCCTAATACGCACACTTTAAAAATGCTCCTGCTCTCGACATACTTGTATAAATGATGTTCTCGTGCTTTCATTCAAACTATGCTTTGCAAATTGATTACTTAGAGAAACTATTAAATATGTGTTTCAAATTGTATTCGCAATTCTCTCTCTCTCTCTCTAGAGTCAAAAACATAAACTTATTCATGTAAAATAGAAAAAAAAAATTAGTATAGCAATTAAGGTTATAAATTTTATAATTTTTAAAATAAATTAGAAAGATATTATTTATGGTGTTTAGTTAATCAAAAGGGGTCTAATCATAGTGCTCCAATAGCTATTTGATAACACAATTCACAATAGAAAATAGTATTCTACCAAAACATTTGTACAAAATAAAAAATAATGATATTTATGTAAATAAGAGGAATTATTATGGGTGTTTTATTTTAAATTGAAATGTTCTCATTCAATCGCATCATTTTGTATATAAATTTTGTATGAATTTTATAATTGTATAGCATTACTCATTCACAATAAATTCCATAACGCCAAAAGAAAATTTCAAGACTAAAGTACAACAACTACATTAATGTGTATAACTAGTGAAATTACTAATTATTTTAAAAGTAAAAAGTTTTCCTCTTACATTAGAAATCCATTCTTACAGTTAGATTTATTTAGGAAAAATGAAATCTAATGAAACAGTTTAGACTTCAAAACGTAGTTACCAGAAAACTCTATTGCGAAGAGTTTTTTCCTTTCCCAAAAATGAGCTTTCAGAATGAAAACAAAACTCTTGTGAAATTTTAATGAAACTTCTAGGAAATTTTTTCGAAATTCTAATATGATTTGAAGCAAATTCAAAATCTCTTTAAAAATGTCGTAAAATTTGCCTAACAACCTATTTCTCATTTTTAATATTTTTTATGCTCTCAAATCTCATTTTTTTTAGCAATAATGTATAATTGCTTTAATAAATATGAAATTCCGTATTACTTGAATTTTAACCTAAGTCTTTACCTATGTGATGAATGTATGCAATGCAGAGCGATAAAGTAAGGACACATGAATTTATCGTGGAAACCCAAATCGGAAAAAAAATCACGTCCAGCAAGCGAAGCACTATATTGAACAGTTTACACATGCACAAACTTATAGCCCTAGTGATTGAACTCCACAATTACTGTTCGAATCCGCACAAACCCCGACTTAAGACTGTATGCTCGACTCGTCGAGTTTTTGCTCCCGTGCTTCAGCTTTAACACCGAATCCCCTCGATGCTTTTCGCCTTTAGAATACTCTAAAGACCACCTCCAAGTCGTTCTTCAAGTTGCACAATCAACCGGTAAAAATACTCGTTCTTGTGATCTCAAAATATCAACTTTTCACTTTTTTCCCTCTAAATCAATTATAAATATCGGGCCTGAGAGATTTTTCCACGAGAGTCTTACCCTAAGTCTCTCTCTTTTTGCTCTTATAGGCTTCCCAAAATCATCAGGAGAATAAGCTGGAACTATCTCCTAATTAGTCTAGGAGTTGGAGGCCAAAGAGTCCTTCACGCACAAAACACAATCTAAAAGTTGGCATACCGCTCGAGCGAACATAGAGCGGAGTCTGAGCGGTAACCACTGAATTTTCAGCCTTGTTGAATTCTTCTCGTCCGCTCGAGCGAATATCTAACTATAGTTCGAGCGGTAGCCACTGGATTTTTAGCCTTGTTGACCTGCGCAACATCCGCTCGAGCGGTACTCCATCTACTCGAATGGTCATCTGGATTCTGACTTCCTGAGTTGAGTTGCTTCACTGCTTTTATTCTAAACTTTTACAAGGAAGGAGCATACATAAAAAACAAACTCACCACTCAAATTCCTAACAATCTCCCACTTGGTGATTTTGTGTCAAAACAAATACATTCTATAAAAATAAAACATTCCTTATAATCATTACATTTATAAATCAACAAAAATAACAACCAACTCAACTTAATTCAATTCTTGTGCAACCTGCAATCATCAACACACTAAAGGATACCAAGTGAAAAGCAATGTGTGATTTGCAAGCATATAACTAATAAAATTCCACAATAACATTAAGTGTTGCATATACTAACAAGATTCAACATAATTCTAACAGTATGCAACAAAATCTAGCAAGACAATTCAACACCCAATATCATAAACACCAACATCCATATAAACCAACATCCAATTATCCATAAACATATCCATAAAAAGCAATAATCCCTAAACATCACCAAACTACTCCCCCTTAGTTTGACAGCAAAAACCAAGGAGAGCAAGGAATGACAAACAACGAAACACCTAAGGAGGAGGTGGAGGACGACTAGCCAACATGGCCCAAATCGCAACAAGATCGCCAGACATGCCTGTGAGAGAAAGCTCCATGAGACCCATGCGAGTGCCCAAGTCATCAAGCTGCTCAGTAAAAACATGATGCATGTCATGTACGTCCGCATGCAACTCAAATAGGCGATCCTCCATCGACATCTCCTCATCAAAATCAGCATCACCACTGCCCTCAATACCCATGGGAACAGCAGCAGCCACACCCCAAACTGGTCCATGTACAACACTTTTGGAAATTGTTTTGGCATTGATAGGACCTTCGGATGTTTTTTTATCATCAATAGATCTCATCGAAACATTGTGACTCAACAGGAAATTTGTAATAAACACACTATAGGGGAGGCCTCCGCGAATCTAATTTGTTTCCCCAGCCCAGACTATAGTATCAAATATGTATTGGGAAAGGTCAATGGGAACACCATGGCCAATGGCATGGATTAGATGAAGTCCAGGAATGGTAAGCTGAGATCGATGACTATTTGGGTCCAAATTACAGGCACAAATCAAATTAAGCAACCGATAATTCAAGGTCAAACACTTGTGCTCCATAGTGGGAGATTGAGGAGGCCAACCCAACCCATACCCACGAATAGCGACACCCAAATCATAGACAGGTAAACCATAATACGATACCGAAAATGGAGATGCAGAACAAGGAATGCCTAGAAAATTAGAGATTATGTCTGAAGTGCCAGTAAATGCAATCCCACGAGTATAAGAAGTGAAACGGCTCGGGTGATTCACATCAGTGCGAATGTGTGCATAGAATTCCAAGAACGACTGTACTCGGGCAGTCCCTTTCTAGGCAAACACGAGATACCAACCCCGATTTTGGAACCAACCTGGTATGGGTATGTTAAGAAAATGGTCAACTTGGACCGGTCGCTCTACCAAAATAGCCTTTTTTAAAAAATAAGCACTGTACCGATTTTCATCTGCCCCGATGTCAAAAACCCGATTTTAGGGAACCCGAGGTAGATTTCGACAAGACATAGTCACAAGATGCGAAAGACGACAAAATTGAATAAACAAAATCGATAGAAATGATGAAAGACTTACCTAGAGTCAATTGATCAGAGCAAAAATTGGCAAAGATACACCCAAGTGGCTAGAAATCGGGCCCTAGGAGGTGAAAACCGAATGACCCAAGCGATGCCTCGAAAAAAAAAAAGAGAAAATGAAGAGACGCGGCGTTTTAAAACAGATCCACCGACATCGCTGAACAGTCTATTATTCGCTCGAGCGGTTACGGGATCGTTCGAGCGATGTTAGGGTTTTTTGAAAAATTTCACTGCAAACCCAATTTTCTAATTAACTCTCAGTATCAGATATTTCATGTGTACAAAGGAGATACGTAAGCAATTTTTTGCCAAGTTACTTAATAAATTGTCACTGATCTATGATGATACAACCACAACTTGTCACAAGATGAGAAATTTCATGAAAATGTAATGGGGTGATCATGAATAACAACAATGATCAACCTATCGTTCAAATCCTTTTTGTGATCTATCTAGTTGTGCTACATTTGTAATGTTAAGCAACACACACATCCATATGGCACATATGTGGTGACCTATTGTAAGGTCGATAGAGCCCTATGCTCCCCCTCAATGAGAACCATTAGGCAAGCTTAATCATTTTCTAGCAATTATATGGCGACTTTCACACTATTTGAATATGGTAACCCTAGCTATCGACATGACACAACTTGCAATAGTTAACATAGGTCAAATAATGACTTTCACACATACTCATAGGTAGCCTTTTCCATCATACACAAGCTCTCTCTTATTTATTTATAACTATACTGTAGGGGTTCAACTCAAATATAGGTACCCACACATGTGTATATTTAATTAGTGATTACATGACCACAAGAGAAGACACATAAATAATTTGATCACACGTGCGGACAAATATCCAATTTCAACCATGTTGAGATGCACAAAATATTGTGCATTAACTCATGACAAGTCTCACTTGAACTAGTCGGGTAATGAAACATGCATGATCATATATCCAAAATATGTGAGCAACCAAGACAAGCATTGATCCTGAATCTCAACTCTACACCAAGAAACTCTTTCAACCAAGAGAGAAAGAAATTAAAAGGCAAAAAAATATGCTTTTTTTTTTAATTTTAAACACACACAACTTACAAACACAGTCCAGGGATCCCAAGAGTAGAATTAAGCACACCCTAGACATTTAAAAAAAATTTAGTCAATGGAGCACACCCCTATAGAAGTTCTAAGGGACTTAAACCTAAGAACATCTAGAGGTTTTGTGGAAATATCAACTCGTTGAAGTTCAGTTTGAATATGTTCTAACTCAATGACTTTCTCTTCAACTAGTTCGCGGATGAACTGGTGTCGAATGTTTATGTGTTTAGTGCGTGAGTGTTGAACTGAATTTTTGGAGATATTAATCACATTCGTGTTATCACAATACAAGATAATTGTACCTTGTTCAAACCCATAGTCAGATAGCATTTGCTTCATACATAGAAGCTAAGTACAACCACTTCCCACAGTAATATACTATGTTTCGGCCGTGGACAGGGAAATGGTATTTTATTTCTTACTGTGCCAAGCTACTATATTGTTACCAACATTGAAAGTACCTCCAGAGGTACTCTTCCTTTCTAAGTGTTTCAAAGGTCGTGGTCAGTCATTGGAGTTTAGAGAGCTTCACTCCAGGAGTACCTTCATGAGTAATTTCTAAAATGTCCAAAGCAGTCTTTGCAGTCTCATAATTAGAGACTCTCCTAAATTCCTTACGTATGAGGGCATTATAGATAGCATTTAGGGTTTTGCTATTTCAATTTGAATTAGCATAATCAATAGCATTCCATTGTTCATATGTCTTGGGTGTAGTTATGTTTGCAACCGTTGTAATGAGTGCAGTATAACCGTGTAACACAGCTAACCAGACTCTTTCATCAATAGATTTGATGAATGCTCTCATGCGAGCCTTCCAATATGGATAATTTGAGCCATCTAACAGGGGTGGTCTAACTGTGGACAATCCGTCCTTAGGCAAATCCATGTAAACGGAAATCAGGATCACTCACTCAAAAATTTAAAGTAACCCGCTCTGATACCAATTGAAATTCTGTATTACTTGAATTTTAACCTAAGTCTTTACCTATGTGATGAATGTATGCAATGCAGAGTGATAAAGTAAAGACACAGGAATTTATCGTGGAAACCCAAATCGAGAAAAAACCACGTCTAGTAAACCAAGTATTATATTGAACAGTTTACACGTGTACAAATTTACAACACTAGTAATTGAACTCCACAATTACTGTTCGAATACGCACGAGCCTCGGCTTAAGAATACGTGCTCGACTCCTCGAATCTCTGCTCTCGTGCTTCAGCTTTAACACTGAATCCCCTCGATGCTTTTTGCCTTTAAAATCCTGTAAAGACTGTCTTCAAGTCGTTCTTCAAGTTGCACAATCAACTGGTGAAAATAGTCGTTCTTGTGATCTTAAAATATCAACTTTTCACCTTCTTCTCTCTAGATCAATTATGAATATCAAGCCTGAGAGATTTTTCCTCAAGAGTCTTACCCTAAGTCTCTCTCTTTTTGCTCTTATAGGCTTCCTAAAATCATCAAGAGAATAGGCTGAAACTATCTGCTGATTGGTCTAGAAGTTAGAGGTCAAAGAGTCCTTCACGCACAAAACACAATCTAAAAGTTGACGCACCACTCGAGCAGTTAAAGTATCGCTCGAGTGAACATAGAGCGGAGTTCAAGCGGTAGCCACTGGATTTTCAGCCTTGTTGAATTCTTCTCGTCCGCTCAAGCGAATATTTAACGGTAGTTCGAGTGGTAGCCACTAGATTTTCAGCCGTGTTGACCTGCACAACATCTGCTCGAGCAGCCATCTGGATTCTAACTTCCTGAGTTGATTTGCTTCACTACTTTTATTCTAAACTTTTACGAGGAAGGAACATACATAAAAAACAAACTCACCACTTAAATTCTTAACAAAATATTTATGGATATTATATATAATTAGTATTTTGCTTGATTATAAAAGTATATGTATACTTTATATTACCTTTTTAAGGTTCTTAATAAATTCTCTTATAATATCATATTTAATTTTATATCACCTTGCGTTTTCCGATTTCTATAATTTTTTATGCCACATTTCACGCTTCCTTTTTTTGTATTTGCTTAAATAACTATAATTAAATAGTTGTCCAATAATAATATAAATAAAAGTTGTATATCTGTCAAAGAATTTTGCTTAGTTATGTACCAAAGAATTTTACTTAGCTTGGCTCTCACTTTAAGGCATTACTTAGGGAGAGCTTAATAACTCATATAATCAAAAACCTTTTTTTTTAAAGTAAAAGAATATTATAAACATTGAGAGGTAGACAATATAGACTACAGGGGACAATGGCAATACAAAAATAAATAAATAAATAAATAAATGCTTAGGGGGGTAAATTTTTATTGATTATTAATGAAATGCTTTATCATCATTCCTTGCATGAAATACAAAAACCACTCAAGAAATAAAATGAAAGGAAAAACGAAAAACTTTTTTGATATTAAGAAAAGAAAAACTTGTTTTTCCTTTAATTTTGGCAAAAAAATGACAAGATTTTAAGAGAATATAATACACACACCACAAAATAAAATAAGTAACAAGCAACCAAAAAATATAGAGAGAAATGGAAAGTAAGAAACAATTAAAAAACTAATACGAATCTTATTAAGAAGTTTTTACAAAAATTAAAAGAAAAAATTTAAGAAACTTAGTAAAAATTTTTAAAAAATTTAGTAAAAATTTACATGAATAATTTTATAAATACTTAATTAAAATTTAAGAAGACAAAAAGTATAAAAATTAATGTTTTAAGCTTTGGCAGCATTTCCTCAATCTTCATAAAGTATCACAAACCTATTTTTATCGTTTTTAAGTTTATGAAACGTTTTTCTTGACGTTTTAGGACTTTTTTAAGAAACGGAACGCAAAACGTGTATCGAAGCGTATCCTCTCGGGCTTGCTATCTCCAATTAATATGGAGCGTCAGATGGACGAGTGTCCCTCATTTGTCCTATAGACTCTAGTCTAGTATTCCTCTTGTTACGATAGCCATTGAAAGAAACTATCCTTGCAAAGTTTTCAACGTATGGGTCCCACACTCCTCCATCATTTTGGAACCAAATTGTCAGGGGCGTGTTGTTGTCACGTGACTGGTCAGTCATTCTAAAATAATTTCCGTTTAGAAGTTTCAACAAGTCTTAAGTGTCTAATAACCAACCGAGCTCTTAAATTTTTACTGTCGCTAAATATTAGAGTCGACATAATATATTTATTTTTACAAATATCTTAGTTTTAGTATAAATAATTTTTTTTAACCGAATCAAGTAAGAGATTAATCAAAATGTAGGCAAACTAATTCAAATGTCTTTGAACGCTGAATCAAAAATAAATAAATGAATAAGTAGGCTTTTGATATTTTGCCCTCCATGCTTTTCTTTTATTGTTAAAATAAACATTTAATATTTTATTACATTTTCAATTTGTAGATTCTCTTATGCTGTGTTTAGAATTCGAATTTATTAAAAAAATAAAAATAAAAAAATGAAAGAAAAGAAAATAAAAATTAAAGATTTTAAATTATTACTTCTTTTCTTTTTATATTCTTTTAACCTCCACTTTTTCTAACAACCCAGCATACGATGAAATTTCATATTCTATTCTTTTTTTCTAACTAAATCTTTTATCCAAACACAATGTTAGGGTAAATTTATTTCATTGTCCTGATGCAAAATTTTTCCTTTTAATTTTGAGAACATTCCTCATGTTTCCCAAACTTAGGCTATTACTGATATTTTTTAATTTCTTAATTTTTCCTTTTTTGAAATTTTAATTTTGACATGAAAAAGTAAAAAATTGACATTTTTGTTTATAAACTTAAAAAACAAAATAAAAAAAGCTAGATTTAAGTTGTACCAAATGGTATGGCATGATCAATTTATATGGGCGTCAGTTTAATCATACTTCGTGACTACTTTTATGTTTAGAAAAGAAAATGTGCTTTCTTTGACAATGCCACATTCATTAAGAAATTCATAGGTCTTCTATGTTGTAATTGACTTGAGGAATTAATATCAAAATTCTAAACAAGACTTTTCACCAAACATTTATGCAACTTTGTGACCTCTCACATTTTGCAGCATGGGGAATGGAGTGGCATATTGTTTGGCCAAGAAAGGCTCGTGATTGTAATTCACCGAGAGCTTGGATGGAGAAAGTTCCTCCTTCTCAACCTTTAGTTTTTTGGCCTTCCCCTACCTAAGAATATAAAATAAAAAAAATGCAAATCTCATAATTTTTAAAAATTTGAAATACCGAGATGAAACAATCGTGGGCAGGATTAATTCAACCATAAAGTTTAAGGTTTTGCTAATCTCATGTTTTATTTTGGTAACCCAAGAGCATGCCTTAATTGATTCCACTCATGGTCATACACTACTTGTGTGCATGTGTGTAATTATCTGATTATTAACTCCTAAATATGCCCTGAGAATTCAAGGTCAACATGCATAAACCTTCATTTTATTATTAATATTCGTTAACTACAATGCTTCAATCTTTTAACCCTCCAAATTAGAGTTACACTCAATAAAATTTGACAAAATGAGAAAATATCCCCAATGAAATGACAAAATATGACACGAAACTAAACTCTAATCTTGATTATTTTTGCAAAGCGAGTGAGCGATTCTGTTCAAGAATTGAATTGCGAAAAAGGTAATAGATAATTACACTGAATAAGATTTGCTATTTTCAGAAAGAAAAATGCTATTCTTTCAAAATTTGTGTACAAAAATCTTCACCAGAATAATATGACGATGACAGTTTTATAATTATTAAGCATCTAGGTGAACATTTTATTTTAAAGTGATAGACATACAATTTAGCCACATCATTCTGGTAATAAATTCTGTGTAATTTTTTTAGTTGTATAACATTACCCTTTCAGAAAAAACCAATATGATAAGATAAGACTTTAGTTCTCTTTATTGGCTTTTACTGCATTGTCTCTTGAAATCAGGAATCAGTCGTGAATCAAGATTAATAAAATTGAGATTTTATTTTATTTTTTTTTTACATATAAAGTCAATTAGAAAGGTGAAAACCCAAAAAAAAAAAAAAAAAAATCTACTCCTCGATTCGAACAAATTGAAGATGAAAAAGTGATTAGATATTACCCAATAAAATTTTCTAAATCCAGTATGCCTAAGTTCTCTTTAGCTTTTACATTTTCTATTGAAACCATGAATTAGTCACGCACCAAGATTAATAAAAGAAAAAGAAAAAGAAAAGTTCACAGAGAGAAAGTAACTTCTAAATTTTTAATATATGATAATGATGTTTGAAAGGTTTTCTCTTCATGGAATTAATTAGGGGAAATTATTTTTTAACCCCTTGTTGTTAGACTTATTTTTACTTTGACCTTCTGTCTTTTAAAATAAGGCACACACCTTCTCGTAGAGATAAAAGTGAAAATTTAAAATTTGTTGAATAAAACTATTCTATTACCATATTAAACAACAAAAATAAAAGATAAAATTTTAGAAGGATATAGGTATAATTTTAATATTTTAACTTGGTGAGAATAATATTAGTTAAAAAACTTGAAATGACAAAAGGAAATAAAAAATTAAAAAGCAACAGAAAGAAATGAAGAAAGGTTGGAACAATATAAACACCATTTTGATGTTTTTGTTTGATTAAATTATAATTTTAATTGAAAAATATTAAATTCCTACCTGTAGCAGATATCTTTAATTGAAAAAACTAAAAGTTTAGTCCCATGCCACAAAGGTAAGTACTACATTTGGAAACTCGAAAACTAAGAGTTTAGTCCCATGCCACAAAGGTAAGTACTACATTTGGAAACTCGAGATCAAAGTGAAAATGAGCCTAATCATAAGTAGGCATGCAAAACGAAGTAAGTTATTCTAGTTTGACTCATGTTCAATTTGTTAAAAACTCATTCGAAATCAATTCATTATGTAAATAAGTCAAACTTTAACGCATTATAAAATTATTAAGTTTTTTAGCTCAGTTTGTTAAGTCCAAATGCACTAAAAAAATTAAGTTATTTAAACTCGACTCGATCAAAAGTTATTTGAAATTGGCTCTAAAGATAAACAAAGTAAGTTTAAACACATTTTAAAATTCGATGAGTTTTCAAGCTAAACTTGAACAACTCACTACTTAGTAATCAAAGCCTTATATAAGGGGGCCAAAAGGTAATTTATGCAAATATAATTAATATCCTCATTTAGCCCTTGTTTGATAAAGCTGAAAATTGAAAACTGAAAATTGAAAATTAAGTCATGAAAACTGAATGCTAAATTTCTTAAGCCGATAAGCTGTTTGATATGTAATGAATTTTAAATACTGAGTCAGATAAGTTGTTTGATATGTATAAAGAGCTGAAGTCCTAAATTTACTCATTTTCTAACTTTGCCCTTCCTATAATGATATTATAATGCTAAAATCAAATTAAATTAAATGAAAAAAACATGCATAATCAAAATCATAACAATATATACAAAAAAATCAGTAATATGATTAACAATTATGTTAATCATTGAAACTTTGTCAAATGTTAAAGTAGCAAAAAATTTGACACTCAATAGTAGTTCATATTATTCAATGCTCTTTTTTACTTATCAAATAATATATTACGCCAACATCAGACATATTTAATTAGATAAAAAAGAGATAAACACCATGACATATAAAAAATGGACTTCATACTAAAATAATTGCAATCAAACTCATCAAGGACCCATATATTCATTAAAAGCTGGAGCTCCAACTAAACATAATTAAAAAAGAAGGAAAAAAAAAAAACAACCTTAACTAATATCTGAAATTTAAAAAACATTTGCATGCCTATTAAAATTCAAAGTAATCCTAATTTCATACCATTTAACCATATTCAATCATTTTTAACTGCTTGTGATTTTTGCTGTGATAGCATCTATTGCTCCATGTGTACTTTACTATTGCAAAAAATACTACATGCAATTATATATAATGTGTCACTCGTATCAAGAAACTCCATCTCATCGAGAATACGATTGCATTCTTCTATTGTTGGCCCATAAGAATTTTACAAAATTTGCAGAGTTTCAAGCTTTTGTTTATCAAGATTCTTGGATTTGTTTTTCTTTTGTCGTTTATTGTCAAGCTGTGCCAAGTCATTTAGCGAATAAGGTATCTCAAGAGATCCACTGTCAAGATTAATATACATTTGTGATTGTGGTTAAGTATCATCAGCAGGAAATCCTTCCTTTGATGGTCCCCATGAAAATCTTCCTATTGCTCTAACACCATCAAATAATACTTTTAACTTATTTGTATATTGAAGTTTAGTATATCAAAATTGTTTGGTATTCAAGTTAGTCTATAAAATCATAATTGCGTAAATCTTATATTCATTGAGTATCATTTTGACTTTCAATAACTTGGAAACCAAAAAAAAAAAAAATTAACATAAGAGTCAATTATGCCTGTATGTACTCACTCTATTCCTTTGTACTCCAGTTAATGGTATTAGTTGCAAGATCATAGCTGTTACCAGTTTTTGAAATTATCTTTCACTACTTTTCATAATTTGATTTTAAATACTAACATTGATTTTTAACTGTTTTTTAGATAAGTTGACGTCATTCTCCTTGTTCAAAGTTACCCAAACTCTATTCCAACTCTCTTTTTGGAGACTACCACAATTTTTACCGTTTTTCATAAATTCTTTCAAACACAAATCAATAAAAAAGTTTATAGAGTTCAAGATCTTTTTAATTTGTTCTACCACTATCACCAGAAGTCATCCCTACAAGTAAATAAACTTAGATTCAATCCATTTAATATTCTAAAATCATAAATTTGGATGCATGCACGTAATGCATAAAATAATTTTTAATTGATTGACAGTTTCATGTGATTCGGTTTGCCAAAGAATAGACAAAATAATATATATATATATATATATATTATGAGAGAATTACTCAAAATCTCAATTAATTCAAGAATAAAATAATAATAAAAAAAGTAAAGAATGAGTCAAAAAGAAGAATATTGGAACAGGGACATGGGATGACGTTAGCCACCACCCACATCACAAACCGGTCTCTAACACACAAAGAAGAGAATTAGAAAACGAAAAAAAAAAAAAAAAAGAGGAAAAGACAGATTAGAGGATGAAATGCAAAATAGAAGGGAGGAGAAAAAAAAAAAGTGGGGACGAAGTGAAGCAAAAAGAGAGGTGATCAGTAAAAAAAAAAAAAATATACAAATTTAGTCGAAGAACAAAGAAAAAAAAAATATAAAGGAAGAGTAAAGAGTAAACACATACAAAATAATTGAGAAAATTCACGTATAGAGAGAGAGAGAGAGAACCTAAAAATAACAGAAGATTTCATTTAAAAAAATTTTGATCTCTGATTTTCTGGTGTTCGTTCTATAAAATAAGAAGAGAGGGAGATGTGAGCAAAATTAAGTCTAAAAAAAAAAAGATCAAAGCTAAACATGTTAAATAAAAAGTAATAAATAAGAGAACTTACTTAATATTTTATTTTTTACTTTTAGTTAGCACTTAAAATATTCAACTTTTTTATTTTGAGTTATCAGTATTTTATTTTTATTCAATTTATTCAATTTTAAGTGCGGAATAATGTTATCAAATAAGCCTTAACCTCTAGGGATTTCAAAACCTCACCCGCAGGGCACGCTTTGCAAACTATAACACCCCCCTGAACCATTCCGATCCAAGCCACATAACCCGTTTGAAGTACCCCTTACAGTTCTCGTAATTACGGAACTACCATTCCCTTACGCATTTCACAAGAACTGATTGCAAAGACCAATGAGATGCAATTTTAGTCTGCCCCCAAGGGCTCAAACGTCCATTTGACGTGATGACCGAAGGATGCTATTGTAATTTCGAATCCCAATCCGGATGGCTGAGGGTCACAAAACTGCAAGGGAAATTCAACATTATCACGATGGCATTTTGGTTAATTGTCTTCAACTAGAAGGGCATAATATAAACAGAAACGATTTATATGTATGAACCCGCCGCTCATCCTCTCTTTCCCTATAAAAATCCAATCCCTTCTGTCTTCCCCTTTTGCCTCTCTGTTGTCTCATCCCTTCTTCGCTCTCTCTCTCTCTGTCTCTTTCTCTCTCAATCCTCTTCTCCACCTCTCCTCCGGCGGCGGCAAAGCCACCTCTGTCACTGTTTCTCCACCTTAGATCCGCCAGTCTCCAAGATTCCGGCCTCTCACCTCTCGATCCATTTTCACCCCATGACCTGACAACCCACCTCTCTATCCCGCTTCTCCCTCTCTCATTTCCTGTAATTTTTTTTAGTATTATCTATTTTTTGTTGTCTGCGTTTTAAGCATTAAAAAATGCTTTATGTTATTTGACTCTTCTACCCTCTACTCTCAACGTCATTTACAGGCCCTCTTTAACCTTAGCCAGCTGTCTTCACTTTTTACCCGTTTTCAGTTTTTCTTATTTGTCATTGACGGTTTTACCCTCAATCCCATAATATCCCGAAATAGTTTTTGAGCCTCAGCTGCTGACGTGGCATGTGTTGAATAGGAAACGGGACGGCTACGATGAATCACCACCCGCGGCGGATCCTTACACCTGGCACGTCGCGGAAGCGGAAAGAGAGAGAAGCTCCTCTTTATTCCGCGAAACCCTCAGCGCCACCGTCCACGGCGGGTACTATCACGACTTCTTCTAATGAAGCCGAGCCGGTTTCGTCTAGGCGGCTTCTAGCCGGCTACATGGCTTACGAGTTTCTAACAAAAGGTACTTTATTCGGTCAAAAATGGGACCCGGCTAGAGCCGAGGCCATGCCATTGTCAAGTGGTTTGGGAGAATCGAAGAGGACGAAGCCAAGCCAGAGTCAGAGCACTGAAGCGGAGCCGATCTGGAGGGTGAAGCCACAGCACCAGCACAGCTATGCTGAAGTGTCAAGCTTGTTGACGGGAGATGGGGCCCATGTACCGGGGATCGTCAACCCTACTCAACTTGCTAGGTGGATTCAAATGTGAAATGCCCCAAAAAGAGAAGCAACGTGGCAGGCCTTGATTGGCTAAGATTGGTTTGGTCCACCTAAGTTATGCAAGACCTCCCTTAGCGCACGAATGTCTCCCGCCGGAGGTGGTGAGTCCGCCGAAACCGTGAAGGCCTCTCTCTCTCTCTCTCTCTCTCTAAACCTATGTGTTGTCTAAAATTAGTTATCCTCTCGGAATGTCAGAAACTTGTTACATTCCGGCAACTTTTCTCTCTCTCTCTCTCCATGCGTGAGCTTTTTCTTATTTTTTGCTTTCTTTGTATTTTTTGTTGTTATTGTTCTAGATTTTGTTGTTGATATGTATGCCTTTTTTTTCTTCTAACTCACATGGTTAACTCGATTCTCTGTGATGTATTTGGTGCGAACTGTGTGTAGAATCTGTATATGTATATACATAGATATATACACATGTATGAATACATGCATGCATGGCGGAACTTGTAGTCTACGTTTCGTGTGGAGTGGGTGAAAGTTATTTGCTCGAGGACATGCATGGAGAAACAGGTGTTCGTAATCGCCTGTTCATGTGCATAAATGTGGCTGCAACATATCTGCTTGTATATATACATATATATGTATCTATCTTTATTATGTGAACTGTGATACGCATTTTATGTATGTATATATCGAAATCATTATGAACTGAAGGATCATCCTCTGTAACCAAGAAGGAAATTGAAAGAGAGAGAGAGAGAGAGGGTAGTTGGGACTTGGGACATGAATTTTTGAGTGTGCGGTTTGAATGACAGGGCTGGGTTAGGTTGAGCATTTGGAATATGCATTACTGAGCATGCATATATATATATATATATATATATGGGTGTGAATGTGACTTTTATGAGCACGACTCAGCTACAGTCCTGCCTATGCTTTTTCTAAAAATGTGAGGATATATGATTTGATGCGTCTCAGTGTAAACATCACACACACCATAATTCAATATCGGTAGACGATTTTTAGTTATATGATCTTCCACGAAACGGTTTTGTAGTTGGAACACTTTTAAAAAGATTGGCTTACTCAAATATTTCAAGTCTTCAAGTCTGTCAAAACTTTGAAAACAATTTTTTTTTTTCCTGGGAGCAGCCACTCATGGGCAAGTCTTCAAGTCTGGCTTTAATTTGAAAACAATTTTTTTTTTTGGAAGGAGCAGCAAATCCTTTCTTTAAATAAACGGCTTTTGATATTTTCTTCAACTACTTTGCAACTGTTGTGACATTGCTGATGATGAGAATTTTAAATGCTTATGTGAGTCTGTTCCATTGGCTTGTTGTAACAAACCAGCTTGGTGAAAAATATGCGATAAATAAAATAACATTAAAAGGTAAATAACTTAGTGAACAGAGAAACAACAAATAAATATATGTTATACATATTTGCTTGGTAGGTTACATATGATATGAATATATCGTTTGGAATATTGAAAAGTTTTCGGATTAATTTTCACGGCAGCATGGGAAAAGATGGAAGTTGCTGCAACTTCATCGAAGTTAAAAGCCAGCATATTCCATAGAGCCTTGGGGGTGGTTGTACATGCAGCCAGCCAAATGCTGGAGTCTAGCATGTTTGGTGGGATATAAAGGTTTATTTATGTGTGAAGGAATACTATTCTTTTTTATTTTTATCACAAGAATCCTTCACTTTTTGTTTGTATTATGTTGTAACATTCTTCCAACGTTTCTTACATAGAATGATTATTTTTATGTCAAAAGCCATCCCTCCTCCTTTCACAATGCATTGGGTTCTCCTTCTGTTACATGGGTTTATTGGGGATCCACCTAACAAGATGACCTACTACATAAGAGAGGAGGAGACAAGATGGTGTCATGCTCTAAGAAGACCGAATAATTTCTCCTGTAGGTGGTGACACAATTGTTGATTCAAAGAACCATTTCTTTTTCCTTTTCTTGGTGTAACAGCAAGATTGTTCCGTTGCGACATGAGCGTCACGGATTAGAATTCAGACATAAGTGAAGGCTGTGTACATCTTACCCTTCCCAAACTTTGTTGTAGCGGGAGTCTTGTGTAATGGGTTGTATTTTTATTGGTACAATAATATAGAAATCTTTGGATACATATGTCTATGAGGGTTATGGTTATGAGTTACTTAATTCATATCGAAATCAATTTATTATTCTAGCCAAGTGCAGTTGAATTTGTGAAGTCAATTTACATATATGGTTATCTGCTTCCTTTATAGTGTTTGCTGTACTCCTTATTTTATTAACAAATGCTTATTGTTCTGTGGTTATGCTGAAGTAAGATTACCAGATACACATATCAATCTTCAATATCATCTATGTAAATCCATAGTTGCAATCACGATCCATCTATGTATGTTTTTTTCCTTCATTATTAGAAGTATGAGAAAAATCTAGATTAATAAATTAGATGTTGTAACAAATTAAAGATTTAGAACTTAAATGCTAGGGATTACCTAAACAGGCACACTTCTTGTGGTTGTATGACTACTATTATTTTTTTTCCAAGTTGATTGGGAGGGAGAATCTCTCTCTCTCTCTCTCTCTCTCTCTCTCTCTCTCCAAGTTGACCTACAAGCCTCAATTTGGGCCTCCATTAATTCTTGTAATTGTACACTCCCCGCCATCAATATTACCATCTATTTTATTCTAATGAATCTTGATTATTAGGCCACCATGAGTTGGCCTTTTTGGTTTTCTTATTTTCTATGGATCATATGGTGAAGGGGGTGTTACCACCTGCCTTTCACCACAAGATTATCCTGAAAAATGCCTAGCATAATAGGTTAAATGTAGCTGTGGCTGGTGACAAAATTGCACATCTGCATATATTTGGCTCATGATGATTGGTAAAATTACAGTATCCATCACAGCGTGTGACAATTTATTAAAAGATTATTTTTTACTAGTTAAACATAAATTCGAAAACGTATAAATTTGTGAAGGATACAATGCCAAATACTATCCAGCCCCAATATTGTGATGTAGGTTTGAGTCACAGGAATCAACCTCTCTCTCAAGAAAAATAATCGAGCATAAGATTGTCTATTTATGTAGTGAAAGGGTGGTGTTTTTATAGCTTTAAAAGAAGGGAGAAAAAAGAAAAGAAAAGAAATGATTTAGAGAATTTTGAGTTGCCAAGCAATAATGCCCTCCCTGTTAACCACAGAAATTGGGCTAACCTCTGACTCTCTTTTAGAATAATGTATTGTACTCATTATGATATGGTTATTTCCCCCTCCAAACTTGGCCACAATTTCCTTTTTGACTTAGGTGTGATTCTTTTGTCTTCTTTTTTTTGAGAGAAAAGTCCAAGATGCTAAAGCAACTACACCCTTGGTTTCATGATAACCTTTGATTCAATTCTTTCATCACAATCCTTTGACATCAAATTTTGTGCTTTCCCCTATGAATTTGAAGTTTTTTATATCATTTTTAGGATTATCCTTGAAGCTAGGGAAACATTATTTTCATAAAAAAAAATTGTATCTTCAGATGAGTTGACATACAAATTGAAAATTTTTCTCCATCTGTGGTCTAGTGGGTGTTTCACAACCAAAATTGTCACTAACATAAAAATGATAGATAATATTGTAAGAATATAAACCCAAACTTTATCTCTTCTTTGAAAATTTTTATTCTTGTGGAATATTTATATAAAAAAATTCAATCAAAATGGTGTGGCAATGGTATTTTTGAAATTATGACCTAAAATAATGAAATTTTTTACTTAAAATAAAAAGACCACAAATAACCACATCTTTCTATTTATATATGATAAAATAGTTATGTTTGTGTAGCATTACTGTTCTAATCACGTTAGTAACTTTTTATGTATGAATTATTTGGTTTTCTTGAGTGCTGTAAATTGAAAAGAAAAGAGATTATTTACAAGAAGTATTTTGTCTTCCCCTATAACCAATCCCACATGCTCAATTATAATCTCTTTGCTTTTTTTTCCTTCTACTTTTTGTTTTGCAGTTGCTTAATCATAAAGTGATACTAGATAAAGGTTTAATAATAGTACACTTTTTTTTTTTGATAAATAACAATAATAGTACACTTGAAGTGCATAAAATATTGGCATAAGAAATAATAACTGCAGTGCATTAACAAGAATATCTTGAATTTGTTTTATTTTATCATTTAACCACACAAAAACACATGTATATATGACAAATTTTGCACCATTTTTGTCTTTTCTGTTTGCTTTCTATCATACTAGCTATCAACCCAAGCGAAGGGGTTGGCCCAGTGGTATGGCTTCTGTCCCTCTGTTTATCATTTGGCTTCAGCCTTCCATGTACCCAAAAAAATTAACTCACCCCTGCACGTTGCTTCAGAATGCAGCTGAATAATCGTGTCAGACATAATATCGACAGTTAGCAACATAGCATTATTAGAAAAGGCATTGCAGAAAAAAAGAACTAAAAAGGAGGGGGGAAAATTTTCAGCAGCTGCTTTGCTCAAGTTAACCAACCCATCTGTGTTACCCCACACCATTTCATCAGCAATCTCTTTCACAATGCCTGAAGAACCCATTTTCTTTCTATTGTGCAGAACCACTTGAGATGCCATTAGAGAGCATGTGAAAAGACCATTTTTACTTTAAAGGTCTTGGAGATAACCTCTTTAATTTCATCCCCCAAAACAAAGCTAGAGCTCATAAGCCATAAGAACAAAAGCAGCACAAAGGACCACGAACTAAAAAATTCGTCACACTACATTTATTTAGTGGTAGAAAAAAGATCCAAATATCTGCCACTAATTACAATTGGCCAAAATATAAAAAATCGAGTTGCCAGAACTGGAGGTTACCCAACTCATTTCTGCCTCTTCATCTACTCTCTCCAAGAAACTAATTGAATTAGTTCCTTTGATTCTAAGAACAATCTGAAAAACTTACATAAACTGCGAATGCACAAAGAGCATACTGGAGTACATGCTTCTACGGTACTATAATATACGCTAGGGAGGCTTTTTACTCCTTTTCTGCGAAGTCTTTGCAAGAGCATCACAAATTTCTCTTTTACGTTTGTTGTTGTTGTTGTTGTTATCGTTGCGGTGATTGTTGTTGTCATCCATACTTGCTGCACTCTTACTCTGAACCAGCAGTGCTTCCTTCACAAAAAACTTCAACTTCCACAATGTGGATTCGCTCTGTCAAATGTAATGACACAGTTAATAACTTGTGTTTACAGAACATTTACATTGCATTTGGATGGATGAATTCGAAATGAAGGGGTTTGAGGCTAAAGATAAACAAATATAAAAGGGTTTGGATCCCTGTGTATTTGAAATTAATGTTGTATTGAAATACCTAAGGGGAGGATTTAGTAGAGCTTGGAGAGAGATTTTTATGAGGATCCCTGTGTTACTATGCACCTTGGGGAGAATTTTGAATAACTAGTTCGTTCTACAGTGGTATTTCTTATGTTACTTGGAACATAGATCGCTCCAGTACGTGAAACTGGAATGAGAATATAGTATGTCACATGCTCTAAAATATAGAGCGATAGGAGGAGATTTGTGTAAATTATACTATTAGCATTTAAGGTATTTCTAGAGGAATTAATCATGCAAAAACACATTTCTAGGAGCATTATGATTCATCTTTTTTGCATATTTTTTGGCAAAACTCCATTCTTCCCGGATTTACTTTTATTATATTAATTTTTTTTCCCTCCTCTTGTAACCTTTGAAGAAATAAATAAGAAAATCTTTTAGAATCACGTTGGGTCGCTAAATTAATCGGTTTTGTAACGGAAATGTATCATGTTTCGGATAGCCATTCCAAAATCGTAAATCGCTAAGGTATTAGCTTTCTCTAATAACACTAGGGTATTTCTAATCCACCAATACATCCATACAAAGCCTTAAAAACATTAATAAAATATATAATCTAAATCCATTGATTGAAATGACTAAATCCAAATGCAACTGCAACGTCAGAATCAATGAAAAATATTTGACAAATGAAAATAAAGAGAAGATAACCTGAGCATCAATGTCGAGTTCCACCTCTTCGGCTGCTGCTTGGAAATTTGGATTATTCTGAGCAACAATCAGCATTGCCTTATTGAGATCATCAGCAGACAATCGGGTGAGGGCTGTCACAAGCCTTCTTTTTTCTTCAGTAGACATCCTTCTGAGATGATAATGATATCAGAGGTCGCATTGATTGTAGAGGAGATGCTAAAATAATACAACAAACTTGTAGATATAACGGCTCCACATCAATGTATCCACAAACTATACCACATTTCATAGATAGAGTTGATTGCCATGCAGATGAAAAAATAACAGTTTAAATGGTTTAGATGATTTTATACCTAAATAGACCTTTTCTTATAATAATTATCTAATGACTAAAATGCCCCTTAAATTGTCCCTACATTTACATGTCATTTGAAAGGACATTTCAGTCGTTAGACTCTTATTATAATAAGAGGTCAATTTAGGTATAAACCAGGATTTCTGTGATCATGTGCAAGTCACACGATAATTTTTCATCCATTTTCCTAACAATGATTGATACAAATTGATAATTTAAGGGGTTAATGTGAACATGTGCAAGTCACTCAGACAATTTTTCGTCCACTCTCCTAACAGATGGCTAACACATTGTTAACAAAAGGTGTTGATTGATACAAATTATAAGTTCGGGGGATCAACGCGTTACGTTTTAAATTTCAAGGGGGTTTAGTGATACTGTATCATAGTTTATGGGATGTTTTGTAATTACCCCTAAAACATAAGTTCAATAACTGTTTCCCTCACCTTTGGCCTATTTATTAGAAGTTACCCCTAATAAGTTGCCATCCAGAACTTACAACTAGTTCCCTGCAATACCAGTAACTTGCTGCTTCTTAAACAAAGTATAATCTAACCCTTTCCAACCTCCAAAGTTAGTGACCCCTGCTCTACCTACTAGAGCACTTAGCTGAAAGCTTTCCATAGTATTAACTGACCATATTACCAATTATTGGCCGCCTCAGCATTATTCCATGTGTTCTAGTGTGCTGTCCTGCATCATTATTCGTATAAAATACATACCACTGTTGATGTTGCACTGCTTGCGATAGTCTTCGAAATCCAAGATATTGAAGAAAAGACTGTGACACAAAACAAAGCAAGTACTGGAAAGGGTGAACCATGTCGGTAACTAAGCTTCATCTTTACTCAAACAAAGTGGCTGCCCTCACATACTCAAATTTGCACTCTCTTGCCAAGTACATTAAACACAAGTGACACATGCTTATACTCCAAGCAAACAGAGGCCATTCATTTATACATTTGTGTTTCCAAATACTAGACACTGTTCTTGCCTTGGGTTTATTCATGAGAATATGTTTCCATTATTTATTATAAAAAAAAAAAAGTAGCAAAATAAGTGTCAGTTGTAGAGAGCCTATATTGAAAAACAAAAATTTTAAAAAAAAAATTTGCTTTGGATCTTCTCAAATACACTTAGGACAAAAGTTTAAAAGTAAAAAGAACCTACATTACCACTACAACCCTTGGCGCAAAGGAAACAGAATAAAAGAAAAAGAAAATAAAGGAGTAAAAGTGGACTTTGCAAAAGCATGTAATCCAAATGATAGACCTATAAAGGGAAATGGGATCCCTTAGAGGAAAAAAATTTGTGCCTGAATTTGTTGAACCTTATCTTTCTTTTGAGCATATTGGAAAGGACCAAGTCTCCTTCCCTTAATCCACTCAAGATGCTACTACCTTCACTTTCTTTTGTTTCATTTAGACATTCTAACAGAGCCCACAATAAGCATTGTTGACATTACAACATCATAGTGACTTCAAGGGGCCAAAATTAGATAAAATTTTATGATCTCCCACAATGCCTCTAATGCCACATTGACAAGATTCCCCAGAAATCGCACCAAAATTTAAGTTCACAAAGGAAAAGAATTGTGAACAAATCGCAAGAGAAACTCCTATCTAATCTCTTGAAAACAAAGATAAAGTAAGGAAAAAAAGAAAAGTCCTAAAAGATTTTGGAAGTAAATATTGAAAACTTCTGTCTCCATGAACTGAAATGAGGTGGGGGGGGAGGAACCGACATTACATGCATGTATTCATATACTTAAAAACACCAAACACATTTTTATCAATACAGTTAATTTTGAAGGACAACTGATACAATAGGTTTGAAACGTTGAAGTTCCTAGTTATACTATTACGACAAACCTGCACTTTTGAAGCACCCGTTCTCTGAGTTCTTCCAGATACAGATCAACTTCATCAAGCTGAAAAGTTCCATAATAATTTGTTCAAATCATATTGCAGACTCTTGACTCAACTATATATGCCAACAGGATCAACTACATACTAGGCCAAACTTCCAGTGGAATTTAATGAAATCGTATTTAGTTTCTTTCCTCAAGATTTTGCTTTATGAAATTGGCTTCAAAATTTTGACTACCTCATTGCTTAAATCCCTAGCCATTTTGGCATGAGAAGCCTCTTCAGCAAGCCGCATATCTAACTGTGCCTCTGCTTCCTCCTCTTTTCGTCTTTTTTCCTGTAAGGGTCATTGTTTAAGTTCCAGACTACCAAACATTAAAGATATCAGAGACTAAAGCCATCAATTCCTGGAGTAGCAGCTTTACCTCTTCATCAACTTTTGGCAAGAGTTGCAGCCACTTCTCCTCAAATTTTGCTAACAAAGTTTTGGCCATTACATGAACATCATCTCTTTCATCATTATACTTCATTGCATTCTTAAATATCAACCTCACATCTACACATATCTCCCTGACATTCTCATAGCCAGTGCCATCCTTGGCCTCCATTTTGGTTTTTATGGTACTAAAGTCCATGGGTTTTTCAATGACCTAGAAATAAAAATAAAAGAATTAATTGAAGACAATTGCTGAAAAACTACAAACTGAAGATAGCAGGAAATTGCAAAAAGCCACAACAGTTGTAGCAATTAGAAACCAGCAAATCAGGTTTTAAAATACTAGCAGATCTATGTATATTTTAGTTGAATATAATTTCTTTTCTTATTTTCTTATCTTGAGAAATGAAATCTATGCATGCTCTAGCTGAATGCTTTTCCTTTTCTTCTTTTCTTATCTTGAGAAATATCAAATCATAAATTGATTATTAAGCACCACGCCCTTTCTCAGAAAAAGAAAAATTCAACATTATTATTAGGACGTATATCGGATGTACATCTCACTCAGAGAGAGAGAGAGAGAGAGAGAGAGAGAAGGCACATAACTTGTACACTGATTGATAATTATCTGGATATTTAATCAGAAAGTAAAAGTAATACCTGAAAGTAATCATGCAAACCAAGGCCTACAACATCTACCGGTTGCATAAAGGGTCCCGCCCACTTGTGCTGGGTGATCTGGCAAGTAAAAGCAGAGACAAACAATGCAAACACAAAAACAGCTTACACATGAGAAATGACTTGTGTTGCTTTTTTAAATCTTCTAGAAGTCAAGTGACAAGGATTCGTGGCATAGGTTCAATAAAAGGGCCAGAAGACACAGTTAAAGAAAAATGGAAAAGAGAGCAAAGACACTACTTTTCTCGAAGAAATAGGTTATTCCTTTGTCAAAAATCAGCACCTCTGCCATATATAACAAAATGCCTTTTTTTTTCCAAGTAGTATTTTACATCATTGACTTAAACGGTTCTATATGTAGCATCCACTCAAATAAAGGGAAGGAGGATTGAACAATATCGGTAAACAATTTAGTCAACAAGTGAATCTTCTGAATGTCTTTTGGCTAATAGTCATCAGTATAACCATTCTTGTCTCCTGTCTTTATTAGGCTATTCCCTCTCTTCCTTCCCTGCTCAGGAATCAGCCCTTTCCAGCTGTTGTTCCCCTCCCAAGGGCAGATTCTTACACAAGGAAATCTTGTGTTGTCATCATCTAGTATGCACGGAGATACTTCAAAATCAACTAGCAATTGAAGCCATACATTCATCAGCTTTGAAGTATGTTGCTTTAAACAGCATTTTTATTGTAAGTTGCTACGTACTCCAAAAATAACATTACCATTATCATTGTTTCTTAAAAAGCAAGCATATCTCGCTGTCCAACCAGGTTCTCAAAAGGCTGACATGAATCCTTTCAGCTCCTTTATCATCATGTGTACACTTTTGCCATATTACTGCTGTGCCACTCATTCTTTATAAAAGAAAAAGTTATCATCCTTCTTCTATCCTACCTTCTTTTATCTTCTTTGTAGAGGTGCAAGAAACTAAAACTACGGCAATGAAATCACTATAATCACATAATGAATATCATACTGCCAAAAAAGTTCAAGGCTGATTTCTTGTATATAAGTAATAGGCTCTTTTCAAATCCCATATTCAGATTGTAGTTAGAAAGATCATACAAAAAGGCATTGATATTTTCAAAAACAAAAATACAGTTAATTGTGAATTGTATTTAATGCTGCAATTAATTGATAGAGCTTAATGTAGATATCATCATCTAAGTACATGATACCAAATACATTAGCACATGATTATACAGTCTGTAATTCACATATTTGTTCAATTGTTTTAAGTCAGAAACATGGAAGTTAGACACAGATGATTCATTATCGGATAGTTATATTAGGAAAACTTCTGAGTAACTATATCGCCACCAGATGCAAACGTGAAAGGCATTATTTTCTTTCTGAAATAACCACCAATTGTATCATGTAAACAATATGTTATTTACCCTTAGTGGTGTTATGTGATCACTTAAAATGATCATCCACGTACTATGCATGTTATTCGAGAAAAATATAACTTCACAAATAATATTATTTCAACCCGAAAATCCCAAATAAAAGAAACCCCAAATTAACAAAATGAACGTCAAGCACAAAAATGTAATTCAAGGTCCACATCAAGGTTATATGTCTAATTGGCTGCAGTTTAACTCGGAAACCTATATTACAAAGACAGAAAGTGACAAGCAAAGCATTGGTAATTGCCTGACGTAATATTGTACCAAATTGGCGCATAAGCTCTTGCATTCTCTTTGCTGCAGCTGCCTCTTTACGTGATACATCTTGCTGCCGCTTCTTAAAGTTAGCAATATGTTTCTCCTTATCTTTGTCCTTCACAATTGAGCTACCTTTAGAAGTATTCCCTTGCTTCTTACTTGTAGTTGAGTAGAACTGTTCTACATCGTTCAAACTTTGCTCAAGCTGTAAAGAAAAATATAATAGATAACACTAACCAAATTTCAGAGGAAGGCATATCCAAAAGTTGGCAACTTCAGGCCAACTAAAAGATGAACCAATACACCAACAACACTAACAGAAACAACCAAAAGATTAATATACACAGATTCACAGAAAAATCGAAATTTGGATGAAAGGATCAAATATTCAACTTAGTAAAGCCTTTTTGATTAAACTACTTGAAGTCATAGCAGAATTGTAATTGTGAACAAAATGGAGTAAGAATATAGGGCAAGAACCATATAAGAGAACCAAGTGTGCACAACACTGAAATCAGGGAAAAGAGAAAAAAAATAAAATAAAAAAAAGAAGAAATTTGAATTTCGAGAATCACGTAAGCAAAAGAAAAATGGGATTTAATCAGAAGGAAACTTAAATTGTTCCATACGAACCAGTTCTTTTTTTTTTTTTTTTTGACAATCATATATGAACCAGTTAAAATGCTGTTTCAATTCACTTTTCATATCTAAAAACTCAAAATTCCTATATGCAAAATTTGTCTACAAATTTAAAAAACGTATGCATTCATGCATTCTTATCATTTCTCCAAAAAAGTTTCAGACTCAAACATAGCAAAATAAGTGATCTTGATTTTAAGACTATCCATTACAATGGGCAAATGTTCCATAATTTCTATCTTATACTCTGATCTCAGTAATATGGCTACCAATTATTTAGCATAATAGGACCCAAAGCAAGAGCTCATGACTACTTTAAGATCTGTATGTCAATTTCTATGACCCAATTTATCATTAATTGGAATAAACCAAGAAAAAGATAATATAGACACCAAACCAATGACAGCTTAAAAATCCAAATCATAAAACCTCTATTAGTCCCTACTTCACCAATCGCTCTTACCTTATCAACCTTCGTGGACATTTCATTGACCTGATACATGAAATCCTCCATTTCAGCATTATTACCTTCAGCATTTCCTCGTTCCATTAATCTGATGTCTGGAATTGATGCATCCATTGTTTCCATCGGATACAACACAAAAATTGATGTACATCATTGAAATAGAATAATAGCGGGGAATTTGTCATTACATACAGTGCCAAGCAACAATAAGAGTGAGTGACAAAAAAAGCTGTGAATTAATTAGCTACGAATATATACAATTATCATTGTGATAGATTGCAGTTGAAGTTGCTACAGGCCTTTGAAACCAATTCAAAAGTGTCAGATCTTTAAGGCAAAAGGGTTGATATCATAGCACAAATCACTTAAACACTTAAAAATTAATACCCTACCTAAACACTTAAAAAAGGTTAATTAAAAATAAAATTGTCACCTCATTTATTATGTGCCGAGGCTATCTTTGGAAAAGGGATGCATCTTAGTTCAATGAATAAGACTACAAGAGTAATTATGCAAACTACCCTACAGTCAAGCCCTTCCAAGTTAACTTTTTTTACTTAGGCTCCGTTTGATTCGACGTAAAATATTTTTTTGAAAAATATTTGTGGTATTTTTTGCTGTTTGGTTGGATATAAAGTAAGTAAAATATTTTTTTCCAAAATTAACTTCCGTCTAAAGCCCAAAAATGATTTACGGTCTACATTTCCGTAAGTCATTTTTTTCGGTTTTAATCTTTGACTTCGACCACATATCTTGACTCTTGAGAAGAGAAAGGGGGCAACGTGAATACAGCCCATCTCATTCCATCCATGTTGCATTCCTTCTGATTCGTGTGCCTCTCTCTCTCTCTCTCTCTCTCTCTCTGCGATCTCATCCACTCCAAGCGATTTCTTCTCTTGATTCTTCACTGTAAGTGTTCGATCTCCAAGATCAAACCCTAATTTTCTATCTCTGTCTTATTTACAACACATTTTCTTCTATTCCTTTTCTTAGATCTTCATCCCTTAAGAAACTATTACAATTCATTGAGGGTTTCTGGCATTGTGTGAATTAAAGGATCTTAATCTAAATGCCACAGAACTTGAGAAGACTTTGTGCATGTAGGTGTTTGTGTGTCTGTAAGGATTGAAGAGATAGAGAAAGAGTTAAATGGGTCTGTGTAGTTTGCAAACAAGTTGTGTTTATTGCTCCAAAAGAGAACTTTTAGTAGCAAATCTTTAGGTCTCAAGTGTTTTGTCCAATGGGGCATTTCTATTTCATAGAAAATTATAAGTGAAACTTTAGTAGGAGATCATAGATTCGATGCACAAATATTGTATTACATCAACATCATTATCTTAAGCACTTCATAATCCATGCTTACATAATATGTAGAACCTGCTCTTCTATTCTCAAGATATAAAGAAATTTCACAGTTGGGAATGCTTAGTATGACTCTGTTAACAACCACATAATATCAACCACTGTGTACAACGATAAATATTATGTTTCAGTTTAGTTCTTTGGTTAATTTACTTGGATATCATTAAGTCTCCTATATATTATGTTTGTGATAATTTTTGTTTTGAATGCTATTTTTTATATAGATGGCTAATGATCCGAATGATGATTGTGTAACCCAAGCTGCGGTGATAGGAGCTGGCACTTCAGTCATAGCTACAGGTGTTGCAATCATTGAAACCTATAGACACTGGACTAACATACCTAGGGAATGGACAGTGAAAAGGGAGGCAATAGTAAATGCTATGTGGCATAACTATATAAATAGAAGAAACCTGTAACCTTTATCTTTATATGATAGAAAACAGTTTTATTATGTTTTTATGCTTTTTGACAATGTAATGAACCATGTTTGGATAAGTTTTTATGCCTTTTCAGTAGTAATGAGAAATCATGTTTGCTTTGCTATTAATAATTTCACTATTTAGATAACTTTTATCACTTGTATATATGTACAGGGTAGTTAATACAGAGGTGAGCTGCTAATAAGTATTAGACAGCCCAACTGTGGGGTAACTTTTTTAGCTAGTAGAGAATAACTTTAAGCATATTTTGGATTCAGAATTTATATCAGTATCTCTGTTGCAGTGACCTTTGGCAAAATCTGTTAAGCCCTGCATAAAATGTGATTGAAATACATATATTTGGTTTCATCAATTTGATTTGCTAACAATAGCATCAGTGCTTTTCCAAAGTGAAAAAAAGTGAACCTGCTACTGCTCTTTTTCTTCCTAGTGTAGGTAAATCATGTGCATTCGTATGTTTAATGAAGAAGGGCATTTTCAATATAATTAGCTTGTCTTAAAAGGCTTAGTATATAAGCTTAATTTAAATATGCTTTGAAATTATATGCTTCTATTTGTTTCTAATGTTGAGATTGGTTTGATACTTGAAATTTAATCATGTAAATTGGTATGTTGACATAGAAATGGGCAAAAAAGGTGAAGGTAAGAACAAACAATTTAGGTGGTCAAAACCAATGGAGTGGGTACTATTGGAAATTCTTGCGGATGAGGTGAAGGTTGGAAATCGACCTAATAATACTTTCAAAACAAGCTCATTCAATCGGGTGTCAAATGCCATATTAGAGAAATTTGGAGTGGAATGCTCATCAGATCATGTAGAACATCATCTTAGAACAGTGAAAAGTGCATGGGTCATTATAGATGAAGTTCGAGGTAAATCTGGATTCGGATGGGATGGGACTATGAAGATGGTAACAGCTAGTCCAGAAGTCTACTTAGCATATGTTCAAGTGAGATTTGCAGATCACTATTCTTTGAATCTTTATTTTGTTTGAATTTTTATTCTTTTCCATCTCAATTATGATTTGACTTTATGATTTGAAAATAGGCACATCCAACTCATGAGAAGTATCTTAACAAGAAGATTGAGATGTACGATGAGATGGCTTTAGTAGTTGGCAAAGATCGTGCAAGAGGAACTTTTGCCAAATCATTTCTTGATGTAAACTTGGAGTCTATACCTGAAACAGTACAATTGAATGAAGACATTAACATTGAAGAGATCTCAAGAGACAAGGAGATCGAAAAAATTTCAGCATCCTTAAGGGCAACTTCATCCCAACCAAGACAACATCGCAAGTGAAGTCGTGACAGTTATGATGGGGAGCCAAATCTTCAAATAATTTCTGAAAAACTTGGAGAAGTAGCAGATGCAATTAGTAAGTTGAGCAGGGATCGACTCAATGTGCAAGCACTTCATGATGAAATAATGAAGATGGAAGGTTTTGATGATGCCTTTCTTGGTTGCGCTTTCGATTATCTAGTAGAACATGAGATGCTTGGGAAGGCATACATGGCCAAGAACAACCACCTTCGTAGGATTTGGCTTGAAAATTTTAGAAAGAAATGAGCTCTATCAATTTGAAGGGATTACTGAAATGAAGACTCCTTTTGTGATATTAATTTGGATAAGCTTTCGAAAGGTGTTGAGACATGGTTCTTGATTTTAGATAGCTTACTTGTGTGTTTTGTTTTAACTACTCTATTTGGTTGGATTGATTGGTAAAGTAACTAGCATTCTGACTGCTGTATACTTAAATGAGAAATTGTTGCTGGAAGACAATGAGCTCACTGACAGGTTTTCAAAATATTAGTTATTGTGTTTGAAGATTTTTCACGTATGTTCACTCATGTGTGTTCCATTCCAATAATAGAACAAATATAGGTACGTTTGCTAGCATGGATTAGTGGTACATAAAATATTTTTCAGTAAACTGTCTTTTGTAAAATATTTTCTTGTGCCAAACAGCTGAAAATTGTTTCCTGAAAAATATTTTTTAAACACCAGCCAAACATCGGAAAATAACAAGAATAATATTTTTTTTCAGCAAAATTTTTTACATGAAAAATATTTTTTGATGTTAAATATTTTACGTCGAATCAAACGGAGCCTTAATTATTTATTTTAGGTCTGAAGCTAACTTTATTGGAGATACACCATTCAAGCAACTCCCAATGATTGGATAATTCTAGCCCCTTTGATTTCATGATAAAACTTTCAGGACGCTAAGTGATGCTGCAAAATTAAGAAAAAGCAAGTCATTGTCACACGACAAAACTAATCTTTGTCTTTGTTTTGCTTTCCTCATGAATAGAATTATACCACATTTTAAAGAAAAAAGTGATGGACAATAACCTAAACTGCAGGGTCTCCTCTGTTGGCCCCAAGTACGCATGTTGACATGACACAACATGAGAATGGATATGGGTATCGATATGCAATGTGTCTAAAACTCATATCAAATGATACCCAATCGGGCATGTCAATCCTTCACGTGTGACAATGCAATAAGAAGAAGAAGAACAAGTTAAGATTTAATAACAATGGGTACGGGTTTAGACGCAAAAGTGTACTACAAGGACACTTTTGTTGCCCCCTCGTACCCATGTTTTGTGGGGGTGGGTTACACGTCTGACACACATGTCAAATGAACAATAAATTGAACACGGTGATCCTTTATAAGCTTTGAGAGCAACCCTAGGAACCCATCTTGCGTTGACATGATACTTGGGGCACGGGTATAACCATATAGGTATTAGTATGAGATGTGTCAACATACATATTAAGAAGATACCCAACTTGGATACACTAATCATTTACAAGTGATTTGAAAGAAGAGCGGGTAATATTTAATGCAAAGGACTTTCTTGCTTTCACAAGAAGAGACATATAGTAGCCTTTTTTTATAATAATAATACTCAATTTAACTTAAATTGTGTTGAAGTTTATCCTCAAATGATAATAATTTTATAGACAATGATATTGTGTAAGAGATAGATTATTGAAAGTGCAAAGGGTCTCAATGTACCCCTATCCAACTTTTGACACATTTCAAGCGAAGCTCCTCTATCCTAAGATTTGGGATTCAAAGCTGTTGAAGACCAAGAGAGATACATGCATCCATTCCAATTACCTAATTCGATGTAGCATAGGGCATGTGTTGCAATACAAGGGTAAATAGGAAGCATTGTTTTTGATAATCGATCCGACCTCAATATTTTATATTGTTAGCTCTGTAACACTCAATATCGTAATAGTATCTTTCCTCTTATGCCTTCAACCTCTAAATGTAAAAGAACACAAAATACACACAGCATAAAATTGAAACCATGAGAGCTCCTTCTGTCCCACAGTCATTAATACAAGTCTTCAGGAGCAATGTAACTTCTTCTTTTCTTTTTTTTTCCATCTTTCTTTAGCCACCTTAAATTCATCTATACTACTGCAACATGTCTTTGGAGGTGAACATTTTTAGGACAAAATTCCTACTTTAGTAAAAATGACAATAGCATCCTCCATAGCTCCAACAGATTGCTAGAAAGGAAGATTAAATACTAAAAAAGATCATTCTCGAACATGATAACACATTATCAAAAATGCTATAATATAATTCAATTCCATATCTTCAGCTCAAGATCCATGGTTTGTTTCAAATGGTTAAATATTGGGCAGTTCAACAATCTGGAGAAGAAACCGAGGTAACCCCAAGAACCAGACCATGACATGATACTCATAACATAAATAAATTAAATGCTATCAATAAAAATGTTATAAATAAAACACAACCAAGAGTTCTAGTTTTCTTTTCTTTGAATTTAGTTTACAAAAAATTTCCATTGGGTTTGCTACTAATGTTCTTAAATTGTTCATAAATTATTGTGTTACCATGAAACACAAAAAATGTTTGTAAAATTGATCACTACCCACCCGTCCAATAATAATAATAATAATCATCTAGATAGAAGAACTCAACACTTTAGTAAACATATTAAGACACAATTGCTATTTTATCCTTCATTATTTCCAAAGCTAAAAATCTCAATAAAGTTATAATAATCCTTAATGCTAATTCTTATACAATAGCCATTTTTTATTAGAACCCTAAGATTTTGATCTCTCTAACTGCACACAAACACAGATTCTAGGACAGAACGATGTACCACAGAATCTCGGACACATTAAGATTACGAATACAGTAAACCAAAATACATACAAATACATTGCACGCAACCTTTGTATACATATATATATATATAGAGAGAGAGAGAGAGAGAGAGAGAGAGAGAGAGAGAGAGAGAGAAGGAGAGAGAAACCTGGGGTAGCATAGTAGTCGTCGAACAATCGGAACCCTACCTCTACTCTTTGTTATGCTCAGAGGGAATAAGGTACTGGGTCGAACCGGATTCAGGTTCAACCGAATCATGACGGTCTAAGGGGTCTTGAAAACCGTAGGACAATCCAAAATCTCTCTTTTATAATTTTGATCTCACCATTTTTTATTTTTAAAATATTTTAATTTCAACAGCATCGAATGGGGAATTTCTAATGCTCCATTTAATACTTGTACTAAAAACAATTCTCCATTTAAGACATTAAACTTACGTTTCTCCACAAATATTACCAAAAAAAGAACTCTCCATAATTATTTTCCTTTTTTCTTTGGTGGAACTTTACACAATGAAAAAACATTATTTCATGTGGGAGAACTTGTGCGTTCTTCCTACTTAATATGAATATATTCTTTTTACTTTTTTCCTTTTTATTTTTCCTTGAATGGTATTTTATGCCCTTCTTTATGCATAGCATTTTAAATGGGAAAGGTTTACACACACTCTCTCCTAAAAAGAAAAGATATTAGTGATGCCATATTATCACGTCATTTTGCTAATGTATTATCGACCAATGAAATAAATCCATACAAACATGTTAAATTACTGTCACTAGGAAATGTCACTTTAATTGTGTCATGTGATAAAAATGTATTAACTAATCGCGTGATTTGAGATGAATAGAATAAATATCTCATTGTTTAGTTTAATTTTACAAGTTTGTGATACCAGTTCAACAAAATAACTTAATATATTCTCCTCTCTTCCATACACGCCCCGATTCATTTGCAAAAAGAAAATTTCAATTCATTTCAGATGTTAAACAATATTAGTTGTTTAGGCAAATATAAATTAGACAATGTGGGTGTTAAGCTATATTAGTATAGTTTCTTCATTTTGTGGTTCCCTAGTTAAACAGTTACTTTATGTGTTTAGTTGCCTAATTTCTATTACTTGTTCATCATTTTTCTTTGGCCTATCTACAGAGACTTTCTATCAATGTAATGACTATATCAATATCAATACAATGCATAACGATACAAAGATTCTATTATCCCTCTAGGGTTCTTTTCTCTCACTTCTTCTCTCTCTTATTATTCTAACATGGTATCAGAGCCACTGATCTGTGGCATTTTCTGAAAACAACCACATGCTTTCAATCAATAAGCCCTTCATTCATATTAGTGCGCCTCCATGCGCCAATTTGTGACTCCCATTCACTGAGCCCTTCATACATCTCATTATACATTTATCACAAGTGCAGAACTCAAGGCTCTCAATCAACGAGCCATCCATCTATCTCAATACGCGCCTTTCATAAGCGCCGAACTCTAACTCCTAATCGATGAGCCCCTCATCCATCTCAGTATACGCCTATAACAAGTGCCAAACTTTGGCTCCCAATTAACGAGTTCCTCATCCATCTCAGTATGCGTTTAGCATGAGCGTCGAACCCTGGCTCCTTACAAAGAGCCCCTCAGCCATCAGTCTCTCTGAAAATAATCTTACTTTTGCCACATGCCCGCGCAAGCAATAGTTCTTCTCCACACGCTTCGCGTGTCTAAGCACTGAGCCTCTCTGGATCATCATGGCTCCTCTCCCGCTTTAAAAGTTCTCTTGGCCTATTAAATTGTTTGTGGAATTGTTCATGGTTTTCATGACATCGTTTCCAAATTCAAGCTAGTTTCCACCTTACCTACTTGAGTTTGAGGAGGGATATTAAACTATATTAGTATAATTTCTTTAATTTATGGTTTCCTAGTTAACTAGTTACCTTATGTGTTTAGTTGCCTAATTTCTATTACTTATTCATCACTCTTCTTTGGTCTATATATAGATGCTCCCTCTCAATGTAATGACTACATCAATATCAATACAATGCATTACAAGACTGAGATTCTATTCTCCCTCTAAGGTTATTCTCTCTCTCTATTTCTTTCTCTTATTATTCTCACATGGTATTAGAGCTCTTTTAATAGTTGAAAATGACAATGAACAAGGAGGGCTTTACTTGAATTTTTTTTGTTTTTTTTTTGCTTTTTGGTTATATGCTTTTAGGTGGGCAAGTTTCTATGCGTTTGATCATGTTACCATTAGCCCAGTGCACAAAATTCTCATATGAAAACTTGTAGGAGGACCATGGTGTTGCAAGTTCCAAAGGTTGAAATATGGCAGGATAATAATTGGTTGGGAAGCACATAGAATAGCAAATTTGGCTCAATCTTGCCTCTTTTCTACACCGGGAACTATGGCTAGCTGGATATGTTGATGGCTGCCTTCTTATGGTTCTAGGTTTGGCTCAGCTTCATTGATCATATTGTTGGGGTGCTAATAGGTGTCCTCGAATTCTTTCCGCTTTGGGCTCACTCTGCAGGCATTCTCTGATATGTTTTGCCTTTCACTGATATGTATACACAGATCTGTCTATTTTGTATGGATTCAGTTACTTCTCGATGAGGTAATGGATCAGGAATAGCAGAAGTTCAATTGTTACGCTCAAGAAAAACAGGGTTTATCAACTGTGAGCCACTAACCGTACTGGATTACGTTAACAATTTCACTGATACATATTGCAACTTCATAGTTCTAAACAATGCTGACAAACTGTAGGAGGGAAAGGATCCAAAGAGACTTGACAGAAAAAAAGTTTTTAGCTATATCCAACATCGAAAATGGAAAAAGAAATAAATAAAAGAGAAAGGTCGACTTCCTCCATTCTAGGCCTTCTTAGTAGTAACGGATCTTGCTCTCAGATTCAGAAAGATAGCCCTGTTGTCAGAAAGTAAAGAAAAAGAGAATTAGAAACAACCCATCCAGGCACTGCTAAACTAAATGTGTAGAATAGAAGATATCCTTGCACTGCTAATAGAGTTTTGCGAATGTAGCATTGCCATAATATTTAGATTCATCAAACAACAACATAATTATGGTATAACCTCTGTTCACATGATATTTTCAGTAGACCAACTCGTTTGGTGTTCAACCATCCATGTTTGGAAAGACAGCATAGCATTCAACAACACTCCTATAAAATTAAAAGAAAAAAAAAACTGTTGTTTCCCAAATCAAGAATGACTTGGGGAGGCAACATAGTTTGCATGTATTACTATAGGAATGTTCATTTCCATTTACCAAAATGAGTATTCCTCTCTGGTTCATTCCATAATAATGCGAACGTATTTTCATAAACTTCTTTATGCCCTATACTATGCTAAAATACAACTCAAGAGTTAGATATCATAGTTACTATAAAGAACATAATAGTTTTCTTGAACTGAATTTCCAATCTCTAGTTGTTGTTGCACACTAATAGAAAGTATTTGGCATGAATGCCACTCTAAAAGAGAAGGGCAGAAGAGGAGAGGAAAATGAAGGAAATAAGAGGTGCGCACCAGCATGAGGCAACAAAGCTGTGGAACAGGACACGGAACTGTAAAGGCATATACTGGTAATTGATCCATCCAACTACAGGCCAGAACTGCAAATCAATAGCACAATAACTCTATTACCGCCAAACTCATAACAATAGAAAAACTTCTTTCTATCAAAACAGAAGATGGACAATTTCACAGACTCACTGTACCTTCCATGCAGTCAACTGTACAGACGGATAGTCCTTTTGAACTTTATTCTTAACTGAACCCCAGGGTCTTCCTGCAAAGCCAAAACATGCTTTAACTTTATCTTATAAAGTTAATAATACGAACAAGATCAAATTTATTTTTTCCAATCACAATAAACTGCTTATACTCCCTCCAATGTTATGGAGGTTGCATTCTTCTTGAAACAATAGGGTCAATCAGATGTTAATAACTTCTCTCTCTTTTTATCTCCAATTTCATATAAGGTTTTGAACAAGTTTTGCTAGCATAAACATTTATTGTCAGATCGTTGTATCCAAGCAGCTAGATAATGAGTAATTTGGGCAATTTTAGTGGAACAGGTTCATAAAGAGAGAAAAATCCACCAGAAGATCAGGGGCAGACCTAGGAATTTTGTTTTGGGGGGGGGGGGGGGGGGGGGGGGGGGGGGGTGGGGTTTTTATAAGAATCCACAGGGCCTTAACAGGAATTTTTAAAACTCAGAGGGCCCCCCTTGGTCTAAGCATTGGTCCGCCACTGCAGAAGATTAAGGAACTTGCAAGGTGGACTTAAATATGTTCTAACCTTTACAAGAGTAGATCCGTAATTATAGAAAATGTAACAGATAAAAATAAGGAAAAATCAACCCCATATAACCAATTCTCTACTAGCATTATGTCTTCCACTTGTTTAACCAAACCCTAAGGCCCGACTTGTCTAGCCAAAAATAGATCTGTCAATCACAAACTAGTTTTTCTCATCAGGGGAGCTGATTCCTTGTGTAAAACTGTGATAAAGCATAAATCTCTATTCATGCAGTATAGAGTTTTCAATGTTTTTTTTTATTTATTTATTTCAAGTTTTACTTGCTTTTCCATGCGCGATTTTTTTTTTGTTTTTCTTCCTGTTGGGGGTTGGGGGAGCGATGCAGTGGAATCAGGGGCTGTAGTGGACGCTTTTGAAATGAAATCCATTTCCTGATTTTGCAACCTCTGTCATCATCCCAAAATTCTAGAAACAAACACGTGCAGTGACACCATCAAACTATTGTAATAAGGACTAATCAATTTAAGCTTAAGGCTATAGGTTTTGGAGGATGGCAGCAAAGTTATGCCTGTTTAAAGACTCTGTTTCCTACTCCTGGAAGGCAAAATTTAGCCTATATAAGAGGACAGTTTATCCTGGTCTTCATGTCTAATACTGCTGAACCTTCAGCGACTTTAAAATCAAGTACGAGTAAATAGTGAAAAAATATCCCATTATAGATTCATTTAAAAATCTCATATCCTTTGTCAAGTTCAGGGCAATCATGTGCTTTCAATCACAGCAGTAGTCTTTGTTTCTTCAAACTCAATTAGGGTTTTTCGATCAATTACTATAGTTTTCCAAAAAGTTAAAATTAAAAAATAGAACAGGAGAAAAAAAAATGGAAGATGAAAAAAATGCGTTTGCAAACCCAGCAACTAGTCTATCTAGAAAAGCTCCAACATCACAAAATGAGAAGTGGAAACTGATATGCCTCTACCAAAAGAAATTTCAATCCCTAAACAACCCATGTTTCAAATGAGAAATAATAGCATTAATCTAACGGTATGTTTAGATCTTGAATTTGTGAAGGAAAGGGAAATGGAAAAGCAAAGGGAAAAGATTTGAAAAGAAAATGAATTAAAAGAAGCTAAATTTATTTATTTTTGGTTGGAAAAGGAAAATGGGAATAAAATGAATAGGTATTTGACCCAAAAAAAATCATTTTTTGTTTGATTACTCATTAAAAAAGAATATCTACAAATAATTTCATTTTCCTTTCCCCTGGCAAATCAAGATCCAAACTTAGCAGAACAATTTTAAAAAAAAGAAAAAAAAATAGACAGTGACTTACAATTTCACATCCCAAGCAATCACTTAGTTCAGCTACATACCTTCAACTACCAAGCCATAGTACATCATGAAAAGCATATTGTTCCAAGGAGAAGAAGTCAATTGTTCCAACAAAACCTAACAAAGAAGGAGCATATAATTATTTTTCAATCCTCATTGGGATTACAGAAAGAACAATACTTTTTACTAATGCATGGTAGAAAAGAAGAACCACCTAAATTGGCATTATCTCTGCACGCCTATGTGTATAGTGTATACAGGCATACAAGAACTGAACATATATAAATATACATCCAAGTTATCGAACAGAGCAGTGAAATCATAGAAATAGTTTACCTTCTTCGCAACAGTTTTATTGCCCTTCTTTCCTCTGAAGATCATATCCATCAATTTGTGAAAGAAATGCCCGAACGGTCCCGAATATAGAAGGCCATACAGCTGCAAAGCAATTCCCAAATTCCAAGTACAACAATGAGTAACAGAACCAAAACCCAGAAACCACCATCACAAATTTCTTCATCAAAACATCTCAAACAACACCCAAATCAAGAAATAAGAAGAAAATCACAGGTGATCAGCAAAGTCAAACGGTACCATTAACAGAAGTGCTCTTCTAAATTGAAGCTTTTTGACTCCAGTGATCTTTTGAGCAATTATATCACTACTTCCAATCAGAACTCCAGAAGTAATCGCCTACCCAATTCAAAAAATTATCAGAAAATTACATCTAACAAACATGAACCTCGAAAAAAAGCATCAGATCAAACCAAATAGAGAAATTATGTGTGTAAAAGTACGCAATGTCTGTGTGTACGTAAGACAGACCTTGGTTCTGAGAGGGTTGGCTTGCAGTTCTAACAGGTACTTATTCCAACCTGCTTTGACGATCTCAGACATGCTGGCTTTCAGTTATCAATCTCAGCTCTCTCTCTCTCTCTCTCTCTCTCGCTGCAAATACGCCAATCCTGAGAGATAGATGGGGCGGCTTTGACCAAAATAGAAATGGGAGTTATATAATGAGCATTAGACGGGTAGGTAGAGAGAGAAATCTGAATCAATGTATTAACTGTCTTCTCTTTCTCGTCTGTCTAAAAGTCTACAAAGAAAACATAAATAATGCGTCCTACTTCCATGTTGTTTTGGTGAAGTTTCAGTCTTGGGTCACTTGCAAGTATTGGGAAATTTACAGATAAAGCAACTAATAACTAATAACACGTCAGTTTGTAATGGGCCTTGAACTAATGGCTTGTAGGGTGTTCAAATGAAGGGGAAAAAAAAATTCAAGAAAGAAACTAACCCAGTTTCTATAGTCGGTTTGGTTAAGACATGTCAAAAAATTGATTTGGTTTGGATCTAGAAAAAGTCAAATTGACCTTTTTGATTTTATTTTTGAATTTGTATTTTTTGAATTTGAACAACTGAGATCCGATTTTATATACGTCTCAATGTCTTCCTAACTATTTATTCAAATCTTTGAAATTTGTATATAAAAAATTGTTCAATAACAAAATTATGTACATATGTATTTATAAATTCTGACTAATTTATAATTTAAGTGTTTATCATTGGCCCCCTGTCAGTCCAGCGATATTCCATGACGTTGTCAATCTTATTGTTAAAAGTTAAAATCCTCTTACTATCTTGTATTCTTGTTGATTGGAAAAAATGGAAGAGAATTTGGAAAATATCAAACTAAGTTTAATTAACATTAATGTTTGAATTCAACTTCCATATCTGTGTCCAATGTCCTCCTTCACATTTGTCCTCTCTATGCTATAAGAGACGAGATTGTAAATTGCTTAGGTTTTTCCATTATTTCTTAAGATAAATTACAACCAATGAATAACGAAAGAGTAATGTCGTACGAATACCTTGTTTGTGCAAATTATCATGCAAAATAATTTGTTGATTCTTTGTTTACCCATTATTTGAATTTATAATTTTAGAAATATTATAACAATATCATTCTAGTCAAAGTATGAAAGTTTGGTCTAATAATTGACTGATTTTTATGTTAAACATGAGATTTCAAGTTGGTCATTCATCACTTTCCCTTGTAGCTGGCCGTTGTTTATGCAATGCAGAAAATTTACATAGTTCTTGAGAATAATGATCTTGCACAAGTTTGAGAGAATAGTATATGATTAAATAATACAAGAAATATATATTTATATATCTATGTACTTCAGATAGGGGTGACCATGGGCCTAATGGCCAGTTCATAATTTATGGAGTTTGAAATTTTTTTGACCGAATTATGTTAATAGACCGGCTTGAAATTTTTGTTTGGAGTCCAACCAAACCAAGATATATATATCATAATATATTTATGTTTTTTAATATATATATGTAATTAAATTTTATTTATCTAGAATATTTTTAAGAAAAATTTATTTATTAAATAAACTTTAGGTTAAATGACCAAATTTGAGATTTAATTTTAAATTTAATAAAAATTATTTATAGTACAAGTCTTGATCGGTCAATATCCATCACAAATTGCTTTTCCCACCCCCCACCTGACACAGTCCCCCACTGCAAATTTTGTCCCCCATTTGAATTACCTTTATACCTCTCTCTTTTTTTTTTTTTTTTTTTAATAAACAAGTTATTTGAACTTATTCACTTTTATTTTTTTAAAATTTTATTTAATTTTTATTTAGTTTTTTTTTTATTAGTTTTGTTTATATTTTTTTAATCAGTTTTGTTTATTATTTTTTCATCAATTTTTTTTATTTTTTTATTTTATATAATTTTTTAACATATGTAAGAATCTCTTCCTTCCTTTAAATTACCTTCCTAATTCGACACCCCACTTTTTTATATATTTTCGTGTATATTTTTTTTTTAGTTTTGTTTAATTTTTATTTAGTTTTGTTTTTTTAATTAGTTTTGTTTGTTTTTTTTTCCATCAATTTTCTTTTTTTTTGTTTTATTTAATTTTTGACACATGTCAAAACCTTCCATTCTTTTTAAATTATCTCTCTTCAAATCCTTGACAACTCCTGATATATGTCAGAACTTCCTTTCTCTTTAAATTTTTACAAATAATGACTCCTAAAATTTACAACTAAAAATAAACAAGAGATTACAAACATATACTAAAAATTTTTTTATTTAAAAAGAAAAATAAAACTGATAAAAAAATAAAATTGATAAAAAATAAAAAAATTGGTTAAAAAAAAAACCAATGAAAAAAAACACAAAAATCAAAAAATAAATCTAGATTAGAACTAATGAAAAAAAGTGGGCAAAAGACATAAAAGTAAAAGTAATTAAAATTTAAGATGGGACGAGAAGGGATTGTGTTAGGGAGGGAGGGGGAAAAGCACCTCTCATATCCACCCCAACCTTGGGGCAGTCCACATGCAAAGCGTGTTTTGGAATGTCATGGAAAGGGCAACCTTTGCCTGGAGGTCAGTTGTCAAACGTGATGTTAAAGTCAATGGTCAGTTTCGAAAAAAGAAAAGCATAATTTATTGCAAAAAGCATGTGACGTGGTGCACGTGCGTGGTTGTTATGGTTCTTTGCGTTCACAAGCTTTTTATTACACGACACAATAGTGATTATGTATTTATCAATTTAAATAAGATTTACCATAAATGATAAAATGATAGTGATTGTTATCAGGGATAGAATCAAAAATTTTCTTAAGGCAGGTTATAAAAGATTAAGGTAAAATTTTTGTATTTTTTTGAGGGATTAAGATAAAATTTTTTAAATTTTAAAAGGTCAAGTTAAATTTTTTTAAATATTATCAAGGGGCTAAAGCGAAGATTCTTAAAATTTTGAAAAATCAAGGTAAAAAATTTTCAAATTTGGTGGGGCTAAAGAAAAAATCCTTGAATTTTGGAATGTCAAAAGGACAAAATTTTTAAAATTTTGGGATAGCCAATAACTGTAAAAATATTTAAGATCAATGGGGGCTATTTGTAATTTTTTCAAAGTAGGGGGTCCATGGCTCTCAATTGTCCATCGATAGTTCCGCCCATAGTTGTTATCTGTGTCAATATTGCAAGAAATATTTTCTTATGCGGAAAATTTTAATTTTACAAAACTTTTATATAAAAACACTTTAGTAGAATAATAAGGCAGTAATATTCTTGAAATTATGACCAAAGATGATGAGTATCTTAGTTTGAAATAAAATAACCAACATTTCTCGTTGCTTTCTCTCTTTCCCTCATAATCTCAATTACAAAATTAGTCTATTGATCGTGACTATTTGTTTATTTATTTATTTTTAGGTACATATATATATGGAGGAGGAGCCCCCAATACATTTTCCATGGTAAGAGGCAACTTTTATTGTTATTAACAAATTTCCAGCTTGGTAGGTCTCATGCATAGATATTAGGTGAGTTTTTGAATTCATATATTTATGAGCATCACTGACAAGCTTATATAAATCACTATCAATCTATTGAAATGAGATGGGAATGTTGAGGATTATCTGTTGGCATAGCAAGTCATCTAGACATGTAAGGGGGCATTGGTGGAGGAGCATTTGGTGGTTTAATCCATCCTACAATACATAAAACCACAATCTTAGACCAATCGACCACGACAACATTAACAATAGCAAAAAGAAAACAACATGAAAAATTCCAATCTTCTAGCTGCAGAAAGTCTATCAAAATGATGCGACGATGATACTTTTACAATTAAAAGCTATCTAGACAAATATTGTATTTTAAAGTGAAATGTCTTAATTCAACCACATTATTTAGTACAAAATTTTTAAATAAATTTTTGTTTGTATAACATTACTCAAACAACATTATAAATGATGATAACAAAGAGAAAAATTATATTCTTACGCAGTTTTTATACATAACACTTTATCATAAATGATGTGACAGCGATATTTTTAAAATTACGAGTCATATGTTAAGACTCTTGGTTTTACAATAAAAATTTCATTGATAGCCAGATTATTATGTATAAAAATTTTATACAAAAATTATGTTTGTATACTATTATTTTAGCAATATCTATATAGACAAGTTGTTAGTTTCCATGAGTGAGGCCAACCCATTATAACATTATATGGTTATGCTTAGTGAAAGATGATCTATGATTTGCCCCAGTGAAACCAACTAGATAAGACAAGAAGAAGTAGGGTTTAAGGTATAACCTTTGGAATGGTGAAGTCATTTGTTTTTGTGACTGATTTGGATTGGCGTGTGTTGAGTTTTACATTAAAAGTTTACATTTTGAGTATATTAGTAGAAGTAATGAACCAAAATGATACCTTATTGGCTAATCCTTTTAGGTGAGTCAACTTATAATCCATGAACTAATTCTTTCGGCTAGTCCGCACTTATTACATATAGTATTACAGTTGACTTATGTATACAATCGTGTGGGCTTGGAGGCACTACAATATGGGTTTGTGATTGATTCTCAAGTTTTTGTGAGGACGCAAGGTCTTAAAGGAGGAAAGATTGTAACAACTCGCATTGACATGTGTTGAGTTTTACATCAAAAATTTATATGGAGAATTTTTAACATATAAATAGAAGCAATGAACCCAAATAATACCTTTTTAGCTCGTCCTTTTGGGTGAGTTCCCTTAAGAGAATTTTAGGTATAGCAACCATGTTGACTTGTAATTTCTCATATTATGGTAGATTTTTCTTTCTTTTGCACTTTCATTGTGTATGAGCCGAGTTTAATCCCAGCACATTCATAGAAATGAATACACAGTCTCTCAGACGATATTCCTTTTAAGAAGGGAAAAGAAAATAAAATTGGAAGTGTTTAATTTTTTAATTTGTCTTAAAAAAATAAAAGAAAATGAATAACTAGTTCCATATATATATAGTTTTCAAGAAGCAAAGCCTGAATGGGCCAAGGCTACTCTAAAAACCTGAATCTCTGGGCCCATGAGCTGGACTGGGCTTCAGAAAATGGTGATTTGCTGTGAGGCCCGTTTAAAGTAAAAATATGAGAAGAGCAAAATTTATTTGTTTGTTTTTGGTACACGAGCAATTTCATTTTCCTTCCCCATTACAAATTTAGATCCAAACACAAGCCTAATTAGAATGTGAGGGAAGAAAGAAAAGAAGAAAAAATAATTAATTTTTTCATATTTTGTTTAACTCTACCCAAGAAATGAAGCAAATGAAAAAGAAAGAAAAATAGAAAAAAAAATTGAGAAAAAAATAATAATTTTTCTTTATTTCTTTCTCTTCCTTGCCACTTTCCCCTTCTTTTCTTTACAAACAGGAAAGATTTCTGTCTCTTTCTGTTTTCCCTTCGCTCCCCCAAACGGTTTTGGCCATTAGGCATTCCTTGAACGAACCCAACGGTGACGCGGTCACACAACACCGATGATGGTAGAATGATGCAGTGACCTTTCTCTGTCCTTCTCGGCGAGCTAGTGAAATACTACTGATCCATCCCCTCTTCGTATCGGTGGTAAGTATGCACAGTACGAAACGCCCTGTCTGGAAATATATACATACATATGTCTACGTTTGTATATACACGGGTCTGGTGATTATAATGGACTTAAAAATAAATAAATAAGGGGTAATTACACCCTCAAAATCAGATGAACCATTTAAAAGTAAATACATAATTATGTGGTTTGAATTTGAATTTATCTACAAAATAGACATAAAGTGCTAGATTTAATGAAAATTATCTCACAGTGGTATTTTTATTATTTTATCTCTAAATTAAAATATCAAAAAGATGATTTGATTGTTTTATGTCAAAATAAAAGATTGTTTATCGTGCGTTTTTTCTTTATTTATTATTTTATTAAATCATTTTTTTTGATGATTTAATTTAGAAATATAAAATGACAAAAATACTTTTGTGATACAATTTATGTTAAATTTAACAATTTCTATTTATTTTACAGATAAGTTCAAATTGAGTTATGTGTTCGCTTTTAAACTATATGAGTTATTTAATTTTAGCTCAAATCGCAAGAGCTTAAAGTTTAATTATCCCAATAAATAAAGTAGTGGTAATGGATTCTTCTTGTCAAATAGTTTGTTGAATAAATTCTTTGGTGAACTGTTATAGTATTGCACTATTTAGATTATTCAAAAAGAATCAATTTTAGAATGCTTTTTAGATATTAAATATATAATCCTTTTTACCTCTTTGTTTTATATCTATCTATACTATTATAAAACAAACCTTTTTGCTGAAGCCTTCACTTTGGTGAGGTTTTCTTTTTTGTTGACAAAAATGACCTACAACAGGAAGTTTGCCAGTTTACATTAATACATGCAAGTATAATTATTTAATACCCACAACTAAATTGTTTTTTTAGAGTTTATAACCTTGCACTACTAAGTTAGTGGTAGAGAGTGATTGGGTGTAGTGTAGCACACCCACATAGTGCGTGCCACTCTTGTAGTTTGAAATGTATTTTTAGGTCCGAAGCATATCTTAGAATATACTTAGACTTTGTTCGCTGTGTGTCGGGAAATGTCTGACAAGTGCCAATGTCTGACACAAACGTGACAATATTGTCTGTGCTTCTTAGATAAAAACACATGCTCTTTCAAACCATGCTCTAGAAAGAGTTGTAATCAAGAGATCAACATATCTAAGGTAATATTTAGTACAGGCTAAGGTAATGTTTAGTACAATGCTTTTAACTAATACAATTTTTACAAGATTTTAAAGGAAAGGGGCAGCTTGAGCATTTAAATGAAACTAAGTTAACTAACCTTTATTATTCATCTGTACATTTAAATAACCACTCTTGTAAAAGAACTACTCCTACCCATAGCATACATAACTTAGAGTATGTCTTGTAGTTCTCAACTATGTTCTTGTTCTGATACCAGGTCGATCTGCAATCTTGGTGACTGTTTCAAAATGTAAGTACATTGTTGAAGGCCATGGAGAAAGCACGAAATATCTTTATATCAGCGGTGAGCCACAACGTGGCTTCAAGCCCATGTTGCTTTCAATCCAGATGATGTGTGGCTTCTAAAAGGTGTCTTCTTTCTAATTAGTTATACTTTAATCTTATCATTCTAAAATGCGGGCAGATATATGGTTTTGGAAAGATCATCTGGAAGGGTTTGCACTTTACATTCCACTTTATTGGACACGAGATCAAATATCGATAGCTTCTGGAACTGATTGAATGGAGCAAATGTAGTTGTTTGAATAATAAAAGGCTTACTGAGAGCATCAAGTTGTATATGGATTAGATTCAAAACTGTTGAGTGTTTGTGGGTTGGGAAGGGTATGCCATTTAATGGTCCTTCTACTTCGACAATGTACTATTGAATTGTTGACCACCAACTCATCTAAAAGCTCAAGCTATTAGATAGAGGGCAATTTATTATTTATTTTTTCACACGCCCCCTCACGTGTGGCTAAGCTCTTGATCATAAACAAGTCAAACACATGGAAATATTCATGGGTAGGCTATGAGATTTGACCTCAGGACCTTTGCCTGCTCTAATAACATATTGAATTATTGATCACCAACTCATCTAAAAGCTCAAGCTATTAGAGAGAAGGACAACTTAATTATTTATTTATTTACTGTATCTTTATAGCTTACTGCATTTGGGAATACTTGTTTACCTAGCAGATTCATGATGCTTTGATGTTTTATTTTTTCTTTGGAGACAAGTCCAAACCCCCTGTGACTCAATTCTTTAATACCAAAAACCTCCTGAATAATAATCAACCACAAAAAAAAAAAAAAGAACAAAAAGTAAAAGAACCATTTAAATGTGAACAACTTATTTCCTCAGTTATGTACTTGGATTTTCTTTGGTTGTTAAGGAGGCATAGTTGCATTTAAGATAGTCGTATGGCATGTCAGAAGGCATCCTTATAATTGGGGCTAACCTTTTAATATGCCCAATTTAAAAGCTTAACCGTACAATTTAAATATCTTTTCCTTCAGCAAATTCTTGGAAGCTACTGATGTTCTAAATGAGATTGTTGGAAATTCAATTATGCTTCTACGTGTTTATCCTTTTTCTTATACATTTGATCTCTTGCATTGGCTGCCAGTATTATGGGTCCTAGACTCCTACTCCTTAAGCATGCCAGAAGCTCTAATAGGTATTTGCCTTGTACAAGTTTGTTTTAGACATCCTTAAGAATGAGTTTCTCCAAATGAAACTTGAGGCAGCTAGAAAAAAAGGAATTTTTGGATGGAATATTTCCTTTTTTTTTTTTTTTTATCTGTTTTCTGCTTGTCAGTTTTCTTGTGTTGAAGAATTTTTTTGAAGGGGTGTTTTTTTAGTATGTTTCTATTCTTTTTTACTTTGTGTAGTAGATTGTGATGGTTAATTTCTTGTTACCTGTTGCTGATTTCTTGAATAGTCAAAATTTTATGTTTATTGTTGGGAGTTTACCATAGAAACTGACATGCCAAGAGAGAAATATGCAGATCATTCTTCACAGTGCTGGTTTTAGCTACAATGCTTTCTCAAACAATAGTTGTCTTTTTAATACCCTTCAGTCGTCTCTAGTTATTTCCCTCACTGCTCCTTTTAAGGAAGGTTAGGGCAAGGAAGGTTAATTTTGTTAGTTTGGGGAATTATGGTTCTGTTGCCATGTTGTGCTACCATATTGTGTGATGGAAATGATATTGGAATATGATAATGTGTTTCATTTTCTGTTGCGCATCCCACATTATGGCAACTAAGGCAGCTTTCTTTGTTGGAGATTTGGGTTCCACATGGCTTTACATCTATATGAATTTTTGGACTTGAAATGGGTTATGTCTTTTGCATGCATGAAGCTATTGGTCTATGAACATGTGCACAAAGATCATTAGATTTCTTTTAAGATGGATAAGCCTTTTTGAAGAATGGAAATGGATGCTGTATTTTTAATCTGTCTGTTCATGATGCCCCTGTTGTAAAACCTCTTTGGGAAATGAATCCGGAAAACATCTGAATATGCAATGTCGCATGCATTTACTGTCATTAGTGACCCTTTTACTGTGTCATTTGGCTAACTGAATCATGTAGCTTTTGAGCTGCTCTAGATTGAGTTGGCCCATTAGTTCTTCCTCCTTCCCACTAAAAAGGAGATGAAGCATAATATACCAACAAATTCCTGATAATGTTATACTTAGTCGGCCCAGCTGGAAGTTGATTTATCAGGGTCCATGATGATGACCACGTCATGATCACATCTTGATCATGCAATTTTACTGCATTGCTGGTATCCAATATATTCAAACTGAAGCTACAATTCATGCCACTTGTTTATCTTGTGAATTATCTCAGCTCAATCCACTATAATAAGGAGAAAGCCTATTGTCACATTCCGCACGTAAAGCTCGCACTATTGCAGTTCTTTCTGAAGTTTTGTTTTTGATATTATGGCTTGAATATGCACTCTTTTGATCTTAAGACACAACATTCTTCTGTTGGGAGTTGGGACAATAGATCTTCATCATTTTAGTGCTTGAACTGTTATATGTTATAGTGGGGTGTCCATCTGTTGCAAAATGTAATAATACTGTTAAAGGAAGGATGACTTGTTATTAAACCATATATAGACCTTCTAACGGCAGTAAGTCTGTTTACACCTTGAATTCTTGGTCAATTGTTCCAAGATATGGTTACAGTGACAAATTTTTGTATATGTAATTCATATATTGCTTGAATGGAGCATGTGGTTCATAGTTGGAAGTGGGGATTAGGTCTTGAGAAGCAAGTGTTTTTTCATAGGCCCACCAAAAGAAGTTCCAATATCTCTTTGCTACACCCACTATCTTTCTTTCTTCTTTTGCTTGCTTTGTTTAGTCATGGCGTCCCTGTCAATATTTATAAGGCCACAACTGAAAATATACTGAGTGGCACTGGCTTTTTCTTATCAGCAGGCATTAATACATTTCGGTGTTCCCCACTCAAAGGTGAGGTCCATATGATTGACTCTTCTCTCTCTCTCTCTCTCTCTCTCTCTCTCGTCTTTTTATTTTTTCTTTATTTTTTAGGAAGCCAAATTAGCTCCAGCACATGAAGGATACTTGCAATAGAACTAGTAATATGTAACTCTCTGTTCTTTGCTCATATGGACCCACTTTGCATCATCTTGCCCTTCCAATTTTTGTAGGTCAAACTAGCTTGTTGTCAGTGCCTTCTCACTGACTTCCATTGACCATTAGAAAATGGGATGAATCTCAGAGACTTGGAAATGGGCCTTCCTGCATATGGTGATTCTTCAAACCTATTTACATGAAAGGCTAGCGATGCTGACAGTAGATTTGGACTGCATTGTCTCTAGCAAGCATTTGACCTGTTAGAAGATATGCATATTGGAAAGCAACAGTTATGAGTGAAAAAGAATCAAAATTCTCTGGCAAAGTACTTGCTTGACAAGGATTTGAACAGATAGGACGGGTCTCCATAGTGCTAGGGCAATTTGCCAATAGTATGAATTTTGCTCTCAAAGTGTTCCATGCACAATAGATATGTCAATTGGGCAAATGTCGCGGAGGAATTTATTGGACTTTATCAATGCATTAGGATCACACGAGTTTCTCAATAGAATTAAACATCCAAAACAGTTTGTCTTACTTCAACAGTATTGACAGTGACATTCAAACTATGCTCACATAGCACTAGCAGCCAATATCCATTGTACTTGGCAAGGAAGAGAATCTGTTGAATTTTTCTAATTTCTTTGCTTTTGTAGATAAAAGAATCTGCTAATACTTTTTGCATTATAGCATGCTTTCTCTTTTACTACATGATGCAGGGAGGGAGGAATGGGGCATTAGTGCTCCTTGAGCTCATGGCGATTATGACACAGTGAATTAGTGGAAGGAATTACAGGGCATGCACCTTTGGTTGGAAAGGTATCTCCGTTCACACAACTGAATCTCCTGTAACCAAATTCTCAAATTCACATTCCAGAAGAATTCTGACTGTTTTGTGGGATGTGTTATATTGCATCTTTTTATCTCTGTTTCACAATTGCAAATTCCAGTTTTGGTGTACTAATAATGATTGTTTGCAGCTTGTTACATTCTACAAGGAAATGTATAGTCCTGTAATCCACACTGTGAAACTCCTAATTGGGATAACTTGCCTGCATCATTGAATTTTATATTTTTTATTTAAAAAAGAAGGCTTCTAATTTGTTTCTCCCTTTTGTTATTGAAATTAAAGGCTCAAATATCTCTTTAGAGTAGATAATATTATATGTTTTGTTTCAACTCTCTCTCACGCTTATTCTCAAGGAAAAAGGATATTTTATCACTGCCTTGCTACTCCTATTGGAGCTCTACTTACATTTTACAACACCCTTATCTATTTGGCTATTTGAGCTGTTGGGATTTTATGCATGTCCAACACGGAAATGGAAGCCCTTATGGGCTATGGTTTCTCTCAGACATGCACTAAGAGTTGTTTATTCTCCTTAGAAAATTTTGCCTCACTTTACAAAGTTTTGGGGATCTTGGCAGATTGGGTTGAAAACGAATTTCGATTGAGGACTCTAGTTCAGCTGGTTCAACTTGTTTCTTCTTACCAACAATCTCGAACAACCTTCTAATTAAGCCAATCTATATCCAAGCTTATGTAATCTGGTTCATCTTGTAGTATTTAGATGCTCATTTGCTTAATGAGATGAGTTTGAGCTCATTTTGAACTTAATGAGAGCCTTAACATACAGTTGAGCTGAGTTTATCTCACAAATAGTCTCAAATTAGACTTTGATTGAGCTATCTCATGTCTAGTTGAAGTCATTGAGGTTCATCTTCCTAATTTCAAAGTTCTGCGAGGAACCTCAAAAAATGGTTATTGTTTGGTGCAATGTTAATGGTTTGAACTAGTTAGAATGAGAATTTGAATTCAAGTCTAAAGGTAGCTTCTATGAATAAATAATGCTAAAGAGTAGGTTTGTGCCTTATCCATCCATCCTAATCTTAATACTGCACATTGATTGGATCACTGGGTGATTGGTCTGCACTGAGAACCTTGAAAACTTGTCCTTCCACTAGCACCAATAGTCATGCTAGAACTTTAGTGGCACAGAGAGAGAGAGAGTTCAAAGCAGGCAGCAGCAGGGCAGCCATGTAAATGCCTTATGAGAGAAAAGAAATGAAAACTCATAATCCTACAAGAAGTAGCACTTGTGCTTTGGAAGATCCAGAAAACCTTGTTTTTTCTCCCACAATCTTTCAAAAATGAAAAGGAGCATAATGGTATGGTATGTTAGAATTGCTCTGAAGAGAGAGAGAGAGTCTGGAGAGGTGGACGACTGATCTCGTCAAGGTGGTAATCATAGCTTGATAATGATAGGAACTAGTATAGTAATGGTAGTGGTGGAACTGCAGGTAGCAGCAAAAGAGGTAGTTGTAGTAGTAAGAGGAGGAAGAGATAATACTAATGAAATAAAGCATGATCTGTGTTGAAATTGTATGCCACCGTTTGCCCCAAACTACTATAGTTTCAGAAACGAAGATGAAGATGATGAAAACATAAACAACAAAAATTCGCTTCCTTCATCCCTTAGGATAACTTTTTTAGCATATTTCCCATGCTTTTGGAATCTCAGCATCATAATTGTTGATTGACATTCTTGGATCAACTTTTCTATACACACACACAGAATACAGGAGTAAAACATCCATTCTATATGAATATGAGACATCCCATGTTTTTAATATTTTTCATGTCCTTAGATTCAATTGTATTTTTCACTCGTCCTATGTTGATACATGACGAAAGATTTTCTAAGCATTGGCAAATATCAGAGCTTTGAACTATCATCATTCAACATAAACATATAAGCATGTTTTTTGGGCTAAGTGCACTTCTCTTTGTACTGTATCCTTATTTTGTTGGGATTCACTAGGAGATTTAAATTAAATTAAAATAGGAGAAGATGCCAAAGCAACAAATCAAGCAGTCAACTACTGTGTTTTTTCTTGCTTGCGTCATCAATTATGTATGTACATGATTGATCTTCTCACTACCACTATGATATGATACAAATCATTTTTCAAAGACTCAATTGTGGCCAAAGATGTTCCCACTAAATAAGAAATTTCCATTACTTTTCTTGATCATCACCTTGTTATTGGATTATTTATAGAAAAAGAAAGAGGACGAAGGAAACAGATAATGGTGGGGTCATTTTCTTATTATTTTCACTAAATCTATCCAATTGCTTCATTCTTTGTTTAATCTACATGCTGAAGCCATTAGTATCACTGTCATTACCTTACTTGTTTCACAGCTAGTAGTACTAATTGGTGGAAAATGCACCAATTGATGAATGTCTTGGCTTCCCAAAAGCCTCGATAGCAATACTACTACGTGTATATAATACAACCACACACAGACACTCTCTCTCTATCTCCCTCTCTCTCTCTCTCTCTATATATATATATATATCTCCATGTATATTGTTTGTGTCCGTATATGTACATATTTGTATAAATTATTCATAGAAACATCAAGTAATGCGCCATGTCATTTATCATATGTGGCTCTATGTATTGTTGGAAAATACGCGTCATCAATTAAGCTATGTTTGTTTGGTGGATCTGATATAGAAATTATTATTTAGAATGTAAAGATGTGAGCAAATTCAAAGTTACCTAATTAATGTTTGTCTATCGAGATTGGCTTTGTGTTCTATTGGGTGTTGTGCCTACTGCCACCAGCTTTCTATATAATCGAGTTGTATTTGTATAACGATATGGAGATGATCATGATATGAATTGTTTATATTGTTTTCTATTCAGATTTACATACGGAAACAACTTCTTTCTGCATGTTGTTAAAGCTGCACATATTTGACTCTCTCCGGCTCAATAGCAGGATCCTCGTGCAGTGGGTTTTCAAATTTCGTTCGTTAGCTATAGAAGATATATAAATGTACATGTTGAGTCCTTTAGCTGTGTCAAATGTTGGACTAGTGACCTTAGTCATCTGAATGAAATTGCCTGAGCTTGTGCCTCTTTAGAAAATTAATGGAAGCTCACTTCGAGCCTCGTGTGTTTGAAATCGTTCTCAAAGATGGTATAAATTTGAGTTTCTCCGTAAGAGAATATGTGTCGCAATTGAAATATAAATTCGGTGAGTTTGAATATCGTATCCTCATGGATCAAACTAAATATAGGCTAACAACACTAAACAAACAGTAGACTAGCTTGAATTGAATTGTAACTATGTAAATTGAATCTAAATAAAAGAGAAAAGAAAAGAGATCGAAAATCTTTTGAGACTTTGAGTTTGATAGATCTATAACTACTTAATGCATGGAAACTAACAATTGATTTAAGACAATTGAAATTACAGACAATTAGGTACTACATTAACATTTTAAGTAAGCAATTGGAATTCAACTAAAATTCAAGAGAATTGAAATGTAATTAAAAGAGAAATTGGACACAATTGTTTCAATTTACTAATTCACCATATGGAATTCAATGAGGATTTGATAACTCAAATTAAGGATCTCTCTATGGATCCTTGATTAAGGAGATTTTGACTATAAAATCTTAATTATTTTCCAATTGAATTTTAGATTTATAATTCAATGATAGATCCTTAGAAGCAAACCATAGATTTATCAAACCTTGCTTATGGATCTAAGAGTTCTTAAGAAATCCACTCCAATTGAGATGAGAAAGATAAATTGAAAGATAAATCTATGAAATTCTTATACCTCCATTGAAATCCATATAGATCTTTGGTAGATTTTCACAATTTCATTCAAAAGAGAAGGCTAGTTACTTGAATCAATTAGAAAAAGCATGCATAAGTAAAGAGAAAGTATGAAGAATTGTAGATCTAAAAATTACTTGAAGTTAAATGGTGTTTGGTTAGAAGGAAAGTAAAAGAAAATGAAGAAAAATTACAAGTTCTATCTCTATCCTACTCCTACAATGCTATATCTAAGTAAGAAAAATGTGAAAGAGATCCAATTTTCGGCCAAAAATGGCCTTTTATAATAACAGAGCATCGCCTGGCGTCTAAAGGGGTACAGATTGTTATTTTTACGTCCGAAGGATCGTTCAAACACATAAAAGACTGTTTGATGTATGTTCAAAAGATGTCCAAAGGGCGTTCGAGCGCGCTAAAGACCGTTCGAACGCTCCAAAGACGGTTCGAACACTACGTTGGACAACATATTTGAATAGGTCTCGAAAAGTTATATAAAATTGATACATTAGGGGCCTCAGTAGTCTTTCTAGTTTGAGAGATATGACACTTTAAAGTTTCAGCTCTACGTGTTTTAATAGGTTATATCACAGTTTCAGCAGCTTGTATCTTGACAGTATCTTCTTGAAAAACACATTCTCCCTTTATTCAAAATGCGTCCGAAACACTCCAAATTAAGCTCAAAATTTATACAAATCAAAATAAACTTAATTAATACTAAAATTTAATTAAAGAAGCATATAAACTCTTAAACTCAGGTTAACAAAGGATAAATTAGGTATTGTAATTGCACTTTTGGGTGCAATCAGTGTTCTTGTTCAAAAGTCTAATTTTAACCAAACATACTTTGGTATGTTTCTGTAATCAAGCTTGTGATAAACATGTGAAGCCTGTATCAATCCTTGCTAAGCCAAGCTATTGCTTAAGCATTGCAAAGCGTCTGCTCTTCAATGCTGTACAAACTTGAATGAACTGTTATTCTGTGTGTGTAGAATGTGTTGCTGTAATCTGATAATCAGAATGTACATTTGTAGAAATTCTGAAATGAACTTGAAGGAAAAACTTGCAAATTTTAGAATACATAAACACAGAACATATTCCAAAATGAACTTGCAGGAAATTAAAACGGAACTTGCAGAAAATCAGAATTGACACTTGCAAAATTTAGAGTACACAAGCACAGAACATATTATATTAATTGACAGATTAACAAAAGCAAATTTACAGATTGTGCAGAATGTTAAATTTTCAGAAAGGATGGAGGGTAGTGTTTGACACTATGCCCTTAAGACAAATACGCCCTCACAAAAAGTCACTAGCCAGCAAAGCATTGTCTTCCTTCCAAGGGTATAATTGTCTAAATTAAATACTAAAATTTAAATTGAACTTTTAGCGGAAAGATAAGGTTGTGTTTGGTTTTGTAATGATCTTGATTGGTTTCGAGTCGTGCATGCCCATGGTTGTGTAGGGCCTCTCTCTTTCATAAAACTTCGTTGCCCCTTTGGGACAAACTCAACCCTAAGGAAGAGTATATAAACCCATTAAAGGTTTCATAAAAAATATGTGGGACAAATCATTCTTGCAAGTTTAAATATGGTCATGTTGGATACTTTGAAGCCAATTTATCGTTCACTCTTACTTATTTTTGAGCAAGTGATTATATAAACATAATATTGTCATGGGGGGTTAATTCATAGGATTAGGGACCCACTTAAAATAATGTGTTGGTCCGACATTTATTATGGCTCACATTTGAGAGATCATCACAAATTTTCAACATGAACTACTATGCAAAACTTGGCGCATCAGACTGGAGTTTTGAGGTGTCCAATTTTTTTCTTTCTGCCCAAGATCAATATTTTCCTTTTGATGTGCTTTCTTTGCTGTGACCGAAACGAGTTTATTAATTTCTTCATGGATACTGTCATGACGAGGTGGCTTTATCAGAAAGATAAACAGAAATTGAAGAAAATAAATTACCTTTCAGAAACAATATACATTAAAATTTCCGTCTTTGGTATAAGAATTGAATGCAAGTTTGCAACTCTTCCTGTAACATGCGTATGGGTTTTTGTTGTCTCCCACAGAGAGAGAGAGAGAGAGAGAGAGAGAGAGAGCAATTCGATAATGGATTACACTACATTAAGTGCTATATTTTTGATAAAACAATTCTCACTAAGGAATAAAATTAGCCCCAACAACTTCTACTAAGGAGAAGAAAGCTTACATGATACGATCCTAATAAGGAAAAAAAACAAGGCACATTGCATTAGTGGTAGATGCATTAGAATTTTTTGTTGCAAAAAGGTACACTTTCAATGGAAAGGTGACCTAGAAAGGTCTTCAATATTCTTGAAATAAGTTACTATCTCACTCTTTGGTGGAACACTCATTTCCAGAGCAATAAGAACCCTTGATTATGTTTCTCTTGTCATATTTTATTCAAGTTTTTATCAAGTGGGGAAGGTGTTAACTATTGTCTATTGGCCTCTAACCCTTCGTGGCAACAGAGGGTCCTTTTCTAAATGAAGATCCATCCAAGTTCAAGAGGACCTCTTTAACCCTAAATTGTCCTAATGGATCTCTGCCCAAAGGCATAGTGCCTTGTTCACTCCCAAATTTAGGGGCACTTTCAGACTCAAAATTGTTCCTAATCCAAATAAATTCCCTCACGAGTCCTGTGAAGGCCACAAATCTTTCATGGTATAAGGTTGTGGATGGACTAGTAACCCGTTTCTAATTTTATCTTGCATTTAGTTGCACAAAACGACGTTAACATAATGATTCATATAAGTTTTTATCATGTATACACATGATTAAATTTTACCAATGGAGTGCGCCAAGCAATTCGTAGATTTAGAATTGGAGATCAAATTCCAAAATTCGCTTATGCTGAATTTGTAAATTATGAAATATATTGTTTCGGGGTTCCTTATCCCCTTGTCCCACCTCGCGAAATAAAAGTGGCTTAGATTGTTGCTCTACTCATGTGAAAGGTATCATTGTAGATTCTAAAAGACACCCCATTTATAATTTCGCAAGAACTCCAAATTTTAGGGCAGCCTGGAACCCCAAATTGTAGTTGAACACAAGACGTACCAAAAAACATTCCATTTTGTTATTTCTCCAACCCAAGCCTTTGGAAAACCCTAAAGGCTTCAAGCCCTAAAAAGTAATCTTCTAACAAATGGGTTACCCTACAAAATCCCATTCCATTTGGTTATTTCTCAACCCCAAGCCTTTGGGGAACCCCTAAAGGCTTGAGGCCCTAAAAAGCTGTCCTCTAACAAATAGGGTGCCCTACACCATCCCACTAAATTTATGAACTTTGTGGGATTGTCTTAAGTGGGAGATCACAAAAAAGGGTGAACTGTTTCATCATCATGCACACTCATATTGAAAATCCTTGGCTAGTTTTGCTTCTCCATAACCCACCCCCATTCATCACCAGAACCTCTTACTACAACCCGTGTCTCTTTTGTCACTAGCAGTAGTACTGTACAAAGCAACTTCCCAACAGTATTCACTACTTCCAAAACACTCCAGAGCCCCTCAATTCCCAGTTGGCAGGAGGGTGCATATTCTGGCAAAGAGTCTAGACAAGTGTCGGATGCACCGAAAGAGCGTATCACTACTGATTTTTCTGCCACGTCATGGAATGATTTGGCGAATAATTAGTCCATGTTAGTGCTAATTTAGTTGCTAGTCTCGCTTAATTTGACCCGTGTGGCTGCCAAATAGTGAGAAGATTCTACGAAGATTTAATGGTCTATGCCACTTGTCCAATTGTATCATGGCTCATTAAGTTTCTAGAATTTTTTTGGGACCCTTAAAGGAGAATAATAAAAATAAAGAAAGAAATATGAAGAAATAAGTAGAGAATAAACTAGATTATTCTTTACTTATTTTCTGAAATTGTGTTTTGAAAATAAGAATTCAGAGTCAAACTCGTGTTTTCAAATATCTCAACCTAATTTTGAAATAAACACTTTATCCAGTGGGTAATTGTTGTCTGATCCAAAATTTGAAAATAATACATTTTATCAAAATCCCTTTTTTCAGAAAATATTAAAATGATCAGAACGGCAGAACAACAGTGGAGATAAACGTGAGTAATATTTTGTCAGATCAGCGAAGAAAACTCACCTAGGAATTGTTACATGGCAAGCGGTAATTGGCCGGGAACACTTCCAAGCTGATCCTTCCTCTACTGACAGAACAAAATTATGACTAGAACAGCAGAAGAAATTCCATGGAGTTACCAACTTAAACAGATATCATTTAGTTGCTGTTAATTGTTTAAGTGCTTCTCCACCCGACATAGGTTGCATTAATAGATTCCTCATTAGGAATATTCTCTGATTAGATACTTTACACTTAAAATACAATCTCTTCTGCTATCTCAGTTGGGATCTGTTGCGGGAATATTTTAGGAAAATTCTAGAATTTTATACAAAATCCTTCACGAGAAAGATGTGACAGTATAAGATTCGTCTACGGAATCTTGAATTGGCCTTTTAGTTACATATAATTTTGAAGGACATTTCAATCATTGTACACTTATTATAATAAGAGAGTGTCAATTTAAATATAAAATTATACTTTTTATGAACATGTGCAAATCACCAAATAAATTTTCATTCACTTTTTTAATAGATTACTGACAAAATGCATTAATTGATACAAATTGATAATTTAAAAGGTCAATGAATTACGTTTTAGAGCTTAAAAAGTTTAGTAATATTAAATCATAGTTTATGAAGTGGTTTTGTAATCACCCTTAAATTAAACTCCAATTGTGATATACCACAGAAGATAACAATCTCAAGTCAAAGAAGTCTGTTTAAGAAATAATTAAAAAAAAAAAAAATTAAATAGCAAAGACAGAAAGACCAACAGGAATTGGACAGGGATCCAAATGGGTAGTCGTTCACCCAAAGTGGAATACACATGGGTCCCAACTGAGGATTGAACAGTGATCCCATTACAATTTAAGAAGGAATAATTTTACTTATCATTCCTAAATATTTTCAATTTAATTTTCACCAATTTCTAAAAAAAATTTTCAGCTATATCTTTTCCAATTTTTTTGCTGACTCTCCAGAAAAAGATCTTCTACAGTGAGAGTTGTAGAAGTTCCTATTGACACTGGTGGCAGCATATCAAATGATCACATTCTAAAACAATTGGAACAAAAATAAAACCATAGCCAACATTATACCGAACAGTTAAAGAATTAACTTCTGGCGTTTTAACTGTGTTAACACGTGGCCACTTGTAATTCTTAGTTAAGTATCTTTACAAGCCGGTACTCAAGTTTTTTTCTCAAGTTTTATCGTTGCACGGAAATTCAATTTGGAGGTAGAAATATATTTTTTTGAAAACATGTTTCTGGGACGAGAATGAAATTCGTTTAAAATATTTTACGAAACGTTTTGAAAACTTTTAGAAAACGTTTGAAAAATTTTTAAGAAACTATTGAGATACTTAACGGAAACTCTTTAGAAACTTAGGAGAAATGCTAGGAAAACGTTTTGAAAACTTAAAATATTAATTTTTATATTCTTTTTCTCTTAAATTTTTACTAAGTATCTATGAAATTATTTGATAGATTTCTACTAAGTTTTTCAAATATTTCTACTAAGTTTCTCAAAAGCTTTTACTAAGTTTTTTAAAGTCCCCTTTGAATTTTAGAAAATTTTTGATAGGTTTCTACTAAGTTTTTTATATTTTTTGACCGCGTTTCTCACTTTCGTTTCTCCTAATGTTTCGTACTTTTGCTTTCTATTTTGGTAATTATGATTTTACCCATGCATGATCCAATGTGAATAAATTTTCTTTTAGAGAAAATATTCGAAATAATCATTGATTTTTACTATGAAAGTCATGTGAGTGTGACCTTCATATGGAAGTCTCATTTATAGAAAAGAAAAATGCTGTTTTTAAAAAAAATTTATACAAAATTTACATACCAAATAATATGATGGTGACAATTTTATAATTAAAAGTCATTAAGGTGGGTGTTTATTTTAAAATAAAAGACCCTCATTAAAACAAATTATTTTATATAAAATTTGTGTATAAATTTTATTTTTGTACAACTATAAAAAAAAATCATACCAGTAATAGTTATATATCTACGTGACTTCTGCTATAATTTGAGTAAAAATGACACTGTGTGATGGTCATCCATGTCCACACGTGCTACTTTCTCTTTCAAACATGAACCACCCTCCTCTCCCCCCCCTCTCTCTCTCTCTCTCTCTCTCTCTATATATATATATATATATATCTATATATAAACCACATAGATCACTCTCCCATTTCTCCAAGCTCTTCTTCACCACCTTGCGCTCTCAATCTATACCCGAAACGATGGTGAAGTTCTCAAAAGAGCTCGAAGCCCAACTCATCCCTGAATGGAAGGACGCTTTTGTGAACTACTGGCAGCTGAAGAAACACGTGAAGAAGATCAGGCTCTCCAGAAATCCAAAGCAAATCCAAGACCCCAACAGGGATTTCGGGCTCTCCATCTTCGATCCCATTTGCCTCATCGCGAATAAAATCTCAAACCACTTCAGAAATGATGGAGACAAACCAGAGATTATTCAGGTCTATATACTCATATATAGCAATAGAATAACCAGAACATGCAACTATGCAAGGAATAATGGATTATAGATTAATTTTAATAGGATTTCAGTGGTAATGGGTTTTTAGCTCATTCTTGATTTTCCGGGAAGGTTTATTAGTTTTCCGACCAGTTTAGAACACTTTACACATTTAAAAGGTGGTGAGATATAGATCCAAGGCTTCTGCAGGTGATATTTTCTCGAGTTTTTTTTTTTTTTTGCCTACAAATCATTGCTTAGAAAACGAAAAGTGACGTCACTTTCAGGCAAACGTTTTCCATATCCGACACTCTGAGAAGTGATATATATATATATATATATATCTATACATATATAATCCCATGGCCCTCCTTTACTGTTTATTTTCATCTGCTCATTAAACTCTGTTGTTTTCCAATTTTTTTAATTCGCTTTAGGTACCGAAAATTTGGATTTTTTTTGTTTGTTTTTGATCAACTTTAAGGCCACCAGGAATGTCAGAATGTGTTTATTCCGGCGAGTTTTGGCACTTTGGATATTCATACAGTTGTACTGTTACACGTTTTCGGCTCTAGCACGAAAGCAATGAGGCAGTTTTGTGTCAATAACGTCACGAAACCATCGTGAGGAACAAAAAGGAATTCAACAACCCACAAAAGAAATCAGTGAAAAAGACATCAAAAAGGTGGAAATTTTAACCAGCTTTCTATTGTAGGAGAAGGAGAAGATGAAGAAGACGCAGAAATATATGAGACTGAGCTTGTTCAATTGTTCTCTGAGGAAGATGAGGTGCTTGCTAGCAATATATATATTACACTACATGCATATAAATATATGGGTAAATAGTAAAAAAATATGAATAACCTGAACTATTTAAAGATGGACCCGTTTTAATATTTTGATTTGTATTCAGGTTAAGATGTTTTTTGAGAGTTTGGATGAGGAGCTTAACAAAGTGAACCAGTTTTACAAGACTAGAGAGAGTGAGTTTCTTGAAAGAGGAGAGATGCTGAATAAGCAGCTGCAGATTTTGCTGGACCTCAAGCAAGTTCTGAGCGATCGGCGCCGGAAAAGTCTCTCGTCGAAGTCGGGTGCTGGATTTCTCACCCCGTCTTACTCGTCTTCTGCCCGGAACTCGGATTTTTCAGGTGAGTTGCTCTGTCCATAGAACAAGAATTAATAGCAGCAAATCATTTTAACTCCAATCATATCACACCCTATATAGGAGTTTTGAGTGATTATCTTTTACTTTGAGGGTAACATGGTAAATCAATTATCAACAAGATTGATCTTGACCCTTACCATATTCTCATGAACTGCGCTACCCTTTAGAAGCTTATGCTAATTGAACTTGCTTTTTTATAAGAAGCTTTTAGTCCTCTTCGACTTTAGTTGATCATTATATTTTTAATGATATTTTCCGTCTTATAAAAGAGTTGAACATCCACGTTAGCTAGAGTGGATGGTTGGAATTGGAAAAACAACCAAAAAAAAAAAAAAATGTTTAAGGAAAAGTAAAACCACGATTAGCAAGGCCTTAGGTTGGTGACTACAAAAGGAAAATAAACATATTATCATAATGGGAACTTATTTTTTGATCAATTTTTGTGATATGATTCCTCTACGAGTTAGAAAATGACTTGGTGGTTGTCAATTATGTCTCAACATGGTAAGGTGGTTCAGTGACCATATTATATTTCCAGAAATATATAGAAGGAACAATCTTGCCAAATATGTCCCTGAAACCATGATTAAATTTGAGAATTATAACGAGCGAATCATGCAAATTTGTAGCCTTAATGGCGAGAAAGTACTGCTATTCTCTTGTCACACTTTCTATCACTTGACCTTGATATATTCCATGAATTTTTCATGAAAGATTAACGCTTTGTTTAGAATTCAGATTTTTGGTGGAAAAAGCAAAGAAAAAGAAAAATGTGAATACAAAATAAACAACAATATAATTCTTTTTATTTTTACTCACTTTTCTTTTACAATTTTCTTTTCTCATCGAAAATGCGGGTTCTAAGCAGAGTCTTAGATGATGCCTAAGATGCAGCTTTTTTTTCATGTAAAAAAGAGCTTTGATTGTCCGAAAATGCAATAGCGTGAAACCTAGCATTGAGACTGCCTGTTTTCTTAGTGCACCAATCGCCAATTGACGAGGTCCCAAGAAAATTCATGCAACTTTCCTGCTTGCTGAGAAAGTTATAGGAAAATAAGAAAAGAGAAAGAAAAAAGCTTATTGGTGTTATATGACAATTGACTAGGTAGTCCTTTCTTCTCTTTTCTTTTTTTTTTTTTTGGTGGCCTTCAAATACTATGTTTCATACCCAAAAAGATAAGATTAATTCCATGTTTCATGTTTGATTAGTGTTAACTAATAATGCAGAAAGCCCAACGGAATACATTGAAACCCCTACAGAAGCCTCGCCCGCCGATGATGTAATAGAGGCACTGAAAAAAAATGGTGTAAATTTCATTGGTTCACCAACGCAATCAAAGACAAAGAAGGGAAAGCCTAAAATGCCCATGAGGATTGATATTCCGGCCACCACACCGACACGCACTATATCGGCCGTGACGTCTATGCTTTGGGAAGATCTAGTGAACAATCCCAAGAAAGAAGGTCCAGGGGATTTCATAAACAAAAAGAAGATCCAATGTGCCGAAAAGATGATCAGAGGAGCTTTTGTGGAGCTCTACAGAGGCCTCGGTCTACTAAAAACATACAGGTTTAATTTATATATACTGCTTTTCTTATATATGGTGAGAAGAAATAAATAGTTCAGTTATGCAATCTAATGACATGTTTAGCCTTAGCTAGCTAGTTGGAGCTCATGAGGGCTAGTTAAACAGTAAGGGCAAAACAGTGAACCCATGAGCTGCATGGCAGTTCACGTATGAGATCATGAGCTGCATGAAGTTGGTGGCTAGGGCTTTCCCTTGGCGTACCATCAGTTATGTTGATTTACTGAAAGACAGATGAGTCAGTTAACTTTTCAAACCAGTCAAATGACAAGTAATTAAGTCCTTATAAAGCTAGTATAGTGGCAGTGGCAGAGCCAAGAAATTAAATTAGGAGGGGCAACCATTAATCACAATAATTTTTTTTCTTTTTAATTATTATTGGAACATTTTATTTCATATAGATATAGATATATAACATTTATTAACTTCTATTATAACGTTTATTAACTTCTATTAATATATAAATGTGTATTTAAAGTAAAATAACTATTTAAGGTAGACATTTATAGATTTTCAGATAAAAAATTGAAAAATATTTCTAAAATTATAGGTAAAAATAAAAAAAAATTTAAAAATTTGATGGGGTAGATTGAAAATTATTTCTAAAATTAAGGGCAAAAAAAGATGACTTTTCAAATTTTGAGGGGTAAAGGAAAATTTATTTTTAAAATCATAGGCTAAAATAGGACTTTCAAAATCTTAATGGTGGCATTTAAAAAATTTTAAGGGGTAAAATCAAAATTTATTTTTGAAACGGTGGGTAAAAGTAAAAATTTTAAAAGTTAAGGGGAAACAAATGCACTTTTGGGCATGAGCTGCCTCCGCCCATGCATTGGTTTGAGGGAAGTCCGTAGATTTGCAAGAAGTGATTTATAGCTCAGTTACTTGTGTGGCATACTTGTTTCAGATGGTGACAATGGCATCGAACATGCAAATAAATTGTCGAAATTGTGATAAATTTTTGGAAAAATGAGACAAATTGTGATAAATTTTTGGAAAAATGAGAGAGAGAGAGAGAGAGAGAGAGAGAGAGAGAGAGAGAGAGAGAGAGAGAGAGAGAGAGAGAGAGAGAGAGAGAGAGAGAAATCATGTTATATCGCAGTGTTCATGTTCTAATCAATTTGCTGTTTTTTGTTTTTTGTTTTTGGCAGCTCACTGAATATGGTGGCTTTTACCAAGATACTTAAGAAATTCGACAAGGTAAGGTAGCAATGCATATCAGTTTCATGTCAGAAAAAAAGAATTCTTCTTATTGAAATTGAAAATGAAAAAATTAAAAGGAAACCCCAAGATATTTGGGGATCACTAAGGTTGATCTTTGGTGAATGGGTTTTCTCATCACTCTTAGTTAGCCTTTTAGGTCATAATCAGTGATTTCACCAACCCATAAAGGTCTTAAACATCCAGAACACGTCTAGGCGGGCAATTGACGTTTAGCCAAAAAAGCAAGCATATAATTTTTGTAACTTTTGCTTTACTTGAAACGCTTGTGATAATAAAGCTAGCATGAAGCAAATTTACGAGGAAATTGCATTACAAGTAAGGTGTCACAATCTCAACAATATGGAAAACTATGAGTATCACCTATATTCACATGAACAGTGTGAGACTCTAACAATTATATTATCACCTCAAAAAAAATTTCTTAAAGCTTCCATGTATATATTATTTGGATTTATTATTTATACCGCTGCTAATCAAATGAACTATATCTGAATTTATGCAACATTTCAGAAAGTCAGAACTAAGGCTACTCTAGTTAGTTTCAAACTTTCCAAATTATTCTAAACAATTATCGAGTGCAAAATTATTTAACATTTTTTTCCTGCCCATTACTCTTAAATTCTAAGTTAGTCGGAAGCTTAAAAATTCTTGGGATAGGAAAGGAAAATTCGAAGCATAATATGGTATCTTTGTTACTGAAGTGCCAACATTTTTTTACCAAACTTACTACAATATCATGCATATAGTTCCATACACATCTAGACGTGGCATATGCTTAATCTAATCTAGTAAATTATGGCAGTTTATTTTAAATTTTTTTTAAATTTTTATGAAACAGGTATCGAACCAGCAAGCATCAGCAAGTTACCTCAAAGTGGTGAAGAGATCCCATTTCATTAGTTCTGATAAGGTAAATTGTAGTGGAGACCACTTCTACATAGTTAGCATGTGTATATATATATGTATATATGGTGCCTAGATGCACACTTCTTTCCTGTAAATGTGATGTTAATTAATATTTTCCAAGCATTAGATAATAAAAGCAAATGTGATATGAGAAGAGGGATTTGATTCTCTTACAATCATTTTTTTCATTTACAACACAAACTCCTTGCATTCTATTCAAGATCCAATAGCTACTCTTGTTATTACTTTTGACGAGAAAATTTAAATCGTATACAAATGAAAGGTAGCTGGAGATTTGCAGATTAAAGTCCTTGTTTACATCATATATTTCCATCATATCTCTCCTTTTTTTTTGGGTAAACAAATTGGGAGTGGCTTTTATAGTGTTCAAAGAGGCATTAAGTATATTATACATTTTTTTTACTGTGGTAAGGTGATTAGACTAATGGACGAAGTGGAGACCTCATTCACAAAGCACTTCGCCAACAACGACAGGAAAAAGGCAATGAAGTTCTTGAGACCCCAACAGCAGAAAGAGTCTCACATGGTCACCTTTTTTGTTGGTAACCTACCTCTCTCTCTCTCTCTCTCTCTCTATATATATATATATATATATATTAACATTAAGTGATGTACCTCTACTGTTGAATTTATAATAATTATTTGGGCCTAAGATCACACTAAGGTCTTAACATTGTCTTTGTAGTTGGAATTCATGACTAGTTTCATTGTGGCACAGCATATTTTGGAGATCACTGTCATCCCTCGTCCTAAAAATCTAAACAATACGTATATATGCAAGATCTATTTGGGTTCAGCTCCCGTTTAGACTCTCTCTTAATAAGCCCCGTGTCTTAAACTAGATCCAACAGTTAATAGGCGTCCACCTCATCCAAAAAAAGTAATTCCACCATTTAAGTAGGGAAAATACTACTCTTATAAAAATTTCATACACAATTTGCATATAATATGATGTCGCAATGACTATTTTGTAATTAAAAACCATTATAATGAGTGTTTGTTTTGAAATGAAAGGCTCTCATTAAGATACATCATTTTGTATAAAAATTTTATATGAATTTTTTTTTTTTGTATAACATTACCTTTTAAGTAGATAACAACAGTTTTATCATCATCTCAGTATACATTTTAGAGAGAGAAAGTGGGCAGAGTGGTAGAGGGAGAAAAAGTAGAGATCAATTCAGAGAAAAGTTATTGAATTTGATTAACACCTAATAGGAAGGGACCTATCCCATGTGAGTGGTAGAGCAAAGATACGTCGCATTCCAGGTGCACTAAATAATTTCTCACTGATTAGTGCCATGATAATTGTGATAGTTAGAGTGTGGCTTAGTGTCACGGGCCGACATTTTGTGAGCTAGGCAGTCATAAGTGAGACTCGTGTGGCACTTGCCAAATCCGTCTGACAAGCCAGTCAAACCCGGATCAACTCATTTGGAAGTTGGAATTAAGAATTGATGGCCAACAGTCAAACAACCTTCGAGGAGAATGGGTGGAAGTAATAAAACATATTTCATTCATTAAAACATCATTACAAATCTATCATTATGTACAAGACGTACCTCAAAGCATACAAGAAGTAGTGGGGGTAGGAGAAAGGTAGGAGCATACCCCCTCCCTATAGTAGCATTCTAAGCCATTTATAAACTTCCAAGGAAAAACGTAGCGTATGCCCGAGGAGTCATAATGGCCTCCTAAAAATTCTACAAAACTCAATAAATAAAACCCTTACAAAACATGAAACTAGGTCCTGTAACGAGTCTATAGAAAAAAAAAAACCTAGCTTCATTTGGATTTCAAAGCATAAAGATATGCCATGCCAAAAATCAAGCCAAAAGGTGTAAATGTGTGCAAACTTGAGTTGGCAGTTAGCATGGGCGTTGGCACATGACAGGTCCGAAATGAGGTTACCTGGGGCCTCACTGCTCACCAAAGTGAGGTTACCAAGGCCACAGCTGGCACGCACATGGCTGGCTGCTGGTGAGGTTATCTCGCCCCTCACCCATACTGGCTGGTTGGTGAGGTTATACTGCCCTCACCTGCTTGGATGGCTGCCTTGGTCGCTGCCTGCTGCTGAGGGTGGCTTCCTTGGCTGCCATCTTGGTCACTTCTTTGGGCCATTCTTGGGACACCTTGGTGTTGTCTTGGCCATTATTTGAGCATTGTTTGGGTAATGCTTGGACAAGGTTTGGGTAACCCTTGGGCACAAGTTTGAGTTGTCATAGGACATGAAGAAGCGGACCATGTCACTCTCTCCCACTCAAACTATCATCGTCCTCAGTAACAAAGATTTGATTGGTTGAATTTGAAGTTGAAGTTGTGTCGCCCCTCAGACTACCTCGACACTCAATGAGGTACTTCTCTAGCTTCTACCTTTCAAAGATATCCGGCTGAAGTAGGGTGCAAGGCTTGGCCACCCCCGACACAAGCTTGTACTAGAAATCCACTCCTCTTGGTGAAGTGGTTGGATTGGCCTCCTTGGCCAGGCGCCTTAGAAGTCTGTCTCCAAGTTGTCTCCTCAAACTTTTGAATTGATTTGGCAACCTTGGCCGAGCGCCATAGAAGTCCGTGTCTAGGTTGCCACCACGAATGATTTGATTGTTTTGGCCACCTTGGCCAGGTGTCTAGGAAGTTCGTCTCCAATTTACCTTTTCAAACTTTAAATTTATTTGGCCTTCTTGGCTGGGCGTCATGGAAGTCTGTCTTCAAGTCGCCACCTTGAATTCTGAATTGATTTGGCCACCTTGGCCGGGCACCTTAGAAGTCCATCTCTAGGTTGTCACTTTGAACACTGGGTCAATTTGGCCACACTTTTGGCTAGACGGCTTAGAAGTTCCGTCTCTAAGTTGCCTCCTTGAATGCATTCTTGCACTTGAACTTCGTGCCCTTAATAGGCGTTGGTCTTTGTTGCCCCTTGGCGTGGCCTTGAAAGTTCATCTTCAAGACCCTTGAATGGAGTTGGAAACATTGCCTCATCCTTGCCCCTTCATGGGCTAAGTGTCGGTTGCCCTCTTGGCTTGGTCGTGAAAGTCCATCTCCAAGACCCATTGATGGATTTGGGAATCACTCCTTCCTCCGAAGCTTCACAGTGCTTGCTTGAAGTCCTCACCCCTCCTAGGTGAGAGTTGTTAATAGGCACCTTGAATTCATTGTCCCGACCATCATCCTATAGGCAATTCACACTTGGTCTCCAACTATTTCGTGGTTGAGAACAAGCTTCCAACCTTGTTGGTGGGCATGGCGCGAACAATGTGTAACTTGTGTTGTTTTTTGCACAAGAAATGGAATGGTAAGATGGCAATCACCAATCTAAGGTAGTCATGGTCTTCCTCTTGAAGTCCAACCTAAGGATAGTTGTAACTAGTCCATGGGCACCATCGAACATGCTCCCTCGTAAGCAATCTTTGATGTTGGGATTGACTTGAACACGCCACCAATATCACCACGTTGAACTGGCTAAAGCAATCTCTTCCAAGGCTTCTCAGTCTCGTCGATATGGCTTTAATTTGGTGTCGACGCCCTAATCACTCTAGACCTAGAGTCCAACATCTCTCCCCTGTGTCTAGGCTGGAACATCTCCTTTCTTGCCACTCTTGGCTTTGTGATTTTGATGAATCCGACCCATCGACAACAAGCAAATATACACCAGGAGTTCTTAAAGCTATTTTGGGCACCACCGCCTTAATGGTAGCAAAGTGACATCTCGCAAGCCAACCGTACCCTTGACGATCCTTTACTCTATCGCTATAATCCAATTGCTTTAAGATACTCTGCCAATGACAATGCTCCCTGAACTCAACCAAGGTAACAGTAAGTCCACACAAGCTTTGCACGGTCCGTCACTAGCTTTGAAGTTAAATACCTTCATTGGCACTCTTGCCTAATTTGGAGCAAGGAAACACCCCACTAGGTGTGGTTTACTGGCCAACTGTTACTCTACACGGCCCTTGACTCTGCTTCAAATATTCAACACATGCACACCATGTCGTTGCATGGGTGACAAGAAATGAGACCCCTATGCTTGCCCTCTCTTGATGGAAGTCCTTCCCGTGCCCTTAAAGTTATTGTTGTTCCATCCTTCTTCCTTGAAAGATAACCCGACGTTGGCTTCTCCACTGTTGGGCTTGCCAGCACTTGTCCCCACTCTTAGGTTTGCAGTGCACTTGAGAAGATTCTTGATATGGCTCCCTTACTCTTGGGTTTGCCATGTACTTGCCATTTCCCACACCCTTAGTGGTTCGCACTTCCTAGACTGTTGTGGCTTAAAGACATAGCCTTCAAGGCATTCCACTGCACTTTTCGGCACTCATGCCCTTGTTGCAGGTTCTTCTAGGAAGTAGAAGAACTTGTCCCTCATGGACATGTCTCTCATGTCAAGTATTAGGCAAAGATCTTGCTTGACGAAGCCACCCAATTGGCACCAATATGCAATAAGCTTCATTAGGTCCGCCGACCTCTTTACTTGTGGTTCCGGGAAATGATAGCCCCTTGAGTTCCACTTGAACTCTTTCCATCTTGGCATTACTGCATGGTAATTGCTCCATGTGCGTCGTTCTCCACTTTTGTGGCTCTCTTGGACATGCACTTAGTAACTCTAAATGTCTTCTCATCCTTTTTGGCATCCCTTATACATTTGTCGACACGTTGGCACAAGAGCTTGGCACTTGCATGCGGCGTGTCTCCCACCGATGCTTTGGTCTTGCTTTGCTTCATTAGCACACGTAAGCACATGACTTGGCACTCGCACTTCTTCAACTTGTACTTGGCCCATTGTTGCTCCATTACCCTCATTGTCACTCACTATTTAAGGGTGTGTCAACGCGATGACACAAACATTGGAGCCTCCCAAGTCTTGCCCGATCTCTTGGGTTTGTCCACCACTCTTTTTAATGGGCACTGTCTTGTCTAGGCTCGAGTACTCTTACATAATCCCATTATCTTGTGGCCATCGCCGAATTACAACCACCGAACCCACCGGCATGCACTCTCCATGCTTGAGTCACCATCCTTTACTCTTTCATTGTTTCCTTTCATTTTTACAGTTGGACGGCCACATTTACATTTCTCACGGTCCGTTGTGGGGCATAAGGGCAGCCACTATATCGTCGTAGCTTTCCATCAATCATACTCTAATACCAACTGTCACGGGCAGACATTTTGTGACTGCGGCGCTTGCCAAGTCCGCTTGACAAGCCAACCAAACTTGAATCAACTCAGTTGGAAGCTAGAATCAAGTATTGATGGCTAGCTGTCAAGCAATCTCTGAGGAAAATAGGTGGAAGTAATAAAACATATTTCATTCATTAAAACATCATTATAGAGCTCTCATTATGTACAAGACATACCTTAAAGCATACAAGAAGTAGTGGGTTAAGAGGAATATAGGAGCATACCCCGTTCCTATAGTAGCATTCTAAGTCATTTATGAATTTTCAAAGAGAAACGTAGTGTATGCTCGAGGAGTCATAATGGCCTCCTAAAAATTCTACAAAACTCAATAAATAAAATCCTTACAAAACGTGAAACTAGGTTCTATAATGAGTCTATAGAAAAAAACATAGCTTCATTTGGACTTCAGAACATAAAGATATGTCATGCCAAAAATCAAACCAAAAGGTGTTACTGTGTGCAAACCTGGGCTGGCAATTGGCATGGGTGCTGGCACATGACAGGAGTGAAGTGAGCTTACTTGGGGTCTCATTGCGCACCAAAGTGAGGTTACTTGGGCGGCAGTTGGCACACGCATGGCTGCTAAGCGCGCGTGTGCACGCATCACTGGCTATTGGTGAGATTATCTAGCCCTTCACCCCTGCTAGCTAGTTGGTGAGGTTATGCTGCCCTCACCTGCTTGGCTGGCTGTCTTGGTTGCTGCCTGTTACTGCGGGTGACTTCCTTAGTTGCCATGTTTGTCACTTCTTTGGGCCATTCTTGAGACACCTTGGTATTGTTTTGGTCATTGTTTGAGCATTGTTTGGACAATGCTTGGATAAAATTTAGGCAACTATTGGGCACAAGTTTGAGTTGTCACGGGGCGCGAAGAAGCGGATTATGACACTTAGCATGCATAATCTGTATATAGATACGGTTGCATTAGCTATTTTAATTAGTTTTTTCACTAGCTTTTAGTTGTGGTTTTCAATTAAAAAAATCAAAATTCTAAACTACAAGTCCGTAAAAAGGTATAAAAAAAAGTTTAAATTTCAATTGAAAAAATTAATAAATAAAAAAAACTAGTTAAGGGTCGATAAAAAAAAAAAAGCTAATCCAAAGATAAGCTCAACCGGTATTGAAGCCCAAATTAATCACAAGTTTCATCATTGCGCTATACCAAAATTTCTTACTTTCCTCTGCTGTTTGTTGTTGCAGGGTTGTTTACAGGTTGTTTCGTAACCCTATTTAGTGCGTACGCAATCTTAGCGCATTTGAGTGGCATGTTCTCTGCAGGAACAGAAGCAGCTTACATGGAAACCGTCTACCCTGTTTTCAGGTCTCTTTTCACTCTATTTTCATGCTACTTTATGTACTTCTCATGCTTTAGTTATGTGTATCACAATTCAAAGGCCACACACATATTTGTTAGGTCAGAAATGGCCATGCACCCTTACCTGAAGTAACCAGAATGCCACTTCCAAAATATATAGAAAAAGAAAAACATAATAAAAGTAATACCTTAAAAACAATGTTAAGGTGGTTTCAAGTCGCCGACAACTACAACAAGGATTTTAAACATTACGACTCACCAAATACATGAACACTAAAAATCATAACAAAAGTAGTATCTTAAAAACATAATGCTATCTACCCACCGATTTTTTCCCCCTAGAACTCGGAATCCATAATTGGTAGAAAGATCCTTACTTATGGGCTGGCTTAGCATCTGTAGTATGGGATTAAGGGCTGAGTCCACCTGAGCAAACTTAATATGGCATTCACTTCTTTCAACTTGAAAATGGGATGTTCTAAGAGTGTAAGGAGATTTGGGCTTTGTTCATAGAACTCACTGTTTGGGCCGGCTCAATGACTAAAAGTGCTGAATGAGCCATAAGAGCTCGAGCTTTAGAATACAGCAAGAAATGCATAAAAATACTAGCAAAATCCTTGGTATGCCACAAATCACATTGAGTTCACAAGGCTAACGTTATACATCAGAAAATTCAAATAGAAATTTTTATACAGAATGATGTGGTTGAATGGGACCCTGTTCCTTTTAAACGAAACACCCTTTAAAGCAAATTTCTGTCGTTACATTATTCTGATGCGATTTTCTGTACATTTTTGTGGAAGAACAGCATTTTTCGGGTTCATAATGCTAGGATATTATTTGTTGACACTGGAACTATATAGATACATTTACATTATGCCAAAATTAAATGTGTTTTGAATGTGCAGCATGTTCGCTTTGCTAAGCTTGCACCTGTTTATGTATGGATGCAATTTGTTGATGTGGAAGAGCACCAGGATCAACTGTAACTTCATCTTTGAATTTCAACCAACCACAGCTCTCAAGTACAGGGATGCCTTCCTCATTTGTACCTCCTTAATTACAGCAGTGGTCGCGGCCATGGTTATGCACCTCATATTCCTCTCCAATGGCTTTTCTCGGCGCCAAGTCGATGCTATTCCAGGAATTCTCCTCCTGGTTAGTTAGATATTGCCTTCACTATTGTCTTAGTTTTGATTCAATCTTCAAACTGTCATTCAAGCCAAAAGAAAAAGAAGATACATGGATAAGTATATAAATGAATGCATTAAAGACTATCATGGCAAGCATTGCTGAAGGTACACAATGTAAGCAAGATACTGGACGTCTCTGATGTGTGGTAGGAACACCATGGAATTCGTGTTAGGCACCAATGGTATAGAAAAGTAATGTGTGAGTAATTTAGTGAGCAATCTTGTTTGCAATGTATTGTATTATTGTAAATTTAAGCGCTGTAGATTTAAGCTTTCGTTGTATACTCAACAAGCATAGTATTCATTAGTCAATAGCTTTTTGTTTCTTTCAATTTTACGCTGATTTTTCTTCACATTTTCAGTTTTTCATAGCGCTACTTATCTGTCCGGTGAACATCTTCTATCGTTCAACCCGGTATTGTTTCCTCCGGGTAATACGCAACATAGTCTGCTCTCCATTTTATAAGGTACTGTTAATTTTCTCAATGTTCCATAATAGATTTCACACAACAGCATATGCTTAATTTCTATTTGAATCAACAAAAAATGCAGGTTTTGATGGTAGATTTTTTCATGGCTGACCAACTTACTAGCCAGGTAAACATTTCAAGCCTGTAGATCAAATCCATTTTTTTATGACAAACACATCATCTTGGAAAAGAATGAAGTTTAAAGTGAAGCCTTAAAGAATCTTCTATTTTAAGTTCATTCCTTCTCATTATTTGATTTCATTGTGTGTATAGATTCCATTGCTGAGGCATATGGAGTCCACGGCCTGTTACTTTTTTGCTGGAAGTTTCAAGACACACCGGTATGAGACCTGCAAATCCGGAAAGCTATACAGAGAACTCGCTTATGTCATCTCATTCACGCCATACTACTGGCGTGCCATGCAGGTAAATCATAGTTCCAGTTACAAATTTGTAAGTAATTCGTTAAATTTGCACGCTTTAATCACCCGAAAACTCTGATGGGATTTCTTCCATGGCATTGAAACTAGTCCATTTCATTTTCTATGGCATTTCAAAGAATCTACTACTGTTTTCATCACTTAACTGGAATGAAGGCTACCACAGGATCCTGCATGACTTTATTTTTCTTTCTTTTACATGAATATGTTTCATGTTCAATTCTGATGGAAAATTGATGATATCGGATGATTTTCCTTTCCTTTCAGTTATATACAAAGTAGTGATTATAATCCAATTAACTCATGGTTTTTCGGTGTAATTTCTAGTGTGCAAGACGATGGTTTGATGAAAATGACCCGAACCACCTGGTTAACTTGGGGAAGTACGTTTCAGCCATGGTGGCAGCCGGGGCCAGGATAACATATGCCAGACAGCCTACAGAATTATGGATGGTCATTGTCTTGGCAACTTCTCTGGTAGCCACAGTTTATCAGTTGTACTGGGATTTTGTGAAGGATTGGGGACTTTTCAACCCAAAATCCAAGAACCCATGGCTCAGAGATGATCTTATTCTAAAGAACAAAAGTATCTACTTTGTCTCCATTGTGAGTTCTCTTTCTTGTTTGAAAATTTTAGTAGCTTCTTTTGTTCAGCAACAATCTAAACATATAAGATATCTGATCCGAGAAAATCTTTAATTGTAGGCCTTGAATTTTGTCCTAAGAGTTGTTTGGCTGGAGACTCTGATGAGATTCAATGTTGGGATGTTTGAATCAAGACTGCTAGAGTTTTTCCTGGCTTCACTGGAAGTCATCCGACGAGGGCACTGGAATTTCTACAGGTACTTTAGGCCTACCCTGTTTCCATAGAAATCATTAAGAAATTTGATCTCTAGTTCTTTATTTGGGAACTTGTTTGTGGTCATCTTCTCTCTCAAAATAAGCAATCACTTTCTTCATTATAAAAAATGTGTGGAAACAACTTATATTCAATTTTTTTTCCCCAAGAAAATCAAGTCCCTCTAGATTCACACCAAACATGGCATAATTTGAGAATGACTTTCAGTGAAACAAGTTCTAGCTGCTACATATATATATATATATATATAGATGATATGAAATCAGCTTGCTCAACTGTCTGTTCTAGAGAAGCACATAAGAGCCTCAGTGATAACAGTACTAAACTATGACAAAGTTGGAGTGTGAACAAATGGAGCTTCTAATTTTGTCATGCCATTGTAAAACAGGTTGGAGAATGAGCATCTGAACAACGTTGGCAAGTTCAGGGCTGTGAAGGCCGTTCCTTTACCATTCCGCGAGGCAGATTCAGATGGATGAAGGGATATTGCTTAGATATGTTTACAGATATCCGGCCCTGACGGGCTGACATGAAAACAATGCAATGCTCTTCAGTGCCATAGATCCAAGGGATCGATCTGCATTTGGCATAGAAATGAGGAAACTAATCACCACTCATCAAAGTTCCAGTTGAAGAAGTGCCGTAAGGCTCCATTTTCATGAAGAAAGCAGGCGCCAAATGATATTTATTGTCGTTTGTACATTTGGGCATTTCTGACTTGAATTTGATGGTATAAATGCATCTCGAGTTTTCAACAGCTTTTGGTAATGAATATGCACAAGCTTGGCTCCCCAAAATTTTTAGAGTTTGAACAAACACAATATGTTATATTGGTGATACGTAATAGTTGTAGATTAAAGGAAATAATTTGGGTTGAATGAGTTCAATCAGTTGAATAATAATAAGCTACCCAGAGAGAGCAAGCCTTATCACTCCAAAAACATATACTGTGCATCTACTCCAAGAAGGGTTCAGGACCCCTGACATGCACATGCAGTGGTCGACCCAAGATTTTTGTTAAGAATTAAGGTAAAAATATTTTGTTAAAGGGAGGGTCAAGGTCAAATTTTTTAAATTTTAGGAGGACCAAACACTATAGTTTATTTTAAATATCTAAGAATCTCTCGGGATAAAAGAAATTTTAAAAACTTTGAACGGATGGTGCCCCACCCATCCCCGTGTCTGCCTTTGCCTACATGTGACAAGGACACAATATGATATAACACACAAACTGATAAATTTTAAAAAATGCGAGACACAACAAATAAAATTAAAAATGTATAAGTTTTAAACTTAAACTTCAAATTAGAAATAAAATTACATTACTTTGATTTTAAAATTAGATCTCAAGCTATTTTTTTTAAATTTGTAACGTGTTTTATATATGATTGAATAATGGTGTCCAACTGAGTGACGAACATATATACTTCCCAAATGTTCAAAGTATGTTCGATTTTAAAAATTAAAAAAGTAATGTAACATGTTTGTATATGTATTCAACATGTGTTAAGTAGTAGGCTCTCATAATTTTAGTGAATTTAAATATGTTTCAGGTCAAGCTTCTAACCCCGCCCATTGTCCAAATAAATATCATTCCTAGATGCACTTAAGACTTAAGAGCATCGTTATCAAGCTTATATCCGCGGATACATACTGTACCGAGCAGAAAATAAGATAGGGCATGGATAGTCTACCCATCTATACTATTTGTACCGAAATTTGGGTATTAAAATAATTTAATTTTATTATATTTTTATAATATATATCTATTATAACTTGTGTTGATTAATTGTTTTTTATGTATATCCAATTTTATAAAAGAAAAGGTACAGTAAAACTGTAAAAGGCCACTCAAAAGTAAGATATACAAATCTAACGGATCCCAGCCGGAAACTTCTCCAGCGAACCAAGGAGAGAGAGAGAGCAGAACAGACAGCAGGCCGACTTATAGTCCGTCGGACCCTTTCCGTCGCCGGAAAAACTCAGCACCAGCAGCTCCATCGCCTCATCATCCACGAAACACCAGGTCTCTTCTATTTTCTGTATACTCCAACTACTCATACCAAAATCTCTCTCTAACGACCTGTTTCTCTTCAAATGTCCTTCAATTTTCTTTAAAAGTTCTATCTTCCCATCCCTTCGTCAAATATACATAGACACCAGGGCCGGCTCGCCCTCAAGGCGGGCCATATGAAAAAAAAGAGCCATATAAAAAAGAAAGACAAAAAATCAACTACATTACTATTAGTTTAACCTAATAAAACAAATTATAAAAAAAAAATTTTAATCTGTAGATTTTTAAAACCTGTTAACGTCAAATCTTATAAAGTTTTTACATATTTTTAGGGGAAAAAAGGTCAAAAATTAACATACTAGTTAATTTTAATAACAACCGATTTAATCAAAAAAAGTTTACAATAATTTAAAAAAATTATATAAAAGATCTAATTTAAAATTATCGCATTATGCCACTAATTATCCTTAGCAGACTTGGTATACACAGAGGCTAACTATTTACATGTATAGACATGCGCGATGTAATATGAGAGTAATCCTATCAAAATTCGTCTCCCTCTGTCTGTTTGGAACTACTGTTTCTCTTAAATGCTCCATTGACTGCCACTGTAGCTAGTTCGTTTGATGCTTTTCTTTTGTATTACCATACCAACGTAAAAATATATTGTTATATGTATGTGTTCACCTGTTTACAATTCAACTCAATTCAACTATGCCTTTTTTCTCAATTATTTGGGGTGTGCACTACATGGATCCTGATTCTCTATTCTGTTCTATCAAGGGCTACAATAACAGCTACAATATAGCATGTCTAATGCTATACATAAACTAATTTTTTAATTTATTTTTTTACCCACAAGACGCAAGTAAATGAGTTATTTGTCAATAGAAAAATGTTATATGTAATCCTTTTTTGATTACTAGACACGAATGAATGGGTCCCTTATGAGTATATTAGTATAGGTCATGTGGCCTTGTGTCTACGATTGAACAAATTGATAGAAAAATAGAATTGCATATAACATTACTCTTATTAATATGGGTCCCATTGCATTGTATTTTGAGGTGAAAAAATAGATTGAAAAATTAGTATATATATAGCATTATTCCTTTTTTTTATCATCTCAACCCAAGTTAATTTTGGCCTAAATCATCCCCCTAGCATTACCTCAATATGGATAGTGTTCACGCGTATATAATTACAGTGCCTAATACGGTTGGTATTAACTCCAACCCTTATCTGGCTTTGTACTTGCAAATCTTGTTAGTGCAAAAATCTGTAAAAGGAAGAAGAAGATGAATGAACACGTCCAAGATACGATTAATATCGCTTTTCTTAAGACGATATTCGCCCCCGCCAATTCTCAGAATCTGGTGTGCACCGGGTTAATGACGAATCGCCTCCAGGATACAATGAAGTCCAGAAAATCTGTAATTCTGACTGCGTGTTGCACACACGAAATCAGACCCGAATACCTTCTGATTATCAAGTTTGCCAAGAATCTGAATGTCTATTTTTGCAGAAACAGACTTCAGAAATGATGAACAATAAAAACTAGAAAGAATCAAGAATTTTAATGCCTTTTAATATAGAAAGAAGTTGCAGAAAAAAAATATATATCATTTTCTGCGAATTTGCCATATTTTTATAGACATTTTGGTGTCTTTTTGGACCAGACATGACTGTTAGAATTCAAATAATAACTGATTTCTAACAGTCACTTGCAGATTTAAATAAAACCGTCGGATCGCCCATTTTCTAATCTAACGGTGTAGATCGCACATATTCATTGTTTGATTAGATCATTCATCACACCTTTATGATCAGGTGTGATTCTCACCATACGATCCTTTTTGCTTATGTATTAGCCATCCGATCGTTGATTATCATGATTGACAAAAATCAATGGTCTTGATCACACGCCACACGCGCACGTGCCACGTGTCCAAGTGCGCCACTAAAGCGCCACATTGCGCCACGCGACTCGCACGCGAGACGTACGCGTGGCGCACATGTGGCTTGGTGCACATGCTCACACTTGTGTGCTACACCCAATCATTGCTCTAAAGCAATTCATAGAAAGTTGTTGGCATTTATAAATGCCTTACCAAACTTCTCACTTTCCAATGTGGGATTCATTTAATAAGGCAATAAAAACTTTCTTCAAAGGTAGTCAAAACTAAAATGGAAAAACTCCAAAACTACTACATATATTATATATTTTGAAAATAATTTCAACAAATCTTGCATGCAGGGGCTCTTATGGAGGGCACTGATAAAAAAAACTGAGTGGAGTCTTGCTGTTTTGACTCTGCTAAGTTCCTTCCACCTTGGATAAAACCTGTTCTGTTAAGTAATTTGATTTATAGCTTTTCGTACATTCCTTTTTAGCCTCAAGATACTATTAGTTTGATTGCTCAGTTCAAACCAGCCAACTCCCATTGTGGATATTGAGAATGAAACTTTGTTCAATGTTGCATTCCATTTCCTCAACAGCACATGATCACTTGAGTAATTGTCATAACTTTCATTTTGAACATATTCGATGATAATTTTTGAAAGAAGAACACCTCCTTGTCCATTAGCTGTGGTTTTTAAGCTCTTTTTACCAAGAAAATAAAATAAATGTAATGACCTGGTCAAATTAGTCAAAAGGGGTTTGGGTTTTTTTTAAAATTATATGCAAACTTTGGCGGCTGTTTTGCGATTACACAAAATTATTTTAAAAGACATATTTCTCTCTCTCTCTCTCTCTCTCTCTCTCTCTCTCTCTCTCTCTCTCTCTCTCTCACGCACGGGAGGAGACCCAGCTCCCCTCATTGTTTCTTTTTTTTTTTTTTCTTTCCTTCTTCAACTTCATCATCCATTATTAGAGAAGGTTTTTAATACCACTTCTTAAGAATTTTTGTTTTACTCTTCAAAGACTTCGCGGTTATGGTTTCAGTTCGTGATTTCAGTAAAGTCAAAGGCTTGCCTCAAGTTCAATCTCCAAGAGGGAAGGGGTTTTGCATGGATTTTGCTACTGGATCAATAGATTTGAGCTATAGATGTTATTTGGGGTAGAAATCATGCTTATAAAATTTTTAGATTGATTTTTAGATTTTAATTAAACTTGAAAGTTGATTATTATTTAATGTTTTTATTTTCTTAGTTGAATCTTGTTATGGTTAGCAAAATGAGTTAGTTAATTGATGACTTGTGTATTAGTGAATATTTTGATTGATAACTTAGGATTTTACCATGTTTACACCTTTGATAAACTTAAAAATTTTGCCATACAATAATTGGTACATGAAATTAACTTGATATTTATGTGATCTACGTGTATATGAGTTATTCCTAAGGTGTTGGTTATTTTAAATAAATTAATTGAATACTTTTGGCTACTTGATATAATGCAAATGAGCATAAAATAGATAATTAAAAATATTCTTATGCCTAAAATGTATTTAGAATTGATGTTAAAAGCATAAAAGAATTTATATAAATTATTCAGATAAAACAAGCAAGTCTGCATATTGGGTTTTATGATATAAATGAAATTTAAGCATGCTTGAGATATTGCTTTGTGCCTAGAATGTATCTAGAATTAATATTATAATAATGTGATATTGTTTGGATGAAATGGTAATTTAAAGTGAGTGTTTACTTACTTTGATGTGATTAATGTTGGTTACTTGTTGTTGGATGCCTAGTTTAGACTTTGAAATAATTATGACTTTAGTTTTAGACAGTGTGTTGGTTGTTGAGATGGCTTGGACTCGAGTTTAAAGTCTAGGCAAGATTGGGTGTTTTCGGTCTTGACTTGATATTTGGGTAAATTATGTGTATGTAATTTATGCTTGATAATTTTGTCTACTTGAGATAATGCAAAATGGTATAAAATGGATGGTAAAAATGTTTGTATTTTCTTGATGTTATTATGAAATATGAGATATATCATGTTGGGTGATTATAAAATATTATATTATGGATTGGGTGATTTGGCCGTATTGGCTTTACTTTGTGTAGTGCAAGTATTGGTTTAGACATGAGTTAAAGTCTATCGAAAATTGGGCATTGTTGAGTATGGGTTTGAAGTCTTGACTTTAGGATTCGCATTAGAGTAAAGGCTTGGTGCCTTATCTAGTGGGATGCACGTGTCCTTTGGAGTGAATTGCATAAAGTGCGAAATTGTTGAGAATTGTTGGGATGCATGCATCCTTTGGATGTGACTCATATAGTGCGAAATCATTCAATGGGATGCACGTGTCTTTTGGCATGAGACCCATAAAATGCGAAATTATTGGGAATTATTGGGATGCATGCATCCTTTGAGTGCGTCCCATAAAATGCGAAATTACTTGGATGCACACGTCCATTGGGTGATAGCCCATAAAGTGCAGATGAGGTTATTGGTGGACTGATATTCCCTTCTTAGTACGGTCGGTTTTACATATGCATGCACTTGTATTGGGTTAGACTTAGGTGAGTGTTGGTATTTTATTTATTTATGCATTTATCATTTCAATTTTGGTATTATAGAGTTAACTTGATCTTGTTGATGTTGAGAAGCATATGAGACTCTTGATGATAGTGTTTTGGCAAAGAACGTTGACATATGATTCTTAATTTGTAGATGTTCACTTTATTGTAGACTATATCATTGTACATGTTTATTATGTAAATGTAAATACTATCTAATGTCGTGGTAAATGAAAACTAGTAGTGCTGTATTGATCATTGATACTACGATAACTGTGTTAGACAGGTGTACCTTATTTATTTTATTGTTTCATTATGTTATATTTGTAGGTGTAGAGAATACCAAGTACGTGACTTAAATCTTATTTAGCATTAATTCGATATTTTGATTTATTTGGGTGCTTGGTTCATAGTCTTAGGGATTTGGTTGAGAGTTAGGTTTGGAATTACATTCTATATACTTTCATGCATCTTTACTGTACACTTGCATATGCTACTTCATATTTATTAGCTTTGTAACATAACCTCCTACTGGGCCGTGCTATACTCACCCCACCACAGTTGCAGGTGAAACCCCAAGCAAGTAAGATTGGTAGCCTAAGAGATGTAGCAGTTGAGTCCTTAGATATTATTTTAATCCTATATTGTTTTATATTTAGATTTAGAATTATCTTCCTTTAGTGTTGTATTATACTTTTATATTTTTACTTTAGCTTTATTTTATATTTCATTTGGATGACTACAATATTATTCTGTTGCATTCGGAGCGAATACTATAACTTAGTTCTTCTTGTAGTTTGGTTTGGAGGATGGATTGTGGATGTAAGAATATTGAATTAGAGTTTGGGATATGATTGGAGTTTGAACATTTTGAGAATTAATATTTTCTTTAAAAACAGGTTTTATTAAATTGGATTTATTCAAAATAAGAATAAACCCATGCAATTTTGTTTTAGAAATTTTTAAAATAAAAACTATTTTTAAAATGAATTTCAAAACCTATTTTGACTAAAATATGATGTGGATTCAAATTTTAATTTTGACTTTTCAACGCTATACTTTTATTTCGTAAAACTCAGCTTTTATAACATTAGGGCATGACAATGAAGCATTCTCATATATATAAGAACATATGGGAAAATGTGACATTTACATAAACAATAAACAATGTTGTTGAATATGAAGCCTGCAGCCTGCTGAACTACTAATTCATCATATTTCGCACTGACTTTCTTATTCTGCCCCCACATTCAGTACAATTCACCCAAGAGCGAGTGCATTTTTAGGAGAAAACAATGGCAATAGCAAGAACAATATATTTTAATTAGAGAGCTTTTTCTTTTGTCAAAGATTCTGCTATCTTCTTTGAGAGGCAATAAGCAGTAGACTGGATGGTAATCATGGGATTGACACCAACAGCACTTGGCAGGACACTGGCATCACAAACAAACAAGCCTTCTGCTTCCCAACTCTCCCCATTCTCATCAACCGCGCCTTCCTTTTCTGTGATCCCCATCCTACAACTCCCCATTTGATGAGCAGAGCAGTAAGTTGTCCAGTTTTCCACCATCGATTTCGGCCCATCACCTGCAGAAACTGTCTCTAAAAACTCCTCCAATTCCTCCTCGCTAATCCCTTCACACTTGATCCTCTGCCCATCACTCTGATGAGTGCCCACCTCAACGGCTCCAGCTGCAACCAAAATCTTCAATGCCTGCCTCAACCCTGCCTTCATATTCTCTCTGTCCAACGCGTCAAACTTATAGCTTATCCTTCCCTCATGCTTAACCTCTCCAGAGCCTTGGTCCCTGACCATAGAAAACAAATGAGCAGTTCTAGCATATTTGAGTACCCTGCTCTTTATGTCAAGTCCAGATTCCCAAGGACATAATGCGGCAAATTGTCCAGGCCCCATTGCAGGAGTTTCTAGCATGGCTCTTACATTGAATTCCTCTGACACCACCTTACGTACCGAGGTGATAATCCCGCCCTCGTAGATTTTCCCCTTGAGCTCTGAATTAGACTCTGGAAAGTATCCCCAGGCCATTAGAACCGGGTGGAGGTGAAGGTTGCGGCCAATGTGTCGGTTTTTTAGCCCACTGGAGATCATTAGAGGGGGTGTCAAAAGGGAACCACATGCCGAGACAGTTACTTTGGCCTCAATCTGGAGTTTCTTTGTGATGCTTTGGTTTAAACTGTTTGCTATCAATCCCAAGCATTTCTTTCTTCTTATCCCTCCATGCTTGTTTTTTTCTAGTATGAATCTCTCAGCTTTGCATCCTGTTATGATCACTGCGCCGTGATCCACGGCATCCACCAGCCAAGTAGAAGCAGTCCCTTGTTTGTTTCCTGTTCTACAGCCAAAACAGCAAGAACCACAGTCATGATTCTCTGAGGAGTTCCTTGGCACCACCTCCACATTGAGACCGAGCTTTTCACACCCTTTACGGAGGATTTGATTCTGAAACCCCTCTTTTACACATTTCTCCGTAACACCCATTCTTTCACACACTTTATCCATAGCAAAATCGTATTGGGCGCTTGAGAAGAGTGGGATTTTGTGTTCCTCTGCCCATTCCTGGAGGACAAACCTTGGTGTTTTGATAGATGCTGACCAGTTCACAGCAGAACCACCCCCCACCGTTGATCCTGCCAGGATCATCATTTTCCCATCAAGGGTTGAAAGGATCCCTCCTTGTTCATATAGTTGATTCATGGAGGGTCCTTCCAGTGAAGAATAGTCTTTACTGTGAAAATAGTTTCCTTTCTCAAGAACGACTACTTTCTGCCCCGAACTTGCGAGAACTGCAGCTGCTACACCTCCACCGCAACCGGATCCAACTATTACAACATCACATTTGATTTTGTAAAGGTTCTCTTTAGGATCTTCTGTGACTTCAAGGCCTTGCTGTTTGAGGGAATGGACTAGGGTTGACTCATTCTCATGTATTGTTTCTACTAGTCCTTTCTGAAGAGGTCTCTCCTTTTGGTCTATGGACAAGTTTTCAGTAGTGTCTACTTTATAACCCATGGCTTCCCATGTAGGATTATTCAAATTTTCACCAACCTGCAGCAAACATGGTATGATCGTAAACTTTGTGTTTTCAATAACGAACTACTTCAGAAGTGTTTAGACAAAAAAAATAAAAAAATAAGAAATATATTTATAAATTTAATGTAGAAAATGCTGTAGTAAAAGGTGGTCTAATGTATATATTTGTTTTCCCACATGAACTTTTACTGTGGAGAAGGAAAAGGGAAGACAATAGAAGGAACAAAATACTTTGTCCAAATTACTAAACAAGCTTTTTCAAAAGCTAATTGTTTCTGAATAATTGATGTTTAAAGCAAATAAATTGACAGAGCGATGGGGAAAACTAAATAATGGAAGATGCTTTTATAAACCTACAATTAAGGAGTCAAGCAAAAGTAGTAGTCCCACCCATTATCTGAAATGGACATAAATCTGTCTCATTATTATCATGTAGCTAAATTTTCAGGTCTCTTTCCATCTAAAAACCTAGGTCCACAATACAAGAAAATTAATCCTACTTCATCAAAATATCTTTTCCATATCCTTTGAAATGATAATGACAATAATTATTAATAAAAACCAGTTCGAGGAGTATCTTATTCATTGTTCAATAATCATTATTCTTGTTAATACAATATCATCTAACTTTTCTCCAAATAAATCAAGAGATAACCAACCAATTATGGTAATTGTTACTAAGTATATCCCCCTTCCCCCTCCAATAAATATTGTGTACAATAGTAGTAATATGTTATCATGCTGATGTGATACAACAAGTTAATAATACATAAACACATAATTATATAAATCCTAATCGGAGTGTTGAGTTTAAAATTTAAATTTTCCCGCTTAAAACAAAATGATTAAGATTTCAAACAATTAAATGGCTATATTGATTTGTTGTACCACATCAATATAATGATGTGATACTAACGTTGTAACTAATATTTTTCTGCCGCAGTGGTGGTTTGGGAAGCTGGACTAATTAATGGCTATAGGCTTGCATATGATAAGGTGCCAATCAGTTTAGCTTAAAACCTTGAATGAGCGGGACAATGACAGCGTTTCGTCAGTTCCTTATCTTATGTCCACAAATTTGACTAAATGAGTAGATTTACTTAATGGAGAAGAAATTGATTCCGACCTCAAAAGTTTCTTTTTAGATACTATTTTTGTATCCTATGAATTTACCTGTTGTTGGTTATTTCTCTGTTTGTTCTTAATTTGCTTCAACTTTTGTTGTTCAAATCCTTGATTATGGAATATATATGCATCTAATGACTCAGATATGTTCCATCTGTTTGAATTGTGGTTCATCAGGACCATGAGCTGGCTTCAGGACAGCATGAACCCAGTTACCGGTTCCTTTCTTAAAACAATGGTAAAAACTAAACCCAAGGAGAGGAAGACACCTATATGCATGTATTGACTGTGGTAGTCATATGCAGATATATATAAAATATATGCAACACATGGAGAAACCATTCATTATGTAAATACAGTTATGGGAGAAAAGAAACCTGCAAATGGGAAACATGCATGTTACCTGGGAGAAGAAGACGTAGAGACATAGGAATTTGAGAAACACAAATGCAAGTCTGATGGGTGTAAAAAACCAATGCTTTAACCATTTCTGGATGACCTTCTCTCTCTTCTCCAGGGAGATATGTGAGAATTTGTTGATGAATGGCCATTTGTCACCAAAGCAGAGAGAACCACAAAGCAGTAATGTCCCCAGCCTTGTAGATAGAATTGTTAAAACCACTCTCAGCAAGATCACAGCTTCAAAGAATCCCCTTTTCACTATAGTCTCAGCAACCTGTTCCATTCCAAATAGAGATTGTTTGCACACACATATACACAGAGAGAGAGAGAGAGAGAGAGAGAGAGAGAGAGAGAGAATTGTCACCTCTTCAGGGACTGGATTTTGAGAGCCAGAAGCTTTGTGGAAGAATTGAATCGCTTTGTTGGTTTGTCCTTCCTTTTCAGTGACTTCTAGAGAATTTAATGGTAAGGGTGGTAAGATAGCCTCACAGACACTAGCCAATGACTCCATCTCAGCTGCAGAGAACCCATGACTGTATTTAGTTTCTCTCCTCCCACCCCTCAATAAGGGATGACATTCTCTCTCCATTCTCTGTCTCTCTCTCTCTCTCTCGCTCTCTCTCGATTGAGTATTGTTTCTTGATTATATGATATCACAAGGAGGTACTTATAGGGATTAACCCTTAATGTGGGTGAGTTTGTATTCATAAAGTACAGCAAAAAAAAAAAAAAATTAAACTGAAATGACTATTATGTCATCTCTCCCTCTTCAAAGCCTTCATTTCTGCATTAAAAGTGTCACAATTGCGTACGTGCCAATGTAGCAACCATGTCTAGATTGCCCCCACACTCAGTTTCTTAACCAAAACCCAACATGACCCACCTGATTTTTAGACTTTTTAGGCCACCCTTTATAATTGGTTTCTTCTACCATCATCCTGAATTTTCTTTCAAAGAAATGCTACAAAAGTTATTGTTTTGTGATCAGCTAAGATAGGATTTAGGGTAATAACTCGCCTGTTTCTCATGCTAAGATGATCACATACATACAAGCAATCACACCTCAGATTTTCCTTGGTGTTGCAGGTGAGATTTTGATGATCTCTCAGTTTGTTTTTATTGTTCCCAGTCTCAAGGGTTTTTGTTAGGGTTGTTGGTTTGGTTGATTTGGATTCCTTCCTGAAGGGCTTCTCTGGGTGCTCCCCTTAGTTTTAGTATGATCCACAGCTCAATAACAGAGGGCTCTCTTTCATTCAACCATCACTAGAAGAGAAATCTAGATGCTGTCTCTATCTGATGTTAGGAGTTGGATAACTTTGAATGGTGGATTAAACACCAATAAATGATCTTCAATGGAAGGCATTGGTCCCTTTGGACAGTTGCAAAATTTTGATATGAGCCGTCCACTAATTTTTTTTTTTTCTAACCAGGTGTTCGAGAGGCCTATGCAGTCCTTCCGTTCCCACACACCGGCAATTATGGGGCCAAAGTCCCTGGAGTGGTCCCAATACTTTGTTGACCTAGGTTTTTAGATGGAAAAAGACCTGAAAACTTAGCTACATGATAATAAACGTAGGAGAGACTAGGGATTAAGATTATTTATTCACACCTTTGTTAGGGATATGGGGTCTCAGCAATTTATTTGGTACAAAATACCTATTTGCCATTGTGTAGTCATTTGCCACCATAAAGTCTAAAACTTAATAATGAACAAATAAAAAGAAGCAGTCAAGTGCACAAGATTCTAATCACTGTGGGTCTAAAGAGAGTCTGATATACACAATCTTACCTTATATGCTGAAAAGTTGCTTTCATGTTTTAAACATACGACGTCCACTAGCTACAAATAGGTTTGGACTAGAGGAGATTATTACGTTTCACACCCTAAATATTTTAATAGGCTACTTTTTTTTTTTTTTTAAGTTTTTATATAGCAATTTGAAAATGTGCAATGTTTCCAGGACACCGTTACGTGAAGATTTCCAGTTGAAAGATGATTTCAGAAGTGACTTTTGAAGCTAAACAAAGGTCATTTCTGTGCATTTTCATTTTTGTTAGAGATGGGTACAAGTCGTCAAGATAATCTAATCACACAAGCTAGACAAATGATGCAGTCACTGTAAGCATGCCTTTGCCTTTCAACTGGATGGAGTCATCCTATTATTATATTACTCTCTCTCTCTCTCTCTCTCTCTCTGTGCAACTGATTTCCATAGCAGTGATACATGCATCTTTACATGATTATTTATACATGTTAACAATGAATAGAGCCTTCATAGTTTAGAAAAAAAAAAGGTTGCCTTTGCATTTAGTTAGTCAATGCTTAGGAAAAAAGGAACAAAATCAAAAGATAAGTCAGCAATTGCATCGACTCGAAGTCAACTAAACACACACTAATTAAAATATGAATCAACTTTGAAGATATTGCTTTCTTGAAATCAAACAGAGGCAGTTTGCATAAATGTCAACTTCTGCCCCAAAGTGATGGCATGGCTATCATTGTTGGTAAGCCATATGTGAATCATGATCTTCATGTGAAATTGGCAGAATATGGATATATTCTATGCAATTCAGTACAAACCCCATTGTTTATGTTTGGCCTGACTCTCAAGCAACTCGAATTACCTAATAGTTACTTGAATTTCTAGCTTGTGTTCGGATCTTAGTTTTGTTGAAAGGAAAGGAAAAGGAAAGAGAAATAAAATTACTTGTCCCTATTCGATTAACAATTGAATCTTTTTCATGCAATTTGACTTCGACCCTCAATTCAGGCGTGTATACCTTTCACGGTGCAAAAATCAGCAACTTAGCTGCAAGTAGTAGCTCGAAGTTTAGAATCATGATTTGTTCATGGTCCCTAGTTTGCCGAGTCCTCAAAAACAAGTGAAGATTTCAAGCTAGCGGCTGTTTGGATCAATTTTTTATAATCAAAATTCGATTTCTACTTTTTATAAACTTCTAGTTTATACTTTTTAACTTTTTCACCAAAAAAAAAATGCCAAAATAAAAAACATTTGACCGTCAAGAACTCTTAGGAAAACATTCATCAATTAGGGTTCTCCAAGTGAACAATTGTGGAGGGACCATTTTATTAAATTTAAGCGTAAATAGAACTGAAATGGGGAGGTTGAAGAGGGGCATCTCACTCCCTTAATTGCTCTGCCCTCTACTGTATACAGCTCTACTAACAATGCTCAAACAGCTTTGGCTTTGGCCAGTACTTTCTCTTTCACTTTATTGTGTACTTAAATTGTACCTAGCAAATATAGACATAAACTAGTACTTCTTGACGCCCCAACTCCAAATTTGTTGTTTCTTCTTTCATGTGCTTATGATAGGCTTAATTATGACTTCCAAGTACCAACACATGATATGTCACACTTTGACAAATAGGTCATACCTGCAGTGCGGACTCGGCTCCTTTCCAATTCTGGTAGAAACTGTCACATCATTTTAAGTTGCAAGGCTGAACTGAACATCTTTAGTTTCCACCAGAATTGGAAAGGAGCCTGAGTCACTGGAGCTTTCACATCATTTTAAGTTGAAAGTCTAAACTGAACATCTTTAGTTCCCGCCAAAACTAGAGAGGAGCTTGAGTCACTCAAGCGGAAGCTGCATTAGTTTTAACAATTAAGTGAGAATTAATAACACAACACCACATGCCTGGTGGACCTTTTGCACCTAACTTCAGTTGATACTTCTCTTCCTTGTATGATGAGCTTGTGAAGTGTGTACAATTGAAATGGAAGACCAAACTTAAGTGTAATTATGCTTTGTGTTTTGTAAGTCTTCTCATGAGAACTTTGTATAAGTTGCTGATTGAGGTCAACGTTTACATGTTTGCTTCCACATATTTTTTATAGCATCAAATATCACCGACTAAAAGTTGGTACAAACTAGGAAGGAAACCCAACAGCCATGCAATTTATTTCACCAAATCACACTTGTTCCTTTCATTTCACCGATGATTTTTTGAGCTCACCATCTCCAATTTTTATAAGCTCCCTAAGTACAATTAACCATTCTTCAGCCGATTCCCATTTCTAGTAAACTTTAACCCCTGTCCACCATCCACAAAATATGAAAATAAGGAAAGGTACAATAACACTTAACATAATGCACATCCCTCCTTTTTTACATATGAAAGACCTCAAGTAGGATAAATAGAAAATTTATTTTAATGTTTCACACAGCATGCTATATATATAACAAAGCATAATCATCAGCATTTATCATGCTGATAATTTTCTATTTTGGACAAAATATATTGAAAGTCTCCAAGCATGCATCACAGCTATGACAAGTACCTCCACAGAGCCGGGCGATCTCTTGATATAAGTAGAACTCGGGATGACAAGTAATCAAAGGAAGGGGAATACAAATCATCTGGTCCGATAACTTCTCTAATGTTCTGTGCGTTACTGCCATCAATGGCAAAAGGCTGCAACCCGTTGTCCTTCAAGGCATCGAAAACAAACAGCCCCAATCCACAAGCTCCCATGATGAAGTTTGAATTTCCCCAGACTTGTGTTATGGCAGTGTAATGGGGATGAGCATTTGATTCTGGGAAAGTGTAAGTGTTGAAAAGCTTCTGTTTGTGCAACGAGAATTGTTGCACCTGGGAGCAAGGCTGCTTTCTTCCTGCTGATCTTGCATTAGTACAGCCAAGGAAAATGGAATCGCCACGAGAAAAAACAGAGTGCGCATTGACACCAAGTTTGGGTATTTTCAGACCTACACCTGATGGGTGGCGGAAATCTAATATATTGATGGAATCAGTGGTGCAGAACACACCATCATTTCCTTCTGCTTCAGATGAACTTACTCTGTATTCAACCACAAAGAAAAAGTAAGTGCTGGTAAGAGAGAATTGAGTGAGCTTGTTCATACACATTGCCAATTATTGACCAAGTATTGAATACTAGTAACAAGTTTCAGTTTCACCTTTGCCTTACTCCTCCACCGAGTTCAGCATCAGTGTTATTCACATGAAGCGCAGACACTTTCCGACCAGATGAAGAAACAGAGAGTAGTGCTTGAGGATTGAGAGAGCTCACATCCCATAGAGAAATAGTCTCTGCCTCTGCTACAACCACTTTTCCTCTGCTTCTCCATTGCAAAGGACTTGAGTAATCCATTGCTAGCATCGGCTTCTGCACCTCCCATTTCATGATCTGCTCTCCATCACGAATATCATAGATTCTGACAACCTTCTGACTGCTGGCTGCTGCAACAATAAGTGGTCCGCAAGGTCTATACCACCATTGTCGATTCTCTGGAGGAATAATGGTAGATAGAGTATTTCTTCTATATGAAGTGTTGTTGGGTAAGGGAGCAAGTGCCGTTCTTGAATTAGAAGTTCCGTCCTCAATGTGGAAAGCTCGCACATCTTTAGTATAGAAATCCCATGAGCAAAATCCTGAATCCAATGTATTGCCAGCAGATGCTGCCACAACATATCTTCCCGAACAACCATCGGCACCAGGGGCACGAATTATCCAACAATCCCCCCATACATTTGGTGAGACTCCAATAGGGGGTCTGTATTCAGCTTTCTCCTGTAATGATGGTGTAGCACAAGTAAAAAACTATTTGTTAAGACACTGTTGACTGTACTTGTATGTTGTCCTTCTCATAAGCACTGTAAGATATAAATTGCGTACTTTCATAGCAACATTTTGAGGCAAATGGAACAGATCAAAGAGGTACATGGCCCAAAGTAAAGCATCAAAACAAGAGATAAATAGAACTAAATAAACAATTTGAACCAAATTCTGGGATTCTTACTTACCAAAAAACAAAAAAAAAAAAAAAGGATTCTTATAGGTATGATGCATACCGCAGAATATGCTTCGTATAAACTTCATCTGAGACTTTTATATATAAATTATCTGCTTCAATTGATAGAAAAGTAGGTCGACAAAAGGAAAGTTTGAGCTTAGTAGGAAACTAGGTTGCCTACCTCACAATTGGTAATATCATAAAAGGAACAAGAACCATCATCATGAGCAAGAAGAACAGCTTCTCCCTCCGATACGAACCATCCTCCGGTTGAGGTCTTGCGGCCAATCTCATTTAACTGATAAATGCAACTGTCTTCAGTCTCCTCTTCAATTATCATGTCCGGTCTATTCTCCTGATCATCAAAGTCATCAAGTGTTTCATTTGTCGTCAGAATGAGCTCAACATCACCTTTTCTATTGACCACATTTAAAGAGTCTTGGGCAGTTGAAGCCACAGCATCATCAGTTTCTTGAACTTCAGAAGGCTCCAAACCAACATTTTCACCCCTTGTTATAACCTTACGTTGGTCCTTATTAAGGGAGGCCAAGAACTCCAATGCGATGACGTCCTCATCAATGGGGTTCAACTTCTCTTCAGGTTTTAATTCGGTGCTGGATTCAACAAGACTGGTATGATTATTTTGAGAGCTTCCTGATGACACTTTCAATGATGTCCGGTCTCTAAGCAACTTATGATGTGGAAAAAGTCTTGCTTCCAGCTCTTCAGTATTCAAGCCTTTAACAGAACTCTTCACATGATCCACTTCCTTGTTTTGACTCGTATCCAAAGCTTTACTCTGTATATCACCATCTTCAGTAGATTTAGCCGCAGCCATATTCCCACCAGCACCATTAACATGTCCCATTGCCTTCTCAATCCCTGAAATCTTTTCCTGAATGTCTGAAAGGATCACTTTTGACGTATCTGGGTTATTTATATCCAACATCTCCTTTGTCCGCTTAATATCCGATGCAATCCTCTTAACCTTCCCTTCCAAGAAGGCAAGCTTCTCATGAAGTTTGCTTGGGTATTTGTTGATACTTCGACCACCCATGCCTTCTTCTATTAAACCCTTCTGCTTCATGCTCTCTGAACCTCTTGAACCATTCAGAGTTTTTCCACCCAATTCATTCACTCTCAAATCAAGACAATTCACACTCTTCTCAACTACTACAGATTTTGGATCGACACAAGATCTACCCTTTGATTCCTCATAAACTCTAAATCGATTCAAAATTTTCACATTCGAATCTAAATTAGACTCAGAATTACAACTATCAAAGCATGATTTAGACGAAATTGAGCTTAAATTAATCTCGCCATTACAGTCGTCTAAAACCCTAACCTTGGATTCTTCACTTTCTCCAGAGTTTGATTGACATTTCTTAGAAATTTCACTACTTTTCTCCATACCTACCACAGTATGCACTGAAGTTTTGTTGTCCTTCAAAACACTAGTGCTATTCTCACTTCGTTCAATTGATTTCGCATTCAAGTCCCTCGAAGTACCCTTCTTTTGCTGACACCTCTCAGAAACCCTAACCCGACTCACACTTTTCCCACCACTCGACATAGACCGCTCGATTTCACCTCCCGAACCCTTCTCACACCGATCCTCGGAGACCCTAGAACCCCGACCCTTACGCATATCTGACAAAATTCGATTGAATTCAAATGGACTAGAGCTCCTACCTTTCGGCACCGATGACGTCGACCATCGAACCCGGGAATCCCCACTCTCACCAGGACACGCTGAAGCTTTGTCGATCCGCGGCATCGGCGGAATCGCCGGTTTCTGCGACACCGCCGCCACCGAAGCACGACCCCTGGAAGTTGGTCTAGAATTTTCCTTTCCGGTTGAATTCTTGAATGTCTCTCGACCGGTGCCTTTTTCAGAGACTGGGGTCAGGGTTTTGCCGGGCTTCGCAGCCATTGCCGCCGTGACCTTCCCTCCGCCACCCCCGCGCTCTTTTATCCGGCGAACCGACGACGTCGACATTTCTCTGGATATGTGAATAGATGTATGTATATAAGTTAAATGTGGGGATTTTTTGTGGGATGAATATTGGAGATTCGGACAAAAGACAGAAGCAGTTTTGGGCGGGACCGAAATTTGGATTTTGGATTTGAATTTTGAGGGTCCGCTTCTTCTCCTCTGTCTTCTTATGCAGGAGGGGTAATTTGGTCATTGAACATCAACAGCAAATTGGAATGTTTTAGGGGGTGTTTGGACGCCTTACTTATAAGCCATTAGTTATAAGTTATTTTTAAAAAATTATCTTTAAAGATATTTTTTCTTGAAAAATGTGATTAGACATAAATTATATTTTTAAGCTACTCACTCAAACACATTTTAAAAAAGTTATAAATATAAATCACAAGCTACTAAATAAGTTATGTCCAAACACCCTTTAATATGAAATGAGATGACAAACCAATCGGCAAAGATGTGACATAATCCTTGCATTGAATATTTTCTCTTCATTTAGGTTTGTAATTGTTAAGTTTTAAAGGATATTAAAGTTTGACGTATTTACCTTTTAGATCAATCTTAAATGAGTTCGAGTAATTTAATTTCTTAGACTATATAAACATATCGAATTAAGTTAAAATAATTAAATTATTTTAAAATGTATTTAAACTTAATTATTTTACTCTAATTCATTTTTAAAACCTAAAAAAATGTGGTTACCAACATTGTCCTCCTTTCATTTTTATAAGTTCTCTACTTGCTAACCTAACTTGTTTAATTTCTCAACAAACCAAACAAAAAAAAAAAATAGAATTTTTCCCTTTTAATTTCTAGTATTTCCAAACCAAATGGACATTGTTTTAGAAATTCTTTCATTTCTCTTTTTGAAATCCAATTGCTAAATTATTTCGTTCAAAACACAGCAATTTTTTTGAGTCCCTAAACTTCTACACGGACAAAATGAAATGCTAATTATTTTAGACTGCTCGTTGGTCATTGAAACTGAGAGTTCTAACTTTTCCCTATAAACGAAAGTAATATTATACAATTAAATAATTTATATAGAATTTATCATTAGAATAATATGGTTAAATGAGAACCATACACTTTAAAATAAAATACTCATCATAGTAACTATTAATTACAAAAATGTCATTATCATATTATTTTAGTATAATTTTTTATACAATTTTTTTAAAAAATAATCTGTTGGTGAGACTCAGCTAATGTGACACACATCAGCTAACAAGTAAGAGATAGTCACGAATGTCCCTAACATTTTCTTTCTGAGAATTGACATTTAAAGCAAAGATATTTACAACACAGTGGAGCTTGAAGTTGGTGTTTCACAGACTTTTCCACCTGTTGAAGCGAGTTAAGTGACAGCCAACTTAGCCCAGAAAACTTGAATTCATAAGTTTGCTCTTTTCAAATTTATCTTTTGAATTATGAACATATTTTCTTTACATATTTTAAAGGGTGAATTTTAGTCAGATACCCTGTAGTTTGAGATATTGATAGTTAAACTCTTTTAGTTTTAAAAATAGGCAAGTAGACCCCTTGTAGTTTTAAAAATGGCAGCTAGATCTCTTAGTAAAATATTCCGTCAGATATATTCTTTTTTTTTTAACTATGTTGACCATTTAAAAGATATTTATGCCTTTACTCTCTCTCTCTCTCTCTCTCTCTCTCTCTCACACACACACACACACACACACACACACACACACACACTCTTTGTAATAACAATAATAATACCAACAAATTAATTTACACAATCAAATTTTATTAAATAAAAATATTTTATTATTAGAAAAAACAAATATCATTAAACAAAAATTACATATTACGAAAAATGTAAAAAATTCTACAATTTTTTTTTTAAACAAAGATATATTAAACATTGAAACACAACAAGGGGATAAAAAAACTCTAAATATTTTTTTAAAACAAAAATTAAAATGTACATCCTAACATAAAAAGTAGTTTAATGCAATTATATTAATTATATAGGTGAGGGTCCCACCCAATTTATTTCTTTTTATCAACAAAAACTAGTACTGATTTGGGTGAGTCCCTCACCTATATAATTAATATAATTGCATTAAACTACTTTTTATGTTAGGATTTACATTGTAATTTTTGTTTTAAAAAAAATATTTAGAGTTTTTTTAATCTTCCTGTTGTGTTTCAATGTTTAAATGTCTTTGTTAAAAAATAATAATTTTTTAGAATTTTTTACATTTTTTGTAATATGTAATTTTTGTTTAATGATATTTATTTTTTCTAATAATAAGATATTTTTGTTTAATAAAATTTAATTGTGTAAATTATTTTGTTGGTATTATTGTTGTTATTACAAAGTGTGTGTGTGAGAGAGAGAGAGACAGGGCATAAATATCTTTTACATGATTAACATGGTCAAAAAAGAAACATACCTCACAGAATATTCCACCATGGGGTTTAGCTGTCGATTTTTGAAACTACAAGAGGTTTAACTGTCTATTTTTAAAACTAAGAAGGTCTAGCTGTCGATATCTCAAACCACAAGAGGTCTGGCTAAAATTTATCCTATTTCAAATAATGAACGTATTCATAAGTTTATTCTTTTTATTTTTTTATTTTATTTTTTATTCCGCTAGCATCTCAACTTTTGAAAACTTGATGTACATTATTGGGTTCGCTTTTTAAACTTAAGTTTTGGGTACAATTGGTGTTCTTACAAAAACTACCAAAGTTACAATGGCGAGGGCCTCTCATAGAGAGATTAGAGGTTCGATTCTTTTTTGTCGCGCTCAGATTTTTCATACTCGAGGAATACACACACAAACAGAAAAAATATTGTACTCTCTCGTTTGTACTCACCCTCCTAGAAGAATGAGTGCGACTAGTTTTGAATTGAAAATTGATTTGAATAAAGGGCTTTTGAAAAATAATTTGAATTCGCCACCTAACTTGTTTAAGGTGAGTTAGGTCACCTAAAAACTAAGCACAATCCGAAAACTACATTTAGGGTTTTTGAAAAAATGATTTTGAAAATACCTCCTTAAGAGAGGGTTTTTAGAAAAATAGGTTGTTTGGCAACCTTTAGAAAACATTTAAGCCATTTTTTTAAAAAATAAACCCCATTTGGTCTTTGAAAACAGTGTATCTAAGTTCGGAGGTTGGTTATGTGTAGGGAAGACGCACTAAGCTATCACCTTACCCTGCCCTTACGGTATGTACATGCCTATTCACCCTAGATTCACTCATCAGAGTCTTTGATTAATATATGTTCAATAACTATCCACTTTTAAAAAAGATATAATACATGATATGCAAATGCAATAGAAAGATTTTGATTTGAAAAGACCTTATTCGATTTTAGAAAAGAGATTTGAAAAGATAGATTTGATTTTGAAAGAAAATTTTAGAAATTGGAAGTAGGGATTTGAAAATAGATTTTGGAATTAGAGATTTGAAAAAAGTTATGACCGCAACCATGAAGGTTGCTAACGTATCCCTTTTGGAGAATCAGGTCAGTCTAGTTCGAACAAGAGTCCGATTGAAAATATAAGGTTTGATTTGAAAAACAGAATGATTGGAAAAAGGAGTTTGATTTGAACCTAGAATAGAATATTGGAAATTGAAATTTTGAAATTGAAAAGATTAGACTTTGATTTGGAAAGATAAAACTTGGAAGAAGGATTTGGACTTATTTTGGAGAGATCGATTTCAGAAAATCTAGACTTAGGAAAGATGGAATTTGTGAAAGACTTGAGATTAAGAAAGATTGGTCTTGACTTGGACTTAGAAGATTAGAGAAGTTGAAATTAAGAAAGATTAAATTTAGGAAAGGTTCGAATTAGGAAAGTTTCAAAATAGGAAAGTTTCATTTTAGGAAAGTGTCATTTTAGGAATGGTTTCGAATTAAGAACGTTTTTGAAATAGGAAATGATTAAAATTGGAATGTTTTGAAATTAGAATGTTTTGAATTTAGAAAGTTTTAATTTAAGAAAGTTTTGAATTTAGAAAATTTTGACTTAAGAAAGTTTTGACTTAAGAAAGTTTTGGATTTGGAAAGGTTTGAAATTTAGAAAGTTTAGAATTTTAAAAATATTCGAAGTTAAGTTTTAGAAATACTTGAAATTAAAAAAGATTTGAGTTTAAGAAAGATTTGAAGATTTAGTTTTAGAAAGTTGAAATTTGAAATGGTATGGAATTAGAAAAGGTTGGAATTATGCAAGATTTGGAAGTTTAAAGTTTAAGGAACGATTTGAAAGTTTAAGTTTTGGAAACTTAAGGTTTAGGAAGGTATGAGATTAGGAAGGATAGGAATTAGGAAAGATTTAGATTTGGAAGGATTGGTTTCGGAAAGATTTGGATTTTGTTCCTAAAAAGAAATGTTTTGATTTTGTTTCTAAAAACGGAGGATTAGATCTAATTTCCTAAAGGGGAGATTGGATTTGACATGGATTTGGAAGGTGAAGCTTTAGAAATCTTAGATTTGAAAGACTATAGTTTTGATGTAAAAAATTGATTTTGGAAATTTATGACTTAGATGTAAGAAAAGAGATTTTGGAAACTTAGGTTTTGAGGCAAAATTAAAAATCATGTTTTAAGCAAGGAAATTAGGGTTTCCTAATTGTTGGCTCTAGGGTTTGGCTTAGACTCTAAGGAAAGAGATTTTTGGAAAGAAAAGGTTTTTGAAGGGAGATCTTAAAAAAGAGTTTTTAGAAAGTGAACTTTTGGAAAAAGAGTTTTTGAAAAGAGATTGTTGGAAAGAGTTTTTAGGAAAGAGACTTTTGGAAAGAGTTCTTAGGAAGGAAACTTAGGGAGTGTTTCTAGAAAGTGAATTTTAAAGATAGCTCTTTTGGAAAGAAGTTTGAAAAATGAGTTTTGAAAAATAGATTTTTGAAGGGAGTTTTATAAAACAATTTTAGAAAGGAGATTGGACAGAGTTTTTAAGAAGTGTGTTAAAAAAGAGATTTTTTAGAAAGAGAGATTTGAAAAGAGATTTTGGAGAAGGATTTAAAAAGAAGGTTTTGGAAAGTTCATAAAAATATCTCATTTTCCTAAAACAATTCTAAACATAAGAAGGTTAGAACCACTCTAAGATAGTGGTTTTGAAAACAACAAGAATTTGAAAATATGGATCATATTGGTCACTTTAAATGTAACACTTTCCTAAAGCAACCCTAACCATGAAAAGGTTAGAATTACCTTAGGATTGTGATTTTGAAATCAAATTTTGAAGAAGAAAATTTTAATGCAAGTTTGAAAATAATTTTAACGTAAGTTTATGAAAACAAGCTGAAAAAAAAATTTTGGAGGAATGCAAGATCATGATATGCACAATGCAAGTTATGGTCGTGAACATACAAGGTTAAGGCTTCACCACATAATTAAGGGGGCCGAACTCACGTAGTCTCTGGTTAGACTAAGAAAAAGCCCCCGACACGGTGACCTTCAATAGCCTAATCCTACACATGGACTAGGAAGTTCCTTGTTTCAAGCATGCAAGGAGGGGGGGGGGGAGGGGAAAGAAGATAGGGGATTAAAATAGAAAAAGACCCAAGTGGGTTCGGAGAGAGAAGAGAGAGGGGGGAGTTGGGTAAACATAAATAGGGAGCTTACCTCGTGTCTTGTTTTATTCGCGTTGTTTTGCTTGCTTTGTCTCGGTCCTCGCTTCAATCTTCGTCTTGATCTTCGAGTGCCCGTTTGAATCTTTGGAAACTTTTGAGTTACAGCACTTCAAGTCTTTAATGGAGGCTTTGGAGGCTAGTATATGAGTGTATGGGAGTATATGAGAGTTAGGTTTTGTATATAGGGGCTAAGGTTTGGAGAACCTAGAGAAGACTAGGGTTTAGGGAGGCTACAAGCTCTATATATCGAAGAGGAGGGTTTTCAGATTGAGTTTGCAAACCCTTTTCACGCTGGAAGGGGCTCTGTATTTATAGAGAGAGGATTGACTTAATGCCTATTGCAATGGCGCTAGGCAAAATATTACCTTGGCGCCACTAGGAGTGGTGCCAGGCCAAACTTTGGCTTGGCGCCACTACTAGTAGCGCCAGCCACTTAGGAAAGCTTTTAAGTCGGCAAGCAACGTATCTTCAGAAGATTTGGCGCCTGTACTAGTGACTACCATGCAATTTTTAGTCTGGTTTTACTAGAAGTGGCTCCGAAAGGTTCGGGAAGGATTTTAAGGGGCCGGGAATGTCCCGAAAAGCCAAAAAAGGACAGAAACCCTTAGAATAGAGTCTCAGAGGCAGTAGACTTGAAAGATGATGACAAGATGTGTTTGAAGGGTTGACCGGGCCATTAGGGGCAAAACGGTCAACTGGATCGAAAAACTACCGGGATGGACTTGGAATGTCCTAGAACCAGACCCGATGTTTGAAAACATTACGTTGAATGTCCCAGGAAGGTTACCAGTTTAATACCCAAAGCCAGTGTGGTCGGCAAACGCGACCGACCCACTAGGGGCAAAACGGTCATTTTGCACTGAGTTTACCGGAACTGACTCGGAATGACCTAGGAATGTATCGAAAGATAGGGGATACTATTAAAAACATCCCTGGGAGGTTACCAGTTTGATACCCAGAGCCGGTATGGTTTCCGGTGTTGGGAATTTATACTAAAAGACATGCTTTGTGTAATGGCTTTAGTATTTATAAATAAATTAGTTATTCCATTTTAATGAGAATCAGTGTGAGAAATGTTTGCATTGTGTTATTTATTTAATGATTATGCATGTGTGTCTCTTATTCTATATAGTAGATGATTTGGTGTATAGAGTACGACTTACACACGGAAGATCAGATCATCGGTTCTTATGGAATATAAGTTTATCGTTCACAGCCTTAGATGGAAATGGACACACCATCAGTAGGACTCTAGTACAAGGTTTTAATAGGTCTGTCTTGACTATGGGGAACGGTATAGTTCCAACTCCTTGCACTAGTACACTTTGTGTGTATTGAAGAGGACCGTGTTGAGGTAATTGTTTTTATACTGACTATATAAAAAAATTAATACCTCATGATTATTATGAGTGCTTATGCTCTTAATCCTAATGTAATAAATAGACACGTGCATGTAGTATTTATTGTTTTGATTTGCAGAAGAGTGAGATTTTTTGTGGGTCAACAAACTCAGTGAGTTGGAAAATAACATTACGTGTATGATGAATATTTATTATTGATGGAATACACTTCCCTGTATAGGGATTGATGATACCCCCTTGAGGAAGCTTATAAGTTTTGATTATGTCAAACCTTGCAGGTGGATTATGAATTCGATATATTAAATAAGTTAAGTGGAATGTCTCAAAGAATTAAATAAGTCTATTAAATTTAATTGTCAGTAATTTAATTTAATAGACGGGTATCTGTAATCTTAACGTAGGGAGATAAATAAACATTTAAGAATATGGAGCTCGAAATATAATTTCTAGTATAATAGGGAGTGCAATTATAATTCGTTAGTGATATAAATTATAATTTACGTAAATAAGGATTAATCCTGATTGGATTAGGAGTCCTTATTTGCATAGGAAACCCTGGTTATACTAATCTTATGGTCCCTATTGTAGCCTATATATATACGTGCTCTAAGAGTTGCTAGGGTTACATTCTGCACATAATTGAGAGATACACGTTTTTGTGAGGAAGAGAAACCCTAGCAGCGGTGAACCCACTCTCTGTAGAGCAAGGCGTGTACGAGAAATACAACAGAAATCCGAAGGTTGAGTTCGAGCGGTTGCTTCGTGCTTAGTGCTGATTCTTGTTATTCGGGATTAAACCAGAGAGATCTCAAAGGTACGATTCTAATCACGTAGATTAGGCTATGCTAATCAGATCAGAATTTTTGGTAGTATGCGTATACACTATAGCTAGGTCGTGGAAAATTCTGCAGTCCCCAGCACCCGAGGCACTCGGATGCCTAGGGGTAAAATGGTCATCTTGACTAGAAAGTCTCGAAACTGGCCCGAAACAGACTGGGAGGCATCTAATCATGCCGGATTGTCTTTAAGACAATCTTGGAAAGGTGGACTTACCGTTCTAAGGACTTAGGTACTGTCTTGAGAAACGTGCCGAAAATGGCCTTAGGGGCAGTTTGGTCATTTTTCATTGACGTGGGCTAGCAGGCACTGGTGTTGACCTGGGTTTTGAGTGTTTCCGTCACTCTGACGGCGGTCCCATGACATAGGGGTTTGTTAGCAATTCCCTATATCGACCTTGTTTACGAGTGTTTCCGTCACTCTGACGGTTGCGATGTTTACAAGTATTTCCGCTACTCTAACGGGTCGCGATCATTCTAGAGACTGCCTAATCTCTGGAAGCTGCTAGGTGAACTTAGCTCCTAAGGAATTAACTGTCTCGGAAGGCATGCTGAAACAGACATTTCTTCATTGGCGAGCTAGCAGGTTCCAAAGTTGGACCGTTCTACCATTTAGGGGACTTGGGGTCTCGTCCCGGTCGACGGGTTTGAAGGGACTTACCGTTCTGAAATTTTTTTTTCAGAAAGCGTGCCGGACAAGATGGACTTACCGCCTCAAGAAATTAACTTTCACGAGTGTGTAGGACTGGAATTGGAATTGGACTCGAAATTGGATTGGAAAAGGGGACTTACCGTCTTCGGGAGGACGCGCCTACTGGAATTGGACCAAACAATGCCCTCAACGGCATTTTGGTTATTTTGCCTCTATTTGGATCCAAAGGGCCGGCGAAGCGATGGATTGACGGGATTAGACTTGAAAATTTGAGTTGACTCAGAATATTGTTGAGTAAATGCCTTGATTTTGATGATAACAAAACATGACTTAATGATCAAATAATTCTACTTAATGTGCAGATTAATTATTAATTAAATCTTGATTCAAAGTTTATCATAATGGAGGATGTGTGATGTAAAGATAAGAATGAAAAATAAAAAAATGGAAGAATGACTTATTCAACAATGGTGATCTTATAGAGAATGAAGAAATTTCAAAGATAATGGATGTCAAAGAAGAAGATACCAACTCAAAGATATGAAAAGCTTTCTTGAAAGATTTGTTAAAGTCTATGAAGAAGTTATATTGATTGAAGAATCCTATAAGAAATTTAGAAATGAAGATATTCAAAGAAGGATAGAAAATCAGTTGAAGAAATGAAGATTTTAAGTCTTGGAAGCTCTCTTGAAGATATTGAACAATACTTGGATCAATGGATGAACTAATGGTGATTGAAGAGCTCTACAAGTAATGAAAACGGAGAAAATTCATCTAGAAAGAATTAAAGATGTTCTTGGAGTCATTAAGCCGTGAAGAAGTATTTGCAAGCTTTAAAAAGCTTATTTGGATGATCCTTGAAAAGATTGGAGACTTTGGAGAAGATTGAATAAATGCTGTAAAAATAACCTTTTTGGTAAAAAGAGTCAACTCCTCAAGTTTCATGAGTCAGCTTTTTCAAACAGAGCCTTGAAAATCTTCTAGAGACTCAAAAGAGTTGACCTCTCATCATTCAAGAATTGACTCATTTCAACAGAGCCTAAAATTTGTGAAGACTGCTTAAAAGAGTCGATTCCTCACTATGAAAGAGTCGACTCATTGGGACAGACAGTTGAGTCTGCAAATTCTGATCAAAATAGTCGACTCTTTTAAGCCATGAGTTGACTCCGGAAGGCAAAATCCTGAAGCAGACTGCAAAAAGAGTCGATCCCCGACAGCAACGACTATATTTCTGACAGGTGTTATGGGGCGATCTGCAACCAAAACTTCTCCCATACTTCTCCAACGGCTAGAATCGATCCGAAGCTTTAAATATAAAATACTTACAGCTTCTATAATGATGAATTGAGTGATTATACCATTGGAATCAAGAACTTGAAGCTGAAAATCTCCTATGCCTTAACTGTCACATATTTTTGCTGAGTGTTTAAGGTTATTTATTGAGCTGTACTTGTTCATATACTCGTTAGGAGAGTTACCCATTGTATAACCTTTATTCATTCCACTTGGGTGGATTTGTAAACTTGTAAATTTGAGTGTTCTTGGGTAAAAACATTTGTAAGTTTGAGTGAAACTTGGACAAAATCACTTGTAAGTTTGAGAAAAGTTTGGACAAAATCTTTTGGGTTTTGAAAGCTTAGGAAGGAGCTTTTGTAAGAGTGAGTTGGGCATTTGTAGCACAACCAGCAACTGTGTAAGGAATTTTACATAATGGAATACCTTCAAAAGGATCGAAGAAGAAAGGACGTAAGCAAGGTTGACCGAACCTTTTTTTTGCTTTGTTTTACTTATTTGCTCTTTATACATGCTTGCATAGATATATATACTTTGATATATACTTTACTTGCTTGATATATACTTTGATTAATTATTGTTGAAATACATAAACTGTTTTTAGTTGCATTATTTGATATAAACTTTGAAAAACGCAATTCACCCCCTTCTTCGGTTGCCTTCTTGGGCCAACAAATATGTCCATATTGACTTGAATACAAGTCTGGACAGATTGGAGATTGCCGAGCAGGCAAAATGGGGTGCTTACACAAGTGTAAGAGTTTTTTTAAAGATTTTTGGCCTAATAATTAACTGATTTGTGTGGGACGGGAGGGACTATACAAATTTCAGAATTAGTTAAGGTACGCGTAAGCTGGCTCGAACACCCGGTTAGCCAAAAAATAAAAAAGTTACAATTATGAGAAGTCTTGAGTTCAAATCTCTCTATTTATATTTGTTCTCCTTTAATGTTTGTCTATAATTAAGGGTAAACTCAAGATTACCTCATTGCTTATTAATTTTTTCAGTTACAACATACAAAAAAAAAAAAAAAGGGTAAAATCCAAAATCTATTATACAAAAATTTTAAAATTTTATTTAGTTAGGGCATTATAAGGAGAAAAAAGTTAGCAGATAAGTAGCACCACGTTTTGAGGTTACTATTTTCTTATGAATTTTATCCTTTATGTAGCGTTTGTCCCACACTATAAATGCTTAAATCTTCATGGTAGAATTGGTAATACCTTACTACTAAAGATTTGTCCGGTTAAATTGGTGGGTACTATTATAATGAAAAATTATTCACTTTTCTTAAAGCATCACATCATCTTTATTGATCCTCTAACAATGCAATGAATTTCCTTACTAGGTAAAACACACTCACATGATCTACATTGAGAGATATCTATCTAACCGGGACAATACCACTGTAATTTGAAAGAAAAAAAAAAAGAATAAAGGTGATGTGACGTTTCAAAAATGTTGCTATATAATAGATCTTTAATGGCAATATATATATATATATATACCCAGTGGTGGATCCAAAATTTTGATTGAGGGGGGGCAAAAAAATTTTTTTTTTATTGATAAGAGGATTAAGAAAAATATTTTAATTTTTAAGGGATTAATACACTATCTAATATTTTAAAATTTTAAAAATTTACAAAGGTGAAGGGAAATTTAATAATTTTGGGGGGCAATACACTATATAATATATGAAATATCTAAAAATTCACAAGATATAAAGGAGATTTTTAAAACTTTGGAGGGCCGTGGCCCCCACCCGTCCCCCCTTCGTCAGTCACAATTCTAAAATAATGCAACGAATACAATAATATTCAAGATTCTATATATTAATATCAAATGTTTCTTACACAAAATAACGTTCAAATAAAAGTAAATAACAAATTACAACAATTCTTTTCATTGTTTTATATTTTGAAATATTTGCAAAATAGTTTCATTGTCAACGGTTTTGAATCTGTTACTTTTAATATATGACATCAAGCAATTATTCATATACTCATCTTTCATGTGATTGCGTAATGGAGTCATGATAATCTTCATTGCAGAACAAAACTCTCTCAACCGATACAATTACAACCGGTAAGATCAATGCCAACTTCACAAGCAAATAAACTAATGGGTAGATACTATTCTTCTTCGTTTAAACTAACTTTTGAGCAAGCCCATCAATCTCTATCATTTTTGAAAATTTATCATTAGAACTTATATTTAGAATGTAGCTCTCAAGTTGATTATTAAGTATCAAAAGCTAAAGTGGAGAAAAATCATTACGATAAAACTTAATAAATTATAAAATTAGTTGGGTTAAAATAATTTTTTTATTTTTTTCTCCAGATTTCAGAGAAAGTGGCCACTTACCCCGACTCCTGGTCGATCCGCCCCTGTATATACCCACACTATATATAAGGTTTCAACAAATGGGGGGATGTCAATGCACTCCCTCCCCTATGCTTGTAGTTTTGCCAGTGTCTGTAGCGCACCTCCGTTTTGGTTAGGTTTCGTTACGTTTGACTTTACATGAGTAAGTGGAGTTGCACGCAAGGAGAGTATAAAAGCTTAATATTGCCGATTTTCTATCAACTTAAAAGCTTTGGGAGAGTAATCTTAATTACCATAATAGAAGGATGACTCTCCTAAAAAAAGTGCTCTTACTTTAAGTAGAATTAGAATCTTCCACTGTTTCCATGTCCCAAGGTCAAAATAATATTTTAGAGAACTTTTGTAAAGACAAGTGGGACAACTTATCACAACCACCTCCATTAGATATACATCGGATTCCAGATGCTTCAAGCCTTCAAGGGCACCATCAAATATAGGATGTGGGGAATTTTTTTTTTTTTATCATGCAATAGTCTCTCTCTCAAAAATGTCTGTAATTTTTATCATGCAATACTTAACTTTATTACATTGAGGCACATGACTTTTTATTACATAACCACATCAATTTGTCACAAATGAAGAAGCTTTGAAGAACATAAATGTCGCATGCTGAAATCTAATACATTGTACTACTTTATTATCGGTATTTTTCCCTCTGTGTGTGTGTTACGTCATTTCTTCTTCATTTCCTTTTTGCAGTAGGGAAAGTAAAAAGTGCCAAGGAGGATTATACTCTATTGGTATAGAAACCTGCTGCATTAGAAGAACTAACTAGCGTTGTTTATCTGTGAATTAATTTTATGAGAGCGAAGGGGTTTCGAGTTGGTAGGGACCTTGTCAATCCTATTCATGGTTTCGAGTTCAAGCCCCGGCTTTCCCCTTTCCTCATCGCCTAGGTGGAGATATCTGTACATATTCCCTTTGTTTCTCCAAAAAAAAAAAATCTGAAAACTCTATATAGATATATATATTTTCATGTGCTGTGCAAGTTAAGAACTTTGTGTGAAAAGGTCAAACTGTAGTTGTAGAAGGTCGTTGAAGCCTAAGGCAAGGCTGTGTAGTTGCATGTCATCAGAATGAAAAAGATCGTTTCAGAGAGCTCTATCAGAGCAACTCCTTTCTTATCCAAAGTACTCACTTATGTATCATATGCAGGGTCTGCCCAAGGGTAAGCCCATCAAGCCTTGGGTTTGGACAACCCCCAATAAAAAAGAAATTTTGGAGCACAAATTTTTTTTTATAACAAGGGCAGCCCATCCTATTTATAGGTATCCACCTAGAGCCCAATTGGGTTTTTAAAAACAAAAAGTCCAAATTGATTGAAGCCCAACATTTTAAATAAAGCATAAAAAACAAGTGTTATTAGTCTAGCTCTGAAGACTCAAAAAATGAAATCTTTTAAAATTTGATGAGGATGTGGGAGATGATATCGATGGAAGTCAATCACAGGAAAGTAATTTTAGAGTTACGTATTTTCTCCACATTATAGATCAAACTCTTAAATCACTTAAGGATTGCTTTGAACAATTTAAACTTTATAAAACAACTTTTGAATTTTTGTTTAATGCAAAATTCAAAAGTGTTAGTGAAGAGCAATTGATGGAGCATTGCAGTAAATTAGAAAGTTTCTTAGAACACAACGAACATGGAGATATTTATGAGGATGGACTATTTCAAGAACTTAGACATTTGAAAACAATATTGCCGAGAGAAGTGACAAAAGCGATTGACATTCTTGATTTTGTAAGGTCTTATTGGAAAGAGGATGGTTTCCAAATGGTATGAGTTGCTTATCGAAATTTGTTGACTATACTAGTTACAGTTGCTTCAGCGGAAAGAATTTTTTCTAAGTCGACGTTGATAAAAACTTACTTTCAGATTACCATGTTATAAAAGAGATTAAGTGGATTGGTTATGATCTCAATTGAAAATGAGTCATTAGATAAGTTAAATTACGACGACTTAATTGAGAATTTTGTTTCAAAAAATGTAAGGAGAAGTTGTTTTCTTTAAATCGGATCATACTAATCATAAAGCACCATAACCAATTAACCAGGGTTACATTTTGATTTTGATTTTTTTGATGTAATTCAAGCTAAACGTATAATGTAACCTTGATTTTGATTTTTTTTTAACTTGTATGATTTCCTTTTTTATAATGAATTGATAGTAGGAGGGCAATCATGTTTGTGATCAGGCTAGGACAACTCAAATGTCGAGGCTAGCCCTGATCATATGTGCAAATGATGGAATCAATCAGGCATTTAGAACCTGGTTTGAATATAGTGTATGAGTTTAGTGACTTACAATTTTTTTCAGGAAAAATAGTTAAATACTCATTCTTTGTTGACCATTAATAATGGGCAAACCAGTGCACGATAATCCTGCTACACCAAGGCATACACCTCAATTGTGGAATGAAGGACATATGAAGTATAACAATTTCACCAAAAACAAAATAATTTGAGTATAGTTTTTGTGGGTCTAATAAGAGCCAAGCCCAACACTAAGAGAAGACTAGTCTAGTGAAATCGGCCCAAGGATATTGACTTGTCAGACCAAACCCATGCCGATTAGAGGTAAGGATCCAAATGGGCTAGCCTATGGACTCTAATCCAAAAGATACTAGAACCAATGAAGTCCAGAGTACGAATCCTATTCCTAAGTGGACTAGGATAAATAAAGAATAAATCAAATTCATTAAATCGACTTAGACAAAGAAGATTTCTAGGAGGAAAGTGACTCTAATTCCCAAAGAGAATATGGCATTCCGAAACCTATAAATACCCCCATGCACTAAATATGTAAGGTACGTTCACTTGAGTTATAGCTCTTTATATTTTCATTCGATTCATTGTGGTTAAACTTGCTAATTTAATCATCGGAGTGCATAGGTTCAAAGAGAGTTGAGTCATTCTCATCTTCTTCTTCTCTTGTAGATTACTCGTGTTTGTTGAGTTGGTTTGAGAGTTTAACTAGACCTTCTTAAAAATCCCACCTACAGTTTCTATCATAGCAACCAACACTTTCATTTACTTTTTAGCTATAAAACTACCATAATTTTATTATTTTTTAAAAAAAATCAAAATGAATATATAGATATGTTATTTCACAGTTTACATACTTGCTAGGAAGTATTGTATTTCAGCAATGCCCACAGTCATTTGCGTTAGGTCTCACCATACCTATGGTGTAGCCGATCGGATTTTTCCGAAGTTTAGGAGGATATGGGCCGTTAGTGTATTGAAGGAGCTCCCAGAGTCCTGTAGAAGGATCAAAACATGGACCATCTTGGTCCCGCCCGGCCCAATTAGGTGAACTAAGAAGCGGTTACGCGACACCCCGATTAAGTCACGAGGAAAGACAACAGATCAGCGGTGAGAAGCGTCGTGCCAGAACATAAAGACGTTAGAAGCCATAACGGCTACATTTTTATTTAAACCTTCAAAAATCAATTACCTTTATTTCATTTCCATCTCTCTCTATGTTTTTTTCCATTCTCAGAACTCTTCTTCTTTTCTTCCATTTTTGGCTTTCTGAGCATTTCTCCAATTCTCCTCATCAAAGTCAGCTTCTCTCTCCTCAACTAAGCTTCAATAAAGTCTCTCTCTCTCTCTAAGAACCCAGAAGGTTCTGAAATTCAATCAAACACCAAGAAAATCTTCAGATCATTTTCGATTAAGATCTCTCTCTGTCTCTTTTAACCCAGAACAGAGTTTGAAGTTTGAACTTCAATCTTTGATCTGAAGATATATTTCTGGGTTTTGTCTCAATGGCTCCTACACCTTCGGCTAAGTCAAATCAAATGGTTCATACACCATCATCAAAATCAAATCAAGCCCAGTTTACTCTTTCAAAGACACCCCAATCCAAACATCGCCTCAATTACAACATGGCAAAACCGTCACCAAATCCAAACTCCACAGTCAAAGAAACCCCACCAGCAGAGCATCCAGTGGAAGTGATCGGCAGGATACGCGACTTCCCGGACCGTAAGGAGAAACCCATCTCGGCATTGCAGATCAATCCGGACCGCCAGTCTCTCCGGGTGCGTACAGATATTGGGTACCGTGATTTTAGTCTCGATGGAGTATCATTGTCAGAGGAGGAAGACCTTGATGGGTTTTACAAGAAGTTCGTGGAGTCAAGGATTCATGGTGTGAAATTGGGGGCTCAATGCACTATAATGATGTACGGGCCAACGGGGTCCGGTAAGAGCCACACGATGTTTGGTTCTGCAAAGCAGCAGGGGATTGTGTATAGATCGCTAAAGGATATACTGGGTGGAGGGGATGAAGAGAATGATGCCAATGATCAGCGTGTTGGAGTTGGAACATTTGTTCAAGTTACTGTCCTGGAAATATACAATGAAGAGATATATGATCTATTGTCAACTAATAATGGCGCAGGACTTAGTCTTGGATGGTCCAAGGGCAGTGCTTCCAAGGTGAAAACTACTCTTTTTTTCTTGAAAAGTTGATGAATTATAATGAATTAATTCAGTTGTTGGGGTTTTTAATGTTCACTTTTGTCAGTAAGAATAGTACCATTGAACTTGTATACATGATGAAATTTGATACCAGTGTTATGGTGTGCGAGTGAGTGCCTGGCTGTATGGAGAATTGGAAAAGCTTAGCTTGAATTTGGATTGTGTTTGTTTTAAGTCATTACATGTTTTTGCTCTAATGTCGTTCAATCATATTTTGCGTAGAACTCTTTTTTCTTTTCTAATCAAAGAATATAAGGAATATGCTACTCTGTTAAGTTCCCTGAGCAAGCAGGATTTTACTTCAAATGGAAATAAAATGGGTTCACTAAAGTCCTGTTTTAGAAAGCATAAACCAGGACACTTTAATAAATGGCGTGACATTTTAGACTGTATGAACTGATAAATTCCTGACATATCACAAACACTTTGATTTTGAGGGCCAGTTTCTCTTTTCCTATGATGTTTAGGTTGCATTAGCCTAACTTGGGTTGTTCTTGAATCAATTCTCTCTCTCTCTCTCTCTCTCTCTCCTCCTACCCCCTCCCATTTAAGAAGAAGAGGATTGTGGGACTACGTTTATGCGAGTCTATGATGTTTAATTTGTGAAACTTTAGATGTTGATTCCGAGGAGAAAAACGCTTCATGAAGGTAACCTGGGTCCTATTCTTCATAGGATTTCCTTTCTTCTGCGTTAACATACAATTGAACTAACATTTCAGTTTTCTGTTAATTGCGCGAAGCTAGTGCTCTAGATTTGTGGCCACTTTTCTTCAAGTGCATAGTGTTGGCTTCTTGAAGCATTACAAAGGCTTTGATTTCAGGGGGGGAAGGCCTCAAATGTGAAACACAGGCCTTATTCTTCTGAGGATGTGTATATTGTCTTGCATGAAACTAAAATTAGGCTGACACTTGGTTTAATTTCTCTGATAAAATGGGATAAATGGTACTGTTCTTGTCATGCGGCCTCTTGTTATGCCTGTGTACAATGTCATTTGTTTGGGAACCTTGTTCTCCATTAGTGACTTCAGATCTTTACTTTACATTTGCAGGTGAGATTGGAAGTGATGGGAAAGAAGGCAAAGAATGCAACCTTTATCTCTGGAAATGAAGCTGCAAAGATATCAAAAGAGATCCAAAAGGTTGAGAAGCGAAGGATTGTTAAAAGCACACTCTGCAATGAGAGAAGCTCTCGAAGCCACTGCATGGTTTGATTCAATTTATTATTTCCTTTTATGATAGATCACCCCTTTTTTTATTTTCTGGAGTCCTGTTGTAAGTTGATCTTACACTTCTCTCTAAACCTGTGCAGATAATTCTTGATGTCCCAACAGTTGGAGGTCGGCTTATGCTTGTTGACATGGCAGGTTCTGAAAATATTGAGCAAGCTGGTCAAAATGGTTTTGAAGCAAAAATGCAGGTATAATTTGTAAATTTATGAATTAGTGCCATTCCAGATTTGGATAGTTTCCTAACAATAAAATTATTAATTCATGAATGCCCCTGAAATTGCAGACAGGAAAGATCAACCAAGGAAATATAGCACTGAAGAGGGTGGTTGAGTCTATTGCAAATGGCGATTCTCATGTGCCATTTAGAGACAGCAAGTTAACTATGCTTTTGCAGGTAAATTGCAGTCACATTAGTTGATACGGTGTTTCGATTCTATTGTTCTTTCTTAGTTTCTTTATTTTTATCAATTTTGGCGTCTGAGATTCTTGTGATCATTTTGTCTTTAGGATTCATTTGAGGATGATAAGTCCAAAATTTTGATGATATTGTGCGCTAGCCCAGATCCCAAGGAGATGCACAAGACAATCTCTACTCTGGAATATGGAGCAAAAGCAAAATGCATTGTTCGTGGTCCTCATACACCAATCAAGGACAAGAATGGCACTGAAGATTGTTCATCAGCAGTTATTTTAGGATCAAGGATTGCAGCTATGGACCAGTTCATTTTCAAGCTACAAATGGAAAACAAACTGAGAGAGAAAGAGCGCAATGAAGCCCACAAAGAACTTATGAAGAAAGAAGAAGAAATTTCTGCTCTAAGGGCTAAACTTGCATTAGTGGCAGGGAAGGGATTGGGGACGAGTGAAGAGGAGATCAACTTGAAGGTGAATGAGCGAACCCAGATGCTGAAACTTGAATTAGAGAAGAAAATACAAGAATGCGAGAAAATGGCAAATGAATTTGTTGAATTGGAGAGGAGGAAAATGGAAGAAAGGATATTGCGACAGCAACAAGAAGTTGAAATGCTGAGGCGACGTTTAGAGGAAATTGAGTTGGAGCTCTGCCGTTCAAGGGAGAGAAATGGTGAAGATAATGGGCCAAGCTTCTTGGATGGAAGTAGAATTGCCAAAAGGCTGTTGGATATTTATGCTGATGAGGATCCAGGGATGGAGAAATCAATGGATTTATCCAAATCGATGGATTTGGATATGGGGAAACAAGAGCTCATTGTCCGGGATTTCAAATATTTAGAAGGAGGTGGTGCTCATAAAATAGGCAACAATTCTAACCTGACCCTTTGGGACCCTGCAAATGTAAATGGCTTGAATGATGAAGACCATGATGCTTCTGCCCCAACATTTGCCAACAAAGTATCTTTGAGCACTGTATTTGAGGAAGGAGAAGAAGTAGAAGAGCAAGAGCAAGATAAAGAGAAATCAGTGGATGAAGAAGTGCAGAAAGAGGTAATAGAGGAGAAGACAGTTTATTCTACTAAGATGGTTAATGACTCTAGTCCAAAGCCAAATTTCAATTCAGGGTCTTTTACACCATCTCCTCAAAATTTTGCGAGGACACCAGATCTGTCCAGCAGAAATATACAGAATCTTGATAATTTCAGAGACAGATCAGAGGAGAAACATGAAGGTTCAGGATTGAAAGGTGAGCCTGAAAATGCTAAGGATGCAGCGTCTTCTAGGCGAGTGAGAATCCAAAATATATTCACACTTTGTGGGAACTATAGAGAGCTTTCTCATCACAATAGAACCCCATTTCCTGCCAAAAAGAGGTTTGACAGTTTTGATCCTCCAGTGAGGACATTTGGAGAGGATTCCATTTTGAAAAATTCTTCTAATGATTTCTCTGCAAATGTTTTATTATCAAAAAAACCTGAAAACAAGCAGAAGCTGACAGAACCACAGATGAACAAAATCCAGGACTCTGATGAGATTACAGTGCATTCAAAGGAGAACTACAACCCATTAGAAGGAAGCACTGGTAATTTGGTTGAAGTGTATGTGAAATGGGAGGTGTCAAAGGAGCATGCTGGGAAGTTTATTACCATTCTGAAGGTTGTTAAAGATGCAACCCTTGCTGATTTGCGGAAGCTGATTGAAATCCACATTGGTGCAGAAAAACAAGCATTCACTTTTCTTGTGCTTGGGGTATGTTATCCATTTCTTGATACTTTCTATGCTTCAGTATTTTCACGGCGTTTTAGCTTGGCAGGAAAAACACTTTTTTCATCAGTCATGCTTCCAATTATTTGTCTAATTTGACATTGTTCCGTTGGAGAATTACATGCATTCTTCTATTTGTTTGTTGAAAAGATGTGTAAATAGGAACAAATAAGGGTCAATTGCCTGGAATTTTTAACTCATCCTGTGGTTGAGCTCACATGACAGAAAGTTTGCAGATATAGAGAAAATCCTATATCTGTTGGAGAATTTTTAATTCTTCTATTTGTCTGCTCTGTGGGGTATTTATTCCTGAGATTGAGTTTTTATCTGGTTGACTCCTTTTTTTGTAAATAAACTAAATCCCTTTTTTGGTGTATTCACTTTCTATGCCTTTTCACCTTAGAGAAAATCCTTTCTATGACAAACATCAGGAAATTTTTGAATGGCCAATGTTATGCTGGATTCAAGTTTTTTCGTCCCTTTGCATCTTCTTCTTCTTCTTGTTTATTACATCTTGTGCCTGTTTGATACAAGTTTCTCAAGGAAAACAATATATATATATATATATTTTTTCTAATGTAGGACCCTACTGGAGCTCCAGTTCCTAGAGAGAAGGAAGCCACAATGCATGCAAGCAAATTGCCCATTTGCAACCAGTTACAGGGCCACCTTGCTTGCTTACGCCCAGTGAAAGGAATCCAAGGTCCAAATCATCTTCCATTGAGTCCATTGAAAAATATACTCAATGTTACAGCAGCAAGGTGATGCTTTCACATAGTAGTTGCATGATGTGTATTTCTATTGTGTTGTAACCATGCTATGAGTATATAGATATGTACTACTTGTGTAATTTTTTTTGAATTTTTCCCCCCTTTTATCGAACGTTTCTATTGGTGAACTGGAGATATTTGATATGAAATTTGGAAGTAATTGCAGGGACGGAAATAATTTGAGTAATCTTATACCCTGGGTGGAACTTGGGAGAGGGGATGGAAGAGAAAGGAAGGAAAGAGAAAATGAAAGAAAAGTAGTGGCCCTTTCTTGTTTGGAGAGAAATAAGAGAGAAAAAGAGAGATTGATTTAAACTTTTCTCCTCTTTCTCTTCCCTTTCCCTTCATGGAATTTTTCAATTGTCTGTCTTCACGAGTACACCTCAGCCAAGAGCCCAATGATAAGTGAAATTAATCTACACTTAATTAGATCAAATTCAGGTGGTCAATCAAAGGTTTGGATTTGAGTGGAAAGACCACCAGTCATATAATCTATTCCTACAGCAATGAAAAATCTACAGCTAAGGTATATATAGTTTTGACCTATTTTTGGAAAACAAAAAAAAATGAAGTCCAAATGAAAAAAATTACCAAAATGACATACTAGCTAATTTAAGCAAAAGCTGATTTAACCTAAAATAAATTTACAACAAATTAAAAAATATATAAAATGTCTTATTTAAAATTGTCGTCTTAAGTTTCAAATTGTCTTGAGCCGTCCTTGCATCGTTCCATGATTTTTCTTTGTTAAAAAAAAGAAAAAATCTCTTTAACACACTATGATTGAACTATGTGCTTATAATTTCATTGAGCTTGCACAATATCTTCATCTTCGTGACGCTAACTCTGTTAGGACTAATTCTATTTTCAACTTGAAATAACTAATATAAGATGTAATTATGACATGCATGACAAAACCGACTCTATAGATTTGATAGGAATAATTTCTTACTGCTATAATTGATCTAGATTAAAATCTACACGTTAGCCAATCCATGTTTAACCCTTAGGATTATGTTGCGAGAAATTTATTCCCGTGAATACTTTAGTTCTGCCTGTGAATAACAGGCCTTTGACTAAACTAGAAAGGGGATTAGTAGAAGTGTAAGTAAGCTGACTTAGACACCCCTAACTGCAATATTAAAAAAAAAAATAGCATAAAAAGATTGGTCAAGCTTAAATCAATGCATTTATATTATAAGATCCACTTTGTTCCATTTTCTCCCCTTTGTCCTCTTTCTTATTGAGCAACAAAATATTAGTTACAAGAGCTGTACGACGTGATATCATAAACAATTAATTGCTAAAATTACGTAAGTAAAAATTTTATAATCTCATATTTAGCATGTTTATAATAAAGATCTCAAATAATTGTGCAGCAAGATTTGGATTTTGTCCGATTATGCCAGGTTAATCATCTTCTAACTTATATTGGTTTTATTGGTTTTGAAACATTTTATTCCTACTATTTAAAGAAATATTATGTCATCATTCTCAATGGAAAATTGGATGGTGAGAGTTTCCTATATGTGTTGTGTTACTTCCTGAATTGATAATAATAATAATAATAATAATAATAATAATAATAATAATAATAATAATAATACCTAGTCTTTAGATTAGGTTATATATATACATATATATATATATATATCATTTATCTCTCAAAGGGTGGGAGCCTCGTGGGATTTTAATTTCTCTCTCGAAGGTTACATATTACAGTTTTCAAAATACTTCCCAAGCAAAAAAATTTCCCCGGTTCTTTTTCTTTTTTGTAGAGCCACAATTTTGATGATCTACTGGTGAAAAAGTTATTACGAATAATTTCAGTTAGTAGCATTAAAAGTTTTTATCTTTTTGTTGAACGAGGCATGAAGAATTCTTATTTCTTTTTTTTTTAAATATTTTTTTCTCTTTTGAATACACTGGAAAAAGGATGTGGTGTACTCAATATCAGGAAAAATGAAAGACGAGGAAAAAGGCCAACAACTGTGCTATCCAAAATGAAGCTATAAAAGTTTAAGCTATGATTCAAGTTCCTTCAGAACCATACAAGACTTGATTTGAAATGCAACTTTTTTACTAGCCTTTGGTTAGCTTGTAATTATTCGCTAATAAAAAGCTACTTTTTACAAAGAATTTCAGCTTTTATCTTTTAGCATTTAACTTTTTCACAGCTATTCTAAATGGTTTTTGCCAAACGACATCTTAAATGTTACATTTTATATGTTCATAATGTGACATTGTATTAGACTATTCTATATTGAGGTTGGTACACTACTAATCACCTGCATTTACTTGGTGCTCCTAACTCTGCATTGCTATTATAACTTCCGAACTTTAAATAACTTTGAACTTCAATTTTTTTAAACTAATCTCAATTCATAAAATACCAATTGCCCTAAATTTGAATGGAATATCCATAGAAATAGATTGATATCTAAACCTCGATAAGCTATTTTAATATTTTGTAATTTGGTGCTTCACGCAATGTGGGAAAACTAGTCTAGGAACTAAATTCAAGATATAGCATAACCATTTATCCATTAGTTTACATGAATAAAATCATTCTATTCTGAATTAATTAATTTAAAATTTATTAATTGGTAAGGACTTCATTCAAAATTTGTTGCTCTCTCAATTTTAAATTTGGTAATTATATGTTTCAAGGAAATGATTAATTTTCAATTGTCGAAGGTTTTTTTATTATTTAAGTCTTGTTTCTATAACCATACGAATGACTTATTCAATTTATGAATTGAGTTAATTTAAAAATCGATGAATTTACAATTTTGAGATCAACCAAAAGGCCCTAGTAATTAAGAACAAACAAAAAAAAGAGGATGCTAAGCGGTGCCTGACCATCGCGCACTTGATACTTGCGATCTTTGAAAGAAAATAATCAAATACGATTCCTTTGACTATTTGAAACTTGATTCCTTCTTGACCGCTTGATGCCATTGATAGGACTAGGGGTGTACAAAAAATTTGAAAGACTTAAGAACAGGACAAACTCGATTTTCATGAGTTGGTTTGATTTAAATATATTAAGGGGTTTGATTTTAAAATTGCTATACTAATAAATTCAATTCCATTCTTAGGTTAGTGTTATTGAAACCCAAACTTACCTAAGAACTAACCCAAAATTCGATCTAATGTATGTTATAAATTTTTTTATATGTATTGTATATGTCTCTAAATCATTACTTGTTATACAAAAATATTATTGAGTTGTTTAACTTGTTTTGTATGTTGTTTTTTTAATTTTGTGAGAAACTAAGGATACAAGTCTATTTAAAAAAAATAAATTAATAAATTAAAAATTACACAAAATAAGGAATCCAAACTAGCCCAAAATATGAAATCAACTCCAGTTTGGTTCAATAATGAGATGATAGGTTCAATTTTAAGTTTAAAAATTTAGAATTGATCGAGATTAATTGGGTTTTGAATTTGGTAGAACCCGAACTACCATGATCAATTGCACACCCGTTGGACCACAAAGAAGACCCCCATTACTAACGCTACGCTAAATTTTAGCCTTCTTTTCCTCTGAAAGACACTCTGTTATGCTTCTCTTCGGGGGTTACTCTCATCGGATCAAGGGCTAGGGTTTCCCAACGTCTCCATGGAATCAAGTGAAGAAGAGGTCTTCACTATTACCCTTTTTCTAATTTATTTAATCGTTATCTATTAATTTTGCTGTTATCATCATTATACTCTTTTTGGTAGCTGAGAAAATGAGGCAAAGAATGGGAAAAACACATGAATTTGAATTTTTTGTTTTGGCTGTTGTTTTTTGTTTCTTAAAACATAAAGGTTCACTAAGTTAGGTCATACAGTCATGGTATATGACTTGGTTATATTCTTTGGGATGTTAGACTGGAAAAAGTATTCTTGGCCACCAAACGGATTGATAAGTTTTGGTTGGAAGTTCAATGGGGTCATCAATGTGATTTTTGTACTTGTTTCTTTGGTTGAATGGCTATGGGTTGTAGTTTCTTTCCTGGGCGAGACACGGGTATGGAGATTTGTTTTATGAAGTTCTTGCCAAATTGTATACGTATATGTCGTTAGATAGAAATGTTGCATGGTTAAGTCCAAGTGTCTGTCGCCAATTATTAACGTTTTGTTTGGTTACTGAGAAAGTTTAGGAAATTGAGATCATTTATTAGATCTGTATTTTGAATTTCTTCCTGACATGAGGTACAATAAAGCTCTACTTGATCATGCTCCTCCCTTTTCTTTCTTTGTTTTGCACGCACACGTGTACTCGTAAATGCTTGGAATGGTTAATTGTAAAGTCCATTTGTTAATAGGTGAAGATTGTGTTAACAAATAATAAGACTTAAATAGTTAGATCTTGTAAGGACTCTTTACCATTTGGGCAGTTGGCATCTTCAGTTAGTTTGCTGTGGTGTTTTTATTATTACAAATTTAGTAATACTGACCTATTGATATAAATATTGATGTTATATCGTGAAATATCACGAGATAATTGTTACGGATGGGACCACTATTATAGTTGCCCTAATTTATCAGCCAAAAATGTTATGACCAGAAGTTATAGATCTTTGCGTTATATTGTCGATAAGATTCAGCGTTTCACAAAGATAACTTAAGTCTCCAACAAATTTAACCTTCCTGAGGTTGAAAGATGCAACATACAGGAAGAAATAATAGGAAAACCCAGGTTTTTAAATTGTCAGATATCAGATGATGTTTGTGATACTGGTACTATCAAGTTACCGGCTGGCTGTCTGGGATTATCCATAAAGATATTTTAAAGCCTTGCATTGAACATAAGATTTGATTTGTTTGTTTTATACTGTTCTCCCTTGTTTCTTATGCTGATTTGAGGTTGGATCAGATTGTTAAGTTGAATGCGATGGTAAAAGGAAAATATTTCACAAACATGACTTTTATATTGATTTTCTTTTCCGTTTTTGTTCTTGTTAAATTGTTTTCTGGTTATCAAAGGATGTGGCTATTTTGAGTAAAAATGATAGGAAACATTATGAGGCTGAGCCTGTCGTTTTATGGGGAATATGTCTTTCATTTGTGTCATTTCTCTATTTAGAAATGTTAGCGGTGGAAGGAAATTATTCAGATCAATGCTATTCCTGTACTCGGTTTGACTGCTGAGTAACTCGAGAAAAAGTAAAGGAGTTGATTGAGACCTTTTGTTTAGCATTGTTTGTTCTCGTGAAAACAAGAACCCATCAACTATGTCTGGAAAAATTAAGACTTTATTTTCTTTGGAACGGTGCAAAAATTATTTATATATTTGCATTTCCTTTCATTGTGTTCTAGAAAAGCAAAATGGCTTTGCTTTCATCCGTAATTGATTAACCTTCAAAATGAATACTGAATAGAGTACACATACTGGCTCATTCACATGCTGGTTAGGATGCCATATATACTGAATAGAGTACACAAAAATGCTTCAGGAACAACTAGTTTACAGATTAAATCAGTAGCTGATCAGTTTATGATACTAATGAACTAGGAAGTTAGAAGTTGATAGTCAAAGTTGCTTGTACTTAAAAACTCTTGTTGGGTTATTCAAGTAGTATCATTAATATAATATGGGCTACCTCATTCTTAAACTATTTCGCGTTAAAGGCATTGCAGCTGCATTTGGTTGTAGGTTTATCTTAAATTTTGTTTGAAATTTTGCTTAAGGTGAACTTGAGCCCCCGGTTCCACCCATGGTCACCTGGAAGTTCAGTTATTTGTCCTTGTTTCAATGTAGGTATTGCTTTTCTTCTTAACAAATTTTACATGGCAAAGTCAGTTTTCCAGGTTTATCTTATCGCAGTATAAATATATATTGATGCTTTGCTGAAAGCCTTTCATTTCTTTTCCCATTTGTTGTAGATGAATATATATCTGAAGGTCAGTAAAACAGTTGCTTTAAATGTGAAGACATCAGAGACAATTAAAAATCTAAAATCGATCTTATGTGAGAAGGAAGGCTTTTCAGAAAATCTGCAGGAGCTGTTTTTCACTGGTGAGCGGCTTAAGGATGACCGTGAGCTGGTTGATTATGGCATTCAGGCCAACTCCACTCTCCATCTTGTTCTCCAAAATTCAGATCCAATAAAACTTACCATCAATATACCGTCATATCAGAAAACATTTGAGCTTGGAGCAAACTTTCAGTACCATCCAAAACGTCAAATCTTTGATTGTGGAAAAAGAAGGTATCAGATCAGATCATTACACTCTTTTCTATGGTGGAAAGCGACTTGAAGATAGCAGGACATTGGCCTCTCTTAAAATACAGGCGCAATCTAGACTTTATTTGGTCTTTAATCCAAGAGATGTGTTATCAGGTTTGGTGAAAATGCCAACCGGAGAGATTGTGAAACTTGAAATTAATGTCCTGTACACAATTGTGATCTCAAGGCAATAATTGGGAGTATGGTTGGTTTCTCAGTTAGCGATTGGAATTTAATTTATGTAGGAAAAGAGCTTGAGGAATGGAAGACCTTAGCTTGTTATAACATCCGAGAGAACTCCATCCTAGAGATATTACCTTCTACCTTTAAGATATTCATGAAGGACTGGAATGGCAAAACTGTAACTCTTGATGTGCACCAACAGGACACTGTCAGAGACGTGAAATATAAGATTTTCAATAAGCTGCATGTTCCAGTTGAGGTCCAGAGTCTTGTTTATGCTGGAAAATCACTTGAGGATGACCGAGATTTGGCTAGCTACAACATCCAGAAACAGTCTACTCTCCAAGTGGTTTTTTGGGCTGCAACATGGGTCTACAGGCTGACAATTTCAGATATCAGATCACTCTCCATGTGCCAGGGCTACCTAGCTCCACTATCAATTTTACCAGGATCCACTACCATTCATGGTTTGAAGGATATAATTGAGAAAATATTGGGAAAACCAGTGAAGGAAGTATTTGTCGGTGAATGGGCTTTGCAGGATCACTGTTCTGTGGTTGATTATGCTATCAAGGACAACACTACAATGACGATCGCATTGGGACTGCTCTAAACTTGCTTCAGAGTCTCATATTTGGAGAAGTTATCTGGTTGAAGGTGTCTAATCATTTGCACATAAAAAAAATCTGCAGTATGCATTCTTTAAATTCCATTTGACCATCTATATTATCCGGAATCCTTTTAGACATTTTAAGTAGGTCTGGAGAAAAGTAACTCCAATATGATTGGTTTTTTAGCATCACTTTATATTATTCTCTAGCCAATATTGTCTTGTTCATACTTAAATTGCTACATATCCAAAAATGCTATCAATAGAAGAATTACATTAAACCTCCCCATGCCACACCCCGAGCAAAGTTGTGGGCTTGGTGGAGAGGCCAAACTTCGGTGTGGGAGGAGGGTTTTGACTTTTTATTGATTGTGCTGGTGACAGATTCCAAAGAAGCAATATATTTTGATTCAGTGCCGCGTTGTCACTGATTACCAGCATGTTATTGTAACAGTCTAGCATTGCCAGACCTATGAAGTCTTTTGCATCTGGTTTTTGCTTTCTGGGGTGTTCTTGGAACTCTGGTGTTCTTGGAACTCTGTTTTGTGGAGGTGCTTTCCTAGTCTTGGTGTTTCCTTCTCTTTCTTTGGTTTCTATTGATAATCTTAGCAGCAGGGGGTTCCTTTTGTTGTTGTTTTTAGCTCTTACTGTTGTGGTTCTGTCTCATCTTTCTTAACTCTAAGCTCTGTACCTAAACTCTAAACTCTGTATCTGGTTGCTTTATTCAGTATATTTACTGCTTTCTTGCTTGCCAAAAAAATAGAGAGCTCATGGATGTGCTGATCAACTAAAGGGTTGGTTTGGTTCTGTTAGGGGAACACATTCCCTTTGCACAAAGGTTGAGTTTTGAGTCTAGAAATGGCTAAACTGATCAGGTCAGTTTTGTTCTTGGGTTAGCTTCTGGGTAATCTGAAGTTCTGAACCAACCTAAGAACTAACCCTTTTTTTCTATAATATATATGCATACATATATATATATATATATCTTGCAAAAATTTGTATATGGTATGCCTAAACCTGATGTCTCATGTCTTCATATAATTAATTGGTTGTGACGGTATACTAAAGTAAAGTTTGCTATACTAATCGTGTGATATAAGAGAGAATTTAAATATACATTTTGTTTCTATGCGTCTCTTGCTTCTATCTTTTTTGTTTCAGCAGCTTACTACTACTCTTAGGGATTTAATCGATAACTTGAAGGTCAAGTTTTCTGCTGCAGATCAAGCATCAATTAAGAGTTGTACTTTAATTGGTAGCAGTCTGTTTTTTTTTTAACTGCTTCAGGAAGCTAATATAAAAATTTATAGTTCGAGGTCTCCTTATTTCCATGGAGGAGGAGGTAAAAATACGACACATAATAATTCCATAAAGGAAAAACAAATTATGAGTAAAAGCAAATACATTATTTTTAGTTTTTTTTTTTTGTTGAATTTTTTTATTTACGTACAAACGACTTATAGGCCTTTGCAAACATATCAGCCAAAAGCAGCCCTGTAATTCCTTCACATCTTGGTTGTATAGCCATGACATAATGCATACATTGTTGGATCTTTGCAGCAAGAATTTACAATCTTCAATGAGTGCTTTCTGGGGAATGATTGACTTGAACTTCCATTTTGATCGTATCAATGGCAAGATCACTGGCTAAGTTTTTCCATAATAACAAAGCCTTATTTCTTCCGTCTTCTCTGTGTCAAAAACAGAAAAGACCAACAAATCATTAGTGTAGTTGCATACAAGTTGACAACTCGGGCCAATGTTAGTCTAGAATTTTTGTAGTATAGTATGATATATACATCCATTGTGTCTTCCAAGTCCACATATATATATATATATATATACACAGAACACACCGCTGATTGCCAAAATGGGGAAAGAACATTATTCTATCCATTAAAGATAATTGAGTAGAAGAGCTTTGATAAATTCCATGAAATGCGTATATATAGTATAATCACGTAATGCTTCAGACGCAAGCAAGCTGAGGATTTTGGGATAAATTCAAAGAAAAAAGATATGTAAAATAAGTTTAACAATCGCGTGAAAGTACATTAGAACTAGTGTTAAATAAGATCAGGTAGACCTCGAACTTACAAAGCCGAGAAGATATTTTGACAAAGCAATCAATCTATTCCTAGTCATCATTCAGAGAGAGAGAGAGAGAGTATGTGTGAGTGAGTTTGAGGCTTCAATGATGGCATTCTAAGAATCACAGTAAGAGCAAGATAAATTCTATTTCTTCCAAGAATAAAATGATCAGTTAAAGAATCAGTGCATCATAATTTAGTTGATTTTTGGGTTTGGAAATTTAGGATTCTGAGTAACACAAGCAAATGCTTCTATGTAATACTCACGCAAGATATTTTAGATGAATTTTACAGTTATCCATTTTACATGTTTATAAAATCTTCAACTTTATTTGACCATCAAATCGTTGACATTAACAGATATATGAGAAGCAAATTGACAGATCTCTTAACCAATATCTCCAAAGAAAGCTTAAGGCCTTGGAATTGGAGTCCAGAATTATAACTGGCAGCAGCCAAATTTTTATTCTGTAGTTTGGTGGCTGACTTAGAATCTTGTTGTGATTCAATTTAGCTACTCCAAGGAATTAGGAAAACAAAAAAAAAAAAACAAAACAAAAGAGTTAAAAGAGTTTCGGTTCTCAACTTTTGAGGGGAGAATTAAAATTTACATTCCCCAGCTAGGCGTACAATTCCTACCTAAGAAGAAAGACACAAATATGCCACACGAACCCAATATTAATTTAGGAAATTAAAGAAAACTGCTAAGATGCTTATGGAAATACCACCCCAAGGGTGATGGAAGGAACGCGATGCACTTTGTCAAAATCATCTCCTTCTTTCCCATCTAGCACACGAAGCCTGTTAATGAATTCTAGAGGCATGCCCATAAATTCCAATTTCTGGAGGCCAGTGACAAATCTCAATCCATCAGGAACCATTTTCAACTTGGTGCAATATGCGATCCTTAAAGTAGAAAGACTGGTCATGGCTCTTTCATTCACCTTCCACACCTCTAAGTTGTTCAACCACACAAGATTCAGATATTTTAAACGAGGAAAACCGCCTGCCGTGGAAACCATTTCCTTACCCACAAAAGCATTGTTTAAGGAAAGGTGAATTAAGTTGGGCAGCAACTTCTCTAGTCTTGCCAATGGATCTTCCGTAAGTTTAGAAGATCTCAAGATCAAGTGGGTGAGGCTGCTGCTTGAATGGCACTGTTGGAATTCTGGTAACTTGCGTATGAGCCCACTTCTATGCACCTTGTGAACATTAAGATGATGACATTCCAACAATAATTGTCTCAGAAGTGTTAGCTCCTCCTCCTCAGAACAAAAATTTAAGCCTTCAGTATAAACAGAAAAGTAACGGAGTCGTCGTCGTTTTTGGGTGACGCTCATGAGGTAGCTAGTGATGTCCATCGACTCCTGGCGTTTCTGCGGATCAATGCGTGCAACTATTAGCTTTTGAAGATTGGTTAACTTGTGGAGATCGTTAACAGTACAGCACTCCACATTAAAGTTCTCTAGCGTCTCCAAGTTGTTCAATCCATCCAATTGCAATTTACCATTTGTTTTAAGAAAACCAGCATCACGAAAATAAAGATGTCTCAATCGTTCCAACTTCCACAACACATTGGGTACAGTGAGAGAACAGTCCACCCGTAAATCAAGGGTTTCCAAGTATATCAAGTTGCCTACGGATGATGGCAACTCGTTGAATGTAGCATATCTCAAACTCAAGTACCTCAAATGGATTAGATTTCCAATTGCTTTCGGTAATGCTGTCTCTCTAACAAATGAGAAGATAAGCCCTTGAAGATCTAATACTCTGGCCAATTTGAAATTCTTGGACAAATGAGATATCACTTGTTCCGAGGACACATCAATACGCTTTCCTCTGTAGAAAAACAAAACTGACCGAATGCTTTTTCCTTGGTCAAAGCAAAGGTCCCTATTAGTATCCTCATCCAAAACCCCATCCAAATACGTGGCTAATCTGTGTATTTTGTTACTATGAGTTGATGATGTTGCCAAGAAGGGCGAAGAAGAAGAAGAACAAGAGTAATGTTGTTGCTCATTTCGATGCCGAAAATCAACCAATCTTAAGAAAATTTTCCTCTTTAACCATTGACAAACACATCTCTCGCATAAGGTCATGAAGCCGACATGATTTGTACCTTCTATAGCCGCTTGTTGTTGAGAAGAACTCATCATCATCCTCTATTTGCACCTGAACCATGCATCTCTGTGCGAGTTCACCCAAATAACGTTCTGCCACTTCCATCATCGTCTCTTCCTCTCCTCTTTCTTCCTCCTCTACTGATATGAAACCTTCTGCCACCCATAGTTGATACAAACTTTCTGTTTCTATCTCCACATCTTCAGGATAATTTGCCAAAAAGAGAAAACAGGGTTTCAACCAATATGGCAAGTCATGATAACTTAAAGCTAATATTTCTGATACTCCCATGCCTTGCTCTCCATGGATTTTGTCTCTCATTAAATATGAACCTATATTTTGGTGCACTGTTTGCCACTCATTCAATTGATGTTTCCTAACCAAAAGTCCTCCGAGCACGACAATGGCTAATGGCAAACCCCTGCAATGTTTCACCATTTCCCTCCCTAACTCCATTTTTTGGTTGATTGTTGAGTCTGCAACAACCAAGAAGCAAAAAATCAAATTAAATAGATCAATTTACTTGTTTATGTAGATAATTAACTAAAGTACATTAACTTCACTTGGCATTTTAAAGTGCAAAATTATGTGGATTACGATGTAATAACTTGTACACAACGGAGTTTTGATGAGCAATATTTCACAAGAAAATTTTAATAATTTTTTCACTAACTTCTGCCTAATGTTGTCAATTACTAATTCTCAATAGTCAGTTGTTAACTCAATACCATTTGTAGTCCTTCAAATAGTCCTTGTACTTCAGGTATTATTGTGATAATTAGGGACGGAACCAGGATGCGGATTATTTATATATTAGTTATATTTTAAATTTTCTTTACACGTTTAAATTCAAACATATGCAAGACTAGATGCCTGCATAAAAAATATAAATACTATCAATTTGCCTTCAACAAGAAATGAAAAAAGAAGTTTATTATTCTTAGTACATTTAAGTTCAATCATCCGTTATAATAGAACTAAACATTCGTTTAAATCCCTCAAATCATTTATAATTGATCCCACACTAAATTTTACAGAAATTTCCTTCTCAATGTGAATAATTGAAAAGTCCATGAAAAAAAAAATGAAAGAGTAAGCACAAAAACGATTATTCTATAAAGAAGTCAATGTATTGTTGGGTTGCAGCACAATAGAAACATAACAATCAGCAAGGTTAGGACCAGCAAATATATACAGAAAAATATTATTGTGCTAAATGATATGGTTGAAACATAAATTTTTATTTTAAAACAAAATACCTATTATGATGCTCTTAATTATAAAATTTATTTTGGGCTATGTTACCTGGACTCTTCTAAATTTGTAAAGTATTCGTGTTGGACACTCAATACTAGGATAAGGGTATGAGATATGAATCCGATATGGCTAATTAGACATGTAATTAACAAGTATATAAAACTAATTGAATTTACTATAAAACTAAGTATAGAACTTTCATTTTATGCATAATATGCTATATTTTAACTTATAAATACCATTTTACTTTAAAAAAAAACAAATAACGAATTTAAGAAACATGAGATCTAATCGTGTGCGAGTGTCTTTAAACATAAGAACTAAACAAATTTCACACTTGAATAAGTACATATATCTAACACCCACACTCGAGTCCAGATATCATAGATTTCAAGAACCCAAGTTATTTCTTTCAAAACCACCTATCATGATCCCAGAGACAATGACCACTGAAAAAATGCCGAGTGGTTATTTTATTTTTTATGTGTATAATATTTACACGGAAAAGTGTTTACCCTTAACTTTGACTAAAGCTGCAAGGGATTGACATCCTTTTCCAGGGGACGGTGGAGTCATTACAGAGTCACGATGTATCGTATTGAAAATATTCCTTTTTCTTACTTTTTTACTATTTATTTTTTCATAGCATGTTTTGATCTTAAATTTACAAGTGAAAAAAAAAAAAACTTATAAACCTAGTTAGTAAATACTCATACTATTTATGTATAATACACATATATATATGTATAAATGAAAAAAACTTTTATTTTCCGTCTAAATCTCAAACCTACTAAAAAATACACTTTTTTTTTTAATTGGTCCGTGTAGTACACGTATTAAACGTTTTGCTCAGTATACTTTTGAAAAAAAAACTTGATTAAAAATTGGATATATTTTAAATATAATTTTGGCATATTATTAATTCTAGACTTAATACATAATTATAATAGTAAAATTATTGACCATTAAACTTATTCGACTATCAATTATAGAAAAAGCCTGTCATATATTTTGGAATACTTTTTTAATACTAGATATATTTAAATCATTAAACATATTTTGATATAGCTTCTCATCAATACTCAATATATTAAATTACATATTAAAATTGACAAATTAACCCATTCCTCTATCAAGTATTGAAATAATAAAATTTATTTGTCTATCACTTTAATTTAACTGTTTGTTATTAATGTATTTTTAAAAATAATATATATGAGACAAAAATACTACATACTATTTGCTAGTAATATATTTTAAAAAATAATATATATGAGACAAAAATAATATATACTAATATATATAAAAATAAATTACTTATAAATGTTACTGTATTTTTTGTTCCAACTTTTTAACTAATGTTCGTATAATAACCAAATAATTATATATTCGTATTTTTTACGTTCTCATATTTTTATGTCAAATTTTATTATCGTATTTTTAAAGAAACATCGTTTATGCATAATTTATTACTGTATTTTTAAACAAACATTGTCTTAAACTCGTATGTATTACGTATCATTCTTTTGCTATCCCATATTTTACTAACAATGCTTATACATATGGTTCTATTAACAAACAAATGAATGTATATTTTTTTTTAACAACATTTTCATCTCCTTTCCTCATCCAATGAATGAAAAGTAAAAAAATTAGATTGTCTCTCCCCCCCGCCGCACCCCCCACCACAAAACCCCCCCCTCCAACCCAATATTTTCCCATTATTTTTCTATCCCTAAAAAAAATTCAAGATCCAAGGATATTGTAAATGTAGTATGCAACACCCTCTAGTCATAGTTCACAAATGTAGAAGAAATTTTCACTCTTCACTAGAGAAATACCAGAAGACAAAAAGGAACTTCAATATTAGACTTAACCCTGGAATTTGCCCTTCGATGAACAATGCTTAGTACTAGAATCAATGGCATTTGCAGTGAGATTGAGAAGTCTTAGAACAAGTGTTTTTTCATTTCTTTTTTCTTTATTCTTTTCTCCATAGGCCATCATTTTTAGTTTTCTATTTTTTACGTTTCATAGTAGTAAGACAATCGTTCAGATTAAAATTTTCTTATATTTATATTGACTACCCTCTTCTCAGCTACCAAAAAAGGAAAAAGTCCCCATTCTTCACTCTCTTCCAACTGCACCGATCTTCTATGTCCTTCCACCCTTTTTACAGCCTCCAGAATGCAGACAATGAATGATTAATTATATGTTAAAAAAAAAAAAAAAAGGCAAGGAAGGGAGGTGGGGAACCCCACACCAAACCTCACCCAAAAAATGTGTTAGAAATTGGCTGTGTTTGTTGCTCCTTGTAGCTCTGACCGAAAAAAAAAAAAAAAAAAAACATTGAAGGAAAGCTGCATAACGATTCAAAGGCACGAAAAACGAAAGCAGCCATAGGACCCAAATACCTTCAATTTCATATGAAAACTTAGCAACGAAAATCATTTCAAGAACCCAAGGTGTTTCTTTCATTTAAAGTAAAAAATATAATTGAAAGGACATGAAAACTTTGCAAATGAAATGAATGAACGTTAAATTATAATAATGCAAAATATTCACCATGTCATTATAGTGACGTGGTATAATGGCACCATAAACTAAACTAAAGACACAACTGTTTAAATCCTAAATTTTTGTGTTATTTTTCTTGGTGGTATATGTAGACTTTGGATTTGTCAATGAAAAGGAAAATAAAAAAGAAATAAAGTTACTTATGCATATTCATTTTATTATCAGTGAGGGAAACTTATATTCGTTTTAACAAATGCTTATTCATTTTCATCCCATTTTCCTAACCCAATCAGACAAATCACGGAAAATTAACATCTTTCACTTTATATATTTTTTATATTTGCCAATATTTTTTTTCTCCTTTCCTCCACAAAATCAAAATCTAGACGTACTGCATAAATAGTTTGCCATAGCCAGTCGTATGTTTCACATACATATAATATATACTATCAGACTATTCACTAGATTAAGACTAGAAAACAAAATCGCTATGTCTTATAATCATACATATAATATACGTATGTTTCACATACATAACATACGTATCCTTCAATTGACTCAAATCTCAAGTTTGTTGTCAGAATAGTTGTCAATCTCGTACCGGTCAAGGTACCGCTTTTGCTATTGGTATGGTACGTACTGATACCGGTGCAATACCGGATACCGTCTCGGATTTATCGTTATAAATATTATATGCTATAAAAATATATATTTAAAATGTTAAGGTTTTAATATAATGCAAACATGTTATCTAACCCAAATATATATTTAAAAATACTTAAAAGACATATTATTGTCTAGTATATGCCTAAAATAAATTTTAATTGATAATTATCATCAAAAGAGAACAAAATTAAATTATTTTAAAATAAATTATACAAAACTGGTACCATCCAATATTTTCGGTACCATCGGTATTAGCAAGTATTTTGATTCGACTCTAAAAGTGTAATATTTGTCCCCTAATTAGTTGTTTGTTAGTCTCAATATGGGTATTAGAATAGGTTTTTAATAATAATTTGATCTAAAGTGGTTTTTTCTGTGTATTGTAGGTTTTTGATGATAAAATGGTAAAAATGGGATTAAAGTAAAGAAGTTCATCCAGACGGTTCGTTCGGACTCAGAAATAGCGTTCGGACAATCGGATCGGATGGTGAATTCGTTTGGACGGTAGGTTCGGACGAACGAATTAGTATTTTGACACTACGACGGAAATCAGAGTTACAGAATCGATTATTTCCGTTCGAAGCTATTACAAAGTCATGTTTTCCTGTTCAAAGGAAATACAGAGCCGTGATTTCACGACTGAAGACCGTCCAAACGATGAAATAACCGTCCGAACGGTTACTTTACCGTCCGGACGGTGCGTTCGGAAGCATATCAGACGGTCGTTGGACGGATTTCGGACGGGGAGCGCAAATTTGCCCTACAACCCAGCAGTCGAGAGAAAGAAATGTTATGTTTTGTTTTAGGGTTTTCAGCAACCGGGAGAGAGAGAGAGAGAAAAAGGGGGAAAGTTGTATCTTGGGTAGATTCACTTTATATTGTTGTATTTAGGATTTTGGAAAGGTTTTAGTTAGATTTCTAGTATTGTTTAGTTATAATCCTTCACATTCTCTCTAGTTCAATATATGTCTTTTTGATTTATAGTTTATATATTATTTTTATACTTTGGCAAGCTTTCAACCATGGAATCAACAAGCTAACTTTATTGTTTGGGGACAAATGTGAAGATCTACCAAGGAAAGCATAAGAAATGAAAAGGGAGTTCTAAATCTCATTGAATATCTTTTTTGTATCTTTTCTTTAATTATTTTGGAATTGATTGTTGTAGAAATCTTGGATCTATAATCATAGTTAGTAATATGTGATTTATTTCTGAAGAACCCATTAAAAATGATAAAATTTAATTCCGAAGTAATTAGAGATCTCTAAATTTTCAAAGCTAAACTTTCCGAATAAAAGGTCCTTTGGATGACTCTTGATTTGAGTTAACCCAAGCTCCCCCTTTCAATTCCGTGCTAGAATTGGTAGATTGAAGCATTTGTACCCAAACCCCCTTTTTAATCAATTTAAATCCCTACTTCTTTTCATTGAAATTTCGGTTAGATCAAAAACTAATTTAGTCATAATTGTTATTATTGTAGTAGAATTATCATGTTTATCAAATTGCCTTAGCTAGAGTCAAGTTAATGTTTTTAATTTCATTTCAATTAATTGCCTAGCTGTTAGCAAAACAAATCCACAAACACCAAAATATTTTTGGTCAATTTTAGTTACCATAGCTTTCAATTTCGTCATTGGCTTGCGACTTCAATTTGCATAGTTTTATAAACTTTGTTGGTTTTTATTGCTAGATTGGTACAAGTCTCATGAGAGAACACAATAGTGGGGATACCCTCACTTAAACTACAACCATTTCCGTCGCGGTGAGCGAGGAGAGTGAAGTCAAGTTTTGGCGTCGTTGCCGGGGACTTGAAGGAACGAGCAAATTGCGAAAACGTAAAAATTGAAAATCATAAAAACAAGGTGGGAATTGATCACCCACCTACGAGGGAATCATTTACGGCTTCGGCCTAGGTAATTTCTTTACACTCAATGTGGATACCATGTTAGGATTTTTATTTCTTTCTTTTCAATAGTTTCTTTTGTTTGATTAATTAGTAACATTGGATATTGCTAGGAGCATTATAGGGGTTAGGATAGTGTGTGCTTTATTTGCTAGTTAGTGGTATTTGAGTAAGTGGAGTGCAAGATTGGAGTTGAAAAGCCATTGTCCGGTAAAGAAAAAAAGCCGTTGCTCGGCATATATATTATTTGTGTATGATGTGTTAACTAGGATTGAGACATACTATTTGTGCATTTCATTTGCATGTCCCATTGGGCACGAATAGACAATAGACACCTTTTTCGAGTCGATCCACCATCACTGGTTAACACACCTTCTCCCGAAATTTCATTAGTAGTTGACCTAGGTACAACTCCTATGGAAGAAATAAACAATGAAGGTAGGCTACCTAATGTTGTTCCACCTAATCCAAATGTTTTGCAAAACCCACCGATGGGTGGATTGCCACCCCAACCTCCTTTACATCCGATATATGGTTTAGGGGGTGAAAACATGAAAAATGCGAGCAACCATGATGACTTGGGGGCTCCCCAATTTCGGATGAGAGATTTCTTGAACCCATCGCAGCAAGCACCGAGTTCTTGCCTGATTATTCCACCCCACTGTACCACCTTGAACATAAGGCCGGGCATGATGCAAATGCTTTCTTAATTCCACAAAGTTAATTCGGAAAGGCCTTACGCCTTTATAAAGGAATTTGAGGATGAATGCTCCTTAGTGATGGATAACTCGTGTCCACGGGAAATCTTTTTTCTCAAACTCTTCCCATTTTGTTTAAAGGGCACTGCCAAGACGTGGTTCAATTCTTTGAGACCACTCTTTATCCACCCTTGGCAAACTCTTCAAGGAGAGTTTTGAAATTTTTTTTTTCAGAAAATAAAATGGAGGCGCTTAGACGCCAAATCTCACAATTTTCTCCCATGTTGGGAGAATCATTTTTCAGTGTTGGGAACGGTTTAAAGAGCTTTTAGTTTTTTGTCCACACCATGGCTTCACTGAATGACACATCATCAACATCTTTTACTCTTCTTTAACGCCCCAACTCAAACAATTCGTTGAGATTATGTGCGCAAGAACTTTTATGGATAAGCAACCTCACGAAGTTTATTCACACTTTGATTACCTCGTTAATTTGGCTCGCGATTGGGTGACCATCGGGATCCAAAATCCCGAAGGTAGACCTAACACACAAGGGACGAAATATCAATTGAAAGAGGTTAATGAAATGAATGCTAGGCTTTCCACCATGGTGAGAAAATTAGAGGCTTTAGAGTTTAAGAATTTAAGTTAGGTGGGGAGTGGAGAGCCTAAGGGAATGTGCTGTGCGGTTTGTGAGACCAAAGAGCATGACACCATGTTGTGCCCAGTTATCCCGGGGATTAAGGAAGCCTTGCATGGCCAAGCCAATGCCATTGGCCATTACAATCGAGGTGGGGGAAATGCCTACTCCAATACCTGCAACCTGGGATGGAGGGACCATTCTAACTTTAGATGGTGCAATGAGGGGACTTCAAATCCCCAAGCTTATTACGGAGGGTATCATAACCCTCAATCTTATCAAGCACCTCCCCCAACATCACAACCACAATACTACCAACATCCACCAGTCACATCATTTCCAACCCAACCAAAACCATTTCAACCTCCACCTTAAGCTCAACCCAACTCATATTAACCCCCACATCGAAGGCCGTTGGAGGATACCCTCCAACAATTTATTCAAACCCAAGGGAGGGTGAATTCACGGGTTGATAAAACTTTAGATCACATCAAGAGTCAATTGACTCTTCTTACACAAGCTTTGACGCTTACTGAGAAGGGTAAGTTGCCTGCACAACCTTAACCCAATCCATCTAGGCAAGTGCATTCCACCAAAATCTTGACCGAACCATCAACTAGTCACAAGAATGTTTTGGCCATTACCACTTTGAGGAGTGGTAAGACTATTGATAAGAATATCCTTCCTAGTCAACTTAAGGGTAGGGAAAAAGTGTCAAAGGTAGGTGAGGGTTTGGGCGTTAGTGAGGAAGAACCTAGTAAAGAAAAAGAGGATGAGAGAATGCTAAGTGAGAAGGAGGAGGGGAGTGAGAAAGAAAAAAACGAGGGAGAAAAAAAAGAGGAAGAGAATTATGAGAAGAAAGGGAAGAGTGGACCCATGCCCAATGGTGAGGAAGCTTTGAGAGAGGAAAGTGAGATCTTGGTTCACGCCCCATTTTCTCACCAGTTAGTTAAACCTAAGAGTCAATTAAGTTTTGAGATTTACGAGACTTTCAAGCAAGTCAAAATAAATCTACCTCTCTTAGAAGCCATTAAACAAGTGCCCTTTTATGCTAAATTCTTTAAGGATTTATGCATTGTTAAGAGGAGATTGAATATGAGAGAGAATGCCTTTCTTGCTAAGGATATCCATTCCGTAGTCCAAGTCAAGACCCCACCAAAGTACAAAGATTCCGGTTGTCCTACCGTGACATGTGTTATAGAAGACCATAAGATATAGGGTTGCCTTTTAGACTTGGGGTCGAGTGTGAATTTATTACTGTACTCGGTGTACGAGCAATTGGGATTAGGTGAGTTGAAACCTACTAGGATCACACTCTAGTTAGCGGACCGATTGATCAAAGCCCCTAGGGGAATAATGGAGAATGTCTTAGTGAAAGTTGATAAGTTTTATTACCCAGCCGATTTTGTGGTTTTAGATACACAACCGGTTATAGATCCCCATGCTCGGAACCATATTCCTATCATTTTGGGCCGACCCTTTCTAGCCACATGTGATGCCATTATCCAAATGCCAGGGGGTCTCTTGAAGTTGTCGTTTGGGAACATGTCTATTGAACTTAAAATGTTTAAAGCGGGAAAACAACCGAGGGATTTAGAGAACATCCGAGAAGTGAACCTTATTGACTTGATAATGCAAGAGCACTTTGAGAGGCAAATTGTAGAAGACCCTTTGGCTAGAATGTTGACATTTAATGAGGTCTAGACTGCTTGGAAGATGAGAAAGAAGGGGATGTTCTTAATGAGGGTAGTGGTCTAGAGGTTTGTCCTATCATGGCAGTGTGTCAATGGACCCCCACTTTTGAGCCTTTGACTCCTAACCCTATCAAGCCCCAACCATCAGAACTTGAGGCTCCTACGCCCGATAGGAAGCCTTTGCATTCTATCCTCAAATATGTATTTTTGGGTAAGGGTGAATCTTATCACGTAGTGATATCTTCATCACTAGCAGAGGCTCAAGAAAGGAGTTTGTTCGAGGTGCTCAAGAAGCACCGCAAAGTCATAGGTTGGACAATCACTAATTTGCACAGCATTAGCCTTCTTGTATGCACTCATCGCATATATTTTGAGGAAGGGGCTAAGCTAGTGCGCTAATTGCAACGACGATTGAACCCAACTATGAAAGAAGAAAGCTTCTTGATGCGGGTATTATATACTCAATTGCTGACTCTAAATAGGTGAGTCCTACCCAAGTTGTCCCCAAAAAGTTCGAGGTAACGGTAGTTAAAAATGAGAATAATGAATTGATACGTACCCGAATCCAAACTGGGTGGTGTATGTGTATTGACTACCGTCGTCTGAATGTCGTAACTACTAAGGATCATTTTCCCCTTCCCTTCCTTGACCAAGTCTTAGAGTAGGTAGTGGGACGGGCTTATTATTTTTCCTTGATGGTTATTCCAGATATAATCAATTAGAAATCGTCATGGAAGACTAAGATAAAACCACATTCACATGCCCCTTTGGCACATTTGCTTATAAGCAAATGTCTTTTGGGTTATGCAATGCTCCCGCCACTTTTCAGAGATGCATGATTAGCATTTTTAGTGATATGGTTGAGCGAATTTTGGAGGTCCTTATGGACGATTTTTCCGTATATGGGAACACCTTTGCTCAATGTCTTTAAATTCTAGAGTCGGTACTAAAGAGATGTGAGGAGAGAAATCTTGTGTTGAATTGTGAGAAGTGTCACTTCATGGTGACATATGGTATAGTTCTAAGACACAACATTTTCTGGAGGGACATTAAGGTAGATCCCGCCAAGGTTGAGTTTATTCAAAAGCTACCTGCACCTAGGAACGTGAGAGATGTGAGATCTTATCTTGGGCATGCCGGTTTTTACCCGCGCTTCATTTAATCATTTAGTTCCATTTCTAGGCTTTTATGTGCCCTTTTGGCAAAAGACGCTCCATTCGAGTGATGCTAGCTTTTGATAAATTAAAAAATCATTTGACTACGGCTCCCATAATCCGACCTTCAGATTGGAGCCTACCTTTCGAATTAATGTGTGATGCTAGTGACTTTGCTGTGAGGGGCCGTTTTAGGCCAAGGAAATGAGAAGAAACCTCATGTGCTCCATTTTGCAAGCAAAACATTGAATGAGACCCAAGTAAATTATACCACCACCGAGAAAGAACTTTTGGCTATTATTTTTGCTTTGGACAAGTTTCGATCATATTTAGTGGGGTCTCAAGTGATAGTTTTCACCAACCACGCTGCACTTAAATACCTCTTGTCCAAACAAGATGCAAAGCTTCGATTAATTAGGTGGATTCTCCTTCTTCAAGAATTTGATCTTAAAATTAGGGACAAAAAGGGAGTGGAAAACGTTGTCGCAGATCATTTATCTCGCCTCCCTTTTGAGCATCCTACCCAAGATGACTCTCCTATTTGTGAGACCTTCCCCGATGAACAACTTATGTCTTGCAATGCCGTGAATCAAGCCTTAACTCCGTGGTACGCCGATGTGGCCAACTATTTGGCCATAAAGCCATCCCTTCACATTGGTCCGCATTGGACAAGAGGTGATTCTTTAGGCTAGTGAGGCAATTCTTTTAGGATGAGCCTTATTTGTTCAAATATTGCTTGGATCAAGTTGTACGACAATGTGTACCGGATGACGAATTTGAAAGTGTAATGAGATTTTGTCATTCTGATGCATGTGGGGGCCATTTCTTATCGAAAAAAATCGTGGCCAAAATTTTGCAAAGTGGACTCCATTGGCCGACTATGTTTAAAGATGTGCATTCTTTTTGTGTGGGTTATGATAGAGGTCAAAGGCTAGGGAACCTTACTAGGAAACACATGATGCCCCTTAACCCTATTCTTGTTTTGGAGGTTTTTGATTGTTGGGCATAGACTTCATGGGTCCATTTCCTAGTTCTTTTGGGTATCTTTACATCTTAGTGGCCATTAACTATGTTTCCAAATGGGTAGAGGCTATACTGGTACAAACCAATGACCACCAAGTTGTGGTCAAATTTTTAAAAGAATATATTTTTTCCCGGTTTGGTATGCCTCGTGCCATCATAAGTGATGGTGGCTTCCATTTTTGTAATAAGCCATTAGAGGTACTCATGAGAAAGTATGGCATTATTCACAAGGTTAGTTTGCCATATCATCTCCAAACATAAGCTTAAGTCGAATTAGTTAACTGAGAAATCAAGACAATCTTCGAAAAGTCGGTTAATCCATCTTGAAAGGATTGGCCTTTGCGCTTAATTGATGCATTATGGGCCTATCGAACGGCTTACAAAACCATTCTCGGTGCCTCCCCGTACCGTCTTGTGTATGAAAAAGCATGTCACCTCCCGATTGAGGTAGAACATAAGGCATATTGGGCGATTCGACAATATAATGAGGGGTTGGGTAAAGCCGGCAACCACTAGAAGTCACAGTTGAATGAGCTAGATTAAATAAGAAATGATGCTTATGAAAACGCAAAAATTTCAAAGGCTAAGATGAAAGTCCGTCATGACCAACACATTCATCGCAATTCTTTTCATGTTGGTCAAAAAGTTCTTCTCTACAATTCCCGGTTACATCTCTTTTCGGGAAAGTTGAGGAGTAAATGGTCCGGCCCCTACCAAGTTAGGGAAATCTTTCCCTATAGTGCTATTGAGGTGTAAAATCTTAAGAATGACACACCTTTCAAGGTCAACGGGCAAATGTTAAAGCCTTATTTCAAGCCTTTCTGAGGTGAGGTAGATTGTGTGGATCCCATTGATCCACCAATCTTGACTTGATGATTGTCCCCTTTGATCTCCCGTCCTCCCATTGTTATTGTCACCGGTCTATTTCATGTTTTTGTTGCTTTGAGGACAATGCAACCTCTTAAGTGGGGGGTGGGGCGAGCTTGTGTTGAGCTCTTCTTTTGTGTAAATTTGTAATTTTTGGGTAGGTTTTCTTGTGTATATGTGTAGTCTTTGAAGTTTGAAGTTAGTGTTTGAGTTTTGTTTTGAGTTTTTTGGGTTTTCCTTAGTTTATTCAAAATTTTGTGAGAATTACCGTTCAGACGCACCGTTTTGTCCTTTCAGACGGTCCGCCCAAACTCTTTTTGGCTGTTTGAACGGAGAATTCAAACAGTTCACGCAGCAATCATTTCTCGTTTGGACGATGTTCAGACGCACGTCGAACAAACTGTTCGAACGCATTTTTGAGTGTCCAGACGCATTTTTGATCGTCCGAACATGTTTTTCCCGTGTGGACAGTGCGTCCAAACGTACTTCGGATGTGCGTCGGATGCTTCGCCAGGTCTATAAATAGGCATCTGAATTGAGTTCAGACTCACTACAGACACTATATAGAGAGATTTTGAGAGTTTTGAGAGTTTCTGGACGATAGCGGAGCCCTGCCGGAGCCCGAGCACGCGCCCTTGACTCCTCCGCCCTTGGTTTCACGCTTCCCTAGGTATTTCTGAGCCCCTCCTTGGTTATTTTATTATTTACCTAGAGTTTTCTTTTAGGGTGATTAGTGATTATCGTAGGCAGAGGGGCCCTAGGTGCCTTTCCAACTGGCCCCGCGGGGGCTGAGCTAGCCTATGATGACACACATTTTATGTCAGAGGATGCCTTTGAGGCATTCTCCCAGACTTGGATGAGGAGGGGTATAGTACTTGAGCGCCGGATGGACCTAGAGTAGTTTAAGAACCTCGAGTTTATGTGGGCCGGTGTCTTTGAGGGCTGGGGTTGGGTCCCTCTGACTATCTTCACAAGGGATGCCCTGTTTTCCTTACTTGCCGAGTTTATGGCAAATTTGTCCATTTGTTGTATTACTCTAGGACATGAGCAGATTGTGTCTTGGGTCAGGGGGCATGACATTAGTATCACCCCCAGCACTTTTGTTGAGATTTATGGACTGCCTAGGTTGGCAGACCCTTAATATAATTTCCCATCTAGGGGAGCTTTGGATGACTTCAGGGTCGTTTCCGATGAGGTCTATCTCCCAGGCACTGATTGGGGTATTCGTCGACAGCTGCCAGTTAGCACATTGCTCCCAATTTACGCCCCCTTGTACATTTTTTGCTGTTAGTCCATATACCCTATTGCTAGACATTCTGAGGTTAAGAGGGGTAGGGCGAGTCTGTTGTGGGCTATTGGGATGGGTAGGACCATAGATCTCTCACTATTTCAATTCAAAGTCCTAACGGAGGAGTGCTTGCACCTGCGTGCTCAAGGATCTATCCTTTTTGCAATTTTTTTGACACGGGTGATCAAGGCTGCATTCGAGGCCCCGATTGTTGGTATAGCTCATCACCAGCTATTGAAGGAGGCCATTGGTAGGTCCACCATCCAGTGTGGATTGAGATCTCGCATATTGCAGCAATAGTATGAGCAGTTCCAGCCGCAGCCGCAGCCGTAGCCGTAGCCGCAGCCACAGATGCCTGTTCAGCAACAACAGGAGCAGTACTAGCAGCAGCAAGCACCGATTCCTAAGCAGGGGCAGCTAGACCTTGCTGACCAGGAATAGTACGACCCAGATATTCATCAGCATCAGCAGTAACAGCAACAACAACACTTTCAGCCACTGCAGATGCCCAACCAGGTATTACAGATGCTTGAGTAGATGCTATAGACAATAGATGTTTTAACTACAGCATCAGTACAACATTCTGCCAATATTGCTAGACTAGAGGGTGCGAGAGCGGCCCAGCATCAAGAGGTTATAGGTACTCAGGTTGCTTATGCAGTTCATGTCGCTACACTTGAGGGCCAGATCTGAGTCCAGTTTGAGCATATTGCCGCACTCCAGGGTCTGACCCGAGGCCAGACCAAGATCATTGAGGAGTTATTTGTTTTCAGGTTCGGCCCCTTAAGACAACTATAGCACCACCTCCAGATGATGATGGAGATGATTGACTGGAGTTTAGGGTTTTGATGCTTTTTGTACACACATAGCATATCATTGCATCATGTTTTGTATCTAAAATCTTGTTTTGATATAGTGGATTATGTTTTGAGCTTTCTCTACTGTACATAATTTATTTTGTATAACCTTTTTATCCATCTTGTATTTTTGGGTTGTTTAGCTACAGGTGTGCTCAGATTTTGGTATATATTACTCACCTGTACCGTTTTGTTAGGAATTTTGGTATTGTATGGTATTGGTATTAGTCTTCATTTTGCTCACACATCTATTTACACCTCTTATTATGTATGCTTTTTTAGCTTTTGAGATGGATGTGTTGACTCTTTATTTTCGATGCACTATACCACTATTTTTGACAGAATGACCCAACTTAGATTGAGATGGACTCGTTTTCTTACTTTTGACTGCATGGGAAGTGCTTGTTTCATGCATTGGTAGAAAGTTATACACTTTTAACATGAGTTATACCGTGTGACATATTTTTGTTACTCTACTTTGCATTTCCATCCATACTTAGTGGAGATTTTTACCTTGTAAACTTTAGAGTGTTTACTGCTTTTTTGAGCGTTTACATTTACTCAAGGATTGATCTTTCACCCTCATTTTTCTTGAATAACTTCTTTATGCTTGCATTTGGTTTATAAGATGAGTTTCAATCTTGACATTGACACTTTTACTCTATGAAATATTATAATTTGGCATCTTTATGTAACTCTATGCCCAGATCCTTCTTGATAGCCATTATCCTTTTTATTTCATCATATGACCCATTTATCATTTCATTTGTCACCATCCTTTTCCTTGAAAGATATCACTGCAATTTTGGTACTTCATAACCCTATTCTATACTGTTTTAGAGAAACGAAGATATAGTTATTGAAATATATATATATATATATATAAATAAAAATAATAAAAAAGAAGAAAAAAAAGAAGAAGAAGAAGGATAAGAGAAAAGAAAAGGAAGTGGGTGTATGACAGAGTTTAACAAAAAGTCAAAGGAAAAAAAAAGAGAACCACGTAAAGTGGTAACAAAGTCAAAGAGGAGTTGTAAAAATTGAAAATGTTCATTGTTTGAATCTTTGGCTACGTGAAAAGGTAGGAGTTGGAAATGATATCTATTCATCATCTCGTAGATACGTGATGTGTTTTATACTTACTTTCTGTCATTCCTACCTTATACCTCTTCGCCTTTCAAATCACTTAATTGATCCAAAGATGTTTCATTATAAGTTTCATTAGAGTAAAAGTTTTGTCTTGTCAATTCTTTGAATCACTGCTCATCTATGAACATTCCTTCATGAAGTTATACCAAAGGCGATACACATATATTTTGTTTGGTTCTTTGTTTTGGATATGTTCACTTGTTTTTCCTTGTATAATTACTCCATTATTGAACATATCATTATGTGAACCATGTGGGTCTCTCATTTCGAGTGTATGCCCGGTGAGGATTGATATCAAAACTTTAAGGTTCGGAAGTGCATAATTGAGTTCCTTATATGTTACTTAGCATTGGCTTATCATGCACACACGCACAAACTTCTTTAGTGTATGAATTTTTGCATAACTTCTACATGTGTTTGAAGTTTGAGATGTGTCCATTGATATCTTGATTGGGTTGTGTAGATTTTCTTTAATCGTCTTTACATATTTCCTTTCTATTATGTATTTTTGCTAGGGACTAGCAAAAGCTAAGTTAGGAGGTGTTGATTTCACTCTAAAAGTGTAATTTATCCTCTAATTAGTTGTTTGTTAGTCTCAATATGGGTATTAGAATAGGTTTTTAGTAATAATTTGATCTGAAGTGATTTTTTCTGTATATTGTAGGTTTTTGGTGATAAAATGGCAAAAATGGGCTTAAAGTGAAGAAGTCCATCCGAACGGTCCGTTCGGACAGAGAAATAGCATCCGGACGATCGGATCGGATGGTGAATTCGTTCGGGCGGTAGGTTCAGACGGACGAATTAGCGTTCGGATACTACGACAGAAATCGGAGTTACAGAGTTGATTATTTCCGTTCAAAGCTATTACAGAGTCATGTTTTCCCATTCAAAGGAAATACAGAGCTGTGATTTCGCGACTGAAGACCGTTCGAACGGTGAAATAACTGTCTGAACGGTTATTTCACCATCCGGACGCATATCAGACGGCCGCCGAACGCACTTTGAATAGGGAGCGCAAATTTGCCTTACAACCTAGCAGTCAAGAGAAAGAAAAGTTATGTTTTGTTTTAGGGTTTTCAGCAGCCAGGAGAGAGAGAGAAAAAGGGAGAAAGTTGTATCTTGGGTAAATTCACTTTATATTGTTGTATTTAGGATTTTGGAAATGTTTTAGTTAGATTTCTAGCATCGTTTTGGTTGTAATCCTTCACGTTCTCTCTACTTCAATATATATATCTTTTTGATTTATAGTTTAGATGTTATTTTTATACTTTGGCAAGCTTTCAACCATGGAATCAACAAGCTAACTTCATTGTTTGGGGACAAATGTGAAGACCTACCAAGGAAAGCATAGAAAATGAAAAGGGAGTTCTAAATCTCACTGAATATCTTTTTGTATCTTTTCTCTAATTATTTTAGAATTAATTGTTGTAGAAATCTTGGATTTATAATCATAGTTAGTAACATGTGATTTATTTCTAAAGAACTCATTAAAGATGATAAAATTTAATTCCAAAGTAATTAGAGATTTCTAAATTTTCAAAGCTAAACTTTCAGAATCAATCGTCCTTTGGACGATTTTTGATTTGAGTTAACCCAAGCTCCCCTTTTCAAATTCTGTGCTAGAATTGGTAGATTGAAGCATTTGTACCCAAACCCCCTTTTTAATCAATTTAAATCCCTACTTTTTTTCATTAGAATTTCGGTTAGATCAAAAACTAATTTAGTTATAATTGTTATTATTGTAGTGGAATTCTCATGTTTGTCAAATTGCCCTAGTTAGAGTCAAGTTAGTGTTTTTAATTTCATTTCAATTAATTGCTTAGTTGTTATCAAAACAAATCCACAAACATCAAAAGATTTTCAGTCAATTTTAGTTACCATAGCTCTCAATTTCGTCTTTGGCTTGTGACTTCAATTTGCATAGTTTTATAAACTTTGCTCGGTTTTATTGCTAGATTGGTACAAGTCTCATAGAGAACACGATAGTAGGGATGCCCCCACTTAAACTACAATCACTTCCGTCGCGGTGAGCAAGGAGAGTGAAGTCATATTTCTAGTACCGGCTGGCATTTTTCGGTATTGGCCTGTACCTTAGCCAATACGATATCAACACTTTTTTGTACCGATTTGAGGCCAGTATGTATTGTCCAGTATGATACGAGATTAATTACTATAGTTGTCGGTCCCACAAAATACTTTTTCTAGAAGCAATGATATCTGCAATGAGATTGAGGAATCTTAGAAACGAAAGGTTTTTTTTCTATTATTTTTTTATTCCTATTTTCGCTTCTATATTTGCAACTACTTTTAATTTTCCATTTTATTTTCCTAACATGTAATTGTTTAATAGATTGTTGCATGCTGATTAGAACAGTTAAAACTTCCCCGCTTATTTAATGTTTAGCAAACCATTAGGGAAAAAGCAGAAACAGTACCACAATTAAAGAGTACACTGAAATTGTGAAATTGTGGAAAACTAACCTGTATCGTCTCCTCCTAGAAATGATTTCTTTCGAAACAGTTCCCAACTCTCTTCATCATCCAACAGTCGTGTTTTGTGGAGGAAGACAGATGGGTCAACGTGTCCAGCCACAACTTCATAACGGCTGGTAAGCAATATTTTGCTTCCCATCTTTCTATTTGGAAAGGCAGATCTTATGATGTTCCAAACATCCGTTGACCATATATCGTCAAGAACCAGTAGGCAATTTTTGCTTCCTTGGATTTCGAAGAGCTGTTTGACTAGCTCTTCATCTCTCATCGTCAAAATCAGTTCCCTATTCTCCGGCATAAGGTTAATCAGAATCCTTTGCAAGACATCCTCTTTTTTCCACTGTTGTGATATGCAAGCCCATGCAAATGCATCGAAACGGCGCCTAACAGTTGGGTGATGATAAACCTTTGTGGCAAGAGTAGTTTTTCCCCAGCCACCCATCCCACAAATTGAAATAGCTCGAAATTGCTTGTCTTCATCCACCAAAGCAGCCACCAGTGTTGCTATGTCTTCCTGGAACCCTACAAAATCCTCTTCAATAACGTGGGAATAAGTCCGCCTAAGCAGCAGAAGTTTCTCTTGCGCAGAACTTGAGCCTCCTTCAGCTCTAGGATTAGGACTCAGATTGTTTATCCCATAACTCTGTAAACTTGAAGTGAGATTAGAGATCTCGACTTTGATGGTCTTCATCTCCGATCCTAACTTGTGTAGGGTTGTAACTTCATTCAAGAAGCGAGCAGATCTTCTCATGAAGTTATGGAAGCCTTCTCCTTTTCTCTTCCTGGATGCTATTTCAAAGATGAAAGTTTCAACGACATCCTCAGATCTGTAGGCAAGGTCTCTAATTTCTGTAATCCAATTATGGACCCTCTTGTCCTTGTCTCGTATAGCATCTGCATCCTTCAAGAAGCATTTCATTCGGATCAGCTCCCTTTGAAGTTCCACAACTTGATGTTTCACTCCATGTAAGAATTTTGCCTCCTCACTCAACAAATCACCAATTCTAACTAAAACAGAAGAGACAACAGCCAGCACCATATTTTAGTGGCCAAAGGGAAAATTTCTGCTTCCTAAATTTGTTCTTCAGCTTTTCTTGTTAGGATGCTTGGAGAGACAAATTTCAGTGCGAATTGGTAAGATTAGGTGTGTGAAATTGATAGAAAGAGTTGAGACGTGAGAGAACAACCCGAGGAGAGAGAGAGAGAGAGAGAGAGAGAGAGAGAGAGAGAGAGAGAGAGAGAGAGAGAGAGAGTGAGTGAGTGATGTAAAGAGAGCTTTGGTGATACTCTTTCTTCTGTATTGATTGTTGCTTGGCCCGCTACAGAAGGTGTGAATCGTGTGATGCCTTCCTTAGATAAGGTAATTTTTCAAAATTTCATGAATTTAAAAAATTCATTACATTATTTCATTCAAAAACAAAAAATCTTATCTCAATATCTCTCAATTACAAAACTGTTGAAAAATAAACTTATTTTCTAATGTTTCTAGTTAACACAAGCACAGACATGATACATGCATGTGAGGATAGTTCATATGTGTAGTCAATGAAGTATTTATGTATGTTAGTGAAGAGTCCTATGAATCTCAGTTATGTTGATACATGTATAAGATTATGTACAAGGTTTCTTTTTTTGGTACATCGGAATAACTTACATGAAATAGAGTCCTATATATGCTCGTGTAATCTAATAATTTATAAGAAGTACAAAAAAGTGAAAGTATAAAAAACATATTATTAGCATCTCCAACTAAGGCTGCGTTTGGTTGGGCTTATCTAGCCAGCTTTTTGCTTAAAAGCTGTAAGATAAGCCCAACCTGTTTGGGATGAAGCTTTTAGGCCGTTGCTTTTGGGCTTTTTCAACTGTAGCGGAGCTGCAGTCCAATTAATAAAATGAACAAAGTTACAATCTTGCCCTTACACAACTTGTATATTATCATGGCATATCCCACTATAAAACCATCAACGGATGGTATCATCTGCCTTCCACCGCACAAATTTGCTTGTTGCTCAAGGGAGCTCAAAGCGTACGCCAAGGTCACCGTTGTTGCTTTTGCTATTGCTCCGGTCGTCGATCAGTACTTCCGATGTGAGGATTTCTTTCCCCTAGTGTGTCCTCTCTCTTGTCATCATGGGTTTGAATAATTTGTTGTGTGATGTACAGTATATAGAGTTGCATTGCAAAAAAAATTTTTGGACTTTCAACTTGGGGGTTTTGGTTTCAGATTAGCAAGGTATTGTTATATGTGTATGTTAACTAAATTTGTCGGAGAAATAATGTCAAATCTAGTTTAGAAATTACCAAATTAGGGTTTCAAATTACATCGAATGTGTTAAGGGTTTTCGTTTATGGTTAGTAAGGTATTGTTATATGTGTATGTTAACTGAATGTTTCAGAGAAATAATGTTAGATCTAGTTCAGAAATTACAAATTAGGGTTTCAAATTAGATCGAATTTGTTGGGGGTTTTCGTTGATGGTTTAGTAAGGTATTGTTATATGTGTATGTTAATTGAAGTTGGTGGACAAATAATGTTAGATCTAGTTCTTTCATCACCAAATTAGGGTTTGAAATTTAGATCGAATTTCTTACTTTTCTTGGGAAGTTTTGCTGGTCTTCATTTTCATCCTCAAAGTTGATTTCAAAATACGTACATGTACTTCGACTTGCAATTATAGAGACATTTGGGTTTACGGGGCTTTCATCAGTGTATCATTTAGGGCTTTTGGGTTTATTGATCTTATATTCTCATAATCTTCTGTGTTTAATTAGGCCACCAAATAATTATTTGTGTTTCATAAATTTAGAAATTTGGTTTATTGATCTTCTTTTCACACATTCTCACACCCTATGAATGCATTTCAAGAGCCTGTAAATGCCAACAACAGTGTCTTTAGCTAACAACTTCTTCATTTGTGCTTTTAAACTTCATTTAATCACAAATTCCTTGGTTACTTTCACCCCTGTAAGCGTAATATAAATAGGGTACAAATGCTAACCTTGGGATGAGGATGAGATTCAAAGTTCTGTTGTTTTGTTTGCATTGAAATTTATGTTGCAATTGGATTTAGTTTTTGATCACCAAACCTGAAAACAAATTGACATGTCCCCTAAGGATGTGGCTTGTGATATGCTGGGATTTCTTATCCAACAATAATGTGACTATCAACTTCTTTTAAATATTTTTTTTCTTTCCATATAGATACCATGATATCCCATCCATCCACTGCCACATCTGCATGGCCACCAAGGATGTGCAAATGTGATTTTGGTTATTGTATTGTTAAGATATCGAGATCAAAAGATAATCTAGGACTAGCATACTACTCTTGTCCTTGTCTAGTGGTGAGTTTAAATCACAATATGTTTCTCTAATTTTTACATGAAAGTTATATTATACGTAACACTAACACTTACACCTCATACATCAGACATGTGGTAATTGAATTGGTTAATGTGACCAAAGAGCCAGTCATATACCAACTCATGGGACACGTAATGCATCTGAAGCAAATAATCCAAATTTGGTACACCCAAGTTATGCTATGATTATGAAGTTACAAGCTGATATACACTAACTGCAACAAACTTTACGTGTCTTTAAAGTAGTTCTATTTGTGATATTTGCACTTATCATAATCTTACTATTACGAATGTAATAATGCTTCAGTGTATCTTTAATTTCTTATATAAAGTTCATGAATGTCATTTCCAATACTGTATTAATTTGAATATTATCATTTTCAATATTATAATGTATGTTAATTAATGGTTATAAAAATAGTCAAATGGCTGAACAAACCTCACAAAGATCTCGACCCCCCCCCCCCCCCCCCCCCCAATGAGAGCCGTAGAAGGCCAAAGTACTTTCAACCACCTAATGTGGAACCATCGAAAGCAAGTTGGGATTCAAAGAGTACACAAATCTTCCTGCAATATTTCATTTGCCAAATCAAAAAGGGCAATAGGCCACATCAGTACTTGAGTAACAAGGGGTATTCAGGTGTAATAGAAGACTATTTCAACATTATACAAAAGTTTCATGATCAAAAGCAAATGAAGAACAAGTACGAGGCATTGAAAAAAGACTAGACTTCATGGATGCACTTAAAATCCTAATCATGGCTGCACCGGACTTGGTTGGGACGATGATAGGAAAACCTATACTGTTCCAGATTGCTGGTGGGATAAGATGATTGCAGTACTATCTATCTCTATTTAACTATTCATGTTATGTTATATATACTTATTACATTAGTTCTATTATTGTAATGTTATGTTTTTTTTTTCTTTTTATTTTATTCCATAAACTATAATTGTTTTTCACTTTCATTATATGTCATAATGTATTGATTCCTTTTTTTTAATTACCTCTTTATAGATGTATAAGCAGTGTGCAAGATTCAGAGATAAAGGCATAGAGCATGAGGAGTTAATGGAGATAGTGTATGGAGGGTTGTCATCGACTGAAAAGACACAATGGACTCCTGGTGAGAGTTTGCCTATAACTGCTCTCCTTGATGAGAATATTGGAGACACCGACAATGATTACATTGGTTGTGACAATATGGGGCTGACTGACTTGACAATGGAAGATGGTGGGCCTTCTGATGGAACTCCAAGAAAAAAGGTGATAGGCTGCAAAAGGGTGGATAAACATTTGACAAAGAAGTTTGTGTGTAAGAAGACGAAAATTTCAGGAGTTGCACGTCTTAGCCAAACAATGGACCGCTTACTCGATGTGGTGGAGAGTCAGGGAAGTGAGTTGACTATCAAACAATATGTTGACACCCATAATGCTACGGTTGCTGACTGCCTTGACAAATTGGGTACACTATCTGGGTTGACACTTGGTGATCCATTGTATATGATTGCCCTGAAGCTAATCACAGTCCCTGCAAATAGGGAAGTGTTTATGGGCCTCCCTAATGATGATATCCGTATCAGTTGACTGCAGCAAGAGCGTTTTGGAATGCATTCTGCTTACATGCCCCCACATCCCTATCCTTACCCCCCGCATCCTCCTCCTCCTGGTTACTAATCTGTGTTTTTATTTTCTGTTGGATGATTAGTGTTGGTCACGAATGGTTTTTTTTTTTTTTTTTTTCTATTGGACGAATGTTGTTGGTCTTGGATATTTTTTATTTTCTGTTGGATGATTGATGTTGGTCCTGTTTATTGTTGCATGACAAATTATTGAGTTTCAGTTGTGATTGCTGTTGATTGTTGGATTATAGACTTGTGGTTGTTGGACCAATTAACTTGTGATTACTGTTGTTGTTGGATAGGAGGTTTTTTAATTTTTTAGTTATGATTTTCGACCACAGGGACTTTAATAGGGTTTGATTATAATTAACAGGTTATGTATATAATGAGAACTAATAGGTTATGTATAGTTTTAAAAATCTGATAATGTATGTAGTATGTTATACTCAGAACATCTATATTTTTACTGCATTTGGGTATTCTCCTCTCCAACATCACTTTTGTGAAGTTTCCAGAGAAGAAAACCAGGTGGGCATTCCTTATTCCACTGAACCTTATGGAGCATTCCTCCAGTTTTTTTTCTTGAGTTTCTTAAAACTGATTGAGATTTGGTATCAAGCTTAGTTTTCTTACTCTATCTATTGTTGTTCATCTTTATGTACATAACTCTTATTTCTTAGAGCTTTATGTGTATCCATGGAGTTTACCTAGATGATCAAAGGGTTCTCTCATTTGGGTTTACTAGGGAATTAAAAAAAATGTATGATTTATATTTTAGCAGCAGCTATCATAGTGGGATGATAATGGTTATATTATCTCTTATTTGTAGGTGGTTTGGAATTGACATGAGTGAGGATGAACCGGTGCAACAATATAGATGGATCTAGTAGCTCCAGTGGCATTACAAAGGAGAAAGTTGCAATACTCTATGGTAGGCGCCGCCGAACATTGACAAATATTTTAGTAAAATCCAATTTTGATTGTCTTCAACAGTATCACATGTCTTATGTTGATAAAATGCCATGCCGCACCTCGGCACTAACAGGGTATGATTGGGTGATGGAATTGTTGACTGGTCATGACGAGCGTTGTCACAAAAATCTTCATATGGAAAGTGATGTTTTTTTAAAATTATGCGGTGAACTAGTGAATAAATATGAACTGCAGGTACCCAAGAAAGGGTTGAGAGTTGAGAAGAGTGTAGCCATCTTCTTGTGCACGATAGGAAAGGGGTTAAGTAATTGAGAATTATAAGAATATTTCCAACATTCTGGGGAAACAATTAATCGACACTTTCATTATGTTTTGAAAGCTGTTAAAAATATGGCAGCTCATATTTGTCAGCCAATTAACTATCAGAACTATGTCCACCCATACATTGACAATAATCGAAAATATCATCCATTTAAGGTACGTTTCTAAAAGTTCCAAATATTTGACTGGTCATATAAAGCTGATTGACTTGCATATTTGTAATAGGATTGTATTGGGGCATTGGATGGGACACATGTTCACGCTAGGTTGCCACAAGAGGATGCGATACCGTATTTTGGTAGGAAAGGTTGTCATACACAAAACATTCTTGCAGTATGCAATTTTGACATGTGTTTCACTTTTGTATTTATTGGATGAGAAGGTAGCATGCATAACATGCGTGTCTTCTACAACGTTGTAATGGACCCCAACAAGTACTTTCCGCATCCACAAGGTGGTATGCTGTTAATTTTTTTTTTCTTCAATTTTATTTCAATAAGGCTAAATTTTACTTACTTTGTAGATAAATACTATCTTGTCGATGCTTGTTATCCAAATAAGAAAGAATATTTTGCCCTATATAAGGGAGAACGATACCACTTCCAAGAGTTTCATAACAGAGAGCCGCCCAATACTGAAAATGAGGCATTCAATCAAGTACATTCTTCATTAAGAAGTGTTATTGAAAGAACATTTGGAGTATGGAAGGCAAGATAGGCTATCCTGCGAGATATGCCAGCGTTTGACATGAAAGTGCAAACTGTAATTGTAGGTTGGTCAATGGCAATTCATAATTTCATTAGGCAAAATACTAAACGCGATGAAGTGTTTGATTGTATTACAAATATTGAGGATTTTATGTTGGAGGACGACATGAATGATGCAAACATAAATGAAGAGCACTCCTCTAACTTGATGAGTGATGATGAGGTACACATGAATGCGTCTAGAGATAGGATACGACAACGTATCTCTCGACGTACAAATCGTTACAACCGATAGTTGGCTTTTGGCTTGGACACCTCAAAATTGCGGTTGTTACGTATGCCCATGTTATTTGATTCCACTATTGTATTACCTATATTATTTATCTTTTGTTGTATGTTATGAGACTACTTACGTCTATGTTTATTGTAGATATTGTTCTCAGTTTATTTATGCATCTCATGTTATTCTACGTTATTATAATATATATTCTATTTGACTCTCTAGTTAAAAAATTTACTTTCAAAATTAACTTTCTCAATGTTCTTTTGATTTTCTTCCAAAGGTATGCCATCTCCTTATAATAAATCCTAAACTCAACTTAGGAGTGTTTGCACATACCTTATTTTACTCCCTTATATCTTAAACTTATAACTTATAACTTATTTTTTAAAAATTAATTGAATCACTTGAAAAAAACTATTTAAAAAAATCACTTAAAAAACCTAAAAGGCCTTATAGATGTTATACATTTTTCTAAAAAGTTATCTAAAAAATTTGTTGGAAATAGTTTATGACTTTTTCGCTGCTCAGCCAAACATCCTTTACTAAAAGAAAGGACAACTTAAAACAAAAAAGTCCATTGTATCATAATAAAGTTTCATCAAATAATTACAACTGGTGCCAGTCACTTCTTACCATTGTTTTATATGAACTTTTATTGGGGTTGTTTCCACCGGTGTTTTTTCAACTTGGTTTATATGTGTTGATTTTTAATATTTGCTAATTTCGTAGATAAAAATTTTTTTCTTATAATTTTATTTTAAATAGAATTTGGGTCAAAAAAATTTAAGATTTAAATTCAAACTGTCCAAATTATGATACAAGTTTTTAAAGCATGCAAATCTGAAACTTTAAAAAAATTATATCTCTATACTTAGGTGTCCGTTCAAGCTCTATAATATATGAATTACATGTAACTTTTTTAGAGCAATCTAAATATGTAGAGACAATGGCTCGGTAATGGCTCAAGCCATGATTGGTCAAGCTAACCTATGATGGCTTGAGCGATGTGATAAGATCAGTTCGAATTAAAGTCCAAATTTGCTCAACTTATTGTATATCTAAGGATAGGGTGTTTACAAGTCGGGTTGGGTTATTGGATAGTAATCAACTAACCGAATGGCCAAGCTTTGGTTCAGAAACAATAGAATTGATTTTGACTCAGTTTGAGTTCGGGTACGGTTCGATTTAGATTTAGGTCGATTGAGTTCGGGTTTGGCTCAATATATTTCTGTAGAAGTGGTGGGTTGGTGATTGCACTCTAAAAGTACAATTATAACACCTTAATTTGTCAATTGTTAGCCTTAGTTTAGGAGTTTATATGCTTCTTTAATTAGATTTTAGTATTAACTAAGTTATTTTGCTTTTGTATAGATTTTGAGCTTAATGTGGAGGGTTTTGGGCACATTTCCGATGAAGAAAAAGTGTTTTTCAAAAGGATGCTGTCAATGTTCAAGCTGTTAAACCTGTGGTACAATTAGTTGAAGCACGTAGAGCTAAAACTTTGAAGGGCCATATCTCCCAAACTAGGAAGGCTACCGGAATCCATAATATATCGATTTCATATAACATTCAAAGATCTATTCAAATAAGCTGACTGTATGCATGGTGAAATCCAACCGTACATACGATGGTTGAACTGTACGTACGGTGAACAATACCGTATGTACGGTCTGCAAAAATTTCAAAGATTCAGAGAGCTATATTTAGCATATAGACCACCGTACGTACAATACTGTTACGGTGAACAATACCGTACGTACGGTATCGGTGCGTCTTGTGTATTTTGCAGCTATATCTTCGGGAAATGACGTGATTTCTTGGATCTAACTTTATTTTTAGATTAAATTTTTTGTTAGAACGGACTGTAGAGAGAGAAAATTGATTTGTTTTGTATTTTCTTGCATTTTCTTAGATTTTCTTTGTAAGCAAACATTATTTTCTTCATCAATCAATGAGCAATTCTCAATTCTTCATGCTTTTTTCATAGAATCGAGTAGCTAAACTTTCTCTTGGATGCAATTGTGAAGATCTACTAGGGATCTTCAAGGTCTTTAATAAAGGTATATACGCATTAATGTTTTATCTTATGAATTCTTCAAATTCATATCAATTGTGTTGTAATTTCTTTAGAAAACTTAGATACATAATCACTCTTGGTAATTTCTATGCACAATTACACAAATGGTATAGGTATTGCACAAATTATTATTTGCATATAAGAATCTTAACAAATAGTCATTAATTACATCCAATTGAGTATGAATCACTGCTTATATTGTCAAAATCTTCCGAATTAAGGGTCTGCGGCGTGATCCCTTAATTTGAGTAATTAATCCCTCCATTGAGATACTTGTAGAGAATTTGGTAGATTGGATCAATTGTGTCCAAGACCTTTATTAATTGTTTCAAATTTAGTATAATTGCTTTTTAGTTTGAATGTAATTAGCTTATTTTGGTAGTTTTCAAACTCTCATCATACAAGCATTTTTGGTTTTACTCTTATTTAAATCTCAATTTGTTAAGCAATTCACTAATTCATCTCATTTGGTTGGCTGTTTTGTCGTTTGCATTGCCTATATTGGGTTCGATCCCTCGGAAGAACGATACCGGTGCTTACCGGATTTTACTTTGATAAACACCCGTAAATCTTGTGGGAAGTTCAAGTTCGATACACGATTGAGAGTGATTCAGTTGGGTCGCTTATGGTAGTGATGCACCAACCAAACCATCAAAGTCGGGTTCACAAACCTTGAAACTAATTTCAACTCGATTTAGGTTCGGATGGGTTCAAGGTGTGTTCGAATTCAGGTTGGGTCGGTCGAATTGGCGGGCCGGATGGATTCCTTCGAAACAATTCCCAACTCTCTTCATCATCCAACAGTCGTGTTTTGTGGAGGAAGCCAGATCGGTCAACGTGTTCTGCCCCAACTTCATAACGGCTGGTAAGCAATATTTTGCTTCCTTGGATTTCGAAGAGCTGTTTGACTAGCTCTTCAACTCTCATCGTCAAAATCTCTTTCCTGTTCTCCGGCATAAGGTTAATCAGAATCCTTTGCAAGACATCCTCTTTTTTCCACTGTTGTGATATGCAAGCCCATGCAAATGCATCGAAACGGCGCCAAACAGTTGGGTGATGATAAACCTTTGTGGCAAGAGTAGTCTTTCCCGAGCCACCCATCCCACAAATTGAAATAGCTCGAAATTGCTTGTCTTCATCCACCAAAGCAGCCACCAGTGTTGAATGTCTTCCTGGAACCCCACAAAATCCTCTTCAATAACGTGGGAATAAGTCCGCCTAAGCAGCAGACGTTTCTCTTGCGCAGAACTTGAGCCTCCTTCAGCTCTAGGACTCAGATCTTTTATCCCATAACTCTGTAAACTTGAAGTGAGATTAGAGATCTCGACTTTGATGGTCTTCATCTCCGATCCTAACTTGTGTAGAGTTACAGCTCCATTCAAGAAGAGACAAGATCTTCTTATGAAGTTACGGAAGCGTCCTTTTCTCCTCCTGGATACAATTTCAAAGATGAACATTTCAATGATGTCCTCAGATCTGTAGGCAAGATCTCTAATTTCCGTAATCCAATTATGGACCGTCTTGTTTTTCTCTCGTATAGCATCTGCATCCTCCAAGAAGCATTTCATTCGAATCAGCTCCCTTTGGAGATCTAGAACTTTGGTTATCCACTCCATGTAAGAATTTTGGTTCTGCAACCAAGAAATCACCAATTCATCCTAAAACAAAAGAGACTGTTGCCAGCGCCATTTTTAGTGGCCAAACCGAAAATTTCTGCTTTCTAAATTTTGTTCTGCTTCTTTTCTTGTTAGAACGCTCTGGGTCAATGCCTGGAGTCCTGGGGAGACAAGATTCATCAGTGTGAAATGGTGCTGGGGTCCTGGGGAGACGAGATTCATCAGTGTGAATTGGTGCGAGAGAGAGAGTTGTTGAGACTTGAGAGAATAACTCGAGGAGAGAGGGGGAGGGAGAGAGAGAGTGTGTGAAAGATGTAAAAAGAGTGATTAGACTGAGACCTTTCTTTTGTATTGATTGTTGGTCACAGAAGGTTTAGTGTCCTTTATAGGTAGGGGCATTTGTTTAAAATTTCATATAGAATCTCCGTATTAATATGGTCGCACAGGAAGGCTTTTATTTTGAAAAAAAATTATCATAATAAGCCCTTCAAATTTTAAAAAGAAAATACATGTTGTCTAATTTTTAAAATAGGTAAAGAAATTAAAAATTAATTACACTTTTGCCATCTAAACTAGAACTTAATGTCAATTTACTCTATTGAACTAAAAATAATTCTCTTTTTTAACCATCATAAAATTTAAGATTGAGGATTTGTTTGGTTAAAATTGAAAAAAACAGAAAAAAATAATCCTATGACTATATAAAATCAAATAGTTCTAATAATCTATAAAAACTTACTATTAAAAACCGTCAATTATTGGCCTGTCAATATTAAGAAGATGATAGTTTACCCTAAAAATATCATCGCTGCTTGCAGGGAGAGGGAGCATATTGCAATGTAAACATCTAGTCGCCATTGTTGACTTGGAAACGCAGTCCGTGTCTTTAGGCGTAAAACGAAAATTTTAAATAATAATTTTTATATTTTTAATACTAATTTAAATTTTTTTACTTAAAATTTTGATTTTTTAAAAATAAAAATTATTAATTAATTTAATTTTCCCTATTTTAACAGAGTATTCACTAAATTATAATGAATTTAATCATTCAATAAAAATTAGTTTTTGGTGGGATATTTGTCAAATAATTTGACCAGCATAATACAAAATTGGTTATTCAATCAACAAAGTAATTAATTTACTTTTTAATTTCATTACAACAGCTATTTGTAGACCCACAAATAATAAAAAATTACATTATGTTCAAAATAAAATCAAACAAATATCGATCTATACATTAGAAGGAGAGAGAGTTGTATAGGCTAAACCTTTAATCTTTCTTGTAATGACAAAAGTGTATGTAATTATTTTTTAAATAGTTTTTCCAAGTTAATTAGAGTGGTTAATCTGGGACATTTTTTTCTTACAGGTTTTTTTTTCATTTGAAGTAGGCATTTTCTTTATTTTCCTATGAGTCTTTTTTCATTTAGATTGAGACCATTTTGTATTCTTTTCTCTTTTTTTGTGACCCTTTTCTTATTTAGATTGAAGCTTTTTTTTCAAAAAAATAAGCAAATTTACAAATTTTTTTAAATATAATAAGTAGGGTTTTTAAAACTTACAGCATGTGTAGGACTTAGGGAAGAGGAGGGAAGGGAATGGAAGGAAAAAAAAAAAATGAAGGAATCCAAACACTCTCATATTTACTAGCTTCTAGCTTATAACTTACAGGGCCGCTAAAGGCAGTCGCGATTGTCGACTCTAAAAATAAAAAAACAGCTTAAAAAACTTATAACTTATTTTTAAAATATTGTTTGACTCATCTAAAAAAAACTGCTTAAAAAATTAGTTACTAAATCACAATCTAAAAAACAATTTATAGACTTTACACATTTTTGTAAACTGCTACTTGAAGCTGTATGTCCAAACAGGCCTTTTGCTAAAAGAAAACAAAAAAATTTCAGGCAAATGTGAATACTCTGTTATTGATTTCAAGTCATGTGCTATACATTACAAACATATCGTCGTATTATTGTCAGCCCAACAGCTGTGGGATGGTAAACATTTCAGGCAAATGTAGTATTTCCTGAACCACCCATCCCATAATATCTAGAAATTGATGCCCTTCGTCCACCAAAGCTGCATCCAATCTTCTCTCGTCTTCCTTCAAGAACGGAAAAAGTAATAACAAATTAATTTAAAATAATTTAGTGATGATATTCTTAGACTTACATGTTATATGAACAAAATTTTGTACAGAATTAAATGGCCATGTGGTTCTCTCATTTCAAAATAAATGACCTATATATGCCTCGTTTGGTATAATTTAAAAGCTAACTTTTTAAAATATTTTTTTTCTAGCTTCTTTTAATCAAAATTTTAATTTTTCTTTCTGAGTGTATAGAGTTTTAGCTTATACTAATCCATAAAATAAAAAAAAATTGAATTCGGATTTAGAAAAGTTACCGAAGACACACAAAAAAAAAAAAAAACAGAAAAATCCTAGTGAATTTTGAAAATACCAACGTCTTCGAAAGTGATTTTTTTACAAAAATTTCTTTGGTATAAAATATACCTTAAAAACTGACAATAAAGTTCACTTTGATAAGTGGTTTAAATTAAAATAAAATATTTCAGAGTGTTTTTATTTTTTGGGGGTGCTGGAGTCTGAAGCCAAACACTAAACATAAATTCTTCTAATCCATCCCCATCCCGAGGTATGAAGGCTCGACAAAGCTGAAACAAAACTCGGAGGATCCTTACGGTACAAAATATTTTAGTTTAGTCATATTAATTTATAACACAAAATTCAGTATAATTTGAAAATATTCCATGAGACGTGATAGTATTGTCGTTCTGTATTCATCCTTTGATTTTATTATGAGGATATGGACCTTCTTGGGATGCCAGTTCTTTCACTATCCCTGCCCAAATAATATCATACATTATTTTCCAGTGATCATCAATTTTTGACCACAAGAATTTTCCCGACTTTTTAAAAAAAAATTTAATCAACTATTTAAGGTTTATAAACTACTTCTTCTTTGTGGAGAAATATGGATAAATTTAAGGTTCAAACGTAACATAAAGATTGCAGATTTTTTATTCTTAATTTTATTTTGGTATATGTAGTTTAGGCTATATGATGTATTAAGTATGCATAATAAGAGTTGAGTAAGTGTGAAGGAAGTAGTGGGCCACACATTGTCCATAAAAATTTATGCAGAGTGCAAAGTCTCTTAAGGTGTGTGAGATGGGCAAAGGTCCCTTTTTTTACTATTGGAATAAGTAAAGAATGATACAAAAACAACCCCACGCGGGTTTTGCTTAACGGTTGCGAAACGCCTCTCTCTCTCTCTCTCTCTCTCTCTCTCTCTCTCTCTCTCATCAGTCGCTTGCTTCACTGTAAATGCCCAAGTCCTGTCAAAGTTTGAGGGCTGAGTTGGTATAATTTTTTTATTTTGGTTTTTTACTTATAATTAAAAATTTTATTTTTTGCTTTTATAAATTAAAGATAAAAAAATAAAAAAAACCAAAAAATGACTTTTTTTTCTTATAAATTAAAAAAAAGTTAGTCCAAAAAGTTATACCAAACAGATCTTGAACTCTAAACTCCTTAAGACGAAACTAATGGCTTAATATTTGTCCATTGATTTTTGAGCGAATTACACTAATAATCCTTGTAGTTTATCCTCACTCTCAATTTGATGTCTACAGTTTTAATGGTAACAAAAATAGGTCTTTAATTTTTTAAATATGTGATATTAGTCTAATTGATGACGACTTTGTTAAAGTGGACAGAAAATTATAGCGCTCGTGGAACATGAGTGGCATATTTGTAAATTCACGTGATATTGCTCCCTCTCTCCCTTGTTTTCTCCTTCAACCTTTACCACGGCCACTGGCAACTGTCAAAAATTAATCTTCCCATCTTATAGTACTCCCTTCACCAACAATCTATCCCCCACCACCCTTGGTTTCACGTCCTATCGATTAGCATCAGTAACATACCCAAACCTGTCACCGTCATCCTCCTATCACCAAACGAGAGCTCTAAAACTCAACTCCTCTCTATCTCTATATAAACCATTTATTTTTCTCCATCAAAGTGCAAACACAAACAAATGAACATCCCAAAAAATCATGGTTATGTGTTAGCAATTAATTTGATTTCGACAAAATAAAATATTATTTATGTTTAGATTACATTTAGTTGTACATATGCATATACATATATAAACAGTGGTGAACTCAGGAACTTTTTTCAGTAAAGGCGAAAAATACTCATAAAGTAAAATATTTTAAATGACACTTTTTACATTTTTAATACTAAGTGTAAATTTTTTTTTTATCTAAAATTTGATTTTTTTAGATAAAAAATTATTAATTAATTTATTTTTCTTTCTTTTCAATAAAATCACACTGGATTTAACCATTCAATAAAAATTGGTGTTTGGTGAAGTGTTCACAAAATGATTCGATCAGCATAATACAAAATTAATGATTTAATCAACAAAGTATATAATTTATTTTTCAATTTCACCGTAACGGCTGCTTGTAGAACCACAAACAATAAAAAAATATTTAAACTTTGTTCAAAAAAAATAAAACAAACATCGATCTATATAAAAATACAAAAAAATATTAGCAAGCCGTTTGATGATGTTAACGGTAAGATTTACTAATTTATTTTTAGGTTTGAAGCTTTTGTCTTTGTACGAGAGAGAGAGAGAGAGAGAGAGAGAGAGATTGTGCGTGTGTTATGAGAGTTTAAACTTCTAAATATATATACAATACATGGAGAGAGAGTTGTATAAGTTAGACCTTTGATCTTTCTTGTATTGATAAAAGTTTATGTAATTATAGTGGTTAACCTGAATTTTTTTTTCTTATGATTTTTTTTTTCATTTGATGTAGGTCTTTTCTTTCTTTTTTTTATGAGTCTTTTCTCATTTAGACTGAGGCTTATTTTTCTTTTCTTATGTGCCTTTTTCTAATTTAGATTGAGGCTTTTGTTAAAAAAATATCAAAATTATACAGAATTTTAACTATAATAAGTAAGATTTTTAAAACTTAGAAGCTTTAAAAAATTGAGAACCTAAAGCGATTGATTTTTTAACTTTACACTTGAAATGAGTATTGGGTTTAGCGGGCGAAATTTATTTTTAATTAGGTCGGGTAAAAAAAGTTTATTTTATTTTCTCCAAATTCCAATGAAGGCGGCCAATGCCGCTCGGCGAAGCATCGGTCCACCTCTGTATGTACATACACTACTAACCCATTTTGGAATGTACTGTTATAATTGATTTCCGATGGACTATTATGAATTTAATTCCGTGAAGCCATTTTCCAATGACACCACACCAAAACTCATCTTCCATGCGATCAATTTTTGTTAGGACTTGTATTGTCTTAGTAAATTTTGTGAACAAAACTTTTGTAGTATTACTTCAATTGATCTTTTATGTAGATGAGTTTTAAGGGCTTGAGTGATATGTAGTTGTATAGAGTTGAGTGTTCAAACAAACAATAAAGAGTGTTTGAATGACTCGTAAAAGGGCTTTGATTGTAATTCAAATTTAAGTTGTAATTGTGTGTTTCGAATATGTGTTTGAATCCATTGGAAGTAAGAGTACAAGTTGTTAAATCTGAAGTATAAACATTTTAAGCACATAAAGCTAAATCTTTGAAAAAACACAACTCAACGCTCAGATCTCCATTTCGGGTACACAGTATATCAATTTCATATATCTTTTCAAGATTTGTGGGAATATGAAAGTTTTTGAGTCTAGAGGCTCGCGTTGTTTGGGCACTCCCTTGGAGCTGCCTCAAGAGTTGAAGAAGCAAATAGTACTTGACGCTACCTTTGACACCTCATTGGAGTTGCCTCGAAGTTGAGACAGCAGCTTGGCGCTCCCTTGCCACTTCCTTGTTGCCGCGGAATTGATTTAGCACCTTTCCTATTCATCTAGGACTCTCTCTCAACTCTTATATAAAGCTAAGTTTGATTTCTAAAAGGTGTGAAAAATTTTAGAGAGGTTAAAACATATTTTAAAAGAACTTTGAGAGCTCCTCTGAAATCCTAGCACCTGGTGGTGCCTCCTTAGCGAAGAAAAAGAACTTCATTTTATATCTTAATTACATTATTCTGTTATGAATCCTTTAGGAAAGTTGATGAAAAATTGTCATGTACATTGTATATATTTGCAAAAATATGATTTTATATCAAAAGTAATCTTATATTATTACAATAATGAGATTAATTATAAGCATATCCTATGAACTATAACTTAGTATAACTATGCCCCCTAAACTCTAAAACGTAATAAGTTGACCACCTGAACTACTAATTTATATCAATTAACCCATTGTGTTAGAAATATATTAGCAATCAGGTAGGAGAGTACGTAGATGAAAATTATCATGTAATACACATGTTCACAAAAATTCATTTTATCCCTTAATTACATTATCTTTTTAAAATAATTATCTAATGACTGAAATACTCCTTATTTTACCTCTATATTTATATGTCCATTCAAAAGACATTTCATTCATTATTCACATGTCAATTCAAGAGACGTTTTGGTCATTAAGTAATTATTTTAATAAGAAAATATCAATTTAGATATAAAATTATACTTTTTTTTAAACATGTACTACTCAAATAACAAATTTTTATCCATTTTCGTAGCAGATTGCTATAGGAGGGATTGATTGATATAAATTTGTAGTTCAGGGGGTCAATTTGTTATATTTTAGAGTTTAGGAGTATAGTGATACTCAGTCATAGTTCAAGAGGTATTTGTAATTAACTTTAATAATTATCAAATGACTAAAATGCCTCTTGAATGTAAATATGAGGATAATCCAAAATAAGAGGGTCAATTTTAATATAAAAATCATACTTTTGTAACTATATACAAATCACATGACAAATTTTCATTCACTTTTTTTTAACAGATTGCTAACATATTATTTACAGAATATATTAATTACTGCAAATTAATAATTAAATGAATCAATTTGTAATATTTTAAAATTTAAAAAGACTTAATAATACTGAATCATAATTTAGAGTGTGTTTTTATAATTATTCATTTGACTTTTGCTCAAACATTCTACATTAGATATTAATGCACTGAAAAGTCTCTGTAAGCGTGTGTAGGTGGGTGTGAGAGGGAGAAAGGAGGGAAAAACTGCTGTTTATGTACACCGTTGGAAGAATGATACAAAATGTCAAAACCAACCCAATTGGTTTTTGCTTGACCTGTTGACAAATGGCATCTATCTCTAACCCATTGAATGTAATTGTGGACCCTCTTGTCTCATATAGCATCTGCATCCTCCGAGAAGCATTTCATTCGGATCAGCTCCCTTTGAAGACCACAACTTGATCTTTCTTATCCAGAGCAAACTTGTGGCTTATTATTTGTCCGGTCGATATTTACAGCAAGCAGATATGGACTTTCTTTGACATGCTGATTCTTTCTTATCCTTTGCTGTAATGATAACATACACTTAATTTTTTTTTTTTTGTTGATAAATTGAACCTTTTTTTTTGTTTCTTTAATTCTCGTAAAAAAAAAAAAAGTTGCTGGCTACTAGTAATAATCTACTTATTTGGTGTCAGCCCATGTATTGCATGGGAAATAAAACTTCTATAACTCCATAATAGAAATATTTTAAATAATTAATTCATAAAAAATTATAAAATCTAAATTATGCATCAAAATTGAGACTCATCCTTCAGAATTAGTGTTAATAAATAATTAATCCTATTTTAATAGTTTTTTTAAAAGATTTTGAATCTTAGTGAACTATTGTTCGAATAAAAACGACATATCTCTTATTAATTATGAAGTAGTTTAATAACACTAAAAAACACTTATTCATGATTAACTCGTTCCCAAAACTACAAAAATGGAGTTAGTACCTCGCAAGAGTGCGGGAGTCGCGATAAAGTATAAACCGGTAATTCGGTATCGTTCTCTCCCAAGGAACCTAGCCAAATATAGGCTATAGCACTCAACTCACACTAGCCTAACCTAGGATTGATTTGCAATTATGTGGGGGAATTGGATCTAAAATAAAATGAAAAATAAAAGGACCGAAAATCTTTTGATTTTTGATGGGGGTTTTGAATTACTAAACTAGAGTAATAGAAATTAAAGTAATTAACTAGGCAATTAAAGTAAAGCAAAGCAAATTGAAATTAAATTTAAAGCAATTAAAATGGAAAGCTTGGATATGATTGATTTAATCCACCAATTCACAACAAGAATTTCAAAAGAGGATTTTTATAACTCAAATCAAGAATCACACCGTGGATTCTTGATTTGGAATATTTTAACCATAAAACCTTGAGTATATATTTAGTTGAGTGTATAAATTGCAACAATTAATAGAACCATAGAAACAAACCTAGAAATGTGCAAGATTTATACCAATTGTTGAATTGTGCATAAATATTACCAAATGAGTTATGAATCTAAGTTTACAAATAAATTCAACACTCAACCGAATAGAACAATCGAAATCTAGGAATAAAACTTTAAAGTTTATGAATCCCCATTGAAATACTTGAAGATGCTTGGTGAATTTTCACAATCACACCCAAGATAAATCTAACTACTTGAGCTCATCATAAAAGCATGTAAAAATATAAATAAAGCATAAAGAGAATTAAATCTACAATTTACTTGAATGTTAAAATTGTTTGGTTACAAGAAAAGTGAAGGAAAGTGTAAGAAAGTGAAAGAAAATACATTACAATGAAAAAAAGTTACAATTTCTACTCCTACATTAACATTACAAACATAAATCTAAGTTAAAAATGAACAACAACATAAAAAACCAACCTTAGAGGAGCTCTCCTGTCGCCCCCTTGGCTGCTACAAACCCTAGCTATCCTCTTTTTTTCATTTTTTCGAACAATACAGCTTTATGCTCCAGATCTGTATCGATCGATCAATCGGCACTGTTCACCAATCGAACGGTCGATCGGTTACTTTTCATCCCTCCACTTTGAAGCTTGATTTTGACCACCTTAGAGGCCGATTCAGTCGATGCATATTAGAGGACAAATTGTAGCTCTTGACGTCATCTTTCCAATGGCACAAAAATTAGCTCAAACGGATATTGAAGTAAAACGATATGGCCAGAATACCAAGACAAGTCTGAATTTTCATGACCAAATTATTCGCCTTGAACCCGCTTTGATTATTCTTACTTTTTTTTTTGCCTTTGTTAGCTTATATTACCTACAAAGCACACATAAAACATAATCAAACAAATATCTAACTAAAATAAGAAAATTAACACTAATATAAATCTAACAAAGTGTGAATTAAGGACTTATGATTACACTGTTAGGGTGTAATCAATGATATCAACTGTTATTTTAAATAAAAATAAAATATATTCTAAGTAGTATACAATAAAAAATATCTGATTCCATTATTTTACATAAAACTTAAATGTAACAAACAATTTAATTGGGAACTTAATGAATTTCTTTTTAAAATAGGAAACTTAATTGGATTACTATAAATGAATACAATACTCAAATAGAAAACTCATATATATCTATAGGTATTGTAGGTGGGATTTTTCTGGAAGGCTGGGCCGAACTCTCAGGCCCGAAAATGGATGAGTTTAGGTATCTCCTGCAAGACGAAGATGTTAGAATGGGTCGACCCGTAAAGGGCCGATCACACTCCGAAGATTAAGTCAGCAAGCTTAATCGATGAAGACGAATGAGAGTGGTCAATATTGGGGGTTAACTGTCCATACCTGACTCTCGGTGCCTTGGGTATTTATAGGACTTTCGAGGGAGTGTGTTCTGCCTTAGCCTACCAGCAGGCTCTCATGGCCTGCTGGGTAGGCGTCATCATTGACGCCGCCTGATTATCCACAGGGTCTGGCGCACCGTCGTGAAGGATTCCGGCTGACCGGACGTGCACGTTCACGTCGCGTGGGCAGCCGCATGTGTATTAAATGCGAGTCAACTCTGCATTTAATGCGTAGAGACCGCTAGCGATTTGGGCCCGCATTTCGTGGTTTGGGCTGTGTTGTGAGGGAGGTCGGCAGTCTGGCCTTCCCGCTAATTCTGATCTGGGCTACCAAAGTGGGCCCAACTTTAACTTGCGCAGATTGGGCCTCATCCATTGGGCTGGGCCGGGGGTTACTCCCCCACAGGTATAACCCCAAATAAGGAACTCATGCATATCTTTACATATAAAACAAATGCTAAATATTTTAATTGTATCTAATTCTTTTTACAATAGAAGTTATTAAACAAATAGGAAATAGATTTAACCCCAAATAAGGAACTCATGCATATCTTTACATATAAAAAAAAATGCTAAATATTTTAATTGCATCTAATTCTTTTTACAATAGAAGTTGTTAAACAAATAGGAAATAGATATAACCCCAAATAAGGAACTCATGCATATCTTTACATATAAAACAAATGCTAAATATTTTAATTGCATCTAATTATTTTTAAAATAGAAGTTGTTAAACAAATAGGAAACATAATGGGATAAACATCTATATTGCCCTTATGACATGACATTTTAAAAGTATAAGAGTATAGAGAGTGTCACCTAAGCGTTACCTTAAAAAAGACAAAATATAGGGGGCGAACACAACTTATATATATAAGATTGTCCTTGTGAATGAGCTAACTCTCTATACTCTCTTATGCTAAGACTGGCTACCTTTGTGCTGGTTTGCACTTCTCTCGTAGCAACAATTGTAGCACCTACCTTGCATGAGAAACAAGACCCTATTCAGTGCTTCATAATTGCCTAAGTTTCACTTACACTCCCAAATTATTTATGTATGAGTTTTTGCAAAAGACAATATCTGTTTGGTGGGGTATTTTTTGAGCTTTTTTAGTTCGGCTTTTTTTTTAATAGTTTTTTAGCTTTTAAGCCTCCAAAAATTTTTTTTATGAGTTTTAAATATCCATTTGGTACAACATTTCCTGAGCTTTTTTTAGTATATGAAGAGAACAATGCTCCCCTAACTAATCAAGCCAACTAAACCACTAAAATGTTGACTATGCACGTTATCATAATTTCAACAGTAGCCATGCACAAAGTCACACTACAAGAAATTTGACTTTTAGCGAGGAAAGTATTGGCGAGGGAACCAAATTTCACGCAAAAGATACCCTTTTAGCATGGAAAACCATGAGGACCACATTTAGTGACAAACAAAAAAATTTCTCGCAAATACTCGTTGCAACATGTCTGGTGAAAATATTTTTTGGCGGGATGTGTGGCGGGAGAGTGAATTTGCAAGGAAAAGTAAAATTCCTCACGAATGGTGATTGGGCAAAAAGTATTAGCGAGGGGTCGAATAGATCGTCACTAAAGGTTTTGAACAATTATTTTTGCGACAAAAGCATCTGGTTGCAAAAAACCACTTCAATGCCTATTGGCGTCGAATTTTGTGCTTGTCACTGATTCTAAATGTATAAACTTTTCGCAAAGCATACTATTCCTCACTAGACGTATAATATAAAGACTTTAGCGAGGAACTAGGAGGTTCCTTACTAAAAGAAGTAATCCATATATGTTATAGCGACAAAATACAAACTTCCTTGCTAATGGTAACCACAAAAATAACTGGAGGGAATTTTTTGTTTGGCGAGAAAAATTTATTAGCGAGGAGACATAAATTCCCTTGCTAATGGTGTTTAGAAATTAGTGTTTAGTAAGAAAATTATAGATTCCTCGCTAAAAGGAGCAACCGGTTTTTAAGGGCATGATAATTAAAACTTTATATGATATGTGACTATGATTAATTTTAATATATTATTTCTACTTATAAAATATTAGTATAATACTACTACTTCTACTTTAAAAAATTGCTATTTATACTTTGACATGTGGGAAAACTAATAAATAAATGTATGTAACTAGTTTGTCCCTTTTTATGTAAATACCAAATTATTTGGCATTTTCACTTAATAAATTATATTATATATAAAAACCTTTATAATAAATACATATCTATTAAATATATATTCATTTAACGTGGTTGTTTTATTGCAATTTAAAGTCATATGTTCAAAACATGGAAACAACATGTTCGTACATAGAAGGTAAGACTGCATAATCGTATGAAAATGTCTAAACCATTATGAGAAATTACTTTTTTTATTTTTATTGATCAGTCAGAGCATGTTTTGGCGTAGCGGTTAGTTTGTTCCATTGAGACTTAGGTTTCACAAGTTTAAAGTACAGAAGGTTAGGTCATGCATATCTAACCATGCCCAAATTTACAGTAGAGGAGCCTTGTGTACTAGACAAACATATGTCTGCACGCGAGAGGTAAGATTGTGTACAAGTGATCCTTTTTAGACCTCGAAGTGGGGGGAATCTCGTGTATTGAGTTATCATTTTATATATTCTCTCATTGTGACTAATAATTGATTGAACTTGAAATATTTAACTTTTGTAACTAAATAATAAATATTTTATGTATTTCAACTTTTTTGGTGCCTAAATTTAGGTTCAATAACTAATAAATTGATCCATTGGAGTACTATAAACTGCTACTTCTACACAAATCTATCGGGCCATTTAGGAGTGTGCAAAAGAATCTCTCATGTCGGAGCTTGTGTTTGATCATACTTTATGTCATTTGTTATAATGGATTTTGTTCTATCTCTTTTGGAAATTTTGTATCTGTAATGAATTAACTCAAAACTATACAAGCAGCACCGACCCAACCCAGCTTAGCCAGAACCGAGGAATCGACCCAAACTAATATGAACTGAGTCAGGTTGGTTCGGTTTGGTTTGATCCCATGGGATGATCGGTTTGATCTTGGGTCCAAAATCTTGGAACCGATGAAGATCGGTTCGATTCTAGGTTAGCCAGCAATCCAAACCAAACCGACCCATGCACACCACTAGGGCCATTCCCGAACCCAACCCAAACCAAACCGAGTCGAAATCAGTTACATTGTATTTGGACCCGAGATTGGCAGTTCAGATAGTGGGTCATTACCTAACCTGACCCGTGAACACCCCTAGTCCAAACCCATAAAAACAAACTACTTTAAGTACCAGCTTAAAAAAAAAGTCAAAAAGGTAACTATTAAACAACCAATCTCCATTTGAGTTGTTTGCGGGTCAACCTAGCCAGTCGATTCTACAATTAGAATGATGGACTTTCATATGTTTTGAATGAATAACATTTAAAATAGGATTGATTTGGTGGGATTTGAAAAAGAAAAATGAAAAACCTTGAAATCCTTTTGCAATTAATTAGTCGAATTTTATGTGAATTGGAAATAATTAATTCTTAATTGGTAGATAGTTACAACTTTGCTCTCCTTTTTTTTTTTTTTTTTTTTAAAGTTTTTTTTACTAGCCTAATCTAAGAGCACTATTGTCATTAAAATATTTTCCTTTTTATTCCCTACAAGAATATTTTCCTTTTTAAGTTTTTTTCACTAGCCTAGTCGTTTGTGGCTGAGAGAGGTTGTTCTCTCTCTCTCTCTCTCTTTCTCTCTCTCTCTCAACTTCTCCTATGCTTTGTTTCCAAAATCTTCCACTGAACTCCAAAGATCCAACTCCTCCCTATCTCTCTGTTTCCTTCTTCTCACGGGGCTCGATGGTGGCAGATGCACGGAGAGAAGAAAACCTCTCGATTAGTCTTCAATCGTTATTCTCTCTCTCTCTCTCTCCCTCCCTCCTTTTTGTTCAGTTCTCGTGTTCTTTGTGTTAAAAACCCTAAATCTATCAAAGTTCTTAATTGCCATGGCTATTCTATCTTCAGAAACTCAAGGTATGTTTATTTTTTAACAGTTTTTGTTTTATTTTTTGTTCTGCCTTTGTCTATCTCAATTCCTTGTAATCTTTGTCCATGTCAGAACAATTCTCACCAATTATGTTTGATTTCTTTACAGGTTTAGGGCCGTTTGTGTTTGTTTTGTTTTGCTTTTAGATTTTGTTAAGGTTATGGAGTCAATTTCTTAGATTTAGTTTTCATTTTGTAACTTTGTTTTGGTTATTTTTGCTTTTAGAATTTCTTGAGGATGCAAAAGCTACAAATTTTTCATTCTAGAGTCACCATAGTAATACTAACTTCCATGGTGCAGTAATAGCAATGGGTGGATGTGCGTCATACCTAAGGTGATTTACAATAAGCAAGATAAAAGTGGCTTTTATTTCTTAAAACAAAGTCTATGATGTGCTTTTATTTTTATTGGCGTGTGAATTAAAATCTTCACGGATCTTATGATTTTACAGTGACAAGCCTAGGAAACATGATTTGGAGATCCTCAAAAAGCTTGTATTGCTTGATGGGTATCGTGATAGCCAAGTACGATTTTTTTTTTTGTTTAAAGCTTAGTTTGTTTCAATCAAATTGCTATGTTCAAACTTTCCAGTGCTATAGAGTGTGCTTCTGCTCCTTTTATTCCAGGTATGCTTCGGTTCCTCCCTCCCCCCAGGTTCTATTATACTTTCAAGATTTTTGGTCTTTAATATTTAATATGGAGGTGCCATGTAAATGCAAGAGTAGATGAAGAAAAGGAACATATGAACGAAAAAAAAATTCATTTTTGTGACATTATTGCCCCAAAAAATAAAAGCAAATTAAAGAAAGGGAAAGTAAAAGAATGAAAAATCTGTGGAATGCCTATTAGGAGGAGGCCCCATTAGAGAGGTGAATACGAAGATCCATTTGAGGTTTTTTCACTTGATGTCAATAGAAAGGTTGATGCTTATGAAGCCTATTTTTTTTGGGTATCCTCTATAGTGGCTTTTTGCTCGGGAACGTTTTCTTCTTACATATTAGTCATAATAAATTTGCTTAATACTTTTGTTTAAATCATCTGGCTTATATAATATATGCGGTTTAGTGATGTAGTAATTTCAGTATTGTTTTAATCTTGGCTTTTTCTCTTGGTGAAAACAGTGGCATCTTTATGTAAGAAATTTCGTCTTTAATTGTCTTTTTTAAGCCATTGCAATTTGAATGAGTTTAATTTTGTCTTTTTTAGTTGCTTGGTGTAAACAATGGCATTTTATGTATGAAATTTCGTCTACGATATTCTTGTGTATCTGAAATACAATTTGAATAAGTTTAATTTTTTTCTTTTGTAAGGGAATCCATATAATTAATGAGATACGTTGACTACATAGTTTATGGCTTGAGATATTGAGTTATTTGATGATGCTGCAAGGGGAAATGACAAAGTTTTAGGAGGCAAGAAACATACATCAAACTGAGATAAATAAAAACATAAAGGTTTGGTTTTAAGTCCATATGTTAATTCTTTTACCTTCCTTGGGTCACTGAATTAATATATTGACTGATGTTCAGTACCTTTTTTTTCCTTGCCAATATATCTTTCTTGATGCTCATGGTAATTTCTTTTCCAATTCAATTTTGTTTAGTCTCTCAATTTTTAAGTAGTTAAAACTAACCACTTATTCATTTGGATTTTATCTCATTATTTCACCTCTCTTTTGATTTTCATATGAAACATTAGATAAAGCCATTTTCTCTGCCTTCTGATTCAGTATCTCTCACAACCTGAAGTTTTCGGCTTCTTCATGGGGTGAGATCTGTGGTCTTCATCACCAGTATGTATTTCAGGCTTGTTGATGTACATAGGATCTAGGTTGTTTGTCTATTGTTTGTGTCTTTTTGTTTTTAATGTACATAGGATTTGGGTTGTTTTGACTCCTTACTTGTCTTGGGCTTTTTTTTGGGGTTTTCTTTCTCGTTTTCCATTCTTAGATGGGAGGTGTGAATTGCGAAGGTTTCCATAGCATGACCAAGGTTGGGTGTTCTATTTTTTGTTGTATTGTTTTGTTTCCTGTATCGATTTTCCTCATGTTTCTTATTACTTTTCTAGATCATTCTTATATTTGGTTTTCTGGTTGTATTGTGTTCCACCTATTTGAAGATTCAACTCTTCTTTTTTCGATTCATCATTTTTTAGCGACTGACTTCTTTGTTCTGTTTTTGTTTTTTCTTTTGTTTCTTTTCTTTTGGGAATGGTTCATTAGCATTGTGATGTTTTGCTTGTGGTGTTGGCGGTGTAAAGCTACTACTGGTTTTGGGGGAAAATCGAATTCAATCCCCAATGAATGGGAGTAAAGAACATTTTATCCCCTTTACTTTGCTTATTTTTTTATAACTCTCTATTCTGTCTAAACATGAAATGTTTATTGTTGGGGCTGAATACTTTGTTTCTATCTTGTAGGCCAAAGCTGATAGTCCAACTTCTACGGCTTCTAAAACTGGTATGCTTTTTTTGTGTAGATAAACTTTTAATCAATTCATATGTATTTTAGTTGGGTTTGAGCTTTTCCTCTTTTTCCCATTAAGTTGGCAGCGTTACACCATTGGTGTGTATGTATAAATGTTTAAATTTGTGTTTTAAGTACTATAAGGGGAGAGAGGATGTTGAAAGTTCTTGCAAAGCTGAGAGAAAAATTTGTTTGGTACGAGAAAATCTTTGGCCGCTTTGGAAGATTGTACTTCAAAACTGGGTTTCCTTTTTTGGTCATTTCTTAAATAAAAATGTTGCTGAGCATTGTGTTGGGGTTCTTGAGATCTTGGTTTTTTATTTTTCTTTCTTTTATGTTTTATTTTATTCTATCTTTCTTCCTAAGAGTATGCCTAATATCCATATAGTTTATTTGTCCAATTTATTTGTCTATATATGTTTTTGTTTTCCTTTTGGCTGTGGATTTAGTGGCTATTATTTTGTTCGAAGAAGCAACTTTGTAGGAATAGGGACACTTTAGATAGGGGTTTGTCATATTTCTTCTTTAATATTGTTCTCAGTTTATGCATAGTTGAGGATGCCATTTAACAGCTGCTTGCCGATATCTCTCATTCAATTGAGATGAACCATTTTATATTATCAGGTTTTTCTACTAATTTATATGCACTCTAACAGAAGTAAAGCGGGGAAATTGAGAAAAGAATGAGAAAGGGAGATGAGACTGGTTCAATTCTATTGAAATGTTGCTTTTTAAAATATACTTTAGAACAGTTTTGGTTGAAAGCTCAATAGTTCTCTTTCCTATAGATGTTTCATCTTGATTGGTTTTTTTTTTTTAAATTTTTTTTATCTGTAATTGTGTCTGAGAGAGAGTTCAATTTTTTCTATAGATGATTTCGACATCAAACTACCTACATATATGCAATGATTTATTTCTTCCTAAAAGCGTAAATAAACTACAGACTGATAAGTGAATCAAGTAGAATTCAAGAAGAGGAAATTTTCTGGTTAAAAGGAAGGCAAATATCAAAATTGAAAATAAATGAAGAAGAAAATTTGGCGATGTTTGATCATGATGTTTGTTCATAAACTTATATTTGCAGATATGAAGAGGAAAAAGTTACAAGAAAAAAATGCTTTGAAGAAGGGATATACTGAGATATCCCAAGTGGAAGAAAGAGAAGATGCCAAAGAAAATAGAAGACACACGGGTTGCAACGAAGGATAGCTAAACAAATAGGTATATTCCTCCCCAATAATCCTATTGATTGCATGATCTTTAGACTCAAAACATACATGATATTTAAATTTTTAGAATCTGAACGCAAAAAGAAGTATTCTTGAAATTAGAGAATGAAAAGAAAGACAATGTAGCATGATTCAATTATATATTTTGGTATACTTATTTGGATCTTACATTTTGCAAAAATGGCCTTAAGAAACATTGGCATCCTGCATATGTATATATGCATATACATATTACATAGAAAAGCCTTAACTACATTAATATTGCATAAATTGATCCTCACTATTAACTAACATAGCTGCTTTATGGCATTTCACATTATAAACTTAGTAACAATGTCACAAGCATGTTAATTATGTTCTATCTCTATCACATTGATTTGACAGCTCACCACTCAACATTAAATCTCTTGTTTGACATAAGAGGCTTAGGAGGTCATCAAACTAGGCTCAATTACCAATTGCTCAATAGGATTTTGCAAATTCCTATGGTTAATATATATTTTTTATATTATAATTAGCTCTTGAATTGGTAGAGAAGAAGCTACACTAGCTCGCATATCCTTCAAGTTTTTTTCCTTTTTATTTTACAGAAAAATAGAATACATGCTAGGAATTAGAGCAACTCTGTTCATGAATTTTTGCTATTATTGTTATTGCTATAGATCATATTATTTTCACCATTTTGGTCTGGCGTATTTTCCTTCCAATTTTCATATCCATCAAGTAATTGTTTTGAACATGTTGGCTCTATGCTTATAAATATCTTTTAATAAGAAGCAAGGACACTTTTATGGATTCTAAGCAAGGACTTCAAGCAAGTCAATAGGTGATTCGATTTAACAAATTCATTGCGAAAGGAGGAGGTATAAAAAGAAATTTCTTGTAATAACTGTGTTACTTCATATTTTTCTCATCATTAAATGTTGTTCTTAACCTTTTCTGCATTGAGTTTTCATTTTGTTGTAAACCTTGGAATAAGGCTTTGTTGCAAGAACACCTAAGAATAGTGAAATTGAAGCCTTTTATGTTCTTTCAATAGGGAAACAATAAAAGTTTTGTCCATTATTTTTTAAGTTGTTTCTTTGAGCTTTCTGGTCAATGAAACCTGAATCAGCTAACATCAATTCAATATTGTTTGATATTGTTACATTTTATTATGAGGTCAAATGAAGTCCAATGAGAATTTGTGAAAATTACAGATTGACAAGATTCTTAGTGCAATCTGTATATTACCCTCATAGAATTTCCATTTCTAGTAGTTGTATTGGAATTCCATATTAAAATATTTTAACTCAATTTACATTTCTTAATTTTTTTCCCCCTTGCATATAGGGTTAGCTTATTGGTAATACATGATCAACTTCCTTTTGTTGTACCGTACCCCCAAGGAAAGTCAAATCCCCGTTGCCTCCTTGAAAGAGAGAAATAAAATATTATGATGTGTGTATCGAGGGAATAGTCACTTCAAAGTGAATTCTCCCTAGATACATCTGTTGTGGCTATTTCTTTTCTTTTAGTGTGATATTTGCCTGTTTATTTGTGATGGTAGAGTTGATTACCAGTTGATTTTTTGGGTTTTTGTTTGAAATGCTAAATTGTGTGTTGATGATTAGTGTAGTGACCCTCCCGCCTTGCCCCCCGCTGATCTTTTCTAAGTTAATTCGAGTCAATTGAGAATGAGTTTGGATAAATAAATGTGAGGTGGTTGAAAGAAATGTTTTAGAAGGTGGTTTTAATTAACAGCTTTTGTGATTAGTAACAGGTATCCCATGTGTTTTTGTTAAAAGCCATGCCATGAAATTACGAGTTGAGAGATTATCTACTAAATGGTATACTGAATAGCAGGGGATAAGAGTTGAGAGATTCAAAGGAAAAGAAGAGAAACATATGCTTGAGAAAAATAAGCTAGAAAGATAGACATGTTATTTGCTAAGAGTTAAGTTAAAGAAGTGTGAGAAATGGTGTCATGGTTGTACTTCTTATGAAAACAAAGAAATACTTCTCATTTTTTAGGAGGAAAACAAAAAAATCAAATAAAGACTAGAAACAAAAACGTTTCTGTTATAGGGCTACAAAATTGAGCATTATAGAATCAAAGAAAACTACACACATGTAATTAAAAGTTATCAAAAGATAATTAATTATGAGATATAGTTATTTGAAAATAACTGTCACATGAATGAGAATTGTGCCTAACTGTTGCTAATTTTTAAATTTGTGTTATTTGGAATATAGTTTATATTAGAAGAAGAAACCTTTCGTCATTGCTTCTGCAAGATATGACTTCAGAAATTGAAATTACATGCATTATATACTACTAAGTTAATGGTTTAACTTGTTTCTTTGCCCCCTCTCCTTTCTTCTTATGTCACAGGATTATGATCTATACCACATGATTATGATATATACGAAGAAAGTCCTAAAACTGCTCATTTTATTTATTTTGAGACAAAAAATCATGTAAAAACTATGTATCATCTCACTAAGATGCTTCTCTGTATAATATTTTGAGTAGCATTTGATGACACTTGGCAAAATAGTTAAGCTTTACATGAATGATTTCTTATTCATGTTTGTTGTCTTCTTATTTTGTTTTTAGTTCAAGGGCAAAATGAATACTTCAACCAGGAATTGACTTGCCCTTAATTTGATGCTTTTTTATTGATAGACTTTTGTAGGAACACCATTTTGGATGGCTCCAGAGGTAATACAAAATTTGGAAGGATCCAACGAGAAGGTATCTCTTAAGGTAGTATTTTTGGGGTTGTTTTGTCTCATTTTGTTTTTGTCATTACCATAAGGTGGTCCTCCCTTTCAATTTCCTTTTTAGCCTTGCCGAGCCTTACGATTGCCCTATGCTTGAACCTTTGCTTGATGCAGGCAGATATTTGGTCTCTAGGGAAGAGTAGTACTACTATTCCATCTAGTTTAATTTTTTGTAGCAAATCCTAAGTAGTGTTGTAGTGTTGTTGGGTACTAAAATAGCACGTTTTTTTGAGCAAATCCTAAGTATTGATATCAGTGAAGTGTTCTCTCTTTTAAAGTTTATCTATATTTTTTTTTAGTAGCAGACCTTCTAGTTTATTAGTTTGCCATTACTCTTATTTTTGTTATAATTCTTATATCTTGTCTTATGTGCAGATTATTGATTGAGGTACGACACCTTTTGCAGGACATAGATTAATGAAGTATTAGATGACAGATAAATTTAATTCTGAATTTGTTTTTGTGCTTTTAGATAATAGATTATTTTGTTACAATTTTGTGCTTATTGGATGAGAGAAGCTCACAACTGAATCTTTTTTGGGGTATTTTGTTTCTATGCATTTACTTCCTGAGTATAATTTTTTGGATTTGAACTTCAGATGTTGGAAATGTTTGTAAATTTCACAAGTATTTTTATGATATTCTTTAGAACTTCTTTATATATTTTTTAATGGATGTATGCTTGGAAATATAGTATGGTTGTGAATGCACAGCAAGGGAAACTTAAAAGAGTAAATAATAGCAGTAGTCACTTTTAGTAAGAAAAAAACTATTATTGCAAGTTAGATATTGTGTATTTAGCAAGGAAAAATTCTATTAGCAATGAAACAACTATGCCACAAATATGCGTGGTGGTTTTATCGTATGTCTTTTAGCAATGAGAAATTTCGTGATAAAAATTAATATTTAGCAACCAAAAACTATTGTCACTAAATTTTTAATATTCTTTTGTGATGACATGCTAGCAGCTAGAACTCATGGTCGCTAAACGTCTAATATTTTTTTTGCGACGACAAGCTAGCAACCAGAACACATCGTCGCTAAATGTCTAATATTTTTTTGTGACAATTGCTAGCAACCATAACCCATCGTCGTCAAATGTATAACATTCTTTTGTGACGATAAGCTTGGTGCTAAAGTTCATCTTAAATGATTTTCATAATAGACTTTTAGCGAGGAAATAAAGACATTTAGCGTTGAAACTTACGCGAGGAATGAATTGCATCGCAAAATAAAAAAGTTTTGGTGTCAAACCAATTTTGTTGCTAAAAATGTATTATTGGCAAGGAATCGTATGTTCGTCGCAAAATAGAATCCGGGACGACCCTTTAACAACGAGCTGGCGACGAGTAACATTTCCTTGCAAAAAAGTTTTAGCAACGAATATGTGACTTTTAGTGACGAATTGTTTCCTCGCTAAAAGACCAATTTCTTGTAGTGTCATATGAATCAAATAATGCTTATACATTGTAAACAAGAACCAAGTGTAGAACTTAAGCAAAATTCAAAACAATTTTTCTAAGATGATGAAATGTTTGAGACTTTTTAAGTGTGTATAAAGTAAACTCAATGAGTATGGACATGTCTTCAAATGCTAGTTGTGATATAAATGGCAGCACCACATTTGATTTTTTTAAAGACGATCACATGACTAGAAGTCAAACCAAGTCAGCTCCCATACATATTTAATGGATATGACAATGGATAATAATAAAACTCCCCCTCAATATCATATCATTTTTTCACCATATCTCTCCAAAGTGCACTTCAAAGGATACTAATGATGGCTTTCATAGTAATGAGTAGGATCTCTATTGATTTATAAAAATATTGCTCTAATTGTAGTCAATAATAGCTTCGCACAAACGCATAGGTAGCCCTTTTTAAAGTTTAAGTACATGTATAATAATTTTTGTATTTAGGAGGGAGCCTCAATGTTTGTAGAATCAATAATAATGAAAGATATAAAAAAGCCACCAACATTGATTCTAAGAAGTTAATCATAGGTCAATCCAGCATATGACAATCATTATAATCAAGAAATGCACATAGAAATATGTGATCACATATACGGACAAGCAATATCAATTCCATTAAGCGTGCTCAAGTTACACTAAGTTCGTAATCATAAAAATCAACACTCAGACAAAGTGTAGAGAATTAAACCAATGTATGCACACTAGTTCTTTTCATAAATATATGTTAGCATTATTATCATCATATGAAATTTAGCATAGATGCCATGTAAGTCTTTAGATATGGAAAGCCAAAAAAATTCTTTTTGTATTTGTTTTGTATTTTTAACTAGCAAAAAAATAAAAACACAAAAAGATCATAGCATTGGGAAACAAATACAAACAAGATAAATATCATAGGCTATGATGAATATGGAACTTACCCAAGAATGTCAATTGCCACAACCTTTTTATGGGAACTGAAAGTTTCTAAATCAAACTTTCTAACCCAAATTGCCACCGTCTTAATCTCTTCAACGGTCTCATGGGGCTTAGGTTGTGTCCTAGAACAATGAGACCTAATATAACCCTTGATACCACAATAGTGACACATGAGTACGAATTTAATATTATGGCCCTTAGGAGGTGTAAGAGACTTACCTTGAGCCTTAACCAAATTAGGCTTATTTGCTAAGTGGGAAGAAGAAGAAATCTTCTCTATATATCCAATTCTAGTCTTATCTAAAAAGCTTTTTTGAGAGTTTCAAATTTCATCAATCTTTTTGGAACTTCCAGTTATCTTTTTAAGAGTAGTATTAGATTTAGTAAGATCAGACTCAAGCTTGAATACCTTCCCTTCTAGACTCTTATTAGTCTCAATACATGTATGCAATTGCTTTTTCAAAGTAGATACATTTTCAAATAAAGTGGCACTATCAGATTTCAAGTAGTAATGAGAGCAACTGATTCGCTAGCCTCTTGTTTTAGAGTGTCCTTTTTTTTTTTTCAAGCAATTTGAATTTCACACTCAATTTCTCATAAGCTTTTTCATTTTATAACTCTTTGTATACAATTGACCATAGGCTTCATGAATATTATCTTCCTTATCACTGATAGACTCATTATATTTTAACTCATGTGTCTCATTTGAAGCATCAACATTATCAGAATTATTACTATAACATGCATGCGAATATGAATCAAAATAGTTAGGTATAGATGGATTGAGTGCATCATGATAAGTAGACTCTTCTTTAGGTGAAGAATTCCTAACAATGGAAGCACTCTCTTTAGACAATTCATGAAATTTGAATTTCAGGATTACACTTGACAATAACAAGGAGTGACTTGCTCTGATATCAATTGAAATTTTCTAATTCCTATATTAGTACACTTATTTACTATATTAGTACACTTAACCCTAGTTCTTCTTATTTACTATACATTCATTCATGCAATCATCACCATGTGAATAAATATAAAAGTAGTTAAGAATAAGACACAAAATTTCTCATGGAAACCCAACTCGAAAAAAAATCACGTCCAGCCAAGTATTATATGAATAGTTTACACAAGACCTAATTACAACCAAACACCGAAACTCCACGATGCTGTTCGAATCCCCACGAGCTGCGGTAAAAGTTTTCTTGCTTGACTCGATATTTTGTTCTCCCAGCTCTTGACTCAACACTGAATCCCCATGGTGCTCTTCTTCATCCTCAAAATCCACTTAGATGATCACTTTGATTTTGTTCTTCAGTCAAGTAAAATGGTGTGGATGATCTATGTGCTCAAAGATTCATAATCTGGTTCCTCACCAGTCACTCTGTATCTCTGTATGTTTCTCTCTATGTCTCACAGTGTATCTCACTCTGTGTAGAGTTCTGTATCTCTGTATATTTAACACTCAGACATCTATTCCATACGTACAACTCCTGGTCTATCTGTAACTTCTCTTAACTCCTCAAAAATAGGTTGGAACTACCTTTCCATTGGTTGAATAGTGCCTAGCTTGAGAGCCCTCATATATACAATAAGTTGAACAACTTTGGACTCCAATTCGAACTAATCCTATTGCAAGGCTCAAGCCATCATCGAGCCATCGTCTATGAGTATTCAAGTTGCTCTCGAAAAGTTTCATAAAATCCTTACATTATATAGCTTGAATTGACACCTGAGCATAGAGAATAAATATTTAGTTGGAACTCAGGAGAAAAATAATATTTGGTAGTAATATACTGTAACTTTTCATGTAGCCTTTGAGAGATTTTTGCCTCTTTTCTTTTAGTTGGGAATCATGCCTAGCAGGGTCAAGTTCACTCATATAATTTTTATGTTTGAGTAGCATTTTTTGTATATCTTTTGATGCACTGGCAATGTAAATATTTTTATACAAATAGGTACCATAGTGCGACATGTCTTCGGAGCCTTATTTATTTATTTATTTTTATGTTTACTTAAACTCTAAAAAAGACACATATCGCAATCTAGTACTATGTTAAAAATTTCTTCACGGTCAATACATGAAAACTAAACTATTTTTTCAAGTTGTAAAATGAAAGTTGCACGTTCATATAGTAATCAATGACGGTCATGTAATACACCATACTTTACAACTATCTTGTACTCGTATGGGACACCCTTTGAGACAGATCTTGTCGTTTATGATTTGTCCCATTGATCTTTCATAAATTGTAATGTGAGAAGTGAGAACATTGCCTTTTGAGGTACAACTTGTCGTTTGTTATTTGTCCCATTGATTTTAATAATATGCCGATATTGACTTTCTTTGAGATGCCAATCATTTTCTTATCCTTGCTCTAATCATATCGGTAACTTTCTTTGGTAATGAATTTTTCCTATGAATTGAAACTTTCTGGATGAGCTAGCTCTATGTTCCATTAAAAGACTGGCGTACCTTTGTACTGGTTTTGAATTTTCTATTCTTTGAATTCCCATTAATTGATTTTTTCTTTATTTTTTTGGGTGAAAAATGGATTGAATTGGATACTGTTATGTAATATGAATGAGAACCCCAATTTTATAATGTGATCATACAGCAAGTGTTATCCAATTTTGAATCTAATAAAAGCCCGTTATGTTTCGCATAGTCTTACACTTCTAGCAACTATCACAGCTATGATTTAGTAGGGTAATAAAAAGTTCTATTAAGCAGTGCTATACAAATAGGATTTATGTACAAAAATTTTAAATAGAGTGACATGAGTTATTTAAATTTAGTTATTAGAAAAGTTCATTGCAATAGTTCATAATTGCCAAAGTTAGTGCCACATCATATTTATTTGTGGGGTTAGGTAATGCATAAGGTTTATGAAAAACCTAGCCTTTTGTCTGTAGCTTTGTTAAAGAACGAATATTAATGCAATCCTATAATGGGTATGACTATGGCTATGTGCAACCACCATGTATGTCAATGATAAGTAAAGAAATAAACCGATTATGCAATTGACACACGATACTTTTGCCATGGAAACCCAAACCGGAAAAAAACCACGTGTTTATTTTGCCGGACAAAGATCATGCACTAAAACTAATGTCAAACGATTACCATGTCACGATAACCCAATCTCCAATCAAATCCTCGATCACTAGGTTGACTTGAACTTGCTCGACTCCTCGATATACCGTTATTGTGTGCTTGACACTATACAGATCCCTTTAGTATGGATTTCACATCTCGAACTCTTTCAAGACTTCAGTTTTCTTCAATGGAGTTGAAGAAGATTTATTGCTAAGAATTAATCGTGAGCTCTTTAGATGTTTGGAGATGTTCTTTCTTGTTTAAACTTAATGGCGGCTCACTTACATAGAAGCCTTTTGAATCCAAAGCACTTGTGCAATCGATTCTTTCAAAGGTGTTTTGGCCTCCTTAGATTTATTTTTTTGACCTTCCCATAACAACATATTTATAGAAGAGTCAAACTAGGGTTTTTGAACTTTCAAAATGGTCAAAAAGAGCTTGTGGGTGCACATCCCTAGGGTTTAAATCTCGCAAACTAATTACACCCTAAAAGTGTAATCATAGGCTCTTAATTCACACCTTGTTAGATTTATACTAGTGTTAATTTTTTTATTTTAGTTAGATATTTGTTTGATTATGTTTTGTGTGTGCTTTGTAGGTTATATAAGCTAATAAAGGCAAAAAGAAAGCAAGAATAATTAAAGTGGGTTCAAGGCGAATAATTTGTTCATGAAAATTCAGACTTGTCTCAGTATTCTGGCCATATCATTTTACTCCAATGCCCAATTGAGCTGAAATTATGCCATTGGAAAGAAGACTTCAAGAGTTACAATTTGTCCTCTAATGTGCATCAACTGAATCAGCCTCTAAGGTGGTTAAAAGCAAACTTCAAGGTTGATGGGTGAATAGTAACTGATCGATCGGTCTGACAAACTTCAGAGAGGGTATTTTACCATTCGATCGGCAGTTCAATCGATGAATAGTGAATAATGATCCATCGATGAACAGTGACCGATCGAACGCTAAAGTGACTGTTCGATCGGCCGTTCGATCAGTGAACAGTGCCGATCGATCGGTCGATACAGATTTGAAGCTTAAAAGCTGTGTTATTCGAAAACATGAAAAAAAAAAAAAGATAGTTAGGGTTTGTAACAGCCAAGGGCGAGGCGGGAAAGCTTCTCCAAGGTTGGTTTTTTATGTTTTTATGTATTTTTAGTTTAGATTTATGTTTATATAATGTTAATGTAGGAGTAGAAATTGTAATTTTTTTTCATTGTAATATATTTTCCTTCACTTTCTTGCACTTTCCTTCACTTTTCTTGTAACCAAACAGATTTATTATTGTAGTAAAATTTAGATTTAATTTTCTTTATGCTTTCTTTACATTTTTATATGCTTTTATGATGAATTCAAGTGGTTAGATTTATCTTGGGTGTGATTGTGAAGATCCACCAACGATCTTCAAGTATTTCAATGGTGATTTATGAATTTCAAAGTTTTATTCTTAGATTTTGATTGTTCTATTCGGTTGAGTGTTGGATTTATTTGAAAACTTAGATTCGTAACTCATTTGGTAATATTTATGCACAATTTAACAATTGGTATAAATCTTATACATTTCTAGGTTTGTTTCTATGGCTCTATTAATTGTTGCAATTTGTACACTTAACTAATTATGAACCCAACGTTTTATGGTCAAAATATTCCAAATCAAGAATCCACGGTATGATTCTTGATTTGAGTTATAAAAATCCTCTATTAAAATTATTGTTGTGAATTGGTGGATTTAATTAATTATATCCAAGCTTTCCATTTTAATTGCTTTACATTTAAATCAATTGCCTAGTTAATTGCTTTAATTTTCAATGCACTAGTTTAGTAAATTAAAACCCCATCAAAAACATAAATATTTTCGGTCCTTTTATTTTTCTTTTTATTTTAGATCTAATTCCCCACATAATTGCAATTCAATTATAGGTTAGATTAATGTGAGTTGAGTGCCAGACCCTATATTTGGCTAGATCCCTTGGAAGAGAACGATATCGGATTACCGGTTTATACTTTATCGCGACCCCCGTACTCTTGCGGGGTACTAACTCCATTTTGTAGTTTTCGGAACTAATCACAAACCTCGTGGCCGCGACGTCTAGCGAGGTCCAACGAGATTTAGCCTGCCAGATAGGTTACTCACTATTTCTTTCATCGAGAGGTATCGAGGTCCAACGAGGTCTCGGCAGATTTATACCCAATCTGTTTCTTTCATCGAGATCCATCGACGTCCATCGAAGTCCAAAATCAATTTTTTTTATATATCATTTAAGACTCTCTTAGCACGAGCTCGAATGAAGGTAGTGCTCATAAAATAGGCAACAATTCTAACCTGATCCTTTGGGACCCTGCAAATGTAAATAGCTTGAATGATGAAGACCATGATACTTCTGCCCCAACATTTGCCAACAAAGTATCTTTGAGCACTGTATTTGAGGAAGGAGAAGAAGTAGAAGAACAAGAGCAAGATAAAGAGAAATCAGTGGATGAAGAAGTGCAGAAAGAGGTAATAAAGGAGAAGACAGTTTATTCTACTAAGATGGTTAATGCCTCTAGTCCAAAGCCAAATTTCAATTCAGGGTCTTTTACACCATCTCCTCAAAATTTTGCGAGGATACCAGATCTGTCCAGCAGAAATATACAGAATCTTGATAATTTCAGAGATAGATCAAAGGAGAAACATGAAGGTTCAGGATTGAAAGGTGAACCTGAAAATGCTAAGGATGCAGCGTCTTCTAGGCGAGTGAGAATCCAAAATATATTCACACTTTGTGGGAACTATAGAGAGCTTTCTCATCACAATAAAACCCCATTTCCTGCTAAAAAGAGGTTTGACAGTTTTGATCCTCCAGTGAGGACATTTGGAGAGGATTCCATTTTGAAAAATTCTTCTAATGAAATCTCTGCAAATGTTTTAGTATCAAAAAAACCTGAAAACAAGCAGAAGCTGACAGAAACACAGATGAACAAAATCCAGGACTCTGATGAGATTACAGTGTACTCAAAGGAGAACTACAACTCATTAGAAGGAAGCACTGGTAATTTGGTTGAAGTGTATGTGAAATGGGAGGTGTCAAAGGAGCATGCTGGGAAGTTTATTACCACTCTGAAGGTTGTTAAAGATGCAACTCTTGCTGATTTGCGGAAGCTGATTCAAGAAGAAACTATAATCATCTACCCTAGTAAAATTCAAGAAGAAAATACCAATTTAATTAATAAATAATTATACAATTAAATAAAATTGTGAAGGCCCCAAATTTTTTTAAAACCTTTGCATGCTATTTAAGACCATAAACAAGCTAACATAAAAAGAAGATTGAAAATCAACTATTTAAAAAAAAAAATGGTTTAACCCAAAAAAAAAAAGTTGTACAAAAAACATTTTAAAAGCCAAAAATTTTAAAACCTCATATGTTATGGTTAAGTTCTATATAGTTTCTACCTATTTTTGGAAAACAAAAGAAGATGCAGTCCAAATAAAAAAAAAATGCCCAAAATGACATACTAGTTAATTTAAGCAAAAACCAATTAACCTAAAATAAATTTACAAAAAATTAAAAAATATGTAAAGGGTCTTATTTAAAGTTGTTGTCTTAAGCCTCAAAATGTCTTGAGTCATCCCTGCATTGTTCCATGATTTTTCATTGTTAAAAAAAATGTCACTTTAACACAGTGTGACTGAACTATGAGTTTATAATTTCGTTGAGCTTTTACAATATCTTCATGTGTCGTGACGCTACCTCTGTTAGGCCTAATCCTATTCTCAACTTAAAAGAACTAATATAAGATGTAATTATGACATGCATGACAAAACCGTCTTATCTCTAGATTTGATTAGACGATTTGGAGTAAACATCTTACATGATGAATTAAGCTTATTAGGACTTTGCTAGATTTGTTAGGAATAATTTCTTACTGTTATAATTGATCTAGCTTAAAATCTACACATTAGCCAACCCATGTTTAACCCTTGGGATTAGGTCGGGAGGAATTTATTTCTTGTGTATACTCTAGTTCCTACCAAGCGATAAAATATTGGTTATAAGAGTTGTACGACGTCATATCATAAACAATTAATTGCCAAATTTATGAAAGTAAAAATTTTATAATCTCATATTTAGCATTTTTATAATAAACATCTCAAATAATTGTGCAGCCAGATTTGGATTTTGTCTGATTATGCCAGGTTAATCATCTTCTAACTTTATTGGTTTTGAAATATTTTTTTCCTCCCATTTAAAGAAATATTGTTTCATCATTCCAATGGAAAATTGGAAGGTGAGATTTTTCTATATATGTTGTGTTTCTTCGCGAATTAATAATAATAATAATAATAATACTTTCCAATTTTTCTTCATGATGTGAATGTTACTTCACCAATTGATAATAATAATAATAATAACAACAATAATAATAATAACAGTAGTACGTAATAGTAGTAGGGGAGCTTTGTTAAAATGTAGGAGGATCCTTTCGTTACTTACATTGTTTCCAATTATATTATATCACCCTTAGTAACCCTCCTCTTAATAGAGGACCCTTTCATTCAGTTTTTTCAAGAGAGTTAGCCAAACCAAAGCCTCTTTAGATTAGGAAATATTACATATATATATATATATATCATGTATCTCTTAAAGGGTGAGAGCCTCATGGGATTTTCATTTATCTCTCGAAGGTTACATATTACCGTTTTCAAAATACTTCTCGAGCAAAACTTTTCCCCAGTTCTTTTTCTTTATTGTAGAGTCACAATTTTGATAATCTACTGGTGAAAAAGTTATTACGAATAATTTCAGTTATGAGCATTAAAAGTTTTCATCTTTTTGTTGAACGAGGCATAAAGAATTCTTATTCCTTTTTTTTTTAAAATATTTTTTTCTCTTTTGAATACAAAATGAAGCCATAAAAGTTTAAGCTATGATTCAACTTGCTTCAGAACCATACAAGACTTAATTTGAATTGCAACTTTTTTACTAGCCTTTGGTTAGCTTGTAATTATTCGCTAACAAAAAGCTACTTTTTGCAAAGAATTTCAGCTTTTATCTTTTAGCATTTAACCTTTTCATAGCTATTCTAAATGGTTTTCGCCAAACGACATCTTAAATATTCCTATGGTAATTATGTTTCATTTTATATGTTCATGATGTAACATTGTATTAGACTGTTCTATATTGAGGTTGGTACACTACTAATCACCTGCATTTACAGGGTGCTCCTAACTTTAAATAACTTTGAACTTCAATTTTTTTAAACTAATGTCAAGTCATAAAATACCAATTGAACTAAATTTGAATGGAATATCCATAGAAATAGATTGATATCTAAACGTTGATAAGCTATTTTAATATTTTGTAACTTGGTGCTTCACGCAATGTGGGAAAACTAGTCTAGGAACTAAATTCAAGATATAACATAACCATTTATCCATTAGTTTACATGAATAAAATCATTCTATTCTGAATTAATTAATTTAATATTTATTAATTGGTAAGGAGTTCATTCAAAATTTGTTGCTGTCCCAATTTTAAATTTGTAAGTATATGTTTCAAGGAAATGATTAATTTTCAATTGTTGAAGGTTTTTTTTTTTTTTAAGTTGTCTGGTTTCTATAACCATACATATGAATTATTCAATTTATGAATTGAGTTAATTTAAAAATTGATCAATTTACAATTTTGAGGTCAACCAAGTGGCCCAAGTAATTAAACTTAATTTATTTGTCGTACCAAAAACAGAAGAAGAAAAGAGGACCATTAGTATCAAGCAGCGCTTGATGCTAGCAATCTTCAAAAGTAAATAGTCAAACACAGTCTTTGACTATTTGAGCTTGATTCTTGCTTGCCAACTTGATGCCATTGATAAGACTAGGTGTGCACAAAAAATTTGAAAGATTTAAGAACTGAACCAACTTGACTTTCATGGATTAGTTTGGTTTGAATATATCAAAAGGTTTTATTTAAATTCAATTCGATTATTGTGTTAGTATTCTTGAAGCCCAAACTCACCTGAGAACTAGCCCAAATTTGATTTAATGTATGTTATAAAATTTTATATATGTACTGTATATGTCTCTAAGTCATTATTCATTATACAGAAATATTATTGAGGTTCTTTAACTTATTTTGTATGTTGCTTGTTTAATTTTTTGAGAAATTAAGAATACAAGTCTATTTTTAAAAAAAATTTAAATTAACAAATTGAAAATTACACAAAATAAGGAATCCAACCAATCCAAAATATGAAATCGACCCCAAATTGCACTCTAGGTAGGTTTAGTTTGATTCCATGAGATGGTCCGTTCAATTCCAAGTCTAAAAGTTTAGAATCGATCACGGTTTTGGGTTTGGTAAGAACCCGAACTAACATGATCAATTGCACGCCCATGGAACCCACAAAGAAGACTATTACTACCTCTACTCTAAATTTTAGTCTTCTTCACCTCTGAAAGACGCTCTGTTATGCTTCTCTCTGGGGGTTACTCTCATCCGATCAAGGGCTAGGGTTTCCCGACATCTCCATGGAATCAAGTGAAGAAGAGGTCTTCACTATTACCCTTTTCTAATTTATTTTATCGTTATCTATTAATTTTGCTGTCATCATCATTATACTCTTTTTGGTTGCTGAGAAAATAAGGCAAAGAATGGGAAAAACACATGAATTTGATTTTTTTTTTTTTGGCTGTTATTTTTTGTTTCTTAAAACATAAAGGTTCACTAAGTTAGGTCATACAGTCATGGTATATGACTTGGTTATATTCTCTGGGATGTTAGACCGGAAAAAGTATTCATGACCACCAAACGGATTGATAAGTTTTCGTTGGAAGTCCAATGGGTCATCAATGTGATTTTTTTTACTTGTTTCTTTGGTTGAATGGCTATGGGTTGTAGTTTCTTTCCTAGGCGAGACATGGGCATGGGGATCTGTTTTATGAGATCATTTATTAGATCTGTATTTTGAATTTCTTCGTGACATGAGGTACAATAAAGTTCTACTTGATCATGCTCCTCTCCTTTCTTTGTTTTGCGCGTCGTAAATGCATGGAATGGTAAATTGTAAAGTGCATTTGTTAATAGGTGAAGATTGTGTTAACAAATAATAAGGCTTAAATAGTTAGTCTTGTAAGGACTCTTTACCATTTGGGCAGTTGGCATCTTCAGTTAGTTTGCTGTGGTGTTTTTATTATTACACATTTAGTAATACTGACCTATTGATATAAATATTGGTGTTATATCTTGAAATATCACGAGATAATGGTTACGGATGGGACCACTATTATAGTTGCCCTAATTTATCAGCCAAAGATATTATGACCAGAAGTTACAGATCTTTCCATTATACTGTCGATAAGATTCAGTGTTTCACAGAGATAACTTAAGTCTACGACAAATTTAACCTTCCTGAGGTTGAAAGATGCAACAAATAGGAAGAAATAATAGAAAAACCCAGGTTTTTAAATTGCCAGATGTCAGATGAAGTTTGTGATACTGGTACTATCAAGTTACCGGCTGGCTGTCTGGTATTATCCATAAAGATATTATTAAAAGCCTTGCATTGAACATAAGATTTGATTTGTTTGTTTTCTACTATTCTCTCTTGTTTCTTATGCTGATTTGAGGTTGGATCAGATTGTTAAGTTGAATGCAGTGGTAAAAGGAAAAACTTTCACAAATAGGACTTCTATATTGATTTTCTTTTCCTTTTTTTGTTCTTCTTAAATTGTTTTCTGGCTATCAAAGGAAAAATGGTGGCTATTTTGCGTAAAAATGATAGGAAACATTATGTGGCTGAGCCTGTCATTTTGTGGGGAATATGTCTTTCATTTGTGTCATTTCTCTATTTAGAAATGTTAGCGGTGGAAGGAAATTATTCAGATCAATGCTATTCCTGTACTTGGTTTGACTGCTGAGTAACCCGAGAAAAAGTAAAGGAGTTGATTGAGACCTTTTGTTAGCCATTGTTTGTTCTCGTGAAAACAAGAATCCATCAACTATGTCTGGAAAAATTGAAACTTTATTTTCTTTGGAACGGGGCAGAAATTATTTATATATTTGCATTTCCTTTCATTGTGTTTTGGAAAAGCAAAATGGCTTTGCTTTCATCCATTATTGATTAAATTTCAAAATGAATTACTTAATCCTAGTTGTTCTTCCATCAGCACTGATACACTCATAAGCATATGATATGAGTCTAAATTGTTGTTGAGGTCTTGGGGGGCTTATTCACATACTAGTTAGGATGGCATATATACTGAATAGAGTAAACAAAAATGCTTCAGGAATAGCTAGTTTACAGATTAAATCAGTAGCTGGTCAATTTATGATGCTAATGAACTAGGAAGTTAGAAGTTGATAGTCAAAGTTGCTTATACTTAAAACTCTTGTTGGGTTATTCAAGCACTATCATTAATATAATATGGGCTACCTCATTCTTAAACTATTTCGCGTTAAAGGCACTGCTGCTGCATTTGGTTGTAGGTTTATCTTAAATTTTGTTTGAAATATTGCTTAAGGTGAACTTGAGCCCTGTTTCCACCCATGGTCACCTGGGGTTCAGTTATTTGTCCTTGTTTCAATTTAGGTATTGCTTTTCTTCTTGACAAACAAACTCAAAGTTAACAAATTTTACATGGCAAAGCCAGGTTTCCGGGTTGATCTTATCGCAGTATAAATATATATTGATGCTTTACTGAAAGCCTTTGATTTCTTCTCCCATTTGTTGTAGATGCATATATATCTGAAGGTCAGTAAAACAGTTGCTTTAAATGTGAAGACACCAGAGACAATTAAAAATCTAAAATCGATCTTATGTGAGAAGCAAGGCTTTTCAGAAAATCTGCAGGAGCTATTTTTCACTGGTGAGCAGCTTAAGGATGACTTTAAGCTGGTTGATTATGGCATTCAGGCCAACTCCACTCTCCATCTTGTTCTCCAAAATTTAGATCCAATAAAACTTACCATCAATATACCGTCATATCAGAAAACATTTGAGCTTGAAGCAAAGACTCTCAGTACCATCCAAAACGTCAACTCTTTGATTGAGGAAAAAGAAGGTATCAGATCAGATCGTTACTCTCTTTTCTATGGTGGAAAGCGACTTAAAGATAGCAGGACATTGGCCTCTCTGAAAATACAGGCGCAATCTAGACTTTATTTGGTCTTTAATCCAAGAGATATACTGTCAGTTTTGGTGAAAATGCCAACTGGAGAGATTGTGAAACTTGAAATTAATGTCATGTACACAATTCGTGATCTCAAGGCAATAATTGGGAGTATGGTTGGTTTCTCAGTCAACGATTGGAATTTAATTTATGTAGGAAAAGAGCTAGAGGAATGGAAGACCTTAGCTTGTTATAACATCCGAGAGAACTCCATACTAGAGATATTGCCTTCTACCTTTCAGATATTCGTGAAGGACTGGAATGGCAAAACTATCAATCTTGATGTGCACCAACAGGACACTGTCAGGGACGTGAAATATAAGATTTTCAATAAGCTGCATGTTCCAGTTGAGGTCCAGAGTCTTGTTTATGCTGGAAAATCACTTGAGGATGACCGAGATTAGGCTAGCTACAACATCCAGAAGCAGTCTACTTTCCAGGTGGTTTTTTGGGCTGCAACATGTGTCCGCAGGATGACAATTTCAGATATTAGATCACTGTCCATGTGCCAGGACCACCTCGCTCCACTATCAATTTTACCAGGATCCACTTACCATTCATGGTTTGAAGGACATAATTGAGAAAATATTGGGAAAACCAGTGAAGGAAGTATTCATCAATGAATGGGCTTTGCAGGATCACCATTCTCTGGCTGATTATGCTATCAAGAACTCTACATTGACGATCGCGTTGGAACTATGCTAAGCTTGCTTCAGAGTCTCATATTTGGAGAAGGTATCTGGGTTGAAGGTGTCTAGTCATTTGCACATAAAAAAATCTGCAGCATGCATTCCTTAAATTCCATTTGACCATCTATATTATCTGGAATCCTTTTAGATATTTTTAGTAGGTCTGGAGAAAGTAACTCCAATATGATTGGTTTTTTAGCATCACTTTATATTATTCTCTAGCCAATATTGTCTTGTTCATACTTAAATTGCTACATATACAAAAATGCTATCAATAGAAGAATTACATTAAACCTCCCCGTGCCACCCCCGGAGCAAAGTTGTGAACTTGATGGAGAGGCCTAACTTCGGTGTGGGAGGAGGGTTGTGACTTTTGATTGATTGTACTAGTGACAGACTCCAAAGAAGCGATATATTTTGATTCAGTGCCCTGTTGTCATTGATTAGCGGCATGTTATTGTAACAGTCTAGCATTGCCGGACTTATGAAATTTTTTTGCATCTGGTTTTTTGCTTTCTGGGGTGTTCTTGGAACTCTGATGTTCTGTTTTATGGAGATGCTTCGTAGTCTTGGTGTTTCCTTCTCTTTCTTTGGTTTCTATTGATAATCTTAGCAGCAGGGGGTTCCTTTTGTTGTTGTTTTTAGCTCTTTCTGTTGTGGTTCTGTCTCATCTTTCTTAACTCTAAGCTCTATACCTAAACTCTAAACTTTGTATTTGGTTGCTTTATTCAATATATTTACTGCTTTCTTGCTTGCCGAAAAAACAGAGAGCTCATGGATGTGCTGATCAACTAAAGGGTTGGTTTGGTTCTGTTAGGGGAACACATTCCCTTTGCACAAAGGTTGAGTTTTGAGTCTAGAAATGGCTGAACTGATCAGGTCAGTTTTGTTCTTGAGTTAGCTTCTGGGTAATCTGAAGTTCTGAACCAACCTAAGAACTACCTTTTCTTCTGTAATATGTATGCATACATACATATATACATACATATATGTATGAACTGACCTTTTTTTTTTTCTGTAATACATATGCATATATATATATATATATATCTTACAAAAATTTGTATATGGTATGGCTAAACCTGATGTCTCATATCTTCATATGATTAATTGGTTGTGACGGTATACTAAGGTAAAATTTGCTATACTAATCGTGTGATATAAGAGAGAATTACGGTTCGAATATACATTTTGTTTCTATGCTTCTCTTGCTTCTACCTTTTCTGTTTCAGCAACTTACTACTGCTCTTAGGGATTTAATCGATAAGTTGAAGCGTCAAGTTTTTAGCTGCAGATCAAGCATCAATTAAGAATTGTACTTTAATTGGTAGCAGTCTGCTTTTTTTTTTTTTACTGCTTCAGGAAGCTAATATAAAATTTATAGTTCAAGGTCTCCTCATTTCCATGGAGGCGGAGGTAAAAATACAAAACATAATAATTCCATAAAGGAAAAACAAATTATGAGTCAAAGCAAGTACATTATTTTTAGTTTTTCTTTGTCGAATTGTTTTATTTACGTACAAATGACTTATGGGCCTTTTCAAACATATCAGCCGAAAGCAGCCCCGTAATTCCTTCACATCTTGATTGTATAACCATAACATAAAACATATATTGTTGGATCTTTGCAGCAAGAATTTACAATCTTCAGTGAGGGCTTTCTGGGAAATGATTGACTTGAACTTCCATTTTGATCGTATCAATGGCAAGATCACTGACTAAGTTTTTCCATAATCACAAAGCCTTATTTCTCCCATCATCTCACTGTCAAAAACAGAAAAGACCAACAAATCATTAGTGTAGTTGCATACAAGTTGACAACTCCAGCCAATGTCAGTCTAGAATTTTGGTAGTATAGTATGATATATACATCCATTGTGTCTTCCAAGTCCACATATATATATACACACAACACACCGCTGATTGCCAAAAGTGGGGAATACCATTAGTCTATCCATTAAAGAAAATTGAGTTGAAGAGTTTTGATAAATTCCGTGGAATGCATATATAAGATAATCACGAAATGCATCAGACGCAAGCAAGCTGAGGATTTTGGGATAAATTCAAAGAAAAAAGATATGTAAAATGAGTTTGATAATCGCATGAAAGTACATTAGAGTTAGTGTTAAATAAGATCAGGTAGACCTCAGACTTACAAGCCTAGAAGATATTTTGACAAAGCAATCAATCTATTCCTAGTCATCATTCAGAGAGAGAGAGAGAGAGAGAGAGAGAGAATGTGTGAGTGAGTTTGAGGCTTCAATGATGGAATTCTAAGAATTAACAGTAAGAGTAAGATAACTACTATTTCTTCCAAGAATAAAATGATCAGTTAAAGAATCAGTGCATCATAATTTAGTTGATTTTTGGGTTTGGAAATTTATGATTCTGAGTAACACAAGCAAATGCTTCATTGTAATACTCACGCAAGATATTTGAGATGAATTTTACAGTTATCCATTTTACATGTTTATAAAATCTTCAACTTTATTTGACCATCAAACTTTTTGACATTAACAAATATATGAGAAGCAAATCGACAGATCTCTCAACCAATATCTCCAAAGAAAGCTTAAGGCCTTGGAATTGGAGGCCAGAATTATAACTGGCAGCAGCCAAATTTTTATTTTGTAGTTTGGTAGCTGACTTGGAATTTTGTTATGATTCTATTTAGCTACTCCAAGGAATTAGAAAAAAAAAAAAACAAAAAGAGTTAAAAGAGTTCCCGTTCTCAACTTTTGAGGGGAGAATTAAAATTTACATTCCCCGGCTAGGCGTACGATTCCTACTTAAGAAGAAAGACACAAATCTGCCACACGAACACAAAATGATGTAGATACGTTGACATGGTGACATTTAAAAAATGAAAGGCCGACACACATGGCAAATATATATATATTATTTTTATATCATATATTTTTCTCAAATTTAATAAATTTTTTTGAAATAACACTAATTAAAATTAAAAATCTGTCGGTCATAATGTAAAAATATTGTATTTCATTTGTATTTAAGTAACATAAATGAGTATTCAAATGACCGACAAGTGTAATTCTAAAGTGTTCTAAGCGTGTTGGGATTGAAAATAGTTAAAAAGATAATATAACATGTCTAAACCCGTGTTTGACACTTATAGTTGAGGGTTCAATGAGTCTCGTGTCTTACACAAACACGTTACCTTCTTACAAATGTCAGTACTTATTAGATTTCCTATACTTAGCCCCATGGATAGAGAGAGAAAGAGAGAAGTATGCAAAAACATCCACCCACCGAGTTTTTTTGTTGTCATAATGTGCAGTGATTTTGTGTCACTTTAATTTAAGCCTTTTTTGTTTTATTTTAAAAAATTAGGACTTACTATTAAATAGAGCTTGTCTAAATGCATTAATCTTACAAACCTTAGTTTGATCTGACTGTAGCGAGTCCATCCCCCCGCCACACGCATATTCAGAAAGAGATGATTCCCTAAAAGCAAAACAATAGTACTCCAAAACTCTCTGGCAGGGGTTGCCAATGGATCTCTACTTTTGGAAATGATATTTTGGCAATATTAATTTAGGAAATTAAAGAAAACTGCTAAGATGCTTATGGAAATACCTGGTTCAAGGGTGATGGAAGGAACGTGACGCACTTTGTCAAAATCATCTCCTTCTTTCCCATCTAGCACACGAAGCCTGTTAATGAATTCTAGAGGCATGAGCAAAATTTCCAGTTTCTGGAGGCCAGTGACAAATCTTAATCCATCAGGAACCATTTTCAACTTGGTGCAATATCGGATAATTAAAGTTGAAAGACTGGTCATGGCTCCTTCATTCACCTTCCACACCTCTAAGTTGGGCAACCCCCAAAGTTGCAGATATTTTAAATGAGGAAAACCGTGTGCCGTGCAAACCATTTCCTTACCAACAAAAGCATCCCAAGATAAGGAAAGGTGAATTAAGTTGGGCAACTTCTCAAGTCTTGCCAATGGATCTTCCGTAAGTTCAGAATGCCACAAGACCAAGTGGGTGAGGCTGCTGCTTGAATGATAGCACTGTTGGAATTCTGGTAACTCACGTATAGGCCCTCCTATATCCAGCTTGTGAACATTAAGATGATGAAATTCCAACAATAATTGTCTCAGAAGTATTAGCTCCTCCTCGTTAGAACAAAAATTTAAGCCTGCAGTAGAAACAGAAAAGTAACGGAGTCGTTGTCGTTTTTGGGTGACGCTCATGAGGTAGCTAGTGATCTCCATCAACTCCTGGTGTATCCATTCTCGATCAATGGATGCAACTATTAGCTTTCGAAGATTGGTTAAATTGTGGAGATCTTTAATGTTACAGCCTCTCGCCGAGAGATTCACTAGCGTCTCCAAGTTGTTCAAGCCATCCAATTGCAATTTACCATTTGTTACAAGAAGAGCAGTAGGAGGAAAATAAAGATGTCTCAATCGTTCCAACTTCCACAACACATTGGGTACAACGAGAGGATAGTCCACCCGTAAATCAAGGGTTTCCAAGTATTTCAAGTTACCTATAGATGAAGGCAACGTGTCGAACGAAGAATTTGTCAATCTCAAGTACCTCAAATGGATTAGATCTCCAATTGCTTTCGGTAATGGTCTCCCTCTATCAGATGAGAAGAAAAGTCTTTCAAGATCTAAAACTCTGGCCAATTCGAAATTCTTGAACAAATGAGATACCATTTGTCCCCAGGACACATCAATACGCTTTCCTATGCAGAATAACAAAACCGACCGAATGCTTTTTCCTTGGTCAAAGCAAAGGTCTCTATTAGTATCCTCATCCAAAACCCCATCCAAATATATGGCTAATCTGTGTATTTTGTTACTATGAGTTGATGATGTTGCTAAGAAGGGCGAAGAAGAACAAGAAGAGTAATGTTGTTGCTCATTTCGATGCCGAAAATCAACAATCTTAAGAAAATTTTCCTCTTTAACCATTGACAAACACATCTCTCGCATAAGGTCATGAAGCCGACATGATATGTAACTTCTATAGCCGCCTGTTGTTGAGTAGAACGAACTACCATCCTCTATTTGCACCTGAACCATGCATCTCTGTGCTAGTTCACCCAAATAACGTTCTGCCACTTCCATCATCGTCTCTTCCTCTCCTCTTTCTTCCTCCTGTACTGATATGAAACCTTCTGCCATCCATAGTTGATACAATTTTTCTGTTCGTATCTCTTCGTCTTCAGGATAATTTGCCAAAAAGAGAAAACAGGGTTTCAACCAATATGGCAAGTCATGATAACTCAAGGCTAATATTTCTGATACTCCCATGCCTTGTTCTCCGTGGATTTTTTCTCTTCTTAAATATGAATCAATATTTTGGTGCACTGTTTGCCACTCATTCAAGTTATGTTTCCCAACCAAAAGTCCTCCGAGCACGACAATGGCTAATGGTAAACCCCCACAATGTTTCACTATTTTCCTTCCTAACACCTCTTTCTCGTGGATTAATGTTGAGTCTGCAACAACCAAGAAGCAAAAAACAAATTAAAGTGGACAATAATGTGCATTACAAATTAAGAAGTTTTACAGACAAATTTTACAAGAAAACCCACGAGTTTTACTGACTTTTGGCAAAAATTTACAGCTAATTTTCAATAAGTTTTCGTGAGCTGTATGAAGGTGATTTACTGACCGACTAGCTGTTTACTCATTACCATCTGTAGTCTTTCGAATTGTCCTACTAGTGCCTCGGGGATTATTCTGGCTATTAGCTGGTGCCTCATGATGTAAATTAATTTACATGATTTAGTGTATACTTGTAAACATTAATTTATCAACTCAGTGTTAAAATTTTAAATCTTTCAGGTATAATTTGACACAAGGAAAAAGCATTCAGTCGGTTGTTTTCCCTAACATTGATAGAGGAGGAGAGAGATTTGAACTTTTCATTTTGTTATGAATGACCAAAGAAAACGCATTCGTCCTATCCCTTGTTGTACCTATTTTTTATTTTGTAACACTTTGCCTTTGTCAAAACAACTTTTGTAAAAAGACTTTCTATGCGTAATATTTTGCAGGGAAAGTGTTTTCCATTTACTTCTGCTAAAGAATATAATTTACAAACATGGTATTAAATTGTACCATAATTAAAAACAAATTAAAACAATGGTGTTGTTTTGAAGAAGAAGGTAACGTCATTCCAGATACAGTGTAATTACATTGAAAATATTTTGTCATTTTTAATGCTATATTTGAATATTGGATTTTCATGAAAAACCAAATTATATATACAAATAGGCTTTATGGTAACTCTCACCACAAAATAAATTCTTAAAAAGAAAAATTTCTCTTGAAAAATATTTGGCAGTAAAAAAATTATTTTCCATTTGTTTGGTATGAACTCCAAATTTTTGTAGAGAAATTATTTTACCGCAATATTATTTCGACAAAATATAAGTGTGAAATAATTTTTCATTAAATCACGTAAGTAATTCAGAAATTAAGAGACATGGAGAGATTATAATAATTTTAGAACTGTTCTTGATAAAGTAGAGTCTTTGGGGACCAGGACATTGATAGAGAAAGAGATAGATTTGAACTCTTCACTTTTTAATATTAGATTTAAATCTTTCCATTCTCTCACCCATTAAAAAACAACTTCCAATTTGAATAAGAATTATAATCACCATCTCAAGGTTTTCAAATTTCAGTCGTTATTGGTAGAGTGAAATAAAGATGCCAAAATTTGAATAATTAAATACAATATAGGGTTAATTATCATTTTGTCCCTCTACATTTTAATGGCATTCCTCAATGTTTATGTCTTCTATTTAAGCTCTCTAAATTTTAAAAGTAAGTCAATATGGTCTAACATTTCAACATAGGTAAGGAGTTTAAAAATTAATTACACTTTGACTTTCTAAACTATCTAATTGAACTAAAAATTGCTACATTTTTACCCTCATACATTTGAAATTTATGGGATTTTTTGATCAAAATCTATACTAACCTTTTAAACATCGACCATCAATTATTGCTGATATCAAGAAAATTTTTGAACTATTATTAATTAGAGAAACTTATTGTATCATATCCAAAATACAACCAAGTGTTAATTTGTTTCTTTTGTTAATAGTATCAATACACACTGAAATTCTAATAGCTAATTTAGGGATACAAATCTAAAGTTTTTTAGTTTAGTAAAAAAAATATATATATAAAGCAACGAACCAGCATAGTATTTTTAACTCCTCAGAAAAAAAAAAAAGAAGAGTGGTAATTTGACCATTTATCAATCTAATTATGATAGATCCTATTTTTCTCTTTCTTGGATGGAAGGTAAAGGTCAATCTTATTATAAAGTCGTATGCAATCCACAAAAGATGCCCGTACGGTTGTTCAATATGGTAAAATGAAACTAAATCATACTAGATAAAGTTAAGTGTAATTAACTTTTAATTTTTAATTTTTTTGCCAATTAAAAATATTAGACCATATTAACTTATTTTTAACAGTTGAAAAGCTTAAATAGAAAAATTCAATGTTGGGGGATGAATATTGAAATCTAAGTTAAAATTTGAAGTACAAAATGCTTCTAGTTTTACGATTTTCTTCTATAATTCTACTATTGTTTTCAACATAATTTATAAATGTTTCAAACTTAAGATCTTATCTAAATGGTACATGTTCTTTTCTTAGTTTCATATTTGTCAACAGTTATGAATCTCATAAGTGCAATATTTTGATACCGAAATGAAAAAAAAAAATGAAAAAAAAAGCAGTTATGTAAGAGAAATTAAAGAGGTAACAAATGAAATCTTCGGTTATGCTAAGTACTAGTTCTATGACGGGAGTAAAACTAAGATCTGAGTGTTAATTTGAATATCTCATCACATGTTAACTTCATCGATCCTTTTATATCCCAAACACCGAGAATTGGGAGAAAAAGAATTAAAACCACAGTGCACCAAAAAAAATAATTAAAAGCAGAACGAGAATGTGGAGTAGTTGGGTTGAAAACTAACCTGTATCGTCTCCTCTTTGAAATGCTTTCTTTTGAAACAATTCCCAACTCTCTTCCTCACCCAACAATTCGGGTTCATGGGGGGCAGGGGCCTCTGTGTCTATGTGTGCAACCACCTGTTTAAAACGGCTGGTAAGCAAAATTTTGCTTCCGGCCGTGTTTCGGTTTGGAAAGGCAGCACTTATGATGTCCCAATCATCTTTGTACCATATATCGTCCAGAACCACTAGGCACTTTTTCTCTTCTTGGATTTTGAAGAGTCGTTTGACTTGGCCTTCATATGTCATGTTTGCAATGTGTTTACTTTCATTCTCTGGCATAAGGTCAGTCAGGATCCCTCGCACGACATCTTCTTTTTTCATTTGCTGTGATATGCAAGACCACGCAAATGCTTCAAAGTGACCCCTAACTTCTTCGTGATGGTAGACCTTTTTGGCTAGGGTGGTCTTTCCCAAACCCCCCATCCCGCAAATTGAAAGAGCTCGAAATCGCCTATTTTCGCCCACCAAATCTGCCACCAGTTTGCTTATGTCTCCCTGAAAACCAACAAAATGCTCTTCAATGACGTGGGAATAACTCTGCCTAAGTAGCAGTTGTTTCTCACGCGCAGAGCCTGAGCCTTCAGCACTTGGACTCAGATCTCTTATGCCGTAAGTTCGTAACATTGCACTGAGTTTACTGATCTTGATTTTGATGGTCTCGATCTCCGATCCTACCTCGTGTAGGGTTACACCTTGGTTCATGATGCATGCAAATCTTCTTATAATATTATAGAAACCTCCTCTTCTCCTCTTGGATGCAACTTTGAAGACGAAAGTCTCGAGGACATCCTCAGATACGTAAGCGAGTTCTCTAATTTCCGCAATCCAATTGCGGACCCTCTTGTTTTTGTATCGTACGGCATCTGCATCCTCTAAGAAGCATTGCATTTGGACCAGCTCCATTTGAAGATCCAGAACTTTGTCTTCCACTCCATATAAGTATTTTGCTTCTTCAATCAACAAAGCACCAAGTGTTCCAACAGCAGAGGAGACAACAGACACTGCCATTTTTAGTTGCCAAACAAAAAATTTATGGTTTCTGTAATTGTTGTGGTTTTCTTCCGCAGGTTTGCTGTCTTCTTATAAGAAACTCGTAACCTCGCTAACTCCAATAGCCCATAACAAGTTGCATATTACAATAATAGTATTACACTTACAAATAATACAATAATTACAATCAGTGGGTTGTTGCATGTTCATAACCATTGACTTGACTTCTTACAACTGTGATGGAGTCGGACTTTACGTATTAATTAATGAAAAATGTTATTCTTTTAAATATATCAGTATAATGTGATAGTGACATTTTTATAAATAAGAACCACTATGATGAGTATTATGTTTTTAAGTGAATGACTCTCATTTAACTATATCATTTTAGTTGTTTGTAAAGCATTACTCTTAATTAATTTTTCATTATTGATGTGTTGGCATGGGACACCTTCTGATAAACAACTTGGGTTTATTATTTTGTCTATTGACTTCTTCGAGATACCAGTCCTTTCTTAATCCTTGCTCTAATCATGTTTTTGTTATTTTTGTTCGGAAAAAAAGAGATTCGTAAATATAACCGTTTTTGTTGGACCACAGAGTTTTCCTATGAATTAAGTGAATCATTTTTATTTTTATTTATATATATTATTATTCTTCTGGTTTGAAGCTTGAAAGTGTAAGTGGTATCTAGTGACGAGGATTTCCAGACTAGACCGAAGGCCCTTCCCGTGCTGCCTGGTCGTCGTCCGACCAAGTATCCAGTCCATTCGTTCTCGAACTTACCGATCCAAGGGGATGCCCATAACGGCCCTCTGATCGGGTTGGTGTCCGACTGTGTCCGTGGGGGGCCCATTTCTGACACCAGCCTTCCTGGCCTGCGTCAGGGACATGGGTGTGGCGTGTACTTGCAACAATCGCCACGCCCTGACATCGTTCTGATACACGCCACTCTAGAGTGTGAAGACGGCCCTCTCAAATGCTCTGACACCGTTCTGATCTTCCAACTAGAAGCCGCCACGTGGAAGGACCACCTACCTCCACCATGCAAACATACAAGGGAAAAATTTGCCCCCTTCACAGGTACGCAATACACAACCCTGAATATCTCTCCCTCCAACGTCGGAATCCCTTTGAATCTAACTTGAACACCGGAGGGCTATTGGCTCCCATCACACCGGTGGATTTTAGTGCAGGACGTCACCGGCCGACAAGGAGCAGTTCATCCCGGACCTAGGGGCAAGCCAACACGAGATTGCTGCATCATCAGCTGGCGTCGTCTGTGGGAATATTCAGAGCACTCATGCACCTGCAAGCGGTGCCAGACGAGATCATGTGCAGAGCATTTCCCATCACGCTGAAGGGTTCGGCGCGAACTTGGTTTAATAAAATAAAACCGGCGTCGGTTGCCACCTTCAAGGAACTCAGCAAACTCTTCGTGAGCCACTACATTGGGGCCCAGAGGCAGAGGAGACCTGCGGCCTACTTGTTGACTGTGAGACAGAAGGAGGAAACGTTACGGGAATATATACGGAGGTTCAACCAAGAGACTCTGGCCGTGGATGATGTGGACGATAAGGTGGCTGTCACGGCGTTCATGAGCGGTCTGAGAAGTGGGAAACTCCTCTTTTCCCTGTCGAAAAGACCGCCCCAGGATATGGCAGAGTTAATGCTCCGTGCTCAGAAACACATGAATGTGGAGGATGCCATGAGTGCGCGGCAGGATAATGATGAAGGGGGCCCCTCGCAATCGGAGAAGAAGAGGTCAAACGGCACCTCGAACGACTAGAGGGAGGCCAAGACAAGCCGAATTAGCAACTGTTCGAGGAACAGGGGAGAAGAGAGGCGCGAATACTACTGCGGCCTCGATCAGACGTTCACCCCCCTCACGACGAAGCTAAAGGATGTCTTAATGGAGATCAAGGACGACTTGGACCTGAAATGGCCTGAGCCTTTGAAGACGCCTTCAGATATGAGGAGCAAGAGGTGATACTGCCAGTTCCACCGCGATCATGGTCACGACACGGAGGACTGCATTGACCTGAAGCAGTAGATCGAAGATCTGATCAAACAGGGGAGGCTTAGCCGTTATGTGGTCGGTCGAGACCGAGCGCGGGCGGAACGACGCAGCCCAGCAAGAACCGAGACAACTACCCAGCCCATTGGAGAGATAAAGGTTATTGCTGGGGGATTCCCCGAAGGAGGGGAGTCCTCTTCGGCGAGGAAGAAACACGTTCAGGACAACCAAACCGAAGCAGAAGTAATACTAGTAGGGGCGGCCAGCAAGAAAACAAAGACTGAAGGTCTTGCGATCACGTTCACAGAAGAAGAGGCCGTCGAGCTGCACCAACCACACGATGACCCCCTGGTGGTCTTGGCGGTGATCTCCAACTTCAAAACTTAGAGAATTCTAGTCGACAGCGGAAGCTCGGCGGATATCCTGTTCCGGGGGGCCTTTGAGAAGATGAAGATCGGCCAGGAGAAGTTAAAGCCAGTCAACTATCCTTTGGTAGGCTTCACCGGAGATCGGGTGGTCCTTCTTGGATCCATTGCCCTACCAGTCACCCTTAGAGAAGTGCCACACCGGACGACAAAGATGGTGCACTTTCTGGTTGTGGATTGCCCTTCTGCGTACAACGCCATCATTGGCCGAATGGCCCTGAACCAGTTTAAGGCGGTCACTTCCACGTATCATCTTCGAATCAAGTTCCCAACCGACACGGGGGTCGGGTGTGCAAGGGGCGACCAGAAGGAGGCACGGGAGTGCTACATGGCCTCCCTCAAAGGAGAACCCAGTCGGGAGACCTTGGTCATCGAAGAGCTCGAGCCAAGGGATAAGGAGGAAGTCAGAAGGGGAGAGCCAGCAGAAGATCTGGAAGATATCCTGGTCGGGCAACCAGAGCAGAACAGAATGGTGAGGATAGGGGCTGTCGCACCCGAGGAGTTGAAGCAACAGCTGCAGGAGTTCCTGAGAAACAATGTCGACGTATTCGCCTGGTCTCATGAAGACATGCCCGGGATTGACGCCCGGGTAGCGGCCCACTACTTGAACATCAACTCCGAGGCCAGGCCGGTGAAGGTGAAGCCGAGGAACTTTGCACCGGATAGGAACGATGCAGTTGCTGAAGAAGTGAAAAAGTTGGTGTAGGCAAAGTTCATCAGGGAAGCGCACTACCCCACTTGGCTCTCCAACGTTGTCATGGTGAAGAAGTCTAACGGGAAGTGGCGGATGTGCGTTGATTTCACTGACCTGAACAAAACGTGTCCCAAAGACAGTTTCCCACTACCAACCATCGACCTCTTCGTCGACTCTACTGCGGGGTATGAAATGCTAACTTTTATGGATGCTTTTTCAGGATATAACCAGATCCGGATGGCGGAGCATGACCGGGAGCACATGGCCTTCATTACAGACCGGGGGCTCTATTGCTACAATGTCATGCCGTTTGGGTTGAAGAACGCAAGGGCCACATGCTAGCGGTTAGTCAACCTCATGTTCAAGTCGTAGATTGGCCGTAATGTGGAGGTCTACGTGGATGACATGCTGGTGAAGAGCAAGCAGGCCACCGACCACCTGCAGGACCTCGAAGAGACGTTCCAAACACTCCGCAAGTACCGGATGAAACTCAACCCCGCCAAATGTGCCTTCGGTGTCGCCTCAGGCAAGTTCCTGGGCTTCATGATGTCACAGAGGGGGATTGAGGCCAACCTGGAGAAGATTCAAGCCATCATCGACATGCAGGCGCCCAGAACAACGAAAGATGTTCAGAGGCTGGCGGGACGTGTTGCTGCCTTGAATAGGTTCATCTCTCAGTCCACGGATAAGTGTCTGCCGTTCTTCAAGATCTTACACAAGGCATTCGAATGGAACGAGGAGTGTGAAGTAGCCTTTGGTCAACTTAAACAATACCTGAGCTTAGTCCCGCTGCTCAGCCAAACCATCCCATGGGAGGAGTTGTTTCTCTATTTGGCCGTATTGGCGACAGCAGTGAGCTCAGCTCTTGTTCGAGAAGAAGGAGGGGTCCAAAAGCCAGTCTACTATACCAGTCGTGCCTTGCGTGGAGCAGAAGAACGGTACCCGAAGATGGAACTCTTGGCCCTCGCGCTGATAACTGCAGCTCGGCGCCTGCGGCCCTACTTCCAAGCCCACACGATTGTGGTATTCACTGACCAGCCACTGAAGAACATACTACACAAGCCTGAGACATCAGGGCAATTAGTGAAATGGTTCGTTGAACTTAGCCAGTTCGACATCCACTATCGACCTCGACTGGCGATCAAAGGGCAGGCGGCTGTGGATTTCATCGTAGAATTCACTAACCCACCCCCTGCCACCCCTGAAGCCGATCTACCAGACAGCAACTGGGTTCTGAACGTTGATGGTTCGTCCACTCACAATTCCGGTGGTGCCGGCGTGGTCCTTGTCACCCCAGATGGTCACAAGATGGAGTACGCGCTCCGCTTCAAGTTCCTCGCCACCAACAACGTCGCGGAATACGAAGCACTCATTGCCGGTCTCAGAATGGCTCGATGAATGGGGGCAGAACAGATAGTAGTCTGAAGCGACTCTTAGCTCGTGGTGGAACAGGTTCGGGGAGAGTATAAAGCAAGAGAAGACAACATGAAACAATACTGCCAAGTGGCAAAGAGCCTGTCCAGGAGATTAGCGAAGATACTCTTGGAACGCGTCCCGAGATTGGAGAATGAAGAGGCAGACCGACTGGCCAGAATAGCCTCGTCCAATGAGTCCGACCCGAACGTTCCGATCGAGATTCTTGATTCACCAAGCATCCAGAGCCTGAAAGTCAACCAGATTGTGCCCGAATCTTCGTGGATGAACCAGATTAGAAATTACTTAGAGAAGGGAACCCTGCCTGAGGACCGTAATGAGGCAAGGTGGATTCAATACCGGTCGAGCAGGTACCTCATACAAGGCGGGATACTATATAAGAGAGGCCACACCATGCCGCTGCTTCGTTGCGCCAATGAGGAAGAAGCAGACTACATAATGCGGGAAGTCCACGAGGGGGTCTGTGGGAACCACTCCGGTAGTCGGTCCCTCGCCAAGAAGATATTGCAAACGGCTTATTATTGGCCCACTATGGAGAGAGATGCCCAGGAATTCGTCAAGAAATGTGACAAGTGTCAACGGTTCACCAACATCCCGAGACTGCCCTCTTAGGAGCTGACCCCAATCTAGACTCCCTAGCCCTTTGCCCAGTGGGGGATCGACATTGTGGGTCCGTTACCGCTCGGTAAAGGACAAACGAAATTTGCAGTGGTGGCGATCGATTATTTCACGAAGTGGGTGGAGGCAGAGGCCCTACCAACAATTACCGAGGAGAAGATGAAGAAGTTTTTGTGGCAGAATATCGTGTGCAGGTTAGAAATCCCCAAGGCCGTCATCACAGACAACGGGAAACAGTTCGAAGGCAGACAGTTCAACAAATTGTGCACCGACCTAGGGATAAGCCACCATGCCTCGTCCCCCGAGCACCCTTAGGCGAACGGTCAGGTCGAAGTCACCAACAGGTCCCTTTTGAAGATCCTCAAGACGAAGCTGGAGAAGGCCAAAGGCTTGTGGGTAGAAGAGCTCCACAACATCCTCTGGGCCTACAGAACGACGGAGAGAGTGTCCACTGGTCAGACGCCGTTCTCGCTTACCTTCGGCACGGAAGCTGTGATCCCAGTAGAGATCGGACTCCCCAGTCCCAGAACAGTGCAATTCGACCCCGTGACCAACGGCGAGGCCATGAATGTGGACTTGGACCTGTTGGAGGAGAGAAGGCTAAAGACGGCCGTGAGAGTGGCGTCCTACCAGCAAAAGATGCGCTAGTACCACAACTCCAGAGTTCGACCAAAAGACTTTGCGACCGGGGACCTTGTATTGAAGAGAGTCAACCAGTCTACCAAGGACCCTAGAGAAGGCAAGCTCGAACCTAATTGGGAAGGACCTTACCAAGTGATCAGCAGTACAAGGAAGGGGACGTATAGGCTGAAGAACTCAGAGGGTAAGGAGCTTCCGCACCCGTGGCACGCAGAACACCTAAGGAAATACTACTCTTGAAAGGCTCTCACTTGTAACTCTCAAGAATATCAACAAAAGCGACTGTTCAGCAAATTGTTCACGTGTATCGACCTTGAATTTACTTACTTGCGTGGAATCGACATTGAATCTGCTCGGCACCATAACTAACCCAGGTAATAAGTGAAAGCAATTAAAACCGGCCAATAAGGCGGTATAATCATAAAATAAGAGAAGAGAATTAGTAAGCCTCAACGATTTATAGGCACGCCCAGAGGGTCAACCAGACGTTGTTTGCGGCTTATAACAAATAATAAATAATGAAAGCAATTAAAACCAGCCAATAAGGCGGTATAATCATAAAATAAAAGAACAAAATGAACAAGCAAATAATTATTAATACTAGATTTTGCAGCATTGAATCTTGAAATTGAAATTGAAGATTGAAAATAAAATTACATAAGCAAATTGAAAATTACATAGACATTTGAAGATTACCAGGTAATATCTGAAAATCACTGATACTTGAACTTGAGATCTTGATTACAGAAGAATTCTAGAGAGAGAGAGAGAGGTTGGACAGAATTTGGCCTGCCCTCCAAATGGGAGAGTCAGTGCTTAAATAGACAGAAAAGGAAAACTGGAACTGTTGAAATAGTGCCGGTTTGCCGGTTGCCAGACTGGAACTGTTGAAAGAGGAACTGTCGGTGGCCGAAAGTTGTTTGTCTCTTGTGAATAGTGAATAGTGAACAGTAAAAGTCGCTTTTACTGTAGCAGTGTTGACTTTTGCTGAAATTTGTACTGTAGCAATGTTGACTTTTGCTGAAATTTGTCGGAAGAGCGCCGAAAGTTGATGGCTTGATCAGTGGGGTGTCTGTCTTGCTTTGATCACTTCCTGTCGACTTTTGGAGCGAGTTTTGACTGGAGTGAAAATGCCAAAACAATCATCTTCATTATCTTGGGCAAGATCTGTAGAAGATACTTGAGAATCTTGATCTGGGTTGGATGGAGAAGCCTCATCATCACTATCAGAGAGAGATGATAAGGTTTCAAGCAAGTGTTGGCGAAGTTCCTTCTTGGATTTGGCTGCAGCTAATTGAGGAATTAATTGGCTACGATTGAGGAGAAATTGGGGATCAGATGCCATAGCAATGGCTGGGTGTTGTTGGAAGAATTTGTGGACTGTTTGAGAGGTGACAGTTTGAGCGGCCGCCAATTATCCCACCATTTGACCTGAAAGCTTCGGGCAAGATAGGAAAAGGAATTTTGAGAAATAATGGTATAGTTCCAAGCACAAATCCATGGAATAGAAAATTGAATCATAAAGGGTAAAATGCAAGGGAATTTGGATAAAGCCCGATCAGGTTTGAATTGGGTTTGATAAAGTAGGAATGCTTCATGGATAGATGGAGGAAAAATTTGAGGTACGGACCCAAAGTGAGTCCACCAGGAAAAGAACCAATTTGGAAAAATGAAAGGAAAGTCCTTTTTGAAGGTAAACATCCAAGAGTGACTAAATTTGGGATTTTGAAAAAAGAAAGTATTGAACCAGGCTTGCTGGTAATCATAATAATTGAAAGTAGGAGGGTTGTAAACTTCCGAAAAAAAACGGCGGGGACGGAGAGGATGAGGCCCCCATTGTTCTTGGGTTAAGATTTGGTTAATGTAAACAGTAGAATAGGCAATGTGGGTTTGATCAGGATTATAATGATTTTTGAGGGAAATGGAATCAGTTTCAATGAGGATAAATTCATAAAATTGTTGGGTATGTAAATGGGAGATTTGGAGAAAGTGTGTGTTCGGGGCAAACACTCTAGGAGGAATTTGAAATGGATCCTCATTCCATGTTTGATTTTCCAAAAGAACAATAGTTTGTTCGCATTGAGTTTTGAGAAAATATTTAGATTTGACTATGGGGTTATTAGCCACCACAGAAGAAGAAGAAGAAGAAGTGGGGCGAGAAGCCACCACAGAAGAAGCAGTAGAGGGGCGAGGAGCCACCACTTGTTGTTGTTGTTGGGGAATGGCGGTAGTTTGAGCATAAGTTTGAGATAATTGTTGAGTTTGGTCAATAAGTGTTTGGTTATACCAATCACTGGGAGACATGGGAGGAAGTGTTTGGAGAGGAATTGGTTTCATGGCATAAGAAGCTTTGGTTTTGGGTTGAGTTTGAGCAGGGGCTTTGCCGGGATCTCGACTGGGTTTAGGAGGCATGGTGTGAATCTCCCTGTAAGAATTCTCGAGTAAGAAAATCTGGAAGTGAATTATCAGTGCCTTTAATGTAAGCGATTTTAAAATCAAAAACAGAAAGAATAGCTTGCCATCTAGCAAAGATTTGTTTAGAAGCTATATTTTCTACATCTTTAAAAATAATATTTTTGGCAGCTTGACAATCAATACGAAGTAAAAATTCTTGATTTAACAAATCACTTTGAAATTTGGAAATACATAAAACAATTGCTAATAATTCCTTTTTAATAGTGCTATAATTCTTTTGAGTAGGATTCCAGGTACCCGAGGTAAACCTAACTAATTGTTCTTTGTTATTGAGGACTTGTTTAAGAATACCACCATAACCTATATCAGAGGCATCTGTTTCAACTATTTTAAAAGCAGTAGGATTGGCTAGGGTGAGACAAGGCAGGGTTTGAACGTATTGCTTAAGAGTTTGAACGGTCTTAGTATGTTCATTAGACCAAGCAGGAGGGTCTTTCTTAAGACGTTGCCTGAGAGGAGCAGCAATTTGACTTAAATTGGGATAAAAGTCAGAGACATAATTGAGACTTCCTAAAAACCTTTGCAATTGATTTTTATCTTTAATTTCATCAGGAAATTTATTAGCAAATTGGATAGATCTTTCAATAGGGGTAATTGTACCTTGATAAATATAATGTCCTAAGAACCTGACACGAGTTTGAAATAAACTAATTTTCTTTGCAGAAAGAACTAAACCAGTGTGTTTAACAATTTTGAAGAATTGTTCAAGATGTGTCCAGTGTTGAATAATAGAATTGGAAAAAATCAAAACATCATCAATATAAACAATTGTGAATTAAGAATGGGGATTGAAAATATCGTTCATAATTTTTTGAAATTCAGAGGGAGCATTTTTTAAACCGAATGGCATTACATTCCATTCATAATGTCCAAAAGGTAAAGTAAATGCAGTTTTATATCGATCTTGTTCAGCTAATTGAATTTGCCAAAAATCAGATTTCATATCAAATTTTGAGAAGATTTTTGCATGACAGAGACGTTGAAGAAGATCTTTTTTATTGGGAATAGGATACCGAATCCATTGAAGAGCATCATTTAGAGGTTTATAATTAATTACTAAACGGGGAGCACCTCGTTCAATCTCAGCATTTTTATAAACATAAAAGGCAGCACAACTCCATGGAGATCTACTAGGGCGAATTAATTTTTTATCAAGTAAATCCTGAATTTCTTTTTTACAATATTCAAAAAGTTCATGGTTCATTTGGATTGGACGAGCTTTGGTAGGAATTTTGGCATCAGAAAAATCAGAAGCATAAGGTAAAGTAACAACATGTTTGTGCCTAGACCAGAAAGCATTGGGTACATTAGAACAAACTTCTTGTTGTAATTTGGTTAAAAATTTACCGATGGCTAATTGTAAAGTACCATTTTGTAAGCTACGTTCAATTTAAGTATTAATTTTTTCTTCTTTTAAAAATAATAAGTGTTTCTCTTTTCGAATGATAAGATTGAGAGTTTTATGGGAAATAGCAAAATTTTTTAAAGTATTGAGATCTTTGGTACGAGGAGGACTTACAAAGGGGAAAATAATTTGATTATTATTAAGAGTAGTAGTGATACCTTTAGTAGTAACTTGAAAGGGTTGTAGAAGACTAAGGAAAGGAGTCCCTAATATCACTTCCCTGGAAAGGTTTTTGACAAGTACAAAAGGAGTTTTGATACATATATTATTATTGCAAATATGAGCAGTAGAAAGTTTATATTGTATTTGGAGTGGAGTTCCACTGGCAGCAGAGAGAGAGACGTTCACGTGTTTTTTCAAAATATTTAGTAGGGATCAAACCTTCTTGAATACAATTAAGATCTGCACCAGAGTCAAAAAGGGCAATAGTGTCAAATCTAAATTCTTGGTTAACAACAAGGGTAATTTTGACATTCCATTTTTGATAAGAGATTTGGGAAAGTAAGAAAATATCTGTAGGATTGGGAATATTAGGCTGGCTAGAAGAAGAGGAAGAGTGTTGAAGTAATAACACTTGATTCTTAAGATTATCAAGATCAATTTTGGAAATATTATGTTCAAGTTTTAAATCACGTAATTCTTTTTTCACAGCGTTGATTTCAGTTTGTAAGTGTTGAATAGTTATAGGGGAAGACTTAGAAGCTTGATCAAATCTCTTGAGAATATCATTAAGATTATAAGGGTTATTTAATAATGAAATATCTTGGGTAGGTTTGTCAACAGAAGTTAAACTTTGTTTAAGTTGGAGTAAATAATCTTTTTTAACTTGAGGATCAGAAATTTTATCTATAACATCAAGAAGTAATTCTTATTCTTTTGTAATAACATTAATAGTACGTGTGGTTGGACATTGACAATTGGTTTTTATAATTTGGTCAGGTTCAGGGGAAGAAGAAGAAGTATGAGGTTCATCTTCGTCAGAAGAAGATTTGGATACAATTTCATCTATTTGTAGTGCATCATCAGAGAGGGAAGGATTATCAGAAGCATCAGAGTTTAAGAATAAATGCATAAGTTGTTGTTTAAGTGTTTCATCAATATCTAAGGAATTAATTTTTTGATTCATTCGACACTGATTTTTATAATGGCCTACTTTACCACATTTGTAACATGTGGGGACTTTTCTGGTGTGTTTAGAAACATGTTTAGGTTTAGATGGAGAAGTTTTTACAGGAGGTTGTGCATGGGGTTTCTGGTAAAAAACATTAGAACTTGGTTTGGGTTTTCGAAAGAATCGTCGTGCAGAAGTAGTGCGAGGTTTACGTCGGGAAGGGGGTATGATTTGTGTGGTATTTTCAAATCCAAATTGTTGGCAAAAGGTACCTAATTCATGTTTGGAAGTGGCTAAATCCTTTTGTAATTGTTGGTTAAGTTTGAAGTTGGTACAAAGTTCAAGACCTTGGGTTTGGATGGCATTAATTAAGTCACCATAAGTGAGTTGTTCATAAGGGACAATGCCATTGTTGTTTTCTTTGAGTTTGTCTTTAACTTTTTGAGAAAATAGTTTGGGAAGACCATCTAAAAATTTTTCTTTCCAATGTGTTTGACGGCAATCATCACGTAACATAACTTTAGTTAAGAAAACATCTTTATACCAACGGAAATCTTGAAGTTTTGGACATCTAAGATTATTGAGGATTTCAGAGGTAACAGCTTGGACTTTGGAAGGACGCCCTAAGAAGTGCCTAGAAATGGAAAAGATAAGGGTACTAACTGCATCTTCAATTGTTTGATTGTCTTCAGTTTTGATGGGTGTACCATTTGAATCAGTTTTGATTGCAGTAAGAATTTGAGTGCGTTCACTAGAGGTGAGAAAATGATCCCACCATCCTTTAAGATGACCAGTAAAACCAGCAACTAAAGCTTGAGTAACAGCAAAATCAGAAGATTTTTGTTTAGTTTTGTAGGCTAAAGCAACCATTGTCATTTCTTGGAGTTTGTTAAGAATATGGTATTCAGTCATACCATCAAAATTCCATTCATAAATGGTACCACCATGATAAGCAGCTTGAGTGAATTGATTTCTTTCTTCATATTGCATATCAGGAAGAGTAGGACGGGGATAATAATTTTTAGTGTTATTGGTTTCATAGCGGTTTTGATATTTTCATTTTTGTTTTTTATTCTGGGTAGCATTGAGTTCTAAAGGTTGGGAGTCATTCATGGTTTGTTCAATCTCTTCAACTTCAGAAAGGGTTGGTTGAGATATAGTATTAAGAGTTTTAGAAGTAGATGCAGGTGTGTCAGGTGCAGTGACAACACGGATAACATGATCAAGTTGTGCAAGTTTATGATCAATTTGAGAAGAAAAGTCTTGATTACTTAATTCATTTTGAAGATGTGAAGGGACTTCATGTGGTGTAAATAGAGGGGTTTTAGCAGTGGTGAGTGTAGTGACTTGATCTTTGCTGATAAAGTTTTCTACACGAGTTAATTGGTCACCTATAGTTTTAAGTGTTTGATTTGTAAAATTATTTTGTTGTAAAATATTAGAAATATCTTTGGCATTAGGAGGTGAAGTATCAGGCTTAAGTTTGAAAGGGGAAGCAGTAATAATACTAGATCGGTGTTGAATATGAATTTCTTCTAGAGGGGGATGAATAGAAGGTTTAATAATATCGTTGGAAGTAACCCATTGGTTTTCAGTAGTGGTAATAACATTAAGTTGGTCAAAATAATTAGAATAATATTCAAACCAGTCAAAGAAACTTAAATAAATTTTGTTATTTTGAACAAACTGATAGTATTCTTCACGTATAGGAAGGCGAGCAATTTCATCAAAGGTTTTTAAAAACCAATTCTTCTTTTGTGTATTTTGGGGAGAATTAAAATCACGAATTAAAATAGATTTGTCAAAAATAAATTCTTGTTCTATCATATTTATTTGAGGATCAAGAGGAGGATCTGGAAGCATTTGAGATAGTGTGGGAGATTGGGGAAAATCATCTTGTGTATAAATAGGTTGTGCAACATTAGAAGTTGTGACAGATTGTAAGACAGGAGATCTAAAATGCATTGAAGAAGAAGGGACAGAGGAAAAAGAACTCCTAGGTGGGAAAGATTGAAATTGAGTGCTAGCAGATGATCCAACATCTGAGAATCGTGGTCGAGATGACCCTGTCGTGGTATTGGTGAATTTGATACGAACACTGCCATCAGTGCTTTCATGAATATATTCTAAATTTTTGTTTTCTATGGTTGTAGATGGAACTTCATTGTCTAAAGTCCATTCTAATGGGAGATTAACATCTTCCCAACGTATGGTCTTGGGAGTACTAATATTGGAGTCACTATTCGTATAAATAAGGAGTGTTTCGCCTTTGGGGCTTGTGATCTTACAACGTGGGTCTATAAGTGTAGTCATGGCTTTGAGGTGGATTTGATAAATAATGGAAAAAGGGATATTGCCTGGTCCTAAGTCATAACCAGAAGTTTTAATTTTAAGTGTGAGGACTTTAAGAATACCAGTATCTTGGAGACATACAGCATATCCGGGATAACAATCAAAATGGACAGGCCCACTATAAAGACTTGTTTCAATTAAACCTAAGGTACTGTTGATAAATGTTGTGTGTCTTTTATCTTGTAAAGTTAAAAGAATTGCAGTATTTTGACCCTGACGGGTTAAGGGAACAACAACAACTTGTACTAATCCTAAGTGCCTATAATTGTATTTATTAGTCACTTATTGTGAATCTTTCAAGTATTTGTTTTCAAATTATATATCTGATTCTTATCCTCTGTGTTGTCTGATGAACCTGTAAACCAACTAGTCGCGTAGCCGCTATAAGTCCCAAGGTTGAGGCAATAGGTGTAAAACGTTGACCGGCTAGGGTACATCTAGATCACCCGTAGGTATTAATCTTTATATAATTTTGAATCTGAATACTTAAATGATAAACAATTAAGTTCCCTAATGAATCATTTAACGAGAACCATGTCTTCGGTGTCTAGGCAATCTCATAGTAGTAATGACACTTCAATACTTAACCAAGAAGAACAATGTTTTCCTCCTCCCAATTGGACACCTCCTCGTGTCTCTGTCTATCAAGTTTATCAAATTAAACCTTTTGATTTTTTGTCCAATTATACTATCAAAACTGTCGAACAAACAATTCCTTTTACAGAATCATCTCAACAAAGGCCGAGCAAAGCTAGAGGGCCTTAAGTGGCAATGACACAGAAAGAATCTGCTCGACCAAGTGCCGAGTAGAGCCAGAGGGCCTTAACTGGCAATGGCACAAAAAGAATCTGCTCGGCCAAGTGCCGAGTAGAGCCAGAGGGCCTTAAGTGGCAATGACACAAGAAGAATCTGCTCGGCCAAGTGCCGGGCAGAGCCAGAGGGCCTTAAGTGGCAATGGCACAGAAAGAATCTGCTCGGCCAAGTGCCGAGTAGAGCCAGAAGGCCTTAACTGGCAATGGCACAGAAAGAATCTGCTCGGCCAAGTGCCGAGCAGAGCTAGAGGGCCTTAAGTGGCAATGGCACTGAATCTACTCGGCCAAGTGCCGAGCAGATCCAGAAGGCCTTAATCGGCCATGGCACAGAAACAGAATCTGCTCGGCCAAGAGCCGAACAGATCTGGAGGGCCTTAATTGGTGATGCAATAGAAATTAAGTCTGCCCGGCCAATGGCTGAGCAGATCCGGTTATTGGACCTATTCGGCTATAATTATCGATCAGGTCCTCGTTAGTACTTACGAGCACTCTACAAGTTACTCCAAGCAAATGTTCTGAAAGTGTTACAAGCACGAAGTTCAAAAGCAAAAGGTAATTTCGTTGATGATAGTAGATGTACAAAGGCAAGATGCCCATTACAAAAAAAAAAAAAAAAGAAGTGAAGAAAAAACAATTACGAAAGAGGAGGCAACTCAAGTCCGAGCTGGCTCCTCAGTCACCCCTCCATTCTTCTCATTGCCCTTCTACTGAACTCGCTCTGAGGAAGGCTGAGGGTCCTTCTGCTGGATGCCTTCAGTAGTAGACTCAAACCCAGTAGGAGGCCCTCCCTCAGCACCGGTTTGAAGCTCAGGGCCCATCTCAAGAGTAGGAGCAGGAGCATCTGTCGCGGCCCCCTTGGTACTTGGGGGAGCCTCTTCAGAAGGCTTAAGAACGGAGAAGTCCAGACTAAGGAACTTCCTCGAAGCCCGATTTCTAGCATGCTCGAACCCTTGGAGGAAGGTCGGTGCCAACAAAGCCTGAAAGTCATCCCCTTGTTGGAACTCTTCCACCGCCTCACTCTTCGCCTTCAAGAGCTCCTCCTTCAAGGCCTTCTTCTCCTTTTCCAGCTCCTGCCGTTTAGCTTGCTCGGCCGAAAGACCCAGTACAAGCTTACTGGTAGTGGCGTCAAGCTTCTTGTACTCGTCCTCGGCCTTCTTCAGGGCCACCACTGCCGAGTCCCTCTCAGCGCGAACAACGACGATCTCGTCCTTTGCGGCACGAGCCGCAGTGATCTCCTCTTTCATCCCGTTCAGTTCGGCTAGGAGGGCAGCGCAGGTACTCTTCTCGTGGTTGAAAGCCTTTTCCAGGCCTGCCAGGCGATGGCCTATCTTGATGTTCTTGGCGACAGACTGGCAAAGGCCATATGTCAGGATAGAACGAGAGAACAGGAAAGAGAAGAGCGAGTAGTTAGCGCATACCCTAAGGAGATCATGGTTTATATCTTTCACTAAGCGATTGTTGTTGTGCTTGTTGACCCTATGAAGGTCGGCGTCCTTCACGGCAACGGCAGCCCTCGCCCATGCTTCTTCCAGGCTCTCGAAAATGTTCCTGGACGAGGGGGTGGCCTCAGCCCTGGCTTGTTCCTCAGTAGTAGTGACCGTACTTCACCTCCTCTCGGTCTGTGGTGTAGGCGGCTGAACGCGAGGCGGTTCAGTCGTCCTCGCCTCAGGCCCTCTTGCCGGGACCGCTACCTTCTTGGTCGGCTTTGCCTCGGTGTCCTTCAACCGCTTCGGCCCGGGCTCGGACCCTCAAGCCTTTCGCTTCCTCAGAAAAGCGACGTTGAAGCTCATCTCGCCGGCAGTTTGATCTTGTGCAGGAGTAACAGTCTGAAAGGTAGCAGCAGCGGCTGAACTGTTAACGACAATTGCGCCAACTGCAAGCAGAATAGGTGTTAGTTAGGCAACATTGGGAAGCTCTACAAACAACTAAACACTCACTCCTCTCGCGTTCAGCAGCCAAGGCTTTCCTAGTAGGCTCAGGACCTAGCAAGTAGTTCGACAAGCTTTCGGCAATGACCAAGTCTTTGTGACTATGGACCTCGTGTTGCTGGACCTTCCTCATGGATGCCCTCACCTCCTTAGATATTCTGGGCTTGCCCCGACCTGACACCCAAGGCAACCTAGGTCAGGACGCCGACACTTGAAAACAAAAAAGAAAGGAAACCGAGTTTGGTAGAGAAAGAACGTACCCTTTTTGCTCAGATAACCCCATTGCCTGGGGACCCGAGCAGAGAAGTCGGTCTCCCAGGGTTGAAACTCCCATCCGTCTCCACTGATAAAAAAGAACCGGTCCTTCTAGTTCTTGATCGAAGAAGGGAGCTCGTCAATCAGGTTATACTCCTTCGACCTGCCCGAGAAGTACCACCAGCCCGTGCCCCTCTCCGCTGGCCAGTAACAGAACAGGAATTCCTCTGGCGTGATGTCCCTTTTATGGACAATCTGCCAGAGGACAGAACAGCCAAGCAGGATCCTCCATCCATTCGGCTGTATCTGCCCTGGAGACAGACAAAGCCATTGTAAGATCCTCCGGACAGACTGGGGAAAAGGCATCTGAAGGCCACCAGCCAACGCGCCCTCATACACCGTGATCTCGCCCTCCCTGGCCGAACAGGCCCAGTCGTCCTTTTGTGGAATCCTGAGCTTCAAACCCCGTGGGATCTAATATGCAGCCCGCCAGGCCCCGACTTTATCCTTGGTGAGAATAAAGGACACCCTATCGGCCTCATACCCAGGATCATCCTCTTCCGACTCTCCTGACTCTCCCCCCTTAATGGCACCTGAGTCGGCGGCCTCTGCTTAACCTGACTCAAGAACTTGTACAGATCCCCTAGAACCGCTAACGGAGGCCTCATCTCCAGCCTCACGCCTAACTACCTCATACCTATTTGAGTCCGTTTTCTCAAAATCCGAACTCACGTGCTCAGGATTGGCCATGGTGCCTAATCGTATTTCGTTCTCGATCCTAAGCAGTACAGGTTTGAATAACAGGGCTACTTCCTCAAATATTGACTTCACAAACTCCGGCCTATTAACAAACCCTAGAAGGTTAGGGATTTCCTCCCTCTTTTGGTAAACCCAGACACAACGGGTCGCCAACCAGTACATACAACCGGGAAGCGAGGCTTACCATGATTTGAAAGTCCGACAACAGGTTCTGGTGTAAGCCGACGATTCTGTGTGATGAACGACACCCCCTCGGCTGGCCGGAGACAACGAAGACGACGTTGCGGACAACGACGTAAGCTTTCTTTCTCTTTCTCTCTCTCTCTCTCTTTGTGCGTATTTGGTAAAAAGCGCTAAGGGGAAAATGGGGGCAACTGCCTCCCTCAACTCCCCCCACATTTTTGAAATCAATGGCCCAGATGGCCTGCGATGATGGGATGCCAACGACTGAGATTTGACGCGTCTTTTCGGCTACTGGCAACCGTGTCCTGGCCACCACATGGGGGCACGTGAAGCGATGCGACAGCTCCTATCATTATTGCGCCGTCCTCGCCATAAATGGGCTCCGTGTTCCGTGATCGGGTCACCCTATGGAATTCCTTTGGCCCCGAGCTGATGGCCAAATGAATTGGGGGCATCTGGTGACGAGGATTTCCAGACCAGACCAAAGGCCCTTCCCGTGCCGCCTGGTCGTCGTCCGACCAGGTATTTAGTCCATTCGTCCTCGAACTTACCGATCCGAGGGGATGCCCATAACGGCCCTCTGATCGGGTCGGCGTCCGACCGTGTTCATGGGGGGCCCATTTCTGACACCAGTCTCCCTGGCCTGGGTCAGGGACATGGATGTGGCGTGTACTTGCAACAATCACCACGCTCCTGACACCGTTCTGACACACGCCACCCTGGAGTGTGAAGACAGCCCTCTCAAGTGCTCTAATACCGTTCTGATCTTCCAATTAGAAGCCGCCACGTGGAAGGACCACCTACCTCCACCATGCAAACATACAAGGGAAAAATTCGCCCCCTTCACAGGTATGCAACACATGACCCTGAATATCTCTCCCTCCAACGCCAGAATCCCTTTGAATCTAACTTGAACGCCGGAGGGCCATTGGCTCCCATCACACCAGTGGGTTTTAGTGCAGGAGGTCACCGGCCGACAAAAAGCAGTTCATCCCGGACCTAGGGGCAAGCCAACACGAGATTGCTACATCATCAGTATCAGTAGTGATTTCAGGAATTTTTGCCAATGGTGTCAACAGACACTGCCATTCTTAGACGCCAAAGCTAGAGAAAATTTCTGGTTTCTCAAAATCTTGTGTTCTTTCTTCTTCTTCTGCAGGTTTGTTGTCTCCTTACAGCACAAACCTTGTAAACCCACCAACAGGGCTGGCAATGGACCGGGTTAGAGATTGGGATCTCCATCCTCGTTAGAATAAAGGTGAAAAACTTCCATCTCCGCCCTTCATGGGTACAATGTTGTCTCCACCCCCGCCTTGCTTCCACTCCCGTCTCGAGCCTAAGCTTAAGTCTAAGCCCAAGTTTTTTTTACCATTTAATTTGTTTAGAAACTGTTGATTTTCCAAGCCCAAGTGTTGATTTCATTATTGAGAACTACTGAGATCACTGTCTTGTCTAATACATGATTTTCTTTTACATATGTTGCTGTGATAAATATTGATGACAAAAAATTTAAACCTACGATGTATTATTAGAGTTCAATTATAGATTATGCTTTGCCACTCGACGTTCAAAGAGGCCAAGAATTAAAACAATAAAGCAAATAAAACATTAAAAAATTAAAGAGGAGAAATGCGGCGGGGGCAAGGGTGGGGGCGGGGTGGGGCAAGAAAAAATCTTAGTTCATTCCCGCCTTCATATCCGTATGAATTTTCATTTTAATCTCCATCCCCACATCTATTCTAATTTTGAATCCTTCATACCTTCCCCAAACATGATAAATTCGGTCAAATCTCCACTACTTTCCGATCCACTGCCATCCCTACCCACCAATTCCAGTGGCTCATAACAAGTTGCATAGTACAATAAGAGCATTACCCTTACAAACAATACAATAATTATAATCAGTGGGTTGTTGCGTGTTCATAACCACCGACTTCTTACGACTGTTATGGAGTCAGACTTTCGTTATTAATTGATTTTTCGTTATTGATCCGCTGGCATGGGACACCTTCTGATACACAACTGGGTTCTATTATTTTGTCCGTCGACTTCCTTGAGATGCCAACCCTCTCTTGCTCTAACCATGTTTTTGTTTTCGTCTTTTTGTTTTTTTGTTTAAAAAAAAAAAGATTGGTGGATATAACCATTTTTGTTTGATTGTGAATACAATAGTTGTAGTCTCATGTTCTAACAATATATCATACACTTTCTTTCTTAATCAAGTTTTGACCACACGAATTTTCATACGGTGAAGCTTTTTTTTTTTTTTTTTTTTAATTTTGTTTTTATTCTTCTGACATCAAACTGGAAAAGTGTAAGAGGTATATGCAATACGCAGTGGTGATTGCAGAGCTGTAAAGAGACAGATGTTCCTATCATTACGCATTTCTTCACGTATATTGATGATATTGACCTAGAAATGAACTTAGTGGACGTTTATTTTTTATTCCACAAATGTCATGACATGTTGAATGGTCCAGCTCAACTTGCACTAGTATCTTTGTATAAAGTTATATATTTTGGTGGATATGAATACGTTTCAAGTGATTTATTTGATCGAAGTATTGTAATTTGTTTGCAAAAATTCTTGGCCGTATGATGTGGAGATTTAGAGGCAAAGATTGGATAATATTTATTAGGATAATGTTATACAAACAAAAATTTCATACAAAATTTTTATACAAATTAATATCTCTTAATGAGAATTTTTTATTTCAAAACAAACACTTATTATGAGAGTTTTTAATAACAAAACTATCACTATCATATCATTTTGTATGAATTTTATTGTACTAATAATTATTTTTTATTTAATATTATTATAAAAATAAAAAAATGTAATTATCTTAAGTGGGCCTACTCGAAGTGACTCGACTTGAGTAGTTGCTCAACCCAATGTAATACGACATTTTTTTGGAATATATAGCGGTTATGTTTTTGTATTATGCCGTAGGCGTAACAAGTTAAAAAAATGAAAATAGTCACTTCACAAGTGACGGTGCAATATAATGTTTTCTTATTTTTACTGAATAGTAGTGTAAATGTATTTTTGAACAATTTATAAATATGATCACCTTCCATACGGCTCCTCAAAACACGATCCTATTTATAAATGAATGGAATTCTTTTTCCTTCATTAAGAAGATTAAAAACGAATTTCTCTGATCGAGTTCTGTATGGAAGCCATGTGAGATGTTCCTACTTCCACTCAGGATGCAATATAATGTTTTTTTTTTTTTTTTTGCTGAATAGTAGTGTAATTGTATTTTTGAACAATTTATAAATATGATAGTATTTCATACGGCTCCTCCAAACACGATCATAGTTATAAATGAATGGAATATTTTTTCCACTATCAACAAAATGAAAAAAAAAATTCCTATGATCGAGTTCTATGTGTAGAGCCATGTGAAATGTTCCTAGTTCCACTGACTTTTCCTACCATCTCTTCCATTTATGCTGTTCCCACGTGCAATGATCCCACTTTTATTCTTGACTTTCCTCTTCTCGAGAGAGAAAAAATAGGAGAAAGATTATCTTCCTTTATAAACATAAGAGTGACGTTATACAGATAACAAGATTTTGTATGGAATTTCTATAGATAATGTTTTGATTGTTTGTAATTCTTTTATTTTAATTCAAAATACTCATTATTTTAATTTATAATTTAAAAAATACCACTTTTATCTCATTGTAATAGAGTTTTTATAGAATTTTCCTAAAGGAAATAGTGTTTCCTAGAGCTCCTCAACCTTGTAGCTTCCACATGAAAGGTCCCTACCCAAGGACTGAGCCAGGAATTTAATCTACCTTGGGCTATAAGTTAAGATGTAATATTTATATAAGTTAAATAAGTTTATGATTAATTCTAACAAACTTGTACATAAAATATGTAAATGTACAAAAAGTACTAAAAAAAAGATATGTTATTGAAGTTGTGCCCTATAGTTCTTCAGCAAATAGAAATAAATTATTATCGAATTTGAATAAATTTTTTCACAAAAGTATAAGTCTTTTCAGACCCTAAATATAAACCCTATTTGTGAATAAATAAATAAAATTCTCAAATAAAAAATATGAAATTGTCTAGAGTTAATAAACTAATAAGAAAATTATTAAAATACTTGACTTTCTTGTTGAAGAGATAAAGTAATATACAGTGTTTGCATTTAGCTACAAGAATTCCGAATTTCATTGAGAAAACAAATGAATTATATAAAAATATAACACAACTGTTGGTCAACTAGTAGGAGTAAGAAAAAGTAGATACAAGAAAACGTAAAGACAAGAAAATAAAAAATAAAATTGACTTTAATTTTTTCTTTGTAGTAACAAGTCAAGAAGCACTAATATTTATATTCTTTTTAATTCAAGGAGAGAGATAGAGAGTTTAATCTTTCAACCCTTTTTTTGGATCCTTTTAAGAATTTTCAACAATCAAATGGATTCCTCCGATGACGAGAATCGACAAACCCTTTTCATTTGAGATCATCTTCAACGTAACATAAAGAGATTTTGTTTCATTTTTTGTTTTATTTTTTTTTTTTTTGGGAAGGGTTTAGGTTGCGCTTAATTTGGATAAAAAAAATAATAAAGTGGGTTAAAGACTTCTTTGGCAAAAAGTTGAAGTTTCAAAAATTTTTTTAGCTAATCTGGCATGCCTCAGCCCTTGTCCCTACCTCCACTCTAACATCCATCTTGTTGGGATAGAAAAAGAGAAAGAAAGATTATATTCATTTGTATAAAGAGTCTTGTTAAACTGTGTTCTTAAAGTACAAATTAAATATGCACTATAAGGTTGTATAAAATATAGGATTAATATATTTCTATAGTGTACAACTCTAATTCATACTTACCTAATATATATGCTTGTTAACATTTTTCTACAAAAATTATCATGTTACCAGTGCCTTAAGTTGCTAATCTCTCTAAAATTAACAATAATTCCTTACAACTAATGCGATGTGCGTGATTTATGGCTTTGTTGACATAGATTGGTTTCATAAACGGTTCTTTTGTAATCTTTGGGGTTAATTACACCAAGACCCTACCAATTATTGCACTTTTTCACTTTAATCCTTTATCTATAAAATTCTATAATTACACTACTTACTTTTGTAATTAATTTCCATCTTATCCTTCCGTTTGCCCTCTGTTAGAAAAAATAGATGGAATTTTAATTTATATCTAAAATACCCTTCTATTTATCTAAAATACCCTTTTATTACAAAAAAAAAATTAATTTAATGACCAAAATAGTAAATATTACTGATAGAAGGAGGAACCCAAATAGGTTTGAATTTATCAATATCATAGACTAACTCTCTAAAATCGCAAATTTAACACAGATCTAATCCAATTAAAATCTCAAAAATCACAAAATACTTAAAATATATTTTATCCAATAAATATGGTAGAGGTGTGCGATGAAAGGAGGAGGAGATAGTGGCGGTGACAACGAGAAATAGGGTTTTAGTGGAGCGTTGAAGATGGTGGCAATGTGAGGTGAAACCCTATCTCTCGCTTCCACCGCCACTATTTCCTTCCCCCTCCACTGCACAGATATACCATATTTGTTGCGTAAAATGTATTTTAAGTATTTTGTGATTTTTTAAATTTTAATTGGGTTGGATCTGTGTTAAATTTGAGGTTTTGGAGAGTTAGTTTGTGATATTGGTAAATTCAGACCTATTTGAGTTTTTCTCTCTATTAGTGACATTTACTATTTTGATCATTAAATTAGTTTTTTTGTTTATAATAAAAGGGTATTTTAGGTAAATAGAAGGGTATTTTAGGTATAAATTAAAATTTCATCTATTTTTTCTAATAAAAGGCAAACGGAAGAATAAGATGAGAATTAATTGTAAAAATAAGGGGTGTAATCGTAGCATTTTATAGATAAAGGGAGTAAAGTGAAAAAGTGAAATGATTGAGGGGTCTTGGTGTAATTAACCCTAATCTTTCATACTCTTATTTTAATTCCATTCCAGCATTGCTACTATTTTAATATGATCCTACTGCCACCTTTTTCGATGTTAGCTGTTTCTTCCTCTCTAGCCTAAATATAATCTGCTCCTATCAATATTATATTTTCCCACCTTAAATAAAAACATGATAATAAAAAAAACCTAGTCTTATTTATAGCTTTGCTTATTAATACAATTCTATAATATATATAATTATGGTTATGTGCAATCACAACGTACGTCAATAATAAGAAAATCAAATAATCAATCACGCAATCAACATACTATAGTTTGCCGTAGAAACTCAAACCGAAAAAGAAATCATGTATCTACTTTGCCAAACAAAGATCATGCACTAAAATCAATGTCAAATGGTTACAAAATCAATTACCATCCAATACCAAATCAACTCCTCGATTTCTTGGTTGCCTTGAACTTGCTCAATACACCGTTACCGTGCTTGATCACTATACATATCTTCTTAGTACGGATTTCACGTATCGAACTCCTTTAAGATTTCAATCTTCTTCAATGATGATGAAGATTGTTTCTTGCTAAATCCCAATTGTGAGCATCAAGAATATTCAGAGAACTCCTATGTAGTAATCTTTGAATGGCTGCTCACTTAATTAACTTGGGAAGACGTGCCACTTATATAGGTAGGTCAAAAGACTGCGTACTTTTCAAAGTAAAAAATCTCACCCGACTAGCGATTGAAGGTCCAACAAGATTTATTCTTCCAGACAGGACCTTTTCTATATTTTCCAGCATGAGGCCGTGAAGTCTAGCAAAAGCCAGCGAGCTTTGTTGGTTAGAGACCCTCTTTGTTTCTTCCAGCAAGGTCTAGCAATGTCCAGCGACATCCAACGAAGAACTTAAATAGAGACTCCTCTTTGTTTCTTCTAGAGAACTCCAGTGAGATCCATCAATGTCCAGCGAATAACAACTCAAATACTCTTTTTATCATTCAAGCATTTCTTAGCATGAGCTCAAATGTATAGATATTGAAACCATTTTCAAATACTTGTGATAAACTCCCCAACACTCCAACATACAATGAATAAAGTAGGTTACGAAACCTAGCAAATTACATGATGTTACAGTCTCTTCTTTTGACAATTTCGTGATCAAAACCTATGCTATGACGTGAATTACAAATAAGCTCAAGGCATTAGAAATATAACCCAACTCACAAGTATAAGAATGTTGTTTATCATACACCAACCATTCCAAACTCTTATGCCTGCACAATATCAACTCAACAAGGAACCCATCAAGTGCAACAGTGCAAGAAGGCATTCTAATCTCAATATATATCCCCTTTTCTTGGAACAAATTGTTAAAGCAAGTAATAGAAGCAAGAGAGACACAAGTAATAGAATCAAGTTTGATATATTAAACCAGGAGCAGAGGACACAACACAAAAATCTCTCTTCACTAGCCATGCAAGCATAAACAGTAAGAAAAAGGCTAGATGAGAATCAAAGCGCAATAAAGGTACTCATCAACACATCAAGCCCAATAAACAGCTAGCGAGTAAAACGATCCATAAGAGCATTGGCCAAGTTGATGAACTCAACTTGAGCGCTCCTTAGGGAGGACAAAGTCTCACGGATGGCAGCCGTATCAATCTCGTGGAGCTCCACGACATGATCAATGCGCTCAGCTACATAATCAACTCGCTCAATAAGATTAGCTAGATGAGCAACAATCGGATCAAACACCGGAGGTGGAGCAGAAGGTCCGACTACATCAGTAGAAGGAGCAGAAGAGGCACCAACAGGAACAGAGCCGACTCAAAATAACATGAGGTCTAAAGCGACAAGTTTAAATGAGGCTTCCTTGGAGACAAAAAAAAAGTGAGGCTTTTTTTTACATTTTTATGAGTGTATCTAGTTATTTATTTTTAAATTTTTTTTTAGTTAATTAGTGTAGTTGATATGGGCTCTTTTTTTTTTTTTTTTTCCCCTTTTTTATGATCTCATATGGATTGAGATCTTTTTTTCTCTTTTCTTCAGGCCTTTTCTCTTAATTAGATTGAGGTCTTTTTTTTTTTTTTTTCGTTGTGGACCTTTTTCTTTTCTTTTTTTTTTTTTTGCATTTGGACTGTGACTGTTTTTCAAGAAATATGTCAAATTTATATTGGACTTGAACTATAAAATATAAAATTTTAAAAAATTTGAGGCCTTCAAAAATTAAGAGGCTAAAGCAATTGCTTTAGTTGCTTTACCCTCTAGCCGGCCATGAGCAAGAATGGGAGGATCCTGTGGAACGGGAGGAGCATGAGGTGTCCCAACAATCTGTGTATCCCTCAACTTCAAGGTAAGAATGGAGATGGGCTGTTTTGGAAAGAGGCGAGTCTCGCGATCGGCCGGGACAACTCCATAACGAGTCACGGAGTTGGAGATCAACAGGCCATAGGGCGAAAAGGCCCTAGTAGAGACATCCTCATGAGCCTCAATGATGATATCAAGCATCAGACGAGAAAGATCCATGGAAAGCCCAATGGCAATGGCATGCATGAGGCGAGCAAGGGCCTCAGGAATCTCAGACAGGTGTGAAGTAGGGAGAAAGGAGTCACACACAATGTGGTTAAGAATCCTATGAGCAGGCTTCACCAAATTCTGCTTCAGAAAGGACATAGACCAACCCAGCCCATCAGCCCTAAGAAATTGAGCCAGTGTATCTAAAGAGGGAGCAGTGGACACCAAACTGAACAATGGCCGAAAGAAAGAAGCTAGTCGAGAGAAACTTAAGATACACCATAACCATTTATCCATTTGGTTATATGAATAAAATCATTATTTTTTGAATTAATTAATTAAAAATTTATTAATTGGTAATAAGTTCATTCAAAATTTGTTGCTCTCTGAATCTTGAATTTGGTAATATTTGTTTCAAGAAATGATTAATCTTGAATTGTTATAAGGAAATATAAAATTTGCAGGTTTTTTTTAAGTTGCCTGGTTTTTGTAACCATATGCATGAATTATTCAATTTATTAACCGAGTTAATTTAAACTTGATCAAATCACAATTTTGAGGTCAACCAAACGGCCCTAGTAATTAAACTTAATTTTTTTGTCCTACCAAAAATAGAAAAATAAATTAGTCAAATAAGATGTCATTTTACTATTTGGAAACCGTTTTGATGCTATTGATAAGACTAGAGGTGTACAAATGAACCAAAAGACAGAAGAACCAAATGAACTCGACCTTCATAGGCCGGTTTGGTTTAGATACATCAAGAGGTTTGATTTTAAAATTACTAAATTGCTAAATTCAATGCGGTTGTTGGGTTAGTATTTTTAGAACTCAAATTGACTTAACAATGGACTCGACCTTCATGGGTTGGTTAGGATACATCAAGAGGTTTGATTTTAAAATCGCTGAATCATTAAATTCAGTTCAGTTCTTGAATTAGTATTATTGGAAACCCAAACCCACCCGAGAACCAATTTGAAATTTGATCTATTATAAGGTATAAATTCAATATACATATTATATATGTCTCTAAATCATTATTTGTTTTTAAAAAAATATTATTAAGTTGTTTTATACATTGTTTTTATTTTATTTTTTTAGAAATTGAGGATACAAAACTAATTTTATTTTTTAAAAATTTAAATTAATAAATCAAAAATTATACAAAAGGGTTCCAAACCAACCCAAACTACAGAATAGACCTCGATTGAGTTGGGTTAGTTTGGTTTGATTGGTTGGTTCAATTCAAAGTCTAAAAATTTAGAAACGATTAAAATTAGTTGGGTTTTGAGTTTGTTATGGAGCCGAAAACTAACCAAATTGCACACCCATAAGTGGGACCCACAAAGGAGACCCATTACTTCCACTGCTCTAAATTTTAGTCTTCTCTTCCTCTGAAAGACTCTCACTCTGTGAATGCTTCTCTCGGGGATTACTCTCATCCGATCAAGGCCTATGGTTTCCAAACATCTCCATGGAATCAAGCGAAGAAGAGGTCTTCACTATTACCCTTTTTTCTCATTTATTTAATTTTGCTGTTATCATCCTAATACTCTGTTTGGTTGCTGAAAAAACGAGGCATAGAATGGAAAAAACACATGAATTTGAAATTTTATTTTTTTTGGCTGTTGTTTTTGGCTTCTTAAAACATGAAGGTTCATTAAGTTAGGTCATACAGTCATGGTATTGGACTTGGTTATATTCTCTTGGATGTTAGATTGGAAAATGTTTTCTTGGCCACCAAACGGACTGGTAATTTTTGGTTGGAAGTTCAATGGAGTCATCAATGTGATTTTTTTAGTTGTTCCTTTGATTGAATGGCTATGGATTGTAGTTTATTTCCTGGGCGATACATGGGCATGGAGATTTGGCTTATGAATCACTTGCCAAATTGTATACGTATACATCCTTAGACAGAAAATGTTGCATGGTAAAGTCTAAGTGTCTGTTAACAATTTTTAATGTTTTGTTTGGTTACTGACAAAGTTTAGGAAATTGAGATCATTTATTAGATCTGGGTTTTGAATTTCTTTGCGACATGAGGAAATAATAAAGTTCTGCCTGATCATGCTCCTCCCCTTTCTTTTTTTCTTTTTTTATTTTTATTTTTGCATGCAAACGTGTACTTGTAAATGCATGTAACGGCTCCTCCCCTTTCTTTTTGTTTTTAGCTCGCAAACGTGTACCGTAAATGCATGTAACGGTCCGGCAAGAAATTTTTTTTTTCCCCTTAAGTAAACATTTTAAACGAGGCTTTTAATATTTTCAATACTAATGTAAATTTTTTACTTAAAATTTGATTTTTTAGATGAAAAATTATTAATTAATTTAATTTTCTCTCTTTTCAACAGAGTATTACTGAATCACAATGGATTTAACCATCCAATAAAAATTAGTTTTTGGTGAAGTATTTATCAAATGATTCGACCAACCTAATGCAAAATTAGTAATTCAACTAACAAAGTATATAATTTGCTTTTCAATTTCAGCTACTTGTAGACCCACAAACAATTAAAAAAAAATTACACTTTGTGAAAAATAAAATTAAACAAACATCAATCTATATAAAAATAAAAAAAAAATGCATTAACGAGCCGTTTGATGATGTTATTGGTAATATTTTACTAATTTATTTTTTAATTTGAAACTTTTATCTTTGTACAAGAGAGAGAGAGAGAGAGAGAGAGAGAGAGAGAGAGAGAATTGTGAGGGTTTAAATTTTTAAATGTACAGACGATAGAGAGAGAGAAAGAGTTATATAGGTTAGACCTTTAATTTTTCTTGCATTGATAAAAGTGTATGTAATTATATTGTTAAAAATAATTATTTCAAGTTAATTGGAGTGGTTAATTTAGGACTTTTTTTTCTTATGGGTTTTTTTTTTTATTTATATTTATTTGAAGTAGACCTTTTTTTTTTTCCTTTTTTTATGCATCTTTTCTCATTTAGACTGAGATTATTTTTTCTTTTTTTATGAGACTTTTCTTATTTAGATTGATGCTTTTTTTTTAAAAAAAAAATGTCAATATTATACATAATTTTAAGTATAATAAGTCGGGTTTTTAAAACTTAAGAACTTTAACAAATTGGGGACCTAAAGTGAGGACTTTGATGACTTTCACTTGAAATATGTATTTAAGTAAAGTTCATTTTTAATTGGATTGAGTTAATTTTTTTTTTTTTCTTTTCAAAATCCAATAGAGACGGGTGACGTTGTTGGTACAAGTGTTGGTCTGCCGTTGGAAAGGTTAATTGTCAAGTGCATTTGTTAATAGATGAAGATCCTGTTAACTCACGATAAGACATTAATAGTTGGATCTTTGGAAAAATTCTTACCGTTTAGGCAGTTGGCATCTTTGGTTAGTTTGCTGCGGTGGTTTTATCCTTAGAAATTTAGTGATACTAAACTATTGATATAAATATTAGTGTTATATCGTGAAATATCACGTGATAATGGTTACGGATGGGACCACTATTACAGTTGCCCTAATTTATCGGCCAAAAATATTGTGACGAGCAGTTATGTATATTTCCATTATACTGTTGATAAGATTCAGTGTCTCACAGAGATTAATCTCTGACAAATTTAACCATCCTGAGGTCGAAAGATGCAACAAATTGGAAAAAATATAAGATTTGATTTGTTTGTTTTCTACCGTTCTCTCCTGTTTCTTATGCTAATTTGAGGTTGATCAGATTATTAATTTGAATGTGATAGTAGTAGAAGGAAAATATTTCACATATAGCAGATTGATTTTCTTTTCATTTTTTGTTTTTGTTAAATTGTTTTCTGGCTGTCACAGGAGTAAAAATGATAGGAAACATTATGAGGCTGAGCCTGTCAGTTTGTGGGGAATATTTCTTTCATTTGTTTTGTCATTCTCTATTTAGAAATGTTAGCGGCGGAATGAAATTATTCAGATCAATGCTATCCTGCACTTGGTTTGGCTGCTGAGTAAAAAAAGTAAAGGAGTTGATTGGGACCTTTTGTTTACCATTGTTTGTTCTCGTGAAAAAAAGAACCAGTCAACTACGTGGAAAAATTGGAACTTTGTTTACTTTGGAATGGAGCAGAAATGATTTATGTACTTTGCATTTCTTTTCATTGTGTTCTGGAAAAGCCAATCTGGTTTTTCTTCCATCAGCACTGGCAGACTCGTAAGCACATTATATGAGTCTAAATTGCTGTTAAGGGCTTGGAGGCCTACTTTAAATACTGGTTAGGATGCTATATACACTGAATAGAGTAAACAAAAGTGCTTCAGGAACTGCTAGTTTACAGATTAAATCAGTAGCTGATCAATTTATGATGCTAATGAACTAGGAAGTTAGAAGTTGATAGTCAAAGTTGCTTATACTTAAAACTCTTGTTGGGTTATTCAAGAACTATCTTTAATATAATATGGGCTACCTCCATCTTAGAGATCTTTCGTTCTACCTATCAGATAGTTGTGAAGGACTAGAATGGAAAAACTGTAACTCTTCACGTGCACCAACGGGACACTGTCAGGGATGTGAAATATAAGATTTTCAATAAGCTGCTTGTTCCAGCTGAGGTCTAGAGTCTTGTTTATGCTGGAAAATCACTTGAGATTGACCGAGATTTGGCTAGCTCCAACATCCAAAAACAGTCTACTCTCTATGTGGTTTGCAGGATCACGATTCAGATATTAGCTCACTCTCCATGTGCCAGGGCTACCTAGCTCCACTATGGATCGACTACCGTTTGTGGTTTGAAGGATATAATTGAGAAATATTGGGGAAACCAGTGAAGGAAGTATTCCTTGTTGAATTGGCCTTGCAGGATAGCCGTTCTCTGTTTGATTATGCTATCGAGAAGGACACTACATTGACGATCACATTGGAATTGCGCTAAGCTTGCTTCAGTAATTCATATTTAGTAAAGTTATCTGGGTTGAAGGTGTCTAATCATAAAAAAAATTCTGCGTCCTTAAATTCCATTTTGACATCTGTATTATCTAGAATCCTTTTTGACATATTTTAAGCAGGTATTTGGATGGAGAAAAGTAACTCAAATATGATTGTTTTTTAGCATTACTTCCTGTTATTCTCTGGCCAATATTGTCTTATTCACAATTAAATTGCTGCATCTCCAAAAATGCTCTCAATGGAAGAATTACATAAAACCTCCTCAGTCCCCACCTCAACCCACCCCTTTTGTAAAAACTGCTAATTTTACTATAGAGCTGTGGGCTTGATGGAAGGGCCTAACTTTCGTGTGGGAGGAGGGTTTTGACTTTGATTGATTGTACTGTAGATAGATTCCAAAGAAGCAATAGATTTTGATTCAGTGTCAATGTGACACTGATTATGGCATGTTATTGTAACAGTTGCATTTTTCATCTCTGAGATAGTATATGTCATGCCTACTCCTAATCAGATGTCATTAATATCATCTTAGAGTGAGTGTGATCGCACAAGTTATCAACTTGCAAACCAAATCTCATAGCAATCCCAAAGATAACAATCTAATAAGGATTAAACAATATCATGATATATAAAACCATCTCATAACTACTATACATATAGAAAGAAGATTACTAAATTAAACTCATAAGTAATTGCAAGACCAAATGTAGATAACTTCAAAAGACTCCCATCAAGTATACAATATATACAAGATCTATGACTCAACAAGAAGAGCTCTCCACAGCTCATCAACTTGACATCAACAGTAATGAATTGGACATAAGCTCTTTTTCCATGCAAAATAATCTGTGTGAGTATGAGCTATTATCAAAATGCTCACTAACATAATCAAACTCTTAAAAAATGAATGATAGATAAACCACTTTCAATGATATATATAATCATACACTTGCCACCAACATCACTGAGAGATGTCTCATGTAGTACAATGTCTCTTTATGATGCATTGTTTGATGTCAATACATATGAGCGCGCTATTTGATAACGTTGGCTCAATATATCACTGACTTATTATCTAGAATGTTCTATATCGACACTCTTTAGGTTAGTCCCACATCGACTAAATCTTAGGTTTGTCTCACATTAATTTAACCTTCACCAATGCAATACAAGTTATGCACACAATATGTTTTGTATGCAATGCCAACTCATAATCAAACAACCAACACCAATATGGATAAATAAACATTCAATTCAATAAGAGTAAGAATATCTTAAACCTCCCAGCTCAATCCGCTGTATAAAGTAAGGTTGATTCACTCATTTTGTGTAATTAAAGTGTCTTGAGTTGTTTCCGAACCTATCACACATTACCACATCAAACTTATGAAACATATGCAATTATTTATAATCAATGCATGTTTATGGCTTATAACTCTCAAACATAAGAGACAATACATCAATGACACATTAAAAACTCAATAAGAAGTGTTAGACCTTTTCTGATGCGATGCAAGAAGGCAACATACAAACAAAGGACAAACCAGTTAAGGGATTCGCGCCAGTGCGCCCTACCAGTGCCCCCTTGCTAGTGGACCGCGCTAGTAGGTGCACTATTGGCACCCTTCTCTAGCCAACCGTGCCACTAGGCCCCCTCCTGGGGCCCATTGGTTCGAAAATGATGAAACTCAAATGGAGTTTTGGGCCACTTCTAAGAGTTCCAACCCATTCTCAAGTATACTAAGGTCTAGAAGAAAGTTCTAGAGTCTCTAATAAGATTTCAAAACATCAAAACATACACAACATAACAAATTCAAGGTTACCATTTGAAAACCATATGTAATCTCCCACTTCTCATTCCAATTATTACTTCCATGGTATGAAATGATATTTCTACATGCAACCACCATTCAAATACAATAAAATATGCATGGTCTTGATATTCCTCACCTCAAGCGATGGAAAGACAACCTTCTTCTTCAATTCTTTCATCCTTCTCTTATTTTATCTCATTTTCCTCTTTTTTCTCACTTTCTCTTTTGCCAAATACAATTCTCTACACAAGCACCTCTCTCCTTTCTCTACCCTTGACTTGAAGCATACTATAGATACAACTTATATCTAACTCTCCACATGTCATACAAACATACAAGTCTTGCAATGAAGCACACACCTTCATGACGATGAAACACACACCTCTCAAGCACACACCTTATGCACACACCTCACATATAATAAAGCACACACCTAAGTGGCTTGAGGTTAAACCTCTCACTTAGCACCTCTTAGCTTCACCACACACAACTAATCCACATGAATTACATAATTAGACACACTTATGATAATTAATCATCATTAATATTAAGCAAAATATGAAAATTAATTTAGTAAGCTAATTAATCTTTCTGAAAAAATACTTTAATCCTCCCATAACAAGCTCCCATTAAAATATACTAATCAAGCTCCTTGATTAAGGAAAAACATGCACCATATGTATGCTATTAAGCTAAATGTGATGTTAAGCATGATAGAGTTTTACAGTGTACCATTGCCAGACTTTATGAAATTTTTTGGATCTATTTATTGATTTCTTGGGTGTTCTTGGTACTTTGATGTTCGGTTCTGTGTGACTTGCTTTCCTAGTCTTGGTGTTTTATTTTCTTTCTTTGGGTTTGTATTGATAATCTTAGCAGCAGGGGTTCGTTATGTTGCTGTTTCTCTTTCTATTGTGGTTTTGTCCATTCTTTCTTAACTCTAAGCTCTGTACCTTAACTCTAAACTCTATATTTGGTTGCTTTATTCAACATATTTACTGCTTTCTTGCTTGTCAAAAAAACACAGAGCTCATGGTTTTGAAATTATCTAGAGGATGCTCTTCTGAAGTAATACATGATCGGTGAGAGGCCAACGGATGTGCATCAAAACTAGAGGGTTGGTTCAGTTATGTTAGGGGAACACATTCCCTTAGCAGAATGGTTCAGTTTTGAATATAAAAATGGCTAAACTGACCAGGTCAGTTCTTTTGCTGGATTAGCTTTTAGGTAATATGAACCAATCTAAAAACTAACCTTTTTCATGAGGATATGGATTTACTCCAATCTGGATTGTAGGAATTCCTAACTTCTTGTATATGTGGTATACCATTTGATCATGTGTTTATCTTTATTTTAATATCGTTTACAAATACACTAATCCCGTGAAGAGGAACTTTTCCAACTTAGGTCGGAGGAAATCTTGTCCTTTTTGAAATGCATTTATACATATATATGGATAATGCTATACATATAAAAAACTTAAATAGAATTTATTAGTAGAATTGAATGTAAGCCATTTACTTAAAAATAAAATACATCATCATGGTAGCTGTTATTTACAAAATTACCACTACAACATTATTTGGTGGAATTTTCGTATAAGTTTTCTAGCAGATAGCATTTTCCTTGATATATAAATATTATATAAAAATTTATATATGGTATAGCTAAACCTGTCATCTAATGTCTTCATATGAGTGATAGATTGTGAGAGTATACGAACGTAAAGTTTGCTATACTAGTAGTGATATAAGGGAGAATTATGGTTCAGATATATACATTTTGTTTCTATTGTTCTATTGCTTCTATCTTTTTTTCTTTTCTTTCTTTCTTTCTTTCTTTTTTTTTTGGTTCCAGCAGCTTACCACTGCTCTTAAATTTAAACTATGGTTGAGTATCTGATGAATGTTGTATCTGACATGGATATGATGAATGTCATATCCGACATGGATACAATACTTTCTACTTCTTAGATTTCCTATACTTAGGCATAGAGAACCAACCATACTTGAATATGGGTTCAACCATGTTATATTATCTTTGTAACTTTTTTTGATCCTCATACACTTCGAACACTTGGGAGTCACACTTATCAGTCATTTGAATATTCATGTATATTACTTAGACACGCATGAAACACGTGGCACAATTAAAGAAAATAACTTGATACTTTGCTGTTATCATAATGTGTAGTGATTTGGTGTCACTTTAATTTGCACCCTTTTTGTTTTCTTTTAAAAAATTAGGGTTTAATGTTGAAAAAGTTTATCTAAATGCATTAATCTTACAAAATTTGATATGAAGAACTCTAACTATTTGACTTGTGAAACAATTTTTTTGAAATTGTTTAAAGCTATTCCGGCTATGAAATTGTTTTGTATAAGGTCATATGACTAATATCTTTGAATAGCATTGACATTTGGTACGTAATCTTTACAACAACACACATCAGAAAAAACTCAAGACCTCCCTTCTACTATCTGATGTGGGATCGCCACACCAACCCACACTCATATACAAAACGAGACAATCTAAACTATTATAAAGCAAACACATTTAGTGAAGTTCGTGAAGTTTTAAAATAAAAAATTTGTCACTTTTATGTGAAGTCTTGAAGCTACTGAAAAACGAACAAATTACTAATGTTGCACCTCTCTTATCTAGCTTATGAGCACAAAACAATACAATACTAATCTTGGTTTTGTAATCGTCCACTACTTACAACCTACGTTTTCTCTCTCATTTATAAAAATTGAACACCCACGTAGTGAAGACACCCTTCGAGTTCCCTAAATAAAGGAAGACAATAGTACAAAACTCTATGGCAGGGATTGCCAGCTTTTGAATTGATATTTTGGTAACAATCTAGGAAAAGAAAACTATGTTTTAGTTCTATTATTTGTAATTGGCAAATTGTGTCCAAAAATATTGTAAATCATGTTTTTATTTTGTTTTAGTTAGTTGTTTAGGTTTGTTGCTTAATCCGATGATAAAGAGGGATTGAATGACATCCTAACACTCTTTGGAGCTTGACAACAAAGTTTTCCAAATTTCACCAAGCTCCCGTACCTGCTAGACCTCAGTCAAATTGAAGAAATTAGGGTAGAGAGTTGCCAGAGAAGTTCGCTGAGCTTTCGCCCCTGCCAAACCTCAACGAAAATCTAGAATTTCAGCTAGCAATATTTTGCCAAGCTCTTGCCCTTCTAGATTCTGTAGGTTAGATTTGGTTGAGTTTTCGCTGAGCTTTTGCCCCAGCGAAAGAAGAAAATTCTGAATAGCAAACTTCCTATTAAGCGGATTGGTCTCCAACTCCTATAAATACATGAAGGCTTCATTTTTTAGGGTTAGCTAAGATTAAGAAACACCATGAGAGCCTCAACAAAAACCCTAGGAGCCTTCTTAGCAAGTTGAAGAACTTCAAATCTTCATTGACATCAAAGTGTCTTGGTGGTGCATCAAGACAAGGATTCACAGCGTGGTATTCGTCGTGGTTCAAGCACGGGAGAGTAGTGAGTTGCGGGGTATGCAAGCGAGGTTCGACTTCAACTTAGATTTGTGGGATTCGGATTGGTATAGTTGTAAGTGTTCTTGTAAACTGTTCGATTGATTATAGTGCTTGGAACTTGGGCTGGATTAGGTCCCGTTGTTTTTTTCCGATTTGAGTTTCCACGACAAAAATTGTGTGTCTATTGTGTGATTGCTTTACTTTTCATGCCTGCGATTTTAATTAGAGTGTGATTGATTAGCTTAGTTAATTGACATTAATCAAGCACACATTCAAGCAATTGTAAAACCAAGTAGTTCAAAAATTTTAAATTGTTACCAGAGCAAGACACTCAAAACTATTTTTGTTTTTTAAAGAGTGAGGTCTTGATAATTTGATTACATAGATTTACCATGTGAAGGTGGTTCTACCACTAGACCTCCACTGTTTGATGGAACCAACTATGCCTATTGGAAAGTTTGCATGAGAGCTTTTCTTAAATCTATAGATGAAAGAGTATGACTGTTAGTTGCTAATGGCTGGAGTCCCCCCATGACTACAAGTACATCTACTTCTACCCTTACTGTTACAACTCTTACAATTAAAAATGCAAAAGATTGGAATACAGTTGATTACACAAATAGTGGTTCGAACAGTAAGGGCCTCAATGCTATTTTTTAATGCTCTCTGACCTAATGAATTTAGATGCGTGTCAACGTGTGAGAATGCTAAAGAAGCATGAGCTATACTTGAAATTACACAAGAGGGAACTGCTACTGTGAAAATTTCTAAACTTCAGCGGTTGACAACAAACTTCAAAAACTTGAGTATAGAAGACAATGAGACCTTTGATCAATTTTACACAAAACTAAATGACATTGTCAACTCAAGTTTTAATCTTGGCAAGAGGATCTCTTCTTCACAATCTGTTCACAAAATTTTGAGATCTTTACCAGATAGATTCTAAGCCAAGGTTACTATTATAGAAGAAAGTAAAGACGTCGATTCTATCAGAGTAGAGGAATTGGTTAGGTCTTTATAGACTTTTGAGGCAAATCTATGTCAACCTAAGAAAAATACTTTTAAAGATCTTGCCTTAAAAACTATCTTGGAAGACGTGGATAATGTCTCAGATGAGGATGATTTAGAGTCAGGATAAGAAGAGTTAGCCCTTATTGCCAAAAAGTCCAAAAAAATAGTCGAAAACAGAAACCAAGGGCAATTCTCAAATTTGATAGAAACAAAGGTCAACCCTCAAATTTTGAAAGAAATATTGGAAAGTCTTCTGATAGAAATAAGTTTCGAAAGAATCTCGATAGAAGTGGTAATAAACCATCTCAAAAACCCCAATGTTTTGAATGTCATGGGTATGAACACTTTGCACAAGAATGCCCGAATAGATTGAAAAGAAAGACTAAAGGGTTTACAGTAACTTGGGATGATTATGATCTTGAGGATGATAATGAGCTAGAAATTGAGCCAAATTTAGGTAATTTTGCTATTTTTACTGCATCTATGCATGATGATACGTCTCATATCCTACCTAAAATTGGTAGCTAAGGTGAGTAAGATGATTCTGCTAAATTTGATGAAATTGAATTTGATGTTGATGAGAGGGTGATCTCAAACATGCCTATGATTAGTTGTATTCGCAATATTTTAACTGACTAAAGTTAATAGTAAACTTGGACTCAAATTGAAAAAGGTTTTAGAAGAAGTCGAGACACTGAAAAAGGAGGCTGTTGAAGCGCAAACTCTTATCAATCAACTAAAAACTCATCGAGCAACTTTTTTTTGATAAACTTATTGCTCTTGAAAAGAAATATCATTCGTGAACTGAAACAAGAAAGGCACTTGAAGATAAGGTTGCAAAATTGGAAGCTCTTAGTTCTAAAACTAATGATGTCTTCAAGAAATTTAGTGCAGGATCCAAAAAAATAGATGGAATCTGGAATGTTCAGAAGATCTCCTCTGATCAATCAGGACTTGGGTATCCTAATCAAGCCACATCCTCAAAGTAGAAACCCAAAGTTGGTAAGCCTCAACCATCATCATCCAATGGTAAGAATAGGTATGCTCCTCCCACTTATAGATATGATACACCTTATGCTTCTTACCACTCATATACCACACAATTTGTCCCTATGTGTCATTACTGTGATATTAAAGGTCACACAAGACCATTCTGTCATAAACTGTATGGCGTACCTTGGGAGTATAGTCAGACTCAGTCTAGAAACCAAGTCAAACCTAATTACACCTCAAAAGTGTAATCTAAAGTCCCTAAATAGCCTTTTTTAATCCATTTAATGATATATATACTTTATGTTAGTATCATATTGTCTTTAAGAATTTTTGATGTTTGATTTGCAGGTTACGAGCTGAAAAAAAGGATAAAGTTAGGCAAAAGTGCTCATGACTGTACGTACGGTACTGTTCACCGTACATATGCTTAACAGAAATGTATGTACGCCTGCAGTGTTTTTCCAAACTTTAGAGAGGCTCATTCAGCATATGGCCTACTGTACAAAGATCGTACGTACAGTGGACCAACCATACATATGGTGGTTTGACCATACGTATGGTCCCAGCTGCCCTGTTTTTTTTTCTCACTATTATATATGAGTTTGTATGGGATTTTGGGGAGCTATATCTCATTTTTACTCAGTTTTCTTAGATTTCTTTGTATTTAGGAGTAGGGTAGTGATGGAAACTTTATTTTCTTGCATTTTCCTCTACTTTCCTTCATTTTCTTTGTATCCAAACACTAGTTTTCTTTCAATTAAATGCAAGATCTACATTTCTTCATGCTTTCTCTCATGGAATCAAGTAGCTAGTACTCAATTAGGTTCAATTGTGAAGAATACTTAAGAAATTCAAGAGTTCGTTGAAGGTAACCCACATTTTCATTGCTTTATCATTTTGGACTCTAAATTTACTTTGATTAAAGTGTTGGATCTCTTAGAACACCTATGTTATTGACTATGCTTGGCAATTCCAAGCGATGGCTTAGCAATTGTGGGATGGAATTGATCAAATAGATGGTATTAGCATAGGATCCTTAGATTAATTTTATATCTAACTTCAATTGGAGTTGAATTGCCCAATCTTCAAAGCTAAACCCTTCGAATTGCTACCCTTAGTTGTGGTTTAGCAATTTGAGTTATCAAAACTTTCAATGGGGACTTGGTGTTTGGATTAATTGAGCCCAATTCTCTTTTAATTGCATCAAATTCACTTAGATTTGCTTTGAATTTCAATTCCCCTATTTTTATTTGATAAATCTAGTGCTTAATTTTTTTCAATTTCATTTGCAATAAATCAATTGTTAGTTTTCGTGCATTAAGTAGTTATAGATCTATCAAACTCAAAACCCCAAAAGATTTTCAGTTTCTTTTATTTTATCTTTTGTTTATATTCAATTTACATAGTTGTAATTCAATTCAAGCTAGTCTAGTGTTTGTTGCGTGTTGGTAGCCTATATTTGGTTTGGTCCTTGACGATACGATATTCAGACTCACCGGATTTTATACTTCAATCGCGACACTCGTTTTTTTATGGGGAAGCTCAAATTTACACTATCTTTGGGAGCGATTCAAAACCACAATAGAATAATGGGTTCATGCACAATAGGTTTGATGTGTTTCGGTGGAACACTAACTTGCCCTATGAGTATAGAAAACCATATCAGTAGAGGCATAATAGGAATTATCATAACTTTTTTTTATGTCAAAGCTAGTCCTAAACCTCAACCAAACCATATAAGAAAGTGAAAAAACCCAGGTCAAGGGCTATTGGGGTTGGAGCTTCAGATCTTAAGTGTAATGTAGTTCATACTGCATTGAAAGCCTATGATTCTAGGGTAGGGTATCTTGATAGTGGATGCTCTAGACATAAGTGGTGATAAATCTTTTTTCACTAGTCTTGAGGATTATGATGGAGGCAATGTGACTTTTGGTGATGGTAACACTTCTAAAGTTATTGGAAAAAGGGAGTATTGTAGGTCCCTGTATACCAAGGTTGAATGATGTCTTGTTTGTTAATGGCTTGAAAGAAAATCTTATTAGCATTAGTCAACTTTATGATGCCAAGCATAATGTTCACTTTTTTAAATATAAATGTCAAATCATGAATATGAATGGTGCGTGTGTGATGTCTGGTGTTCAAACTCTTGATAAATGTTATGGAATTGTGTCTAATAGTGGAGTTGTTTGTAACTCTGCAAAACTTTATGAGACTGAACTATGGCACAAAAGATTAGGTCACATAAATTACAAGCACCTATCTAGGTTGTCTAGTTCTGAAATGATAAGAGGGATTCCTAAACTTGAAAAACCTTCAAGTGGTGTGTGTGGTCCATGTCAACTTGGTAAACAAATAAAAATTGCACACAAGAAAATTAAGCATATGTCTACCTTATATCCACTTGAACTTGTGCATATGGATTTAATGGGTCCACTGAGAACTGAAGCATAGAAGGTAAGAAGTACATCTTTGTTGTTATTGATGATTTCTTTAGATTTACATGGGCTGATTTTATTAAAGAAAAATCTGATACTTTTTAATGTTTTTAAGAATCTATGTGTATGGGTGCAAAAGGAAAAGGAATCAAAATAGGTTGCATCACAAGAACTCAAACAGACCATGGTAAAGAGTTTGAGAACTCACAAAATGTAGAATTCTGTGATGATCAAGGCATTCAGCATGAATTTTCAGCACTCCACAACAGAATGGAGTGGTGGAACGTAAGAATCGAGTAATACAAGAGATGGCTAGAGTTATGCTTTATGAAAAATCTCTACCTACCAGATTTTGGGCTGAAGTTGTGAACACTGCATGCTACATCATTAACCAAGCGTATCTAAGATTTGGCACTAAACACACTGCATATGAACTATGGAATGGTATGAAACCCAATGTAAAATATTTCCGAGTGTTTGGGTGCAAGTGCTACATTCTAAGGGATAAAAAGCAACTTGGTAAGTTTGACTCCCGAAGCGATGAAGGAATATTTCTTAGATATTCCTTAAATAGTAGAGCATTTAGAGTATTTAATTTTAAGACATCTACTATCATGAAATCTATTAATGTGGTTGTTGATGATACATGTCTTGACATTGTTTCTAAAGATCATAATGATGATGATGAGATTATTTTTGAAAAAATAATTGAACAGATTGCAAGTTTAGATGAGAAGGATAAGCAACAACCTAAAGAAGAGATATTGAATCTTGAAGAGCCAAAGGAAGCATTGGAACCTTCATCAAGAGTAAAGCTTCATCATCCCATAACTCAAGTCATTGGGGATGTCACTTCCAAAATAAAAACAAGAAGGCAGGTAAGTGATAAGGTAAACTTCTTATGCTATACTTCTACCTTTGAGCCTAAGAATGTGAAAGAAGTATTACCTGATGAATGTTAGATAAATGCCATGTAAGAGGAACTTGAACAATTTGTGCATAATGATGTATAGACTCTTGTACCTAGATCTAGATATTCTAATGTGATAGAAACCAAGTGGATTTATAAGAATAAAATTGATGAACATGGTACTGTCATTAGAAATAAGGCTTGGCTTGTGGCCCAAGGATATACCAAAATTTAGGGTATTGACTTTGATGAAACTTTTGCTCTAGTAGCTAGGCTTGAATCTATTAGAATTTTACTTCTTGTTGCTTGCTACTTGAAGTTTAAGTTTTATCAAATGGATGTAAAGAGTGCCTTTCTTAATGGTATTCTTCAAGAAGAAGCCTTTGTGAAACAACCTAAGGGGGTTTGAAGATCCGCACTATCCTAATCATGTGTACAAACTGAAAAAGACTTTATATAGATTGAAACAAGCTCCACGAGCATGGTATGAGAGACTCACTACCTTTCTTCTAGTGTCTGGTTATAGTAGGGGAGCGTCTGACAAAACTCTTTTAATAAAAAACGACTCTAAACACATTTTGATTGCATAGATCTATGTTGATAATATTGTGTTTGGTTCCACTTCTGACACTCTTGCACATGAATTTTCTGATTATATTTAGAGTGAATTTGAAATTAGTATGATGGGTGAGCTCACATATTTTTTACGTGTTCAAGTTAAACAGACGGAGAGTAGGATATTTATCTCACAATCTAAGTATGCTAGAGACCTTGTGAAGAGATTTGGTCTTGAGTCTGCTAAACATGCTAGAACTCCCATGAGGACTAGTGTGAAACTGAGCAAAGATGCTTCTAGTATTGATGTTGATCAAACTAAGTTTAGAAGCATGATAGGTAGTTTACTAGACCTCACTGCTAGTGGACTTGATATTGCGTTTAGTGTTGGTATTTGTGCTAGGTATCAAGCATGTCCCAAAGAATCTCAATTGCTTGCCATGAAACGTGTTATCAAATATGTTATTGGGACTGTGAATTTTGGGATTTGGTTTTCGTTTGATACAAATGCTAACTTGGTTGGATTTTTTGATGCAGATTGGGCAAGTTGTGTTGATAATAGAAAAAGCACATCTGGTGGATGTTTTTATGTTGGCAACAACCTTGTTCCTTGGTTTAGCAAAAACCAAAATTCAATCTCTCTGTCCACTGGTGAAGCTGAGTATATAACTGTTGGTAGTGGGTGTACTCAGTTACTTTGGATGAAGCAGATGCTTAGTGATTATTATCTAGATCATGACATGATGGTTTTGTATTGTGATAATTTGAGTCCTATTAGCATCTCCAAGAATCCTGTTTAACACTCTAGAACCAAACATATTGACATTAGACATCACTTTATTCGCAAGCTAATTGAAGATAACATCATCACTCTAGAACATGTCAATACTGAGAATCAACTTACCGATCTCTTTAGCAAGCCTCTAGATTCCTTAGGTTTGACTTCCTTAAGAAACCTCTCGGGGTTTGTCTTATTGAGTGATCTTTGGTGCTCTTTAGCCTAGGGTGATCTTATTTTTTTGATTCTATTCCTTGGAGCTATCTTTGTAGTTTTGTTTGTTATTTTGTTTTATAACTGTTTTTTGAAAAAGCCCAAAAAGATTTTTAATTATCATGATTATCTAAGATATTCTTTGAATTATGGAGCTAGTTGCATATTTTATCCTAAATTGTTGATTGTGATCTTTTATATGCTAATTGACTTTGTGGCTACTCTTTAAGTTAGCTTCATGTTTGATAGCTTTAACGACAATCTTTATGCTTTTGAGTATCAAAATAAGTGTACTTGTGCTGAGTCTTTTATGGTTTTATTGCAATTGGGATCATTCTAGGTGCTACACTTATCTTGTGTCTTAAGACCTTTATATGCTTGACTGACCCATGGTTAGAAATGCACAATGTTGATAGTATTTCTCTCTTTCTCTCTTGCATTTTGATTATATGTAAAAGCCACTATGGACGTAATATGCACCCCTCGAGTCTAGTCATAGCAAGGGCTATCATGTTTTCAAATAGGATCTGTTGGGCATGTGTGAAAGCCATTGTGGACGTAATATACACCCTCCGGGTCTAGTCATAGAAAGGGCTACCATGCTTTCAAGCAAGAAAATTGCTCAAAAATTGGCGATGAGATTGAAGGGGAGTAAGTACTAGGCAATTTCTTACTTTCCATTTGGATGCTAACTAGTCCACTTTCTAGCTGTTTGTTAAGTTTCTTGAACTTAAGTGGGAGTAGACCAAGAGATCCCTACATGCAATTCAACTCATATGAATTTTAGCACATCACATAACTCATCGATATTCCCCATCTTCATGAGTTTGTGTCATTTCATGGCAATTGCTATTGAAAGTTGATTTGCATTGAATGCTTCATTGTCTATTTTATTTTTGAGATCTCTTTCAATTTTTGGTTTAAAGATTGTCAATTGCTTCATAATTTATTGCATATCCCTGCTAATTGATAATCTGATTTATTTTTGTTTCCTTTTCATTTCTTTTGGTGTTTAAATTGTTTAAAAAAAAAAATACTCGCTAGACTCTCGCCCCAGCAAGATTGCAAGCAGGTTTTAAAACACCAGATCACCCAGTGTCTGTTTTGGGCGTTCTTCCTCTTGCAGCCACGACCTCCATCTCCAAGCGCCTAGGGCTTTTCGGTTTGTGTCTTTTGGTGATCTCTTCCTTATTTTGGCTTTGATCAATCCTCTTTAAGGTTGGTGCTCTTGATTCTCTCCGATTAACTTCTCTTGATTTCATCTTTTTGTTAGATTTCGTGCCCTAGGGTTCTAGTTTTGGGGTTTTTCTATTTTCTTCATCACTTGAACTTTGTTATGTGAGGATGTCTTCCTCTAACCATGGGAAACGCACTAGGAGTGGTGGGATTCAACAATTTTATGATGATTCCTACAAGCTTAGGTATATTTCCTTTTTCAACTTACGTCCTATGCTGATTACGAGGTCTTTGACTGTCTCTGATTTCCCTAAGACTTTCTTGGCTACAACATTTTATGAAAAGGGTTAGGATTCTCTTCTTAAGATCAAGGGGGAAGTAAATGTTGAAAGGGTGAGGGAATTGTATGCCCATATTCACAATTAGGATCCTGACAATTTAGAGTTCCAAACTTTTATTCGTGGTTAGTCTGTCACCATGTCTGTTAATGAAATTGGTGACTTTATTATCACCTTAGACCACCTCACCCTGATTTTCCCACAGACAACCCTAATTATCTTCCCTCTATGGATGCGATTATTTGCCACCTTACTGAGAATGGTGATCCTTGGCAGAAGGAAAATATTGCACATCATCAGTTCACCATTCCTTACCGTATGCTACATCTTTTCCTTTGTGCTACCATTGACCCTACTGCACACACATCGGATTGTGACCCCGAGCGTTGTCTTTGGATGTACGCTATCGGTATTAATTGTGTCATTGACCTTCCCAAATTCATGGTTGAGTCCATGAATAGTGCTTCAAAGAATTACTCTACTCAAGCTGGGCTACCATATGCTTACTTTATCACTCGGTTCTTAGAGCACACAAAACTTTTGAAACTTCCTTTTGATCACCTTCTTCCCACTGTGGGTCCTTTGAACTCTCAGACTCTTAAATTGAGTAATGCCATGTCCAGTGCTAAGAGTAAGACCAAGAGTGATGTTGGGTCAAGTCGAGCTAGAGAGTCTTCTAGTATGGAACAGGCAAACATGCCAGCTCCTACTGACAGTGGAGTTTCTCTTGATTGTATTGAGCATTTGGAAGGGAAGCTTGATTCTTTGCATATTAAAGTTCATGCTTTGGGTGGTCGTGCCAACTCAAAAACTCGGGTCTTAGCTCGAATATAATCCAACATTGCCAACTCACAAGATCGAGTCTTAGGTCAAATGCAATCTAACATAGCCAAGCTTGGTTCTATGCTGTCTGATTTGGGATCTCATCTACCTTGATATCTTGAGTTATTCAAACTCTCAATTTTTTGGTTGTTATCTCATTGGTTTTGATTATTTTTGGTTATTTGTTGGTCTTGGGTATCTTGTTTAGTCCTTTTGGATATTTTGTTGAATACTTTCTTGACTTGGTTAGTTTGTGGTAGTAGTATGAAATATTGACTAGATTATCTCTAGTTTTTCTATCTGTGTCTTTCTCTTTGTCAATTTGTGACAAAAAAGGGGAGAGCGCCTGATATGCATTGAGCTTGGTTGAGCATGTTGCAACTTGTTATATTGACATATTGTTTTGCTTATAACTTGCCTAAAATCTTTTGCTTATAACTTGCTTACAACTATTGAGAGATTGATGTTTTTGTGTTGGTGTAAGCACCCCATTTTTGCTCGCTCGGCAATCTCTGGTCCGACCAGACTCAAAATGACATAGACATATTCAAGTTCAAATCAATTTTTCAGACTCAATTCAATCAATCAATCGTTTTGCAGGCCCGCTAGGCCTAATAGAGGCACAATGACCAAAATACCCCTGTGACATTGCTTGGTCCAATTTCAATTGGCACGTCTTCTTGGAGGTGGTAAGTCCTTGTTTTAATCTCAAATCCAATTTCAAGTCCAAGTCCAATTCCAATCAAGTTCGGCACACCTTTCAAGAATGTTCATCCCTCAGGCAATAAGACCATCCAATTCGGCACGTTTTTTGAGAAAACTCTTCAGAACGATAAGTCCCTTCAAACCCATTGATCGAGACAAGACCCCAAGTCCCTGAGATGGTAGAATGGTCCACCTTTGGCGCCTGCTAGCCCGCCAATAAAGAATGTCCGTTTTCTGCACATCTTTTGAGAAAGTTAATTCCTCAGACTATAAGTCCACCTAGTAGCTTCCTGGGATCAGGTAGTTTCCGAAATGAACGTAAACCATCAGAGCAGCAGAAATACTCGTAAATAGGTCGACATTGGGAATTGCCAACAAACCCCCTATGTTATGGACCGAACTCGCTTCTTGGTTGTGACACATTTATAAAAAGACGAGATATGTTTGGAAACCAACTCGTCACAAACCGTCAGAGAGACGGAAACACTCAAAATCCAGTTCAACACTAGTGCCTGCTAGTCCACTTTGGTGAAAAATGACCAAACTGCCCCTATGGCCATTTTTTTTAGCATGTTTCACTAGAAAGTACCTAAGTTCTCAGAACGGTAAGTCCACCCTTCCAAAATTTTTCCAAAAGCGATCCGGTATGTTTAAGTGCCTTCGAAGCGAAAACCAGAGCGAAGCAAGGAAAAGAAAGCAAACGGAGCAAAGCAAATAAAAAAGAACACAAGGTAGGCTCTCTATTTAAGTTTATGCAACCTTCCCCCTCTCTCTCTTCTCCCTCCAAACCCACTTGGGTTTTCTTCTATTTTAATCCCCCATCTTCTTCCCCCCCCCCCCCTCTTTGCATGCTTGAAACAAGGAATTTCCAGGTCCATGTGTAGGATTAGGCTATTGGAGGTCACCGTATCGGGGGCTTTCTCTTAGTCTAATTGGAGATCATGTGGGTTCTGTTGGTCCAATAGGCAACCCAGGAGGGGGGGGTGAATTGGGTTTTTCGAAGATTAATACAAGTTAAGATTAATTAAAATTAATCTAAACAATATAGCAGTGATTAATCTATGTGCAAAGCAATGTTATCAATAGAAGTAAAGAAAACAGAGCAATAGAAGGGAGATACAGATTTACCGAGGTTCAACCACAAATCGTGGTCTACGTCCTCACCCCAAGACCTCCTTGAAGTCTTCTTCCACTATGTAATCACCTATTACAAGATGGGCTGCTAATTGACAAAGTGCTCAGTTCACTTTACAAAGTACTCCTCCTGGAGCCCTTCAATCCCCAAGTGGTTTTGTCTAAGCTCCACTCAAACTTACAAGAGTTTTGCTTCACACAAGAGAACTCTCTAAACTCTCAATTACAAGTGTATATGAATATACAAGTAACAAACAAACTCTCTAGCAAGAGTAGATTTACAATCAAAGCTCACTCAAGAATAAAACAGGAAGAATGTTCAGGAATATCAAGTTGATCAGTGATTCTTGTCTCTTGTTGTTTCTTCGTCTTGATTCTTGTATATAAATGTAGTTGGAGGCTAGTATATATACCCTTGCATTGATTCCATTCGTTGGAGGTGGTTGGGTATCATAAATGCACGTCCAGTCTGTTATAACGTTAAGAAAAATAGTCGTTATAATAGAGGGAGTCGGCTCCAGGTCTGTGGAGTCGACACTTCCTGCTTCTGCATTTACCAGACGATATTCACTGAGTTCATGAGTCCCCTCTTCATGTTGATGAGGCAACTCCTTGTTCATCTGTCTTCTTCATCTTAGGCTTCTACTGTTATGAGGCGACACTTCATTATCATGTGTCCGCTCATTGATTGTTTAAACTTCAAGCCTTTTTACTTCTGCTAGCAAGATGCGACACTTCGTCTTCATGTGTCCGCTCATTGATCATGTTGTCTTCAAGCCTTTGCGTCTGACTCCATGAGGCGACTCTTCATTACAATGTGTCCACTCATTGCCTACTTGATCTCCAGGCTTTTTGCTTCTATGTTCAAGAGGCGACACATCATTTCCATGAGTCCCCTCATTGTCCAATTTGTCTTCAGGCCTTTTCTTGCTTCTGTGTGCAAGAGGCGACACTTCATTTTATGAGTCCCCTTTTTGTTCAATTTGTCTCCAAACCTTTTTGCTTCTGTGTGCAAGAGGCGACACTTCCTTTCATGAGTCTCCTCTTTATTCAATTTGTTTCCAGACCTTTTTGCTTCTGTGTGCAAGAGGCGACACTTTATTTCATGAGTCTCCTCTTTGCCCAGAAATCTGTCTTCCATCTTCCAATGATTCAGATCATCTTAGCATATGTATAAGATCTTCAAGGAGTGTGTCTTTGGGGTATGATGATCAATCAAATCTTCCTAACTCATCAGAGTTAACTTCTATTCAATTTTGGATTGAATCAATCATTGGATGTTGATCTTCTTTTTGAATCTCAAATAGTCAAAGTTTCATTAGATCAATGTTAATCTTTTCTTCTTTACTTTCAAAGCTTTCTTCTTTCATTGTAGAATATCTTCTTCAATGCCAATCTTCCTCAATTGTGTGAAGCTTCACAATGCTTCAATTCTGATTTCCTTTCTTTGATAGCAATTCTTCATTCTTCATTAAACTCACTTCACTGGAACCATTGCGGGCTTGATGAAATTCTATTCACACATCTAATCTTCATTGATCCTTTATATTGTAGAAGAATTCTTCACTTGGATTCCATGTAGAGATTAGATATTCATTGTGAGCCATCTTCTCAGCAACTTCAATCACATGACTTGAATTGGTCTTTAGCATATCAGATGAAATTATCTCTTGAGCATTTTCCAAACACTTCAACAACCAATTCATCTTCAACTGAGCATTGCACTTCTTCAACTGATCTTTGCATATTCTAATGAAGTCTTTAGTCTGGTGCAAATCAATTTTCATTGAAACTATGCATACTTGAAAGAAGCTTTAATTGAACACTTTCAATCTCTTCGAATGTAGAACATATGTTTGAAGTAGAGATAGGCATCATTTCTCAGTTTGGTTCATTACATAGCTCTTTGAATTCATTGCTAGATCTTGAACTTGTTGTGCATTCTTCTTGATCTGTATTAGACTTAAGATCCAACTTTAAGTGTAAGTTATGAACTTTGTTAATCTGCACGCTAAGTAGATTCATTAGTAAAATAACACAAGGTTTAGTTACCATCAAAATCAACATGTGAATTAACCTTGAGTCAACAAGGATCAACCTTGACTCAACAGGTTCAGCCCCCTTGATTATGTGGTGAAGCCTTAATCTTGTATGTTTACGACCCCAACTTGCATTATGTATATCATGATCTTGCATTCCTCCAAAAGTTATTTTTTGTTTTTCAAACTTATTTTAAAAAGCTTGCATTGAAATTGTTTTCAAACTTGCATTAAAATCTACTTTTTCAAAACTTGTTTTCAAAATCACAATCCTAAGGTGATTCTGACTTTTCCATAGCTAGGGTTGATTTAGGAAAGTGTTATATTTAAAGTGACCAATATGGTTCATATTTCAAATTATTGTTGTTTTCAAAACCATTATCTTAAAGTGGTTCTACCCTTCTTATGGTTATAATTTCTTTAGGAAAGTGAGATGTTTTTATGGACTCTCCAAAAACTCTCTTTTCAAATCCCTCTCCCTAAAAATCTCTTCTCCAATATACTTTCTAAAAACTCTCTTCAATCTCATTTCCAAAAATTTTTTTTTTAAAACTTCTTTCTAAAATTCCTTTCCAAAAACTCTTTTTTCAAGATTCACTTTCTAAAAACTCTTTTTCTAAACTTCATTCCAAAAATCTTCCTTTCCAAAAAACTCACTTTCCAAAATCTCTTTTCTTAGAGTTCAAGTCAAGCCCTAGAGCCAACAATTAAGAAACCCTAATTTTTCTTTCCTAAAAACATGATTTTCAATCTTATCTTAAAACCTAGGTTTCCAAAACCTCATTTTTACATCAAAAACATCAATTTCCAAAATCTACTTTCCACATCAAATCATAGCTCTCCAAATCTAGGGTTTTCAAAACTTCACCTTCCAAATCTATGCCAAATCCAATCTCTTCTCTTTAGGAAACTAGATCCAATCTCTTCCCTTTAGGAAACCGAATCCAATCTCCCATTTAGGAAACAAGATCGAATCCTCCGTTTTTTTAAACAAAATCAAATCATCTCTTTTTAGAAACAAAATCCAAATCTTTCTAAATTCAAACCCTTCCTAAACCTTAAGTTTTCAAAACTTAAACTTTTAATTCTTTCCTTAAGCTTTAAGCTTCCAACTCTTTCCTAATTTCAAGAATTTCTAAAACTCTAAATTTTCTAAATTCTAAACTTTCAAAATCCTAAACTTTCTAGATTCGAAACTTTCTTAAGTTAAAACTTTTTAAATTCTAAACTTTCCAAATTCGAAACTTTCTTAAGTTAAAACTTTCCTAATTCATAACTTCCCTAATTCAAATCTTTCATAATTTGACCTCTTTCAACTCCTTAAAAAGAAAACTTTTCAATTTCAAAACATTCTAATTCCAAAACCTCTCTTAAACTTCAACTTTCCAATTTCAAAACCTGTCCTAATTCGAAGCTCTCCAATTTTAATTCTTTCTTAATTCAAAATTTTCCTAAATCAAAACTTTCCTAATTTGAAACTTTCCTAAAATGGAACTTTCTTATTTTGAAACTTTCCTAAATCCAATATTTCTTAAATCCCATATTTCTTAAATTCCAACTTCTCTAATCATCAAAGTCCAACATTCGAGTCAAATCTTTCTTAAACCTCAAATATTTCCTAAAATCCTATCTTTCCTATGTCTAGGTTTTTCAAAACTCTATTTTTTCAAATCTAGTCTTAGTTCTCTTTCAAGTCCAAATCCTTCTTCCAAGTTCTATCTTTCTAAATCAAAGTCCAATCTTTTCAATTCCAAATTCCAATATTTTATTCTAAGTTCAAATCAAACTCTTTTCCAAATCAAAATCTCTTTTTCAAATTAAAATCTTCTATCGGACTCTTGTTCGAACTATGACTGACCTGATTCCTCAAAAAGGATATGTAGGCAACCCTCATGGGTGCGGTTATAACTTTTTTCAAATCTCCAATTTCACAATCTATTTCAAATTTCTAATTCCAAAAATCTATTTTCAAAAATCTATTTCTAGTCTCCAAATCTTTCCTTTAAGAGTCAACTCTATCCTTCCAGATCTCTTTTCTAAAATCAAATCAAGTCTTTTCAACTCTATTTCCAAATCTATTTTCAAGCTCTCTTTTCTTGCACTTGCATATCATGCATCATTCTTCTAAAACGTTCTTCTATAAAGTGGATAGTTTTGGACATACATTAATTGAAGACTCTCATGTGTGAACCTAGGGTGAATAGACATGTAGGTATTACAAGAGCAGGGTAGGGTGATGGCTTAGTGCGTCTTCCCTACACGTAACCAACCTCCAAACTTAGAGTCACTATTTTTGAGAGACCAAAACGGAGTTATTTTCAAAAAAGGGCTTATATTTTTTCAAAGGTTGCCAAACAACCTATTTTCTTAAGAAAATTCTCTCTTGAGGATATTTTCAAAAGCCTTTTTCAAAAACCCTAAGTGTAGTCTTCGGATTGTGCTTAGTTTTTAGGTGGCCTAATTCACCTTAATCAAGTTAGGTGGCGACTAGAAATTTTTTTCAAAAGCCCTTTATTCAAATCAATTTTCAATTCAAACCTAGTCGCACTCATTCTTCTAGGAGGGTGAGTTCTAGCGTGAGAGTACAGTATTTTTCTACTTATGTGTGTATTCCTCGGGTGCAAAAAATCTGGGCGCGACAAGCACACAAGCATACACTAAACATAATATCAAGCCTACTAGTAGTTAAGTAAAGCAATGAGCCTATCATACTTCTATATAGCTTAGTGTCTACTGAAATACCTTTCTTATCATTGTCAAGCTTCGTTGAAGTATTCATAGGGGTGCTAAATGGTTTTGCATCTTCCAGTTCAAACTTCTTGAGTAGATCTTTGATGTATTTAGCTTGGTTAATATAGATTCCTTCCTTTGATTGTTTGATTTAAAATCCAAGGAAATAATTGAGCTCACCTATCATGCTCATTTCAAACTCACCCTGCAAACACTTAGCAAATTTCTTGCAAAGCTTTTCATTAGTAGAGCCAAATATAATGTCATCAACATAAATTTGCATAAGTAACATGTCATGATTTTTAACCTTTATAAAAAGAGTTGTATCAACTTTTCCTCTTGTAAAACCATTTTCTGTAAAAAAAATTTGCTTAGCCTTTCATATCATGCCCTTGGGGCTTGCTTTAAACCATATAAGGCTTTAGTAAGTTTGAAAACATGATCTGAAAATAAAGGATTTTCAAAACCAGGAGGTTGTTCAACATACACCTTTTCAGATATAAAACCATTTAAAAATGCACTTTTCACATCCATTTGATATAGTTTGAAATTCTTGAAACATGAAAATGCAAGCAACATTCTAACAGTTTCTAATCTAACTATAGGTGCATAGGTTTCATAAAAATTAATTCCTTCTTCTTGACTATTGCCTTGAGCTACAAGTCTTGCCTTGTTTCTAACAATAGTTCCAGACTCATCCATGTTGTTTCTAAATAACCATTTAGTTCCAATTACAGGATGATCTTTAGGTCCAAGACTATATTCCAAACCTCTTTCTTTTCAAATTGGTTTAGCTCTTCTTGCATGGCCATAATCCATGATTCATCACTTTCAGCATCTTGAAAACATTTTGGTTTTATTTGTGAAAGAAAAGTAAGATGATTACATATATTTCTAAAAGATGATCTTGTTCTTACCCCTTGTGATGGATCATCTAGTATTTGCTCTGTTGGATGGTTGTGGACAAATTTTTATTCCTTTAGTAATCCTTCATTCTCATCTTGTTGGTTTGAAGAGTCATCTTGGTTTCCTTTTTCTTGTGGTGGAGCTTTACTTTGAGTTGGGTTGATATTCAACGTTTCCAAGTTTTTCTCCACATAATCTACATCATCATTCAAAGCCTTTCTAGATAAAGAGTTTAGTTCATCGAAGGTAATATGAACTAATTCTTCAACAACTAAAGTTTTTTTTTATTGTAAACTATATAGGCCTTGCTATGTGAGGAATATCCTAGAAAGACAACTTCATCAGATTTTGCATGAAATTTACCAAGGTTGTCCTTATTGTTATTCAACACAAAACATTTGCATCCAAAAGCTCTGAAATATGAAACATTTGGCTTCTTATTTTTTCAAAGCTCATATGGGGTTTTATTTAAAAAGTTTCTCACCAAAACTCTGTTTAACATATAGCAAGCTGTGTTAACAGCTTTAGCCCAAAAATATTTTGGCAAATTATTTTCACAAAGCATTGTTCTCCCCATTGCTTCTAAAGTTCTGTTTTTCCTCTTAACAACTCTATTTTGTTAAGGAGTTCTAGGTGCTGAAAAATTGTATTCAAAAATATTTTCATCACAATATATTTCAAAAGGTTTGCAATCAAACTCACCACCATGGTCAGTCCTAATTGTTGTGATTATAAATCATTTTTTGTTTTGAACCTTTTTACAAAACTTGGTGAAGAAAGTAATTGTTTCATCTTTGTGAGTTAGAAAGAATGTCCATGTAAATCTTGAGTAATCATCAACAATGACAAGAGTATATTGTTTACCAGTTAAACTTAAAGTTTTAGTTGGTCCAAACAGATCCATATGCAATAGTTGAAGTGGTCTAGAAGTAGAGAGCATGTTTGTGGATTTAAAAGAAACTCTAGTTTGCTTTCCCATTTAACATGTATCACAAGTTTTGTCTTTTTCAAAATTAAGTTTGGGAAGACTATTTACTAACTCATTTTTTGAAATATTTGAAAGAATGCTCATACTAATATGACCAAGCCTTTTATACCACAACCAACTATCCTCTTTGTTCACAGCAGCAAGGCATTTGATTTTACAAGAAGATAATTCATTTAAGTTAAAAGTGTAAATATTGCCTTGTCTATGACCAGTCAATATGATCTTGTTATCATTTATGTTTACTACATTACATTTTGAAGATTCAAACACTACTTTACAACCTTTGTCACACAATTGATTGATACTCAGCAGGTTGTGCTTAAGACCTTTAACAAGTAAAACATTCTCAATAGAGGTTAAAGAATTTTTGCTAATACTACCTATATTGATGATTTTGCTTTTGCTATTATCTCAAAAAATAATGAATCCTCCATCATTTGGTGTGAGAGAAGTGAATTGAGTTTCATCTCCAGTCATATGTCTCGAACAGCCACTATCCAAGTAGCATTGATCCTTTTTGGAGTTAGCTTGAAGACATACCTACAAAACAAGCAACTCAACCTTTGACCTTTGGTACCCAAATCATCTTGGGTCTAGTGTAATTAGTCTTTAATGTTTCTTTTGGAACCTAAACTTTCTTGACAGCATGAGATTTTTGTATAAGGAAACACTGATTTGTAAAGTGACCTCTCTTATGATAATAAAAGTATGTGATTGTAGCTTTTGAAAACTTTTTATGTTTAAAAACATTGTAACCTATTTCAACCTTGTCAAGAGAGCAATTTCGTTTACCAAGTATAGCATCAAGTTTATCTCTTCCATTGACACATTTAGAGAGAGAGTTTTCTAAGTCAGTGACTTTTTCTTTCAAAACAGAGTTTTTCTTTTTCAAAATCTCATTTTCATTTTGTAACTGTTCACTTTCTTCTGTGAGAGTGGATACCATATTCTTGAGAAGATTGTTTTTTATACCTAGCTTTTTAAATTCAACAATCAAATCATTGAAAGCATCTTAAAATTCATTAAAGGAAAAATCAGAATTAGTTACATTTGTTTCTTCTTTAAGTGCCATAAGACATAACTTGGCTACTTCATGAGTTTTAGATTCATCTGAGCTTGAATCTTCACTATCACGCCATGTTGCAACTAGTGTCCTCTTCCTTCTTTTTTTTTTTCCTTTCTTTTTCAGTTGAGGACACTTATTTCTCATGTGTCCTACCTTTTTGCATTCGTAGCATATAATGGTTAAATCTTTGCTGTTGGATTCACCCTTTGCTTCAATCTTCTTTCCTCCTTTCCATCTTCTTTTCATGAATCTTCTGAACTTTCTTGTGATGAGAGCAAGATCTTTCTCATCTTTTTCATCCCTTCTAGATTCATTTTCTGATGTGGTGGACTTGAATGCAACAAACTTCTTTCTCTTGTCCTTCTTCTTGAGCATTCTGTTTTCGAGTCAGCTCATAGGTCATGAGAGAGCCAAGAAGTTCTTCAAGAGGTAAAGTGTTGAAGTTTTTGGCTTCTTATATGGCTGTCACCTTTACTTCCCATGTCTTTTGTAGTGATTTTAAAATTTTCTCACCTATTCATTGTTAGGATATACTCTTCTAAGAGACTTTAAACCATTAACAATGTTAGTGAATCTAGTGAACATTTTAGTTTTGGACTCATTAGATTTCATTCTAAATAATTCATAATTATGCATAAGAATGTTAATTTTTGACTCCTTGACCTGATTGGTCCCTTCATGAGTCACTTCAAGCCTGTCCTAAATTTGTTTGGCAGATTCATAGGTAGAAATTCTATTGAACTCATTTGGGTCTAATGTACAATATAAAATATTCATAGCTTTAGCATTAGATTGCATAAGCTTCATGTTATTCTCATCCCATTCATTTTCCGGTTTAGGGATAACTTTCCTTTTAATGAACTTGCTGGAGTTTTAGGACCATTAACAATAATCATCCGTAACTCATAGTCAACAGATTGAATATAAATTCTCATTTTATTCTTCCAATAGTTGTAGTTTGTACCATTAAACATAGGAGGTTTGTTGGTGGATTGACCCTCACTTAGAGAGCTTCCAAACATGGTTGCCATGGATCAACTCTAAGGATGTTAAGCCTTTAAACTATAGTACTAGCTCTGATACCAATTGTTGGCCCAAGAAAGCAACCCAAGAGGGGGGGTGAATTTGGTTTTATAGAATTTATATCGAACAATGCAACTAAAAACAGTTGATGTATTTTAACAATAATTAATCAAAGTGTATATCGAGCAGGTAAAGTATATATTAAAGTATATATCTATACAAGCATGTATAGAGAGCAAATAAGCAAAACAGAGCAAGAAAAGAAGAGCACCAGATTTATAGAGGTTCGACCAACCTTGCCTACAACCTTTCTTCTTCGATCCTTTTGAAAGTATTCCATTATTTAACACCCTTTACACAGCTGTTGGTTGTGCTAAAAGTGCCCAGCTCACTCTTACAAGAGCTATTCCCCAAGCTCTCACAAACCAAGAGATTTTGTCCAAACTTCTTTCAAACTTACAAGTGATTTTATCCAAACTTCACTCAAACTTACAGGTTTACAAACCCACCCAAGTGAAATGAATAAAGGTTATACAGTGGGTAACTCTCCTAATGAGTAGATGAACAAGTACAGTTCAATGAATAAATATTAAACACTCAGCAAAAATATGTGGTAGTTAAGGCACAGAAAATTTTCAGCTTCAAGCTCTTGATGTGGCAGATATGATCACTCTATCTTTTGTATAAAAGCCATAGGTATCTTATATTTAAAGCTATAGATTGATTCTAGCTATTGGAGAAGTATGGAAGAAGTTTTGGTGGCAGATTGCACCATTAAACCTGCCAGAAATATAGCCGTTACTGTCGAGGGTCGACTCTTTTTACTATTTGCTTCAGCATTTTACCTTGAGGGGTTGACTCATGACTTGTAGGAGTCGACTCTTTTGGTCAGAATCTGCAGACTCAACTTTTTGTCTCAATGAGTCGACTCTTTTGCAGTGAGGGGTCGACTCTTTTAAGTAATCTTCAAAATTTTTAGGCTCTGTTTGAATGAGTCAACTCTTGAAACTTGAGGGGTCGACTCTTTTCACCAGAAAACTTGTTTTTGCAGGTTTTCTCCATTCTTCTCCAAAGTCTCCAATATTTTCAAGGATCATCCAAATAAGCTTTTTAAGGCTTGCAACTACTTCTTCGAGGCTTGATGACTTCAAAAATATCTTCAATCCCTTCTACATGAATTTTCTCCATTTTGATTATTTGTAGAGCTCTTCAATCATTATTGTTTCATCCATTGATTCGAGTCTTTTTCAAAATCTTCAAGAGAGCTTCCAAGACTTAAGATCTTTATATTTCAACTGATCTTTGAAGATTCTTCAACAGATATGACTTCATCTTTTCAATCAAGACTTTTAGCGTTTTCATTCTTCTTCCTTGACATCCATCATCTTTGAAATTTCTTCATTCTCTATAAATTACCATTATTAAATATATCATTCCTTCATACTAATCAATCTTCAATCCAAGATTTTCATCATTTTAAAATTCTTTCATTCTCTTATAATATCAGCTTTGTTGAATGCATTATCTCACCATGCTTTTCATTCTTCATTCTAATCTTTGCATCACAAATCCTCCATTGTGATAAGCTTCAAGTTAAGATCTAATTAATAAGTAATATGCACACTAAGTAGAATTATTAGATCATTACATCATGTTTTGTTATCATCAAAATCAAGACATTGAGTCAACACTTAGGTACTTTCTCGAGAAGCATGCCAGAAAAGGCTCAAAGGGCAGCTTGGTCATTTTTCACCGAAGTGGCTAGCAGGCATTGGTGTTGACCTAGGTTTTGAGTGTTTCCGTTACTCTGACAGTCTATGACGAGTTGGTTTCCAAAGGTATCTCATTCTTTGATAAACATGTCATAGCCAAGAGGCGAACTCGGTCTCGTGACATAGGGATTTTGTTAGCAATTCCCGATGTCGACCTGTTTACGAGTATTTCCGCCACTCTAACGATGCGCGTTCATTCCGGAGACTGCCTGATCTTGGGAAGCTGTTATGTGGACTTATCATATGAGTAATCAACTTTCTCGAAAGACGTGCTGAATAATGGACATTCTTCATTGGTGGGCTAGTATACGTCAAAGGTGGATCGATCTACCATCTCGGGGACTTGGGTTCCATCCTGGTCAACGGGTTTGAAGGGACTTATCGTTCTGAAGAATTTTCTAGAAAAATGTGCCAGACTGGATGGTCTTACCGCTTGAGGAATTAACATTCTCGAAAGGCGTCACAGATCTGATCTGAATTGGAATCAGATTTGAAATTGAATTTGAGATTGAAATAAGGACTTACCGTCTCTAGGAAGACGTGCCAATTGAAATTGGATCGAGCAATGTCTCAAGGGTATTTTGGTCATTTTACCTCTATTAGGCCCGCACGCTACGATTAATGGATTGATTGGATTGAGTTTGGGAAATTGATTTTGACTTGAATGTGTCCGTGTTGGTTTGAAAATTAGTCTGAATGAACTGGAGATTGCCAAGTGGGCAAAAATGGGGTGCTTACAGCTGTCCTTTTTTTTTTTTTTTTTTGTCTTTGCTTGACAAAAGTAGAAAACAATAAAGTAAGAGTCTCATGTTGACCTTGAGGCGATTGGAGGGACTAGAACTTGAAAATGGATATCCGACCCAAGGGGCCATTTGAAATCGGGTTTTGGCGGGAAAAAGGGCAAAACTGCACAGAATTTGACATTGCTAGTGGCGCCTATTTTAAAAAAAACTTGGCGCTAGGTTCTGGGATAAAACCAGCAAACTTCAGATTCGAAGTTTGCAGTTTGTGTGAAGTTTTGAGAGAGTTTGTGAGAGATTTCAAGTGTGGAGCCATGTGCATTGAAGGAGTGACTTTAGGGATCATCGGAGAAGTGCTGGGAGTGGTCATCCCTGCCGGAATAGTCGTCGAAGAAGGAGATTTCACTAAAGAACTCCAAGAGGTTATTTTATTTTATTTTATTTTTTTATAGATTTTGATGTATAGAACTCCGTTTGAGTCGTGTAAATAGTTAAAATTGATACTTTGACGTGTTTTGAACGCTTTGGTGGAGTTATTTTTGTGTTTTGGTGCTCGTTTGATTGGATTTGGGTAGTTTTACATGTTTATGTGAAGAAGGTTTCTATAGGAATTAGGGATTTGCTCCTATAACTTTGGGTATTGAGTTTTTTGGCTAGATTTTTATACTATGTGTCTTAGAAAAATATGTTTAACAGCCATATGCAATTTTGTGATTTTTTTTGAAAACTTTGTGATTTTTTTATTTTTCAAAAAAATAGAAAAATAGGCTAAAAATAAGAAAAATTAGAAAATATTGAAAACGTCTAACTTTAATCCCTAGAAAAATGTGAGAATATTTTAGAAAACAATTGAAGTGGTTTTGAAAAACTTTTGCAATGATCTTGAAAATCTTTGAATTTTTAAAATTAGAACCTGTCCATGGAATTAGGGATTTGCTCCTATAACTTTGGGTATTGAGTTTTTTGGCTAGATTTTTATACTATGTGTCTTAGAAAAATATGTTTAACAGCCATATGCAATTTTGTGATTTTTTTGAAAACTTTGTGATTTTTTTATTTTTCAAAAAAATAGAAAAATAGGCTAAAAATAAGAAAAATTAGAAAATATTGAAAACGTCTAACTTTAATCCCTAGAAAAATGTGAGAATATTTTAGAAAACAATTGAAGTGGTTTTGAAAAACTTTTGCAATGATCTTGGAAATCTTTGAATTTTTAAAATTAGAACCTGTCCATGGAATTTTGAGAATCTTGAAAATGTGCACAGATTCTTTTGTGAGTGTTGATATTATGTGACTGTAATATTGTGAAGTGCTTTGTTAGTGTTTTATTATAGAGTCGTGGGCATTGTGGGGGTCATTTTAAAATAGAACTCTGCCGAACTTTTTTTGAAATTAAGGAAAAAGTTAGAAAATTTTTTAAATGAAATCTTTTTGAAAGAAAAGATATAAAACCTTTGTGGGAGGGGCCTTTTTGGCAAAGAAGGCCCCAAGAAACTCAGAGGGCCCTAAAACTATTGGGAGAAAGACTTAAGAAGAAATTTTAAAAATGGAATGTTGAATGAAAACCTTTGGAAGAAACACTTAGAAAATTTTGAAAATAGATTTTGAAATCAGAAATCTTAGAATTTGATAAGAATTTTGAAAAGGGAAATTTTTTATGATTGAAATCTTGAGAATTTTTGAGGATTGATTTTGGATAGGACTTTTGAAGGTAAAAGCTTTTGAAAAATCTCGATTGGGATAGAACTCTTTTTGAGGAAGAATCTTGAGATAGAGTTTGATTAAAAAATTTTGAGATTTGGTTTTGAAATGAACTTTTGACTTTGAATTAGAAACCATTTTGAAATTTGGACAAAACGTGTTAGAAAATTCGCTTGGCCTTGAAATTTGACTTATTGAAGGCAAAATATTTAGAAAATTCCTTTTGACTTGAAACTGGAAATCTTTTGAAAGCAAAAAGTATAGGAAATTCTTTTTGACTCGAAACTTGACATTTTTTAAGACAAAATGTATAGAAAATTTATTTTGACTTGAAACTTGACTTTTAAAACCAAAATGTGTAGAAAATTCATTTTGACTTAACATTTGAAATATTTTTCATTTTTTCCATTCTTTATCTCTTACCTTTTGAGCGATACTTACCATATGTTGACATTGTTACCTTGATTTTCAAGATGATAGATGTGGGCACTGATAGTTTGGAGAGGAGGCACCGATCCGAGAAAGGTGCCCTCACAAATTCAATGGGCAGTTCCAGTCATTCTAGAGGTAGCTAGAGGTCCACTAGCCGAGCGTCCTCCAACCAAAGCGGAAGGGGGGGTAGACCTCCAGTCGACCTTTTCCCTCTAGTTGAGCCAACTTTTGAGGAGGAGATGGATGCAGAGGAGGAGTACCAGGTCTTGGCAATCGGGTGACAGGTTATGGGCGAGCCTCCTCTTGGCATAGACAGATAGACATAAATCTTAGCAACTTGGAGATACTGGATATTTCTTCGCTAGAGGATTTAGCTTATCATCTTAGTGTATACTCTCGACAGCACCTGCCTCCCCCACGGGTATACACATCGTTTAGAGGGGCTGTTCATCTTGTCTTCAGCACTATGTAATGAGCGGCTCCATCTTACCGAGCCTTCTTGGTGGAGATCGGGTTCGGGGCCTTCATGGGATCACAAGCTAACCACCTGAACAAACATCTAGTGCTAGCCCTGATTGAGAGGTGGTTTGGCAAAACTGGGACCTTCCATTTCATGGGCTTTGAGCTAGGTCCTGCTCTGTTTGATTGGGCCATCATCACGAGGTTTTCTTTTGTCTGTCGGTGGATTACCCTACAGTCAGTCAGCAAGGCTGATGCATGTGTTTTGTTGGACTTGCCTCTTCCTGAGTGTTCTGCCTTTCCAGTCTCTTGGCTTAGTCAGGACAATAGTATCTTTACTGTTAAGCCACCACCTGCCCGGCGAGACATCATAAGGCAGTGACTTGTTTTATACATCATCTTCAGCTGCTTCTACAACAACAACAAGTTGCTAGTCCCTTTCTAATTAGTGAGCATAGTAGCTAATCTTGGGGCTTTATCTGAGCTGGATTGGGGGTCCTTTTCCTCTGGCTGATTTCTTCGATTGATGCAAGTCTAGACTTCCTCTAGTTGGGCCAGTGTGATTGGTTTCTGGGCTTTTCTTGTCTGGTGGAGTTATGAGTACCTGTCGGTCCGTCATCCCAAGGTTGTTAAGGTTGACATTTATCCTCGAGTTTTGAGGTGGGCTCGTGACTGGGTGGCCCAACAATCTGAGATTATCAACTACGTGATGACATGGGCAAACCTAGAGTTGATTGAGGCGAGGGACGTGACTTGGCAACCCTTTGTTGGATCTTTTCATTGTGAGGCGGTTAGGTACTTGGTCCCATTATCTCTATCGAGGATTTCCTTTTTCAGTGATGATTCTTGGGAGTCCTATCTAGGAGACCATCATTAGTGCCAGTTCCATGAGGAGTTTCGGTCAGCAGGGGATCCGCCAGAGTACATGTTTAGAGCCTTGGTTGAGGGGGTCCCCATTCCATATCACGAGCATCAGCTCGGTGCCTATTTTTTGCTTCCTTCAGAGACTGATTATGTCGCACACTTTGGAGCCCATTCTATGGGTGCTTTTACTTAGTTTGAGGTGGTAGTCGGTGGGTATGCCATCAGTCAGGAGGTGATGGATTTGTGGCATCGAGTTTGAGGATACGTGCCCTAGGCTGAGTTTACCATTGTGAGGGACCAGAAGGACTAGTACCAGACTGAGAGAGACTAGTTCCAGATGGAGAGGGACCATTTCTAGGCAGAGGTAGCTTCCTTGAGGGGATGGTTGGCTCAGATGGGAGGTAGCGGGGTATGTTGTCCTTTCCTTCTCTTCGTTCTGACGTTGCTTAGTTATTCCTTTGCCTTACTGATTCCAGTTTTTTCTTCTTTGTAGGATGTTGGTGTTTCTAGCAGTCGTCCACCTCCTCTAGAGCCAGGTTTTTGAGCGTTTGACTCGAACATTGACTTTGACCTTCGATGAGTGCCCCCCGACATAGGCTCAGATTTTCCTATATTCTATCCTAGAGATGTATTTAGTTTCATTATTAGACAGTTTATTTTGTAAATTTTGCCTAGAGTGGATATTTATGACTTAGATAGTTAGATGTATGTATTAATGCATGGACATGCTGAGATATTTACGATTTACACAGCTAGGTATATGAACAGATGCATATATAGGGATAATGATGATGATGATATGTATTTATTACATGAGTTGATATTAAACTACTTTGGTGACTTTTGTTTCTATAGGGAGCTATGTCCTATATATGTGATGCTCATGCTGAAATTTTTACAGAAATACATACACATGTTAGGGATGCAACAATTAATACAATAAATGGGGGACTAACAAACTATATATCCTTGAAATGGAAACTTCTTCCTTGTTGGGGCTTGGTCTCTCTTTTGGTTTGACTTTACTTTGACTGGATGATAGCATTTTGTACCTTTCTCATCCTTTCGATCGACTCCAATTTTTCTATCTTGGGTTAGTGTATGGGATCATTTGGTTTGAACTCTCAACCTTTAGAGCTTTGGCAATAGTTTACCTGACCTTTGGCAGAGCAATGAACAACCAGTCTTTCAATTTGAGGAGACTTTGTTTTAGGATCATAATGTAGGCTAAGTTATAGGGTTTTGAAATAATGGGATATACAGACTCAAATTTGATGTCGCTTTTGGCAGGGTTTAGATCCATACCATCCTTGATCATTTTTTCAGCGGGGTTAACATCCTTCTTCAACTTTTGCAACACATCTAGCTTATTTAGATCAAGTAATCTGTTGTCAATCGGTGTGGACTTACATAGGGTTGTAATGTAGGCCATGATTTTGGGTTTAGCAAAAAAAGGTAAAGGCTTAAACCTATATCTTTTATTGGGCTTCTTTATTCCCTAGGATCACCTTTGGATTTTCTTTCTTGCCTTTACTATATACCCCTCAGAATGCCATGAAATGATTCTTTTCTCTTTCGGCCTTTCTATATGCTTTTCAAGATGGCATAAACATGACTTTCTTTAGGCCTTTTCTCAAATATGCTTCTTCTTTTTTTTTTTTTGGCCTTTTGCCCCTTGGCAACTCTCTCTCTTTGCTTTTCTATTTCCTCATTTTTTTTATTTATGAAACGAACATTTCTACAACTTCTTTCTCTCATATCCTTTCCTTAACATTTCCATTTAATCCATTGTGGGCCGTGATCCCTAGGTTGGGTGTTTTCTTGATAGGGAAAGTGACTGCCTCAAAAGGTTTGACAATGGTTACTTTTGATTGTATGGGAAATAAAATGATGACCTCTCTTTATTTTGAACTAGATTACTTGATCCATAGAGCCTTCACGTTGCTTCAACTTGATGGAGGATGAATGAAACGCCTTGTGGAGTCTTCAATTATCAATTTGCCCCAATTGGGGGGATGATGTTGAATCAGGGTTGACAAGAAATTTTTGCTTTTTATAAGGCACTAGTGGGTTAAGCAAAGGGTATATAAACATCATCATTTTTTTATGGGAAAATGAAAGATGGTTCCTCTTTCTTTGGATAGTCTGGCCACACATTCCTTAGCTTCGGTGTCTTGCAAGTGTTGTTTTTGGGGTAGTTTCCTCACTCATCTTCATCCTTTCTCTTTTCGAAAAGTTGATCAATCGACGAGTGGCTAACTCATGCTATCATACCCTTCAAGTCGGGTCCTCCATAAGATAGACCATGCCCTTTGTGTAGGAAACATTCACTATTCATAAAAAATATATGAGATAACAACAAATTTGAATGAAAACTAACATGTTATTATTTTAATGAAGTGCAAACATAGAGTTCTTTAGAAGCAACAGAAATGCAAATTTAAGGGCATAAAAATAAAGAGATAGAAAAGAAGTGGATGAAAACACCTCTGTCTTGTACACTTTTAATGGAAATTCCTCTCAGTAGGGCTTTGGGATGATGCTCACATTTCCGACGTTCCATCCATGGCTGCAGTCTCTGGCAAAGGTAAGGCAAACAAATGCCTCCTCTAGAGCCACAGTTACGTTGACAGTGATGGTGCAATTACCAGCCTCATTGGCCCTTTTGTTTTCCTTAGTTACCTCCTTAATTTCTTCAATAAACAGGTTAGCTAACTCGCCTCCCTCTAGTTCGAATGGTTACACAGGTGTCTTTGGCTCTTGATGTCCCCAGCCCATATCTTTATAGTCAAACTTAGTCACGGGCCATGGGTTCTCTGATAGATGGTGCTCAGTTGCGGAATAGTTAGGGTGCAAAAATTTTGGTGCAAAAATTCCTCCCCCCAACCATTAGTGACCACTTCTTTGGAAAGGACTCCCTCCATGGGTGCAGATCCTTTAATGGGTCATTCAGAGGGATCATGTACTTTGTCAGGATCATAGAGATAGATTGGGCATGGCGAGAATTCTTCTTCCCAATCACTTTCTTCATTAGTCTCCCAATCCCCATCATAGTCTTCGACCACAATCACGTCCAGTTCATCCCCCTCTTCTATTTCCTCTACTATCAACTTGACAGCATGATTCGGCAGTGGGTTTGTGGTTACATTAGAAGTAGGAGGAGCATTCACCGGTTGTAAGTCAATGGTCTTGTTGTTTATCAGGTCTTGATTCTTGTGTTTGATGGAGAAGCAGCTTTCGGTGTCATGCACTTGGCCACCTAAATGATACTCACAAGTGAGGGTACCATTGAAGGTTAGGGGTAAAGGGCTAGGCAATGGTTGGGCAGGTATGGGCTTTAGGATGTTGTTTTTCAAGAGGTTATGGTAGGCTTCGGTTTGGATGCAGGCTAAGGCATCAAAGTTGCGGAAGTGTCAGATCGGCCTATTAAAGTTAGGTCATGCCCCAGTAGGGCCAAAGTTGGATGCTTGGGCCGACATGTTTAGAGTGGGCATGGGTAAGATAGGGTGAGATTGAAGTGGGGGATGGTGTTGGGGTGGTTGAACGGGTAAGATGGCAGACACCTTGCTTTCCTTCTTGATTACTCCTTTTATAGTAGCCATTTTCTTGGCTATGTTGATAGAGTTTTCTTTGGTTTTTGCATAGGGTTCAGTAATCCTCCCCATCTTAAGACCATTTTCTATTATTTCTCCTTGCATGATGAGCTTAGAGAAGCTCTTTCCCGCACTAGTGTAGAGTTTCTAGTAGTATATGCCTTGGAATGTATGTATGAACAATTGTACGTACTCCTTCTCTTCTAATGGAGGATTGACTTGGGCAGCTGCTTCTCTCTATCTAAGGGCATAGCCCATAAAGCTTTCCTTCTCACCCTTACTCATCATTATTAGGGACCACCGGTCAGAGGTAAGGTTGATGTTGTGACGGTATTGGGCTTTGAATGCGTTAACTAACTCGATCCAAGTTGTGATCTTCCTTAGGTGCTTTGAATGCGTTGACTAACTCGATCCAAGTTGTGATCTTCCTTAGGTCCAGTCAGGCAAACCATTGCAGAGCAGACCTAGTAAGACTATGTTGGAACAGTTGCATGAGGAGCTTTGGATCATTGCCATGGCCACTTAACGCCCCAATATAAAGGCGAAGGTAGGCAATAGAGTTACCAGTGCCATCATACTTTTGAAAGTCAGGCATTTTGAACTTGACAGGTCTCGAATAATCTGGGAAGAAACACAACTCGTCGTAAGATGCAAGCCCAAAAGAGTCATGGTCGTGGAGGCTTCGCAGTGAGTCCTCTAAGCCTTGAATTTTTAGACTAAGAGGGTCAAGGGAAGTTCTTTCCACAACATTCGAATGCAGTATGGTTTCTTCCTCTTCAGTATTGGCCCCCTTGGCGTCTTCCTTGTTCTTCCCTGTAAGGTCGGATTGTAGTGCAACCCTTGGGTTAGCAGGTTCGGGGTCCTTGGGAAAAATAGTGGATGATGATAGGGCTAGAGCAACTTCCTTTGTGGCCATGGACTGAATGAGCTTGAACATCTCATCGATCTTGGTTCTCATTTCATTGAATTCCTCGTGAAAGACCGAAGATGACTCGTTAGAATTGGCGACCATTAGTGCAGCTCTTTATCGGGTGATGATAGGGTCTCTAGGTGGGTGTCGGTATTTCTTAAGAGCAATAATGGCTTCCTAAGGTGTGGTTTCTGTCAAAGAAAGAAAAACAAGGACAGAAGCCACAAGTTAGCTTTTGATATTTGGAAAGCTTTATGCAATGCATGCCTTAGAGATGTCCTTTCTTGAGAGGGAGACTAAACATGATGGATTTGGCTCACTTTTTGGAAATAAGGGGTTTACCCCTGTATGTAGATATTTTACCGTTTGAGTGAGAACATTTATTCATTCATTTATTGAATCATACATGAAAGGTAAAGAAGTACATTGAACTTTTGGGTTTAAATACAATGGAATTGAAATACATTTTAATGGGGGGAGAGGAAACAATTTTCTTGGGACTTCCACCTATCTACTTTTACACTTGAGATTCTAAACTACTCTTGAGTCTTCGGATTCACCTTCTTTGAACTTGATGTGGAGGGTGTCATTGGGAGACCTTGTTGTTTGGTTGCCCCTTGTCACCTTGGCAATCCTATCTCTGTGAGCATAGAAGGATTGGGGCCCCTCTTATGGAATGACTTGACATGCATGCTATGTGCCCTTAGGGTTACATGGGAACCATTAGAATTTTGGTAGGTTTAATGTAAGGGAGAGTGAACTTGGTGTCACTCACTTTGGGTTGATCATATGCATGAAGATGCAAGGACTTGAGTTACTTTGGAACTCTTATCTTGATATGAAATTTTGAATGCATGAACATGGATGCATAGATTAAAGAGAGAGAGAGAATGCATTTGTAAAATAAACATGGATGCATGAGCAGTTAGATGAACATTATAACAACAGGAATACAAGCGTTATAACAACAAGAATAGACAAGTTTAAAGAAAAGTAAAGCAGTCGCCCTTTCCTCCATGGTTTTGAAAACGACGTACGTGTCTTAAATTCGGCAGAGGTTCGGCTACGTATGGTTTCTATATGAGCATGAGATTGAGGGTTTGCTAATGCTTCTTGAGAAGGCTCGGTTTCCAGATCTTCAAACCTAGGCCAACTCCCCGAGGTGGTGCCAATGTCGGTTGGTGATTCGAGAGGGGGAACCATCAAGAGGCCATAGGCGAAGAAACTAACACAACATCTTGCCCACAACCAATATACCATTCTCCTTTCTAACTAGAAGGGACATAATCAGGTAAGAATGCAAGTATGCAAATGCTTGTGTACATGCAGTGTATGTGTGAAATTTTGAAAAGTAGAGGAAACGGCCAAATAACTCCCATCCATCATGTCCATTCTATACATTCATGACATACATAGCAGTTAATATAACATGAAACAAAATGTGAACAAAGGTCGACTTACAAAAATAAATATGCAAAAGTCAGTACTTTGAATGACAAACTTAATACAAGATTGAATAATTGAATGTAATTGAATGTAAGCAATGACATGTTTTTGAAAACAACTTTGAAAAACTTGATTTTGAAAGTTTTTAAAGTGAATAGAATTGGACAAATTAATCAAAGACTCCAAATGGGTGAGAGTGAACAGACATGACAATGGCCTAACCCTCTAAGTGTCCTTAGTGGAGTCGCCAGTTGTCAAGCTCTGATTTTTTGCACTTGAGGAAAATACACACAAGTGAAAAAAATATAGTACTCTCTTGTTAGAACTTATCCTCCTAGAAGGACGAGTGCAACTAGGTTTGAATTGGAAATTGATTTGATTAAGGACTTTTAGAAAGAGTTTGGAGTCGCCACTTAACTTGATTAAGGTGAGTTAGGTCATCTAAAACTAAGCACAATTGAAGATTAAACTTTGGGTTTTTGAAAAGGTTTTGAAAACTTCCTTAAGAGAGGGTTTCTAAGAAAAATAGGTTGTTTGGCAACCTTTGGAAATATTTAAGCCCTTTTTGAAAATAACTTCATTTTTGGTCTTTGAAAATAGTGATTCTAGATTCAAAGGTTGGTTACGTGTAGGGAAGACGCACTAAGCCATCACCTTGCCCCGCCCTTTCATTACCTACATGTCTATTCACCCTAGGTTCACTCATTTGGAATCTTTGATTAAAAATTGTCCAATTATATCCACTTTAGAAAAGTACTTTGAATAGAAGTTTTACACAATGCATGATATGCAAGTGCAAGAATTTGATTTGATTTGGAAAATAGATTTGAAAGAAAGATTTGATTTGAAATTAGAAAGAAGGTTTTAGAAATCAAAATTGGAGATTTGAAAATATATTTTAGAATTAAAAACTTGAAATAGATCATGGAAGTGGAAGTTTGAAAAAGATTGTGACTGCACCCATGAGCGTTGCCTATGTATCCTTTTTTGGGAATCTGGTTAATCGTAGTTCCGACAAGAGTCCGATTGAAAATAGACACTTTTAGGTTTTTGAAAAGTTCGATTTGAAAAGATTTGATTAAGAAAGAGTTTGATTTGAAAAATGATTTGATTTGAACTTAGAATAGAAGGCATGAAATCAAGAGTTGATTTGAAATTGAACTTAGACTTGAAAAAGGGTTGAACTTTGAAAGAAAACTTAGACTAGATTTGGAAAGATTGAGATTTGAAAACGTCTTTGACTTAGATTAAAGTTAAAAATCATCCTGGTTTAGAAAGGAGTTGAAGCTTCCTAACTTGGGACTAAGGTTGAACTACGGTTTCGGTTTCCTAGAGTTTAGGCAACCTAAGGTCGGAATATGTAGTTGAAGGATTTTGTTTAGATTTGAAAAATTCAATTTTAGAAAGTTGGATTTAGGAAAAGTTCGAATTAGGAAATGTTACAATTAGGAAAGTTGGATTTAAGGAAGATTTGAAAAGAAATTTGATTTAATTTGAAAACACTTGACTTAATCACTTGATTTGAATGAATTTAGAAAGTTAGGTTTAGAAAAGATTGGATTTTAGAAATTTTTGAATTAGGAAAGTTTCAAAATAGGAAAGTTCCATTTTAGAAAAGTGCCAAATTAGGAAAGTATTGATTTTAGGAAAGTTTCATTTTAACAAAGGCTTGGAATTTAGAAAGATTTGGACTTAAAAAAGTTTTGAATTTGGAAAGATTGAAATTTAGAAAGGTTTGGAATTAGGAAAAGTTGGAACTAGGAAATGTTTGAATTAGGAAAGATTTGATTTTGATTTCCTAAAGTTGAAGATTTGATTTTATTTCCAAAAAGAGATGATTTGATTTGGTTTCTAAAATTGGAGGATTTGTTCTAGTTTCCTAATTTGAAAGATTGGATTTGACATAGAATTGAAAAGGTTAACTTTTGGAAATCTAGGATTTGGAAACTTATGATTTGAAGCAAAAGAGGAAGTCATCTTTTTAGAAAAGAAAATTAGGGTTTCCTAACCATGAAATCTAGGGCTTGACTTAGATTCCAAGAAAAGAGTTTTTGGAACGTTGACCTTTTAAAGAGAGTTTCTAGGAGGGAAACTTGAAATTTAGAAAGTGAATTTTTGAAGAGAACTTTTGGAAAGGAGTTTGAAAAAAGATTTTTGGAAAATAGATTTTTGAAGGGAGTATTTAGGAAGGAGTTTTTAGAAAGTAGATTTTTAGAGAGAGCTTTTAGAAAGCATTTTGAAAAATAATTTTGAAAGCAGTTTGAATATGGAGTTTTGAAATCTTTTGAATGTCTCACTTTCCTAAAATGATTCTAACCATGAAGAGATTAGAACTATTCTAAGTTGGTGGTTTTGAAAACAATATGGAGTTGAAATATGGACCAATATGATCTCATCGAATATCAAATTTTTCTAAAACAACCCTAACTATAGAATGACTACAATCATCTTAAGATAGTGGTTTTGATGAAAAACAATTTAGGGTTTACACCCAAAATATGAACCTTGATGGTCACAATGAATATAACATTTTTTTAAAACAACCCTAACCATAGAATAGTTAGAATCACTTTAAGATTGTAATTTTGAAAACAAGTTTTGAGAAAGGGATTTTGAATGCAAGTTTGAAAAAGTATTTTGATGCAAGTTTTGAAAACCACTTTGAAAATAAGTTTTGAAGGGATGTATGAATATAATATACGCAATGCAAGCAGGGTTGTGAACATACAAGGTTGGCTTCACCATATAATCAAGGGGGCCAAATCCACATGGTCTAAGGTTGAATTAGAAGAAAGCCCTCGACACGGTGACTTTTAACAATCCTTCCTACACATGAATCAGGGATTCCCTTATTCCAAGCATGCAAGAAAGGGGATTTAGAAGATAGGGGATTAAAATAGAAGAAAACCCAAGTGGGTTAAGATGAAGAAGAGAAAGGGAAAAGTATATAAACATAAAGAGAGAGCCTACCTTGTATTCTTCTTGTTTTCTTGCTTTATTTGCTTTACTTTGCTTGATCCTTGAGAGCTTCTAAATTGCAGCACCTTGAGTCTTCAATAGAGGCTTTGGAGGCTTGTGTATAGGTGTATAGACTGTGTATAGGTATTAGGGTTAAGTGTATGGTGGCGAAGGTTTAAGGAAACTAGAGGAAGCTAGGGTTTTGAAAGACTTTGAGCTCTGTAATTCAAAAAGCAGAGTTTCTGGACTGAGTTTGAGGACCCTTTTCAAGTAAGGGGAGGCTCTATATTTATAGACACAAGACTGACCTAGCGCTTGTTGCAGTGGCGCTAGGGTAAATTTCCTTCTGGTGCTACTAGGAATGGTGCCAACCACTTAGAAAAGTTTTAAGGTCGACAAGTAACGTATCTTTCAACCCTTGATATGCAAGACAAAAGATTTGTGCGCTAGTATTAGTGACTACCATTCAATTTTTCGCTTGGCTCCACTAGAAGTAACTCAGGAAGGTTCGAGAGGCCGAGAATGGTCCAGAAGGCTGGAAATGGATAGAAACCCTTGAAATAGTGTCCTAGGGCTAACGGGCTTGAAAAACAATGTCGGGATGGTCGACTGAGCCATTAGGGGTAAAACAGTCAACTAGACCAGAAAACCACCAAAATGGACTTGGAATGACTCACGAAAGGACTTGAAGGTTGGAAACACTATCTAAAGTGTTTTGAGAGATTGCCGGTTTGATACCCAAAACTGGTGTGGTTGGAAAAGGCGACTGGCTCACTAGGGGCAAAATGGTCATTTTGCATTAGATTTGCCAGAATAGACTCGGAATGATCCGGAAAGGTGTTGGAAGGTCGAAAATACTATTAGAAGTATTCTTGGGAGGTTACTAGTTTGATATCCAGAGCCGGTATAGTTCTTAGAGGCGCTCGGATGCCTAGGGGCAGAATGGTCATTTTGACTGGTTGGTCTTGGAATTAGTCTGGAATCGACTGAAAGGCACTTGAACATGCCAGATCGTCTTTAAGACGATCTTGGAAAGGTGGACTTACCGCTCTGGGGAATTAGGTACTTTCTCGAGAAGCATACCAGAAAAGGTCCAAGGGGCAATTTGGTCATTTTTCACCGCAGTAGGCTAGCAAGCACTAGTGTTGACCCATGTTTTGAGTGTTTCCATCACTCTGACGATCTATGACAAGTTGGTTTCCAAAGGTATCTTGTCCTTTGCTAAATGTGTCACGGTCAAGAGCCGAATTCGATCCTATGACATAGGGGTTTTGTTGGCAATTCCCGATGTCGACCTGTTTACGAGTGTGTCTGTCACTCTGACGGTTACGATGTTTGAGAGTGTTTTCACCACTCTGATGGTGCGTATTCATTCCGGCGACTGCCTGATCTCGAAAAGTTGCTATGTGGACTTATCGTCTGAGGAATTAATTTTTTCGAAAGACATGTCGAATAACAGATATTCTTTATTGACGGGCTAGCAGGCACTAAAGGTGGACCGTTCTACCATCTCAGGGACTTCAGTTCTGTCCCAGTCGATGGGTTTGAAGGGACTTACTGTTCTGAAGAGTTTTCTCAAAAAACATGCCGGACTGGATGGTCTTACCACCTGATGGATCAACTTTCTGGAAAGGCGTGCTGAATTTGATCTGGAATGGAATCAGATTTGAAATTGAATTTGAGATTGAAATGGGAACTTACAGTCGCTAGGAAGACGTGCTAGCTGGAATTGGACCGAGCAATGCCTCAAGGACATTTTGGTCATTTTGCCTCTATTAGACCCGATGGGTCGGCGAAGTAATTGATTGATTGGATTGAGTCTAAGAAATTGATTTTGAGTTGAATATGTCTGTATCAGTTTGAATATAAGTCCGAATAGACCGGAGATCGCCGAGCGAATAAAAATGAGATGCTTACAATGATCTAAATTGCATGGCCCAGCTAATCTAATTGCATCATGAGCTAAACATCACATACCTGCATACAGCGGGCAATTCATCAGGATCAGGTGGATTAGGAGCCATAACACAAGACACGGTATCCCTTCAGTTAGCTGTTGGTGCTGGGAACAGATCAAAATTGCTAAAATAAGAAAATCCACCGGCAAAATTGCGCCAATAGTACTGTTTCCTCACCTCAATGTCTCGTTCATGGAACTTCAAAACGCCGTCGATCATTTCATCCGTGAGGCTCGCTGAAAGAATCCCCATTTCTCACAGGAGTTTCGGATTTTGCCGACAATTTCACCATGTAGAGCTGCATCTTTATCAATACCTCCAAAGTCTATCACTGGAATACTGAAACTGGGGTTAATGCCAGAACCCAACTCAGAGTGGTGAAGCTTGTTTTGGTCATGGACAAAGATACATGGGATTTTCGCTATCCCGGCATCAAGAAGTCCCTTTACTCCAGCTTGAGCATCGTCTAAAGCTTTTAGTTCACTGTTCCGGTCATAATCCATTTCGTTTACTGCCTGAACTTCACTAGTTCTTGTGACCACCATAATCCTTTTTGTCTGAGGTGAGAAAACAACACAACCTCTCTGTAGATCCTTCTCTCTAGGATGTGTTCTCTATAGTACTTTTTCTTTCTCTTGAATTTTGTCTAGCCGACTTAAAATATGTGGCAGGGGCTTCTTCGTGTTAGCTCCACCCAAGGCGGCTTTAAGATTTTTATTTTGTGGTAACAAAATTTACACAGCATCATATAAGATTTTTTTTTCTGATTCACAATATATTTGTTTTAATAAATAAAGAGATAATGATATTAAAGATATCAAAAAAAGAGCACTCTCTATATATAAAATTTGTACACAAAAATTATATTAAAAACTAAATTTAAATTTGGTTGGTTAAGGTTCAAAATTTCAATAAGCAATTTTAGAATTTAGGTGACCAAAATTCTGTGGATACAAGGTTTATTAGGATTGTGTTTTTTTATTGGGTTAAATAATAAAAGGTTAATGAGATACTTATATTTTTTACGAGTTTCGTGATATTTAGTAGGGGCAAATATGATTATTAGTAAATTCAGAGGGAAACAAATGTAAGCGTTTATAAATTTAGTGAGGACAAAACATATATTTATAACCTAAAATCAAATAAATATGCATAAAAAAAATTTGAAAGGAGTGCAAATAGCCAATTCAATAGAGGCAGCTATCCCATTGGACCTTTGTTGGGTTTGCCCCTAGCTCCACCGACATAGGATAGCTATAAATACATATTAATGGTGTATTTTAGTGCTGCTACTGCGTATATGTCAAATGCATGTGAAATTTAATAAATAACCTATGTCATAGAAGACAATTTAGAATGAGTTTAGTTTTGATACATTGATAGTGTAAATTATTTTTACACAAGTAGAGAACCACAGTACAACATTTATCTTTTAAAATTTAATTACAACATAAAAATGATGGACTCATAGACACATGTCATATTCTAGTGTTCTTTTGTGCAAAAATATTTTATACTGTTTGTGCATCAAAATTAAACTAATGTAAAATTAAGCAAAAACGGCCTGAGGCAACTTCTGTCATATGGAAGTTCACAATCGAAGTGTCATTGTTCTTCTTAGGACTCGGGAGCTCTCTTTAATCAAATGCAATTTTGGCACTGTTTCCTGCCATTTAACACTTCGAAATGCTATGAAGCATTCAATGAAAGTGGCAAACCATCTATTCTGAGGGGTTTCAAGCACTGACTTGTACGGGTCAGTATGACTCTGTTTCCAGCTCATACCCTTCATGGGACCATCACTGACAAAAATCATTCATAAGCTTTTCTTTGGATAATGTTTTTCTATCTTTCTTGTTTTTCTGTTCCCCTTTTGGTCCCTCTGCAAGATCATTGCACTAACAAGTACGTAAATAAAAAGAGAAGAGACCCTTTGTAACTTTTAGTGTAATTTCTTCTTCTTGCAAAGCTGAAGCAAAATTACGTCTTGTAAAGCTGAAGCAAAAATTATCCAAATTTGCCGGGGTAGAGGGGTCGAAGTTAACTGGAGAGACATCTTGCCGACAATCAGCTAGAGATGGAGGTGGTCGTGCCTAAAGCACAAAGCTAATAGAGATCGAAGAGGAAGAGATGGCAGTTAGCTAGGGCAATGACTTGCAGGCATAATAGACTCAGGGCTAGCTCTTCCTTTAGGCCAACAAGTCATTGTCTACGCCCCTAATTTTTTAATGTCCCCAATTTTCTAAAATTTAATAAGATTTTATATAATTTTATATCACTTTTTCAATAAGAGGCATCGGTTCAAATGAGAAAAAATTATCTGTTAGAAAAAGAGAGTCCATAGTTTTTACATCTTTTTCTTTTATAAAAAAAAGGGCCTAGTCCAAATGAAAAAAAAAACTATCTTTTCAAAACAGAGAGTCCAAAATTTAGTACACTAGTGAACTTCAAAAGAAAAAAACTTTTATTTATTAAATCATTAGTACATTATACAAATAAAATAATTCTTAAAAGACCAAAAAATTTTATAACATTAAATGCTACACTCAAAGTCCTATATAGTTTTTCCATTTTTGTTTATTTTTAAATGCCTTAATCTAGGTGAGAAAAGAAGGTTCGTTAAAAAAAAAAAGGCATAAAATCAACTCTCGTAGTTAACTTTTAAAAAAAAATATTGCTTCACAAAAAAAATATACAAATAATTTTTTTTAAAGGCTCCAAATTTGTTAAAGCCTTGCATAGTTTTAAGACAATGTAGTTTCTACAATTTTTTTTTTTTGTGAAAAAGAATGCCTTGGTCGAAATGGAAAAAATGACCGTTATAAAAAGTATGTAAAAAAATTAGCACACTAGTTAACTTTAGGAAGAAAAAAAAAAGACCAATTTACAAAGTAAAATAATCTTAAATAAAATTTTCATAATAATATTAAAAAAATATAAAGAGGCTCATTTAAAATCATCGCCTTAGGCCTCAAATCATGTCGAGCTAGCTTTGAATAGACTAATCTAACTTCTCTTCTATTTGTGAGAGCAAATGGGTTTAGCTCAATGTTTCTTGGAATGCGAATTGTTCTGGTACATGTAATGAGAATGAGAACGTGATTGTGGTACCACATATCCTCTAAATTGTGGGAAGACAGGGTTAGACTTATGTATATTAAACTATTAAAATTTAAGATCCTTCCAGAGCAATTTTATTAAATAATTAGATATTTAATAAAATACAATTTAGTTTTTTCAAATTAATCATCTAAAAACATGCTTCTTTGAGCATTATGGCTGATATTGTTTGATATTGTCTTGTCAAAACTCCATTGTCCCTATACTTTTGTTCATTATATATGATTATTTTCTTCTTTAGGTGACTTCTAAGGAAATAAATAGGAAAAAAGATTTGGAACGTATTGAATCACTAAATTCAAAGTAAGGTTGGGATGACATTATATCGCTAAATTTATAGTTTTGAAACATAACTATACCATGTTTCGCAACGCTATTACAAAATTGTAAATTGTGGTCTTAAAATATTTTTGTAACACATGATTAAATGGTATTTATAGTTATATTTGTAATGTTTAAAAGTCAAAAAGAAAAATCGCTTGTACAAAGGATTACGTGATAAGATTTCTCTCTTGAACTATCCGGTCGAGATGGAGACCTACATGTACCTCAATGAGTCCAGGCAGAGAGATCGCCTTCACCTCGATGAGCCATTGTACTTGGCCAATTGTAGAGGCCTGGTCTTCAGGGGACTCATGCTTGGAGGTATAGTTCACCAGGATTCAGCTGTTTTGATTTCTATGGCCCGCAGCTGGTTAACTTAGATGGTAAAGTCTCTTGGTGGTAAAACCAAATACTAAATTAATATTTCATTTAATTGTTTAATTCATCGCCATAGAAAAAAAATTTTAAAAGCATAATTTTCCAAATATCACAGCAGCTTATACGTCACAAATACACTAAGCTTTCCAACTTAATTTGCACATACAAGCTACCAAGTATCTTTGACATTTATTACTTGAGCGCCATGAGCGTATGGGAAGAATAGCAACTAGGACAATAATATATTGTCCCCTTTTAGCTTTAACCTGATTTGAAGAAGTCGTAGCCTAACATTAGAGCCAACATTTTATATGTAAGGCTTTACTGTGGTTTCTCTGTAAATTGAAAAACTATTCAGTCCATTCGGAGAATTACGTCTCCTAACAGGGGGACTCATTGTATCGTGAGAGAAATAGGATGAAAGGTGATGTGGTAGTCTAAGAGCACCAAATAATTTTTCGGTTCTCGACTTAACGCCTTTCAAAAACAATGTTCTGAATAAACTGCCCACTGAAATTCTTGGGCCTAGACCTTTTTGCCAGCACCCTGTGGTTCAAGCTTTGGAACTAATCATTCGAGATGAGCTGCACAAAGGCAAACAATTAAGCAATACATGTCGAAAACTTCAGTCTAAATTAAATGGACTTATATGGTTTATATCCACCTGGTCCACCAAACCAGCTAGTTCACACGGCACTATACTAATCACAGGCCTTGCATAGGATTGTAGCCACTATTTCATTTTAGCATTTAAGTTCCTGATGAACATTGAAAAATAAACCTTTTCAGTGCAGGGTTCTAATGGCTTCTCCACCAGATGGAGCAAAAAAGGCAATAAGTTTATGTGTGGTCAGGTTAAACATTTTGCAACCACTAGGGAGGTGCAACTATAAAGGAGGAAACATGACCAAAATACTATAAACACACAATACTTATTACTAGGATAATACTTCAGAGTACAACACAAGGAAAGCGATGGAGATAGGGATTGAGACAGAGATCTCAGATGACTCTGCCTCTAGCCCCAACATACCACACCTATTTGTAGTAGAGTTTTCTATATGCAACCATACTTTACGTAGCCACCAAGCTAACCATCACAGCAACACTAAGTACTATTTTCTACTTTATTACAACACTTCATTTTTATGCTCTGCTTAGCTTTATGCCTGCTTTGTTCTTTCTTCCAGAGTTTTTAGCTTAGTACATGATCGTGTTTCGTTTAATGACACTTTGTAAATTGCAGAAAGCATGAGTTCTAACATTCTGTTGCTCCATTTGATATCCCAACTCTTCTATCATTGACATTGCCAAAGTTTAGAGTTGAAATGCAGCAGGGCAGAAGTCCCATCCAGACCTTTGGCACAGTAGTGGAGTGCATAGTCTCTGACATAGTTTTCCCTGTACTTGGGAGGATTGTTCTCTGATAACAAGTCTTTGATGGGTCCATAAAACCTTGAGGATGGCAAAAAATCCGTGGTAAAAAAACACGCAACTGATACTCTTGGACCGACAAGGTTTGCCAGAACTCTGTGCTCAATGCTTTTGAACTTATCATTCGTTACAAGCTGAAAACCCAAGCAACAAACAAAGTTAAAAGTCAGGCACCGTTTTTCTATTTAATCGAAAATGTTCATGAAGAAATAAACTGAGATTATATATAAAGAGTATTGGTGCTAACTAGAATAACACTATTTTTTTACTTGTAATTGTTTTAAGGGTAAAATGTAATTGACAGCCCATAGTTGTTACCTCTGCACTTTATACATAATTTCATTTTTGTCTATCATGGATATTTTTCGTCAGTTAGAGAAATGGCATCTGACGAAATGTTCAAATTACAATTCGACCGTAAGTTTAGGAGATTGACTGTCACAATTGAAAATCAAGGAGCCAGAGTGAGATTGAGTATAAAGTGCAGGATGAAAAGTGTAATTTACCCTGTTATAAACTTGGCAAAATCATATTATCTGCTTATTTATCACAATATATAAACAAGAGAATAAATACTGTCAAAGCATAACAATCCACACAAAAGATACAATAATATAAAAACAGAAAAGAAAAGTGACTTGCAAACAAGGGTTTTTAATGATACTGCCTAAAACAAATAGGACATAAACGAATTAAAAGACTTGCCTGCAATAGGTCTCCTATATTCACCACTAGCGCTCCAGGCATTGGGGGAACATCAACCCACTGGTTCTGACGAAGAACTTGGAGGCCTCCATATGATCTTGTAGAAGCACTGTGAGGAAGTCATTGTCAGCATGCTTGGTAATGCCGAAGGTTAGTTCTGGCCGCGGGCAGGCAGGACAATAGTGGCACAGAGCGGCAAGCCCCTCGGCACAGCCAGTCTTTAAGGTGGTTTGGATTGAGCCCAAGAGCCTCTGCTAATAACTCAAACAAAGAACAGCCTAGTTGCATTACTTGCTTCGAGTAATCTAGTAGAATATCTCTGCAAGAAAATTAATCAATACTCATAATAATTATTCAGAAAATTTATTACTAACACCGTCACTATGGAGTTCTGTCGGTCTTGTAAGTTTTTCATTGTCTTCAGAATTGGTCATAAATATGATTTTATGAGCTAGAACAATCCTACGTACAATTACCACCAAAACTAACCCACAAAATGGAGAGATTGCACTACCTTAAAATGGATTATGACTAGTAAATCAATATGTGCTCTTTGTAGCATACCTGAAAGGTTCAGGTAAATCCTCTGGATTTGGAGATTTAGGACCTATAGTGCTATGAAAAGTATCCCTCCAGTTAGCTGCTGTCGCACTATACAAATCGAAATTGCTGTTATACGCTAAAGATTTTGTGACATCTCGGGTGTACCACTGTTTTTTGACCTCACTGTCTTGCTCATAAAACCTACGGAACCCATCCATCATATCCTCCATGACACTTGCAGGGATACCATGATTGATCACTTAGAAGAAACCCCATGTCTCCGATGCATCGCTGACTCTGTCAATGACCTCCTTATGCCTGACTGGATCTTTATCGATGCCATCGAGGTCTATGATTGGAAAGTTGAACTGGTTTTTGCTGGGATTCGGGATTCGATGTTTTGTCGAAGTTTTCAGGTGGTTGAATGAATATCCCGGGGACTGTTGCAACTCCAGCATCAACTAGTCCTTTGACACCAGATTTGGTGTCATCAAAAGCTTTAATTCACTTGCTCGGTCATAATTAGATTCTATTGCAGCCTGGACTGAATTTGTGCTGATGGCAACCATTTTTCTTCTGTGGGGTTGCTATAGCTCTTGGAATTATATGCCAAAACTAAATTTATGGGCTGTAGGCCAGGTAAGAAGGAATTATGGTGAACATATGTAGGAGTTGAGAGTATATGTATATGAATGTATATCTATCCTTAATGAGAATGGTCGGTGCGCAATTAATTAAGGAATCTAACATCATTGTTGAGTATTAAATTTGGAGAAATGCAGCGCACGATGAAGGAACCTAACGTCATTGGCTGCTGCGTAAATTCAAGTTCAATGAGACAATCTCAGACTAGCAAACAAAAAAGCTACGCCAAACCTCCCCGCCACGTGAGGAAAGGAACATAACAGTCCCAGATGGTATTACTTGGACAGGCATATATAATCAATTGAACTTGATGGTGATTAATTGCTTGATAAATGAGATAGCTACTGATAGTCAAGACTCATAGTATCTGATAATATATAAATATATACATATATATATATATTATATATGTTATCGACTAAATAAACAAGGTGATTTCACCCGGCGAGTATAGAAAAATATTGTTATAGTCATCACTTCCTCGGACACTCACCTGATATACTAAGTAATAAATGAGTATAATACCAAAAAAATACGAGTTAATAAGCAAGATATTCCCACTGCTAATCAAAGGATCCTGGGCCTCCAACGAGTGTGAAGGTGACCATGAATGTGTTTTGTGTCATCTCTATGACAAAAATTTCATGATGCATTCTGAACCAATAAATTTATTTCATTGTGTATTCTGAACCAATATATTTCACTGTCCGCATTTTCTGCATATTTAGAGTCTTCATTTTTGCATTTTCAGAGAGATTTCATTGGAGAGTATATCACTGTTGGATTCGCCAGAAAACGCAAATCATAGTGATATATCTATGTGTGTTAATCATTGTATCCTACGAGGTGGACATCCATTCTAACATCATTGTGGGGCATATTTATTTTAAGGGCATAGTGCCAACCACTAGCGTTGATCCTTTCTGAAAATTTAATACTATTCTGTAAGTTTACTTTTGTTACTCTGCTAATTAGTAATATTTTTCTATAGTAGCTTGGTGAAATGACCTTGTTTATTTAGTCAATAACATGTATAAATATACATGTATGTACATATTTATATATTATCAGATACTATGAGTCTCGACTATAAGTAGCCATTAATACCATGTGTGACTGTTTTTAAGTATTTTCTTTTCCTTAAGCCACTTCACGTGGCAGGGACGTTTGGCGTAGCTTTTTTGTTTGTTTGCATGTCTGAGATTGTCTCATTTAACTTGAATATGCAGCAGCCAATGATATTAGGTTCCTCCATCGTGCGCTGCATTTCTCCAAGTTTAATACTCAACAATGATGTTAGATTCCTTAATTAATTGCGCACCGACCATAAATTTAGTTTTGGCATAGAATTCCAAGAGCTATACCTACCCCACAGTAGAAAAATGGCTGCCACCAGCACAAATTGAGTTCAGGCTGCAATAGAATCGAATTATGACCGAGCAAGTCAATTAAAAGCTTTTGATGACACCAAAACCGGTGTCAAAGGACTCGTTGATGCTGGAGTTGCTACAGTCCCCGGGATAGTCATTCAACCACCTGAAAACTTTGACAAAACATCGAATCCCAGCAAAAACCAGTTCAACTTTCCAATCACAGACCTCGATGGCATCGATAAAGATCCAGTAGGAGGTCATTGACAGAGTCAGCTATGCATCGCTCAAGAATGTTAAAGAATATCCTAGGGACTATCATCTTTAGGCCCGAAGAATTTTAGAGAAGTTTAGAAGCTGATAGGAATGGCCGTCGCGCTCAACCACTTCATAAGCCAATCTTTGGACAAGTACTAACCATTCTTCCTGCTATGCTGTGATAAAGCACTCGCCGACCTCAAAACCTATCTGACACAGCCTCCACTCTTATCAACGCCAGTTAAAGATGAGTAGCTTTATATGTCCTTGGCCTTTTTCGAGTATGCGGTTAGTGTCATGATACTACGACAACAAGAGAGCCTGCAATAGAATACAATAGAACAGATCACGATCCCAAGGTCCCGAACAGACCACGCTCCCAACACTACAACAAAAATGGCCTTAGCCGGCGTTTTTAGAAAATGCCGCTGTAAATTAATTTCTCCCGGCCCTTTTTCTAAAACGCCTCATTTTGGTAAAGCCTAGTGTGGGACTCGGTTTTGAATTTTAAGAGCAAAACGGCACCGTTTTCGGAAGTCCTGCTAAGTACTTAGCATAATGACATCGTTTTGCACTAGATAGAGTTTTACCCCAATTCTCTTTTTCCCTTCTCTCATTGACCCATTTCACGATCGATCAAGCCCTAGATTTTTTTCTCCCACCATCTTTGCTCTCTCTCTCTCTCTCCAGCAACAAAAACGCCCTCTCCACCCTCCCCTCCCTTTTCTCTCTAGTCTGAAGCCGCCACCCCACCCATGTGGGCACGTCGACCACCACTCACTGGAGCTCTGTCTTCTCTGCTCTCATTCCCTAGCTTTCCTTTCTGGTCTGAAGTCGCCATATCAACCGGCCATGGCACCTGGACCATCACTAATATCTGGAGCTCCGGTCAGCTAGACTTTCTAGCTTTTTTTCTTTCTCTCTCTCTCTCTCTCTCTATATATATATATATTATATTTGAATATAGATATATCTATATGTATATACACATTCGATTCAAGAGTCCCACACAGACACTTTCTCTCTCTCTCTCATTATGTCTTCTCTTAGTTCAAATCTTAACCTAGAGCTTTGAAATTTTTTATATGTGAAACGATCTAGTATATCTATATATATTTTTTAGTTGTATGTAGTGGTTAGGGTTTTACATTTGCTGGTAATGAAATCAATTCTGATGGGTAAAATCTTGGGTTTGTTTTTGTGCTTAAATCTGTGGACTTATGATTCTTAATCGGTTGTGCCTTATTCGCTATTCGTGTGTACGGTTGTGGGTTGAGGGTTTAAGTATATACCTCTGTTTTTATTTGTCAATATATATGCTCTCTTGCTTTGGGTTAGTGCTACTCCACTCTAATTTATTTGGATTGTCTGTTTGAATGGAAAACCATTCAATCTGGCTTAGGAGGCTTAACATAAGACTGCCATCTAGAATTCTCAATCAAATTAAATTGTTGAAGTTGGGTACCATTGTCTTCTCATTGGTTATTGGCCTATATAATTTGCAATGCTCTTAAATTATAATAAGAAGTATAATTTGGCCTGCTCTTAAATTTGTGAAAGAGTAGTAAGACTTCATGAAAGATTGCATCACCACATTATATCATAGAACTCATTCTTTCAAGGATTCTTTTTAATAGGACATGATATAAACGTAGAGATTTTATAATGATTTCTAAATGGACTAAACTACTAAAGTTTCTTTTTTTTTTGGTTAAATCTACACACTGGTTTATATGGACTTGAACTTAAAATATTGAAAGAATTGCTGAATATGAAAAAAAAAAATTTTAATTCAAGTGTGTTTTTCTTTCTTTTATTGCTCATATTCTTGTGTTTATGTGTCAAATATTATTCTTGTAAACAAGTTTTGTATTGGGAACTGAATGTTCTTTGTACAAATGGAATAACTAGAACAGCTCTAATGACATTTTGACATGAAATTTAAGATTGTGTACTATAACTTAGGCAAAGATGACTTGATATACTCTAAATAACATTAGAATCATCACACTATCATGAACAGTTGATGACATAGCAACAAACACCTCATAAAATGTATCGCAAAAGATATTATTTCAAAATTCATGTACTTGCCATATTTTTAAAACCTCATACGACTTCTTTTGATGGAAAATTTTCTTTTCTGAAAAATAGAATAAAATGAAAAAGTTCTTTTTCATCACATTTTCCTTTTCCTTTACTTTTCCAACCGAAAATTCGGGTTTTAAAAGAAGCATAAAAGTCAATTTGTTATGTAGAAAGAGTTTTGTCTGAAATGCATCTTAAATATAAATGATAATTTTCTTTGAGCTTCAGAATTACGGATCTGACAAGACAAATGAGTCTTAATTAGAACAAAACATTGACAAAAAAAATTTAGCAACTACTTCCAATAGCATTACACATCTTAGTTAAATGATTATATATCTAGGGACAAAATTTCTTCACTCTCCACATGTTATTCTTACTCATTCAGATGGCAATGGGTTAGATGGCTGTAAAATTCCTAATTTTGATGTTTAACATAAAGTTTTTCCACAGTAAATAGAAACATAAAGCACAGGAAAACAAAATCAATGAATCATTGCTGTTTGGTACACCTTAGTGTTAGTGACCAAGAATTTGTTTAGCTTTTTTTGTGTGAGTTGAGAACACATGAGATTACCATCTTACATTAAATTGCAGCACGAGAAAGCAATGTAATAATGGTTGTTGCACTTCCTTAAGCCCATTTTGAGATGCTGTTGTTGTGGGTTACACCTATCTATTATGGCCTTTCTATCTTTTTATTTTTATTTTTATAAGTAATCAATTAGTGAAGTGTATATTCATTCCTCACAGTAGGCAGAGATGTACTTGTTCCAAGGCTCCTCTTGTTTGGGGCAATCCTTGTTCCTTTGTCAGTGTTTCTTCTTGTGTTGGAGAACATAACTCTTAATATTTTGCATTACACAGCTAGATTCATGTCATTGGAAAATCATATTGGCAGGTGAAGACTATGGAAGTTTATGTAATCTGAAAGAGAGGCTATGGAAGTTTATGTAGTTGGAAAATCATATTGGCAGGTGAAGACGACGTCTCCAAAGAAATAGTGTGCGAGACCCAACATGGGCATCATCAAGCCAAAGTCAAATTGTGATTTCACGGGTATATATATATTCTCCATTCTCTTTCTTTTTCCAAAGTTGTCCTTTTGTGTTTCTACCACACATGTAATTGTAAATAGTGCCAACTGATAGCATTAGTTAAATACTTTTCCTAAGGCTTTAGTGTCAACATTCATATATCCATATTTATGCATGTCTTGAACAATGAATACTGAATGCCCATCGCCCTTATTGCCAATATTGACACCAGTCTATTGTTGAAGAAATTAGATACTTTTTCTGTTCTTTCTTTTCAGAAGTCCTTAAAATTTTATTAAGGGTTAAAAATTTACTTAATTTAGAAATTTAAGTGATTCACTCCTTTTGGAAGTTTACCTTCTGGCCTTAGTGATTCACTCCTCCACTTCTTTGCTCAATGCAGTCACTATACAAGCCCAATGATCAACACCTTCTGATTGTGTATCGGGAATGGGGATGTATCAAAAACCATGGGTAAATTGTGTACGCGAAAAGTTAATGACTCAATCATGGCATTCTTCTGTCTATCGGAATCTATTACGTTCTAGCCCTGCAGGATCTGTCCGTGTGAATATTAGAGCTGTAAGTGGAGGTTTTAATAAACTGTTTTCTTTCTATGTTTGCTACAATTATAATCTTTTCCAGATTTATCTTTTCAAGGATTGCTTTAATTTATTTTTATTTAGTTATTTTTTGAAAGATAATATGGACTATTTGATTCTAAGTCTGTTAATTAAATTTTGGTCTACTTGAGCCTAACACCAAGTCTTGCAAGTGGGATTCATTGTTGAATGCAATTTAGATTTTGCTGGGGGAGTGCGGTAGTTTATTACATTTGTTTTTGCTTTGCGGACATGATGGGCTATGTTATTCTTAGAAGGTAATGGCAAAATTGCAGGATTCGAAGCCAGGCAGCTGTTCATCGTTGTCGATGAAGGCGGGAAAGATAGTCTTTCTCTTTTTGGATGTTATGGTAGTGTGAATTTTATTAATGTGGAACGTGAATATAACCATCTGTGGTATGTAGTTACATGCTATTGTACAATTTTATTTATGGATCCTCATTGTATGGCTTCGAATGGCAAGATCACTAGTTAGCAGAGAAACATGGCACAAATGAATTTTTATTTTTTTAATGGTTTATACTTTTACCAGCATTTTTAGAAGCGTCGCTAATTACTATTTTTATCGGCATTTTTTATTTTTACCGGCGTTTTTAAAATGTCGTTAGAACTTCTTGGTCAAAAAAAGCTGCCGGGGCTTGGGTTTTTTGTTGGCGCTTTAAAAACGCCGAGACAAAAACGCCGGGATAAAAAATGCCGAGAAAAATTAAAAAAAGCCAAAAAGTATTTTCGACAGTGATATCATCGGCATTTTTTAAAACTGCCAGTAAAAGCGCCGACAAAGGTTTTACTGGCGTTTTTGTGACTTTTCTCGGCATTTTTTGAAGCACTGGTAAAAGCTTTTTTTGTAGTAGTGCAAAGTCCTGACTAGATCCTTCATTGATCAGGCATCCTTACCGAACAGATTAATGAGTGCCCGAGTGTAGCGTTAGGCGCCTCATAAGCACATCCCGAGATCCATGCCTACAAATCAGCCATCACCCCTTGACTAGCCGCACCATTACGCCCATAATGCTTGCAGCTGTTACCCAAGAATCACTCCAACCCAAACTAGTATATAAAGAGGGCCTAATCACCTTCACAAGTGCGCATACATAATTCCTTGTCATTACTCTGCCAATATTCCTCTAAACTAGTTGCCTGACTTTGGCAACAGAGTGTCTTTGGTGGGCACAACACTAATGTTCATAGCATAGTGATGTCTTGCATTCCATCGGAGCAATTCATCTTGACCAGGGAAAGACTATAAATTTACTCATCATCAAATAATATATAATACTTCTAATATTCTATATATAAAATAATATTGAATTTTCATATTATAATTTATACACTAAAGCTTCATTCCATTCTATTATAGTATTGTTCATTGGTCTTACCAAATAAGGGACATCGAATTCTAAAAAATTATGAATGATATTTTCAATCCTCATTCTCAATTTACAATTGTTTATATTGATGACGTTTTAATTTTCTCTAACTCTATCATCCAACATTGGACACATCTCCAACAATTTTTACATGTTGTCAAACATAATGGTTTGGTTCTTTCTGCCAAGAAAATTAGTTTATTCCAAACTCGTGTCCGATTCTTAGGTCATTACATATTCCAAAGAACAATTATTCCTATTGAACGTTCTAGTCAATTTGCTGATAAATTTCCTAATGAAATTAAAAATAAAAGCAATTACAACAGTTCTTAGGCAGTCTCAATTAAGTTTTCGATTTTTATCCAAACTTAAGTCAAATTGTTGCTCCATTATAACAACATCTCAAGAAAGATCCCCCTATTTGGTCTCATGACCATACTAAAAGTATCCAAACCCTTAAAAAATATGTTCAAATTCTTCCATGTCTCACTTTAGCAAATCCCACTGCCTTTAAAATAGTTGAGACTGATGCCTTAGAAGTAGGTTATGGTCGTATCCTTAAACAAATCCTCAATAATAAAGAACAATTGGTTAGGTTTACCTCTGGCACCTGGAATCCTACCTAAAAGAATTATAGTACTATTAAAAAAGAAATTTTAGCTATTGTTTTATGTATTTCAAAATTTCAAAGTGATTTATTAAATCAAGAATTTTTACTTCGTATTGATTGCCAAGCTGCTAAAAATATTATTTTTAAAGATATACAAAATATAGCTTCTAAGCAAATGTTTGCACGATGGCAAGCTATCCTTTCCGTTTTTGATATCAAAATTTCTTATATTAAAGGCACTGATAATTGAATTTCAGATTTTCTTACTCGGGAATTCTTACAGGGAGAATCCAACCATGCCTCCTAAACCCAGTCAAGACCCCGGCAAAGCCCCTGCACAAACTCAACCCAAAACCAAAGCTTCTTATGCCATGAAACCAATTCTTCTCCAAACACTTCCTCCAATGTCCCCCAGTGATTGGTATAACCAAACACTTATTGACCAAACTCAACAATTATCTCAAACCTATGCTCAAACTACAGCTAATCCCCTACAACAACAACAGGTGGCTCCTCGCCCCTCTACTTCTTCTTTTGTGGTGGCTCCTCACCCCACTTCTTCGTCTCCTCTGATGGCTAATAACCCCATAGTCAAATCCAAATATTTTCTCAAAACTCAATGTGAACAAACTAGTGTTCCTTTGGAAAATCAAACATGGAATGAGGATCCATTTCAAATTCCTCCTAGAGTGTTTGCTCCGAACACACACTTTCTCCAAATCTCCCCTTTGCATACCCAACAATTTTATGAATTCATTCTCATTGAAACTGATTCCATTTCCCTCAAAAACTATTATAATCCTGATGAAACCCACATTGCCTATTCTACTATTTACATTAACTAAGTCTTAACCCAAGAACAATGGGGGACTCATCCTCTTCGTCCCCGCCAATTTTTTGAAGTTTACAACCCTCCTGCTTTCGACTATTATGATTACCAACAAGCCTGGTTCAATACTTTCTTTTTTCAAAATCCCAAATTCAGTCACTCTTGAATGTTTACATTCAAGAAGGACTTTCCTTCCAATTTTCTAAATTGGTTCTTTTCATGGTGGACTCACTTTGGGTCAATACCTCAAATTTTTACTCCATCTATCCATGAGGCATACCCCCTCTATCAAACCCAATTCAAACCTAATAGGGCTTTATCCAAATTCCCTTGCACTTTACCTTTTATGATTCAATTTTCCATCCCATGGATTTGTGCCTAGAACTATACCATCATTTCTCAAAATTCCTTTTCTTATCTTGCCCCAAGCTTTCAGGTCAAATGGTGGGACAATTGGCCGGCTACCCAAACTGTCACCTCTTAAGCAGTTCACAAATTTTTCAAACAACACCCAGCCATCGCTATGGCTTCTGATGCTCAATTTCTCCTCAATCGTAGCCAATTAATTCTCCAATTAGCTGCAGCCAAATCCAAGAAGGAGTTTCACCAACATTTGCTTGAAACCTTATCATATCTCTTTGATAGTGATGATGAGGCTTCTCCATCTAATCCAGATCAAGATTCTCAAGTATCTTCTACAGATCTTGCCCAAGATAACGAAGATGACTGTTTTAGCATTTTCACTCCAATCAAAAGTTGCTCAAAGAGTCAGCAAGAAGTTATCAAAGCACGACAGACGCACCACTGATATAGCCATCAACTTTCGGTGCTCCTCCAACAAATTCTAGCAAAAGTCAACAATGCTACAGTAAAAGCGACTTTTACTGTTCACTATTCACATGAGACAACCAACTTTCGGCCACTGACAGTTACTATTTCAACAGTCCCAGTTTGGCGATCGACAAACCGTCACTATTTCAACAGTTCCAATTTTCTTTTCTTTCTATTTAAGCCCTGACTCTCCCATTTGGAGGCAGACCAAGTTTTAGTTCAACTTCTCTCTTTTTCTCTAGAATTCCTCTGTAATCAAACTCTGAAGTTCAAGTATCAAAGATTTCCAAATTTTACTGGTAATCTTCAAATGTTTATGTAATTTTCAATTTCAATTATCTCAATGTTGCAAACTTTTGTACTAACAATTATTTGCTTGTTTATTATTTTCTTTTATTATATGCTCATACCGCCTTATTGGCTGGTTTTCATTGTTTTAATTATTTATTATCATTTATAGCCGTAAACAATGTTTGGTTGACCCTCTAGGCGTGCCTATAAATCATGAAATTGAACAAGGTGCTTTTCGTTTAGTTATCAATTATAAACCTCTTAATGACGCACTCCAATGAATTAGGTATCCTATCCCCAACAAGAAAGATCTCCTTCAACGTCTTTGTCACGCCAAAATCTTTTCTAAATTTGACATGAAATCTGGTTTCTGGCAAATTCACATAGCTGAACAAGATAGAAAGTTTATACTGGATCTGGAGTGGGGTTCCACCAGCAGCAAAGAGGCGCTAACGTGTTTTTTCAAAATATTTAGTGAGAATTAAACCTTCTTGAATACAATTAAGATCGGCGCCGGAGTCAAAGAGAGCAATAGTTTCAAAACAAAATTCTTGGTTAACGACAATAGTAATTTTGACATTCCATTTTTGATAAGAGATTTGTGAAAGTAAGAAAATATTTGTAGGAGGTGGTGTCGGAATAATAGGTCGGCTAGAAGAAGGGGAAGGATGTTGAAGGAGTAACACTTGATTCTTAAGATTATCAAGATCAATTTTTGAAATATTATGTTCAAGTTTTAAATCACGTAATTCTTTTTTGACAGAGTTGATTTTAGTTTGTAAATCTTGAATAGTTATAGGGGGAGACTTAGAAGTTTGATCAAATCTTTTGAGAATATCATTAAGATTATAAGGGTTAATAAGTAATGAAATATCTTGAGTAGATTTGTCAGCAGAAGTTCCACTAGCAACAGAGAGGCATTCACGTGTTTTTTCAAAATATTTAGTGGGAATTAAACCTTATTGAATACAATTAAGATCGATGTTAGAGTCAAAGAGAGCAATAGTTTCAAAACAAAATTCTTGGTTAACAACAATAGTAATTTTGACATTCCATTTTTTATAAGAGATTTGTGAAAGTAAGAAAATATCTGTAGGAGGTGGTGTTGGAATAATAGGTTGGCTAGAAGAAAGGGAAGGATGTTGAAGGAGTAACACTTGATTCTTAAGATTATCAAGATCAATTTTTGAAATATTATGTTCAAGTTTTAAATCACGTAATTCTTTTTTGACAGAGTTGATTTCAGTTTGTAAATCTTGAATAGTTATAGGGGGAGAATTAGAAGTTTGATCAAATCTTTTGAGAATATCATTAAGATTATAAGGGTTATTAAGTAATGAAATATCTTGGGTAGATTTGTCAGCAAAAGTTAAACTTTGTTTAAGTTGGAATAAATAATCTTTTTTAACTTGAGGATCAGAAATTTTATCAATAACATCGAGAAGTAGTTCTTGTTCTTTAGTAATGACATTAATAGTATGTGTGGTGGGACATTGACAATTGGTTTTTATAATTTTATCAGGGTTAGGAGAAGAGGAAGAAGTATGGGTTTCTTCAGAAGACGATTGAGAAGCAATTTCATTTATTTGTAATTCATCATCAGAGATTAAAGGGTTTTCATTATCATAAGCATCAGAATTTAAGAATAAATGCATAAGTTGTTGTTTGAGTGTCTCATCAATATCTAAAGAATTAATTTTTTAATTTATTCGACATTGATTTTTATAATGTCCAATTTTATTACATTTGTAACGCATGGGAACTTTTCTTGTAAGTTTAGAGACATGTTTAGGCTTAGAAGGAGAAGTTTTGACAGGAGTTTGTGTATGGGGTTTTTGATAAAAAGCATTGGAACTTGGTTTTGGTTTTCGACAGAATCTGCGTGCAGAAGTAGTGCGAGGTTTGCGTCTGGAAGGGGGTATGATTTGCGTGATGTTTTCAAAGCCAAATTGTTGACAAAAGGTGCCTAATACTCGTCTAGACGTGGCTAAATCTTTTTGTAATTGTTGATTAAGTTTGAAGTTGGTACAAAGTTCAAGGCCTTGTGTTTGTATGGCATTTACTAGGTCTCCATAAGTGAGTTGTTTATAAGGGACAACACCATTGTTGTTTTCTTTGAGTTTATCTTTGACCTTTTGAGAAAATAGTTTGGGAAGGCCATCTAAAAAATTTTCTTTCCAATGTGTTTGGCGATAATCATCACGCATCATAACCTTGGTTAGGAAAACATCTTTATACCATCAAAAATCTTGAAGTTTAGGACAACGAAGATTGTTGAGAATTTCAGAAGTAACAGCTTGAACTTTGGAAGGTTGTTCTAAGAAGTGCCTAGAAATTGAAAAGATAAGGGTACTAATTGCATCTTTAATTGTTTGATTATCTTCAGTTTTAATAGGGGTACCAGTGGAATTAGTTTTAATTGCAGTGAGGATTTGGGTACGTTCAGTGGAAGTGAGGAAATGATCCCACCATCCTTGAAGGTGACCAATAAAGCCATCAACTAAAGCTTGCACTACAGCAAAATCAGAAGCCTTTTGTTTAGTTTTGTAAGCTTAAGCGACCATTATCATTTCTTGAAGTTTGTTAAGAATATGATATTCAGTTATACCATCAAAATTTCATTCATAAATTGTACCACCATGATAAGCAGCATGAGTGAATTGATTTCGTTCTTCATATTGCAGATCATGAAGTGTAGGACGGGGATAATAATTTTTTGTGTTATTAGATTCATAGCAATTTTGATATTTCCACTTTTGTTTTCTGTTGGAGGTAGCATTGAGTTCCAAAGGCTGAGATTCATGCAAGGTTTGTTCAATAGCTTTAACTTCAGAAAGGGTTGGCTGAGATAAAGTATTAATAGTTTTAGAAGTGGATAAAGGTGAGTCAGGTGCAGTGATAACACGGAGAACATGATCTATTTGTGCAAGTTTGTGATCAATTTGGGAAGAAAAGTCTTGGTCACTTAATTCATTTTGAAGATGTAAAGAGACTTCATGTGGTGTACATAAAGGGGTTTCGGTAGCGGTGAGTGTAGTGACTTGATCTTTGTTAACAAAGTTTTCTACACGAGTTAATTGATCACCTATAGTTTTAAGTGTTTGATTGGTAAAATTATTTTGTTGTAATATATTAGAAATATCTCTGGCATTAGGAGGTGAAGTATCAGGCTTGAGTTTGAAAGGGGAAGGAGTAATAATACTAGATCGGTGTTGAATATGAATTTCTTCTAGAGGGGGATGAATAGAAGGTTTAATAATATCGTTGGAAGTGACCCATTGGTGTTCAGGATTGGTAATAACATTAAGTTGGTTAAAATAATTGGAATAATGTTCAAACCAGTCAAAGAAACTTAAATGGATTTTGTGCTTTTGAACAAATTGATAATATTCTTCTCGTATAGGAAGGTGAGCAATTTCATCAAAAGTTTCTAAAAACCAATTATTCTTCTGTGTATTTTGGGGAGAATTGAAATCACGAACCAGGATAGATTTGTCAAAAATAAATTCTTGTTCTATCATATTTATTTGAGGATCAAGAGGAGGATCTGGAAGCATTTGAGATAATGTGGGAGATTGGGAAAAATCTTCATATGTATAAATAGGTTATGCAACACTAGAAGTTGTGACAGATTGTAAGACAGGAGATCGAAAAGGTATTGAAGAAGAAGGAATAGAAGAAAAAGAACTCTTAGGTGGAAAAGATTGAAATTGAGTGCTAGTAGATGATCCAATATCTGAGAACCATGGTCGAGATGACCTTGTTGTAGTATTAGTGAATTTGATACGAACACTGCCATCAGTGCTTTCATGAATATATTCTAAATTTTTGTTTTCAATGGTTGTAGATGAAACTTCATTGTCTAAAGTCCATTCTAATAGGAGATTAACATCTTCCCAGCGTATGGTCTTGGGAGTACTAATATTGGAGTCACTATTCGTATAAATAAGGAGTGTTTCTCCTTTGGAGCTAGTGATCCTACAACGTGGATCTACAAGTGTAGTCATGGTTTTGAGATGGATACGGTAAATAATAGAAAAAGGGATATTGCCTGGTGCTAAGTCATAACCAGAAGTTTTAATTTTGAGTGTGAGGACTTTGAGAATATCAGTATCTTGAAGACATACAACATATCCAGGATAACACTCAACGATTTATAGGCACGCCCAGAGGGTCAACCAGACGTTGTTTGTGGCTATAAATAATAATAAATAATTAAAATAATGAAAACCAGCCAATAAAGTGATATGAGCATACAATAAAAGAAAATAATAAACAAGCAAATAATTGTTAGTACAAAAGTTTGCAACATTGAATATTGAAATTGATAATTGAAATTGGAAATTACATAAACATTTGAAGATTACCAGAAGAATCTGGAAATCTTCGATACTTGAACTTCAGAGTCTGATTATAGAGGAATTCTAGAGAGAGAGAGAAGTTGAACTAAAACTTGGCCTGCCTCCAAATGGGAAAGTCAGGGCCTAAATAGAAAGAAAAGAAAACTGGAATTGTTGAAACAGTGACGGTTTGTCGGTCGCCAAACTGGAACTGTTGAAATAGTAATTGTCAGTGGCTGAAAGTTGGTTGTCTCATGTGAATAGTGAACAGTAAAAGTCGCTTTTACTGTAGCATTATTGACTTTTGCTGGAATTTGTCGGAGGAGTACTAAAAGTTGATGGCTTGATTAGTGGTGTGTCTGTGTATCTTTGATAACTTCTTGTTGACTCTTTGAGCGAGTTTTGATTGGAGTGAAAATGCCAAAACAATCATCTTCATTATCCTGGGCAAGATCTGTAGAAGATACTTGAGAATCTTGATCTGGATTGGATGGAGAAGCCTCATCATCACTATCGGAGAGAGATGATAAGGTTTCAAGCAAATGTTGGCGAAGCTCCTTCTTGGATTTGGCTGCAGCTAATTGGGGAATTAATTGGCTACGACTGAGGATAAATTGAGGATTAGAAGCCATAGCGATGGCTAGGTATTGTTTGAAAAATTTGTGAACTGCTTGAGAGGTGATAGTTTGGGTAGCCGGCCAATTGTCCCACCATTTGACTTGAAAGCTTCGTGCAAGATAAGAAAAGGAATTTTGAGAAATGATGGTATAGTTCTAGGCGCAAATCCATGGGATGGAAAATTGAATCATAAAAGGTAAAGTGCAAAGAAATTTGGATAAACCTTATCAGGTTTGAATTGGATTTGGTAGAGGAAGTATGCCTCATGGATAGATGGAGGAAAAATTTGAGGTATTGACCCAAAGTTAGTCCACCATGAAAAGAACCAATTTGGAAAATTGAAAGGAAAGTTCTTCTTGAATGTAAACATCTAAGAGTGACTAAATTTGGAATTTTGAAAAAAGAAAGTATTGAACCAGGCTTGTTGGTAATCATAATAGTTGAAAGTATGAGGGTTGTAAACTTCAGAAAATTGGCGAGGATGAAGAGGATGAGGCCCCCATTGTTGAATGGAATGGGAATGACCATTCAATTCTCATTCCCATGCCATTCCATTCTGTAAGCACCCCATTTTTTATCGCTCAGCAGTCTACGCTTCGTTCAGACTTGTACTCAAGTCAGTATGGATGTATTCTAATCGAAACAAACTCTCTAAGTCCAAATCCTGTCTATCCATCACTTTGCGGACCCACTAGGCCCAAATAGAGGCAAAATGACCAAAATGCCCTTAGGGGCATTGTCCTTTCCCATTCCAACTCCAATCCCTCTCTCGAGACAGTTGATTCCTCGAGACAGTAAATCTATTCCCAATCAGGCACGTCTTTTCGAAGATGGTAAGGCCCCATTTCCAATTCCTTCTTTAATTCCAACCCCTCTCTCGAGACAGTTGATTCCTCGAGATGGTAAATCTACTCTAATCAGGCTTGTATTCCCGAAGACGGTAAGTCCCCTTTCCAATTCCAAATCAGGCACGTCTTTCTGAAGACGATAAGACCCCTTTCCAATTCCAATCCCTCTCTTGAGATAGTTGATTCCTCGAGATGGTAAATCTACTCCAATCAGGCACATCTTTTTGAGGACGATAAGATCCCTTTCCAATTCCAACCCCTCTCTTGAGACAGTTGATTCCTCGATATGGTAAATCTACCCCTCTCTTAAGTCTTTTAGGAGCGTCTTTCCGAAGACGATAAGACCCCTTTCCAATTCCAATCCCTCTCTCCAGACAGTTTATTCCTCGAGATGGTCCGGCACGTTTTCGAAGAAAATCTTTTCGAGACGGTAAGTCCCTTTAAACTTGTCGATCGGGATGAGATCCCAAGTCCCCTAGATGATAGAACGGTCCACCTTTAGCGCCTGCTAGCCCGCCAATGTAGAAATGTCCGTTTAGGCATGCCTTCCGAGAAAGTTGACTTCTCAGGCGCTAAGTCCCCTTTAGCAGCTTCTTGAGATCAGGTAGTCTCGGGAATGATCGCGAACCGTCAGAGTAGTAAAAATACTCACAAACATCACGATCGTTCGAGTAGCGGAAATACTCACGAACAGGTCGATACAGTGAATTGCCAACAAACCCCTATGTCACGACGACCGCCGTCAGAGTGACGAAAACACTCAAAACCCAGGTCAACACCGGTGCCTGCTAGCCCACTTCGATGAAAAATGACCAAACTGCCCCTTGGGCTTTTTTCCGAGATTTTTTGGTCAAGATGACCATTCTGCCCTAGGCATCTGAATGGCCCAAGAACCATGCCGGCTCTGGGTATCAAACCGGCATCCTCCTGAGAATACTTCTTATAGTATTCCCGACCTCCCTCTATCTTTCCGGATTATTCTGAGGTAATTCCGGCAAACTCGGTGCAAAATGACCATTTTGCCCTTGGTGGGCAGGTCTTCTTTTTCGACCATATCGGCTCTAGGTATCAAACCGGTAATCTCCTAAGTTTGCTTTTTATAGTATTCTCAACCTTCCTTTACTTGTTCGGATTATTCCGAGTCAGTTCCGGCAAACCTAGTACAAAATGACCATTTTGCCCTTGGTGGGCCGGTCTCCTTTTCTGACCACACCGGCTCTGTGTATCAAACCGGAAACCTTTGAGAATATTCTGAATAATGTTTTCAAATCTTGATTCTTCTTCCGGGACAGTCCGAGTCCGTCCCAGCAGCTTCCTAATCCGGTTGACCATTTTGCCCCTAAAGGCCTAGTCAACCCTTCCGACACATCCTATCCTTATTTTTCAAGTCAAATACCTCCAGGACACTATTCTAAGTGTTCTTACTCTTTTCCAGCCTTCTGGATCATTCCCGGCCTCTTCAAATCATTCCCGGACTTTTCGGAGTCACTTCTAGTGAAGCCAGGCTAAAAATTGCATGGTAGTCACTAGTACAGGCACCCAAATCTAGTCAAAGATACGTTGTTTGCCGACCTTAATAGTTTCCTAATTGGCTGGCGCCACTAGGAAGGAATTTTGCCTTGGCGCCACTACAACAGGCGCCAGGTCTATCCCACCTCTATAAATACAGAGCTTCTTCCAGTGTTTAAAGGGTTCGCAAACTCAATCTAAAAATACCAATTCTCGATATACAGAGCTCGTACACTCCCCAAACCCTAGCTTCTTTAGGTTTTCTAAACCCTAGCCACCATACATTAAATCCTAACCTTCTATACACTCATACACACCCCCATACACTTATACACTAGCCTCCAACCCTCCATTGAAGACTTGGAGTTCTGCAACTATGAAGATTTGAAGACCAAGACAAAGCTCTCAAAGACTGAAGCGAAGACCGAGGAAAAAGCAAGAAAGCAAGGCACGCAAAGCCAAACAAAATAAAGAAGACACAAGGTGGGTTTTCTATTTAAATTTCTGCACTTTTCCCCTCTCTCTTCTCTCTCCTAACCCACTTGGGTTTTCTCTATTTTAATCCCCCATCTCTTTCCCCCATTTCTTTGCATGCTTGAAACAAGGGGATTCCCGGTCCATGTGTAGGATTGGGCTATTGGAGAGTCACCGTGTCAGGGGCTTTTCTTTTAGTCTAACCAGAGACCACGTGGGTTCGGCCCCCTTGATTATGTGGTGAAGCCTTAACCTTGTATGTTCACGACCCCAAATTTGCATTGTGCATATCATTATCTTGCATTCTTCTAAAAATCATTTTCAAATTCGTTTTCAAAATTGCATCAAAATCTCTTTTTTCAAAACTTGTTTTCAAAATCACAATCCTAGGGTGATTCTAGCCTTCCCATGGCTAGAGTTACTTTAGGAAAGTGTTACATTAAAAGTGACTTTTATGGTCCATATTTTCAAATCTTATTGTTTTCAAAACCACTTTCTTAAAGTGGTTCTAACCTTCTTATGGTTAGAACCATTTTAGGAAAGTGAGACATTTTTATATCTTCTAAAAACTCTCTTTTCAAAAGTCCCTCTTTCTAAAAAATCTCTTTTTCAACATACTTTCCTAAAACTCTCATTTCTAAAGTTGTTTTCAAAAATTCCCTCCAAAAATTTAGTTTTCAAAACTTCCTTTTTCAACTCATTTCCAAAATCCTCTCCCTAAAATTCACTTTCTAAAAACACTCCCTAAATTCACTTTCCTAAAAACTCTCTCTAACAATTTCTTTATAAAAATCTTTCTAAAAAACTCTCTTTTTCAAAATCTTTCTTTTAGAAAACTCTTCTCTAGGATTTTCTTCCAAAAACACACTTTTCAAAAACTCTTCCCTTAGAGTCCAAGTTAAGCCTTAGAGCCAACAATTAGGAAACCCTAGTTTTCCTTCCCAAAAACATAATTTTCAATCCCTTATTTTGACCTTAGAATCTAGGTTTCCAAAACCTCTTGTTTTCTATACCAAAATCTTAGGTTTCCAAAACCTCTTGTTTTCTACATCAAAACTATACATATTTTCAAAACCTATTTTCTACGTCATACTATAGTCTTCCAAATCTAGGGTTTCTAAAACTTCCCTTTCCAAATCCTTGTCAAATCCAATCTTTCCTTTAGGAAATCAAATCCAATATCCCGTTTAGGAAACTAGATCCTATCCTTCGTTTTTGGAAACAAAATCAAACTTTCCCTTTTAGAAACAAAATCAAATCCTTTGTTTTAGGAAATAGGAATCTTAACCCTTCCTAGTCCAAATCTTTCCTAATTCAACTCCTTCCTAATCTTCCACTTTCCTAAATCTTAAGTTTTCAAAATTTGAACATAACAATCTTTCCTAAGTTTTAAAACATAAAATCTAAATCTTTCCTAGTTTAACTCTCTCCTAATCTCTACTTTCCTAAACCATAAGTTTTCTAAAAATCTTTCCTAAAACATTAAGCTTTCACATCTTTCCTAAACTCAACCTTTCCTAATCTCAAGATTTTCTAAAACTCTAAAACTTTCTAAATCTTAAATTTTTTAAATTTCAAATCTTTCTAAATTCAAAACTTTCTTAAGTTAAATCTTTCTAAACCCGAACTTTCTAAATTCAAAACTTTCCTAAAACGAAACTTTCTTAAAATGACACTTTTCAAATTTCAAACATTTCCTACTTTCAAAGCTTTCCTAATTCAGACCTTTCCTAAATCCAATCTTTCTTAAACTCTAAAATCTTTCCTAAGTCTCATCTTTCTTAAGTCTAGGTTTCCTAAACCTCAATCTTTCCAAATCAAAGTCCAATCTTTCCAAATTCTAATTTCCAAATTTCAATCTTTAATTCTAAATTCCAATTCAATCTCTTTTTCCAATCCAACATTCTATTTTCAATCAGACTCTTGTCCGAACTACGACTGAACTGATTCCCCCAAAAGGATATGTAGGCAACCTTCATAGATGCGGTCACAACTTCTTTTAAATCTCCAATTCTACAATCTTCTTCAAGTTTCTATCTCCACAAAATCTTTCCAAATCTCCAATCTATTTTGAAACTTCCAATTCCAAATTTCTATTTCCAAATATCTATTTTCAATTTTCAAAACCTTTTTTCCAAATTCAAATTTCTATCTCTTTTTTTTCAAATCAAATCAATTTCTTTTCAAATCTATTTTTCAACTCTCTTTTCTTACACTTGCATATTATGCATCATGTTAATTTCTTTTCAAACATTTTTTTTTAAAGTGGATAGGATTGAACTATAGTTAGATGAAGACTCTCATAGGTGAATCTAGGGTAGATTGACATGTAGGTACTGAAAGGGCAGGGTAGGGTGATGGCTTAGTGCGTCTTCCTTAGACGTAACCAACCTCCAAACCTAGAATCACTGTTTTCAAAGACAAAAAACGGAGCTATTTTTCAAAAAGGGCTAAATGTTTTTCAAAGGTTGCCAAACAACCTGTTTTTCTTAAAAACCCTCTCTTGAGGAGATATTTTCAAAAACCTTTTCCAAAAATCCTAAGTGTAGTTTTCGGATTATTCTTAGTTTTTAGGTGACCTAACTCACCTTAATTAAGTTAGGTGGCAACTCCAAATCTTTTCTAAAAGCCCTTTATTCAAATCCATTTTCAATAAAACCTAGTCGCACTCATTTTTCTAGGAGGGTGAGTTCTAACGAGAGAGTACAGTGTTTTTCTCGCTTGTGTGTGTATTCTTCGAGTGCGAAAAATCTGGGCGCGACACATTCTCATTCCCATTCCATTCCTTTCCATTGACCTGTGCCAAACATAGCCTTAAGGTTTGTTTTGAAATTCCACCCGTTATTAACTAGTAGCATGAAATAAAGATCTAGGAATTTGATTAGTATGAAAATAACTAACAAATCCTTCTAGGTGCAGGATTTTCTGCAATAATTCTAAGATTGTTCACATTTTATTTTATAAATTTTGCAAGTCCAAGTTATGCATGTTCTTGGTTTCTTGTTTCTGAATATTTATGAATTTGACTAGGCTAATAGGTTAATCCAAAAGTGAAAATAATAAGAGGAATTGTATTAAAAATTTTAAATGGGTATAAATGAAAATGTAATGATACTTTTGAACATGAATCTAAAAATAGTTACGTAAGTTATACAATTTTTTTTCGACTTAAATATGACTTCACACTCATATCAAAATGAGAGTAAAAAGTACGGGCTTGGTAGGTTTATCTTCCAATCCATGAATTGTAAACATTATGAGTTAGTGAAATTATCTATTTAACTATTTCTCCATATAGTATAACATTATTCATAGGGAAAAGACAGTTGTTTGATTCTTTCATTTGAATTTCCCTTTCAAATGTTTTTTTTTTTTTGAAAATTTGTCTGCATTGAGAAAAAGCAGAGTCAGAACGATAATTGAAGCAGATTGAGACTGTGGAGTTGGGGTGAAAAAACTAACCTGTATCGACTCCTCCTAGAAGTGCTTTCTTTTGAAATAATTCCCAACTCTCTTTATCATCCAACAATTGCGTTTCATGGAGGAAGCCAGATGGATCTACGTGTTCAGCCACAACTTTGTAACGGTTAGTTAGCATTGTTATGCTTTTTCCCATCTTTCCATTTGGAAAGGCAGATCTGATGATGCCCCAATCAGCTGTGTACCGTATATCGTCAAGAACCACCAGGCTTTTTTTAGTTTGTTGGATTTGGGAGAGTTGTTTGACTAGCTCTTCGTCTCTCGTCTTCACAATCTCTTCCCTCTTCTCAGCCGGCATAAGGTTAATGAGGATCCTTTGCAACACGTCTTCTTTTTTGCATTGCTGTGATATGCAAGCCCAGGCAAATGAGTCGAAATGGCCCCTTACTCGTTCGTGATTGTAGATCTTTCTGGCAAGAGAGGTCTTTCCCAAACCACCCATCCCACAGATTGAAATAGCTCGAAATCGCTTGTCTTCGTCCACCAAAGCTGCCACCAATTTAGTTATGTCTTCCTGGAACCCAACAAATTCCTCGTCAACCACGTGGGAATAAGTCCGCCTAAGCAGCAGTTGTTTCTCATGAGTAGAACTCGAGGAGCCTTCTTCTTCGGCTCTAGGACTCAGATCTTGATTTTGATTGCCTCGATCTCCAATCCTACCTTGTGTAGGGTTACACATTCATTTAAGATGCAGGCAAACCTTCTTATAATGTATCCGCCGAAGCCACCTCTTCCTCTTCTCCTCGAAGCAACTTCGAAGATGAAGGTTTCAAGAACATCCTCAGATCTGTAGGCAAGTTTTCTAATTTCTGCAATTACTTTACGGAGGCTCTCGTTCTTGTCTCGTACGGCATCTGCGTATTTTAAGAACCCTTTCATTTGGAGCAGCTCTGTTTTAAGATCATTGACTAGGTTGTTGCGTGTGGAGACAATCCACCAAGTTTGCATGTGAGGACTTCCCACAGCCTTGCCACACTTGAAGATCTCCACCTTTCTTAAAGTCTTTGGGGAAGAAAATTGCAGCCCGTCACATTTGATTCTTCGGAAAACTCTCTCCCTTTTTTGTCTATAAAAGGAAGGGAGCTAGTGGACGTAGAGATATATACAATTTTTTTTAGCAGAAGTGGGTGTGAGGAATTGAGAGAAGAGGCAAAATAGTGAGGGTTTGTGTAAGAGAGAGTTTGTAAACTTTTGTAACTCTTGTAATCCGCTATTTGTTCATAATGAATACGGCAGTGACTTAGTGTGGATGTAGCCCTAAATCGGTTGGGTGAACCACGATAAATCTGTGTGTTTCTTTGTGAGTGTGTACTATATTTATTTTCTTTCTTTATTCTTGGTACAAATTTAATTGCTCAAATCTTGGGCAAACCTCCCCAACAATTGGTATCAGAGCCTGATTTTTGTAAAATTGGTGGAGCCCATGAAAGCAAACGTTTTTGTGCAAAAAAACGTTTTGCTACAGTGCGTTCCCGTGAAGCTACAGTGCGTCGCTACAGTGTCTCCTCGTGAAGCTATAGTAGATCACTACAGTGCCCAAGTTGCAGCAGTGTTCGAGTTGCAGCAGTGCCTGAGTTGAAACAGTGCCCGAGTTGAAACAATGTTCGAGTTACAACAGTAACTGAGTTGTAGCAGTTTCTGAGTTACAATAGTAGCTGAGTTGCAACAGTTCTTGTTTTGCAACAGTAGCTGATTCCTTAAAACATCAATGATGGCAGAAGACGGAAAAGTCAAAATTAAAAATTTCAATGGTTCAAACTTCAGAATGTGGAAGATGCATATAGAGGATTATCTCTATCAGAAGGATCTTTATCTACCTCTTGGAGGAGTGTCCAAGAAGCCGACAGAGATAATGAAGGAAGAGTGGGATTTACTTGACCATAAAGCCTTGTGTACAATAAGGCTGACCCTTGCTGCGTCAGTTGCCTTCAATATCAAGAGCGAGAAGACAACCGAAAGTTTGATGGCTGCTCTATCATGAATGTATGAGAAGCCCTCTACTACGAATAAAGTCTATCTTATAAAGAAGTTGTTCAATTTGAAGATGCCCAGAGGAGGAATTGTGATTGAGCATATCAATGATTTCAACGCACCAATAAGTCAGTTGGAATCTACTGAAATTGTATTTAATGATGAAATCAGGGCACTAGTACTGTTATCAAGTCTTCTAGAGAGTTGTAATCCTTTGGTTGTGGTAGTGAGCAATTCTACGGGTTCGACAAAATTGGCGACAGATCATGTTGTGGGTTTGGGTCTTAGTGAAGAAACTAGCAGAAAAAAAGGTGGAGAAACTTTGGGTTCAGCATTAGCTACTAAAGAAAGGCCGAATTCCAAATAGAGGAGGCAACCACAGATGGAACACAAGTCAATTGAGAAATGGGTGATCAAACGGGCAATCACAATCTCGCACGAAGTTCAAAGACAAATGTTGGAATTGCAGAAAAACTGGTTACACAAACCAAGAGTACAAAGCACCGAAGAAACAAAACAATCAACAACGTGACAAAAATTTTGTTAATGTTTCAGAAGCAAAAAATTCAGAGGCATTGTTGTTAGCTTTGATGCTCATAGTGAATCATGGGTGATTGATTTAGGTGCATCGTTCCATGCAACTTCGCACAAGGAGCTGCTTTATAATTATGTATCAAGCAATTTTGGCTAGGTGTATCTTGGAAACAATGAAGCTTGTAACATTGTTGGCAAGGGTGAGGCTCAACTAAATCAACCCAATGGAATAGTTTTGAGAATCAAAGATGTTAGACATGGGTCGTGCTTGACGAAGAATCTAATTTCAATTGGCCAACTCACAAATTCTGGTATTGTAACCACATTCAGTGGTGACTTATGGAAAATGACCAAAGGAGCTATAGTGGTAGATCGTGAAAAAAAGGAAGCTACTCTCTATGTTACGTCGGGTACTCATAGTTCAATTACAGTTACATCATCAGAAGTCAAGGAGAGCACGGGGCATCACAGACTTGGGCATATGAGTGAGAAAGGGATGAAAGTTTTCCTGTCAAAGGGGAAACTACCGGGTTTGAAGTCACTCAACTTACATTTCTATGAAGACTGCGTCTTGGGAAAACAAAAAAGAGTCAGTTTCACCAAAGTTCAAAAAACACACAAGTCAGAACGGTTGGAGCTGATGCATACCGATGTATGGAGACCATATCAGGTATGGTCTTTTAGTGGCTCTTACTATTTTATTACATTTGTTGATGATGCTACTCAAAAACTTATTTTTCTGATTTATTTGATGTTTTCAAAAAGTGGAAAGCCTGGGTTGAGAATGAGACAGGTTCAAAGTTGAAGTATCTCAAGTTCGATAATGGAGAAGAGTACATAGATGGCCGTGTGGAAAAGTATTGTGCAGAAAATGAAATTAGACATGTGATGACAATTCCGAAAAAACCACAACAGAATGGTGTTGTAGAACGCATAAACAAAAAAAATCCTAGAATGTGCCAGGAGCTTGAGGATTAATGTTGGATTGCCAAAACAATTTTGGGTAGATGCAGTAAGCACAACTGCTTACCTGATCAACAGAGGTCCTTTGGTTCCCTTGAATTACGGAATCCCGGAGGAAGCTTGGACTGGAAAAGAGGTAAATCTGTCGCATTTGAGAATATTTGGTTGTACCTCTTATATTCATATTGAGCTTGAGTATAGGAACAAACTTAATCCTAAATCTCGTAAATGCATCTTTATTGTTATGGCTCTGATAATTATGGATATCGATTTTGGGATTATGAAAATCAAGAAATAATTAGAAGCATGAATGTGGTGTTTAATGAGTTTGTCATGTATAAGGATAGGCTTGATGATAAGACTAAGAAGTCTGAGATAGTAGAGCTTGAGGAAATATCTAGTAAAGATGTGTTGAAACCTCAAGATGCGAGTAGCGAATTAACACCACCTACAGAGATGCAAACCCCTTGTCTTGTGAGGAGGTCTTCTAGAACTATTAAGCCTAAAGTTCGTTACCTTCCTTGCATTATTTATTGCTAACTGATAATGGTGCACCTGAGTGCTTTAAGGAAGCTTTACAGGTTGAGAACAGGAAAAAGTGGGGGCAAGCAATAGATGATGAGATGGAATCTCTCTCGACAAATTAGACATGGGAGCTAGTTCAATTGCCCGAAGGAACATCTACATTGCACAATAAATGGGTTTATCATTTAAAAGAAGAACCCGATGGCACCAAGCAATACAAGGCCAGGTTGGTTGTGAAAGGTTTCCAACAGAAGGCAGGTATTGATTACATAGAGATATTCTCTCCTGTTGTTAAGATTTCTACTATCAGAACTATGCTTAGCATTATGGCAGTTGAAGATTTGCATTTGGAGCAGTTAGATGTTAAAATTGCATTCCTTCATGGTGATTTGGAGGAGGATATTTATATGCATCACCCCCAGGGCTATGTTGTGACGGGGAAGGAGAATATGGTCTGTAGATTCAAGAAAAGTCTGTATGGGCTTAAGCAGGCGCCCATATAGTGGTACAAAAAATTTGATAGTTTCATGACAAGTGTAGGCTTCTATAGGTACCATGGTGACAATTGTTGTTATTTCAAAAGGCTTGACACTTCATATCTAATACTTTTATTTTATGTAGATGATATGCTTGTTGCAGGTTCAAGCATGGATGAAATCACAAAGCTTAAGGAGCAACTGTCTAAAGAATTTGCAATGAAGGATTTGGATGCTGTAAAACAAATTCTTGGGATGCGAATTAGCAGAGATAGGATGAATAAGAAATTGAAACTATCACAAGCTGAGTATATTAATAAATTCCTCAAGAGATTCAACATGGAGAATGCTAAATCTGTTAGCACTCCGTTCGCAAGCCATTTCAAATTGACGAAGAAACAATGAGCAACCACACACGAGGAGCGTGAGTACATGGCTAAGGTTTCGTATGCCTCAGCCGTTGACAGTTTGATGTATGCTATGGTTTGTATGAGGCCAGGCATTGCTCATGCAATGAGAGTTGTTAGCAGATTCATGAACAATCCGGATAAAGAGCATTGGAAAGTTGTCAAATGGGTCATAAGATATCTCAAGGGTACTCGAAATATGGTTCTGTGGTATGGTGGTTCAGAGATAAGCTTGCATGGGTTTGTTGACATTGATTTTGTAGGTAACATTAACAGTAGGAAGAGCATGACTGGGTATGTGTTTACCCTTGGCAGTATTGCAATCGGTTGGGCCTTTCAGTTACAAAAGATTGTGAGCATTTCGGCTACAAAAGCGGAGTATGTTGCAATGATAGAAGCTTGCAAGGAAATGGTATAGTTTCCGAGTTTCTTGAGTGAGTTAGGCAAGCATCCTAATGATTGCAAGTTGTACAATGATAGTCAAAATGCAATACATCTTGCAAAGAATTTTGCGTTTCACGCACAAACAAAATACATTGATATTAAGTACCATTTTATTCGTTCGCTCTTGAAAGATGGCAAAATCAGTTTGGAGAAAATCCACACTAGTGAAAATCCTGCAGGTATGTTGACCAAGGTGATTACTACTGAAAAACTGAAGTTGTGTTCAACTTCAATTGGTCTTGGCATTTGAGGATGAAGATATTAAGTCACTGCAGTATTATGCAGTATTACACGGTGTTTTGTCTCCAAGTGGGAGATTGTTGCGTGTGGAGACAATCCACCAACCATCCAAAAGCTCGCATGTGAAGACTTCCCACTGCCCGCCACACTTGAAGATCTGCACCATTCTTAAAGTCTTTGGGAAAGAAAATTGCAGCCCGCCACATTTGATTCTTTGGAAGACTCTCTCCCTTTTCGGTCTATAAAAGGAAGGGAGTCAGTGGACACAGAGATATATACACTTTTTTTTTTTAGCAGAAGTGGGTGTGAGGAATCGAGAGAAGAGAGAAGAGGCAAAATAGTGAGGGTTTGTGTAAGAAAGAGTTTGTTAACTTTTGTAACTCCTCTTGTAATCCCCTATTTGTTCATAGTGAATACCGCAGTAACTCAGTGTAGACGTAGCCCTAAATTGGTTGGGTGAACCACGATAAATTTGTGTGTCTCTTTGTGAGTATGTGCTATATTTATTTTCTTCTTTTATCCTCGGTATAAATTTAATTGCTCAGATCTTGGGCAAACCTCCCCAACATTGGTCTCCCACTCCATACAAGAATTTTGCTTCTTCAATACACAAATCACCAAGTCTTTCCACCACAAAAGAAACAACAGCCTCTACCATTTTTAGTAGCCAAAACAAAAAATTTCTGCTTCTCAGCGTTCTTTTGGTTTTCTTCCAAAGGTATACCGGCTTCTTATATAAGAAATCTTAAACCCCAACTTAAGGCTGTTTGGACATATCCTAATAGCTTATTTTTAAAATGTTGTTTGGCTCAACTAAAAAAAAACTGCTTAAAAAATTACTTACCAAATAACCATTTAAAGAAACAATTTATAGACCTTACAAATTTTTGTAAATAGGCCACTTAAAAAAGTAGCTTTCGAAAATAGTTTGTGACTTTTAACTGCCGTTCCAAACAGCTCTTCACTAAAATAAAATAAAATAAAATAAAAAGGAAAAAAAATCTTATGATAAAGTTGCATCAAATAATTTCATGCCAGTCAAGACGAACTTTTGCTTTACAGCCGTTATTCACTCGGCACAGGACAATTGTGGGCTTGTTTACCTACCACCATTGTTGGTTCAACTTAATTTATGTGGATTCCAACTTATTGATAAAGCATATAGTGTTTTAAAAAACTTGTAGGTGCTAACCACGCTTTCATAGTATATTTTATGAAAAACTAAATTCATTTATCAAATGTTTAAAAGTTTAAAACATTATAAGCATGTTTTTCAACCACGTTTTTTGAGTTTCAGTTTTACTTTTTTATTGAATACAAGATGAAAGATTTATATATTGCAAAAATACTATCTCAATCAAATTCTTTCTCTTTCTTCTATGCAATCATGGAATACATTTCTTTTACAACTAACCTGCAAACTCTCTTACTCTTTCTTTTTTGTGGTGTAGAAAACACTCGCTCTCTCACACTCCCTTTCTGAATAAAAAATTGTGATGGGCAATCATGTTTTATCAAAGGGTTAATAGTTAGTTCAATTTTAATAAAATTAAATCACATTTTATATAATAATAAAAAATTTAAAGCATGACTAGCACCTGCGCTTTTTGGAAAAAGCATCCTGTTTGAAAGTGATGTTTTACATGCTTTTTTCACATAAGTTAGAACCACACTTGTGAGTTGTGACAGAATTAAATTGAAAAAAACATTGTATGAGGTAAACAAACCCACCCAATATTACAAAAACTTAAATTTACTTAAAAAAAGTTTTTTTTCCAATTAATAAAATAAGAGCATGAAATTTAAAATCATTCATTTTCTTCGCCTTTTTTCTTTCATTAAAAAATAGGGATCAAAACATAGTGTTAAATTTCATACACTTGAATTTTGTGGGTAAAGCACACCATTATTTGACCCAAATAGGTTTTGTGGCAATCATTCAAAAGTCATATATATTTTATCCATTTTATTTTATGAAAAATGTATAGACATCTGTATGTGGGATTTTCAGGAAGGCCTAGTTGACTACGCGAACTAAATCAATGAGCATGAACAATTTGCAAGAGAAGAAGATAGTGAGAATGTGTCGACCTTCTTTGGGTCGATAACACTCCGATGATCAAGTTAGTAAGCTTAATCACAATGAAGCGAATAAAAATTCTTATGCATTAGCTCAAGTGAACGTATTTTGCACCTTAGTGGCATGGTGTATTTATAGTGTTCAGAATGTCATACTCCCTTTGGGAATAGTAATCAATCTCCCCCTAGGAGTCCCACTTTTTGGGCAGTTTATCATATATTAGACTTATCTTTTATTTGTCCTAGTCCATTTAGGAAAAGGATTTGTATTCTCCAAATCCTTCAATCCTTATAGTTTTAGGATCACAATATCTGGACCAGCCCCCTTGGAATTGGTTCAGGTCAGCATCCCTGCTAGCTTCTTTGGGCTAGACCTCCTCTGTTTCGGGCTTGGCTCCCATTGGGCCCACAATTGCCCCCAGCCCTTGGGTCCTGTCTGAATTGATTAGGGTACTAGGGCTGAGTTAAGCATTTATGACCTCTCATTTGACCTCCTGCTGTTTCGTAAGCTGATTCAGCATGCGACAACCTTTCGTTGGCTTCTGAAAGGTCACAATGCTTCGACTGTCGAGATGATAGTTGAGTGAGGCGTCTTGATTGCTGCCGTTTCTTGACCTTCAAAGCGACGACAGTGTGTGATATAAAAGGAAGGTACTTCACCCATTCTTCTCTTCGCTCATTCTTCGTCATTCTCGATTGTTTGCTCACCCTTCGTCATTTTTGCTCAGCGTGAGGCTTTGATTGAGAGAGAGCAATTTTGCCCCCCACCACTATAAGTGCCTCTATCCTTGTCTTCTCTTTTTTCGTCCTTTCTTTGTATAGTCATTCCCTGATGGCCGCTCGCCTTAGGAAACTTGTGGGTAGTCCGAGAGCCATTGCTGCTTTTAAGGCTAGGTATATGATTACCAACCAGATTGGTATAGAGTTAGGTTCCCCAGATGGTTATTACATGGAAGAAACTAAGAAGAGGATGCATTTTCCCCTTATTGCCATTGTAGAGGGTGGTGTTAGGTTTCCGTTACACCCTTTCTTAATAAAGTTCTTGTGAGCAGTCTGATGGAAGTGTGACTGGCCTTGAGTCACGAGACGCGATTTTTCGTGAGGAGGATTTCCCTAATAGAGGTGATATGTCTAAAGGGATCGAACTCTTTGAGTTACCAGATCCACAAGATGATGCTCCAACTATTTTAGGAGAGGGTGGAGAATGGACTAGTTCCAATGGATGTAGATCCTCCGGAGACACAATTGCATAGAAGTGAACGTGGACCTATCCCTCGTCGTCATTTTACGATTGAGGGGGAAGCTTTCATGGTTGATCTACACGATGATGCAGAACCTAAGACTATTAAAGAGGCTCTGTTATCACCTACTAGTAATGAGTGGACAATTGCAATGAATGATGAGATGGAGTCCATGAAAGTCAATCAAGTCTGGGACTTAGTTAATCTACTACTTGGATGTAAGACTATTGGAAATAAATGGATTCTCAAGATCAAGTGTAAAGCGGATGGATCCATAGAGAGGTATAAGGCTCGTCTAGTAGCTAAGGGTTACACCCATGGAGAGGGTGTTGACCACGAGGAAACTTTCTCTCCAGTTGTAAGGTTTGCCTTGATTTGCATTATTCTAGCCATTGTCGCACTTTTAGATTTAGAACTATTCCAAATGAATGTTAAAATTGCATTCCTTAATGAAGAGCTTGATGAGGAGATCTATATGGATCAATCTGAAGGTTTCGTGGCAATGGGTCAAGAGCAGAAAGTCTGCAAACTTAAACGATCCATCTATAGCCTGAAGCAATCATCTAGATAGTGGTATCTAAGATTTCATCAAGCTATTATTTCTAATGGGTTTACGATGATTGATGAAGACCATTGTGTGTATGTTAAATGGTCTAAGGATAGTTTCTTGATTCTTTCATTATATGTAGATGACATTTTATTGGCTAGAAATGATAAAGAGTTGATTGTTGCCACTCAAGAGTGGTTGTCCTTAATTTTTTAGACGAAGGACTTGGGCCAAGCGAGTTACGTGCTTGGAGTTAAGATATTTAGGGATCATTCTAAGAAACTTCTTGATTTGTCTCAAGAGACTTACATTAAGAAAATACTTGAATGATTCTATATGCAAAATTGCATGCCTATGGATACTCCTATTGCGAAGAATGAAAACCTAAGCCTTGAGATATGTCCTAAGACTTCTGAGGAAAAAGAACAGATGCCCCGTGTTCTTTATGCTAGTACTATAGGGAGCTTGATGTATGCTATGATGTGTCCTCACCCCGATATATGTTATGTAGTAGGTCTGGTTAGTAGGTATCAGTCAAATTCTGTATTAGCTCATTGGAAAGCGACCAAGAGGATTTTACGATATCTCAAGGGGACTTTAGATTATATGTTATTCTATCAATCTCCAAATTTACACTTGGAAGGATATAGTGATGCTGCTTAGGGAGGCAACGTAGATGAACGAAATTCCACATTAGGATATGCTTTCTTACTTAATGGTGGGGCCATTACTTAGAGTAGCAAGAAGCAAACCTGTATAGCTTTATCTACCATAGAGGCAGAGTATGTGGCTTACTCTATTGCTATTCAAGAAGCTGTTTGGTTAAGAAGGTTTCTTCAATACCTTAGAGTTATCACACATCCTTGTGGCCTAGCGACAATTCATTGTGATAATATGGCTGCTTTATCCTGAGCAAAGGACCCTAAGTATCATGGAAGAACCAAACACGTAGATTTGAGATATCATTACATTAGAGATATGGTTGCACAAAAAGAAGTGATCTTAAAGTACATATCTACGACCCATATGGTTGCGAACCCCTTAACTAAGCCTATATCTCGAGAGACTTATTTGGCTCATGATAGGTCTCTAGAACTTTGTAGATTGTCACAATGTACTTGTGTTAATGTTGATCACTTAGTTATTTGTATTTGACATATTGGGGATATTATTGCCTTAATGAAAATTTTTTTGTTTTAGTTATTTTATGCCTGAATGTTGCATTATGATCTTGGCATTTTGTTAGCACACACATTGAGTATGTCAACAAGCAAGATTGGCTCACTCACATGAGCAATCACTTTTGGCACTTATGGGAAGTATGCCTTTAGCATTTTAGTTGCTTTTGGTGCTAAAGATAGCAAGCAAAGATGAGACACAATCCACTTTAGTGTTGCCTTGTATTAAGATAGCAAGCGAAGGTCGATAATGGTTATAACCCAGTGTCCATTATGCTTGTATTATCTTAAATTTGAGGCTTTTAGATAGTGTGCAAATAGAGAACTCGAGTTAGATGCTTATGAGCGGCTAGACTAAGATTTGTGCGGTGTATGAGTATGACATACACTCTCCTCAGTTGGATCGAGACACTCCATCGTAGCATGTATTTCATACTATATGTGCTTGACGACCAATTAAGGAGGTGCGATGGAATAGGTCCCTACTTTCTCACTGTGTGAAGTCCTTCAAGTCATTTTTACATGACTAGGTCATTTGTGTATGACCAAATTTATTCAGTACTCTTTGACCTTAGACTATGTCATAAGGGGATAGAAATAATGTTTAGCAACTTTGGCATGCCTTACGACCATGAATGATTTGGCCTTCCGGGACATTGCTGGGAAAGCGGTTATTAATGATCTAAGTGACATGAGAGCAAGGGAAGACTATTTGGAACATCTCACAATATATTTACTGTCGAGACCATTAGCATTGTAACATACTGCAACAAGGATGTGCATATATAGGCAAAAGCTTTGAGGGATTAAGCATGCTCTTATTGAGGGATTACAGATGTTTGAATTGATGTGACTAAATGGATCTAGAGTACATGATACACCATGTTTTGTATTTAGGATTGATATTTCTACGCTGGCTCTGATATAGAGTTCCTAGTGTAGAGCTCCCAATTAAAGGCATGCTCAGTGGTCGCACGACCCATTAGCCTGTATGAACTTATAGTCTTATATATGAAAAATCAAGAGAGATGATAGAGTTGCCCACCATGTGCGAGTGGGAGATATTGGTATTCGGGTCGGTCTTGGACCCAAACCATGCGCCCATGGTGGGTCGACCCGGTAACCGAATGGGTGCAGACTTGTCTGTTAAAGAACAGACATGTCCTATTGGTTGGTGTCCTTTATAGGTGCCTCTTGGGTGTCTATATAACACCTAGTGCAACCAACGTTAGGAATTAATTGAACGTCAGATCATTCTCTCTCTGTAAAATATACAAACGTAGAGTTAAGGCTTCTGTGTTGTGGAAACACAGTATTGTTCTTCATTTTAGCAATACTAACCACTTGAAGTCAGTATGTAGAACAACTTCTTCAATTCTGGATTAAGCATTCAAGGTACGGGTTTAATTCGCTTCCACATTCGTTTTAGTATTTCTAACAATAACTAACATAATTATGCAGAGAAAAAGAGAGAGATTTTGATTATGAGTCCGTCTATGTATGGATTTTTCACCATTGATATATACAAGTCTACCAAATCAATATGGCAGTATATGTAAGTATTTCTGTAGCATTCATTTACTTTCATATGACATAGTATATACTAATTGGGAGTAGGTAGCAAATGTTGACAGGAAAAGAAAAATTAAAACTAAGAGATGTTAATATCAATCAAAGTTGTAGCATTGCAAATTATATCCAAAAGAGAGGGATTATTGATCTATATATATATATATATATTCATCCATATACAATAGTCTACCAAACCAACGGGGCAGAGTTTGTTTTATTCATTGAACTTTCTCTTATAACATAATATATATATACAACTTGGGAGTAGGTAGCAAATGTTGAGGGAACAGAAAAACTAAAACTAGGAGATGCCAATATCATTCAAAGTTGTAGCATCGCAAATTATATTCTAGAGAGAGAGATTTCTGATCTATGTATATGTATGTAGATATCTATTCATCACCATATATACAATAGTCTACCAAACCAACGCGACAGAGTTTTTTTTTATTCCTTGAACTTTCGCATATAACATAATATATAGTTGGTACAACGATCATGGACTGTGTTATGCTCATATTATGTTGATTGCCATGTCGATTACTGGTCCACTCCATGCTTGGAATGTTTCTACTTTCTAAAAATAGGTAATATTTGGGGAAGGGTAATGACATTTGGATGAAAGGACGGGACAAAAGAAGATCTTGACTATGGAAGATTGCAGTTAGAAACTGAAGAGGTAGATCGAATCAATGAGGAATGCAAACTAATCGTTCGCAATGCATGGTATAAAATAAGGGTGGTGGAGGAGGGGTATTTTAGCAGACTTCATCAATCAAAGAAATTTTCAGCTGAAACCTAGTTTCTCTCTTCAGATGATGAAACTGATCTGAGCCTAAAAGCTACCTCCGTAGACAACAATGAAGAATCAGCTGAGAACTATGAAAATGTCAAAGAACCAGGTAATACTGGTACTCAAATCGCCATAGGAACCAGGGCTGGACATCACAGGCGTCGAATGGTGGAAAGGAGGAAGATGATGACCTGGAACTCATCAGCCAGGTGGAGGACTCTGAAAGAACCAATGTCGACTCAGCATTGCCATGTCACTGCCCGATCTTGGAACCTGAGAACTTACATGCGTTAAGCGAGAATATGTTGGTTTCAAGAAATATAAATGCAAATGATCTTTTCAAAGACTGCAGTGACTGTAGTAGCTCGAGCTTTAATGGGGAAACAGACAAAGTTTCCGTTAATTCAAATTCAAACGCTGTGACCTCTCCCGATGAAGAGAAGAGTGAGCTGTGCGGCAGCCCAATTCGGATAAGCCGAAGACAGAGACTAGCCCAGATTGAAGAAACGCTCAACCCAGTCCGGAGTCAAAGACCAGGTGCTATCAGTCTTGTTCCTCCGCATTTCCAGTTAGGTAAGTCAGTTAATCTCCATGTTCCCTTAAGAAGCAGCAAAAACCAGGGGAAAAAGAAGTCCTTGGTTTGAGTTTGGCTTAAAAATCTCCACAAGTTCGAAACCAAATCTGCTCTCCCTAAAGAAGAAGGGGGCACCCTCGATCATGTCATCTCTATCAACTGGGGATTCAGAAATAGTAACAGAGTAATACTGGAAGAAATGGAAAAAAAACTGCCTCAAGGAAGCAAATCATATAATAAAAATTGGGAAAGAATTGGGAATCAATTTTAAAGGAAAAGAAGTGGAAGTCATAAAAAGATTGACTAACCTGGAAAGGAAGGACTGGGAATTGCATAAAGGAGGAGGTGGAGGTGGAAGAAGAGGAGGAAAGTAGAAGCTTCTCTCCTCACTCTAAGGTGTTTGTTATGGTGTGCCAATGAAGCTACTCTCTTGGAATGTCCGTGGTCTTGGCAAGGACCAAAAAAGGAGAATGGTAAAGAAAATCATACGGGACAGATCAGTTGACATGGTTTTAATTTAAAAAACTAAGTGGAAAGAATGCAATGATAGGAGAATAAGCTCAATGTAAGAACGGAAAGGGGGTTCCTGGCAATCTGCTGAGGCAGAAGGGCTACCTGGTGGTTTACTCTGTATTTGGGAAGATGACTTCTTCAATCTTGAAGGAGAAACACTTCATTCTACTTGCAGGAATAATTAGAAGCTCTTTCAAGTGTGCAATCCTAAATGTCTATGCTCCAAATAATGAGGAAGAAAGGGACTGCCTGTGGGATTATTTGTTAGTATTGAAGCAACAATGCAATATTCCTTGGTGCTTGGGGGATGATTTCAATGAAATCTTGAGAATGAGTGAGAGATCATCATGTTGCAGAATCTCAAGGGGAATAAAAAATTTCCTTTATTTCCTCAACAATGCTAAACTGATGGATCTGCCTATGATAGGAAGGAGATTCACTTGGTCTAATCTTCAAAAGGAAGAAGTTTGGAGCAAGTTAGATAAGTTCCTCTTGTGCAAGGAATGGCTTCAAAAGTTCAATGTTTCACAATGGGGTCTGCAGAAGATGTTGTCAGATCATAGCCCAGTACTGTTGTTAGATGAGGTTCAAGACTGGGGTCCAAAACCCTTCAGGGTCTTTGAGGCATGGTATAAAATGAAGTCCTTCAATCTTATTACAAAGGAGGTTTGGTCCTCTGCTAAGGTGGTAGGATGGGCTGGTTTTGTCTTGCTAAGGAAAATGCAGAAACTTAAAGGTGAAATTAGAGAATGGCACAAGAAGAAAGCAGATTCATGGGAAAACAAACCTATAAAACTTGAAGAGGAGCTCCACAAGCTTGTTTTATCTAGAGAGGTAACCAAATCAGATTTTCAATTGCTCAGAATGAGGGAAATAAGACAAAAGCTCTGGAAATATTACTTTAGAGAGGAATCCATTTTTAGACAAAAATCATGAAAGTTATGGATACAATTAGGGGATAAGAATACCAAATTTTTGAAGCCTCCATAAGCCAACTAGTAGTTAATGGGATGGTGTTTTCTCAGCCAAACCAGATCAAGATTGAAACTCTCAACCATTTTACAAGGATATTCTTAGAAGAGTATTTTGACAGGCCATCTCTGGAAGGGGAGGTTGAAAGGAAACTAAGTTTGGATGAGCAGTCTTCTTTAGAAGTATGTTTTGATAAAAGGGAGCTATGGCTTGCTGTCAAAAGCTGCAATGGAAACAAAGCTCCAGGGCCTAATGGCTTTAAGATGAGCTTTTGGCAAAAGTTCTAGTCTTTGACAAAAAAGGATATTCGTCACTTTATGCAGGAATTCCACTCCAATTGAAAGTTAGTTAAAGGCATTAATGCATCCTTTTTAACTCTTGTTCCTAAGGATGAATCCCCAGAATCACTTGCTAGCTATAGGCCCCATTTCCTTAGTGTCCTCAATCTACGAGATCCTATCAAAAACCCTCTTTATCAGGTCGAGAAGGGTGGTGGAAAATCTAATTGGGGAACAGCAAATAACTTTTGTGCAAGGAAGACAAATTCTAGATGGGGTCTGAATTGCTAATGAGGTGATTGATGCTTGGAAGAAACAAAAGAAAAGTGGACTTGTTATAAAAACTGGACTTTGAGAAGGCTTTTGACAATGTCAACTGAAATTGCTTACTACACTTGATGGAAAAGATGAACATTGGTGCTAAATGGAAAAGCTAGACTAAAGAATGCCTATCTAGTGCTTGGATCTCTATCATGGTCAATGTCCTACCCAGGAATTCAAAATGCAAAAAACGTTTTAGACAAGGGGATTCCTTATCACCTTTCTGTTCATCATTGTCACTAAAGGTTTCAATGTACTTCTACAAAGAGCAAAAACTCTAGATCTCATTAAAGGCTGTCAAGTTGGCTCATATGGTATGTCTCTCATGTATCTCCAATTTGCAAATGATACAATCTTGTTTAGCTCTGATGATCTATATGAAGTAAAGAACCTTAAAAGAGTTTTGAGGTGTTTTGAATTACTCTCTGGCCTTAGAATTAATTTTCAAAAATTTGTTGTCAGCGGAATGGGATTGGAGGAGTGTTTCCTTCAAACGGTCCAAGACATCTTTAAATGTAAAATGCAGCCTCTTCCATTGAAATATTTGGGTCTCTTACTGAGGGCAAATCCTAGGAATTACAGCAGTTGGGAAGGGGTGGTGAATACTATCAAGAATAGGCTTGCTTCTTGGGAAAAAAGATTTATGTCTATTGGAGGAAGGTTAACCTTAATAAAATCCACACTTGTTAATCTGCCTATTTATTATTTATCTATGTACAAGGTTCCAATCAAAGTTTGTAAGGAACACTACTAGAAAACAGAGAATTTGCAATGGCATAAAACCGTCGCAAAAAGCCACTTTACTGTCGCAAATACGCAATAGTGTTGACGCTGCGACAACATTTTCAACGACAAAACTACTGGCATCACAAAAAGTTTTAACTACGACTGAGCGACGACAAGGAACCTCGCAAATACATTTTGTCAGCCAAATTGTTTTTTGCGACCACTACCTTGCCATTGCTAAAGAGTTTATGGGACAGTTAAACACTGTCTCTAATACTTATTGGTGACCACTATTAGCAATGGCTTTAACTTTTGCAAAAAATCTTTGGCGATAGTTAGATAACCGTCGCAAAAAACAATGCAAAAAGGCCATCGGTTTTAGCGACAGTTTCTTAAATTTTAGTGATGGTCAAAGGTCATCCCTAATACTTTTTTTGAAAAAAGAAAAATACAATTTTGTAGATAAATTACAATTAATTTTTCTAATTTGTTGTTTCACCTGATAAAATGTACATTTAACATGATCCAAATAACAAAATTCACGCATCCATTCAAATCTAAATACTTACAAAAATACTTAACAAAGTTAATATATCTTTTAAACATCTATCCAAACATACCTTGTCTTCCATCAAAATTCATACAACAAAAACAAATTACATAGTCTCTCGTAAAATAACGACCCAAATTGAAAATCTATACAACAAAAGAGAGTTTTTAGTCTATCACAAAATAAACCCATATAAAAAGACAATCAACCTATTCTTTGGGAATAACCTAAAAAAAAAAATATAAATATTAGATATAATAATAAACACAATAAAGATAATTAATAGATATGCATGTAAATATATGGGTTTATTGAAATAAAAATGTAATTTATACCACAAGAATGCCAAGCTACATGTCAGTCGACAGATTCTCCAACAATTTATATGTCTTGGCAAGGTCTTTCTACGAGAGTGTTAGGTTTCAGGCATTTTCAACAAAAACTTTGTAGAAATTTGGACTCAATGGTTCTCCATCAACTTCTGTCAATGGGTTTGTACTAATAAGAAGTCCTTTGGCTAATTCAAGTTTCGAAAGACCAAAACAAAGCAAAGAAACCTTTACTCCTTCCTACAATAATAAGTACAATGTTTTAAAAACATGAAATGAAAAAAATTATATATAATATAAATAATAAAATAAAGAGTGTTGTAACTTGCAAACCGGGAGTTCGACAATCGTACCGTTCATTCTCACACATCAATCATGCCTAGACCTTTCCACGTGATAAGTTTCATGGACTTCCAAGACCATTTGGGAGTTTTAGTACCCCAAAAACTCGAAACATTAGTTATTGAGAAGTAAACAAAAGATAAAAAAAAATGCCACACCTTTCATCTGAGAGTCCGGTGAACGTGTCGTTTGTTCCCACACGTCAATCGTGCCTAGACTTTGCTAGTGTCAATTTTGACAGATTTTCGATGTCGCTTGGGGGTTTTAGTACCCAAACGGCTTGAAAACTTATTTTTTCATAAAGGTTATGGAAAAAGAGAGGAAAAAAAATCACAACTCTCACTCCGACAATCCGGCAACCATGCCATTTGTTTTTACACGTTACTCGTGCCTAGAATTTGCTACATGTCTAGTTTGACAAACTTTTGAGCTTGTTTGCGAGTTTTAGTATCCAAACGGCTCGAAAAACTTGTATTTTTTTAAAAAGCTATGGAAAAAAAGATAGGAAAAAATGCCACAACTCTCACCCGGGGAGTTTGGCAACCGTGCATTTGTTTTCACACGTCCCTCATGCCTAGACCTTACTATGTGTTAAGTTTGATGGATTTCCGAGGCTATTTGGGGGTTTTAGTACCCAAATAGCTTGAAAAACTAATTTTAAAAAAAAAAAAGCTAAGGAAAAAGAGAGGAAAAATGTAAAAAAATCTCAACCCGGGAGTTCTGCAACTGTGCCGTTTGTTACCACACGTCACTTGTGCCTAGACCTTACTACGTGTTAAGTTTCATGGATTTTCAAGGCCGTTTGGGGGTTTTAGTGTCCAAATAGCTCGAAAAACTTATTTTTTACAAAAAAAATATAAGAAAAATTGTCACAACTCTCACCACGGGAATCCAAAAAACGTGCTATTTGTTCCCACAAGTAACTCATGCCTAAAGCTTACTATGTGTCAAGTTTGACAGATTTCTGAGGCTATTTGAAGGTTTTAGTAACCAAACGGCTCGAAAAACTTATTTTTTCAAAAAAGTTATGTAAAAAGAGAGGAAACAATGTCACAACTCTCCCCCGGGAGTCCGGCAATCGTTCCATTTGTTCTCACACATCACTCGTGCCTAGACCTTATTACATATCAAGTTTGGCAGAGTTTCAAGGCCATTTAGGGGATTTAGTACCCAAATGGCTCAAAAAACGTGTTTATTTCAAAAAAAGCTAAAGAAAAAAAGAGAAAAAAATATCACAACTATCACCCCAACAATTCGGCAACCATACCGTTTGTTCTTACACATCACTCATGTCTAAACCTTACTACGTGTTAATTTGACAGACTTCCGAGGCCGTTTGGGATTTTAGTACCCAAACGGCTCAAAAAACTTATTTTAAAAAAAAAAAGCTAAAGAAAAAGAGAGGAAAATGTAAAAAATCTCACCTTGGGAGTTCGGCAACCGTGCCGTTTGTTACCACACGTCACTCGTGCCTAGACCTTACTATGTGTCAAGTTCGACGGACTTTTAAGGCCGTTTGGGGGTTTTAGTACCCAAACGACTTGCAAAACTTATTTTTTACAAAAACAAATATAAGAAAAAAGATAGGAAAAAATGACAGAAGTCTCACCCCGAGAATCCAAAAAACGTGCCGTTTGTTCCCATAAGTAACTCATGCCTAAACCTTACTACGTGTCAAGTTTGACAGATTTCTGAGGCCATTTGAAGGTTTTAGTAACAAAACGGCTCGAAAATTTATTTTTTGAAAAAAAGTTATGGAAACCGTGCCATTTGTTCTCATACGTCACTCGTGCTTAAACCTTACTACATATCAAGTTTGGCAGAGTTTCGAGGCCATTTAGGGGATTTAGTACTCAAACGGCTCAAAAAACTTGTTTGTTTCGAAAAAAGCTAAAGAAAAAAAGAGGAAAAAATATCACAACTCTCACACCGAGAATCCGGCAACCATGTCATTTGTTCTCACACGTCACTTATGTCTAAACCTTACTACGTCTCAATTTGACAAACTTTCGAGGCTGTTTGGAGTTTCAGTACCCAATGGCTCAAAAAAATTATTTTTTTTTAAAAAACGTTCAGGAAAAAGAGTGGAAAAAATGTCGCAACTCTCACTCCAAGAGTTCGGCAATCATGCCTTTTGTTCCCACACGTCACTCGTGTCACAACTCTCACCCCTAAAGTCCAACAACCATGCCGTTTGTCTCCACACGTCACTCGTGCCTAAACCTTACTATGTGTCAACTTTCATGAACTTCCGAGGCCATTTGGGGTTTTGGAACCCAAACGGCTCTAAAAACTTTTTTTTTCCTAAAAAAGTTATGAAAAAAGAGAGAAAAAAATATCACAACTCTCCCCTCGAGAGCCCGGCAACCGTGTTGTTTGTTCCCACACATCACTTGTGCCTAGACCTTACTACGTGTCAAGTTTGGCTAACTTCCAAGGCGGTTTACGAGATTTAGTACCCAAACGGCTCAAAAAACTTATTTGTTTCAAAAAATGCTAAAAAAAAAAGAGAGAAAAAAATATCACAACTCCCACCCCAGGAATCGGCAACTATGCCGTTTGTTTCCACACATCACTCGTGCCTAAACTTTACTATGTGTCAATTTGATGGACTTCCGAGGCCGTTTGGGGTAGAGAAAAAAATGTCACAACTCTTACCCCAAGAGTCCGGCAACCGTGCCGCTTGTTCCCACACGTTACTCTTGTCACAACTTTTACCATGGAAGTCCGGCAATCATGCCGTTTGTTCCCACACGTCACTCGTGCCTAGACCTTACTAAGTGTCAAGTTTCATGGACTTCCGAGGCCATTTGGGGGTTTTAGTACCCAAACGGCTTTAAAAACTTTTTTTTTTTTTCAAAAAGTTATGGAAAAGAGAGGAAAAAATGTCACAATTCTCACTCTGATAATCTGACAACTGTGGCATTTGTTTCCACACGTCACTCGAGCCTAAACTTTGCAACATGTTTTGAGCCTGTTTGTGAGTTTTAAACCAAACGGCTCGAAAAACTTGTTTTTTTCAAAAAAGCTAAAGGAAAAGATAGAAAAAAAATGTCACAATTTTCACCCCGGGGGTCCGGCAACTATGTCATTTGTTCTCACACGTCACTCATGCCTAGGCCTTACTACATATCAAGTTTAACGGATTTTCGAGGCCGTTTGGGGGTCTTAATACCCAAATGGCTCAAAAAAAAAATTTCAAAAAAGTTAAGAAAAAAAGAAAGACAAAAATGTCACAACGCACACCCTGGGAGTGCGGCAACCATGTCGTTTGTTTCTACACGTCACTCATGCCTATACCTTATTATGTGTTAAGTTTGACAAACTTCCAAGGCCATTTGGGTACATCTAGCCCTCATCATTCTCAAAACTTACAACTTTATGCAGAATAGCATCATGTATCATTTCAACCATATCATCTCCAAAGTCTGAATCCCCTAACATTCCACTTTTACTATCAGGGTGACTAGAACTAGAAAGATATGGCTCACCATGACTTGTCCAAATCTTATATTTCCTTAACATTCACTTGTTGAGAAGATGTTTGCGCACAGCTTCTTATGGAAAATAGTAGTGATTCGCACATTGCCTATAGGGACAGTAGATCGCTGAATCTGTAGCCTTACCAGTGTACACAAACACAAGAAATTAGTCAATTCGATCCACATATTCCCTCAAAAGCCTATCACCATAGTTGATCCAACTCATGCCCATATTTCTGTACATGTCTATATAAACATTACTTAGTCATCGTAGCTTGTTAAAGTTTAATCATACATGTTCATGCAAAGTGAAACCTATCCATCTAACTCCTCTCTAACAGGTAGGTGGTTCTATCCCATTTAGGAATGCATAATCTACATTGCAGGAGGCAACTCAAACCTCTTTGCCTGTCTTTAAGGAAAATTTGGCAGCATCTCCCCGCAGTTCTCCAAGTGCACGACATAGAGGAAGTGTATTGCTATACACCACATATCGTATGTACCCAAAAAACACAAAGTTTACCATACAGAATCTCCATCAAAGAAGAATAATTTAAAGTGGTGAGCCACTGACTACTATATAGATTTATGCATTCCCAAACTATTTAAAACTAGATAATTCAAGAATCGTCTCATCACAGTTAAATCCATAAACTTTGATGAGTATTCTTGAACGAGTCTAATGTTATATGTTTATATTTTAATTAACTCATGCATGCATGAGTTAATCAATATATATATATATATGAATACATCATATGAAAGAGCTATTTAAAAAAAATTGATTAATACATTACTATATCCCATGAAAGAGACTGGATTAAAGCTAGATGACTTGCCTATTATTAACAAGATATTTAAATTTTCATAATTTAAGAGGTTATTATGTATATAAAACTTATGAAACTTCTAAAATTTTTTAACTAATCGACCACTAAACCCAACCCCCACTGCCGCACCAAGCCCTCATAAACACATAACAAGTTAACATTGTTGCAATTGAAAAGTGGGGACTAAAGTAGAATTTTTGGTGAAACATAGAGCGTGGTAGCTATTGAAGAAAGAGAATTCACTAAAGTGTTAAAGGCATTTGTATTTGAGTTATTCTTTAGAATGTATCTTAAATGAATCGTATAAGTATTCATATCCATGTAAATATATATAGATCATACGGATATGCATACGTATGCATATACAAATACAAGTATATCCCCTCATGATGACATTGATGAGAGAAGAAAACCATGAAAATAATTTTACTTGTCAATAAAAATCACCAAACCAATTTTGGATAAAAGAAACCTTGCCATGAAAGGGTCAAAACAAAAATGTAGATGCTTAAGAACTAGAATTTTCAATGAGATAACTTTTTAACAAAAAATGATGTAGATAATACAAAACTACTAAAAAGAATTAACCTAAATAGTAATTATATTTATAAATTCTTCATTGGAAATTTTGTTTGCATAAAATTACACAAATGAAAGTGAACTAATTCTGCACCTACTGGAAAAATTAGATTAAATGATTGCAAATGGGGAAATCAATTTAGGACCAAAAACAAGCATTACATACAACCTACCTATCTATATATCAAGTGTACCTATATATATAAATATGTCTATTAGATTAGTTGGGAGATGAGAGAAAGGTGACAGAGTGCGATTCTTCCTCGTTTATGCCTCTCTCTCTCTCTCTCTAGAAGGGAGAACTCAAAGGTGATAGAAGAGTTGCGGTCCTGTTTTAGAGAAAACATTACTCACATAGATATGTGTATATAGATACAGTGGGGGAGCATATATATGCGTAATGTGAATGTAACTATTTATATATATATATATATAGAGAGAGAGAGAGAGAGAGAGAGAGAGAGAAGCTAACATATGCGGTAGTGAAGTAAGAGGCGCAACAGTGAAGGCTGAGAGATGAGAGAGGGAGATTGATTCAACACAGCAGTGAGGCTGATCGATCCTAGGGTTATAGGGAAAAAGGAGGAAAAAGGGGGGAAATCAAAATGAGAACAAAAACACGCATATATATATATATATATAGAAGAGAGAGAGAGAGAGATAAGCTTACCTATGTGGCAGTGAAAGCAAAGAGAGTGAGATCGTTTCAGTGCAGTAATGGCTGATTGATCCTAGGGTTAGAGGGAAAAAGAAGAAAAAAGAGGAAAAATCAATTTGGGACCAAAACTACGTCATTTAGATACAAAACGACGCCATTTCATTAAAGGCTTTTGCGAGGGCATAGTACCACTGCAAATACTGCGTCATAAAAGTGGCAACGCGTTTAATTGCTTTAAAACGATGTCGCTTTGTTAACCTTTTAGCGACAACGTTGTTTGCCGTCGGAATAGATCTGTCAAAAAAAATGTCTTTTGCGTCGGGGTAATTGCCGTTGCTAATAATAGCTTTTGTGACAACATTTCAGCCATCATGAAAAGGTTCCATCGCATATACCCTATTTTTGAGTAGTGGAAATTGACACATTGCAAAAGAGATTCTTGTGGGGGGATCAGATAGGTAAAAAAGGGATACACTATGTAAAGTAGAGTAAGGTCACCTCTACTAAGCATAAATGAGGTAGTGGTTTGATTCCAATCAAAGCAATGAACATGGCTCTATTAGCTAAGTGGTGGTGGAAATTTGCAATGAATAGAAATGCCTTATGGAGAAAAGTTATTTTTCACAAGTACAAGTGGGTTGAGTCTAGGTGGACCTTTCCAACAGATGACAGGAAAGAGCTCTCTAGTATGATTAAGGATATTTTAATGCTTAAGGAAGATCAACAAGTTTTCAAAAGAATTTTGCAATTAAACCTTAAAGTTTCCATTGGCAGGGGTGATACTATTTCCTTCTGGGATGAGCCCTGGGTGGGGGATTCATTACTAAAACTGAGCTTTCCCAGGCTCTTCTTATTATCAGTTTAGAAGGAGGCCAAAGTATCAGAGCTTAAGGACAGGGAACTGGATTTTTAAATTTAGAAGAAAGTTTTTCTGATGGGAAGAAACTTCCTTGGAGGATTTAAGGATTACAGTGAATAGTGTAGCTTGGAGTTTGAGGCGAAGTGATTCTATTTTCTGGATAGCAAGCAATAATGGAGAATTCTCAACCAAAAATTTCTGTCAAGAGCTAGAAGAAAAGGAATCTCAGGGGAAGGTAAATATGGATTGGTTAAGGAAATCCTGGGCTCCCCTCAAAATTCAGATTTTTTGTTGGCTAGCTATTTGGAGAGTTTTTTTAATGCAAGGGAAAATCTTAAAGCCAGTTGAAAGCATAGTTTGTGTTTTCTATAAGGAGGCAGTGGAAGAATCAGATCACCTCCTTTTTAGATACAAAATTGCTTGGCTTGTGTGGAGCAATATCCTTTACTGGTGGGGTATTGAATGGGTTTGCCCATCCTCCATTGTGAATCTTAGCCACTCGTGGTTTGTTCAGAAACAATACAAGTTGGGAAAGGCAATCTGGGGGACATTATATCCAGCCATCTTATGGAATATTTGGGTAGTTAGAAATGAGATAATTTTCAGCTACAAATTAGCATCCTGGGGGGAAATTGTTGAAGCAATCAAGATTAATGTATGGTTTTAAATCCAAGCAAAAATAAGAAAAGGGACCTGCAGCTGCCATATCTTTTTTCATTCCATTGAGGGTGTCAAAACTATGGATTCCTCTATTCTATTGTATTAATCTCTCTTAAGCTCTAGGTTTTGGTTGATCTCTGTTCAACCTTTTTTTCTTTTGGCTGGGGGGATCTGCTCTGTAAAGCCTTTTAGGCTTGTAGTGCACTTCTCTTCTTGTACTCCTCTTTCTATCAATTTATTCTCTTTGCTGTTCAAAAAAAAAAAAAAAAAGAAACATAAAGGCATCGCTGGAGAATCAAAGAACCCCCACCCTCGCAAGTGTGGTTGTGGAGAACAACATGTTTTAATAGTTTGTATATGTTTTTTTCACCATTTTTATTCCTTTAGTTCTTTTATCTTCGCATAAATCATATATTCTAATTTTGTTCGACAACTACCACAGACTCTATTGTGCTCGAATATTTCAATTTCCTTGATTATTCATTGACTCACATAGAAAATAGAGAGGCATTCCCGAGAAACTCATTAAGAAAAACGTAATTGTAGAGATAGACATAGAGAGAGAAAATGAGAGAGATTTTCTTATAAATTCATTTACGTATATACTTTCCAACATAAATATTTTTCCACCAAACAAACGCATCAGAATATATAGTCTTGGCCCTTTCCCATCCATTTGCCTACATATAACATAATATTTGTTGAGTAGGACAAGGTATATGTTGACAAGAAACAAAGAACTAACACTAGGTCATGCTAATCCCTACCAAAATTGCAACATCACCAAAAATATTCCAAGAGAGAGATTATGGATCCCTTTATGCATGTATTATTTACCATATATATTACCCACGCACCCCCCACCCCCCCACCCCCACCCCCCCAAAAAAATAAAATAAAAAATGAAAAAACTAACATTGGTCAGTTATTTTTATTCCTTTCACTTCCACTTTAGCATTCATTTACCTTATGTTCTTCTTCATGTTGCTGCTATTAAACACTGGTCTTTACATGATCTTGAAGCAAACAATGAATTCTTACATGGTGATCTTGACGAAGAAGTCTACGCGAATCTTCCATGAAGTTATCCTAAACAGGGGCGGACACTATATGTCGTCTTAACAAATTTCTCTATGGTCTCAAGCAAACCTCAAGGAACTGGTATGCTAAATTCTCTAACGTGTTACATGATGCTGGCTTAATGCAATCTAAGGCTGACTATTCCTCATTCCACTGTCATCATGGTGCCTCGTCTATTTTAATCTTGGTATATGTTGATGACATTGTCATTATAGGTAATGATGAACATGCCATTTCTAAGTTAAAATCCTTTCTCTATTGACAACTATTAAGGATCTAGGCTACCCAAAATATTTCCTTGGCATTGAGGTTGCTCGATGCAAGTATGGAATTTTCATTATTCAACACCATTTTATGCTCTTGATCTACTTGCTAACACAGGTCTATGCTCTTGATCTCTTGCTGACATAGGTCTTATGGCTGCTCCGCCATTTTCTACACCTATGGAGCAACACTTAAGCTCACGTCTTCTAAGGATTCCCAGGCCAAGGAATTTTACTGTTAGCTCATGCAGATCTCCATCTCCGAGCTTATTGTGATTTTGATTGGGCTAGTTGTCTCATCGCTCGCCGGTCCACTACATGCTATTGTATTTTTCTTGGGTGCAGTTCTATTTCGTGGAAGACAAACAAACAAACCACTATTTCCCAGTCCTCTGTTGAGGCCGAATGTCGTACTATGGCATTGACCACTCGTGAGCTTACTTGACTTGCATACTTACTAATTGATCTTGGTGTCACTTCTGAACCTTCATCGCTCTTCTGCGATAATCAAGCAGCTCTCCGTATTGCTGCCAACCGAGTCTTCTATGAATAGACCAAATACATTGAAATTGATTGCTATGTTGTTCGAGATAAAATTCAAAGTTATCATATTTGCACTCCATACATAACCATCTCTTACCAATTAGCCGATATTTATGCAAAATCAATAGGCAACGTTCAATTTTTGTATCTTAGAAGCAAGTTGGGCATTTATGATATGCACACACCAACTTGACGGGGTGTGTTAGAAGTACAGCAGCCAACAGCATGGCCCACATAAATAAGGTATATAGATATACTAAAATATAAAAATACATTGTTCTACATATATTTGGGCCAACTAGGCTGAGTTTTAAACAAAATTTTTAAGCCCGTCGATTTACATAATCAAATCTGAAAAGATTTTCAAACTTTATAAATGATGGGTACACTAAGGCAAGCCTAGTAGGCTACTAGCCATGGCAACCCTTATATAGCTGTACATATTAGATGGGTATATCACTTTTATACTATTTCAACCTAGAGACACTGCAGCCACATTTGGGTTGTAGTTTTATCTTAAGGAAAAAGGTAAACTTGAGGTCTTGAGCTCGCGTGTCCACCCATGTCTGCTGAGGTTTAGTAGTTCATCCTTGTTTCAATGTACATAACACATTTCTTCTCAAGAAACATAACTCAAATAGTTAACAGATTTTACATGGCAAATTCGGGTTTTTTCCGATCTATTTTATTTATTGATGAGCAGCTTAAGGATGATTATAAGCAATGGCGAATGGAGGGGGCTGATGGGGGCGGAGCCCCCCCCCCCCCCAAAAAAAAAAAAAATTCAAAATTTTCTTAAATCCCATTGATTGTACTTCAAAAATGCAATTATAACATCTTAATTTATTCTTTGTTAGCCTTAGTTTAGGAGTCTATATGCCTCTTTAGTTAAATTTTAGTATTAACTAAGTTTATTTTGCTTTGTATAGGTTTTGAGCTTAAATCGGATGATTTCAGACGAATTTGGTTGAAGGCAAAATGAGTTTCAAGGAGATGCTATCAGAGTATAAACTGTTGAAATTGTGTTACAAACTACTGAAGCACGTAGAGCTGAAACTTTGGAAAGTCATATCTTTCAAACCAAAATGGCTACCGGGATCCATAATATATAGATTTCATATAACTTTCAAGATCTACACAACCATTTGAATAGGGTGACCGTTTGAACGATTGTGCGAACGCCCATTTGAAGAGTTCGAATGACCGTTCGAACGCCAGTTCAAACTGTTCTAACGCTCATAAAACTTCTGAAACTAGTTTTTAGCGTTTGAATCGGGTTTGCAAGGCGTTAGCTAGGCGTTCAAACATGTAGCTAACAGTTCGCATAGCTTTGTTATTTTTAGCCTACTTAAGGCCATTTTTAACCAAATTTGGAGATTTCAGCTTATTTTTAGTATTTTTAGGATTTGTAGAAGTAGTTTTAGAGAGGAAAACTCTAGATTTTATCGTAATTCTTCACTTTCATTGTTGTAGGAGTAGTTTTAGAGAGAGAAATTCTTCAATTTCCATTGTAATAGCTAGATTTAATATAATTTGCATTTCAATTATTCATTGTCTCTTCAATTATTTTGCAATAGTGATGATTAGCTAAACTCTCTCTTGAATTCAATTGAGAAGATAACTCAAGATCTTGAAGTCTTCAATGAAAGTAATTAGATCTTCAAAGCTTAAATTCTAATTTCTTTAATTCTTATCAATTGAGTCTTAGATTCTTAAAAAACCCTAGGTTCTTGACTAAGTTTGATAACTTCAATGCACAATCCCTAAATTGGTAGTAGATTTGCATAAGTCGATGGTATGAACCTATGGATCTTCCATAGAAAACTAATTATAAGGCCAATTGATAACGAATTCCTAAATTCTATAGTCAAAACCTTCCGAATTAAAGATCCATAGAGAGATCTTTCATTTGAGTTATAAAATCTCATTGATTACTTGTAGAAATTGGGTGATTAGACCAATTCCAATTGAATCTAGGACCTTTCCTCAATTGTTTACAAACTAATTTAATTGTTTTCAATAGTAGATTAATACCACAAACATCTTCATCAAACACATGTTGTCTCTTTTGCTTAGATTCGATTTACATAATTGTTTAATTCAAGTTAAATTAGTACTTTGTAAGTATTGGTAGCCTATATTGGGTTTGGTTCTCGAGAAAATCGACTCCGGTACTCACCAAGTTTATACTTCAATCGCGTCGCCCGTTCTCTTCCAGGAGCTTAGCATTCAACAACTTAAAGAGCAATTCAGGCATAGATTTTTTTTTGTATATTTAGAAAATAATATAGTATAATGGCCCCTCAAAATTTAAAATTTTTTTTATCTTACCCACCTTTTAACAATTTTTTTTTTCACCGTGACCCCCTCATGTAAAATCCTGAATCCGCCACATTCATGAGCTGGCTGATTATGGCATCCAAGCTAACTCCACTCTCACTTTTGTTCTCCACAACTTAGATTCAATAGAACTTATTCTCGACATCAGAAAACATTTGAGCTTGAAGCAGAGACTCTTGATACCATTCAAAACATCACATCTTTCATTCAGGCAAAAGAGGATATCCAATCAGATAGTGTAACTCTTTCCTATGGTGGGAAAGGTACTTGAAGATAACAGGACAATGGGCTCCCTTAAAATACAGGCGCAACCTATCCTTTATTTGGTCTTTAATCCAAGAGAACTGCTGTCAGTTTTGGTGAAAATGCCAACCGGAGAGATTCTGAAACCTGCAATTAGGGTCCTTTACACAATTCGTGATCTCAAGGCAGTAATTGGGAGCATGGTTCGTTTCTCAGTTAACGATTGGAATGTAATTTACGCCGGCAAGGAGGTCGAGGATTGGAAGACCTCATATAACTTGTTATAACATTGGAGAGAACTGGAATGGATAAACTAAAGTTCTCGATGTGCAACGACGGGACAATGTCAAGGACGTGAAAGATAAGATTTTCAATAAGCTGCTTGTTCCAATTGAGGTCTAGAGTCTTATTTATTTTTCAGGTAAACTACAAAATTTCATATATGGTATTCCAAAATGTTCATATAGGTGGTTGTGACCATCTACTTCGGTAAACTTCGGTAAACTTAATCGTGTTGATATAAGAGAGAATTAAGGTTCCATTTTTGTTTCAAAGACAAAATGAATTGTTTCGGAGTATATCTCAACTCAATCATAAAATTATCATCTATGATTGATACCATGCTAGACTTCAATACAAGTTTATTTTTAATGTATATACTATATATATGTGCTTTTACGGAACCAATTTTAAATACTATACAATATATATTTACCAATTAAAAAGTAAGATCCATTTATTAGATTAGTGCATGCACATCGAAAAAACCAATACTGTTGACTTTATTAGGTTAGGATTTAAAAAAAAAAAAAAAAAAGAAGACATGATCCCTATAACATAGTATACAAAATTTTGATGTTTTATTAGGTTAGGAGGTACAGAGAAAAATAAAAAATAAAACCTATAATATACAACAGACAATATTGATATTTTATTAAGTTTGGACCTTAAGATGGATTTTAAATTATTGGAGGTTAGAACTTTAAGATTGATTTTAAAATTGTGAGGAGTTCCAATAGAATATATAGAAGTGTTAGACAAAAATTGGGAGTGCCATGACATCCCTTCCCTTCTTAGTAGTTCCGCCACCGCCCACTGGTGACAGCCCCTGCTTATGTTGACGAGTATCCTATGGTGGTTGAGCAGATTTTCTAGCAAATCTTAAGGTTGCTTCTGATAATGGAGATTGTCAAACTGGAGAGGCCCCCAACTACTTTAGGCCCTCGCCTTCAAGCTGTGGATCTACTTAATTTCTGTATCACTTTCTTTCCCATTGCACCCCAAAAAGAAAAAAAAAAAAAAAGCAGAAAAAGTAAAGAACATATGAGTTGTCTGTAGCACTTTTGGTGTCTCTATATATAGCTACTTGGATTTGTGGTAGGCTTTGATTATTCTATCCTGGCAAAGGAAATCCTAATTCTTAATTTGTGTAGAAAAGGTCTTTATTTACATTAATAAAAAAAAATTCCAATAATGTGAATATTGTATGATTTATAAATTTATTGTCTTCCAAGTACACCGCACACACACCGCTGACTGCCAAATGCAGGGGAAGAACATTAATTATCTATTCATTAATGAAGAAGGAGTTGAAGAGCTTCAATAGATTCTATAAAATTCATAAGATAATCACATAATGCATCGGATGCAGGGAAGCTGAGGATTATGGGATAAAGAGAAACAGAAGAGATGTATAAATAAAGTCACACAACCTCATCAAGATATTTTAGGAGAATATTACAGTTATCCATTTTATAGGTTAATAGAATTTTTAGTTTTGTCCGACCATAAAACTCTCTGATATTAATAAATATATGAGAAGTTAATCGATAGATCTTTCGTGCAAACCTAGTAGGGCCTTTAAATTTTTTATATGTACAATTTATTTATCTACAATTAAATAAGTGCTTTTCTTTTTTGAAATTAATTAGTACTTGAAGACTACTGTAGTCAATTTTGGACTCCATTTTTTAAGAAATATTTTTTCTGTTTTATTTTTTCATCTAGGCTAGAATTTTTTTTTTTTTTTTGAAAATATGTAAAAAATTATGTAGAGGCCTTACTAGGTTTCAAAAATTCTGACGCCTTAAAAAATTAGGGGCTTAAAAGACAAATAGCTTGTTACCCTAATGCTTCAGCCGGCCCATTAAGAATGAATTGTATTGGTCTGAAATTTCAAAAGAGGTAGATATAATTTACAGAATGAAAAGATTTCCATCTAAACAAAACAAAACCATTGTAGTAAAAGCAACCACACTATTATTCCTAACATTCTGTTTTTAAGTTTTTGGTTTACATAGAAAGAAACATGACAAAGACCTAACTAGTACTTATGGGCATGTTAAACCTCACCTCATCATGTCAGCCAATAGCAGCCCCATAGTTGCTTCACCATCTCAAAGCCATGCTCATGAAAATATTATTTACCTTCAATTTATTATCTTTAGTGAGTGGTAGGTTTTCGGGGCATGACTGGCTTGAGCTCCCCCGGTGATCCTATCAATGGCAAGACCAGGATTGTTAGATCAATAACATCTATATATCTATATCCATATATATATAGTCAATATCTAGGAATGTAAGGAATAAAGCATCACGGCCTATTGAGAGAAGGGAGGTGAGTCAGACTCACTGTGGATGGATGCCTCTTCAATCCCGCTTCTTTCTGTTGATCAATGGCACACCTTACGATTCTCATCAACTGTTCTTTCACTGCAATATCTGTCAGACAGAAAGATTAACAAATCAGTATTGTTTTCTTCTTTACATTTTTAAAGTTAACTAGGGGAACAGCTCCAGTAACCGAACACTAGTTTTGGGTATCTGTTGCCTTAGCCATTTTCAATACCTTAGCCTTTGAATTGGTGTTCAAAACATTTAATTTTTTTTTTTATCACATTTGTGTTAACTAGAAATCATATTTTTTTTGTAACTGCGGATCACATTTTTTATAACTGTTTTTTTTCACCAAAATACTCTGATTTTAGCATTTTTTTTTTCCAAAGAATCTCATCTAATGATCAATTTTATTATTATTCTTTTATTCAAGGATTGAGATTTTGTAAGTTTTGACTTGTTAGTCCAGAAGTTAGACGTATAATATCTCTGATCTCTTATGGAAGGTAACGGGTATGGGAAAGTGTCAAGTGGAAGAGAGTAAAGTTTCTAGAAAGAAAATTTTAACAGTATCATGAGGGATTTTTGTGGTACCTTGGAAAATTTAGATAAAAAAAAATTAAAAATTACCACTTGATGGGAATTTTTTTTAAAATTGAAGTGATTTAGGCGAAAAAGAAGTTACCACAAATATTACCCGTAGTTTTCAAAAATGTTAGCTACCATTTCACAAATGTGACCAAAATTACCACAAAGTGATCATATTTTATGGTAATTATTATTATCTTGAACAGTGATTTGTTTAAGTAATCAACAATTTAACATGGTATCAGAATAGACAAAGCCTATCTATCAAATATTTTCTCGTGTTCGGCCCGCTTATGATAAAGATTCTGACCACATGTGAGGCGGTGTGTTAAGAAATAAATAATTAGGTTGTCATTTTCTTTAATAGCTTAATCTTTTAGACCAATTAGTTGTAAATAATTTAACAATTGGCAATAATCTAAGAAAGAAAATAACTTCATGCTGATGAAAATACCTGAAAAAGTGCTGATGGAAGGAACGTGACAAACTTTGTAAAAGTCCTCTCCAACGGCGCTAACCCTTGTAATGAATTCAACAGGCATGCCTACAAGCTCCAATTTCTGGAGGCCAGTGACAAATCTCAATCCGTGTGGAACCATTTTCAATCTGGTGCATCCATTTATTTTTAAACTAGATAGACTGGGCAAGGCTCCTTTATCCACCTTCCACTCCTCTAAGTTGGGCAGTTCCCCAAGAAGTAGATATTTTAAAAGAGGGAAACCTCCGCTGAGCAAAACATTTCCTTCCCCATAAAAGACTCGACAGCTAAGGAAGGCTAATTAAGTTGGGCAGCATCTCAAGTCTTGCCAATGGGTCTTCCTCTAGTTTAGAATAAACCAAGGTCAAGTGGGTGAGGCTGCGTGCAATTGAACGAGAGGAGGAGCCCTTAAGTTGGTATTCTGTTAGCCCACGTATAGCCCCTTCTATATACAACTTGTGAACATCATGACGACATTCCCACAACATTTGTCTCAAGAGAGTTAGCTCCTCCTCAGAATAAAATTTGAATTTTCTAACCGAAAGAAAAGAGTACCTGAGGGGGAGTTGTTTTTGGGTGACGCTCACGAGGTAGCTAGTGATCTCCATCAAGTCCTGGTGTGTCATCGTGACTGATACAATTAAGAGCCTTCGAAGATTGGTTAATTTATGGATAGAGTCCCGTTCAGACGGGAACACGCTCATCATAGTAACGACGAGAACGCCCTCTGTCATCGTGTGAACCACCAATTTTGTGCCCTGCCTCGGAGTCATTCGAGGAAAATATCAGCTCAAACTGAGCCAATTTTACACGGCTAAATCACGATGGCGTTTCTCTCTCTACATGTATTCACTTTTCTCAATATCTCTTTGTTTACCGTCTTCTTTTCACTCCTCTCTCATCACTTTCTCTTCCCCCTCTCTCTGCATATAAAACTGGGTTTGGCCTCTTAAACATTAGCCCTTGTTTCTGCTTCCATTGGAAAGATGTAGATCTTTGTGAGAACGTCGTCCACCGTCGTTAACGTGAAGGCGAAAATCTAGAACAAATAGGGCATCGCCGGACCAGCAATGGCTGATCTTTGCTAGCCAAGAAGCTGGAGGGCAGCAGTAAATTTTAAAAGAATAATTCCAGACAAAAATTTTCTGAATATTTAGTGGGAAAAACAAGTCATTGCAAGACCTTGATAATTCAACTAGCTTGAAATATCTTTCTTCTGATTGTTGCAGGGTCCATAGTTCTTCAAATTGGGTGGCTAAGAGTAATGCCTCGAGATTTGGGTTGTTCATATTAGAGTTGTATCATGTATGCATAGTTTGTTGTGTATGTTTAGTGGAAATGAGTGGCTTTGGGGAGAGAGGTTTTGTTTAAAAGACAATAGGCTCAGTTAGGATTTATTTTTCATTGAATATCACAAAACACGTTCACCAAGATACAACGTTTAATAAGACATTTTTTAGCAGCCACAGTAATGGCTCATTTGAGCCGGTTTTAGTATTGACTCCGCAAAAGGTTTCAAGAGACCACAAAATTGGTGGTTCACATGATGACAGCAGGCGTCCTCGTCATAGTAACGACGAGCGCATTCCCATCTGATCGGGACTCTTTATGGATATCTTTAACATTACAGAAATCCACATGGAAGCTCTCTAGTGTCTCCAAGCTGTTCAAGCCTTCCAATCGCAATTTATCATTTGTTTCAAGTTCCCGCGGAAAGTAAAGGTGTCTCAATCACTCCAACTTCCACAGCACATTTTGGTACAGTTAAAGAAGCTCCTACCCGTAAATCAAGAGTTTCCAAGTATTTTAAGTTGCCTATAGATGATGGCAACTCGTTGAATTTAGCATTTCTCAAACTCAAGTACCTCAAATGGATTAGATTTCCAACTGCTTTCGGCAGTGCTCTCATTCTGCCAGATGAAAACTTAAATCCTTGAAGTTCCAAAACTCTGGCCAATTTGGGCAAACAAGATACCATTTGTTCCCATAACACGTCAATACACTGTCCTCTGAAGAAGAACAAGACTGACCGAATGTAGTCTTCTTGGTATCTACTAACATCCTCATTCAAATCCCCATCCAAATACATGGCTAATCTGTGTATTTTGCTATCACCAGTTGATGATGTTGCCAAGAATGAAGAAGAAGAAGAAGAAGAAGAAGAGTAATGCCGGTGCTCATTTCAATGCCGAAAATCAGCAATCTTCAGAAAATTTTCCTCTTTAACCATTGACAAACACATATCTCGCATAAGGTCATGAAGCCGATAGGTATTGAACCTGCTGCTTCTTGTTGTTTAGTAGTCGTCACTATGCTCTATTTACACCTGAACCATGTATCTCTGTGTGAGTTCGCCCAAGTAACGCTCTGCCACTTCCATCGTTGTTTCTTTTTCTCCTCTTTCCTCTTCTGCTGATATGAAACCTTCAGCCATCCATTGTTGATACAATTTCTCTGTTTCTATCTCCTCATCTTCAGGATAATTTCCCAGATAAAGAAAACAAGGTTTCAACCAATATGGTAAGTTATGATAACTTAGAGCTAGTACCTCTGATATTCCCATAAGCTTTTGTCTCTCTTTAAATATGAATCAATATTCTGATGCACTGCCTTCCACTCATCCAATGAATGTTTCCTCGCCAAAAGTCGCCCAAGCACGACAATGGCTAATGGTAAACCCCCACAATTTCTCAACATTTCCCTCCCTAACTCCATTTTTTGGTGGATTGTTGAAACTGCAACAAATAAAAAGACAGTTAATTGAATAGAACGATTTACTTTTTTATATTACAATGTAACAAATATGCTATACACTTTTTTTTATAAAAAGCATAAACATCCATAGAAGTTATATAAAATGGATAAACAAAGTACAATAACTTCACTTGGAACTTTGAAGTGCAAAATTTTGTGTGCATTACAATGTGAGTAGTTTTACACAGATTTTTTAGATGAAATATTTTAGATAAACAGAACGTTGTCGTACTAACTTTTCCCTAAAGCTATCAATTAATTTTCAATAAACTGACTAGTTGTTAACTCATTACACCTGCAGTCCTTGAAATTGTCCTTCTTGTACTCGTTCATTGAAAATTGCGTGCATTACAACTCGAGTAACTATTTTTAATCTTTCCGATTGTTACCTTGCTTATGTAAAGATCTTTGAGAAACTTTTTGATACCTGCCTATAACATCTTGATATAATCTGATGGAGCTATATAAAAAGATTTTTGTTATGTATGATATTCTACACGAAAAGTGCTTTCCCTTAACTTTTGCTAAAGTTTCGAATCAATTTACAAACATTAGATGCTGAATTATAACATTCTTCAAATAAATTGAACATGGATAATAGTAACTAGAAAACTTAGAATTTGGCATGGTTTTGAAGGGGAAGGTGAAGTCGCTATAGATACATGATGTGTTGCATCGAAAATCTTTCTTTGGTTCTTTTTGTTATTTTCCGTAATGCTATGGAGCTTGGATTTGTCAAAAGAAACAAAGTAAAAGGAAATAAAAGTATTTGTACAATTTAACAAAATTGAAAGGAAATCAAAGTATTTATACAATTTAATGAAAACGCAAGGAAATAAAAGTATTTATACAACTTAAACTTTTGGGTAGCCAAAAATAGTTTTTTTTTTTTGAAAAATATTTGTTCACTTTCATCTCATTTTCCTAACACAATCATACAAAAGACAGGAATATAACTTTTTTCACCTTATTTTTTCCTTATCTTTTTTCCATTATTTTTTGTTCTTTCTTTATACAAATTCACGATCCAAACATTCTACAAATGTAGTATATATGAAATAGTCAGTGGTCATAGTTCACATATGTAAAGTAAAATTGAGACTTTTCACAACATTTAAGACCAGAAAACAAAACGGCATTTAATTGACTTAAATCTTAAATTTGCTGCTAGACGAATGCAAATTCTCGACCCCTTCTTGTGCTCCTTCCTATGTCCCATGCATTCTATCGGACATTTCATCAACTATTTATGACATATTAATACTCATTCTATTTTTACATATTAAATTTAATAAATATAACAATTAATATTTATGATAGGAAACAACTTATTGCATTCTAAAAGTGCAATTACAACACCTTAATTTGTCCTTTGTTAGCTTTAGTTTAGAAGTTTATATGCTTCTTAAATTAGATTTTAATATTAATTAAGTTTATTTTAATTTATATAAGTTTTGAGTTTAAATTGAAGGACTTCGACACAATTCAAGCAAAGGTTTCAAGAAGATGTTGTCAAAGTACAAACTGTTAAAACTGTGATACAACCTACTAAAGCATGCAGAGTTAAAACTTTGGAATGTCATATCTCTCAAACTTGAAAGGCTACTGGGTCCATAATATATCGATTTCATGTAACTTTTTTAGAGGAGTTCAAATATGTTCGTTAGAAGGGTGTTCAAACGCATTTTAATACCGTTCGAATGGCCATTTAATGGTCTTAAGGCGTTTGAATGGCCGTCTAACGGTCCTCTAGGCATTCGAACGCTATTGTTCATCCGTTCAAAAATTATAGAGACCTATTTTTGCATTAGTGACAGATTTGAAGTGTGTTAGAAAGACATTTGAATGCCCTTCAAACGCCTGACGATGCTTTGTTAAGTTTTAGTCTTATTAAGGCCATTTTTTGCCGAAAATTGGACTCTCTCACTTTTTTCTGGGTTTTTGGCTTAGATTTCTTTGTCTCTAAGAGTAGTGTAGGGATAGAAACTTTATTTTCTTACATTTTTCTTAGCTTTCCTTCATTTTCCATGTAAGGAAACACTATATTACTTCAATGTAATGTAAGATCTTCATTTCTTTATGCTTTCTTCCACAGAATCTAACAACTAATTTTCTACTTGGATGCAATTGTGAAGATCTACGAAGGAATTTAAGGGTTTCAATGGCGTTATCTAGAATGCAATGATTTATGCTATGATTTCTCTAAATTCATCTTAATTGGGTTGTAGATCTATAGAAAACTTAGATTCATAATCACTATTGGTAATTTTTAATCACAATTCTCAAATTGGTACAGGAATTGCACAATTGATGGTTTACTTCTATGATTCTTTGAATTGAATACAAATCTATACTCTATTAAATGTGAATTCATGGTTTTATGATCAAAATCTTCCGAATCAATAATCCATGAAGTGATCATTGATTTAAGTTATACAATCCTCTATTGAATTTCTTGTAAGAATTAGTAGATTGAATCAAGTGTATCCAAGTCCCTTTTTAATTGCATCTCAATATAGTCATTAATTGCTTTGATTGCTAGAATAGATTTAATCACTTTGCTTTAGTTGTTAATCAAAATCTCTCCAATCTCAAACATATTTTTTTTGTTTTCTTTTACTTAGATTCAATTTGCTTAGTTGCTAGTCAATTTGAGTTAGTTTAGTTTTTGCCAAGTGTTGAAAGCCTATATTTGGCTTTGTCCTCGAAGAAATCAACTCCGGTACTCGTCGGGTTTTATAATTCAAATGCGACACAGGTTCTTTTGCGGGAAACTCAAATTTACATCATCTTTATGAGCATAACCAACAACTCAATTAGGAAAATCAATATTAGAATCCTTTCAAAATCAGGACTCATCTCTAACCTAACGAACCTCATCTTTTTTTTAGTGTCTTTCTTAAACAACTAGAAACCCATTCTACTGCAAGTCCAAGCATGTCGGGAAACACACTATCCTGCAGATGAACACCCCGACACTGCGATTTTTAAAAATAGACACGACATGGCAAAGACATGATAGAAATATATAATATATATATTTTTTGACGTCATATATAGAAATATTTTATTTGAAAAACACAAATGAAAATGTTGCAAGATGATACTAACTAAGATTAAAATTTGTGTCCTATAACTTAAACATTAAATTATATCTAAAATCACATTACTTTTACTTCATGATAGATCTCATGTATTTTTTAACGTGCAACGTGTTTATCTGAATCTATGTAATGGACACGAGTGTTCAAATGACGAATACATGTGTCTCCCAAGTGTCCAAAGTGTGTCTAGTGCTAAAATATTAAAAATATATATAATAGAACATCTTTGAATGCATGTCTGACACGTTTCGAAGAGTGTCTAACGAATGTTGTGTCCAACATAATGGCCGACACGGACACGACACATTCTTAGAAATGTTCGTACTTCTTAGAAATGAACACAATCCTATAACTTAGAAGAGCCTGCAGATGGCCATAAATGACTTATTTTAGGTCATTCTTATCAAATTTGTCCTAATCTTTGCTTTTACTAGTTCATATTAAAACATGAAAAAGAGTAATCATATAGTTTCTTAGCTTCAAATGTTTTCAGCAAATTACGGGCTTTCTAGGAGGGCAGTCTACAGGCCATTCAATCGCAAGTAATGAGTTCTGCTGGAAGATTGCATAACATTCTAAAGGCATTCTACAGGCCTTAATTCATGTATTTTGAACCTAGACATGGGGCACTTTTCAATCTCTGCTGGAAGATTGCACAACATTTCCGAACTTAATTTACTTTTTGCTACAAAATTATGACTTTATGCCAAGTGTGTTTCCAGCACTAATAAACAGAGGAAAACAAAGCACAAGCGAAACTAAAGGAGCCCAGCATCATACGAATTGTGGTGCTCCAAAGACTTGTGGCAGCCTGGGTTTCTGGCCATTCAAGTTAGTTAATGAAAAAGGAGTAGGGTGTTCATTTGATTAGAGATAATGAGTTCTGATTTAGAAAGGGTTCTTATATTGATTTTCCTAAATGAGTTGTTGTCTATTACAGATACTAATTTTTATAGCTACAAAATTTAATATGTAATAATAAAATGAGCATTAATATGTCATCAATAGTTGATGACTTGGCTCTATAGGAATATATGCGGCAAAGGAGGGGGCAAAAGAATGGGGCAGAGGATTTTTATTCAGACCTACAAAACACTTTGCACTAGAAACAATAGCATCTGCAATGAGATTTCTAATTTTCTATTTAATTTTCTTACCAGGAAGAAAATTGTTTACTGGATTCTTGCAAGCCAATTAGAACAATTAACTTTGCAACTTATTTAATGCATGTTTAGCACCGTCCTAATTTATGAGTGATATTTATTATTTACAAAGAGAGCGAATTCAATCCTCCATCAATGGCAAGGGCCAAGGAAAGTATAGATAAGTAATCCCCACAGGGAAGATTAGTGGAACGTAGACATAAAGTACCCGCACTTAATTAATACTCGTGGTTTGAGGATGATTGCAGGTACTAGAGATTTTACCATATAGGGATGGATTTCATGTGGTACTGTTTTGGAGAAGTTTCTCATTATGATAAAAAAAAAAATGAAAGACATGGATAAGTCTTACTTTTTCTTCTCAAAGACTACCGAGTCCTATAAAAATATGTTATTTCTGTTTCAAACATATTGCTAGGCCACATCAGGTCTGATGAAGAATACGAACTCATTACATAAGTTTTTCAAAGCTCAGAGATTGATACCTAGTGAAACATCACAGATGGTACTAGCCAACTATGGAGTAAATGCTTGCCATGTATACAAGAGAGTTAATAAATAATGGCAATATAACTGGCAAGATTGCCAAATATTATATTGTGGAATAGAAAGGAGCATGGAGATATCACCAAAAATTAAGTTGAAAGCGCTTAAATGAAAATATCAACATTACAGAATCACACAATGAAAGAAAAAAATGAGCCTGGAACCTTTGTAAAAGATCACTACGAGTAGATTCCAGAAACGTCTCAAAAATTAGCAAGAGGCATGGTAAGATCAATGGCAAGAGCCAAGCATATGGATCAATTTAGCACTAGCCAACTTAAACATGGCACTTGCCACATGGGAGAGGTCACGGGTCTTCTTTAAACAAGGTATATGGGAAAATTGCGGTTGATATAAGTCTTAACCAGATTTTTCCTATATGACTTAGGTATGTATCTAGACATACTAAGTGTAGAACAAAGAGTCTAAAGAGAGAGAGATACCTATCAAAGAGATAGGTTTTGAAGACCAATAAAAACAAGTAAATTAAAAAAATTAATGAATTAAGTTAAAAATTAAAATTAAATAGTTATTAAGATGTTATTTATATAGTTAATATTGCATTAATAATAAATTATTTAATTTTGAAATAATAATAAATAATCAAAAGATCGCACATGAATAGTGCTTGACTCCACATGAAAAGAAGAGACGAGGGTGGATTGGTGTATAAAATTTGGAGCCACCTCCAAATCTTCATATTTGAACATGGATGGGAGATGCTCGTAAGTTATTTTTCCAATCCATGAATTGTGACTTCATGAGTTACTGAAATTATCTATTTAACTTTTTTTTCCCCCATACAGTATAACATTTTTCATAAGAAAAATAAAGTTATTTGATTCTTTCTTATGAATTTCCATTTCAATTTTGGTTTTTTTTTTTTTTGGGCATTGAGAAAAACCGGAGTCAGAACGATAATTAAAGAAGAATGATTTTGCGAAGTTGGGGTAAAAACTAACCTGTATCGCCTCATCCTAGAAATGCTTTCTTCTGAAACAATTCCCAACTCTCTTTAACTTCCAACAGTCTTAGTTCATGTAGAAAGCTGTTTGTTATATTTGATGGTGGGGCGTAAGGTTGACTTATGTGGGGCCCGTCTGGGAGTCCTGGCAGTCACTGAGAACAACTCACTCGATTCTCCTGGCTGTGGAGAGGTGAGAACCGAGAGGGCAGACAAGAGAGAGAGAGAGAGAGAGAGAGAGAGAGAGATTCACGAGCCAGTGGTGACTTGTATCATAAATGTCATTAGGTTCTGTGTCCTTTGTCATAAATGTGTTGAAACTATTTATAGTAGGTAGTGATTTGCACTGTGCGAACACGTGGCGCGCCGTGACTAGGCAGGCCTGAGCTCCGCCATCATGACCTGGTGAAGCCTTGTCAGCGGTCGCGGCGGGCAATTGGATGCGCACTGCCACGGAGTCAGGCACTTGTCCAGCCATGGCTCGCCACGTGTCTATTGCATTAAATGTGCGTTGGGTTAGCATTTAATGCTTAAGATATGGTATTCAAGTGGTTTTGAGGGTAGATTTCTCTCTCTTAGCCGGTTGACGAGACTGGTCCCCCGCACGCTCATGAAGCGCGAGGCTTAATGATCCCTTCAGTTCTAGCCTCCATTCCACTACCTATGGGAAGGGATCCCAAGCGAGGGTAAGTTAAACAGTTAGGGGCCTAGGCCTGTTAGATGGTGAGGCGCAGGGCCTCGGGTCGTGCTAGGCGTGGGGGCCTCTCATGCACAGGTGCTCGTTTTGGTCGGAGTCGTGCAAGCGCAGGAGCCTAGCTTAAGAGGAGCTCTTGGAGCTTGTTTGAGCGAGGCTCGGTAATCTGGCATTGAGCCTGCCACGAGGGCAAAGGCATCGCGTGGGTTTACCCAAGCATGGTTTGACCATGGTTGACTTTGGGATAGCCAGCGGGCCCACGTAGACTGTCCGACGGGTAAATGGGGTGCCACGTGGCGCCCACAGACTGGGTACTTACATTAGCCCCCTTGTACGTGTGTGGCCATTTGGACCAATGGGTGCATGCATGCATATCACGTTTCTGGGGACGAGACGTGACTGTTGTTTGTAGCAATTGGGCACAAACCCCCTGGCTGGGGATCGGTGTGAACGTTGGAAGTGATGGCCGAAATGTTCAGTTGTCACGGTCGACCCTAAGTTGCCATGTGTCTAACATGTCATGTCTTTAACATTTAATGCGAACAACGACTGTTTATGATTTTTGACCGTTACGAGCCAATGGACGTGACGGTTTGACAGAGAGGGGCGCGACGATTGATGATGGTCATCATTGCGGGTGAATCTTCGTTTTCGAGGCGCCGGTTAAGAGATATAAAAGGGGTCCTTGGTTTCGATTCTACACTTTCAAATGTTTGGCCTTTGTCTGGAGCGCTCGTGATTCCTTATTTTGAAACATCAATTTTTAAGTTTTTCTGAACTTGTGTGCAGAGGTTTTCCGGGCGTTGGTTAGTGAGTTTGTCGTGCCTTGGTCTTTCATTGGTGCTAAAGATGTCTCGAACTTCTACGTCGGCGGCGAGTGTCCCTCGAGGCTTGGGGCCGAACGAGAAAAAGAATTTAAAGAAGGGAGGCCGGGGTGTTCCAGACGCCGAGTACTGGTGCCGAGCTCCTTATCTAAGGGGTGAGGATGCGTTGTGGACGAAGCTCCCCTATTTCGCCACAGAGACGCTCGTGGCTAGCGCTCCCCTGTTTCTTGCCTGCGAAGAGGCTCGATCTTGGCACGAGACGTTTATCACGCCTGAGTCTTGTATCCATTTCATTGTGGAGCGGGGGGAGTGCCCCTATGCCTTCCCCGTGTGGGATAGCTATTGTGTGTCTGGAGAAGGGTTAGAGGTTTGGACCGAAGAGGTCCTTGACAACGCCGAGTTTGTCGCAATTTTGCAGCGGGCCGATATCTACGAGGCTGTGATGAGCACATTTAGCTAAAACGTGAAGCAAAGCATGCCGTGGTTAGACGTGTTGTTATCCCGATGGAGTGTGGAGACTCATACGCTCGTGACAGTCGGAGAGGAGATTGGTCCAACTTTGGAGGATGTGAGCGCGTTGATAAAGCTTCCCATTGTGGGGGATACTGACCCTTGTACTTTCGAGCTATCTTCTCAAGAATGGAAAATAGTGAAGGGTTTGAAAGCAGGGCAAGCCGCAGCGACGCGGGCCGTGAGCGAGTTTGCAAAGGCTCCTCCTAGCAAAACGCTGAAGAATACTTTCAAGGGGTGGACCATTTATTGGTACCGCGATTTGATGGGGTTGTCTAAAGAAGCGGCCAAGTTTGGAGATTATACCAAGGGGGAGTGTCTGCGCGGTGTTGAGGGGCGGGGGCTATGCAGCCCATTTCATTTGGCTGCGTTTCTAACCGTGTAGCTGTCGTGCCATGTCTTCGAGGGGCCTCCGTCTGATGGGGTCAATTACTCCCTTTACCCGATAGCAGCCGCGTTAGCAAGGGGGAGGCGTCTGGCCCTAGGACCTTTGTTTCTGGGGACCATCTATTGGCGCCTTGACCAAATGAAGACGAACGTGGTGAGGTCGATGGGACGCTATGATGTGTGCAGCTATGTGTGTACCAACTTCCTTCAGATGTTCCTCTTTGAGAGGTTCAAAAGTGCGGCACCAATTGCATGCGTGGTTCAAAATGATGAGGCTGGGGAGGGGGGAGACAAGGACGTGTACTATCGCGCGCTGAGGTGGGCCGTTGTAGTGCCTCGTGCCAGTCTAAAAGGGGTAATTGACGAGCTGGCTGAGTGTAAAGTGCGCCCCTATGTGGAGTCCTTGCTTGGTGTGGCCAACTTTGATATGTACCAGGATGATGACTAGGAGGTGCTGGTGAGGGAGGATGAGGATTTTACTGAGGCTATGGTTGAGAGCGTGCTCTGGGCTGTCCCTGGGGGCCTCCCTTCCCTGACGGCTGCCGCGACCTTTGAGACCGTATCTTACAATCTGCACCCCATAGTGTGCAAGCTAGGGTACGATCAAGGCGCTCCGAATTTTGTTGCCATGCCTAGCTTAGAGCGCGGCTCGATGGCGCGTTTCGTGATGGTAGATGTGAAGGCTGGAATGAGGCCCTTTAACGGGATGAAGGTATGTGGCCGTGGGTGTGATGGGCAGGGGACGCGCGCCTGGAGGTCATACTGGGAGAAAATTTTGGATGTGGTTGCAAAGTATACGCTTGTGGAGCCCTCTGCCTCGACGTTGGAGGATGTGGTCCAGGAAGAACGTGGGTTGTGCGCGCTGCGTAAAGCTCGCACCTTGGCTAATTGGGGAGATCCTAGCGAGGGGGCTCGTCGCTTAAAGATCATAATAGTGGAGCCACATCACAGGGACGAGCGGTTTGCGCTGGAGGTGGTGGACAGGGTGGTGATACTCCCCAAGGTCTTGTACACAGCAGGCGCGAAACAGTGAAGCTGGTGAGTAGCGGCGACCCTAAACCATCCGCTTCCGCGGTTGCACAGAAGCGCAAGGTAAGTTGGTGTTACATATAGCCCCATGTTATTATTGGAGTCGTATATCCATGATTCTAAGTGTTTACTTTCGCAAGGCCCGGGAGTGGTGATTCGGGAGCAGACCAGCGGCGGCACAGGTGAGCTGGTTGCGCAGCACAATAGACCGAGAGTAAGTTGGCGGAATTGAAGCCAAAAATGTTTTGGGGAAAGATGAGGTTCTAATAAGCTATTTGTTATGTTGTAGGCTTTTAAGGTGGCTAATGTGTGAAGGGATGAACCTATGGACGGTGGAGGGCTGCCCATTCCCACAGACTTGCTGGGGGATCTGAAGGACTTGCTAAGCGACGAAGCTGGCGCCGCAGCGACTATAAGTGCCAAGCTTGGTGCTGAGGGACTGCCTGTCGCGCCTGCTAGGGGCGGAAAGAGCATGAGACGGTTGAGAAAGGTGCTCGTTAGCAGGGGGGATAAGCGAGAGTCCAAAGTTATCGTAGGTCCTAGTGGCAGGGGATAGGGGCCCAAGAGACCTGTGAGAGATCCGCGGGGTGCAGCGTATCAGCGGAGGGGCTGATGTCATTGAGGGATAAGGAGGAAGAGGCGCCTGGGACGCCGCCATTACCTGCTGCTAGCACTGAGCCTGAGGTCCCCTCGGTGGCTGAAAGTGAAGCTAACTTACCAACTTCTTGGGGGGCTGAACTGCACACGGGGCTAGTAGACGCATATTGGGTGAATATGGCATGTGTAGTAATAGACTTGGTGGGAGAGCCAGGCGGGGGGCGCGGAGATGAGCCGGTGGGGCAAGAACATGATGGCCGCGGGGCTGAGGGAGCGGAGCCCAAGCCTATGAGAAATGAACCGGCTGTTAAGGCCGCCGGTCTTGCGCCCGTGCTGTGGTTAGGCTGGTATGAAGAGACTCCAACGCCTGTGGGTGCAATAGTGGACGAACCAAGGGGTGGGGATGTAACCCCCCCGTGGGTTGCACGGGAGATGGTAACGGAGACCCCGAAAACTGGGTCGGGGCAGGGGGTGCTAAAGCCCAAATTTGGGAGCTCGAGGGTCACCGAGGTAAATGAGGCGGAGGGCAACTTCAGAGGATCCAGTGCCTTCGGGGAGGGGGAGGAAGAGGAGGGGGAAGCCGGGCAGGGTGAGGTTAAGTCTAGGAGGGAAACCCCTGAGGCCACAGACAACATTGGTGAGACATCTGGCGCAGATGGGCGGCGGCTAGTGAAGGAAGCCAACGGGGTTGTTAGGATTATGGCCTGCACTGCTGAAGACGGGGAAGTGATGCTCGAACCGGCTGTTCTCTTTACAGGAGTCAATGAGGCGTACCTACCCAGGTTGCACAAGGTTTTCGAGGAGGCTCCCGAGACCTTCACTCATCATCACGATTGGGGTCCGTTCATGAGGCGTGGGGTTATGGAGATGTTCGGCTCATTCTTAGAGCAGTTAGATAGCCAGCTCATGACGAGCCTGGGTGTAAGGGATTGGGGTGCAGTGGGCACTAGCGTGGAGGAGATAGAGCAAATGAAGTTTAACATGATGTGGCTAGAGGAGCGGCTGGAGCACGCTAGTGAGATGATGGTGGCCGGTGGGAGGGTGGTAAGTTTGGCGAGCCACATGGCGGAGCTGGATGAAGCCATAGCAGAGCAGAAGGATGAGATCCAGAGGCAGCAGGCCCGGCTCGAGAGGTTGGAGCGGGACAGGGAAACCGCGGCGCGTGACAAGGCCGAGCTGGAGCACCGTTGGGGGATACTAGCGGAAGGGCTAGGCAGCATGAGCCTCTTCGGGGTTTTGTAAGTGGGGGGATGCAAAAAAAGATTTTTGTTTTTGTTTTTTGAGTGTTGGCTATCACAAATTGGGTAGGCCCTTGTAATTAGTAAGGAAAGATCAATGAAAGTGCAGGTTTCTATGTTTTCGGATAAAGATCTCCAGGGTGCCACTTTTTTTTTAGTATTGCCGTGAGACTGGCCGTAGCAAGGTGTTGTCTTGTCAAGGCTTGTTTAGTCTTGGCTGTGTAGAGGCCTAGGGGGAGGGGAGTCAGGCATCTCTGCAAAAGGGAGATCCAGGAATATCAAAAGGACGAGAGGAGTCAAGTCAGGTCTTGATATGTGAGTTGGCTTCGGTTATAAATAGGGTGGAGAGGTGGGTGGTGCCTACTAGGGTTTCTCATGAGAGTCAATCAGAGAGGAGTTGAAAGGTGGGCATTAAAGTGGGGATGGGTGGCATAGGAAAGAAACAAATGCTCGTGAAGCACGCATAACCCCCGTCGAGCGTACCATTACTGACGCACCTTTGCTTGCCGAAGGGCAATGGCTCTGGAGGTGGCAGGTGTTGGCGGGAAGTACGGTAGCTTCGGCGACTGCACGTGTCGAATGCAATGGTCGTGGTATCTGGCTCGATGATGGGTGGGCCTGTACGGGAGTGTGATGCGTGCAGAAGGCTCATTTGCCGTGCTCATGCAGCACACATAACCACCACAGAGCATGCCATTACCGGCGAGCCAGTGCTAGCCCGGGGGCCATGGCCCCGGAGGTGGCGGATGCTTACTGGAGGTACGATGGGTTCCACTGGTGCGCACTTCCAAGGCGGTGGTTGTGGCATGGGGCTTGATGGTAGGCGCGCCTTGATGGAGTTGAAGGGGGGCTGATGGCCTATCTCGCGCCTAAGCTGCTACCAGTATGGTGCAGAAAGTCAATGAGCTGAGGGTCTGCCCTGGATTAGACAGTTCCAGCAGAGGGGACCCCGGGAGTCTTGCCGACGTGCTCGAGCGGTCAGATTTCAGTGGCTGGCTGTTGGCAGGAGATGTCAAGAATCTCTAAAAATAGGGTAGGTGCGATGACATGTGCTTTGGGGTGTGAGTCCAGCAGGCTATAAATAGACGTTAGAAAAAGGGGAATAGACTTCTAACGGGCCTCAATGAGAGTCAGCGATGGTGAGGGTGTTCGGGGAAAGCCCGATGGGAGTGGGTGGTCTACGAAAAATTTTAGTGTTGAAGTCTACCACGCAAAGGGGAAGGTGAGATCCCGAGGGGCCGCAACTTTCTCCTTTCTCATGTTGTTTGATCCCTGTGCTTGAAGTGAACGTTGGGTAACTCAGGAGCGGGGGGCACCTGGATAACCAGAGACTACTGGGGCGAAGGTTCCTTCCGAGTATAACGTGCACAGACCCGGCCCATGGGACGCTCAGGTGGGAGCAGCTCGGCCTGGGGAGCCACTGAGGAATCTTCAGAGGAGATTGTGTGCGGGTCGCGCCCTGCTTTGACACTGATTCAGCTGTGAGCGATGCTTGTAAGTTTAGCCAGACCCTGTATGCCTGCGACCGGAGTCGGGTGGGGAAGCGAGCAGCGCAGGCAGTGCGCTTGGGGAGGAGGCCGTCCTCGAGCTGTTTATCTAGCATTTGGGGCGTATAAGCCTCTTCCTCTCCCAGGATATTTTGAATGAGAGGTGTTGGGAATGAGAGACGGCTCGATGTTTAGGCGCGTGATCCCGGGCTATGTGTGGTGGGACTTGTCTATCTGCCTAAGGAAGCCTTGGCATGGGGGTGTAAGCACCCCATTTTTGACCGCTCGGCAGTCTACACTCCGTCCGGACTTGTTTTCAAGTCATTGTGGGCATATTCCAATTGAAACCAATCCTCTAGGTCCAAATCCCGTCTTTCCATCACTTCGCGGGCCTGTCAGGCCCAAATAGAGGCAAAATGACCAACATGCCCTTAGGGGCATTGTCCTTTCCTTTCCGATTCCAACCTCACTCTCGAGACAGTTTATTCCTCGAGACGGTTCCAATTCAGGCATGTCTCTTAGGAGACGATAAGACCCCTTTCCAATCCCACTCTCGAGACAGTTTATTCCTCGAGACGGTCCCAATCCTGGTACGTCTCTTAGGAGACGGTAAGACCCCTTTCCAATCCTACTCTCAAGACAGTTTATTCCTCGAGACTGTTCCAATCCAGGCACGTCTCTTAGGAGATGGTAAGACCCCTTTCCAATCCCACTTTCGAGACAGTTTATTCCTCGAGACGGTTCCAATTCAGGCACGTCTCTTAGGAGACGGTAAGACCCCTTTCCAACCCCACTCTCGAGACAGTTTATTCCTCGAGACGGTTCCAATTCAGGCACGTCTCTTAGGAGACGGTAAAACCATTTTCCAATCGCACTCTCGAGACAGTTTATTCCTAGAGACAGTTCAAATCCAGGCACGTCTCTTCGGAGACGGTAAGACCCCTTTTCAATCCCTCTCTCAAGACAGTTTATTCCTCGAGACGGTTCCAATCCAGGCGCGTCTCTTCGGAGACAGTAAGACCCCTTTCCAATCCCTCTCTCGGGACAGTTTATTCCTCGAGACGGTTCCAATCCAAGCGCGTCTCTTTGGAGACGATAAGTCCCCTTTTCAATCCCACTCTCGAGACAGTTTATTCCTCGAGACGGTCTAAGTAGCGAAACTACTCACAAAACCGTTAGAGTAGCGGAAATACTCACAAATAGGTCGATATAGGGAATTGGCAACAAACCCCTGTGTCACGACGACCGCCGTTAGAATGGCGGAAACACTCAAAACCTAGGTCAACACCAGTGTCTGTTAGCCCACTTCGGTGAAAAATGACCAAACTGCCCTTTGGATCTTTTCCGAGACTTTCCGGTCAAGATGACCATTTTGCCCCTAGGCATCCGAATGCCCGGGGAACCACACCGGCTCTGGGTATCAAACCGGTGACCCTCTGAGATTGCTTTTTATAGTACTCTCAACCTTCCTTTATCTTTCCGGATCATTCCGAGTCAGTTCTGGCCAACCTGGTACAAAATGACCGTTTTGCCCCTGGTGGGCCGGTCTCCTTTTTCGACCACACCGGCTCTGGTTATCAAACCGGTAACCTCCTGAGACTACTTTTTATAGTGTTCTCAACCTTTCTTTACCTTTCCGAATCATTCCGAGTCAGTTCCGGCAAACCCGGTACAAAATGACCATTTTGCCCCTGGTGGGCCGGTCTTCTTTTCCAACCACGCCGGCTCTGGAAATCAAACCAGCAACCTCTGGCAACATTCTGAATAATGTTTCCAGATCCCACGTCTTCTTCCGGGACAATCCGAGTCTGTCCCGACAGTTTCCCAGTCCGATTAACTGTTTTGCCCCTAAAGGCCCGGTCAACCTTTCCGACACATCTTATCCTCACTTTTCAAGTCAAATTCCTCCAGGACACTATTCTAAGTGTTCCTGCTCCTTTTCAGTCCTGGCTCCTTCAAATCATTCCCAGACTTTCCGGAGTCACTCCTAATGAAGCCAGGCTAAAAATTGCATGGTAGTCACTAGTACAGGCGCCCAAATCTAGTCATAGATATGTTGCTTGCCGACTTACAAAGTTTCCTAATTGGCTGGCGCCACTAGTAGTGGCGCCAAGCTAAGAATTGGCCTGGCGCCACTCCTAGTGGCGCTAAGAGAAATTTTGCCCTAGTGTCACTGCAAAAGGCGCCAGGTTTATCCAGCCTCTATAAATACAGAGCCTCTTCCAACCTTTAGAGGATCCGCAAACTCAACCTAAAAATCATATATTTCAATATACAGAGCTCGAGCACCTCAAAAACCCTAGCCTCCCTAGGTTTTCCAAACCTTAGCCACTATACACAAACCCTAGCCTCCTATACACTCCTATACACCCCCATACACTCATACACTAACCTTCAACCCTCCTCCGAAGACTTGAAGAGTTGCAATCTAAAGCTTGAAGACAACTCCTGAAGATTGAAGACGAAGATCAAGACGAAGACCGAAGACTGAAGACAGCACGGCACGCAAAATAAAAAAGACATACAGTAGGCTCCCTATTTAATTTTCCATACTTCCCCCATCTGTTCTCTCTTCTAACCCGCTTGGGTTTTCTCTATTTTAATCCCCCATCTCTTTCCCCCCCTTTCTTTGCATGCTTGAAATAAGGGGATTTCCGGTCCATGTGTAGGATTGGGCTATTGGAGAGTCACCGTGTCGGGGGCTTTCTTCTAGTCTAACCAAAGACCACGTGGATCCGGCCCCCTTGATTATGTGGTGAAGCCTTAGCCTTGTAAGTTCACGACCCCAAATTGCATTGTGCATATCATAGTCTTGCATCTTCCAAAATCCGTTTTCAAAGTTGTTTTCAAAATCATTTTCAAACTTGTTCTCAAAATTGCATCAAAATCTCTTTTTCAAAAACTTGTTTTCAAAACCACAATCCTAGAGTGATTCTAGCCTTTCCATGGCTAGGGTTGCTTTAGGAAAGTGTTACATTAAAAGTGACCAATATAATCCATATTTTCAAATCTTGTTGTTTTCAAAACCGCTTTCCTAAAGTGGTTCTAGCCTTCCTATGGTTAGAATTGCTTTAGGAAAGTGAGATGTTTTTACACCTTCTAAAAATTCTCTTTCCAAATCCTTCCTCCTAAAAATATCTTTTTTAATATACTTTCCTAAAATTCTGCTCTCCAAAATTGTTTTCAAAAACTCCCTTCCAAAATCTATTTTTCAAAACTCCCTTTTTCAACTCCTTTCCAAAATCCTCTCCTCAAAATTCACTTTCTAAAAACGCTCTCTAGAAATCTTTCTAAAAACTCCCTTATAGAAATTCCCCTCTAGGATTTTCCTTCTAAAATCTTCGTTTCTAAAAACACACTTTCCAAAACTCATTCTCTTTAAAATCTTTTTCCAAGAACTCCCTCTTCAAATTCAATTTCCAAAAACTCCTCCCTAGGATTCTCTTCTAGAAAAACCTTCGTTTCTAAAAATGTACTTTCCAAAATCCTCTTTCCTTAGAGCCCAAGTCAAGCCCTAGAACCCACGATTAGGAAACCCTAATTTTCTTTCCAAAAACATGGTTTTCAAACTTTGTGCCAAACCTAGGTTTCCCGAAACCTCTTGTTTTCTACATCAAAACTGTACATGTTTCCAAAACCTATTTTCTACGTCAAAACTATAATTTTCCAAATCTAGGGTTTCTAGAATCTCCCTTTCCAAATCCTGGCCAAATCAAATATTCCCGTTTAGGAAATCAAATCCAATCCTCCGTTTTTGGAAACAAAATCAAACCTTTGCTTTTAGAAACCAAATCCAATCCCTTCCTAATCCAAACCTTTCTTGATTCAATTCCTTCCTAAACCATAAGTTTCCTAAACCTAAACTTTAAATCTTTCCTTGAATTTCAAAATCCAAATCTTTCCTAATTCAAATCCTTCCTAAACTTCCACTTTCCTAAACCTTAAGTTTCCAAAACTTGAACATAAAAATCTTTCCTAAATTTTAAAACTCAACTTTCAAATCTTTCCTAATTCTACCCTCTTTTCAAATCTTAACTTTTCAAACCTAAGTTTTCAAACCTTTCCTAAATTCAAACCTTTCCTAATTTCAAGATTTTCTAAAATTCAAACTCTAAAACTTTCTAAATCTTAAACTTTCCTTTTTCAAACCTTTTCCAAATTCTAAACTTTCTAATTTTCAAAACTTTTCTTTTTCAAAACCTTTCTTAAAACGAAACTTTTCACTTTTCAAAACTTCCCTATTTCAAAACTTCCCTAATTAAAAAACTTGCCTAAAATGAAAACTTTCCTAATTTCAAGACTTTCCTAATTTGGGAACTTTCCTAATCTGAAAACCTTTCCTTTTTCGAAAACTCTTCTAAACTCGAGACTTTCCAATTTCAAAACTTTCCTGAAATCGAAACTTTCCTAATTTCGAAACTTTCCAAAAATGACACTTTCCTAATTCGAAACTTTCCTAATCCAAATCTTTCCTAAATTCCAAGTTTCCAAATCTACCAAGATCTTTTCAAATCCAACATTCCAATCTAATCTTTCTTAATCTCAAGTCTTTCCTAGGTCTCCTACCTTTCCTAAGTCTAGGTTTCCTAAACTTTCCAAAACCAAGTCTTTCCAAAACTAATCTTTCCAAAGCAAGTCCAATCTTCTCAATTTCAATTTCCAATCTCCTCTTCTAATCTCAAATCAAATCCAATTTTCAATTCAATCTCTTTCTTCTAATCCCATCTCTCTCTTCAAGTCAATCTCTTTTCAATCGAACTCCTGTCTAAACTACAACTGACCTGATTCCCCCAAAGGGATACATAGGCAACCTTCACAGGTGCGGTCACAATACTTTTCAAACTTTCAATTCCACCTTCATAGGTGCAGTCATAACCCTTTTCAAAATTCCAATTTCAAAATTTCTATTTTCAAATTTCTATTTCCAAATTTTCAAACTTTCCAATTTCAATTCCATCTCTTCAAATCTATTTTCAAGTCAAATCAATTTCAAATCAATTTCTTTTCAAATCTATTTTTCAGTTCTCTTCTATTGCACTTGCATATCATGCATCATATTAGTTTCTTTTCAAGTATTGTTTTTCAAAGTGAATAGGATTGGACCAATAGTTAATTAAAGACTCTCATAGGTGAATCTAGGGTAGATTGACATGTAGGTATCGAAAGGGTGGGGTAGGGTGATGGCTTAGTGCGTCTTCCCTACACGTAACCAACCTCCAAACTTAGGATCACTGTTTTCAAAGACCAAACGGAGTTATTTTTCAAAAAGGGCTAAATGTTTTCCAAAGGTTGCCAAACAACCTGTTTTTCTTAAAAACCCTCTCTTGAGGAGATATTTTCAAAATCATTTTTTCAAAAAACCTAAATGTAGTCTTCGGATTATTCTTAGTTTTTAGGTGACCTAACTCACCTTAATCAAGTTAGGTGGCGACTCCGAATCTTTTTCAAAAGCCCTTTATTCAAATCGATTTTCAATTCAAACCTAGTCGCACTCATTCTTCTAGGAGGGTGAGTTCTAATGAGAGAGTACAGTATTTTTTCCGCTTGTGTGAGTATTCCTCGAGTGCGAAAAATCTGGGCGCGACAGGGGGCCCGCTGAGTTTGAGCCTATAGTGTAGGGCTTTTTGCTGTTTATAACGAGCTCGAGAGAGCTAAATTGTAATAGTGATGTAATTTAAAGTACTATTTTGAAATACAAGCTGATGATTGAGGTGCCAAAAATTCTTGCTATTCTTTCTTGGTTACATGTACAAAACGTTATTGTCGCGCCGTAAAGGCTAAACTCGCAACACCGCGTAGTAATTACAATGATAAAGGCAAAACGAAACTGTCAAAGCTAGGTGTCACGAATAATAGGCTTTAAGCCACTTGGCATTGATGGGCGATAGGGCTGCAGTGGAGCGGAGTCTAGCGATCCGATGGTACTTGCTGGCGTTAGCTTCTTAGATTTCAAAAGGGCCTTCCCACTTTGGTGCGAATTTGGTGGTGGAGATTCTTCTTATGATTTGGGAGGTGGCTCGCAGGACCAGATCTCCTTGCTGGAACTGTCGTGGTCATACGAGTGCGTCATAGGCTCACGCGATGCGTTGTTGGTAGGTGCGGCGGTTGGCCTGCGCCTTGTCGCGATGTTCGTCTAAGGACTCGAGCTGCTGCGGTCGTTGATCATGGAGCACCCTGCTAGCGAGGGCAATTCGAGCTGATGCAATGGTAATTTTGACTGGGAGGACGGCCTTGATGCCGTAAACCAGAGAGAAAGGTGTCATTTGGATGGAGCGCCGCTTGGAGGTTCGGTACGCCCAGAGCGCCATTGGTAGGACATGAGCCTACTGGGTTTGGTGGCCTTCCAGCGTTCGACTGAAGATTCTGATGAGGTTTTTGTTCGTTGCTTCAGCTTGACCATTTCCTTTTGGGTAGTAAAGTGTTGACTTCTGATGAATGATGTCATTTGAGGCCAGAAGTTGCCCCACATTGCGGTTGACGAAGGGGGTCCCGTTATCCAAAAGAATAACCTTAGGAAGCCCGAAACGACAAATGATGTACTCACAGATGAAGTTAGAAACTACGGGTCCTGTAGCGCGCTTGAGGGGGATAGCTTCAACCCACTTGGTGTAGAGTTCGATGGCAGCGAGGATCCAGATGTGGCCGCGGGAAGGCGGGCTAATGGGGTCAATGAGGTCCATCGCCCAAGTGTGAAAAGGCTATGGAGTACCTAATGCACGGAGGTCGACTGCTGGCGCGTGGATGAGGTTGTCGTGGCGTTGACAGTTTTGGCAACGGCAGGCGTGAGTAATGGCATCCGCTTCCATAGTGGGCCAGTAGTATCCAAGGTGTAGTAGATGTTGGAAAAGCTTGTGGTCGCCTTGGTGTTCGTCTTTGTGTGCGAGGTGAAGTAGCTGGGGTATTTTGGCGCTAGGGATGCATCAGAAGGGGATGCCTACGTACCCATGTCTGAACAATTGCCCTTGTTGAAGAAAGAAATGATTGTCCCATTTTCGGATGAGTGAAGCATCCATGCGGTGGGTAGGTAAGGATTCTTCTCGGAGGAAGTCGATATAAGGTTGGTGCCAGTCTGCGAGGGTATCTATGAAATGGCATTCGACACGGGATAGGAAGACTTGACATTTAATGCACTGATTTTAGAAGGATGTGGCCTCTTGAACCATGGTAGGTTAATAGTATCCCTGCCGCTGGAGACGGTGATGGAGGCTGGTGTTAGTAGTTCCGCAAGAGCGTTCGTGGATTTGATACAGCCGGAGTTTGGCCTCGTGGGAGTCGATGCATTGAGCGAGGCAGCCGCCAGGGGCACGGTGGTAGAGGGTGCCTTGGTAGATAATAAAGTGCTTTAGCTCTTGCAGTGGGAGAGACCGTTGCTTCTCAATTAGTGCAATCCAAATGGGGGCGCCAATCACCCGCCTGCAGTTCTACTGGCAAGAGTTCAGTGATCGGGCAGGGGAGTGAGCGCTTAAAAACTTCGATCTTTGTGGGAGTATCGCCCGCCTCAACCTTGGAGCCCTGGGTGGCCAGCGCGTCAGGGTGGCGGTTGTGGGACCGCGGGGCGTGCTCCAGGCGGATGGCTGCAAATTTGCCTATAAGGTGCTGGTAGATGGTTCGGTAGGAGGCCAAGGCTGGCTCCTTGATGACGAATTCACCTGTGGTTTGTTTAATGACGAGATTAGAATCTCCACGAATGCAAAGGTGAGTCACAGCGAGGCTGGAGGCCGCTAGGAGGCCTAGGATCAAGGCTTCGTATTCGGCCTCGTTGTTCGAGCATGGAAAAGCCAACTTGTAATAGAGGTTGATTCCAGCGCCCTGTAGAGGCAAAAGGACGATGCCTTCTCCCCCATTTCCGATAGCGGAGGAACCGTCGAACATAAGGGTCCATTCTTCCTCGACAGCGGTTGCGGTGGCTTGGAAGTCGTCGCCGAAAAGTTCTTCGGAAGGGGGTTTGTATGTACCACTTGGGAAGTGGGCCAACAAGTCAACCAGGGCCTAGCTCTTTACTGAAGTTGGGGTTTTACAAGTGATGTCGTATTCGGCCAAGGATAAAAGCCAGCGAGCTGCTCAGCCTGCGAGTGCGGGACCCGAGTGTAGGAATTTGATGGGGTCACACTCGGTGATGAGATGGATGGGGAAGGCCAAGAGGTAATGTCGTAGCATTTTAGCAGCAAAGACGAGGGCTAAACAATGGCGCTCGATTGGGGTGTATCGCGTTTCAGCTCCTTGGATCACGCGGCTAATGTAGTAAACGGGTCGTTTGATTCCCTCGACTTCTTGGGCTAGCAAGGGCCCTATGGACCTGGGGGTTGAGGTGAGGTATAATAACAGGGGTTTGCCCTGCTGGGGAGGAGTCATAGTACGCAGGGAGAGTAAAGTGACCTTGAGGGCCTGGAAGGCGATCTGATGCACTGGTAGCCATATAAAAGGGGTGTCTTTTTTTAAAAAGGGGCTCAAGGGTTGGGTTGTTTCGGCTATGGCAGGGATGAAATACCAGAGGTAGGATGCTCGGCCAATAAAGGTTCGTAGTTCGTCCAGGTTAATGGGGCACGGTATATTGCGAATTGTGGTGAGTTTAGTGGGATCAGGGTCGATGCCGTGTCGGTGGACTACGCAACCAAGGAATTTTCCCGCGGTGACGCCGAAGGCGCATTTTAGAGGGTTCATTCGAAGGTGGTATTTGCGGCATCGTTCGAAAACGCACCAGAGGTCCTTCAAGTGGGATGTTTCTTCTTTGGATTTGACTACCAGGTCGTTGATATAGCATTCCACTGCCTTATGGAACATATCATGGACTATCGCGATTATGGCGCGCTAGTAGGTGGCTCTCACGTTTTTGAGGCCAAACGGCATGACCGTGTAGAAAAAGTTGCCAATGAGGGTTCGAAAAGCTGTTTTTGGGGCGTCTTTGGGCGTCATCTTGATCTAATTGTATCCACTGAACCCGTCCATGAAGGAGAACATATGATGGCCTGCGGTGGAGTCAATCAGGGTATCAATGTTAGGTAATGGGAATTCGTCCTTGGGGCAGGCTCTGTTGAGATCGTGAAAATCAATGCAGACCCGAATTTGGCCATTCTTTTTTATGACTGGCACTATGCTGGAGAGCCAGGTGGGATGTTGAATGGGTTTGATGAATCCAGCGTCCAGGAGTTTAGTTATCTCCTCTTTGATCTGGAGCTCAACCTCGGGTTTGCAAAAATGGATGCCCTACTTGACTGGGCGCGCGGCTGGCAGTACGTTGAGGCGGTACATCGTCACCGCAGTGTCAAGGCCAGGTATCTCACTGTAGTTCCACGCGAACACGTCAAGGTGGCACTTGATCAGATTGAGAAGGGCTGTGCGCTGAAGTGTAGGAAGATCTTTACAAATGAAGATCGGTCGTATCGGTTCAGATGGGAGTGTGAGATTGACCTCTTCGAGTTCTTGTTTCTAAGGACGCTGTTCGTCTTGGAAGCATTCGGGGGCAGGGATGACTTTCTGGAGCTTGGGGTTAGGATCTGCAGCGAGGACGAGGGGCTTCGCCCATGGTGCAGACCTTCCTCACTTGGGTTTTCAATGCTTTTTAGGTGTGAAACAAAATGGGGATAAGATGTAGCACTCTGCGGAAGGTGGGAGGCAGTCCTGTTGGTGAGAGGGCGTGCTTAAGGTGGGGCCATTGGGAGTGTGGGTTGGCCCCGTGCACCGTCATAAGCGGTAGACCATTTTGCCATTGGCTCGTCGAAACTTTGTGATAATTAGGGCAGTTTCATGTTGGGGTGAAGGTCGGGCCCTTCTTGAATGGCTTCGAACGAGTGAGGTAGCACGACCTTGTTTCTGAGGCATTTTGAGGTGTCGTTGGGGGTCATTGGCGATATTTGACCAGCGAGGCAGGTGGGGGCTGTACTGCGGGGCTGGGGCATCAGACTCATCCAACTCGTCGTAAAGCATAGCCTCAGCCATATGAGCTTCCGTAGCTCAGAACGGGTGTAGGGATGTGGGAACGGTGATAACCTCATTGTTCTAGACTGCCTTCATGCATTGGTGGTAGGTGGAGGGGATGGCCCCGTACTGGTGGAGCCAGGTTTGACTGAGCAGCACGTGATAGTTGGTATCGGTATCGATGACTTGGAACTTGGTGGAGGAGTGGATGGGGCCCACGTGAAGATCCACCCTCGTGTTTTCGAGGGACTTGTGGGAGTGACTGCTGAATCCTCGAATATCGAGGGGCTCGCGGACTAAACGATCTTTTGGTAGCCCCACGGCTTGGAAAGTGGCATAGGACATGATGTTTACCGATGCTCTGCCATCCATGAACCCTCGTTGGAATTCCATGTCTTGGATGAAAATTGGCAGATAGACGGGTCGGTTATGGGGGTAGGGGTACATTCGGTCTGCCTCGGAGAAGGTGATGACGAGCTAGTTTTCTTTGAAGAAGCACTTGACCAAACTGTCGGTCTCCATACAAGCTTCTCCATTTGCATCGGCCGCTCGTAAAAGGGCTCGGGTAACCTCGTACTTGGTGGTGGACAATAGGCCCAGTTGATTGAAGAAATGTTTGAACTTGGTAGAATTTTGGACAACGGTGGCACGGTGGTGGTCGAAATTCGGGTCTCTCGCGTCGGGCTCAGAGATGTGACAAACGGCTAAATCTTCAGATTCATCATGGAGGGAAATCATGAGAACGGCGTCATTATCATTCCGGCGTTTGGGGAGGGGATCATTGAGTACATCAGTCTCGGGGAGCTGCAATGTGTCATCCTGCTTCCGCTTGAGGAAAATGCGTCTAAGAGCGTAAAAGTCATGGGTAGAATGGGTGGTGGCCTGGTGGTAGATGCAGAAGTTAGGGCTGAGTCTGTTACGCTCAGTAGGTTGCTTCTTCACTTCGGGAAGGACGATCTGGCCATCGGCCACCCATGTTTGTGATAGGGCTGCGGCTGTTTTGGTGGATACGGGCAAGGGAGGGGGGTCTTCGTCGAAGGGGCGCTTCCTACTGCTGGAGTTGCCGCGAATTCTGGGTGTTGCTGCATATACGGAGGGTCGGTGCGAGGGGTTATGCCATGAGGGAGCAGGCTGTCGAGGGGATTAGGAATGGAAATTGCGCGCAGAGTCTCTCACGGTAGTGGTAATATTTCGGGCAGCAGTGATCAAGCTAGCGAAATCCACAAACTTATGGTTGATCATGTGTATTTTGTATCTATTTTGTATTCCTTTAACACAAATGTTGACCAGCTGTTTCTCGGTTACTAGGTCCTAAACTTCGAGGGCTCTTTCACAAAATCTCTTAACAAATGACAGCACGCCTTCAGTTTCTCCTTGGGACTCATGGATGAGGTCAAACGCCGACAGAGGTTCATCGGCGTAAAAGAACTTGCCAACGAATCTCTACACCATATCGTCCCAGGATAGGATAGAATTGGGTAGAAGGTTGGCATACCAGGAATAGGCTCGGTCGGAGAGCATTTAGAGAAATTTCTTTGTAGGAGGTTGAGATCTGCTGCGTAGACGCTTAAAGAGTCTACGAACCAAATGACGTGCTCTTTGGCGTGTTTGCTTTTCCCGTCAAACTTAGTGAATTTTGGGGCGACGTACCCCTCTGGGTACGGTAGTCGCTGGAGAGACTCAGCGTACGGTAGGCGAAAATCAAGTTCGCCATTGAACGATTAAATAGTGTTTTCCTGTCTAAACCCCACACGCGTCTGGTCTTGCAAGTGTGTTGGGGTGAGGCCTGGATCGGGTTGGAAAAGGGCTCGCCTAGCTGTTCCGGGTGAGGTTGTGTTGTTGGTGTTGGGGTTGAGTATTTGGTCAGGGGTAGGGGGTTTCAAGCTTTAGATTGCACGCTGGAATGCGTCAGCGGCGGAGGGGGCAAGAGAGGTTGTGGGGGTGGGAGCGGGGGTGCTGGGGATAGCTCGCCCGCTCTGCATGGCCTGCATGGTGTCCATCAGGGTTTGTTGTGACTTCAGGAGAGCAGCCACACTGTCGTTGAGCGTTCGGATTTGCTCACCTTGGGATTGGATGAAAGAAAGGACCTGGAGGCCCTGGTTCTTTGGGTGGGTGCCGGGGGCGAGTTCTGCCCCTGTGTTGGAGACTTGGCATATGTTGAGGCTAAGGTCAGTCATTTTATGAACGCCAGTCATCCCCAGTGGAGTATTGTTTGCTATATTTGACGGTGGGGCATAAGGTTGACTTACGTGGGGCCCGTCTGGGAGTCCTAGCAGTCACTGAGAACAACTCACTCGAGTTTTCTAGCTGTGGAGGGGCGAGAACCGAGAGGGCAGACAAGAGAGAGAGAGAGAGAGATTCACGAGCCTCGATAGTCGGGGGCCTGGTTTAAGAGGAGCTCTTAGAGCTTGTTTGAACGAGGCTCGATAGTCGAGCACCGAGCCTGCCGCGGAGGCAAAGGCGTCGCGCGGGTTTACCTAGGCATGGTTTGACCATGGTTGACTTTGGGGTAGCCAGGGGACCCACGTAGACTGCCAGATGGATAAATGGGGCGCCACGTGACGCCTGCAGACTGGGTACCTACAAAAGTCAGATGGGTCTACATGTTAGAGCCACATCTTTGTCACGGCTAGTTAGCAATATTTTGCTTCTTCCCATCTTTCTATTTGGAAAGGCAGATCTAATGATGCCCCAGTCAGCTGAGTACCATATATGGTCAAGAACCACCAGGCATTTTTTCGTTTCTTGGATTTGGGAGGGTTGCTTGACTAGCTCTTCGTCTCTCATCTTCACATTCTCTTCCCTCTTCTCAGCCGGCATAAGGCTAATGAGGATCCTTTGCAAGACGTCTTCTTTTTTGCATTGTTGTGATATGCAAGCCCAGGCAAATGCGTCGAAATGGCCCCTCACTCGTTCGTGATTGTAGACCTTTCTGGCAAGAGTGGTCTTTCCCGAACCCCCATCCCACAAATTGAAACAGCTCGAAATTGCTTGTCTTCCTCCACCAAAGCTGCCACCAATTTAGTTAGATCGTCCTGAAACCCAACAAAATCCTCGTCAACGACGTGGGAATAAGTCCGCCTAAGCAGAAGTTGTTTCTCATGAGCAGAACTCGAGCCTTCTCCTTCAGCTCTAAGACTCAGATCTCTTATGCCATAGCTTTGTAATCTTGAAGTGTGGCTTGTGATTTGGATTTTGATTGTCTCGATCTCCGATCCTACCTTTTGTAGGGTTATACATTCATTCACGATGCAAGCAAATCTTCTTATAATGTATCGGAAGCCTCCTCTCCTCCTCCTGGATGCAACTTCTACGATGAAAGTTTCAAGGACATCCTCAGATCTGTAGGCAAGTTCTCTAATTTCTGCAATCACAATACGGAGACTTTCTTTTTTGTCTCGTAAGGAATCTGCGTCTTTTAAGAAGCCTTTCATTTGGAGCAGCTCCGTTTTAAGATCATTAACTTGGTCTTCCACTCCATACAAGAATTTTGCTTCTTCAATACACAAATCACGGAGTCTTTCCACAACAAAGGAAACCACAGCCTCCGCCATTTTTAGTGCCCAAAAAACAGATTTCAGCTTTCTGAACGTTCTCTTGATTTTCTTCCTCTTATAAGTTATAATCTTAAACCCAACATATCAATGTTATTTGACTCAACTTTAAAAAAATGCTAAAAAAAAAATTACTTACCAAATCGTCATTAAAAAATAATTTATAGACACATTTTTTTTTGAAATCACTTAAAAAAATAGCTTTTTAAAAATGACTTATAATTTTTACGTTACCCGACCAAACAACCCTTTACTTAAAAATAAAATAAAAAAACTATTGCCTCATTTAAAAGAGCCAAACAAAAGTTTAATATTATTGTTTTTTATTTTTTTAAATATATAAAACTTAGTAACACATAGTGAATTTATACTGAAAAAGATTTTATGCACGGGCTTTGTATATTTTAAAATAAATGTGTAGTTAATTAACATTCTTCTTTATTTTTTTAAGTATATACTAAAACCTTCGTAACGCATAGTGAATTTATATAGTGCTAGCACTAAAAGTTTAAAAATGAGTGGTATTTTTTTCAAATAGTATAATGAATATTTTATCTATTACAAATTTTTTGCTATATATGCACAGAATTTGTACATTTTAAAATTTGTAGTATATTAAAATTGTACTTGTTTATTTAAAAAAAAGTATACCGAAAGTATAATAATGCCTAGAATTTTTTCAATAGCAAATATTTTATTTATTATTTCATCTGTCATTTTAAATAGTCTAGTGATTTGAAATTTTGGAAGTACTTTTCTTACAAGAGTAATCTTTGAGATAAATGGAATAGAAAGAAAAGTTTTACTTGAAGGAAAAGCTCAAGATTTAATGTGGCAACCAAAGATGGCAAGTGGCTTTAATTTTGAACTAAACTTTTTCTTTCTTTCTCCTTTCTTTTTCTTTAGATAGGCAAAACACACCCACATAAATTCTATTTGAATTTTGAAAGTTCTTGGCTGGCCAAGTTTGAGCTAAATTTAAAGAAAATTTTAATAAATATGTCTTGACATATTGCTTAAGCAATTTTTGATGCATATATCTTCAAGAGATAAAGAATGATGTCAATTAAGATATAGAAACCACTGTCAGTTAAAAGAGATACATAAAGATATAAATATTAATATGTAAAGATGTCAATGAAGAGATAGGAAAAAAGACAGAGAGAGAAATGTGTGGTGGTATGCTTCACATAAAACAAAAACAAAGTTAAGTACAATGAGAAAGAGAAAAAGAGAAAAAACAATGAAAAACTTACATGCAGAAACATGTGGTGATATTCTTCACATACAAAGTAGATAGTTAAAAGAGATGGATAAGCACAAAAACAAAGAAAGAGAAAGAGAAAAAGAGAAATAGGTGTCTAATGGGTGTTTTGGAACTCTAATTTTGTAATAGGTGTGTTTTTACGTTCTAGAATTTGTAGTTTGATTTATGAAATACATTTTAGAAAATTATGGTTGCATTAATAGGGTTTACCAAATAATGATCCATATAATTATACAAAATTTTAGAAAATTATGACTGCATTGATAGGCTATATCAAATATAAATTCAAATAATCATATAATAGGAATAAATTAAAAAATACGAAATATAAATTTATATAATCATATAAAGTATTGATAAGGTTTACCAAATATAGATCCATATAGTTATATTAAATTTTAGAAAAATATGAGTGCATTGATAGGCTTTATCAAATATAAATTCATATAATCATATAAAAGGAATAAATTCAAAAATTCTATTTCTAAACCAATCAAATTCAAAAATTCAAAAATTAAGTTTCTAAACTAATCAAAGTGCAACATATGTTATTAAAATTTTAAGAAAAGTTAAAATTTTGTTAAAATTAGATTGGAATTTTGAATAGCAAAGACCTATCATTATTTTGCTATAATATATGTTCAACAACTACCATAGATTATTTCAATTTCCTTGATTATTGGTTGAACTCACATAGCAAAATAGAGAGGGATTGTCATCGAAAATAAAACAAAATAAATAGTGAGGCATAACAAGGAAATTAAAGGAACGTCATTAAGGCAAACATCATTGTGGAGAGAGAGAGAGAGAGAGAGAGAGAGATTTCAATTATAAATTTATGGATAAATTACATCTACCTCCCTTAAGTTATTGGTCAATTGAAGTCAATACCTTGTGGTTCTAGAAATTACACTGAATCCCTGTCAGAGTTTCCTAGGGCGACGTATCCATGGAAAGTAAATCAAAACATATCGGTTTTGGATGTTTGTGTGTGAGAGAGAGGGATAAAATTGATTCTCAATTTGCTTCAGAAAGTAATTTCTCCATTTTTGTGATGGTTTTTTTTTTTTTTTAAGAAACTGTGATGCCTACTAATATTCCATTACGAATTAATTCTTCACTTGTTTAAGAAAATTAATTCATATGTTGACAAGAAATAAAAAAACTAATACTAGCTAGGGCATGCTAATCTCTATTAGAATTACATTTAAACCTCCCCACCCCCACCCGACCCCCGTTCAAAGCTGTGGGCTTGATGGAAGAGCATGATTATGGTGTTAGAATATGGTTTGGACTTCAAACTTTTGACAGATTCGAAATAAGCAACTGATTTTGATTCAATGCTGAATCGCTCTAAAAAATGGTGTAAATTTGAATTTTTTTTACAAGAGAACGGATGTCGCTATTGAAGTATAAAATCTAGTAAGTACCGGAGTCGATTTCCTTGGGTACCAAACAAAATATAGGCTACAAACATTTAGAGAACACTAATCTAATTTGAATTGAATTGCAACTAAGTAAATCAAATTTAGAGGTGACAAAAATAGAACAAAAATCTTTTAATTTTGAAAATTGTGGTTTCTAACTAACAATTATACTAATGCACTTGAAAATAGAAGTTAATGGCTATCAAACTATTAATGCAAAACAGGAGAATTGAAATTCAAAGCAATTATAAACTAATTTCTATGCAATCAAAAGAGATTTGAGTACAAGTGATTTGATCTACCAAGTTCAACAAGAATTTTAACGGAGGTTTGTTAACTCAAGTCAAGGATTACTCTATGGATCTTTGATTCGAAAGATTTCGACCATTAAATCAAGGATTCCCATGAGATTACGAGTATAAGCTATTGATAGAATCATTGGTCCAAACCTTAAATTTGTGTAATCCCTATGCCAATTCAAGAATTGTGCATAGAAGTTATCAAATTGTGTTATAAACCTAAGTTTTCTAGTAGATTCAAAACCCAATCAAGTAGAATTAGAGAAATCATAGGATATTTTAATAATAATCATATACGTACCTCCATGAAAATCCTTGAAAATTCTTTGTTTATCTTCATAATTGTACCCCAATTGGGGTTTAACTACTTGATTCCATAATAGAAAGCATGAAGAAGTGTAGATCTAACATTACTTGTATGAAATTCTAGTGTTTGGTTACAAGAAAAATGAAAGAAAGTGCAAAAAAGTAAAGGAAAATAGAGTTTTCCTCTCTAAAACCACTCCTAATACAAAATATTTAAGCTATCTAACACTTTCTCTCTCTAAAAATATACTGAATCTAACTCTCTATATTAGCTAAAATGGCCTACTCTGCCTTTTATAGCCCATGTGCTTGTCCAAAGATAAATATACAATAGATATAAAAGTTTGTTGCAGGCCCCACTGTTAGGACAGAGATGGGTAACGTCTTGATGGTAACTTCTTGCTGAAGTTGAGCTCTCTAACCGTTAGGATGATCAAAATTATCGTCCTAACGATTAGCCAAAGACATTTTCTCCTTCTCGGACCGTTGGGACGGTCAAAAGTGGCGTCCTAAAGGTTAGCAACTTTACAACTCAATTTTGACTATTTTAGAAGTTGATTCAACCAATGCACATTAGAGACAAAGTTATAGATCTTGAAGTTTTCTTTCTAATGATGTAAAAATTAGCTCAATCAGATATTGGAGTAAAAAGTTACAGTTAATATCCCGAGACAGCATTGAATTTCCATCACTGGTTTGTTCGCTTTGAAGCCACTTTGATCATTCTTACTCCCTTTTGCCGTCAGTAGTTTCTATAACCTACAAAAGCAAACAGAACATCAAGAACTGAAAATCAACTAGATTAAGCTATTTACAACTATTCTAACCCTAACAAAGTGCAAAACTAAGACTTATGATTACACTTTTATGGTGTAATCACACCCCCCAACTTGTCATTGATTAGCAGCATGCAAGACTCTTGAAGGCTTTTATTCATCTTGTTCTTGCTTTTTGGGATGTTCATGGAGCTTAATTTGATGTTCTGTTTTGTGGAGCTGCTTTCCTAGTCTTCAGCCTTGAATGGACATTGGTTCTTTTTTTTTTTTTTTTTTTTTTTTTTCTTTCTATTGATAATCTAAGCATCAGGGGGTTCCTTTTGTTGCTATTTTAAGCTCTTTCTCTTGTGGTTCTGTCTGTTTTTTAAGTACTCTAACCAACCTGAGAATTGACCTTATCCGTGTCATACAAAATTATCATATGGAATACATTAACCTAACATGTCTTCATGTGAAAGGTTGTGACCATTATTGAGGTAAAGTTTGTTACTCTTAATTATGAGAAATAAGAGAGAACTAGGGTTTAAATAGACGGTTTTGTTTCTATCGTTCTATTGCTTCCATCTTCTTTGCTCCCTCAGCCACACTATCAGGAAAGGAAATTGCTGCACAGCTTTTCTAGCAAGTCTTAAGGTTGCTTCCAACACAGAGATTGTCAAACTAAAAAAAATTGTTCAATGCTGCTGAAGCACTACATCATTTTTGTTCCATTACTCACATAGTGGTGAGTTTTCCCTATTAGATAAGATGAAATACCATGCCAGGTGGGGGACACACCCCCATGTGAGTGAAGAAGAAACACACACGGCGCTCAAAGAGAATTGAATAATTTCTCTCAAACTAAAGAGGCCCCAAACTGGTTTAGGTCCTCTCTTTGAAGCTGACATACAGAAAAAGAGTACACACAAGTAAGAACTCTACAATAATTCGTTCACACAAGAACACTCATACAATACACACATAGAGCAGGTACTTCACTTTCACAAGTACACTTATACTAAAACACAACTCTATGTAACAAAACAATAAGTTGCATCAACATGAATTTAGTACTTTAATAAATGTTATACAATTTTTTGTTGAGAAAAGTACAAAGAATAGAATTTTTTCATATTAATATTTGTTACTTTCGAAAAGTTTCCATTTCCCAACCAATTGACACGACCTATCGAAATGGAATTTTAATCGCAGCAAGAATTTACAATCTTCAGTGGGTACGTACGGGCATAATTAACTTGAGCTTCCCCTTTGATCATATCAATGGTAAGACCGAGTTAGTTTCCACAATGAATCATAATCTTCTTCTACATATGCTCCATAGCGAAGCCTCGTTTTTTCTGCCAACTACACACAAAGCCAAACTCTTCTATCGTCCCTGATCAATCCTACATAGCCCAGCCTCGGACGATTATAGCAATAATTCAAAAACATAAATTTAAACTATGAAGAAAAACCATTACAAAATCTCGAGGTCATATTCTTGTTTGTAAATATTATGCTGACGAAAGAGAAGTTGGCATACCTAAGAACCAACACTAAGAAAAGATTAAAACTATTTCTTCCAAGAATAAAATGATCAGTTAAAGAATTATAAATCAGTTGATTTTTGGGTTTGGAAATTTACCATTCTGAGTAACACAAGCAAATGCTTCCACGTAATATTGACACGAGATATTTGAGATGAACTTTACTGTTCTCCATTTTATATGTTAATAAAATCATTAATTTTCTCCAACCGTCAAACTCTCGGATATTAATAGAGAAAGTGAAATGGGAACTTCTGACAACTTGAGAGAGAGAGAGAGAGAGAGAGAGAGAGAGAGAGAGAGAGAGAGAGAGAGGTGAAGATCATAAATAGGAAGAAAACCATGGAAGAAGCACTGCATGTTTCTTTGAATTGATTATGGCAATAGATTGGGAAAAAGAAAATCACTGCCACGCTCATGAAAATACCTGGAGTGAGGGTGATGGAAGGAACGTGACGGACTTTGTCAAAATCCTCCCCTTCTTTCCCCCCTAGCACGTGAATCCTGTTAAGAAAGTTACTAGGCATGTTTAAAATTTCCAACTCCTGGAGGCCAGCGACAAATCTCAATCCTTCCGGTACCATTTTCAACTTGGTGCAACAACTAAACGTTAAAGTAGAAAGACTGCTCATGGCTCCTTTATCCACCTTCCATTCCTCTAAGTTGGGCAAATATTGAAGTTTTAGATATTTTAAGTCGGGCAAACCATTTCCTTGCCCACAAAAGCCGATTCATCTAAGGTAAGGCTAATTAAGTCGGGCAACTTCTCAAGTCTTGCCAATAGGTCTTCCTCAAGTTCAGAATCCATCAAGGTCAAGTGGGTGAGGCTTCTTGAAATGTGAGAGCAGCCTTGCATGTATTCTGGTAGCTCACATATAACCCCATCTATATGCAACTTGTGAAGATGATGACATTCCCACAATATTTGTCTCAGAAGAGTTAGCTCCTCCTCAGAACAAAAATTGAAGTTTCTAATGGAAACAGAAGAGTACTGGAGGGGGAGTCGTTGTTTTTGGGTGAAGATCATGAGGTAGCTAGTGATCTCCATCAAGTCCTGGTGTGTCATCGTGAATTATTCAACTATCAGCCTTCGAAGATTGGTTAATTTTTTGATGTCTTTTACATTACAAAAATCCACAAGAAAGTTCTGTAGCGTCTCCAAGTTGTTCAAGCCTTCCAATCGCAATTTACCATTTGTTTCAAAATTGCTTGGAAAGAAAAGGTGTCTCAATCGTTCCAACTTCCGCAGCACATTTGGTACAGTTAAACAACGGTCCACCCGTAAGTCAAGAGTTTCCAAGTATTTCAAGTTGCCTATGGATGATGGCAACTCTTTGAAGAAAGCATCTCTCAAACTCAAGTAGCTCAAATGGATTAGATTTCCAATTGCTTTCGGTAATGCTCTCTCTCTACCCAATCCTTGAAGATCTAAAACTCTGGCCAATTTGAATTCTTGGGCAAACAAGATTCCATTTATTCACATAACTAATGAATACCCTTTCCTCTGAAGAAGATCAAGTCGGACCGAATGTTTTTTTCTTGTTCAAAGCAAAGGTATCTATTAGCATCGTCATGCAAATCCTTACCCCAATAAATAGCTAATTTGTGTATTTTGCTACTATGAGTTGATGATGTTGCTGAGAATGAAGAAGAAGAAGAAGAAGAAGAAGAAGAGCAATGTTGTTCCTCAGTTTGATGCCGAAAATCAACAATATTAAGAAAATTTTCATCTTTAACTATTGACAAACACATCTCTCGCATAAGGTCGTGAAGCCGACAAGATTTGAACCTTCTACTCCTGCTTCTTGAGTAGTCATCGTCATCATCCTCTGTTTGCACCTGAACCATGCATCTCTGTGCGAGTTCACCCAAGTAACGTTCTGTCACTTCCATCATTGTTTCTTCGTCTCCTCCTTCTTCATCCTCTAGTGATGGGAAACCTTCGGCCATCCGTAGTGGATACAATTTCTCCGCTTTTATCTCGTCATCTTCAAGATAATTTGCTAAATAAAGAAAACAGCGTTTCAACCGGTACAAATATGCAACTACATTTTGGTGCACCGTTTGCCACTCATTCAGTGTATGTTTCCTAACCAATAGTCCTCCGAGCACGACAATTGCTAATGGTAAACCCCCACAACGTTTCACCATTTCTGTCCTTTACTCTATTTTTTTTTTTGGTAACACGGTGGAACCCTCCCTGTTTTTTTGGGTCGAGAGGTAAACCACCACGGGTTCACACAATACCCCGCAAACCAAATGAACCGATTAAGTCCAAGGCAAACACCTTGGACGGGTGGCCCCGAGACTTGAACTGGGGATCTCTGGTGCGGAGCCAGAGATCTTACCAACCGAACTACACCCCGGGGTTTTAACTCTATTTTTTTGGTTTATTGTTGAGTCTGCAACAAGCAAGAAGCAAAAAATAAAAATTAAATAGATCAATTTACTTGTTTACGTAAATAGCTAAAGTACCAAATTTTTATGTGCATTACAATGTAGGAACTTTTACACAACAGATTTTTTATGTACAAATATTTTACAAACGAAAAAAAAAAAAAAAAGAGACTAATGATTTTGTCACTAACTTCTGCCTAAAGAGTCGTAAATTAATTCTCAATAAACTGACTTGTTCTTAACTCATTACCATCCATAGTCCTTCGGATTGTCCTTCCGGTACTTCCACGTTAATTTACATGGAATGATTGTTGATGTGAAGTTGTGACTATAAATGTGAACACCTTGAGAATTTTTTGGTAGTTGCCTCAGCTGGCATGTTGATATACAGAAAGATTTATTTATTTATTATTTTTTCATGTATGATTTACACGAAAAGTGTTTTCAATCAACTTGGGTAGATTGTAACCACCAAAACTCAAAATTTAGGTGAAGTCATTACAGACAAGGGAAAAGAAAGTTCTGTAATTGGAGTTCCCATTTAATTGGTTTTTTGGCATACTACTGAAATTGAAATATCTAATTACTAGTCTAGAACCGGAGAATGGAAAGGATGGCACATATTAACTTTCTAGTTTTGGTATTCAAACCACTAATTAAGAATAGGAGAACCAACCACTAACGTGTATCCTCTCCTCTTACAAATGCTTTCTTTTGAAACAATTCCCAACTCTGTTTATCATCCAACAGTCGTATTTCATGGAGGAATCCAGATGGGTCAGCATGTTCAGCCACAACTTTAAAACGGCTAGTAACCAATATTTTGCTTCCCATCTTTTCATTCGGAAAGGCGAGCTTAATGATATCCCATACATCTGTTGACCATGTTAGAAATGAGAGAGACATATGCAAAAGAGAATGTATTGCATTGAGTGAGTTGGATATACATAAGTAGCCTATATTTATAATACAAGAGAATAGAAGAGAAGTGGTGATTAACCGATATAGGATATGTGCAAACTAAGAACTATACTAATATATAAACTAACATCCCCCTCAAACTCAAGGTGGTTGAGCAGAAACCAGATAGAGTTTGGAAATTAGATCATTAAACCGCTCGGAAGGATGAGATTTGATAAAGATATCAGCAATCTGGTCAGCAGAGGTGACTGAGAGAAGATGAATAGCACCACAAACAACATACTGCCGAATGAAGTAACAATCAATCTCGATGTACTTAGTGCAATCATGAAAACATCATTGTGAGCAATCATAATAGCACTGCGATTGTCACAATGAAGAACAGTAGTATCAGAATGAGAGACGCCTATGTTTTGAAGTAACCATCGAAACCAGAGAAGTTTTTGAGTGGCGTCAGCTAGGGCACGATACTCGCCTTAGTGCTAGAGTGAGCAGTAAGGGTCTGCTTCTTAATACGCCAAGAAATAAGAGAATCGCTAAGAAAAAAAGCAGAACCTGGTGGTAGAATGACGATCAGTAGGATCACCACCCCAATTAGCATTAGAATAGGCATGGAGCTGTAGAGGGGAGTGGCGATAGTAGTGTAGACTATGAAATATAGTTCCTTTAACATAACAAAAAATGCGAAGTTATGCAAGATAGTGAGTGGAGCGAGTGATCGTTCCACAATAGTGCAATTTATATTTGTCAGTGTATGGTTGCGATGCAATAATAATATCTTTGTAAGTCCAAGGTTGAATCACAGGGAAAATGGATGCAATATAGTAAAACTCACTTTGGGAAAGTAGAACTATTAAGAAAAACAACTCTAAAATATAAAGTAAAAATCTGATTTGAGATTTGGTTTAAGAAATTATTCTAGGCAATGGAAATAAATTTATACTAAGAAAGCTTGATTAACTAACAATAAGCAAAAAGTCTTGGCAGGACTGATCAAGTTAATAAGCCTACAAGTAGGTCCCCAAGATAGTCTTGATTAATGAGACTCAAGATTCATTAACCCTCTTTAGAGGTCAAATCTAACAAGTTGCTAGTGTTCGTACCAGGGTCCTATTCTTATGCATCCCAGTTCACAACCCTGTTTACACGTAGGTATGGAGCTTAATTAGGACTAGTAGATTTCAAAAATACTCTTTTTAGGAATATATATACAATTATAACCAATACCCTTATCAGAAATTCTAGGTATATGTATCCCTGCTTGCAAATCAGTCTAGACATACATTCAAGATATGTTCAAGAGTATTGTTTTCGGAGATATTCAAGAACAAGAATATATCAACAGTTAAAATTGATGCTTGTATCAGTATCTAGTTCACATCCGTTCCTAGACTATGGTCTAGATGATAATCAAGAGAAATCATTTTCAAAAGTATTCAAGAGCAAGAAAATAAATCTTGTTTCAAGATCTTGAAATCTTGAAAAATATATGACTATCTTGAATCTCTACTCGTAACCTACTTACCTTTTTAATCCATTTTAAGCACCCTATTTTTGCCCACTCAGCAATTTTCAGCCCGACCAAATCCAGTCTCAAACATTATAGCGTATACGAGCCTAGACCGGTTCTTTCAAATTCCAACCCAGTTAACTGGCCACTTCCTGGGCCTGTAAGGCCCAATTGAAGCTGACAATATCATGTTGCCCTTATGTACTCTAGGCAGCTTTCTAAGACCGAGTGGTCCCAAGAACCAATGCCATCCAGGCAATTTTTCGAGATCAAGCGGTCTCGGGAACCAACGCTATCCGGGTAACTTCTCGAGATTGGGCAATCTTGGGGACCAATACCTTATCAAATTCTAGATAATTCTCTTCTGGCGCCTGCTAGCCCGCCAATATAGAATGTCCGTCATCTGGTAGTTCTTCGAGACCAGGCGATCTCGGGGGCCAACACCACCCCACAGGTGGCTTTTTGAAATCAGGCAATCTCAATAACCAACACCACCCCAGGTAGCTTTTTGAGATCGGGCGATCTCAAGAACCAACACCACCCTCCAGGTAGCTCTCTGAGACTGGGCAGTCTCAATGACCAACACCGCACAGTTAGCTTTCTGAGACCGGGCGGTCTCGGGAGCCAACACCTAGGTTAACACCGGAACCTGCTAGCCTGACTCGATGAAAAATAACAAAACCTACCCCTTGGGCCTCCAGGCACGTCTTTAAGAAAGTTCAAAATCCCTCAAGACGATAAGTCCACCCTTCCAAAATGTTCTTAGGCAATTAGGCATACTCAATATGCCATCCTAACCAATTCCGATCTCGTTCCGGTCAAAATGACTATTTTGCCCCTGGGCACGCCAACATGGCGTAAATCCCCCTAGACGGTAAGTACACCTTCCAGAAATGTCCCTGAATAGTCCTACATGCTCAATATGCTATTCCAACCCATCTGGACACTTTTCGATCAATTCTAGTCAAAATGACCATTTACCCTTAGCGACCCGAGCATGCCTCGAAACCACACCGACTCTGGGTCCAAACCCATCTGGACACTTTTCGATCAATTCTAGTTAAAATGACCATTTACCCTTAGCGACCCGAGCATGCCTCGAAACCACACCGGCTCTAGGTCCAAACCGGCATACCCTATTCTATGCCCATGTCCAATCCAAGGTTAGTCTTGTGACTCTAAACACTTTCAAGCCAACACGAGTCCCCTGGAGCGTCTCACAAATGCTCCGCTAGGATTGTCTTTTCTCCCGATTCCCTAATTATAACGCACCGTCAAATGATTTAAGAAATACGTAAAATAGGGAATTCCTAAAAGCCCGTCCATAGGTCTTTCCATTGATACAGCTCGATTGAATAGCTCGCTTCCCGAAGCCCCCGATCACATGGCTCAAAAATTGCCACTTTTAGAAACCCTGGAGTGTCTCACAGATGCTCCGTTGGGGTTATCTTTTTCTCCAATTCTCTTATTATAATGTACCATCAAACGATTTGAGAAATGTATAAATTAGGAAATTCCTGAAAGTATTTCCAATATACTTTCCAACGGTACTGTCTGATTGGAGAGATCGCTTCCCGTAGGCCCCGATCACGTAGTCCAAATACTATTACTTTTGAACACCCACGAAGCGTATCATAAACACTCTGCAAAAGTGTGTTTTCGTACATGCTTCTTGAGGCAATATCTCACTCTTCCAAACACCTTTGAACCTATCCGAAAGTTCCCAATTCATGAGAAACGGCAGGCGAAGGTCATGAACGTGACTGATTTTTTTTAATCTTTCCCGAATTGCACAATTATCAAGGTAAAGTTAACATGAAAATTTTTTACGGCGGAGCGTATGCTACATGCGCCCATATTTTGATCAAATCAATAAAAAATTTGCTTGCTCTCCAAGTTGAGCTAGTACAAAGTGTGCCAAATGGCGCTTAAACAATGGAACAGTACTAGTGCATGTGCTACATGCACCAGCTCCTAGAGATTTGCCTATAAATACAAGCCTCCCCCTATGCATATTCCGTAATCGAAAATGATAGCGAAGCTCTACAGAAATAGCCTCTGAAATCTAAAATTCCTTATACACTTCACCCTCCAAACATCTAAGTTAGATTCAACCTCTCTCTAGCCTATACACTCCCTCTACAAAGCTTCCAATGCCGTAGAAAATCCATTTTCAGCCCCATCAAGCCTTTTCAAGGCCATTCAAGTTCAAGACAAGTCATCCATGGAAGCTTGAAAGTAGTTTGAAGACAAAATGTGGTATTCTCCTTTACATTTTGCCATTCTCACTCTTCTTTTCTCCCTCCTAGCCTATTTAGGATATTCTCTATTTTAAACTCCCATCTTCTAGCCCCCTTTCTTGCATGCTTGAAACAAGTGAACTCCTAGTTCATGCCTAGAGGAAAGCTTGTGAGAACCACCGTGTAGGGAATCTCTCACAAGCCTACTTTAAGATGGTATGGCCTTTGAGCACCTTACAATTTAGGGTAGCCTCTGATCTTGTATGATCCCATGACCCCCTTTTTTCATATGGTTACCATGCTCATGTTTTGCATGCTTGGTTCCATTTTCATGTTCATCATTATTTTCAAGAATTTTTACTATCACTATTTCTATGTTATTCTCAAACTCCATATTCAAGTGTTTTCCTAAAAATGATTCTAAGAGTTGGTTCCTTGAAGCCTAGGTCAAACTCTCAATTTCTACACCCTAGAGAACCCCCTTTTAAGTCCCTTAACTTCATTTTGCATCTTCACATTTCACTATTTTTCAAATTGCATTAAAATAGCTTTCAAACCATTCTCTTCTATATTGATTTTCAAGGATTTCCTCTCTTCAACTTTGTGGTTGAAATGGTCTCTTGAAACCCTCTCTTGAGTGGTTTTCCCATTATCTTGACCATATGAACACCAGCTCATTAGAGTGGTTCTCTACACTTCAAAGTTGGCTTTCAAAACAACCCCCTTTCAAGAAGGGTTTTGCAAAAGTTTATTATCTTGAATTTGCATAAAAATGATTTTCCTAAACCACCATCTTCGCCTTAATTTTTAAAATTTTTGCTCTCTTGAATATTGTGGTTGGAATGGTCCCATGGAGTCCTCTTTGGAGTGATTTCCCTCAAATCAACCATATGAACCCTTATTCTTTAGAGTGGTTTTTGACATCTTACAAATTGTTTTGCAAAACCTCCTTTCCAAGAATGATTTTCAAAGGTTCATTCCCTTTAGTTTTGAATCAAAAAATTTTTCAAAACCATCTTGTATATATTGAATTTCAAGGTTTTCACTCTTTTAAGTTAGAGGTTATAATGGTCCCCATGAAGCCTTCCTTGGAATGGCTCTCTACTCTTGACCATATAAACCCTACACTTTTTAGAGATAATTTTCTTGGAAATGATCTTCTTCAAATTTTGCATAATTTCTTGAATTTGTTTTCCAAGTTCTCTACACTTACACCATAATTTTTCAAAACCTATTTTCAAAGTGCATGCACAAAATCACTTTTCCAAAACCACTAGGACCAAACCCTAGTTCAAAATCACCTTCCAGCCCTATGTTAATTTGACCTTAGTTGTCCAACCTTAGGTTAACCTAACCCAAGTTAGTTAACCCTAAGTCACCTTAACCCTAGGTTAACCTAACCCAAGTTAGTTAATTCTAGGTCACCTTAACTCTAGGTTAACCTAACTCTAGTTAGTTAACCCTAGGTCATTTCAACCCTAGTCTAACTTAACCCTAGTTATCCAATCCTAGGTTGACCTAACCCGAGTTAGTTAACCCTAGGTCAACCCAAGCAAGGTTAGTAAGCTTCAAGGTTCCAACTCAAAGACCCCATTCAAATTATCCTTCAATTCAAACCATTGCCATAACACACTTTCAAAAACATCTTACTCTCTTGAGATTTCAAAAATTAACTCCAAACTCTTTTCAAATGCTTTCATTCTCTACCTTCAAAAATGCTTCCAAAAAGTTCTCTTAAACTTGTCTCAACCAAAATAGCTAGACACTTAACATTCTCCAAAAAACTATTTTCAAATTGTTTAAAAAAAACTCACAACCCTAAAGTGTCCCTAACCATTTTATGGTTGGGGATTTCAAGGGATGGTGATACATTAAGTATAACATTTAAGGTTGTCCATGTTAGGGTTCCAAAATCCTAAGTGTTTTTGAAAGCTCTTTCCAAAATAATTTTCAAACATCACATTCTTAAAGCAACCCTAATCCTTCTAATGATTAGGATTGTTCAATTATAAGTAAAATATTCAAGAAGGATTCTATAACCATAAAGTTTTAAAAATCAAAAGGGAAGTCTCTAGCCCCTTTTTCCAAACCTATTTTCAAAACTCATATTCCTAAAGGAGTTAGTTCTTCAATGACTAACCTCTTAAAGGTGATAAAACATCAAATATGCCTTTCATAAGGTATTCAAAAAGTATTTTCAAAAGTTTTTCAAAGACAAGTTCACAATAGCATTTTCAATCCAAACTCTACTTCCAAAGTTTTCAAAATAAAGCTTTAAAACATTTTCAAAACTCCCTTGAGTTATTCCAAAACCTTTCCAAGACTCCCTTACATTGTTTAAAAAATATTTCAAAACTCCCTTGAGTTAATTTCAAAAACATTTAAAATCATCTTCAAACCCAATTTAAAAAACACTTCGAACATTCCAAGTCTTATTTCAAAACATTTTCCTAAACTCTCAAATTCTCTTTTTCCAAAGGTCTCAAAGAGTCTTTAAAATTTTCCAAGGCCCTAATATGCTTCTTTTCTATTGGACCCTTGCTAGAACTACGAATGACTTGATTCTCACCAAATGAGATACGTAGGCAACCTAAAATGGTGTGGTCATAACCTTTATTTCAACTCAAGTTCCCTTTTCAAAAGTTTTTATCAATTCAAGATTTCTATTTCAAATCCGTTCAAAACTTTCATACTTCCAAATATCTTTCTCAAAACTTGCATCATGCATAATTCATCTAAAAAGTGATGACCAAACCTCTTTTCCAAAACTCTAAAGTGGATATTAAGTGGATATTAGTAACCGGTGATTCAAGTGAGTAAACTAAGGGTGATTAGATGTGTAGGTACTGAAAGGGCGGGATAGGCTGATGATCTTAGTATATCTTCCCTGCACGTAATCAACTTCCAGACCATAGATTTCTAGTTTCAAGACTAACTCAAAGTCATGTTTTTAAAAGGGCTTTAAAACATTGTAAAAGGTTGCTAAAACCTCTTTTCCACAAAACCTTCTTAAGAAGGACATTTTCAAAATGATTTAGAAAAACCTAAGTCTAGTTTTCAGATTATACTTAGTATTAGGTGACCTAGCACATCTTTAATTATGTTAGGTGGCGACTTCAAACTTTTTTCAAAAACTCTTATTCAAATATATTTCAAGAACAACCCTAGTCGCACTTGTCTTTCTAGGAGGATGAGTTCTAACGAGTGAGTACCGTATTTTCTCTCGAGCCAAGAGGGCTTGGTTAAAAATCGGGGCACGACATCCATGCCAAGAAAAGATTTAGCAACTTAAAGCTATAAGAAAGCACATGAAAATTATATTGAAAGCTTTCAACAATTGAAAGAACATCAAATCTTAAGTATAAAAACTTAATGATTACCAAAGTTAGGGTTCTTGAAAGGTAAAAAAGTCTTTTAAAACTACTCCTACTCTTAAACTGAATTGTGCAGTCTAATTAGGACTCCTTTTCCTTTTAAATGACTTAGTCCGGATAAGGTAGAATCTGATTTTACGTCAAGCCATTCGCAAGGGCGTCCTAACGGGCATTCGGACAAGTTTGGTCCAGTCGTCTGCAACGGCGTCTGAACAGGGAGGTCATTTGTAAGGCCGTCCAAATGAGGTGTCTCAATCCATCCGCAAGGGCGTCCGAACGGGTAGAAAACTTCCAACTTTCAGATTCTTCTCCCCTATTGCACTATTTTGCTCCTTTTTTTCTTCCAGCTCATCCTAGAAAACCAGTAAAATGCAATTAGACCTCAGTAGTACAATTTAGAGTTAGTTATACTAGTTATGTCTCTAAATTAGGGTCAACATAGGAAGAAAGATAGGTTTTTATATGCAATTATAAGGCGCAATCAGCGAGACGAGGACAAGAACTGACTGATAAGGTGAATAACATAAGCAATGTTAGGACGAGTAACAGTGTGGTAGACAAGATTGCCAACGAGCTTTCGATAGAGGGTAGTATTAGATAGAGGCTCACCGTCTAGAGGAGTAAGACGTACATTAGCTTCTAAAGGTATGGAAGCAATCTTACTATCAGTAAGACCAGCACAAGTCAGAAGATCTGAGGCATACTTGGCCTGAGTAAAAGAATAACCAATAGAGCCAAAAGAGATCTCAAGGCCCAGAAAGTAGTTGAGAGGACCAAAATCTTTCATCCCAAAATGGCTGCTAAGAAATGCCTTAAGCTCAGAAATGCCATAAAAATCATCACCAGTGAGAATCATGTCATCCACATAAAGGAGGAGAACAGTGCAGTGTGCAGATGGTTTCACTCTCCTCGCTCACCGCGTCGGAAGTGGTTGTAGTTTAAGTGAGAATATCCTCAATATCATGTTCTCCCATGGGACTTGTACCAATCTAGCAATAAAAATGAGCAAAGTTTAGAAAACTATGCAAATTGAAGTCACAAGCCAATTACAGAATTGATGGCTATGATAACTTAAAATTGACCGAAAATCTTTTGGTGTTTGTGGATTTTTTTTGCTAACAATTAGGCAATTAATTGAAATGAAATTAAAACACCAACTTGACTATAGCTAGGGCAATTTGACAAACATGAGAATTCTACTACAATAACAAAAATTATAACTAAATTAATTTTAATCTAACCGAAATTTCAATAAAAACAAGTAGGGATTTAAATTGATTAAAAAGGTGGTTTGGGTACAAATGCTTCAATCTACCAATTCTAGCACGGAATTTGAAAATGGGAGTTTGGGTTAACTCAAATCAAGAATCGTCCAAAGGACCCTTGATTCGAAAAATTTAGCTTTGAAAATTTAGGGATCTCTAATTACTTTAGAATTGAATTTTATCATCTTTAATGGGTTCTTTAGAAATAAATCACATGTTACTAACTATGATTATAGATCTAAGATTTCTACAACAATCAATTCCAAAATAATTAGAGAATAGATACAAAATAGATATTCAATGAGATTTAGAACTCCCCTTTCATTTCCTATGCTTTCCTTGGTAGATCTTTACATTTGTCCCCAAACAATGAAGTTAGTTTGTTGATTCTATGGTTGAAAGCTTGTCAAAGTGTAAATACAACATCTAAACTATAAATCAACAAGATATATATTGAATCTTGAGAGAATGTGAAGAATTACAACAAAACAATACTAGAAATCTAACTAAACCCTTCCCAAAATCCTAAATACAACAATATAAAGTAAATCTACCCAAAATATAATTTTTCCCCTTTTTCTCTCTCTATCCTTGGCTGCTCAAACCCTAAAAACCAACATACCCTTTTTTTCCTTCGAATGTTGGGTTGTAGGGCAAATTTGTGCTCCCCGTCCGAAGTGCGTCTGACAGCCGCCCGATAAGCGTCTGGATGACCCGTCCGGATGGTGAAGTAACCATTCGGACAGTTATCTCACCATTCGGACGGTCTTCAGATGCAAAATCACGGCTCTGTATTTCCTCCGAACGAAAAAAACACGACTCTGTAATGGCTTGGAACGGAAAAACTCGGTTTTGGAACTCTAATTTCCTTTGTAGCGTCCGAACACTCTTTCGTTCGTCCGAACCTACCGTCCAAACACTCTTTTTTCTGTCCGAACGGACCGTCCAGATGGACTTCTTCACTTTAAGCCCATTTTTGCCATTTTATCACCAAAAACCTATAATTCACAAAAATACCCACTTTAGATCAATTTATTACTAAAAACTTATTCTAATACCCATATTGAGGCTAATAAACAACTAATTAGAGGACTAAGATTACACTTTTAGAGTGGAATTAGGAGGCTTGCGAAGAAAGAGAGCAGAATCATAATCACTAGAAGAGAAGCTAAGGTCACTGATGGTGAAACTAAATTTGCCATACCAGGTACGAGGAACTTGCTTAAGACCATAGAGAGCACGATGAAGCTTGCAGACTTGACGTGAAGAATGAGAAGAACCAGGAAGGGGCTATATATAGACTTCCTCAGAGAGATCACCATTGGGGAAAGCATTCTTGACATCTAATTGATGTAAGGGCCATTGGCAGACAGCAGCCACGATAATAAGACTCCGGACAGAGGTGAGACGGGCAACAAGAGCAAAGATATCCTCATAATCAATGCCATACTCCTGAGTGAAGCCCTTGGCAACTAGATGGGCTTTGCAATATTCCACAAAACCATCAGAATGGGTCTTGATCTTGTAGACCCAACGGCACTCGATCATATATTTACCAAGAGGAAGATCAACCAAGTCCCAAGTATGAGTCTTAGCAAGAGCCCGCAATTCATCATCCATTGTTTGCTTCCAAAGAGGATTAGAACTAGTCTCGCTATAAGTGCGGGGCTCATGTTGAACAAGAATAGTGGAGAAACAGTGATAATTACAAAGGTGAGGAGGAATATTCCTTACCCGGGTAGAACGTCGAACAAGAGGCTCATCAGAAGAAGAAGGCTGAGAAGGATCACAGAACGGAGAGCTAGTAGGAGGCACATGACCAACTGACGGAGACTCCACGGGATAGACTGTAATAGGAGGCACAACAAGTGTGATAGTGTCAAGGACATGGACATCCTCAAGAGGGACAGCTTTAGGGACAATGACAACCTCAGGAAAGAGCTCAATAGTAGGATCAGTGAAGTAAGGAGGAGCAGAAGGAGGGGATAGGTGGAAGGAAGATAAGGATGAGAACATCTTGTGTTCCCAAAAGACAACATAGCGAGAAACACGAAGATGTTTAGACAAAAGATCCCAACATCGATAACCTTTTTGCTCAATCCCATATCCTAAAAAGTAGCATAAACGAGCTTGAGGCTCCAATTTGGTACGCTTATGAGGTTGAAATAAGACAAAAACAAGCACACCCCAAAATACGAAGAGAATGATAATCAAGGATAGTACCATACAGGCGCTCATAGGGAGTGAGGTTACCAAGGGGAGCAGAAGGTACACAGTTGATGGTGTAAGTAGCAGTAAGAGTAGCTTCACCCCAAAACCGTTTAGGGCAGGATGCAAAGATAAGAAGAGCACAGGTAGTATCAAGAAAATGGCGATGTTTTCATTCAGCACGACCATTTCGTTGTGAAGTACTGGGACAAGAACGATGAGGAACAGTGCCATGCTCACATAGAAAGGCAAGAAATGTCTTATTATAATATTCTGCAGCATAGTCAGACCAAAATACCTTGATATCACGAGAAAATTAGGTTTTGATCATACGAGCAAAATCATAATAGGTTTGTTGAAGTTGAGATTGATTTTGCAAGAGATAAAGCCAAGTATATCTAGAGAAATCATCAATAAATATGACAAAATACTAGGAGCCTCCCATAGTAGAAGTGGGAGAGGGCCCCCAAATATCAGAGTGAATTAAGTCAAAAGGAACCAAAGAAAACGAAGCACTGTTATTGAATGATAAAGTCGATTGTTTGACAAGTTTATAGGACTAACAATCAAGGTGTTCATTAGGGACAGAACCTAACATACCTTTAGACAAAAAAAAAAAAAAAAAACGTAAATGACCTAAAGAAATATGACCTAAATAGGAGTGCCAAAGTCTAAGAGATGGGGAAGTAACAGCAGAAAAAGAAGTTGCATCAGTAGTCGGAGTATGAAGGTGAAGATGAATGAGCTAAAACAAGCGACTATGTTTACGACCTATCCCAAGAGTTTGTCCCATCCGTGGATGCTGCACAATACAGCCAATAGAAGAGAAAAGAATGGTAAGACCAAGATCACATAATTGGCCAACAGAGATAACATTGAGTGTGAGTTTAGGAATGTAATAAGTATAAGGGAGTGTAAGAGTGGAAGTGGAGACATGACCAACATGATCGATAAACATAGAAGACCCATCAGTAGTATAAATGACAGGAAGAGCAGACACAAAAGATTTGGAAGAAAAAACTGTCAAGTCAAAAGTTATAAGATTACTATACCCATAGTCAAAGAACCACGAAGAAATACCTGAAGTGGTAGACAAGGCAGTAGAGGAGGGATTACCAGAGGCAGACATAAACTGTTGAAAAAGTGCAAGAAGATCATTGACATTGATCACAGAGGAGGAGGAGGAAGAGGGAACAACAGAATCCTCAATAGTAATAATAGTAGACTGAAGGTGAGAATCTCTTTGAGAATGATTTTTAAGAAAATCAGAGAGAAAGTGACCAAGGCCACGCTGACGACAGTGCCTACAGATTCAAGTGGGGCAGGTAAGTAGGCAATGGTTAGTGGCATGATAGAATGTGCAGGCATCAGAATGGGAAATAGAACCTAAAAAGGACCTAAAAGGCTGAGTAGAACTTCGGAAACCACCAGGAGCTGAAAAATCTCGAGGACCACCTGAAGAGCCTTGGAATCGAAAACTAGATTTGGCAAGAACGATGTCCATAAGTGGTGGCCGAGTGAGGCTAAGACGAGTCTCCTCAGATAAGAGCTGAGAAATAGCTTGTTCCAAGGTAGGGAAAGGGAAACGATGGAGAAGAGTGGCTCGAACAAGCTCAAATACATTAATGAGAGCCATGAGAAATATAATCAAGTGTTACTGATCGTGGTATAGGGCAAACTGAGCAGCATCAGCAGAGGAAGTCCAAGTTGGCCCAGATGGAGTTAACTAGTCTCAAAAAGTATATATTTGAGACAAGAAGGCGTTGATAGACTGGCCAGATTCCTTTTTCAGATGATGCAGAGAAATTAGAAGCTGGTATTGATGAACAAGGCTCAGATGGAGTGAGCTGTGTCAAAGCGTTCAAACTAGAGACTAATAGAAGGAATGGATATATTCCGAAACCAGGTGATGATCTAATGATTCTTACTGTCCCATTCCTCAAGTTGTTCAGTGAATTTCGTAGCCATTTTAGCTACACATTTAACAGGTGTCTGAATGTCTCCAGTGACATAGTGACAAAGTTTCCTCCCCTTGAGAAAACTGGACATGGCTTGAAACCAAGTAATATAATTTGGACCCTCTAAAGTGAGAAGAATCGATCTAGAGACCTTAGAATGCTCCATAGGTGAGAGATGTGAAATAACATGAACCCAACAATAGATAATAGCGATGGAAAAGCTTCCAAAGCAAGAGAAACAGCAAAAACAGAGCAGAACCAGCAGAAACATAGGCCAGAATTAGATTTAAAAGACCCAAATTAGTTAGGAGTCAGGCAGAAATGGCTAGAGGACGGCTGGAGAGATGCCGGAGGGACGCCGGAGTGACGTCATAAAGTCATCGAAAGTTGGCCGAAAAGACGGCTGGAAGGTGGCCAGAGATTGGCCGAAAAGTAGGCCTGAGGATGGCCGGAGAGGAGGCAGAAAAGTGGCTTGAAGTAGCCAGAGAGGAGGCCGGAAAGTGGCCTGAGGATGGCCGGAGAGGAGGAAGAGAACCTTAGGTGTTCTGATGTGGAAGATCCCTCAAAGGGAAACCACAAAGCATACTTTCCTTTAGCTCTAATACCATTTTAGAAAAGAGAGAGAGATACATGCAAAAGAGAATGTATTGCATTGAGTGAGTTGGATGTACATAAGTAGCCTATATTTATAGTGCAAGAGAATAGAAGAGAAGTGGTGGTTAACCGATGTGGGATATGTGCAAACTAAGAATTATGCTAATATATACACTAATAGACCATATATCGTCAAGAACCACTAGGCATTTTTTATTTTTTTGAATTCTGGAGAGTTGTTTGACTAGCTCTTCATCTCCCATCTTCACAATCTCTAACCTTCTCTCCGGCATTAGGTTAGTAAGGATCCTTTGCAAGACATCAACTTTTTTCCACTGTTGTGATATGCAAGCCCATGCAAATCCATCGAAATTACGCCTAACAGCTGGGTGATGGTAAATCTTGGTGGCAAGGGCAGTCTTTCCCTAGCCACCCATCCCACCATTGAAATAGTTCGAAATTTCCGGTCTTCGTCCACCAAAGCTGCCACCAGTTTAATTATGTCTTCCTGGAACCCAACAAAATCCTCCTCAACGACATGGGAATAAGTCCGCCTAAGCAGCAGACGTTTCTCTTGCGCAGAACTTGAGGAGCGTTCTTCAGCTCCTCTAAGACTCAGATCTCTTATGCCATAAATTTGTAACCTTGCAGTGAGGCTAGAGATCTAAACTTTTACGGTCTCGATCTCTGATGCTAACTTGTGTAGGGTTATAACTTCATTCAAGAAGCAAGCGGATCTTCTTATGAAGTTATGGAAGCAGCCTCCTTTTCTCCGCCTGGATGCAATTTCAAAGAAGAAAATTTCAACGACATCCTCAGATCTGTACGCAAGGTCTGTAATTTCGGTAATCCAATTATGGACCCTCTTGTTTTTGTTTCGGATAGCAACTGCAATCTTCAAGAAGCATTTCATTCGGATCAGCTCCGTTTGAAGGTTCACAACTTGGACTTCCACTCCATGTAAGAATTTTGCCTCTGCAACCAACAAATTACCAATTCTTCCTAAAACAGAGGAGACAACAGCCTGCGCCATTTTTCTTGTTTGAATTCAGTGGGACAATGCTTGGAGAGACAAGATTCAGAGTGAATTGGTGAGAATAGGTGTGTGAAATTTAGAGAGAGAGAGAGAGAGAGAGAGAGAGAGAGAGAGCTGTTGAGACTTGAGAAAATAATGGGAGAGAGAGAGAGTGTGTGAGAGATGTAAAGAGAGATCGATGTATAGATTGTTGGTCGGCCGATTACAGAACGTGTGATGCTTTTCATAGGCACGAATAACATGATTAATTTACAACCAAAAGATTGTTACACAATTTCTGTATTAATGCGGCTGAATGAGAGTATTTTGTGTTACAACAAAAAAACTCATAATAATATCTCTTAATTACAAAAAGACATATTTTGAGTATGTTTTGTCTGATTATATTAATATTGTTGAATTTTTTTTTGTTGAAAACACAATTTGAGTTTTGTATAAAGTATAAGAAATCATGAATGTCACAGTATTAGTTATTTTTTAAAATTGAGTAATGTTATACAATAAAAAAATTCATATATAATTTATTACTAGAATAATGTAGTTGAATGATACTCATTCACTTTAAAATAAAACACTAATAATGATGGCTCTTAATTATGGTATGATTTTTTTATACAAAATCTTTGGAAGAATAGCATTTTCCTTTTAAATTTTATTGACAATGCAACTGATTTGATCTTTTGGATACGTTAGAGGACCAAAACGCATGAGAGAAAGCTGAGTCGAACCTACAACCACCTATGTATATTAACCCTCTCCTAACAAACGACCAATTTTGCACCATATAAATAGCTAATTTTGCAGCCACAACATGCAAGATTAATGTTCCATTCGCAGTTCGAAGCCATTTTTAACTTGTATTGTGTTGTCGGTTTCGAAGAGCAGGCCATGCCTGGAGAACCTCGCAACGCTCCTAGAGGAATCAGTCCACATTTCCTTGTGGTGTTCTCCATGGCTCACTATGACTAAGAAAACTCCCTCTTTTTCTTCTCACCGAATGGATGCCCTAAACGACACCCGGAGGAAAGCTATAAAAAGGCCAAAGGCCTCAAGCATTAGCTCCATACAATTGCAGCACCTTCACTTCTACGGGTACATATACCTCTCTAAATGTAAATTTTTTATCAAATTTTTGCCTCTGACTTATAACATTATTACTAACTTTTGAACATGTTGAGATGAGACAAAGCATCGAGATATTGGTGCGGTTCAACCTCACCGCAACATCGATGAATAGCTTGACTCTACGGTTTGATTGAGCCGCGCCAATATCGCGTGCCTCTTCATGTACGAATGGGAATGTACATTAGTAATTTGGTGCAATGGAGGTGGTTTTGGCTCTCTTGGAGGAGATATATGGAAGGTTATGCTAAAATAGCCTTACAATTTTTCTTTTTGTTCTTTTATTTATTTGTCTTCTTTGGGGGTTCTTTTTATTTATCAAATTAATCCATTTCCCATTCCCCGTAATCCATATTCCATCATCTTGACTCAAGTATCCATGTTATAATCAAGATTGCTATTGTATGCATTCCTTGCCTTGATGTGTCTATTTTTAAAAATTTTAAGAACTTGAGATATTTTTGCTTTATTAGGGAAAGGGAATGGGTAAGTAGAGCCCTTGACGAACTTCTTGTTGAAGGAACCCGAGCTCCACAGCGATTTATGGTATGCTGCAAACTTTCGGGCTCAATTCCGAGCAAACAACTAGCCAGCACCAATTTATAGATTCAAAATAATTTTGTCAAAGGGAAATTTTTTTATAATCGGTGGTGATTAGAAATATAGTTATCAGTCTTGTATCAACGCTGTATTGTTTTTCTGTTGTTAGTACGGTATGTATTGATACTAATGCATTTCAACCTATTATTGATATGCTTGCTATATATTTATAAAATTAGGTGTATTTACTTAGAAATTTTAATATATATAATATGATATTACCTGTATAAAGTATTAATTAACATCAAAGCATTTTTGTATAACAAAAACATGTTATCCAAGGCAAATATATTTTTGAAAAGACTTGAAAGGCATCTCAATTGACTCATGCATGTACATCTAAAACAAGTCATAATAGCGGTCTATCGTAAAAGCAAAATAAAAATAAATCATTTAAATTCCGATATTGGTGCTAGCCAATACAATTGGCTACAATGCACAGTTTGGTATAAACCGTTATAGGCCAAAATATTACACGGAAACCGGTCTACACCAACAGATACTAAACAAGTTTGATAACTATGCTAGTTCTTTTTATTTCTACTGAATTAACAGACTGAACATTTTTTTTTTATGATTACAGATATAGATATAGTTAGTGTGTCAGAGTATTAGTGGGGGAAGAGGGAAGGAGCAGAGGAAGAAGTACCGGGGATTGGACTCGGAACTTATGAGCTGGGTTTTCAAAAAGTCAAACCACTGGGCCAACTCACACGCTCATTTAATAGGATGAATTGTACTTTACAATTTTGAAAGATAAACCCAGTATTGGCGACGATGTTAAAGCCAATTCGATGTCCTATTTTTACACAACTATAACTGGAGCAATCTGCAGAGAGTTCATGGAATAATGGCCTAGGGTCGAAGGCAGTGCATATAAAAAATTCTTATTTACATACATGTATTTGTACATTTCCAACCTAAAAATTTGGGTGGATGTGAATGAAAGGAAAGAAGAAAAAAATTTGCGAACAATTTTATATTTGCGTATTGTAAGGGAAGTCCTCCATCACCATCTTTTTATTCTCAAGTTGCAGTTTGAGTAGGTTATTGCGGATTTGAATTTTCTTCATTTTATGATTTGAAATGGAGATTTTTATTCCATTGATTAAGGTGTTGACACGTCAGTTAACATAAAAATAAAGGGTTCAGATGAGTTGACTTAAAATTTATTTAAATATAAATAATTTTATAGTTATATATAAAGAAATAAATTTTGATACAAAACGACGTAGTTTTAGTAAGATATGTGATAAAATTACATCTAGGCCTTTGATTATGGAATAGAGATCTCCATTTCAATTCATGAAATGGAGAGAATCCAAATCCGGTTATTGCCGTATACTTTTTTTCATTCTTTTCTATAATGCAGTTTTATGCAACTTGGCTTGATTTTAGTGTTGCAATATTTTTATTGAAGTTTCAAAACTGTTAATACGTATGCAGTAAACAAAATTTATTACAGTTTATTACAAAATTTATTTCATGGCCATTTGATTACTCTTAGAAATAGTAATATTTAGGCTTAAATTGTTAGTTGATTAGTTGAATTTCAATGTTAATTTAGTATTCTAACTCCCAAAATGCATTGAAACTCCTTTTGTGCACTTCTTACAGGAATTGGAGCTTAAACTAAGCAAACGGGCAATCTTGAGGATGACCGATCGATCGCCCGATCGAACGGTCCACAGAACGTTCGATCAGCCGATTGATCAGTGATCTTGCGATCGATCAGTGATTCTCTGTTCGACCTTCTGCAGCAAACTTCAGAGAAGTCGTTTTTCCGATCGATCGGTCGTTCAATCGGTGACGTCGGAATTCCCTCAACAGACTACACAGAAGCAAACTTCAGAGGGGTCATTTTTCCGATCGATCAGGCGTTCGATCGCCTGGACTGTTCGAATGGCCGATCAATCGGTCGCCTACCAATCGATCAGTGTGTACAGACTCTGTTTTTCTGCAGGGTATAAAAGCTGTGTATATGGGACAAAAGGCATTCTAGGTCATTTTCTGCAGAAACTGGACAGAGGAGAAGCTCCAAAAAGGGAATTTTTGTTATCTTGTAAGGTTTTTAGTTAGATTTACTTTTAATGCTTTGTATTTAATGTCATTTATTGCTTTTGGATCATTGTAAATGAATGCTTGATATATATATGAAGTGAATGATTCTCTACTCTTTTAAGCCATTTTCTCTCATTTTCTTGCCACTTTCCCTCACTTTCTTAGTAACCAAACACTAGTTCTATATAGTTTAATAGTAGATTTGTCTTCTTTTATGCTCTTTGACATGGATTCTATTAGCTAAATATCCATTGGATGTGGTTGTGAAGATCCACCAACGATCTTCAAAGGTTTGAAAATGGGTTGTATGAACTTTAAAGTCATATCCTCAAAATTATATGGTTTCATTTGATTTAGCATGAGATTTATTAGAAAAATTTAGATTCATAACCCTTTGGCAATATTTATGCACAAATCAATGTTTGGTATAGGTATTGCACATGTTTAAGGTTTGATTCTAGGGTGCCAATTATAGATTCCCTCTTTATACTCAATCAAACAAAAACCCACATTTTTATAGTCGACATTTTTCGAATCAAGAATTCAAGGTGTGATTTTTTATTTGAGTTATAAACCTCTCATTGGAAACCCGTGTTGTGAATTGGTGGATCAAAACAACCATGTCCAAGCCTTTCTTCTAAATTGCATAAAACTAGCTTTTGTTGTCCTTATTAGTCATTAAATTATTGCATGAAGCATTGAACCACCATCATCTCAAAACGAACATATTTTCGGTCTCTTTTATGTTAGGAAAAGATAAGAATTTTCATTTGCAATCCATTAAGATAAGTACCCGTGCTAGTTGAGCTTTGTTGCTATATTTGCAGAATTCCCTTGGGAGAAAACGACACCTGATCCTCCGGTTTTTACTACAAGCGCGACCTCCATACTCTTGCGGAGTGACTCCAGTTGAAGCACATCTGGAGGCATACTAAGTTTTGGCGCCGTTGCCGGGGAATTCATAGGTAAAAGCTACACCGGACGAAAGCTAAGGATTGCGGAAGAAAATTGAAAAAAAAAAAAAAAGAGCAAGCAAAAAGAAAAAAAAAACACAAAAAGGGTGGATTTCATCACCACCCCCGAGGGAAGCATCTACAGGCTACGGGCCCCGATACACTCTCATTTCCCTTAAGGTGTTTTATTTTTAGGACTATTTTTTTTATTTCTTCTTTTCTCTAGTTTCTTTTGTTTGATATAGTATAATTGCATTGCATTTTTGTTAGGAAATTATCCCTCTTCGGGAGTATTTAGTGGAGCCAGGATAGTGTGTGAAAGTTTCAAATTGGTGGTACGCTTATTGTATGTGGAGATTGGAGGTACGGAGTTGAATTGAGAAAAAGCCGTTGTCCGGCCTAGGGAATTGTGTATGATGTGCTGAACGACCCTATCGGTCCAACCTTATGTGTGCATTCATTCTTGCATGTCATATTTCACGAGGGACGAACATCATCGCCTTGTGAGGATTGAGAGCATTGAGAGCACAAGCACATCTTCACCAACACCTAGCTTACCATTAGTGGTCGACCTAGGTTTCATTTCAATGGCAAATCAAAATGAACCCGGCTTACCTAACATTCAACCTTTGCATCCAAATGTCCAAATCAACCCGGAAGGTCATGAGGAGTTTGAAAGAGGGAGCCACTATGGCGACGTGGCAGCCCCCCCTATACGGACTCTCCGGGACTACCTAAACCCACCAAGGCAAGCACCAACATCATGCATTGTTTTCCCGCCCCATCACAACACTCTAAGCATTAGGTCGAGAATGATGCAAATGTTGCCTCAATTCCATGGGATGGATTCGGAACAACCCTACATTTTTCTTAAGAAATTTGAGGATGCTTGTTCAATTGTTATGGACAACTCATGTCCAAGGGAAGTATTTTTGTTGAAACTCTTCTCATTTTGTTTGAAGGACAAAGCTAAGCTTTGGTTCAATTCCTTGCGACCCATGTCCATCCATTCTTGGGCTACTCTCCAATGGGAATTTTTGAGCAAATTTTTCCCCGAAAATCGAACCGAGGCCATTCGAAGGCAAATTTCACAATTTTCTGCTTTGTTGGGGGAAACTTTTTTTCAATGTTGGGAGAGGTTCAAAGACCTCTTAAATTCTTGCCCCCATCACGGTTTCGCCGATTGGCACGTCATCAACACATTTTATTCTTCTTTGACACCCCAACTCAAGCAATTTGTCGAGTCTATGTGTGCGAGGACGTTTTTTGATAAGCAACCCCATGAGGCATACGATTATTTTGATAATTTGGCAAATAAGGCTAGAGATTGGGCACTTACCGGGACGCAAAATCCAGAGGGTTGCTCAATCCAACAAGGGGTGGGAAGATATCAACTCAAGGAAGTTGATGATGTCAATGCTAGGGTGGCTACCTTGGCAAGAAAATTAGAGGCTCTTGAGGTGAAAAAAGTTCAATCGGTAGAGAGTGAGGAGATGAAAGAAGTATGTTGTCTTGTGTGTGAAACCTCGAATCATACCACCGCTTCATGCCCAATCATTCCGGGTGTGAAGGAGGCTTTGCATGGCCAAGTTAACGCAATTGGCCAATATTCAAGATGAGGGGGTAACCCCTATTCAAACACATACAACTTGTGATGGAGAGATCATCCCAACTTTGGGTGGAGGAACAATGAAGGGACTTCAAACTCCCACAACTACCAAGGAGGGTATCAAAACCCTCAATCATACCAAGCACCTCCACCCCCACAAGCACTCCCACCACAGCATCCACCTCCACAAGCACTCCCACCGCAACATCCACCTCCACCTTACCAACAAGCACCCGTGACCCAATTCCAAAATCAACCAAGGCCATACTAACCCCTCCATAGGAAGCCCATAGAGGACAATGTTTACCAACTTGCCAATGATATGAGGGGGGTTAGTTCAAGGGTTGATAAACAAGAGAAGGTGTTAGACCAACACTATAGGTTACTTGAGGACATCCAAGAGCAAATGTCCACATTGACACAAGCTTTGATCCAAAATGTCCCGGGAAGATTCCCGGCTCAACCTCAACCTAACCCGGCGGTTAGGCAAGTGCACATAACCGAGGGTAAGAGTGACCCTAGTACGAGTCATGACCAAGTGCAAGCCATAACCACCTTTAGGAGTGGCAAGACCATTGATAAAACTATCCCACCTCGGGATAAGACTTCTAGGAAGAGTGTTGGCCAAGAAGAGAAAGAAAAAGAGAAAGAGGAAAAAGAGCCGAGAGAAGGGGGGGGGGGGAAACTTAGCCAATCCCATCGAGATTTTGAGTGAAAGTGAGAGGGATAAGAGAAGGGACATAGTCAAACATGCTCCCTTCCTGCAAAGGTTGACCAAACCAAAAAATGAACTTCTAAATGCGGAAATTTATGAAGTGTTCAAACAAGTAATGGTCAACATCCCTATCCTTGACGCAATCAAGCAAATACCTTCTTATGCACAGTTCTTAAGGGACTTATGCACTTTTAAGCGAAGGTTGCATGTCAAGGAAACCGCCATGATGAACGAAAATCAAAGTGCGATTTTGCAATGTAAAACTATGCCAAAATTCAAGGACCTCGGATGTCCTACTATTTCTTGTACCATTGGGAATACCAAGATCGATCGTGCCTTGTTAGACTTAAGGTCTAGTGTCAACCTTTTACCCTTTTCAGTGTATAAGGAACTTGGCCTAGAAGAGTTGAGCCCTACTCGTGTTACCTTGCAATTGGCGGATCGTTCTATAAAGGTTCCAAGAGATACCATCGAGGATGTTTTCATCCAAGTTGATAACTTTTGCTTCCCGGTCGATTTCATTGTCCTAGACACCCAACCTGTTGAGAGTTGTATAGCTCACAACCAAATTCCTATAATCTTAGGACGCCCTTTCCTAGCTACTTCCAATGCCATCATACATTATAAGAATGGGTTAGTGAAATTGTCTTTTGGCAACACCACCTTCGAGCTTAACATCATTTCGGTTGCCAAACAAAATGGGGAATGTGAGGATATCCGGGAGGTAGACATCATAGAGAGCATAGTTCAAGAACACTTTGATCGGGAGATTTTTGAGGACCCTTTGGAGAGGGCATTAGTGAGAGGTGAACCGCATGCTTCACTTTATAGTGAGGGCATGGCGTCAAGTGAATTGTCTCATTTAGAGGGTGAGAAAGAGGAGTGTTTACATGTGGGTCAATGGACCCCTTCTTTTGAACCCCTCCACCCTAGTGCCGAGAAACCAATTCCTTCGGAGGAGAAGCCTCCCATTCCTGAGAGGAAGCCTTTGCCTTCCAATTTAAAGTATGCATTTTTAGGGGATGGGGAGTCGTACCCGGTTGTGATTTCCTCTAGCTTGTCTGGGAGTCAAGAGGAAGGGTTGATAACATTGCTTAAGAAACATAGAAAAGCCCTAGGATGGACTATCCCCGACCTTCATGGGATTAGTCCTCTCGTGTGCACTCACCCCATTTTTTTAAAAGAGGAGGCTAAATCCATTCGTCAAATGCAAAGGTGATTGAATCCCAATATGAAGGAAGTGGTTAAAGGAGAGGTTTTAAAATTGCTAGATGCGGGTATTATTTATCCCATCTCCGATTCGAAATGGGTTAGTCCAACCCAAGTGGTGCTTAAGAAATCGAGTGTCACGGTGATAAGAAATGACAACAATAAGTTAGTGCCAACCCGTGTGCAAACCGGGTGGCGAATGTGCATTGATTATCGCCGCCTCAATAATGTGACCCGAAAGGACCACTTCCCTTTACCCTTCCTTGATCAAGTCCTAGAAAGGGTGTCCGGTAAGGCTTTCTATTATTTTTTAGATGGATATTCGGGGTACAATCAAATTGATGTAGCCCTTGAGAATCAAGCCAAGACAACATTCACTCGTCCCTTTGGCACATATGCTTATAAACGTATGCCCTTCGGGCTATGTAATGCACCGGCGACATTTCAAAGGTGCATGATGAGCATATTTAGCAACATGATTGAGCAAATTGTCGAAATCTTCATGGATGATTTTTTCGTCTATGGGGATACTTATGAAGGTTGTCTTGGTAATTTAAGAAACGTTTTGATGAGATGTGAGGAGAGTAACCTTGTGCTCAATTGGGAAAAATGCCATTTTATGGTTACAAGTGGTATAGTTTAGGGTCATATTGTGTCGGCCGAAGGGCTTGAAGTAGATAAAGCAAAAATTGAACTCATTCAAAAATTGCCCGCCCCAATGTGTGTGAAGGAGGTTAGATCATTTCTTGGGCATGTTGGTTTCTATTGGCGTTTCATTGAGGGTTTTAGTGCAATCTCTAGGCCCATGTGTCATCTTTTGTCCCAAGATGTTCCCTTTAAGTGGACATCTTCTTGTCAACAAGCTTTTGACAAGTTGAAGGGACTTTTGACCACCGCCCCAATCATTCGAGCACCCAATTGGTCTCTTCCTTTTGAGCTAATGTGTGATGCTAGCAACTATGCAGTGGGGGTTGTCCTAAGACAAAGAGTTGATAAGAAGCCATATGTCATTTATTATGCTTCTAGAACTCTCAATGAAACTCAAATCAACTATACCACAACCAAGAAGGAACTCTTTGTGATGGTTTTTGCACTAGATAAATTTAGGTCTTATTTGATTGGGTCATTGGTCATCATCTACACTAACCACGCGGCCCTAAAATATCTCCTCACAAAACCCGATGCAAAACCGCACCTCATTCAATGGATACTTTTGCTTCAAGAATTCCATATTGAAATGCGTGATAAAAAAGGGGTTGAAAATGTAGTTGCGGACCACTTATCTCGGCTCCCCTTAAATGGGCGAGCCATTGACCCAACCCCTATCAAGGAGCACTTCCCGGATGAGCATCTCATGCATGTGAGTGCCGTTGAGCAAGTTTCAAACCCTTGGTTTGCGGACATTGCGAACTTCCTTGTCACCGGTGAGATTCCTTCCACATGGTCATCCATTGACAAGCGTAAATTCTTCCGGAATGTGCACTATTTTTCGTGGGATGATCCTCACTTGTTTAAGTATTGTCCAAACCAAATCATTCGCCAGTGTGTCCCAAATCATGAATTCCAACAAGTGATAGAGTTTTGTCACTCTCATGCTTGTGGAGGACACTTCTCCTCCAAGAAGACCACGGCCAAAATTTTACAATGTGGGCTTTATTGGCCGACCATATTCAAGGATGTACATACTTTTTGTCTAGCTTGCGATAGGTGCCAACGGTTAGGAACACTTTCTAAGAAGCACATGATGCCTCTTCACCCCATCATTATTTTGAAAATATTTGATTTTTGGGGGATCGATTTCATGGGACCGTTTCCTAACTCGTGTGGGTACCTTTTTTTTCTTGTTGCGGTAGATTATGTCTCTAAATGGGTGGAAGCAATTGCCAACCGAAGCAATGACCACCAAGTGGTCTTGCGATTTTTGAAAGAGAACATTTTTTGTAGGTATGGCATGCCTCGTGCCATGATAAGTGATGGCGGTTCACATTTTTGTAACAAGTCCTTTGCGTCTTTAATGCATAAGTATGGTGTGGTCCATAAGGTTGGATTACCATACCATCCTCAAATGCAAGGGCAAGTAGAGTTGGTCAATCGAGAAATCAAGCGCATTCTTGAGAAAACCGTCAATCCAAATCGGAAAGATTGGTCTCTTAGATTGACCGATGGGTTATGGGCATACCGCACGGGTTATAAAACCATTCTTGGCGCATCACCCTATAGACTTGTGTACGGGAAGGCCTGTCATCTTCCTGTCGAAATTGAGCATAAAGCATATTGGGCGATTCGTCAATGTAATGAGGATATTGATGTTGCGGGTACCCACCGAAAACTCTAACTCAATGAGTTAGATGAACTCCGCAATGATGCATTTGAAAATGCAAAAATTACTAATGCCCGGATGAAACACTTTCATGACCAACATATCATTCGAAAAACTTTCAAAGTTGGCCAAAAAGTGTTATTGTATGATTCACGCTTGCATCTATTTTCGGGCAAATTGCGGAGTAAGTGGACCAGGCCATACCTTGTTAAAGAAGTTTTTCCCCATGGAGCCATTGAGGTGCAAAATCTCACGAATGGCTCGGCATTTAAGGTGAATGGTCAACAGCTAAAGCCGTATTTTGAGTCGTTCCGAGGGGAGTTAGATTGTGTGAATCTCATTGATACACCGTCCTTTTAGTGACATTAGATTATCGTGTTTTATAGTTTAGGAGTAGTTCTTTTGTTTTCTTTTTTATAGGTTTCTTTCTCTTTTCTTTTTGGTAGTTAGTTGTGTATATTTCTATTCCTGAGCGTCCCACCCACCCCGTTGTTCTTTTTCTCGTCCATTTTCCTCATGCCTTGAGGTCATGGCATGATTCCAGTTGGGGGGGGGGGGGGGCACCATTGTTATGTTGTTGTGGAAGTTTCTGAGAATTTTTGCAGAACTTCAGAGAGGTTGTATTCGCAATCGATCGGTGGGCCAAACCGATCGATCGGTGGGCCAAATCGATCGATCGTGTACGTTGAGATCGATCGGGCGATCGAACGGTGAAGACTAGTGATCGATCGGGCTTATTACCGCACCGATCAAAAGGGAGCGGTATCGATCGATCGGCCGTTCGATCGGTGGCGCTCTATTTCGATCGGTCCGCGAGGCGATCGATCGGTTTAAGAGCCGATCAATCGGTGACAGGGCTGTCTATAAAAACCCACTGTTTCACTGTTCATTCTCATTTCACTCGCGAGTAATTGAGAGTTTCGAGAGTCTGTTTATATATCGGAACAACGAGGCCCTGCCAGCTCACTTTGGTGGACTTTGCCTCGCCTCTTCACTGTTTTCTACGCTTTGAGAGGTATTCCTTCCGCCGATCTTTGTTCATTATTTTTATTTCCAGCTGTACTTAGCTAGTTAGAGGGCTATGGTCGAGACTAGGAGTACTGAGGGTGCAGCTGGGGCGGGGACCTCTCAGACTTTGGCTCAGTTTCAACGGCTCCAGCATGAGCATGCTAGGAGGGAGAGAGAGGGAGAGTTTGATACTACTCGCTTCTGGGGGAAAGATCAGAAGCGAGAGTTTGGACGGGTGTGGAGCGCCCGTAAAGTAGCAGTGGAGAGGCGTTGGACTGTGAGTCAGTTTGATGCTGAGCCATATGGTTGGCTCCAGCCTTTGACCGATCGCTAGTGGTTGGGGTTAACTTCCTTTAGAGGCCAGTACTTAGCCACTCTCGTGGCAAAGTTCATGGCCAACATTTCATCGGATCCTGTTGGTAGTAACAGGCATATTATTCGCTCTTGGGTTCGGGGTAGGGATGTTGTTATCACCCTGGATTCCTTTGCTGAGCAGTTTGGTATACCGAGGGTTGCTGACCCTCAGTTCTCTTATGATGGGGAGCATCCACCATCTTATGACAAGATGTGCGTCGAGATTTTAGCACCGGGAGAGTCCTGGACCGCTTCACAGATCAGGATTAGGCAGCTTGCCCCCAGATATCACCCACTGTTTCTTTGGACATGCTATTCGATTTTTCCACTAGGGAGGACGGTGGAGTGTAGTAGGATGCGGGGGCAGTTGATGTGGGCTATTGGCATGGGCAGGACTATTGACTTGCCCCACTTCATGTATATGGCATTGTAGGCCGCGACCCAGGTTGCTACTCCCCAATCCAGCATTCCCTTTGGTTGCTTTTTGACAGCGAGGATTAGGGCGGCTGGGGTTAGTGTTGCAGATGTTGTGCTGCTTTCCTCTTCGACAGACATAGACTGGAAGACCGAGAAGAGGGCGGCAGGGCAGTTGGCGAAGAAAGGGGGGTCAGTAGTAACCTTCTCAAACTCAAGAAGAGACCCAGTCAGGGGAGCAGTGGCAAGATCAGGCCGAGCAGCAAGCTTAGGCTCAGGCTCAGGAGGAGCCAGCTCAGGGGCGTTACTTCAGACTTTGGCAGCCATCCAGGAGCAGCTGACCACTCAACAGGCAGAGCGCCAACAATGGCAGGCCGACATTATGGCTAGATTAGATATCCAGGACATTGCCATTGCTGCACTTCAGGGTCAGCTGACTGACATTCAGCAGCAGCAACAGACACAGTCCACTCGACTCTAGGAGATTATCCAGCACCTTGGACAGCCTCCTCCAGATGATGATAAGGACTTCTTTTCGGATCTCCAGTTAGATTAGATGCATTGTGCACTTCATAGTACTTCATTTCATATGATGTATCTAAATCTTTTTTATTATAGTGGATGTATTTATTTTTGAGCTGTTTGTATGGTGATCTTTCCTATTGTGGCATATCCCTTTTTGTATACATTTATTGTATTCTTTTGTCTATTCCGGGTATATTTTGGCATTTCCGTTACAGGTATACTTTTTGATTGATATCCATATCGCATGTATTGTTCCGACCGAGGTAATGGGTATTATATGGTATTCATATCGCTCTTTTCTATAACTTGACACCTTAACTATGCCCTTAATTGTTGATATCATTTCTTTTTGGATTTTTTTGTGATGGAGGTGTCAAGGTTGTTTCAAACAAGTACCATACCATGTTTTTGACTAAATTTGAGTTGATGATTAACCCACTTTAGAGATTATGATACATTGCAAGTTTTTGGCATAAAATCATTATAAGAGACAATTCACATTGTTGCGCACTAACATGTTATGTGATGCCTTGTGTTTAATTCTAATGCATGTATGTCCTTATAAGGTGGAAATTTTTACCATGTGAGCTTTAGAGCCTATTTATCGCCTTTGAAGAGTGAATCACATTTATTCAAGATTATTTTTATTGATCCTCATTCATTGAATAGCTTCATTATATTTGATTTTGATTTACATGTTCGAGTGTTAGATAGATTTATTGACCCCTTATACACTTTTGAAATTTTGATTTGTTGTATTCTTCGGATTCTAAACGCATAGGCCATTTCATTCCATTGACCCATTTCATGTGTATCTTTCTTCTTCTTAACGTTTATATGCATGTGCATAAGTTTAAAATTTGTCAATGCTAATAGATGCATTGCTCTTATATTTGTAAAGTGGAAGTGTATGGAGTTGAAGAGTGAAGAAAAATATATATATATATATATATAGAGAAAGGGGATGAAAAGGTGTATCAAAAAAAAAAAAAAAAGAATCAAATACAAAAGAAGTGAGTTGAAGGAAGATTGCAAAAGTGATTCAAAAGATTGGAAGTGCTGAAGTGAATATCATTGATCATCATGTGTAATGCGCATGCATATGTTAAAACCTTTTATCACCTTTTATCCTCTTACATGGCTCTTCTTTCATTCATCACCCTTATAATCTTGATATCTGAAGATACATAAATTTTTAATTCAATTGTGTATAAGGCATTAATGTCAATTTTCTAGATTATGCTTAAGCTGTGAATATTCCTTTATGAAGCTATACCAAGTCGATACACTTACAATTTATTTGTTTTTGGTTGCGAAATTGCTTTACTTGCATGATTTATACATTTACTCATTAAAAGAGCTTTTCATTAAGGGACCATGAGTGTTCATGTTCAAAGTTGAGTGTATGCCTTGTGAGACTTGGATCGAAGCATCAAGGACGTAATTGTACGAGTTTTGAATCATCAGTGTCATATGCCATTGGTAGTGCGCGTAAATGTGTTTTATTTCTTCCATGCTTTATGCCTTTATCTTACGATGTTTCACAACATAGGTGGATGGAGATTTGACTTGAATTAGGTTGATACATGTGTATATTTTTGTTTTTCCTCTCATACTTTGATAAGGACTATCAAAGGTTTAGTTGGGGGGTGTTGATTACTCTTAGAAATAGTAATCTTTAGGCTTAAATTGTTAGTTGATTAGTTGAATTTCAGTGTTAATTTAGTATTCTAACTCCCAAAATGCATTGAAACTCCTTTTATGCACTTCTTACAGGAATTGGAGCTTAAACTAAGGCAAATGGGCAATCTTGAGGATGACCGATCGATCGCCCGATCGAACGGTCCACGGAACGTTCGATCGGCCGATCGATCGGTGATATTGTGATCGATCGGTGATTCTCTATTCGACCTTTTGCAGCAAACTTCAGAGAGGTCGTTTTTCTAATCGATTGGTCGTTCGATCGATGACGTCGGAATTCCCTCAACAGACTACACAGAAGCAAACTTTAGAGGGGTCGTTTTTCCGATCGATCGGGCGTTCGATCACCTGGACCGTTCGATCGGCCGATTGATCGGTCGCCTACCGATCGATCGGTGTGTACAAACTCTATTTTTTTGCAGAGTATAAAAGCTGTGTATACGGGACAAAAGGCATTCTAGGTCATTTTCTACAGAAACTGGATAGAGGAGAAGCTCCAAAAAGAGGATTTTTGTTATCTTATAAGGTTTTTAGTTAGATTTACTTTTAATGCTTTGTATTTAATGTCATTCATTACTTTTAGATCATTGTAAATGAATGCTTGATATATATATGAAGTGAATGATTCTCTACTCTTTCAAGCCATTTTCTCTCATTTTCTTGCCACTTTCCCTCACTTTCTTAGTAACCAAACACTAGTTCTATATAGTTTAATGGTAGATTTGTCTTCTTTTATGCTCTTTGACATGGATTCTAGTAGCTAAATATCCCTTGGATGTGGTTGTGAAGATCCACCAACGATCTTCAAAGGGTTGAAAATAGGTTTTATGAACTTTAAAGTCATATCCTCAAAATTATATGGTTTCATTTGATTTAGCATGAGATTTATTGGAAAAACTTAGATTCATAACCCTTTGGCAATATTTATGCACAAATCAATGTTTGGTATAGGTATTGCACATGTTTAAGGTTTGATTCTAGGGTGCCAATTATAGATTCCCTCTTTATGCTCAATCAAACAAAAACCCACATTTTTATAGTCGACATTTTCCGAATCAAGAATCCAAGGTGTGATTCTTGATTTGAGTTATAAACCTCTCATTGGAAACCCTTGTTGTGAATTGGTGAATCGAAACAACCATGTCCAAGCCTTTCTTCTAAATTGCATAAAACTAGTTTTTGTTGTCTTTATTAGTCATTAAATTATTGCATGAAGCATTAAACCACCATCATCTCAAAACCAACATATTTTCGGTCTCTTTTATGTTAGGAAAAGATAAGAATTTTCATTTGCAATCCATTAAGATAAGTACCCGTGCTAGTTGAGCTTTGTTGCTATATTTGCAGAATTCCCTCGGGAAAGAACGACACCAGATCCTGCAGTTTTTACTATAAGCGCGACCTCCGTACTTTTGCGGAGTGACTCCAATTGAAGCACATCTAGAGGCGTACCACCATTGGATTTTTTATTAAACATTTTATTATAGACTTTATTGGCCTTGGGCCGTTACAGATTTTGGAGCCTATATATATAAATATATATGAGGCCCATATATTTGTGTGAGATTGGACTAGGGGTGCACAAAAGAATTGAAAAATTTAAAAACCGAACCAACCCGACCTCTCTGAGTCAGTTTGGTTCAAGTCTATCAAAAATTTGGTTCAATTCTAGGTTTAAACAAGGCCGACTTGATTATTTCGGTTCAGTTCTTAGGTTCACATTTTATGGACCCGAACCAACCCGAGAACTGAACCAAATCAAATCGACCCAATTTGAGAACTGAACCGAGACCCAATATTATATTTATCAAAAAAAAGTTTACATATATTCTATATATGCCTTTAAATCATAGTTATTTAAACTTAATTATTATTAATTTATGTTTGTGTATTGTTTTATTATTATTTTTAAAAAATTAGGATACAAGATTAATCTTATTTTTAAATTTTTTATTAAAACAATTATGTTTTGAACAATAAAAGCAAACTCAACCCGAACTAACCCAATATTGACCTGATCCAACCCAAGATACGGAATATAATTGAACAAACCCGAGCTAACTCGGGTTGATTCGGTTCGGTTCTGAATCTAAAATTTAGAACCGATCAAGATCGGGTCAGTTCTTGGTCTAGCACAGACCTGACCCAATCCAACTAATGCATACACCTAGATTGGAGATATATAGAGAATATGTCACACATATTCAGAAGCTCTTCTATTATTAATTTGCAGCTTGGGTGATTTTTATTTTCCAGACAAACGTGACTCCTAAAGAGAAAGATTGTGAGGAATCAGATTAAGTCTTAGAGCAGTTGATGTTCACTTGAACCTTCAAATTCACATCAAAATTTGCAATTGCTTTAAAAGAATTATATCACGCTTCACGATTCTTACAAGCCCGTTTTTTTGTTTTTTTCTTATTGTATTTTATTGGTCATCAAATTATTTTTTGTTAGGATTTAATTTGATTTATTTATAAACCATGTTTTATTTCTTTAATTAAAATAACATGTTATATTTTTTGCAAATCTTCTAACATTTGGTCCCAACTCCAAGGGTTGACATCGTTTTTTCAAATGACAATAGATCAGAGATTGAATTCAGAAGTCAAGATCAAAGAGGTAATTGTCGTGGCCAGTGGTAGTATTGGATGGTGGGGTAGAAGGCGAAAACTTGAAAATAAAAAATAAAAAACAAAAAGGAAAAAACACTTTTTTATGTTTTTAAATTTGTTCCAATTTTTTGTTTTCTATTTTTAAAATTTTGAAACAAAAATTAAAAACAGTTACCAAACAGGTAAGATTATAATGCTTTCTTTTTTGTTTCTTATTTTACTATATATATTTACACATGATATGTAGATATATATGGATGGAGATTTTACGCAGAGAAGAAAGCTCGGGTGTAAGATGGATAAAGGGATGGCAAACATCTGTTCATGCTTGACCTCTTTGACAAAATGAATCGCTCTCTCTTTCTCTCTTCATTGACATGCTTTATAGTTTGTAATACTAGACTAGTGCAGCGGACCTAACTAGATTTTTGTTGAGTCAGTTAAGGTAAAAATAAATAAATTAATTAATTTTAGAAAGTTAAAAAGTAAAATTTTTAAATTTTGAAGGGTTAATATAATATTTTTATTTTATATATAAAAAAAGCTATAGAACATAATAGATTAAAGTCTTGCCAAAGTCCTCGCACTTGTAAGGTGAGAACACAGAATTTTTTGGCCTTCCGAGAGTGTGTGGGCATGTCATTTGCCTTTTGAGGTAGAACTTGTCATTTAATATTTGTCCTATTGATTTTTATGATTTGCCGGCATGGACTTTCTTAAAAATGCTGAAACCAATTCTTTTCGTCTTTCTTGGACAGGATTGTTCTAGTCAACTTGCACACACCTCAATTAATTTCTTCTGGGTCCAGTTAAAGGCAAATCATTCTGTCGAAACTAAAATATTCATAAGAGTTTGATTCTTTATAACCAACTGTTGCACTTAGCAAAGTCGAACTCTTGATTTCTCAAAGAGAGACCAAAAGCCTTAGCCAACTAGGCTCACTCAGTTGATAGCCAAAATATTTTCTTATCCTTGCTCTAATCATATCATACACTTTCTTTGGTAATCAATTAGCGACCACATGAATTGTATCTCTACCTTAATTCATTTAATCAATTAGTTAGTTGTTGGCAGTAAATTATAGAAGAAATAATAATTTTGTCCTTCTAACTTTGCCTTAAATTATAATGTTATTCTTAAACTTTTATTTCTTCTATTTACGTTTTCTAACTTTTAAAAACTAGTCAATGTAGTCTAAGAATTTTTATATGTGAGGGCAAATTATATTTCGTTCCCTTAACAATGATTTAATATTACTTTTACCTGCTTTATAAAAGTACATTCTCACCTTCAAACTATTACAATTTAAGCTTGTGTAAACACTGTTAACGTAAAAAATAAATTGACACGTGATTTTTAAGATATGATATATAAATATTGTTTTAGTTTTGACCAAACAATTTGAGTTTTAAAGTCTCGTTTAGTTGTGGTATTAGTTTTGTTTTATGATTTTGTTCCCTAAAAATTGTTGATATTGCGTTTGATAAATTGTTTTTAGGAAATATTTTGGAAATGATTTTAGAATCTGGGACTTCCTTGAGTGGTCTTTGCTCAGGAACTGGATGAAGGATTGGCTTCGGTACGTCCATTGGTACTGGAGTGCTTCGAATTTATCGGATGTTTACTTAAGTGACTTCTTTTCTCCATAAATCTATGAGAAATCTTATCAAATTATAAAAATGTAATTACAAGTTTTTAATTTTGTATTTGTTAGCATTAAAATAATTACAAATAGTTTTAATTAATTTACTTTTAATCTTATTAAATTGTATTAAGCATTTTGTAGGCTTTTAGATAAAAGAAAGAGCAAACCCATATAGAAGAAATGAGTCTTCATTGATTGGAGCCCACCTACATGGACAAACATCTAGTTTCCAACAACTCCACCAAAACAAGTAAGGCATGATTTTGCTTTTGGATAAAAGAAGGCAATTAACATGGTAATTGATATGGAAATAAAACAATTGACATGGAAAGAAGGCAACTCAAATAGAAAGAAGGTAACTCATATATCAATTGACACTAATAGAAAAGAGGGTATTTGTGACGGAATCTTTTTACGAAGGCTAAAATGCCGTCACAAAAGCTATTATTTGTGACGGCATTGACCTCGACCCAAAAGCCGCTTTTACGTCATCTCAATTGTGATGACAACTAATGCAGTCGCTAAAAAGTTAACAATACGACGTCGTTTTAAAATAGTTAAACGCGTCGCCACTTTACGACGCCATATTTGCGACGGCAATATGCCGTCACAAAAGCCATTACTAAAATGGCGTTGTTTTGTGTTTAAATGACGTAGTTTTTGTCCCAAATTAATTTTTTCCTTTTTTTCTTCTTTTTCCCTCTAACCCTAGGATCGATCTCTCATTCACTGTCGTGGCTTAATTTATCTCTCCCTCTGTCAGCCTTCACTGTCGTGCCTCTTCCTTCACTATCGCACCGCTTTCCGTTGATTACCAAGTATGCTTCTCTCTCTCTCTTGCCAGATGTCGTGCTCTGATTTTTGACCAAGCCCCTTTGGCTCGGGAAAAAGCACAATACTCTCTCATTAGAACTCATCGTCCTAAAAGGACAAATGCAACTATGTTTGAACTATAAATTAATTTAAATAAGGGCTTTTGAAAAAAATTTGAAGTCACCACCTAACATAGTTAAAGATGTGTTAGGTTACCTAAAACTAAGTATAATCCGAAGACTAAACTTAGATTTTTTAAAATTATTTTGAAAATGTCCTTCTTAAGAAGGTTTTTTTGAAAAAAAAGTTTTTTAGCAACCTTTTGAAATGTTTTAAAACCCTTTTGAAAACATGACTCTGGATTGGTCTTTGAAACTAGAAATCTATGGTCTGAGGATTGGTTACGTGTAGGAAATACATCATAAGATAATCACCCTACTCTGCCGTTTCGATACCTACATGTCTAATCATCCTTGGTTCACTTACTTGAATAGCCGGTTACTGATATCCACTTAATATCCACTTTAGAATTTTGAAAAATGGGTTTGGTCATCACTTTTTGGATGAATGATGCATAATGCATTTTTTGAAAAAGTTGTTTGAAAATATGAAAGCTTTGAAGGGAATTGAGATAGAAATCTTGAATTGACAGAAACTTTTGAAAAGGAAACTCAAGTTAAAATAAAGGTTATGACCGCACCATTTTAGGTTGCCTATTGTCGCGCTCAGATTTTTTGCACTCGAGTAATACACACACAAGCGGGAAAAACACTGTACTCTCTCGTTAAAACTCACCTTCCTAGAAGAATGAGTGCGACTAGGTTTGAATTGAAAATTGATTTGAATAAAGGGCTTTTGGAAAACATTTGGAGTCGCCACCTAACTTGATTAAGGTGAGTTAGGTTACCTAAAAACTAAGCATAATTCAAAAACTACACTTACGGTTTTGGAAAATGGTTTTGAAAATACCTCCTCAATAGAGAGTTTTTAAGAAAACAGGTTATTTAGCAACTTTTGGAAAATATGTAAGCCCTTTTTTGAAAATAACTCTATTTCGGTCTTTGAAAACAGTGATCCTACCTTCGGAGGTTGGTTACGTGTAAGGAAGACGCACTAAGCCATCACCCTACTATGCCATTGCGGTACCTACATGTCTATTTACCTTAGATTCACTTATGAGAGTCTTTAACTAACAAATGACCAATCCTATCCACTTTAAAAAAAAGAATGTTTAAAAGACATGATGCATGATATGCAAGAAAAGAAAAAAGAATTGAAAATTAGATTTAGAAAGAAATTGATTTGATTTGAAAATGAAGAATTTGATTTGATTTTAGAAGAGAGATTTGAAAGGATAGATTTGAAATTGGAAATAGAAATTTGGAATTGGAAGTTTGAAAATAGATTGGAGATTTGGAAAGATTTTGTGGAAATAGAAACTTGAAAAATGTTGTGACCGCACCCATGAAAGTTGCCTACGTATCCTTTTGGAGGAATCAGGTCAGTCGTAGTTTGGACAAGAGTCCGATAGAAGATAGAAGAGTTGATTTGGAAAAGAGTTGGAGTTGGAATTGAATTGGAATTGGAAGAATAGGAAATTTGGACTTTGATTGGAAGATTTGAAAAGATTGGTTTTGAAAGACTTGGTTTTAGGAAACCTAGACTTAAAAACTTAGAAAAGAAGGATTGGACTTGACTTGGAAAAATTTTGGAAAAAATTTGACTCGAATGTTGGACGTGAAATATTTGGAAAGATTGGATTTAGAAAACGTTCGAATTAGGAAAGGTTCAAATTAGGAAAGTGTCATTTTAGGAAAGTTTCATTTTGGGAAAGTTTTGGAATTAGGAAGGTTTTGAATTTGGAATGTTTTAAAATAAGGAAGTTTTGAATTTAGACTGTTTTGAAATAGAGAAATTTTGAAACTAAGAAAACTTTGAGTTTAGAAAGTTTTATATTTGGAAAGATTTGAAGTTTAGGAAAGTTTAAGGTTTAGAAAGTTTGGGAGTTTAGAAAGATTTGACTTAAGAAAGTTTTGAATTTAGAAAGCTTTGGATTTTGAAAGATTTGAAATTTAGAAAGTTTAAGATTTAAAAAGTTTTAGAGTTTGAATTTTAGAAAATCTTGAGATTAAGAAAGATTTAAATTTAGGAAAGATTGAAAAACCTAGAGTTGGAAAGTTAAGATTTGGAAAGGGGTAGAATTAGGAAAGGGTTGAATTAAAAAAGATGTGGAAGTTGAGTTTTAAAATTTAGGAAAGATTTTTATGTTCAAGTTTTGAAAACGTAAGATTTAGGAAAGTAGAAGATTAGGAAGGAGCTGAATTAGGAAAGATTTAGATTTGGAAGGATTGAGATTCCTATTTCCTAAAACAAGGGATTAGATTTTGTTTCTAAAAGAGAAGATTTGATTTTGTTTCCAAAAGCGGAGGATTGGATCTAGTTTTCTAAACGAGAGATTGGATTTGGTTTCCTAAAGGGAATATTTTATTTGACTTCCTAAATGGAAGATTGGATTTGACAAGGATTTGGAAGGGGAGGTTTTAGAAACCCTAGATCTGGGAAGACTATAGTTTTGATGTAGAAAATAGATTTTGGAAACCTAGGTTTTGAGGCCAAAATAGGAGATTAGAAATCATGCTTTTGGGAAGGAAAATTAGGATTTCCTAAACGTTGGCTCTAAGGTTTAACTTGGACACCAAGAAAAGATATTTTTGGAAAGTGAGTTTTTTGGAAAGGGAAATTTTTGGGAAAGAAATCCTAGAGAGGAGTTTCTAGAAAGTAAATTTTGAAAACAGAGAGTTTTTGGAAAGAAATCCCAGTGAGGAGTTTTTAGAAAGAGATTTTTGGGAAGAAATGTTTAGGAAGGAAACATAAGGAGCATCTTTGGAAAGTGGACTTTGAAGAAAACGTTTTTGGAAGGGAGCTTGTAAGAAAGACGTTTTTTTTATTTTTTTGGAAAGAAATTGTTGGAAAGGAGTTTGGAGGGAGTTTTCTAAGAAGGAAACCTAAGGAGTGTTTTTAGGAAAGGAATTTTGAAGAAAGTGTTTTGTAAAGGAATTGAAAAGGAAGTTTTGAAAATAGATTTTTGGAAGGAATTTTTTGAAAACAACTTTGGAAAGGAATTTAAAGAGAGTTTATGGAAAGCATGTTGAAAAGGAGGGTTTTAGAAAGAGAGACTTTTGAAAAGAGAGTTTTTTGAAAGTATAAAAATGTCTCACTTTCCTAAAGCGATTCTAACCATAAGAAGGCTAGAACCACTATAAGAAAGTGGTTTTGAAAACAACAAGGAGTTGAAAATATAGACCATATAGGTCACTTTAAATGTAACACTTTCCTAAAGCAATCCTAGCCATGGAAAGGCTAGAATCACCCTAGGATTGTGATTTTGAAAACAAGTTTTGAAAAAGAAGATTTTGATACAATTTTGAAAACAAGTTTAATGCAAGCTTTGAAAACGAGTTTGAAAACGATTTTTGGAAGAATGCAAGATAATGATATGCACAATGCAAATTTGGGGTTGTGAACATACAAGGTTAAAGCTTTACCATATAATCAAGGGGGCCAAACCCATGTGGTCTCCGGTTAGACTAAAAGAAAGCCCCCAACACGGTGACCCTCCAATAGTCTAATCCTACACATGGATCGAGAATCCCCTTATTTCAAGCATGAAAAGAAAGGGGGGAAGAAGATGGGGAATTAAAATAGAGAAAACCCAAGTGGGTTAGGAGGGAGAAGAGAGAGGGGGAAGCACATAAACTTAAAGAGAAAACCTACCGTATGTCTTGTTTATTTCGCTTAGCTTTACGCGCCTTGCTTTTCTTCGGTCTTTGCTTCACTTCAGTCTTCGAGGGCTTGTCTTTGATCTTCAAAGCTTCGAGTTGCATCAATCCCAATCTTCAATGGAGGGTTGGAGGCTAGTGTATAAGTGTATAGGAGTGTATATGAGTGTATAGGAGGCTAGGGTTTGTGTATGGTGGCTAGAGTTTGGAAAACCTAGAGAAGCTAGGGTTTAGGGGGGCTACGAGCTCTGTATATCGAATATTAGGGTTTTTAGACTGAGTTTGCGGACCTTTCTCACACTGGAAGATGCTCTATATTTATAGACAAAGGAATGACCTGGCGCCTGTTGTAGTGGCGCCAGGCCAAAAATGCTTCTAGCGCTACTAGGAGTGGCGCCAGCCAGTTATGAAACTTTTAAGGTCGGCAAGCAACGTATCTTTGAAAGATTTGGGCGCCTGTACTAGTGACTACCATGCAATTTTTAGCCTAGCTTCACTAGGAATGACTCCGGAAAGTCCGGGAAAGATTTAAGGGACCAGGAATGGCCCGGAAGGCTAGGAAAATGGCAAGAACACTTAGAACAGTGTCCCGGAGGTATTTGACTTAAAAAATGAAGATAGGATGTGTTGGAAGGATTGACCGGGCCATTAGGGGCAAAACGGTCAACCGGGCCGGAAAGCTGCCGAGATGGACTTGGAACGTCCTGGAAAAAGACTTGAGACATTGAAACATTATTTAGAATGCTTCCAAAGGTTGTCGGGTTGATACCCAGAGCCGGTGTGGTCGGAAAAAGCGACCGGCCCACTATGGGCAAAACGGTCATTTTGCACCGGGTTTACCGGAACTAACTCGGAATGATCCGGAAAGTAAAGGAAGGTTGATAATACTATAGAAAGAATTCTCGGGAGGTTATGTCGCGCCCAGATTTTTCGCACTCGAGGAATACTCACACAAGCGGGAAAAATGCTGTACTCTCTCGTTAGAACTCACCCTCCTAGATGAATGAGTGCGACTAGGTTTGAATTGAAAAATTGATTTGAATAAAGGGCTTTTGAAAAAAAGATTCGGAGTCGCCACCTAACTTGATTAAGGTGAGTTAGGTCACCTAAAAACTAAGCATAGTTCGAAAACTACACTTAGGGTTTTTGAAAAAACGATTTTGGAAAACATCCTCAAGAGAGGGTTTTTTAAGAAAACGGGTTGTTTGGCAACCTTTGGAAAACATTTAGCCCTTTTTAGAAAAATAACTCCTTTTGGTCTATGAAATCAGTGATCTAGGTTCGAGGTTGGTTACGTGTAGGGAAGACGCACTAAGCTATCACCCTACCCCGCCCTTTCGGTACCTACATGTCAATCTACCCTAGATTTACCTACGGGAGTCTTCGATTAGCATATATTCAATCCTATTCACTTTGAAAAACAATGTTTGAAAACTAATTTAGCATGATGCATGATATGCAAGTGCAAGATGAAAGAATTGGAAAATAGAAATTGATTTGAAAAGAAATTGATTTGATTTGAAAATAGATTTGAAGAAATAGAATTGAAATTGGAAAGTTTAAAAATTGAGAGTAGGAATTTGAAAATAGAAATTTTGAAATTTTGAGATTTGAAAAGATTTTGGAAACCGCACCCATGAGGGTGGAATTGAGAGTTTGGAAAGTGTTGTGACCGCACCTATGAAAGTTGCCTACGTATCCCTTTGGGGGAATCAGGTCAGTCGTAATTCGGACCGGAGTCCGATTGAAAATAGAAGGGTGGATTTGAAGAGAGAGATTGGATTGGAAGAAAGAGATTGAATTGAAAATGGGATTTGACTTGAGATTAGAAAAGGAGATTGGAAATTGAAATTGGAAAGATTGGACTTTGATTTGAAAAGATTGATTTTGGAAAGACTTGGTTTTGGAGAGATGGAGGTTTAGGAAACCTAGACTTAGGAAAAGCTTGACTCGACTTGGAAGGTTTAGGAGATTAGGAAAGGTTGGATTTAGGAAATGTTTGAATTAAGAAATGTTCGAATTAGAAAAGTTTCATTTTTGGAAAGTTTTGAAATTAGGAAAGTTTTAGGTTTAGGAAAGTTTTCGAAAAAGGAAAGGTTTTCAAATTAGGAAAGTCCCCAAATTCGGAAAGTTTTGAAAATCGGAAAGTTTTGAATTTAGAAATGTTTTGAAAAAGGGAAGTTTTGAATTTGGAAAGCTTTGAAAACAAGGAAGTTTTGAAAATAAGAAAAGTTTCGTTTTGGGAAAGGTTTGAAAAAGGAAAGTTTTCAACTTAGGAAGTGTTTGAATTAAGAAAGGGAAAGTTTTGAATTAAGAAAGCTTCATTTTAAGGAAGGTTTTGAAAAAGGAAAGGTTTTGAAAATAAGGAAGTTTTGAAAATAGGAAAGTTTTGAATTTGGAAAGATGTTGGAGTTTTGGAAAGTTTAGAATTTAGAAAGCTTGGAAGTTTAGAAAGATTTAACTTAAGAAAGTTTTGAATTTAGGAAACCTTGGATTTGAAAAGATTTGAAGTTTGGAAAGTTTAGGATTTAGAAAGTTTTAGAGTTTTAGAAAATCTTGAAATTAGGAAAAGCTTGAGTTTAGGAAAGGTTTGAAAATTTAGATTTGAAAAAGATTTTGGAAAAGGGTTGAATTAGGAAAGGGTTGAACTAGGAAAGATTTAAAAGTTGAGTTTTAAAGTTTAGGAAAGATTTTTATGTTCAAGTTTTGGAAACTTAAGATTTAGGAAAGTGAAAGTTTAGGAAGGATTCGAATTTAGGAAAGATTTGGATTTTGAAACTTAAGGAAAGATTTGAAGTTTAGGTTTCGGAAACTTATGGTTTAGGAAGGTATTGAATTAGGAAAGGTTTGGATTAGGAAGGGATTGGATTTAGTTTCCTAAACGGGGAGATTTGATTCGGTTTCCTAAAGGGAAGGTAGGATTTGGCTAGGATTTGGAAAGGAAAATTCTAGAAACCCCTAGATTTGGAAAATTGTTGTTTTGACGTAGAAAAGAGGTTTTGAAAACATGTATAGTTTTGATATAGAAAACAAAAGATTTTGGAAACCTAGGTTTGGGGCAAAGTTTGAAAATCATGTTTTTGGAAAGAAAGATTTTTAGGGAGTGTTTTTAGAAAGTGAATTTTGAGTAAAGAAAGTTTTGGAAAGGAGTTGAAAAAGAGAGTTTTGAAAAAGAGATTTTGAAAGGGAGTTTTTGAAATCAATTTTGAAGAGGGGAGTTTTAGGAAAGTATGTTGAAAAAAAGATTTTTAGGAAGAGATTTTTGAAGAAAGAGTTTTTAGAAGGTGTAAAAACATCTCACTTTCCTAAAGCAATTCTAATCATAAGAAGGCTAGAACCACTTTAAGAAAGCGGTTTTGAAAACAAGGTTTGAAAATATAGACCAAAAGGCCACTTTTAATATAACACTTTCCTAAAGACACCCTAGCCATGGAAAGGCTAGAATCACCCTAAGATTGTGATTTTGAAAACATGTTTTTGAGAAAGAGCTTTTGATGCAATTTTGAAAACAAGTTCGAAAACGATTTTTGAAAACAACTTTTTGAAAACGAATTTTGGAAGATGCAAGACTATGATATGCACAATGCAATTTGGGGTCGTGAACATACAAGGTTAAGGCTTCACCACATAATCAAGAGGGCCGGACACACGTGGTCTTTGGTTAGACTGGAAGAAAGCCCCCGACATGGTGACTCTCCAACAGTCTAATCCTACACATGGACCGGGAGTCCCCTTGTTTCAAGCATGCAAAGAAAAGGGGGGAAAGAGATGGGGGATTAAAATAGAGAAAACCCAAGCGGGTTGGAGAGAGAAGAGAGAGGGGGAAGTGTAGAAAATTAAATAGGGAGCCTACCTTGTTTCTTGTTTATTTTGCGCGCCGTGCAGTCTTCGGTCTTCGGTCTTCGTCTTGATCTTCTTCTTCAACCTTCAAGGGTTGTCTTCAAGCTTTGGATGGCAGCTCCTCAAGTCCTCCAAAGATGGTTGAAGGATAGTGTATGAGTGTATGGGGGAGTGTATGAGTGTATAGGAGGCTAGGGTTTGTGTATAGTGGCTAGGGTTTAGAAAACCTAGGGAGGCTAGGGTTTTGGAGGTGCTCGAGCTCTGTATATCGAAATATGAGATTCTTAGGTTAAGTTTGCAGACCCCTTTCACGTTGAACGAGGCTCTGTATTTATAGAAGTTGGACAAGCCTGGCGCCTGTTGTAGTGGCGCTAGGGCAAAATCTACACTGGCTCCACTAGTAGTGGCGTCAGGCCATTTTTTGGCTTGGCGCCACTGCTAGTGGCGCCAGCCATTTAGGAAACAATTAAGGTCGGCAAGCAACGTATCTTTGACTAGATTTGGGCGCCTGTACTAGTGACTACCATGTAAACTTTGGCCTGGCTTCACTAGAAGTGACTCCGGAAAGTCCGGGAATGATTTGAAGGAGCCGGGAATGACCCGGGAGGCCGGAAAGGAGCAGGAACACTTAAAATAGTGTCCTGGAGGTATTTGACTTGAAAAGTGAGGATTGGATGTGTCGGAAAGGTTGACCGAGCCTTTAGGGGCAAAACAGTCAATCGGATCGGAAAACTGCCGGGACAGACTCAAACTGTCCCGGAAGAAGAATTTGGATTTGGAAACATTATTTAGAATGTTCCCAGAGGTTGCCGGTTTGATACCCAGAGCCGGCGTGGTCGGAAAAGGAGACCGGCCCACTAGGGGCAAAACGGTCATTTTGCACCGGGTTTGCCGGAACTGACTCGGAATGGTCTGGAAAGGTAAAGGAAGGTTGAAAACACTATAAAAAGTGTTCCCGGGTCGTTACCGGTTTGATACCCAAAGCCGGTGTGGTCGAAGAAGGAGACCGGCCCTCCAGGGGCAAAACGGTCATTTTGTACCGGGTTGGCCGGAACTGACTCGGAATGATCCGGAAAGAGAAGGGAAGGTTTAGAATACTATAAAAATTATTCTCAGAAGGTTACCGGTTTGATACCCAGAGCCGGTGTGGTTCCCGGGGCATTCGGATGCCTAGGGGCAAAATGGTCATCTTGACCGAAAAGTCTCGGAAAAGGTCCTAAGGGTAGTCTGGTCCTTTCCCACCGAAGTGAGCTAACAGACACGGGTGTTGACCTAGGTTTTGAGTGTTTTTGCCACTCTAACGGTATGAGTATTTCCACTACTCAGACGGGGTCGAAGATTTGTGAGTATTTCCGCTACTCGGACGGGGTTGAGTATTTCCGCTACTCGGACGGGATTGATGATTTGGGAGTATTTCCGCTACTCTAACGGTTGAGCATTTCCGCTACTCTAACGGCTCTGTGAGTATTTTCGCTACTCTAACGATTGAGTATTTCCGCTACTCTAACGGTTCTGTGAGTATTTCCGCTACTCTAACGGTTTTATGAGTAGTTTTGCTACTCGGACCGTCTCGAGGAATAAACTGTCTCGAGAGAGGGATTGGAAAAGGGTCTTATCATCCCCGAAGAGACGTGCCTGGATTGGAACCGTCTCGAGGAATAAACTGTCTCGAGAAGAGGGATTGGAAAGGGGTCTTACCATCTCCGAAGAGATGTGCCTGGGTTTTGAGTGTTTCCGCCACTCTGACGGTTTTGTGAGTGTTTTCGCCACCCTAACGGTTTTGTGAGTGTTTCCGCCACTCTGACGGTTTGGTGAGTGTTTCCGCCACTCTAACGGTTTGGTGAGTGTTTCCGTCACTCTGACGGTTTTGTGAGTAGTTTTGCTACTCGGACCGTCTCGAGGAATAAACTGTCTCGAGAGAGGGATCGGAATTGGAATAAGAAAGGATAATGCCCCTAAGGGCATTTTGGTCATTTGGCCTCTATTCGGGCCTGACAAGCCCGCGAAGCGATGGGAAGACGGAATTTGGACTAGAGGACTGGTTTCGATTGGAAAATGTCCATAATGACTTGAAAACAAGTTTGGACGGAGTGTAGACTGCCGAGCGGTCAAAAATGGGGTGCTTACAGGTTACCGGTTTGATATCCAGAGCCGGTGTGGTCCCCGGGGAGTTCGGATACCTAGGGGCAAAATGGTCATCTTGACCAAAAAGTCTCGGAATTGACTCGAAACGAACTGGGAGGGCACCTAGTCATGCCAGATCATCTCTGGCGATGATCTAGGAAGGGTGGACTTATCGTTCTGAGGACTCAGACGTGCTCCCGAGAAACATGCCGGAAAATGGCCCTAGGGGCAGTTTGGTCATTTTTCACCGTAGTGGGCTAGCAGGCACTGGTGTTGACCTGGGTTTTGTGTGTTTCTGCCACTCTGACGGTAGTCTCGTTATACAGGGGTTTGTTGGCAATTCCCTATATCGACCTGTTTATGAGTATTTCCGCTACTCTGACGGTTGCGATGTTTGCGAGTATTTCTGTTACTCTAACGGTTCGCGATCATTCCCGAGACTGCTTGATCTCGGGAAGCTGCTAAAGGGACTTAGCGCTTGAGAATCAACTTTCTTAGAAGGCATGCCTAAACGGACATTCTACATTGGAGGGCTAGCAGGCGCCAAAGGTAGACCGTTCTACCATCTAGGGGACTTGGGGTCTCGTCTCGGTCGACAGGTTTAAAGGGACTTACCATTCTAAAGAGATTTTCTTCAAAAAATATGCTGGATCGGATAGAATTACCGTATCGAGGAATCAACTTTCTCGAGAGAGAGGGATTGGAAAGGGGACTTACTGTCTTCGAAAAGACGCGCCTATAGGAATATTGGAAAGGGGATTTACCGTCTTCGGAAAGACGTGTCTGTTGGAATTGGAAAGGGAACTTACCGTTTTCAGAAAGACGTGCCTGTTGGAATTGGAAAGGGGACTTACCGTTTTCGAAAAGACATGCCCAATTTGGATTTGGAAAGGGGACTTACCGTCTTCAGAAAGATGTGCCCAATTTGGATTTGGAAAGGGGACTTACCATCTTCTGAAAGATGTGCCTGATTTGGAATTGGAAAGGGGACTTACCGTCTTCGGAAAGATGTGCCTAAAATGAAATTGGACCGAACAATGCCCCTAAGGGCATTTTAGTCATTTTGCCTCTATTTGGGTATGGTGGGCCCGCGAAGCGATGAATAGACGGGATTAGACTTAGAGAGTTGATTTCGATTGGAATACGTCCATATTGACTTGAGTACAAGTCTGGACGGACTGTAGACTGCCGAGTGGTCAAAAATGGGGTACTTACACCTATGTATCTCATTTGGTAAGAATCAGGTTATTCGTAGTTCGGGCAAGGGCCCGATAGAAAAGAGGCACATTGGGGCCTTTGAAAAATTTTGAAGACACTTTGAGATCTTTGAAAAAAGAGCATTTGAGAGTTTAGAAAAAATGCCTTTGAAGTAGGACTTAGGATGTTTGAATTGTTTTGGGAATTGAGTTTGAAGATAGTTTTGAATGTTTTTTAAACTAACTCAAGGAAGTTTTGAAAAGATTTTGGAATAACTCAAGGGAGTTTTGAAAATATTTTGAAGTCTTGTTTTGAAAACTTTGGAGGTAGAGTTTGGATTGGAAATGCTCTAGAAAACTTGCCTTCGAAAAGCTTTTAAAAGTAGTTTTTTTTGTTCTTTTTTTATACTTTACAAAAGGTATGTTTAATGTTTCATCACCTTTAAAAGATTAGTCATAGAAAAACTAAACTCCTTTAGGGTTATAAGTTTTGAAAACATGTTTGAAAAACAAGCTAGAGACTTCCCTTTGATTTTTTAAAACTTTAGGGTTATAGAACTCTTCTTGAATTTCTCACTTACATTTGAATAATCCTAACCATGAAAGAGTTAGGATTGCTTCAAGTGTGTGATGCTTGACAATCATTTTTGAAAAAGAGCTTTTGAAAACACTTAGGGTTTTGAAACCCTAATATGGACAACCTTGAAAGTTGTATTTAATGTATCACCTTTCTTTGGAATCCCTAATCATAAAAGGATAGAGACACTTTAGGGTTGTGAGTTTTTGGAAGCATTTTGCAAATAGTTTTTGAAAAGTGTTAAGTGTCCAGCCATTTTTGTCGAAACAAGTTTAAGAAAACTTCTTGGAAGCATTCTTGAAGGTAGAGAATAGACGCATTTGAAAAGATTTGGGAGTTGATTTTTGAAAGCCCAAGAGAGTAGGGTGTTTTTGAAAGCATGCCATGCAATTGATTTTTGTAATTGAAAAGGGTTTGATAAGGGCCTTTGAGTTGGAGCCCTGAAGCCTACTAATCATGGTTGGGTTGACCTAAGATTAACTAACTCCGATTAGGTTAACCTACGGTTGGACAACTAAGGTTAGTTTGGACTAGGGTTGAATTGACCTAGGGTTAACTAACTAGAGTTAGGTTAACCTATTAACCCTAGGGCTAAGGTGACCCTGGGTTAACTAACTTGGGTTAGGTTAACATAAGGTTGGACAATTGCGGTCAAGTTAACCTAGGGTTGGATTGAACCAACGTTAACTAACTAGGGTTATGTTAACCTAGGGTTAAAAGGAACTAGGGTCAATTAAGTAAGGTTAGGTTGATCTAGGGTTTGGTTGACTTATGGTTAATTAACTTAGGTTAGGTTAACCTAAGGTTAGACAACTAGGGTCAAGTTAACCTAGGGTTGGAAGGTGGTTTTGGACTAAGGTTTGAACCTAGTGGTTTTGGAAAGGTGGTTTGTGCATGAAACTTGGAAAGAGTGCTTTGAAAACCATTTTATGAAAACCACTGAAGTGAGTATTTGGTTCATATGGTTGGTATTTGGAAACCGCTCAAGAGAGGGTTGCCTTGGAACCATTTCAACCATTAACTAAAGAGAGTGAAACTTTTGAAAATCAATATGTGAAAGGTATTTTTGACAACTTCTTTGATTAAAAACTAAATAGAATGAACCTTTGAAAATCATTTTTGGAAAAGACGTTTTACAAAACTACTTTTAAGATGTCCAAAAACCATTCTAAAGAATAAGGGTTCATATGATTGATTTGAGGGAAATCACCACAAAGAGGACTCCATGGGACCATTCCAACCACAATATTCAAGAGAGAAAACTTTTAAAAAACAAGATGAAGATGGTTATTTAGGAAAATCATTTTTATGCAAATTCAAGATAATAAACTTTAGAAAAACCCTTCCTGAAAGGGGGTTGTTTTGAAAGCCAATTTTGGAGTGTAGAGAATCTTCTAATGAGCTAGGGTTCATACATAGAAGATGAGGGTTTGAAAGCCATTTTAATAAAACTAGAAAAATAGTGAAATGTTAGGATGCAAAATGAAGTCAAGGGACTTAAAGGGGGGGTTCTCTTGGGTGTAGAAATTGAGAGTTTGACCAAGGCTTCAAGGAACCAACTCTTAGAACTATTTTTAGGAAAACACTTGAATATGGAGTTTGAGAATAACATAGACATAGTGGTAGTAAAAATTCTTGAAAATGATGTTGAACATGAAAATGGAGCCAAGCATGCAAAACATGAGTGTAAGCACCCCATTTTTTACCGCTCGGCAGTCTATGCTCCGTCCAGACTTGTACTCAAGTCAATATGAATATATTCTAGTCGAAACCAATTTTCTAAGTCCAAATCCCGTTTGTCCATCACTTTTCGGGCCCATCGGGCCCAAATAGAGGCGAAATGACCATAATGCCCTTAAGGGCATTGTTCTTTCCAAATTCCAACTCTAACCCTTCTCTCGAGATAGTTGATTCCTCGAGACGGTAAATCTATTCCAATCCAGGCACGTCTGATCGGAGACAGTAAGACCCCTTTCCAATCCCTCTCTCGAGATAGTTTATTCCTCGAGACGGTCCGAGTAGCGAAACTACTCACAAAACCGTTAGAGTAGCGGAAATACTCACAAATAGGTCGATATAGGGAATTGCCCACAAACCCCTATGTCACGACGACCGCCGTTAGAGTGGCGGAAACACTCAAAACCCAGGTCAACACCAGTGTCTGTTAGCCCACTTTGGTGAAAAATGACCAAATTGCCCTTTGGACATTTTTCTAGACTTTCCGGTCAAGATGACCATTTTGCCCCTAGGCATCCGAATGCCCCGGGAACCACATCGGCTCTGGGTATCAAACCGGTAGCCCTCTGAGATTGCTTCTTATAGTATTCTCAACCTTCCTTTACCTTTTCGGATCATTCCGAGTCAGTTCCGGCCAACCCGGTACAAAATGACCGTTTTGCCCCTGGTGGGGCCGGTCTCCTTTTTCGACCACACCGGCTCTGGGTATCAAACCGGTAACCTCCGGAGACTACTTTTTATAGTGTTTTCAACCTCCTTTTACGTTTCTGGATCATTCCGAGTCAGTTCCGGCCAACCCGGTACGAAATGACCGTTTTGCCCCTGGTGGGCCGGTCACCTTTTCCGACCACGCCGGCTCTGGAAATCAAACCGGCAACCTCTGGGAACATTCTGAATAATGTTTCTAGATCCCAAGTCTTCTTCCGGGACAGTCTGAGTCCGTCCCAACTGTTTCCTGATCCGATTGACCGTTTTGCCCCTAAAGGCCCGGTCAACCTTTTCGACCCATCTTATCCTCATTTCTCAAGTCAAATACCTCCGGGACACTATTTTAAGTGTCCCCGCTCTTTTTCGGCCTTCCGGGTCATTCCCGGACTTTCTAGAGCCACTTCTAGTGAAGTCAGGCTAAAAATTGCATGGTAGTCACTAGTACAGGCGCCTAAATCTAGTCAAAGATACGTTGCTTGCCGACCTTAATAGTTTCCTAATTGGCTGAGGCCACTAGTAGTGGCGCCAAGCCAATATTTGGCCTGGCGCCACTCCTAGTGGCGCCAGAAGGAATTTTGGCTTGGCGCTACTGCAACAGGCGCCAGTGTTGTCCATCCTCTATAAATACAGAGCCTCATTCAGCATGAAAAGGATCCACAAACTCAACCTAAAAATCATATATTTCGATATACAGAGCTCGTGCACCCTAAAAACCCTAGCTTTCTTAGGTTTTCCAAACCCTAGCCACCATACACAAACCCTAGCCTCACATACACTCCTATACATCCCCATGCACTCATACACTAACCTTCAACCCTCCTTCAAAGACTTGAAGAGCTGCAATCTAAAGCTTGAAGACAACTCTTGAAGATTGAAGGCGAAGATCAAGACGAAGACCGAAGACCAAAGACAACACAGCGCGCAAAATAAACAAGACATACGGTAGGCTCCCTATTTAAATTTCCGCACTTCCCCCCTCTCTCTTCTCTCTCCAACCCACTTGATTTTTCTCTATTTTAATCCCCCATCTCTTTCCCCCCTTTCTTTGCATGCTTGAAACAAGGGGATTCCCGGTCCATGTGTAGGATTGGGCTATTGGAGAGTCACCGTGTCAGGGGCTTTCTTCTAGTCTAACCAGAGACCACGTGGGTCCGGCCCCCTTGATTATGTGGTGAAGCCTTAGCTTTGTATGTTCACGACCCCAAATTGCATTGTGCATATTATAGTCTTGCATTTTTCAAAATTCGTTTTCAAACTCGTTTTCAAAACCGTTTTCAAACTCGTTTTCAAATTTGCATCAAAATCTCTTTTTCAAAAACTTGTTTTCAAAACCACAATTCTAGGGTGATTCTAGCCTTTCCATGGTTAGGGTTGCTTTAGGAAAGTGTTACACTAAAAGTGACTTTTATGGTCTATATTTTCAAATCTTATTGTTTTCCAAAACCGTTTTCCTAAAGTGGTTCTAGCCCTCCTATGGTTAGAATTGCTTTAGGAAAGTGAGATGTTTTTACACCTTCTGAAAACTCTCTTTTCAAAAAGTCTTTCGTCCTAAAAATCTCTTTTTCAACATACTTTCCTAAAACTCTCCTCTTCAAAATTGTTTTCAAAAACTCTCTTCCAAAATCTATTTTTCAAAACTCCCTTTTTCAACTCCTTTCCAAAATCCTCTCTCTAAAATCCACTTTCTAAGAACGCTCCCTAAAAATCTTTTCAAAAACTCTCTCCAACAATCTTCTACCAAAAATCTTTCTAAAAAAAATCTTCCTTCTAGAAACTCTCCTGTAGGGTTTTCTTTCTAAAACCTTCGTTTCCAAAAACGCATCTTCCAAAAATCCTCTTTCCTTAGAGCCCAAATCAAACCCTAGAACCCACAATTAGGAAACCCTAATTTTCTTCCCAAAAACATGATTTTCAAACTTTGCCCAAACCTAGGTTTCCAAAACCTCTTGTTTTCTACATCCAAACTATACATGTTTCCAAAACCTCTTTTCCACGTCAAAACTATAATTTTTCAAATCTAGGGTTTCTAGAATCTCCCTTTCCAAATCCTTGCCAAATTCTATCTTCTCTTTAGGAAACCGAATCAAATCTTCCCGTTTAGGAAACCGAACCCAATCCTCCGTTTTTGAAAACAAAATCAAACCTTCCCTCTTAGAAACAGAATCCAAATCTTTCCTAATTCAAATCCCTCCTAAACTTCCACTTTCCTAAATCTTAAGTTTCCAAAACTTGAACATAAAAATCTTTCCTAAATTTTAAAACTCAACTTTCAAATCTTTCCTAATTCAATTCTTTCCTAATTTTACCCTCTTTCTAAATCTTAACTTTTCAAATCTAAGCTTTCAAACCTTTCTTAAACTCAAACTTTTCCTAATCTCAAGATTTTCTAAAACCCTAAAACTTTCCAAATCTTAAACTTTCTAAATCTCAAATCTTTCTAAATTCAAAACTTTCTTAATTCAAGACTTTCTTAAGTTGAAACTTTCTTAATTCAAAACATTTCTAAATTCAACACTTTCCTATTTCAAAACCTTTCTTGAAACAAAACTTTTCTAATTTGGGAACTTTCCTAATCTGAAAACCTTTCCTTTTTTGAAAACTTTCTAAACTCGAAACTTTCCAATTTCAAAACTTTCCTAAACCTTAAACCTTCCTAATTCAAAACTTTCTTAATTTGAAACTGAAACTTTCCTAATTCGAAACTTTCCTAATTTGGACCTTTCCTAATTCGGACCTTTCCTAATTCGAACATTTCCTAAAATCCAATCTTTCCAAATCTTCTAAGTCCAACGTTCGAGTCAAATCTTTCTTAATCTCAAGTCTTTCCTAGGTCTCCTATCTTTCCTAAGTCTAGGTTTCCTAAATCTCCATCTTTCCAAAACCAAGTCTTTCCAAAATCAGTCTTTCCAAAATCAATCTTTCCAAAGCAAGTCCATTCTCCTCAATTTCAATTTCCAATCTCCTCTTCTAATTTCAAAGCAAATTCAATTTCCAATTCAATCTTTTTCTTCCAATCCAACAATCTCTTTTCAATCAGACTCCGGTCCGAACTACGACTGACTTGATTCCCCCAAAGGAATACGTAGGCAACCTTCATAGGTGCGGTCACAACACTTTTCAAACTTTCAATTCCACCCTCATGGGTGTGGTCTCCACATTTTTCAAATCTCAAATCCCGGTCTATTTTCAAAATTTCAATTTCAAAATTTCAATTTTCAAATTTCTATTTCTAAATTTTCAAACTTTCCAATTTCAATTCCATCTTTTCAAATCTATTTTCAAATCAAATCAATCTATTTCCAAATCTATTTTTCAATTCTCTTCTATTGCACTTGCATATCATGCATCATGTTAGTTTCTTTTCAAACATTATTTTTATAAAATGGGTAGGATTAAACTATAGTTAGTCGAAGACTCTCATAGGTGAATCTAGGGTAGATTGACGTGTAAGTACCGAAAGGGCGGGGTAGCGTGATAGCTTAGTGCGTCTTCCCTACACGTAACCAACCTTCGAACCTAGATCACTGTTTTCGAAAGACCAAAAACGGAGTTATTTTTCAAAAATGGCTAAATGTTTTCCAAAGGTTGCCAAACAACCTGTTTTCCTAAAAAAACCCTCTCCTGATGAGATATTTTCAAATCGTTTTTCAAAAACCCTAAGTGTAGTTTTCGAATTATGCTTAGTTTTTAGGTGACCTAACTCACCTTAATCAAGTTAGGTGGCAACTCTGAATCTTTTTCAAAAGCCCTTTATTTAAATCAATTTTTCAATTCAAACCTAGTCGCACTCATTCTTCTAGGAGGGTGAGTTCTAACAAGAGAGTACATCATTTTTCCCGCTTGTGTGAGTATTCCTCAAGTGCAAAAAATCTGGGCGCGACAATGAGCATGGTAACCATATGCAAAAGAGGGGTCATGGATTCATACAAGGCTAGAGGCTACACCAAATTGCAAGGTGCTCTATGGCCATACCATCTTAAAGTAGGCCTTGTAAGAGATCCCTTACACGATAGCTCTTACAAGCCTTCGTATAGGCATGAACTAGGAGCTCACTTATTTCAAGCACGCAAGAATGGGGGGTAGAAGATAGAGGTTTAAAATAGAGAATAGCTTAAGTAGGCTAGGAGGGAGAAAAGAAGAGTGGGAATGGCAAAATGTAAAAGTTAATACCACATTTGGCCTTCAATCTCTTTCAATCTACCATGGTGGAAGGGTCTTAAACTTGGAGAGGCTTTTTCGACAGTAGCCATTCCAGTAGCAAAAGCGAATTAGAAACGACGCTATTTCGAATCTCAAATGCATCCCCCTTTTATAGGACGATACATATTTTGACGGGGAGTACGTCGTCGCAAATGTTTTATTGAAATGACATGGTTTTGAGGTTAAACTACGTAGTTTTAATTCTGAAATTAGTTTTTCCCTTTTTCCTTATTATTTCCTTTAAACCTAACCCTACGATATATCGCAGCTCTCACCAGCCCCTCACTCTCAGTTTCCCTCTCTTAGGCTTCAATCTCCCTCTTCAGCTCTCACCGACGACCAGGTAAAGTTCTCTCTCTAGTTCACTCTCGGCCTCCCTCTTAGCCTTCAATATCTTTTAGATGGGAATCAGCTTTCCGAGACAAGGAATCTTATGGTTCATATGGGAATTTTTGTCTAACTTTATCTGTATGTGCCATTGTAGGCATCGACCAGCCAAAAGCCCTTGCTGACTGGAATCCCTCACTGAAGACAAGGTTAGTATTTTCTTAATCTTTCTCTCACTTTTTACTTTCGCGCTCTCTCTGTCTTTCTCTCACTCTCTGTTGTTGGCTGTGTGTTGTTGAGGGCTTAATGTGGCAGACGGGGTTGGGATTAATGTGGGATTAATGTGGCTTATGAGAATATCTGTGCAGTCCCACATAACAATCGTTTATAGCTTCTTGACGAGAGAGTATTTGTGTAGAATCCCTATTGAGGATCTGATTTTGCTCTCACTGACCAGATTGTGAGCCTTTTAATCATAATGCTCTTATAGGAATATGAGAAAGTTGGAGGGATCAGAGCAAAGTAGAATCTGAATTCTGAATTTTTCTTTCAGTTATATTTATACGATGTATATATGTTTCATGCAGGTCCCATTAGAAGTTTGGTACAATGCATCCATGTGAATGAAAAACATATATATATATATATATATATATTACATAACTCTTTAGACCCATATGGGTTGTTGTCATATGTATGTTAATCCTTTTATTTTGTAACAATTACCCACTTTAGAGCTATAGATGAAACCAGTTTATGTCAAGTAGCTTCCAACCTTACCAATATGTAAAGCTTTCCAAATTTGTTTGTGATGTAATGTGCAAAAGAGGCAATGCTAGTAGCGTCTGTTATATCAAGTTGTTGAAAAACAATTCCAAATAGCCCACAAGATTTGAGATTTTCAACAGCTTCAGTACCCATCTTCTCATCTCTAGCTATTATAGTCACCATGACTTCATTTGAAGCTAATTGCCTAGATATCTCTAATCGAATTCCTTTACTGGCCCCTGTTACAACTACAATCCTGAACCCAATCAACATACACACACGAAAATAGGGGCGTTAGAGATTGGTTGCATGCTAAAATCTTTTTTTTTTTTTTTGGTCTAGTTATCCATAAAAAAGTGATATGTTTATGTAGTTTTATTTTCTTTTCTCTCAACAAATCCAAGATGCAAATACAGTACAAGGAAAATCATTTTCTTGCATTAGATCCAAGTTGTTTCTTGCACATATAGAGGAATTAAGTTTCTACTTGTAGGGGAGTCAATGACTCAATTCTTTTGCAACTCATCTCTTACAAGAAGTTTCTTTGTTAACTGTCCAAAAGATGTGTAGGAAAAAAAAAAACAGAACTTAAAAGCTTGCTTGCCAGATAATATGGACAACTTCTCGAAATGGCTGTGCCATTCAAAGTTCCAAATTTTTTGCTCTTTTTGGTATGTTGGGTGATCAAATAGATGAGTCTTGAGTTTTTAGAAACTGTACATACTATTATTATATATATATCCAAAGAGCAAAAAGAAAGGTCTATCACTAGAGCTCAATAAGTCTCTAATTTCATGTCTCGTTACTTGTTACAATCATAAGATCAATCTAGCTGGTGGAGATTTGGTAGTATTGCTAAGAAATAGAATGATAAAAGTTAGTGACTAATCGCTCATTTTACTATCTGTGATTAACCATTATTTACTTTAACATTTCTACTGATTGCTCTATTCAAATTCACATTGAAATAGTGTGTGTACGTAAGATGAATTGTACCACTTGAATATAAGGGACTTACGTCCAGAACAGTTTTTACAAGATTTATTATTTTGCCTTCTAATGGTCCTTTTTCAGAAGTGGAAGAGAACTTGTACTAGGGTGCTTGTCCAAGTAAGAACCATTAGAAGGCAAAATTTCACCCACCCCTGCACCCAAATCTCAATTAACATGAACTCTCAACGGGTCTTTGCCAATTAGCAACATACATACACATACATAAATATACATTGATTCGGGATCATATATTCTGCCAGCTAATGGTAGTGGTTACTACTCAATTCACATAAGGATGCAAAAAATAGGCCTTAAAAGCCAAAAAAAAAAAAGTCAAGGTCTGTTTCCTCGACAAGCTTCTTTTTTTCCTTGATATATGTGTTGTTGGTTGCATATTTGAGTTTTTTTTTTCTTTCTAGGTTAGTATTTTAATGTTTAGATTAGTAGATTCTATTCTTAAAGCTAACAAATTTCATGTAAGTTTGGCTCTCCATTTAGTTGTGCCTTTTTTTTCCCTTTTTGGTTCATTTTGGAAATGAGGATTCCATTTAGTTAAGCCACATATACTGCTTCATTCATTGAAAACTAGAATACTTTGACCATGTAATGTGATTTGTTTTAATTTCCTAGAACATAAGAATTGCTCATGCAAATTATGCCTTTGCTTTACAGTTGTGTATTATTTCTGTGTGATCAATAACTTAAGTAGTTCAAAATCTTTTAGGCTATGTGCTCATCTACAATATCTTATTTCAATATACAATTTCTATTTTTTAATGTGTGTGTGTGTGTGTGAGAGAGAGAGAGAGAGAGAGAGAGAGATTTCATGGAGCTTGAGAAATATGCAAAAACTAAGTTAAATTGTGTCATTAAAGCAGATGGTTCCGTTGAATCAAGGTTGATCCCCATGATGATTTTGATGATAACCAAACCTTCTGTTATTTTACTAATGCATTTACTTAGTGTGCAGATTAATAAAGTTTATAATTTAGACTTAAAATTCAACTTTAAGTCTAATACATGTGAAAATGAATGCACAACAAGCTTAGGATCAAGCAATGAACTCGAAGAGCTATGCAATGAACCAAACAGAGCATTGACACCTATTTCTACTTCAAACAAGCATTTGAAGAGATTGAAAGTATTCAAATAAATTTTTCATCAAGTATACATAGACTCAATGCAGTTGTATTGCACTCAATGGGATTGAAGACTTCATCAGAGTGTGCTAAAATCAGTTGAAGATGATTTGATTATGAAGAGACTGAGAAAGCTCAAAAGAAGACTTCATCAAGTGTGCAAACGGTCAATTCAAGATAATGTGATTGGAAGTTGCTTGAGAAGAAGATTCATCTTGATTACCTAATCTCTATATGAAATCCAAGTGAAGAATTCTTTTGAGATATAAAGAATCAATGAAGACAATATGTATGAAGAGATTTCATCAAGCTTATAAAAGTCTCATTGAGGTGATTACAAAGAAGAAAGAAGAATTGCTAGCAAAGAGAAGAAATTGGAAATGAAAAAAATAGCTCGGCAACGAAAGAAATAGCTCAGCAATAAAAGAGAAAGATCAGCAAAAGAACTCAGCATTGAGAGAATGAAGCCCTGACAATTTGAAAATCAAGAAAAGATGAATATCAAGTGATTGATTCAATCCAAATTGAATAGAAGTTAACTTTGATGAGTTTAAAAGTTTTGATTAATCATCATACCCCAAAAAGAAGACTCCTTGAAGATCTTATACTATTGCTGAAGAAGAATTTGATCACTGGAAGACAGAATGAAGATTTCTGAGTAATGAGCTGACTCATGGAAATAAAGAATCGCCTCATGAAGACAGAAGCAAAAACTTGAAGACCAAATGATCAATGAGCCGACCCTTGAATATAAAGAATCAACTCATGAAGCCGACTCATGAAAATGAAGAGCCGACTCATGAAGACAAAAGAGAAATAACTCAAAGACAGAATGATCAATAAGCCGACTCATGAATATGAAGAGCCAACTCATGGAGACAATAGACAACATCTGAAAAATGCAGACCAGAAGAGTCGACCCTTTAAGAATAAGAGTCGACCCCTAGGACATAACGGCTAGTTTTTATAACGTTATAACGGATGAAATCAATACAAGAGTTTATATACAAGCTTCCAACTACATTTATAGTACAAGAGACACAAGAAACAAACATCCACTGATTGATTAAACAGAAAAATTCTAAACATTCTCTTTGTCTTCACTGTGTGAGCTTTGATTGTTTAATCCACTATTGTTAGAGAGTTTGTAAATTGATTGTATATCTTTATACACTTGTAAGTGAGAGTTTGAGAGTTCTCTTGTGGAGAAAAACTCTTGTAAGTTTAAGTGGATATTAGACAAAATCACTTAGTGGCTGAAGAACTTAGGAAGAAGTTCTTGTGTAAAGAGTGAGCTGAGTATTTGGTCAATCAGCATCCATTTGTAATTGGAGATTACATAGTGGAGGAAGACTTTAAGGGGATCTTGGGGTGAGGACGTAGACCACGGATTGTGGTTGAACCTCGGTAACTCTTTGTGTTCTTTCTATTGCTCTATTTTCCTTTCTTCTTCTGATTATATTGCATTATATATAGATTGATCACTGTTACATTGCGTAGATTAATTTTAATTAATCTTAATTATTATTAATCTTCGAAAAACCTAATTCACCCCCCTCTTGGGTTGCCTGTTGGGCCAACAGGTTCAAGATTTCTCCTACTTTCATATGTTGTATTCATACATATATATTTTGATTAACTCATGCATGCATGAGTTAACTAAAATATAATTATATAACCTTAGACCCATTCAAGAATCCTCATCTGAGTTTGTGGATTCAACTATGATGAGATGGTTCTTGAATTGTCCAGTTTCGGATAGTTTAGGAATGCAAAAATCTATATGGTAGTTAGTGGTTTACCGCTTTAAATTGTTCTTCTTTGATAGAGATTCTATGTGGCAAACTCTATGTTCTCTGGGTACATACGAGATGCGGTGTAGAACAATACACTTCGTCTACATCGTGTATTTGGAGAACTGCAAGAAGATACTATAAGATTTTTCTAAAAGATGGACAAAGTTGTTTGAGCTGCTTTCTGCGATATAGATTATGCATTTTTCAATGGGATACGACCACCTACCTGTTAGAAAAGAGTTGGATGGATAGGTTTCACGTTGCATGAACATGTATGATTGATATTTGAGCTACGATGGCTAAGTAATGTTTATATGGGCATGTACAAAAAAATGGACAAGATGTGGATTGATTCTGGTGATAGGCTTTATTGGGCATTTGTGATTGGGGGAGCGAAAGATTCAAATATCACGTGAAATTTGATAAGGGGTGGTGCCCAATAGAGGAGAACAGAACAAACAAACTCTCAGGGCAGTTAGGCATCCTTGTGCGTCGCATTGTACCCTTGACATTTATTGATTGGACACATGTACCACTAAATTTGATCGATCAAATTTGGCAGGATGTTAAGGTATAAACTTTATTATTTATCCAATTAATAAAAACTTTATTATTTATTGAGCAGATTGATGAATAATGTTTTCTTATATTTGTATTGTAGCGTAACTTGGAACCTTGTCCTAATGAATGCAAACCGGTTTGCATTGAAAAATGTGCGAAGTTGTGGAAGAATCACAAGTACCATATCAAGAAAAAGCATTTTATGCCATACCGAGACATTTTGGACCGATATCCGAATTGTCCTTATGGCATAAATCCAATACCTTAGCGAGAGCTTGTGGATTATTAGAGGACTGAGGAGGCAAAGGTAAAAGTACAAGGCATCATAGTCATTTGCACTAACATATATGCTAATTATCTTACTCCTTTATAGGCAATCGCGCAGCAAAATTCACTAAACATGGAGCTTCATGGCCCACCTCATACAACTGGGAAGACACACTTCTCCACTATATACCATGAGGTACATATGTAACAAAATTTAACATTTATGCTACCTTTTTTTGGTTTTGAGTATTCATTGGTCATATTACATGTTTGATAAATTAGATGGAGGCGGCTGGGGACAGGATAGATAAGATGAGTGTGTTCATGAGGACTCGCCAGCCAAATGACCCAGATGTGGTTGGCCTTATTGTAAGCAGTACTTATTGAAATCTTAGTATTCATATTTATTCCTCTATTATGAATTGATATATGTTTTGGAAGTGTAGGCTGAATATAACCGACGTTTAAAGATGGTGCCTAAGGATGAACGGATGAATGATGATTGAGACAATGTATTCCACCAAGTATTCGAGGACAATGGACACGGTTATTGCTGCACATATGACACCGGCATATCACGGGCTGCTGTGTATGGGGAAAATGCTAGTGCATTGTCGCGCCTAGATTTTTTGCACTTGCGGAATACACACACAAGTGAGAAAAATACTGTACTCTCTCGTTAGAACTCACCCTCCTAGAAGAATGAGTGCGACTAGGTTTGAATTGAAAATTGGCCTGAATAAAGGGCTTTTGAAAAACATTTGGAGTCGCCACCTAACTTGATTAAGGTGAGTTAGGTCACCTAAAAACTAAATGCAATCCGAAGATTACACTTAGGGTTTTTGAAAACGATTTTGAAAATACTTCCTCAAGAGAGGGTTTTTAGGAGAACAAGGTATTTAGCAACCTTTGGAAAATATTTAAGCCCTTTTTTTAAAATAACTCCATTTTTGGTCTTTGAAAACAGTGATCCTAGGTTTGGAGATTAGTTACGTGTAGGGAAGACGCATTAAGCCATCACCCTACCCCGCCCTTACGGTACCTACATGCCTATTCACCCTAGATTCACCTATGAGAGTCTTCAACTAACAAATGTCCAAAACTATCCACTTTAGGAAAGAATTTTTGAAACGATGACATGATGCATGATATGTAAGTGCAAGAAAAAGATTTGAAAATAGATTTGGAAATAGATTTGAAAAGAAAGAGATAGAAGTTTGAAATTGGAAAGAAGGTTTTGGAAATTGAAATTGAAGATTGAAAATAGATTTTTAGAATCAGTAGCTTGAAATAGATTATGAAATTGGAGATTTGAAAAATGTTGTGACCGCACCCATGAGGGTTGCCTACGTATCCTTTTTGAGGAATTATGCCAGTCTTAGTTCAGACAAAAGTCCGATAGAAAATAGAATGTTTGATTTGAAAAAGAGATTTATGATTTGAAAATGATTTGATTTGAACTTAGAATAGAAAATTGAAATTTGGAATTTGGTATTTGAAAAGATTAGACTTTGACCTTTGATTGGAAGATTTGAAAAGATTAGTTTTGGAAAGCTTGGTTTTAGGAGACCTAGACTTAAGAAAGATTTGATTCAAATGCTGGACTTAGAAGATTAGGGAAAGATTGGATTTAGAAAGGATTCGAATTAGGAAAGTTTCAAAATAGGAAAGTTTTATTTTAGGAAAGTTTTGGTTTAGGAAAAATTTCGATTTAGGAAAGTTTCAAAATAGTAAAGTTTTATTTTAGGAAAGTTTCATTTTAGGAAAGTTTCATTTTAGGAAAGTATTGAAATTGGAAAGTTTTGAATTTGAAATGTTTTTAAATAGGGAAGTTTTGAAAGTAAGAAAGTTTTGAGTTTAGAAAGTTTTGGATTTGGAGAGATTTGAAGTTTAAGAAAGTTTAGAATTTAGAAAATGTTTAAGTTTCAAAAATTCTTGAAGTTAGGAAAGGTTTAAGTTTAAGAAAGATTTAGATTTGAAAAGTTGAGATTTGGAAAGGTATGAAATTATGAAAGGGTTGAAATTAGAAAAGATTTGGAAGTTTAAAGATTAAGGAAAGATTTTTACATTCAAGTTTTGGAAACTTAAGATTAGGAAGGAGTGGATTAGGAAAGATCTGGATTAGGAAGGATTGAGATTCCTACTTCCTAAAACGAAAGATTGGATTTTGTTTCTAAAAGAACTGGTTTGATTTTGTTTTCAAAAACGGAGGATTGTATCTAGTTTCTTAAATGGGGAGATTGGATTTGGTTTCCTAAAGAGAAGATTGGATTTGGCATGGATCTGGAAAGGAAAGTTTTAGAAACCTGAGATTTGGAAGACTATAGTTTTGACGTAGAAAATGGGTTTTGGAAACTTGTGATTTAGATGTAAAAAGGAGATTTTGAAAACCTAGGTTTTAAGGCAAGTTTGAAAATCATGTTTTTGGGAAGGAAAACTAGGGTTTCCTAATGGTTAGTTTTAGGAAAGAGTTTTTTAGGAAAGAGAATTTTGAAAAGAGTAGTTAGGAAAATAGATCTTTGAAGGGAATGTTTTAGAAAACAAATTTGGATACCCAGAGCTGGTGTGGTTCTCGAGGCGTTTGGATACCTAGGGGCAAAATGGTCATCTTGATCGGAAAGTCTCAGAATTGGCCCGAAACAGACTAGAAGGCACCTAATCATGTCGGATAACCTTTAAAACAATCTTAGAAAGGTGGACTTACTTTTCTGAAGACTTAGGTACTTTTTTGAGAAACGTGCCGAAAATAGCCTAGGGGCAGTTTGGTCATTTTTTTACCAAAGTGGGCTAGCAGGCACCGGTGTTGACCAGGATTTTGAGTGCTTCTGCCACTCTGACGGCGGTTCCGTGATACAGGGGTTTGTTGGCAATTCCCTATATCGACCTGTTTGCGAGTATTTCTGCTACTCTGACGGTTGTGATGTTTACAAGTACTTCCGCTACTGTGACGGTTCGCAATCATTCCCGAGACTGCCTGATCGCAGGAAGCTACAAAAGGGACTTAGCGCCTGAGGAATCAACTTTCTCAAAAGGCATGCCGAAACGGACATTTCTGCCTTGGCAGGCTAGCAGGCACCAAAGGTGAACCGTTCTACCATCTAGGGGACTTAGGGTCTCGTCCCAGTTGATAGGTTTGAGGGGACTTACCGTTCCGAAGAGTTTACTCGAAAACGTGCCGGATTGGAGGGTCTTACCACCTTGAGGAATTAACTTTCTCGAAAGGTGTACCAAATTTAATTGGAATTAGAATTGGAATTGAAATTAAAATTGGAATTGGAAAGGGGACTTACCGTCTTCGGAAAGACGTGCCTGTTGGAATTGGAAAGAGGACTTACCGTCTTCGGAAAGACGTACCTATTGGAATTGGACCGAACAATGCTCCCAAGGGCATTTTGGTCATTTTGCCTCTATTTGGGCCCAGCGGGCCCGCAAAGTGGTTTGATTGACGGAATTAGACTTGAAAAGTTGATTTGACTCAGAATATGTCCACATTGACTTGAATACAAGTCTGGACGGACTGTAGACTGCCGAGCGGTCAAAAATGGGGTGCTTACACGCATCACAGTCTTATACAGAGCCATTGGCAGCTAGGGTGGAAGAGATCACCTGACAGGTGACCATGACAGTGAAAGAGGATTTAAGAGAGGAGCTGCGAGAAGAGATCACCCGACAGATCACCATGCAATTGATGAAGGTCGGTCTCCTATCTATTGATGCCTCAAGACAGGTGTAGTAAATTAACAATTTGTACACATAATATTTTTAATGTTGCATTATATACTTGACCAAGTATAATATAATTTATTTTAATATTTAGGTTCTGGATGCATCTAGTAGGCACCAGGTACGACATGAGTCTGTGGATGATGATGATATACCATCTCATTCAGCCTCATTGCCTCGTTCAGCTTCATTGCTTCCACCTTCAGAGCAGGTATCCTTGTGCCATTTTTTTTTCATCATTTGACTTATAAAAAGAAAAAAATCATAATACATTGTCTAGCCGTTTCTACACTAAAAATCCCAAATGGCCTTTTTCCTTAATTTTTTTGAAAAAATTAAGTTTTTCGAGCCGTTTCGGTACTAAAACCCCCAAACGGCTTCAGAAGTCCATCAAATTTGACACGTAGCATGGTCTTGGCACGAATGACGTGTGGGAACAAATAGCATGACTGGCGAACTCCTAGTACGAGAGTTGTAACATTTTTTTCTTAATTGCTTTTTAAAAATTAAGTTTTCTGAGTTGTTTCGGTTCTAAAACCCCCAAACAGTCTCGGAAGTATGTCCAACTGGACACGTAGAAAGTTCTAGGCACAAATGACGTGTGAGAACAAATAGTACGGTCATGGGACTCCCAATGTGAGAGTTGTGACATTTTTTCCTTAACTTTTTAGAAAAATAACGTTTTTCAGGCCATTTCGGTACTAAAACCTTCAAATGGCCTCAGAAGTTCGTCAAACTTGACACATAGCATGGCCTAGGCACGAGTAACATGTGGGAATAAATGGCATGGTCACCGGACTTCCAGTGTGAGAGTTATGAAACTTTTTCCTTAACGTTTTTGAAAAAACTAAGTTTTTCAAGCTGTTTCGGTATTAAAACCCCCAAACGGCCTCGGAAGTCCGTCAAACTTGACACGTAGCATGGTCTTGGCACGACTGATGTGAGGGAATAAACAGCATCACCGCTGGACTCTCAGTGTGAGAGTTGTGACATTTTTTTCTTTAATTGTTTTTTAAAAACTAAGTTTTTTGAACCATTTCGGTTCTAAAACCCCCAAACAGCCTCGAAAATTCGTAAAACTTGACACATAGAAAGGTCTAGGCATAAATGACATGTGAGAACAAATGCTACAGTCATCAAACTCCCGGTGTGAGAGTTGTGACATTTTTTCCTTAACGTTTTAGAAAAAATAAAATTTTTTGAGTCGTTTCGGTACTAAAACCTCCAAACAGCATCGAAAGTCCGTTAAACTTGACACGTAGCATGGTCTAGGCACGAGTAATGTGTGGGAACAAACGGCATAGTCACTGGACTCCTAGTGCGAGAGTTTTCACATTTGTTTCTTAATTTTTTTTGAAAAAATCAAGTTTTTCGAGCCTTTTCGGTTCTAAAACCCCCAAACAGCCTCGGAAGTCTGTGAAACTTGACACGTAGAAAGTTCTAGGCACAAGTGTCGTGTGAGAACAAACGGTACAGTTGTCAAACTCCCAGTGTGAGAGTTACGACATTTTTTCCTTAACTTTTTCAAAAAAAAACTAAGTTTTTCGAGTCGTTTCAGTACTAAAACTCCCAAACGGCCTCGGAAGTCCATCAAACTTAACACGTAGCATGGTCTTGGCATGATTGACGTGTGGGAACTGTTGACTCAAGGTTGATCCTTGTTGACTCAAGGTTAATTCCCATATTAATTTTGATGATAACTAAACCTTATGTTATATTACTAATGAATCTACTTAGTGTGCAGATTAACAAATTTCATAATTTAGACTTAAAGTTCAATCTTAAGTCTAATGCATGTCAAAGATAATGCACAACAAATTCAAGAGCTATGCAATAAACCAAACAGAGAAGTGACGCCTATCTCTACTTCAAACAAATGTCTTACATTCGAAGAGATTGAAGGTGTTCAAACAAAGCTTTCATCAAAGTGTGCATAGACTCAATGAAGACTGATTTGCACTCAAGAAAGAATGTAGACTTCATCAAAAGGTGCAATGTTCAGTTAAAGATGATTTGATTGTGGAGATATTGAAAATGCTCAAGAGAAGACTTCATTAAGAATGCAAAGATCAATTCAAGATAATGTGATTGATGTTGCTGAGAAGATGGCTCACAATGATTGTCTGATCTCTACCTAGAATCCAAGTGAAGAATTCTTCTACAATATAAAGAATCAATGAAGACTAGGTGTATGAAGAGATTTCATCAAGCCTGCAAAAGTCTTACTGAAGTGATCTGTAAAGAAAAAAGAAGAATTGTTAGTAAAGAGAAGAAATCAGAAATGAAGCATTGTGAAGCTCCACATAATTGAGGAAACTTGGCATTGAAGAAGATGCTCTACAATGAAAGAAGAAAGCTTTGCAAATGAAGAAGAAAAGATGAACATTGATCGAATAAAGCTTTGACAATTTGAGAGTCAAGAGAAGATCAATATCCAATGATTGATTCAATCCAAATTGAATAGAAGTTAACTCTGATGAGTTAAAGAGATTTGATTGATCATCATACCCCAAAGAAATACTCCTTGAAGATCTTATATCAAGTGCTGAGATGAACTAGATCAATAGAAGTTTGAAAGCAGAATTTTGAGCAATGAGGGGACTCATGGAAATGAGAAGTTGTCTCCTGATCACAGAAGCAACAAGCCTGGAGACCAAGTAGAAAATGAGTGGACTCATTGTAATGAAGAGTCGCGTCATGGAGACAAACGCAAAGGCTTGAAGATAACATGATCAATGAGCGGACACATAAACATAAAGTGTCGCCTAATGATAACAGAAGTGAAAGGCTGATGATCGAATGAACAAATAGTGGACTCCTAAAGATAAAGAGTCACCTCATGACAGCAGAAGCCAAAGATGTGAAGACAGAATAAACAAGGAGTCGCCTTATCGATATGAAGAGCGGACTCATGAAGTTAGTGATCAACATCTGGTAAATGCAGAAGCAGAAAGTGTCGACTCCATAAACATGGAGCCGACTCCTTGGATATAACGGCTATTTTTCTTAACGTTATAACAGACTGGACGTGCATTAATGATACCCAACAACCTCTAACAGATGGAATCAATACAGGGGTATATATACAAGCTTCCAGCTACATTTATACAAAGGAATCGAAGACAAAAACGAAATCAAGCCGACTGATTTACTGATATACTCCGATATTCCTTCTGTCTTCATTTGTGAGCTTTGAATGTAAAATCTACTCTTGGTAGAGAGTGTGTTAGTTACTTGTAAACTTATATACACTTGTAATTGAGAGTTTGAGAGTTCTCTTGCGAAATCAAAACTCTTGTAAGTTTGAGTGGAGCTTGGACAAAACCACTTGGAGATTGAAGAGCTCGGTGAGGAGTTCTTGTATAGTGAGCTGAGCACTTTGTCAATCAGTAGCCCATCTTGTAATAGGTGATTATATAGTGGAACAAGACTTCAAGGAGGTCTTGGGGTGAGGATGTAGACCACGGTTTGTGGTTGAACTTCGGTAAATCTGTGTCTCCCTTCTATTGCTCTGTTTTCTTTATTTCTACTGATTACATTGCATCACATATAGTTGGATCACTATTACATTGCTTAGATTAGTTTTAATTAATCTTAATTGTTATAAATCTTTGAAAAATCCAATTCACCCCCCTCTTGGGTTGCCTTTTGGACCAACAGGAACTAACAGCATAACCGCCGGACTCCCGGTGTGAGAGTTATGACATTTTTTCCTTAACTGTTTTTTAAAAACTAAGTTTTTCGAGCTGTTTCGGTTCTAAAACCCCCAAAAAGCCTCGGAAGTCCATCAAACTTGACACATAGAAAGGTCTAGGCACAAGTAATATGTGGGAATAACGGTACAGTCGTCAGACTCTTGGTGTGAGAGTTGCAAAACTCTTTATTTTGTTATTTGTATTATATATATATATATATATATACATAAGTTTTTTCATTTCGTGTTATTAAAACAATGTACCTACTTATTATTGTAGGAAAGAGTAAAGGTTTCTTTACTTTGTTTTGGTCTTCTGAAACTGGATTTCACAAAAGGACTTCTTATATGTATGAACCCATTGACAGAAATTGATGGAGAACTGTTGGGTCCGAATTTCTTCAAAGCTTTTGTTCAAAATGCTTGAAAACCTAACGCTCTCTTAGAAAGAACTCGTCAAGACACTAAAACTGTTGGAGAATTTGTCGGCTAACATGGAACTTGGCATTCTCGTTATGTAAATTGTATTTTTATTTCAATAAGTCCATATGTTTACTTGCATATCTATTAATTATCTTTATTGTGTTCATTATTATATCTAATATTTATATATTTTTTTCTTTTTAGGTTATTCCCAAAGAATAGGCATATGGTGTTTTTAGACATCGTTTGTTTTGTGATAGATTAAAACTTTATTTGGTTGTACGGATAATGGATTTGGGTCATTATTTTTTTGAGATACTATGTATTTTCTTTTTGTTTTTGTGTTTATGGATGTGCATGGGAGACAATGTTAAGTGTATTAATTTTATGGATTTTGATATGTATTTAAAAGATATATATTAACTTTGTAAAGTATTTGGATTGGAATGATTGGATGAATTTTGTAATTTGGATCATGTTAATTGTATATTTTATCAGGTGAAACAAACAATTACAAAAAATATTTGTAATTTATATACAAAATTAATTTTTTTTAAACAGGTATTTGCGACGGTTGTTATCATCGCAAACAGTGACTTCTGCAAGTATAAATAACCCATTTTTTATGCGTTAGTTTTTTGTGACACAAATCTTATCATTGTTAAAAGTTTTTTTCTGATGGTAAACGCTATCACTAATACTTGTCGTCAATAGTTATTTGCGGATGTCTACCGTTGCCAATACTCTTTAGCGACGGCAAGTTAGCGGATGCAAAAGAATTGTCCCCCTGAAGAATATTTTTTGTGACGGTAAAAAATCATCGCAAATAGTGTCCTTGCTGTCGCTCAACCATTGCAAATACTATTTGCGACACCCGTATATTCATCAGCGAAAATGTTGTCACCTTCCCGACGCTAATACTCATTTGCGACGGCATGGACACTATTTGCATAGTGGAAGCAAAGACAAAATGAAAACTTAGACACTTTGAGGTACAAACTTTGTGGATGATCGAGCCTATATTAACAAAGAGGAGCTAACATAAATAATACTTGCAAACAAAAAGAAAGAAAAGAAGAAAGAAAAAGAAGTCAACTTATATAATACAAAATAAAATATTTGTGGATTTTGGAAAATGATAATTCCACAAATATTAGCCTACCATGTGATGTAGTTGTTAATTTCGTACCGCACCGGCTATAAAATGGTGCAAAGAAGGGTAAGTTCTGTATCAGTTAAGAGACTGGGCAATACCGAAAAATACCGGTCCATATCGGCTGTACCAGGCAATACCAGTCTGCACCGGGTGGTACCAGACTACACCGGTTTTTGTGTAAATTTTTTAAAATAAATTTTTTATTAATTTTATTATAAATGTCTATTATTTTAATAAATAGCAAATACTAGACAAGTCATATGTCTTTTAAATATTTTTAAATACCCACTTAGGTTGGATTATATGTTTATATCGTGTAAAAATAATTTAGTGTTAAATACGACTTTATATGAACAATGTCAAAATTTTGAAAGATAATATATCATAAATAAATATAAAGTTTTATATGTATATAATATTAATAGCGATAAACTCGATACGGTGTTTGGTAATATATCGGTGCTAGCACGTACCGTATCAATAGAAAAAACGGTACGCCGATCGGTCCAATATTAACAACTATGGATGAGATCAGTGTTATTTTAGAATTTTCAATTGTACTTGACCAGTCAAATCTCAGTCTAGTTGGTTCAAAACACACACACACACAGATATATATATATATATATATATAGCCGTTGAAGTTCTTTAACAGAAAGAAGAAGTACCATATAAGAGATCAGCTCAAGTACATGATCCTCCCCACTACCAGCAACCTCTCTCTTTCTCAATATTTCAATTTTCAAGAAACCAAAAAAATTGAAAAAATTTAGCCTTTGTCTATGTTTTATCCAAGAGACTTATTACTACAATATTAGGTCACGATGTAATGGCTATAAGTAATATTGTATAATCCAAGATAGAATAGAGAACAAACCATTCAATCAAGAA